>OZ005655.1:125880863-127190863 GCA_963930645.1 Salticus scenicus | reverse complement strand
CACTTTTTGTTGCAAAATCGCATAAGTTTTTTTTTTTTTTTTTTTTTTTTTTTTCCGTGCTTACTTATTTTCGCTTATAATTAGTACATGATCCCAGGAAGCTGTCTTTCTACGTGCGTTTTTCCAGGGAGAACATTTTGTGCATAATTTTATTAATCGACACATTTCAGTAGTTAAATGGTAATTGGGGAGAAATGAAAAAAAAAAAAAACTGTATTATAACTTAGAGTGACAGAAAATAGTGTGGGTCTCACGGTAGATTATTTTGAATATGATTTGAATGAAGGCCGCGTAGCGTGGCCGATAAGAGCAGCGGACTTGTGATTGAAAGATTGCGAATTCGATCCTTGAGCCGGTTAAAGACCATCTTGTATACGCTAATGGCAACTGTTGCACGTTAAATCTGTCTTGACCGTAGAGTCCTCCAAGTTCTCATCAAAAATTTACCTCTGGGGCCCTGGGGGTACTGGATCATGGGATTTATTCGGCCCTGATATGGTCAAAATTTGAGCTCTTGTTGTTTTCTGGTGTTGTAATCTTTCACCAGTTTCTTAAGCTAAGTCATTCTTGTGATGCTCTTCTTAAACGTAAGGAGCTCCTCTGCCGTTTTGGAGTTTCTGAGTGGTATAGGAAACAACAACAACAACAATACTTGAATAAAAATTTACATTTTGTAATTTTTAAACCTGAATCTTCTGAAGCTTTCAACTAATGTTGTGACATTCTATACTTTTTTTTAATGCTATTTGTGACTAATTTTGCAACGTATTATTTATGACTAAGATCAATATTTTATTATTTAAATGAGATGTCAAGGTTTTCCAAACACTTTGTGACATTTATTATAATATCATGTGCAACTATTTATGTCATGTACAACTACTGTGCTAGTATCTGAATAAAAATTTAAAAACAACTTCATTATAATAGCCATGGTAACGTAACTTGTTAGGAAAATAAATTATGAAAGGAAAGCAATAATATTTTAAAAACGATTTCCTTAAAAATATTTACAGCAGTTTTAAATTAAAAATAATAACAAAAATTTTCATAAATGTTTTTAATAAAACAGTTTATTTTTGAAAAAAAAACTCAAGAAATTCTCTCGAAAATTCGCAACTGACCTTATTATTTTCCTGTACAGGTGAATAATGATTAGCTGGAGAACTGAAAGGGGAATAAAATAGCGTTTAATGGAAAGTTCCACAAAATAGCTCTATAATTATTATGCGTCTGAAGTACTGTCAAAAATTTATCAGCGGTTATTCTAGTTAAGCTATTTTTTTTTTTTTTTTTTTTAAATCTGCTATGATATCTGTAATACGTCAGGGGTAAGAGACATTTAAAAATGAAGAGTAAATGATCAGAATACTAATAGTATAAAGCTGCGCTATTCAATTCCAATAGTCAAGTATCTGATTTTCTGTTAAAGATTTTTTTTACTTTCTCGTACTCTAGCATGTAATAGCAGAGAAAGTGTTGCCTTGGATAAAATTTTCAGAACTAAGGATTTGCTTTAATTTTACGTTTTGCAGTCTCCTGAATCCGAAGATTAATTTTTTACTGTCTGTGTGTTTGCCTGCCTGTGTGTATATGATGTGTGTGAATCAGTGTTGAAAACGCTTCAAAAATAGATTTTAGCAGGAAATCCAAATTCGGTATTCTAAATCTGTATCACATGGTGATATTACTTGTAATTTTTTACTCAGATCGGAATCGGACTGATGGCCATACACAGGAATATACAAAAGAATTCTAATATATTACGTCTATGGGCAGAATTTTTCGTTAATGCATTTAAACATCTTTAGATCAGTGCCCGATTAAATTCATGTGAGGGCTGGGGCACATGTACTTTTCTGGGCCCCGCACCATCCCTTCCTCGCACTTAAACAAAATTTTCTGTTACAATATTTATGCATTAAAAGCAGAATTTATTGAATAAAATATACAAGAAATTGGTTTTAAGGCCCCCTGCTATTCAGGGCTTGGGGCACGTAACTCGCACGCCCCTGCGATAATCAGGTCCTGCTTTAGACTGTGCTAAACACGGTCAAATTAACAAATTTTTTTCACAAAGTATGTTTCGCATAGAATATGCAGGTATGAAAAGCATCTATCATCTGTACTCAAGGCCATTCAGAAGAATTTGGATATGTTAGAATTATAGTCGAAAATTGCTTGAAGCGTATTTCAAATTGCGTTATGCGTTTTTTTTTTTTTTTTTTTTTTCGCAATTGTGACAAAGTTAAGTACAGTATATGATGCGTTTTCAATTCATTGTCAATATAATCGGCTGCCCAAAAATACTCGAATAAGTTTCAAAAAGTGTTCTAGAGGAAAATTCTTTAAAAATAAAAAAATAATAATAATAAATTAATTTAAGAACAACTTTAATTAAATTTATGAATGTAGCAACAATATTCAGAAAGTTACGCGGGCGGTAAATATAACATTTTTTTTTCTTTTAAAAATATTTTGAAATTAATGTATTAAATATCCAAAAAAAGTATTTAAATATCTGTAGAAGTTTTAGCATTTTGAAAGCATCACGAATTCACAAAAAAAAAAAAAAAAAAAAAAAATGTAAACTGCGAAATTGTGATTTTAAATATGTAAAAAATAGATAAAAAACCATAAGAAATACTTCCTGAATATATATTTTATTTAATAAACCTAATATAGTTATATTTATAAATATTAAATGGAAATATAAGTTTTTATATTAAACCTTCTGTGGTGCAAAGCCAAAGGTGCCAAATCCCCTTAATACATTCAAATACTTTTATTCACTATTTATTATTAACTTTAATAGATATATTCAAATAAATTAAAATCAAATGATATGTTATATTTTTCAGTAATGGTAAAAGATATTTTTAGAAATTTATGTTAAAATTCTCGTATTTAGACAGTTTTTAACCCAAATCGTTTATTTTTTTAACTCCGTTTTAAATACATATTTTTTAAAAACCGGTCTCATTCAAACATTTCCAAATGGAACATTTCGAAAAGAAAAAGAAAAGTAGTTAAACATTTTTATATTCTATTTTTCGACGACACAAAAGTGCTTTTAGAAACACTTGTAAAAATTTGCATTTATATTTGATTTAACACTATTTCAGCAGTTTGAGGAATCTAATAATGAAGCAACTACTGTAGTCCTGCGCAGATCCAGTACTAAACTTGACCCGCGCCCGACGCACAGGAGGACATTTCGACTAGAACCCGACCCGAACCCGCAACTTCCGACCCGCAACCCACAAAAAAAAAGTGTTATTTAATTTATATTATATAAGAAACGAATTAAAATTCTATTTCATGAAATACAGTTATATTATTGAACAAATCTTTCAAAGAATAAATTATTACACAAATATTACAAGTATTGTAATTACATCAAAACAAATATATAATTAAAATTATATTAAAAATAACTAGTCTAAACATAAACAAAGCTTCATTGTATAATGTAACAAAACTTCTTGTATATTAAACTTACTTTTACAAAATTCACTGTTCTAAATATTCACAGTATATAAAATTATTATAAGATAAAAAAAAACTTTTTATATACCATGTTTTTAAATTTTCTGATGAATAATCAATAAAATACGCGAGGATGAAAAATAATATTTAAGCAATATTTAAACACGCGGACTCAGTTCAATGAAATAATAATAATAGTGTGGGAAAAAAAAAAAAAAAAAAAAAAGTTGGTTTTAAAAATAAAATATTACTCCTTTTAGAACAACGTATATTAGCATAGTGAACTACATTAGCACTTATCAATGTGTATAAAATTCTTAAAGTGATAAAGACGTCAATTTTTGTGAGATGCATAATTTTACTTTTTATAATTTTTTAACGTTCACGTTGAATTAAATGTATTTGTTTTTATGTCGAAAGAAAATGTACTCGTAATATTATATATATATATATATATATATATATATATATTTGTAACAATTAAATTATAATTAAGATTAAAAACTATTAAAAGTTTAAAATTAGAAAACATAAAATTTTTATTGTAACCGTAACTTTAAAATTTTTTTATTGTAACCGTAACTTTAAACCGTTTGAACTTCTCTTGTTTATATATTGCTGGTTCTATGTAACGCAATTACACCTGATGATGCTATTGTTATAATGGCGAAAAGCTTTGTGTCGTTTTTAATAAAAATATTATATCTACGTGTTTTAAAGTGGTTTGTTACCTTTTATAAATTAAATTATAGCTAATATTTTAATGGCTATTTTATTGCTATTAAGAGTTTATTATTTTCATATTTTAATTAATGAAAAGAAAACTATTCGAAAATTCGAAAATCTGACTTCGAAGTATTGTGTTGTCACCGGGTTCTGAGCTACCGTGAAAGTTTCAAATGTCTAGCTAGTAGGGGAGTTAGTTAAAAATAGGTTTCAAGATTTGTACTAGATAAACAAACAAGCAAACAAGAATCGAAGTTAATAATAACATGTTAAAAAAAAGTAAAATAAGGAAAGAAATATACGTTAAGAGGTAAATAATTCTCTCATATAAAGTTTTAAATGTTAAATATTAATATTCATGCATTTCTTTTTTACATATCAAACTTATGTTATTATAAATCATGTTGCTTTTAACTGCTATGAAGGAAGAGATTGACATCTGCATTCAAAAAATTATATTAATAAAAAGCAATATGAAAATAAATAATAATAATAATAATAATAAAAGATTTTGATGAAATTCTGGCAAAAGCAGAATTTAGTTTAGGACAGAGGACTATTGTTTTTTTTTTTTTTTTTTTTTTTTTTCAAATTATAACATCGCTTTCAAATTATTCAATTATATTTTCGATAAATTTTAGATTTCGACAAATGTCCAACTATCGAAAACGACAACGCAAAAATCCCAGATTGAGACTAATAGGCCCTCAGTCCTAAAAAAAAAACTTTGCGTGTAGACCCGCGGGTCAAAAATTAATGCTAACTCGACCCGCATCCGACCAGCACGCTATTAAAGTAATAATAATAATAATAATAATAATAACTAGTATGCCACTTAACTTTTTCTATATTTTCCTATACAAATTCACTCAGTAAAAAATATATATATTAAAATTATTATTTATCAAAATTGTGTTCCTTAATGAATGCAGACGATTTCCATTCTAGAGAAGCAGTGTAACACAAAATATCCAAAGCAAGTTAATTTTATTCTCTATATGACATATTAAAAAAATAATATATATTGTTAAAAATGAAAAAAAAAAAAAAAAAAAGATAACTTTATTTAAAGTTATCTCAGATCGATAGTTCAACCATTCATTTTAAAGGTATTGACGAGCTCTTTTGAAGGATACCCAAATTTTATTCCGACAGCATCTCAAGTACTACTGCTCAAAATTACACATAAATTTATACGTAGTTGCTCCTTGTAATAAATTAGTGCCTATCAACTTTTGGTGCCAATCAGTCAACAGGTGCCACCGCTATGCAACGATTTCCACAATTTTAAGGAAGGCTATACCTCAGACACTACTGCTTAGAATTGCACATAAATTTATATGTATGCGCACCTTGGCATATATTAGTGCTTATAAGCATTTCATTCCTATGGCTCAACTGGTGGCGTTGCTATACAAAAATTCCCACAATTACATAGGCTATATCTCAGGAACTAATGCACAGAATTGTACATAAATTTATACATAGATTTGCCTGGACATAAATCAATACCTGTCAATTTTAGAGCCAATCGTTCAGTATGTGGCGCTGCTATACAGTGATTTCCACAATTTAAGGGAAGGTTATATCTCAGGTTCTATTGCATATAATCGAAAAAAATTTGATACGCAAAAAAGGCATTATGAGACATTATGCTGATTTAATTTGGGTGCATATCGGCTAGTAGGTGGCGCTACTATATTGCAAATTTTCCCGAGAACGGGAAGGATGTTACCTGCATGGTGAAAATTCACTTCATTGAATTTTTCGTGTAATAGTACTTCTCTGAAGTAAAAATACTCTGCATTCATAATGGGAAAAATAATAGTAAATTATTTAAGCTGTGGGAATTTGTATGGGAAAATATAGAAGAGAGTTTTGTGATGGCCACAACATACTAGTAACATTAAAGATTGTTAGACCAGGACCTACGGCTTAAAGTGGATTCTGAACCACTACAACTATACATCTAAACCTGGATTTGAACCCGACACCTGGCAGGTAAAGAGTAGAGCGCTGACTATTCATCTTAAATGTTCTTATGAAAATAATAATAATAATAATAATAATTGCAATATTTCACTTCATATGACAGAACTATGACTTGACAACACTTTTAAGTCGGAAATAAAAGCATGGGTCACACCAAAAAATATTAAAAACAGCATATATCTTAAAAGCTACTTTTCAGTGCTAGAAAAAATATTATAGATGCTAGCTTTTTATCTTACGTCGTATATTTATTTTTGCTATTTTACCTCTAGCTAATCTGGAAAAAAATTACACAACTCTTATTTATGTGCATAAAGAGATTTGTTTTTCTCTCTTTATTTAATGGATCAGCGAAAATACTTCTCGAAAAATTCCAGTTGCAGATAATTTATCTTAACTTTCAGTGCGATTTCTCAAAGTTATGAATTTAAAAAGAAATAAAATAAAATCGAAGTTTGTTTCCTAAAGATTTTAGTAGTTTCACCTACAATAACTTCCCTCTCTCCCTTAAAAATTTTGGAAAATCATTCATTATTTATGCATGATGCCTAATTTTAATATTTTATTACATAATTATTTTTATTTTCTTCCATATATATAAGAAGGAGGTATTGGGTTCGTAAAAATTTTCGACGTCTGGTTTTCAATGGATTTATACTTTTTCAAATGTCCTGAGTAAGATCTGACCATTTTTAGAAAATGTTTGTATGTTTCTAAGTTACCAAAATTTTGCGCACGTTGTATGGATTTGGTTGAACTTTGACTTAAGTTGGTGCCGATTAACTACTAATACATATCGCTTAACAGATGGCGCTGTCGTACCTTTAAAACAATTAATGTGGCAGAATAGGACAAAATTTGGTATAAATATATACAATGAGAATTAATTTTAACAATTCATTGGGAAATTTAAAAAATATATATTTATAATAGAAATATTCAAACAGGTTAATTTTTTTGTATTTGTTAGCGCTTTACTTGTGAAAGTTTTAAATATGCGTATTTTTCAAACGATTTCAGCGAATGGCTGAACTTATACATCAGTGATAATTTAAACAAATTTATCAACTTTTTATCATTTTTAAGAAAAAAAAATTGTAATAATAATAATAATAATATATTTTATAGACTGAATAAGTCTATAACCGATTTATTATTTTCTAATAAATATTTTTCACAAAAAAGTCTAAAAATTTGTCACATTTCAAGAGTATGTACCTTAAATTATTGAAATCAATTTCTAAAAAAACAATACAAGTATGTATGCAGAGAGCTAGAAGAAACATTCGTAAATCAGGCTTAAAATGAAATTACACAGCTATTTAGGCGTGGACACTGAAAAAGAACTTGTTAAGTAATATTTTAATGTAAGTTTAATTTGGTTTGTAACTTTAATATTAATAAAAAGCAAAAATGTCTCATTCTTATCCGTGACGTTCCTTATATATAAACCATCTTAAATATTTTTCTTAAATTGTTACATTTCAAGTCATAATTATAAATATCACTGCTCTGCAAAAAAAAATAAATAAAAAATAAATAAAAATAAAAATATTAGGACCAGGTGGGGTAAAGTGGGTATATGGTGTAAAGTCAGCATACTTAAAAAAAAAAAAAAAAGGAAATTAACGGGGACTAATGTGCAAGTTGTACCTGACGGGACTAAAGTGAAAGTTGTACCTCAAGGGACTAATGTGAAAGTTGTACCTGACGGGACTAATGTGCAAGTTGCACCGAACGAACAAACTATTTCTTTCAACGAAAATGCCTACTAACCCTGGACGATAGGTCTAATATATCGTATCATATTATATATCGTATTTATCGTAATATAACTCAATACTTATTTCGCTTCCTTCTTCGACTCGTTTTAATACGCATTTTTTATATGCATGAGCAGCCCCCGAAAAACAAAAACATTAAATCATTAAATTCATTTTTTTACTTATTTTTATTTCATATTATTTCACGCGCACTTTTATTTCCTAAATCAAAATTGTTAAAAAAAACTTTTTCGATATCGCTTGTAACGATACTGATTATTATTAATTTTCTTTTCTTTTTCTTTCAATAATAATAATAATAACAATAATAAAGATTTTGATGAAATTCTGGCAAAAGCAGAATTTAGTTTAGGACGGAGGACTATTAGTTTTTTTTTCTTCCCAATTATAACATCGCTTTCAAATTATTCAATTATATTTTCGATAAATTTTAGATTTCGATAAATGTCCAACTATCGAAAAATGATTTCGACAAATGTCCAACTATCGAAAACGACAACGCAAAAAATCCCAGATTGAGACTGATAGGCCCTCAGTCCTATAAAAATTGCATTAAGAAAGATATCGCCTGTATAGGGCACAAACTGACTTTCTTTCAACATTTAGTGTTATATTTATCTGAAATGAAAATCGGCTGCATTCACCCATAATAATTTTTATAAAAAATAATTTTAGTAAAAAATTTGTACTGCTGGAATTTATTTTCTTGCGTATATTAATTAAGTTACTATACATCAGAATCCTGTGGAAGAAAAGACTTTAAAATCTTTTATTATTATTATTATTATTATTATTAATATTATTATTATTATTCAAAACAGTGGTTATGTACAAATCGGTCAAGAATGTCCAGCGTTCAGTCACAAGTTGATTCTGAGGTACAAGTTATTTGTTTCGGTCATATTAATATTTTTACTCTGTTCCATATAAATAGAAGAAAGTACTGAATTCGTAAAAAAAAAAAAAAAAAAATGTTCGACCTAGGGTTTGGTTTCAGATAGATTTACACATTTTGAGAGGTCTAGAATACGATTCGACCACATTTAGAAAATGTCTGTTTGTCTGTCTCTGTGTATGTCACAAAATATTGTGGCAACTGTATCTCAGGAACTACTGTACAGAATTTCATACAAATTGATATGTAGTTGCATCTTGACATAAATTAGAGCCTATACTCTTTTAGTGAAAATCGTCCAAAGGATAGCGTTGCCATCGCGCTTTTTCTAAATTTTTAACATGGCGGTATAGGACAAAATTTCGTATAAATGTGTATAAAGAGAATTATTTTTTAACAATCATTGTGAAATGAAAAAGAATTATTTATAATAGTCATAGTCAACTATGAAAAATTTTGTAAATGTAAGGTCGTCACTTCCCTCCCCGAAGGGAGCAAATTTTTATTATGGACATCTTCTAAAAAAGCCCTTCTATATCTTTAAAAAGAATGGTTGAACCATCGATCTGTGATAATTTAAAATAAAGTTATAGATTGTTTTAATTTTTAACAAAAAAAAAAAAAAAACGCATTCTTTTTAAGATGTCTTACTGGGGAATACAATTGACTTTCTTTGGATATTTAATATTATGCTTCTCTTTGAATGAAAATCATCTGCATTCATCATGGAAGATAATTTTAATAAATTATTTGTACTGAGTGAATTTGTATATCAAAATATAAAAGAAAGTAATGAGGTGGCCACAACATACCAGTTTTCTTTTATTATCTGATAAAAAATTGCTTACTTTAAACAAAAATAACATTTTTTCTTTTTTTAAACAAATGTTTTGCGTCTAAATATGTTCCTTTATCAATTATTTTAAGTTATAATTCCTTGTGTAAAGATACACATCTCTAGTTTATTATTCTTTAAAAATTAAATTTCACAAATCTAAATATAGTTTAAATAGCTTAAATAGTTATTATATAAAATCAAATGAAATTTAGTGGATGAAAACAGAAATTTAAACAACGTATATGTATGCGCATGTTGCTTAAAATGGATTCTGTGTGAAAACTTAGCAATGTGACACAAATGTCTGGATTTTTATAATTGCCTAAACTGTGAAATGTCTGAGTTTCTAAGTATCTTAACTAAAATGTGTCTTCATTTCAGATATCCACATTATTCAGACACTTATCTCACTCCATTTATACAAAGATACTTAATTGTCTTGAATTCAGCCACGTGTGCTGTCTGAAATTTTGAATACTTGCGTGTTTCAAGACATTTTTGTTCCTTTTTTCTGTTTCAGATACATTTATGTCCGAATGTAAGAAGTCTGCATTTATAGTATATGTTTTCTGTTAAGGGGAATCTTAAATTATTGGGTGATTTTCAAACCTATTACCAGTTTGATGTCCTAGGTTTGTAATCCTAGTTTCATGTTGATAAAATTATTATTTTATCACTATGAAAGTATGAAGCGGTGTATCATTTTCTATTTAATTCAATGCATTCATTACATTTTTTCTAAGTTCTGAAATAATAATTTTTTATATTGCTTTAGTTAGCAGGTATTGGAAATTTGCTTATCCTGTATAACAAACTCGCATAATCTGAATCTTTTTTTTTTTTTTTTTTTTTTAATGTTTTGAAACAACTTTTTCTTTTGTATATGATAGGAAATATAAAATAATATGTGTCGATTAAACAAGAATGCAAACGATTTTACTAAAATACTAAATCTGATATTTTAAAACTTAAATGCATCTTGTGTCTTCATATGCAGCTCATGAATGTTAACTCTAGGAAATTATTATTATTTACTTGCAAAATATTTGTATATCGCAATAAGCAACATCAATAAGAAAGCCGTGTTGTACCTTCTTATAATGTGCAAGTCGAGAACTGGATAATTTAATTCTTTAATTGTTGTAATACATCGAAATGCGTATTTCATTACAATGAGTATTTTTATTACTTCTTAAAAGTGTTACCCATTTATTTTACGCTATATTTTATAATATAAAAAAAAATCTGGAGTGACTGCACTCGACTTTCCGAACATTGAGTAATTAACAGTTTTGTAGATAAAGTAAAGAAAGAGGAGTTGTTAAACAAACAAAAGAGAGGAAACCATAATAGAGTATTTGAGTATTTTTCTCCATACAATAAGCGATGTTTTATTTAACGCTACTGAACTTTGAGCCCATATATCATAATGATAAAGAATTTTTCATTGTGTCCCTGTAAAAACCTATAAATGCTAGATTCACCAAAATGCTTATAGTTAGTGCAATAGTGATTTATAATATTCATATAAATTTTCAGCTCAATTAAATAAGGCGTTTTCGCACTTTTAAAAATTTGGTCCCATAGGCCATAATGATAAAGGATTTTTCTTTGTGTCCCTGTAAAAAAACTGAAAGTACTAAATTCACCAAAATCTATACAGTTGGTGCAACTGTGACCTATAACATGTGTACAAATTTTTTGCTCAGATTAATAAAGCGTTTAGATGCTATCACACTTTTAAAATTTTGGCCCCATAGGCCATAATGATAAAGAATTTTTCCTGGTGTCCCTGTAAAAATCTATAAGTGCTAGATTCACCAAAATCAATAGGGTTCGTACTATGGTGACTTACAATATACGTACCAACTTTCAACTTATTCGAACAAAGCGTTTAGACGCTAGCGTGTTCACTCACAGACATACACACATACATACACACACACACATACATACATCATCGTAAAAATAGTGAAAACGGACTTAGGGGACCTCGAAACGTATAGAAACATCAAAATCTCCAATTCGGATTTTTGTCATGGTTACAATGCTTTCCTCACTATAGTGTTTGGAAAGTAATAATGGAATTAGGAAATAGTGTATCTTTTGTTTATTTATTAAAAGGTAATCCGAACTTTTCAAGAAAATTATTAGAATTTATTCTAGTAAAGAATTATTTAATAAATCTTATGAGTGTTACTCCTCATGAGCGTTACTTAGAAAAGGTAACAATCTTGAGAGAGAAGGGAGTAATACTTGAGATTTAAAGCAACCAATTGATAAACAAATCTACAGTTATAGATATTATTTTACTAACGATTACATTTGATTCAGGGATACACTTTGTTATATATATGTATAAAACGAACACTTAGCACAAAATGTTGACGTTAACTCAAATTAGTTTTGAGCGTACGACAAATTGACTACCAAATGTAATTGGCAACCAGCGTCTACAATTCAAAGAAAAGATATTCCCTATGTCGAACTGGAGTATAAAATATTCACTAAATAATAGAAGAAGACAATCTTGCACAACCAATTTTCAGCTTCTATACACAAAATGATTGGAAAGAAGGAAATTTATAATAGCGTTATTTTAGATGTGAAAAGATAAAAATTCTTGCATAAAATTATAGTAGAAGATCAATAAAAGCAAACGGTAGTTTACAAAGTAAAATATGTAAAGAATCAATTTTGTGGAAATGGGCGATAAGATTCAAAATGTAATCCTCCAAAACAACAATAAAGACATAATCCTTTTTACAAATTAAATAAAAACTGACACATTTGTACTATTTGAGTTTGTAAGTGGAAACAAAAATAAGTTCAGATACAATGTAATGTATCAGTCGGCATTTTATGAAGATTGAAAAATAAAAGTTATGTTTCTAAATATTTCTGGAGAAGGTAACACTTTATTCAAATTGAATGAAAATTATATTGCTTATATGGACTTCAGAAAGCGAATGATGATATACTAATCCATTTATAAATATATATATATATATATATATATATAACCTAATCACTAATTTTGTAATAAATCTTTAATTTTATTTTTCTTTTTTTATACAAAGTTTCATTTTTATCTATTTATTTTTTACATTATTACAACAGGATTGTTTGCCTGTCTCAAAAGTGTTACTATTTCTCATAAGTTTTACTACCGCTCATGAGCTCTTACTATGGTTAAATATATCAACATTGCACTAAACTAGGTTTATAAATTTAATTATTGATACAAAGGAATTCACAGAATGTTTTGTAAAAGCGACACTCATGAGAAAACAGTGACTTGTCAAGACTCTTTTTGAATTTTCTTAAATATAAATAAAAAAAACTCACAAATGATCACTGCTTAGAAAACTATAAAATATAAAGAATTCGTACGTATGTATGTTTTTGTGTTTAATGTAAGTCGATTTTTCAAATCATGTAAAGCTGAAAACGGCAATTCGTTTGAAAATCACCCTATTTCTTTTAGATGGAGGAAAAGGGGGTCTAATGCGGACACTTTTATATATGTATATATATTTTAAAAAGCATCTTAAGTAGCATTTTTAACTCATCAAATATTGAATGTAATTGATGGAAGTGCTTTACTACTTTTTATTATATTGACGACCCTGATAAGGTATAAAAATTAATTTCTCATGCCCATAAGGTAGAGTGACCATATTTTTTTCATTGAATTTGGGGACAAAGATGGCGGTTGAGGACAAAAAAATAAATAATTAATTAAATCACCTTAAATTGTAAAATTTTAGTAACTTTTATGTATAAAGCACCTAAAATAACTTATTTTAGCTTATTGCCGAAACGTCAGTGGAGGCCCTCTGTTCAGACTCAAAACGGTTTTGGGCTGTGTCTGTGTGTCTGTCTGTCTATCTGTCTGTCTGTCTGTCGCGCGATAGCGGCCGCAAAAATAACGCTATTGACTTGAAATTTGGTACACCTGTTCATGAGCCCCACGAAATCAGCTGTATAGTTTTTGGTATGTATTCCATTTGTAGTTCGTATACAGGGACACGCCAAAGTTTTTCTTATCATTAGGGCCTATGGGAGGAATTTGTATGTATCACGATAGCGGCCGCAAAAATAGCGCTATTGACTTGAAATTTGGTACACATGTTTATGATCTCCACGAAATCAGTTGTATAGTTTGTGGTATGTATTCCATTTGTAGTTCGTATACAGAGACACGCCAAAGTTTCTCTTATCATTACGGACTGTGGGAGGAATTTGTATGTATCGCGGTAGCGGCCGCAAAAATAGCGCTATTGACTTGAAATTTGGTACACCTGTTCATGAGCCCCACGAAATCAGCTGTATAGTTTTTGGTATGTATTCCATTTGTAGTTCGTATACAGGGACACGCCAAAGTTTTTCTAATCATTACGGCCTATGGGAGGAATTTGTATGTATCACGATAGCGGACGCAAAAATAGTGCTATTGACTTGAAATTTGGTACACATGTTTATGACCTCCACGAAATCAGCTGTATAGTTTGTGGTATGTATTCCATTTGTAGTTGGTATACAGGGACACGCCAAAGTTTCTCTTATCATTACAAACTGTGGGAGTAATTTGTATGTATCGCGGTAGCGGCCGCAAAAATAGCGCTAATGACTTGAAATTTGGTACACATGTTCATAATTCCAACGGAAGTAGCTGTACAGTTTTAGGTGCGTATTCCATTTGTAGTTCGTGTACAGGGACACGTCAAAGTTTTTCTATCATTACGGCCTATGGGAAGAATCTGTATGTACCGCGATAGCCACCGGAAAAATAAAGCTATTGACTTCCAATTTTTGCCGAAACGTCGGTGGAGGCCCTCTGTTGAGACTCAAAAGGATTTTGTGTTCCGTCTGTCCGTCTGTCTGCCGTGCGATAGCGGCCGAAAATATCACGCTATTGACTTGAAATTCGGTACACATGTCCATGATCCCCACGAAATTAGCTGTATAGTTTTGAGTGTGTATTCCATTTGTAGTTCGTGTACAGGGACACGCCAAGGTTTTTCTATCATTACGGGCTATGGGAAGAATTTGTATGTACCGCAATAGCGGCCGCAAAAGTCCTTCGATTGACTTGCAAATTGGCGCACACGTTCCAGTTTTGCATATAAGTAGCTGTATAATTTTTATTGCTAATATTGTTTATAAACTGTGTATAAAGACACGCCAAAATTTTTAACATTACGGCGTATGGGGTGAATTTCTTTTAAACGCATTTTAATATCATTACTTTTCAATGAAGAAAATGAAACTAGCGTACGTGAGTAAGATGCTTAAACTCATGTTGTTTGAAGAAAATATGTGTTTTTAAGCTTTCTGATTAATGTACAGGACCTTACAAAAGTGTTCTGACAATGTCACGTAGTCATCCAAACGATGTTAAATTTGGAACAATTATTAATTTTAAACGCAAAATAAGCTGAATAGTTTTTACTGGTGTATACGATGTTTATGGTTCGTTTACAGAGACACAAGAAAGAATTTCGTAACATTAGAGCCTATGGACAAACTTTTATTTAAGCGCGCACTTTAATGTGTTTATGCTGAATTGAACTTAATAAAATTAACATACGTTATAAAGATGCTTAAAATTATGTTTACTCTTAAAAAAAGGTTATGTATAGACTAAATAATTTATGGGACCACACAAAATAATTCCGAGTATGTACTGTAATCATCCAAATGATGTCAAATTAGTTTGAAAAATTAATGAGTTATAATTAATTAGGTTTATTCTTATTATTGGCGTTTATAATGACTGTGGCTACTTTTTCGGGATACATAAAAAAATTTCGTACTATTACGGTCTATAGTCGATATTTCTTAAAAGTTTATTTTAACATGGTTACACCCCATCAAATATAATGAAATTTTATTAGAATTTTAAAAGCATGTTTTCCAGTTGATAATTGTGGGCATAGAATTGGAAATTAGTTTAAAGGTTACGCAAAATATTACCGATATGCTATGTAATTTTTTTTTTGTATGAAATTTGGTAGTTATGAAATTTGGTATTTATGAATTTCAGGGAAATAATACAAGACCGTCGTTTATTAATTATACATATTGTTGCGTACTTGGGGGTCCGTAAGTTGTCCGAGAAGTAAAGGCGAAACTTGCAAAAATTCAGTGATGTATTCGCAGAAAGTTCTAGAAAAATACAGGTCTATAAACCAAGTATCAGCTTCAATTCAACCAGTAAACACAGCTTAAACAACAGCCGTTAACAGCAAAACAACAGTACAAACTGTTTAGCAATAACACATAATGAAAGTCTCATCTAAAGTGGCTCAAAGCAAAGCAAGCATTTGACGAAACTGACACAGATCTGAGACTGACCGACTTGGAGAAAAAATGCTCCTTTTATACTTTTCTATCGAACACAGACTGTTCTGGAAAATTCTCGTATCTCATAATGAGATTAGAGCTTCCATATTTGGTATATCCCTAATAAGGATTTTCTCGACTAGGTCGCCAAAAAAATCGCCAAGGAGGGAAACAATCGCCAAATTTGGCGCCAAATCAATTTCTTCCCTTATTGGAGCTTTTTTAAGTGTTTTTAATGGAAAATTAGGCTATTTTAACGCTAAAACGACTAGAAATGCACAAAGTTAGCATTTTACAAACTTTACTAAACCTCTTTGAAAGAATTTATACAAAAATAAATGCAATTATTTATCCCCCTCAGGAATGTATCTGATTATGGTAATAAGTCGATCGAATCAATATATACTATTATATAATAAGGAATAAAAAAAAATGACCTATTGAATAATGTTTGATGTAAATAGGACGTTGAGGCTCCTGATCTGCAGATCCACTAGTTTGTTATACATATAATAAATTACTATAATAAAACATTAATAACTTTATAACCGGTGTCCCCAGATGTGTTGTAATTTTTTGGGGACGAAGGTAGTTTTGTCCTCGAGATTCGGGGACTATCCTCCAGATTCGAGGACATATGGTCAGCCTACCATAAGGTAAACAAAATATTTTTTTATGGTCAATTTTCAACTTTTTTTTTTTTTTTTTTTTTTAATAAAAACAAATAATTGCAGGAAAATTAAAATCTGATGGCTGAAGTTCAAATAAGTTGGAAACTTATAAAGTCTGATCAAGATTGGTTATGTTTCAAAGCATGATGAGGGTGAAAGTTGTCTGAATAATTTGGATTAAACTTTTAAATTTAATAACAGTTTACAATTTTTTTTTATAAATACAAATTCTATATTTAAACAGGGGGTTGAGGGAGAGGTTGCTTCCTTCACATAGAGAGAGAGAATTATATGTTGAATGAAAATGCTCTTAAACCTATTTTAAATTGTTTTCAAAATAGGTTCATATGCAGTACTTGTTATGTTATCCGCGATTGTAATGAAATGCTCGCCCTCTGGTGGGATAAGGTGAAATTATCGCACCACTGATCCGCGATTGTAATGAAATGCTCGCCCTCTGGTGGGCTAAGGTGAAATTATCACACCACTGCATATCATCATATTATGCAATCGATTTTCCATGATGTAATGGCGGAGAAAGAACAATTATTAATCGACGTGGCTATTAAATTTACTAACAACTGCAGTTCAGAAAGCGCCATCTATCGATCATTACAAACGCGGATAGCTTTCACGCTGAAACAATGATAGAACAACAAGAAAGAACAATAATAAATGCACGTGGCTATTATAATTTACTAACAACTGCAGTTGAGAAAGTGCCATCTATCGATCATTACAAACACGGATACTTTAACCTGCGATCTGTCTTCATAATATTATAATGCAAGGTAAGAGAAGGTAGTATGAGTAACGCAGCAGATTATTTTCTTAAGAATTGTACATTAATATGTATTAAATCTATATATGACTATTACTCTTTCAACATAGTACACAATTTTTCTTTTTTCTTTTTAGGACTGAGGGCCTATTAGTCTCAATCTGGGATTTTTGCGTTGTCGATTTCGATAGTTGGGTTTCGTACTATGGTGACTTACAATATACGTACCAACTTTCAACTTATTCGAACAAAGCGTTTAGACGCTAGCGTGTTCACTCACAGACATACACACATACATACACACACACACATACATACATCATCGTAAAAATACACACAGAAAAATGAAAAATCGAAACTTGTCAAGAGACGTGCCATCTTTGTGACACTAAACGTTTGTCAAGTACATTGACAAGTTTGCACAAAATTACGCAAAATTTTAAACAATCAAAACACTACCTGACAATCCTATTTAGTCATGAGACACAAAAGTCGTTTTATTTTACCATGTATCTTTAATGTGTTTCGTCTGATGATCCGTTTTGGCTCTAAAACTTGTCAGATGACTAATTTCCCAGGTACAGTTTTCATTTTCCTCAAATTTGACCGGTTAGTCAGATGAGAGAATAAAAATAAATTATTCCTATTTTGTCAATTGACTAAGAAGATTTGTTTGGCTAGTCCAAAAGCTCAGCATTATTATTTTTTTTTCTTTAATTTTTCTTTTTTTATTTGTTTATTTATTTTTTGTCTCCTTCTGACAACTTGAGTTAGTCAACCGAAATCGAAAAATAAACCCATCGAATTTCGCGGGATAGTGTCAGTTTCATTAATTCTGAAAAAGAAAATTACGCTTAAAGTTATTTGGGAAACGCATATTTTTTATAAGAACTTTGTGTCATGCTAATTCCAGTTTTTGTATTTTTAAATCTAATAAATAATTTTCTAAGTATGACATGAAACTATAGCAAAGGAGCTCGGCAATTTTTAATAACAGATAGAAAAAGAGGTTTTTTTTTTTTTTTTTTTTTTTTTTTTTTGAAAACAGACATTTAATTTTTTACCCCAACTAAAATTAAAAGACTGAAATCTGTATTCCCTGCACGAAAACTTAAATAGAAATATCTTTCCACTGAGAAATGACACTAAGCGGCAAAATTTGTTCCAATGTATTTAAAAAAAAAAAATATTTTTAAAAACCACACAAAGTTCAAGGAAACTAACATTAAAATATTTTAAAACTAATATGTAGAAGAAAAAAAAAGATAAAAAAAAAATCTATACTCAAGTACAATCGAAACATCGAAAGAGATTGCATCATGTAGTAGACGGAAATCTGTCGCCAGGATGAATCAGAGAACTGTTTTTTTTTTTATTATTATGTGCTCTTTATTATAAAATAGCCGGCTACGCCCGCTTCGCTGGTCACTATAAAATGTAAATTGATATCACGACTTTATAAAACGAGTAAAGTTATTTTAACATAGGGCCAAAAGGAATCACTCTGAATAAATTAATGTGTAAATTGCACCTAAAGAAGTTTTCACTTCGTAATTATTACATCGCATTATGCTTTTCAACAAATTATTTTAGAAGTGAAATTAATATGATTATATATATTATATGTTTTCTGATTACTTATATATATATATATATATATATATATATATATGTAATATAATTAAAAGCTCCATTAAAATTAAAGCCTCATTTTACACACTTAAATGATTCTATCTCCCACTAATCCACCGACAGCTCCCTAATTAATTTTTAATTAATTAATTTTCTAAATGTTTCACTAATTCCAAATTCTTGTTCCGAAAACTTGTTCTCAATTCTTAAACTTATTTTATTATCGGATGACCTGCATCGGGTCGGGTAACACGATTTTACCCGTCGGGTCGGGTTGACAAAATTATTTCTCTTGCTGGTCGCGTTCAGGTTTAGTTTTCAACAAGTCTGATCGACTTGAGAACATCTTTCAAAATATTTCTTATAATTTTAAACATAATGTTGTAGGCATATTTATAACTATAAAACAGATTTAAACATACTGTGTATCGGAGCTCCGTATATATTCGTATCCGTATCCGCGGATATCCACCAGAAAAATAGATCCGTATTTATATCTGGATCCGTTTTCTTTTCTTTAACGAAACTAATACGTATCTTTTGTACAAACTGTGCGAAAATTAGAAAATCCTAAATCTTTTTCACTGTATAACCTCGCATTTACGTTTTAGAAATTAAAAAAAATTCACAATTCACTTTTTTTTTCTTTAACTTTCTTCTATATTCAATAGAAGAAAGTATTCGATTCGTAAAAATTTTCGACTTTCGGATTTTGATAGATTTTCCCACTTTGAGAGCTCCAGAACTAGATTTGATTATTTTTAGAAAATATCAGTCTGTCTCTGTGTGTGTGTGACGAAAATTTTGTGGCAACTGTATATCTGGAACTACTGCCCATATTTGCATATAAATTTATACGTAAATGCACTTTGATTAAAATTAATGCGTATCGACTTTTGGTGTCCATCGCTCAACAGATGGCTTTGCTATACAGCGATTTCCACAATTTAAGAGAAAGCTGTATATCTCAAAAATTACTGAACAAGTTTGCACATGAATTTATATGTGGATGCATCTTGACATAAATTATTGTCTGTTCACTTTTGGTGCCAAAAACTCAACAGGTGACGTTGCTATACAGCGATTTCCACAGTTTAAGAGAAAGGGATATCTCAGGTTCTATTACGCATAATGAAAAAAATTTGGTATGTGAAAAGACAATTATGAAACATTATGCTGATTCAATTTGGATGCATATCGACCAATAGGTGGCGCTGCTTTACTGCCTTTTTCCCCCAGAACGGGAAAGCTATATCTCGACTTCTATGTTGTGTAATTGTACAAAATTTGAGAGATAGTTGAGATAGCCTTTATGAAAACGCATTTTATAATATAATATTTATAAAATATAAAATTGTCTTTTTTTATAAATTTTGTGTAAGTTTTAAGATAAAAATCGTCTGCATTCATCATTATGGTAGTTAATTTTAATGAATAATAAATAGTTTTAATAAATTATTTGTACTGAGTGAATTTGTATTAGAAAACATAGAAGAAAGTCTTTTGGTAGCCACAACATACTATTATATATATATATCTTTATTTTTAGTGAATTTTAATTTTCGCTTTTATGTGAACGAAATTTTGAAATTTTTTTTTCCATTTATACTTGTATATACAGAAAATATAGAGGAAATACTTGTTGAAACTTCATTTCAAAACTGGTATATTGTGGCCATCACAAGACTTTCTTCTATATTTTCCTATAGAAATTCACTCAGTAAAAATATTTTATTAAAACTCGTTTTTAGTAAAATTATCTACCATAGTAAATGCAGATGATTTTCATTTTAGAAAAAACTAGCACTAAATATAAGAAAAGAAAGTTTAATTCTTGATAAGTAAAGTCTTAAAAAATGCGTATTTATAATTTTTTCCTCATATATCAAGTTCCGTACAGTTATATGCCATAGAAGATGAGATATAGCCATCCCATTCTCAGGTAAATATGCAGTATAGCAGCGTCACTTATAGGCTGATATGCATCCAAATTAAATCAGCATAATGTCATATAATGGCCTTCTTACATGCCAGTTTTGTTTGATTATAAACAATAAAACCTGAGATATAGCCTTCCCTGAAATTGCGGAAATCGACTATAGCAGAGCCAACTGCTGAGATATTGGCATCAAAAGTTGTTAGTTAAACACTAATTTATGACGAGTTGCATCTAATGATAAATTTATATGCAATTCTGTGTAGTAGTTCCCGAGATATAGCCTTCCCTTAAATTGGGAAAATCGTTGTATAGTAGCCCCACCTGTTGATCAATTAGCAACAAAATATGGTAAGCACTAAATTATGTTTCAGTTGCATCTGCATATAAATTTATATGCAAATTTGTGCAGTAGTTCCTGAGGTAAAGTCTTCCCTGAAATTTTGAAAATCGCGGTATATCAGCGCCACCTGTTGAGAAATTGACACCAAAAGTTGACAGTCACTAATTAAAAACAAGGTGCATCCTCATATAAGTTTATATGCAACTTTGCGCGGTAGTTCTTGAGATATTACCTTCCCTGAAACTGGGGAAAAAACTGTTAGCAGTGCCACCTGTTGAACAATTGGCACCAAAAGTTGATTGGTGCTAATATAGGTCAAGGTACATCTGCATACAAATTTATATGCAAACTGAAAACGTCTAAATACATCGAAAAACGGAAGTCGAAAATTTTTACGAATCCAATACTTTCTTCAATTGAATATAGATGAAAGTAAAAAGTAATGTAAAATGAAGACATTTAGGAAGCAGATTTCATCAAGGCAGATAATATTCTTTATCGTTTACTCTAGAACAAATAAACAATGCATTAATTGGAACTGGAGGAATGTAATTTGCTGACCATTTGAATTTAAAGTGATCCGTGGGAAAGCAAATGTTATCTATGAATCATATCCGTGCTATCTAGATTATTACATTACACTAAAGTAAACATTCACATCGAACGAAAGCAATAAATAAATATACACTTTTTACTTTATTTTATTTTTATTGATATATTAATTTTTTTAAGAATATAAGAATTAAACAATGAACTACTGTAATACTGAACTTGATGCATATTTTTGTGTTCTTGAATTCCACAACTCGCATAAATGGTTAAACATTATTATTATTAATCCACTTTTCAGATTTTTTTTTTTTTTTTTAATTTTTAACTTTATACAATAAGTAATTACATTTTGAATTTTTTTATTTCCATTTCCCGACTAACCGTAGGTAATGGAAGTATTGTATTCGGTCCAAAAATTCGATATCGAGATTTCACCTGATTTACATGTTTTAAGGTCTCCTGAGTCCAAAAAGATGGTTTTTGGCAATTTGTCAGACTGTGTGTATGTGTGTGGGGAATCTTCTGACTATCATATTTCCGAAACTTATAAAGATTCAGCTATGAAACTTCAGAATTAAGACAGAACTGGTGTGTACAGATGAATTTTCCAAATTTTGGTGAAAATTGGAAAAGCGGAAGTGGGACATCCGAAATCGGAAGTGATAAAAGGCCACTGCCGAGCCACATTCTAGGCGAGTCGTATTAAACCCCCGACTATAGCTTTAATGCCCCAACCCACCCTCCCGCTCGGTCAATGTCTTTTTCTAGTCAGTTTTGCCGCATTATTTCTTCCGGTATAGGCTTTTTTTTTTTTCCATACTTGACATTCTGAGTTTTTTTCGTTTTCATCCCATGGTTTTTCTATGGATTTTTAGCCATTCTTTCCTCGTTTTTTTTTTAATTCTAAAGTGCGGTGGTCCACATCTCAAAAAACGGCTCTAACGATTTTCTTCCAAGTTGCTGTATAAATATTCTATTAGATGTTCTCTCGAATGATATGGTTAGTTCAGGAAAATTGATAGGAATTCTGCATAAATAGCAGACTTTCAGGTACTGCGAGTGAATTCTTTTCAAAACGGCTGTATGGATTTTTTTTTTTTTTTTTTTCAAACTTGCCATATTAACCCTCTTTTAAATATCTTTTTGTATGTAATTGTTGTTTTGCGGTCAACATCTAAATACGCCAAATTTTGAAAAAATCGGTGTCTCAAAAACGGTTCTAACGATTTTCTTGAAAATTGTTACATAAACCCATTTTAAATACTCTTTCTCATGTTTTACGTGGTTATTACAGGAAAATTAATAGCCATCCTGATCAGATAGATCAGTTTTAGATCTCGGAAATTAGTGTATAGAAAAAGAAAAAAAAAAAAAAAAAAAACTTTTTTTTCCCCGCTTGTTATGTAAACTCTATTTTATGTCTTTATGTTTTCATGCGTTTACCGAAAACGTGTATTAACTTTCTCTTACTGGAAAATTTTTTAGTTATCTATTTCATTAGCTCAATTCTGTGTCTTCTGATCACATTATCTCCAAAAGGTTAAAAGTGTATATAATACGTGTAATAGAGGGCGATGGAAGTCGTATTGTTTCACGCCAGATTTTTAAAATAATTTATCGACTGTGTGACAATGGAAATTTACTTTATTTTATATGATGTTATATGACGTTACCTTGTTTTGCATGATTTTTAGATGAATAAGTAATGTTCATTTAGTTTTCGTTTTCCGAGTCGGGTTCGGGTATGAAAAGTCAGGTTCGGGTGTAAAGAAAGCGGGTTCGGGTCGCAAAAATTCTCTATTGCGGGTTCGGGTCGGTTTCCGGGTTGATGAAATTTTTTTTATCAGGTTCGGCGTCGGCCGTTGCCAACGAATGAGTGAGCCTCGGATTCTAAAAAATCTGATGACGTCAGCTTAGCAGGCGATTGGTTTCTTCGTGGACATGCGTGTAAACCTGTAAACACGAGAAGAAAAGCCATTGCATTGCATGCACTTCTCTTTTCTTCCCGTCTTGCGACGTGCGACAGCGAAAAATGATAGATTCGTCGGCTGCGTCTATGAAAGTCAAAGGTTATGAAGTAATTCAAGAAAATATAAGGGTGAGTTCTGAATATTTTTATAAGGTATTAATATTAGAATAATCTGTACATAACATCAATACTGATAATGTAACGTTAATGATAGTTTATTATACTTTTATCTGTAGTCAAATAAGTGTATGAATTGGAATCAAAATATCTGTACTCGTGATATTAAGCATATTTTAGTAATTTCACTTTATTTGTATATAAAGCTTTTTATTTATTTTAAATGTTTTGATTGTAATCGCATATTCTGCTTGAATTTATTTTTAAAAATTCGCAAGTAAAAATAAGTAAACTAGCTTATAATATAAACAGACATGTTACGTTTCAGCCTTAAAGGGACTCTCTACCTATCATCCCCGAAAGCCGAAGCCAATGTCATTCTATGGGAAATTTTGTCCCATTATAATTCGTTAACTAATACATATTTTTAAATTCCGTTTTCACTTTCCGAAAATTCACAACTATTAAACAATTTATCGCTTTCTAAAAATTGGATTTTTTTTTTTTTTTTTTTTTTTTTTAAGATTTCATTTCTAAGCTCAAAAACGAAAAATTTCACGTTGCGAAAATTCGTATTTTACAACCTCAAAATAAAATATAAAAATAAAAAATAATAATTTTTAGAAAGCGATAAACTGTTTAATAGTTAAAAAGTTTCTGAATGTGAAAACTGAATTTAAAAATATATATTAGCTAATAAGTTATAATGGGGCGAAATTCTCCATAGAATAACATTGGCTCTGGCTTCTGAGAACGATAAGTGGAGAGGCCTCTTAAGGCTGAATTCAACCTTTTTAAGCTTGAAAATTATTATTCTTGGGATTAATGCAAATCCGCATTCAAACTTTTTGGACGTGTGTAGGGGGGGGGGGGGGGGTCAGCCTGAATTTGTGCAATATATTAGAAATTTCTATGTGATTGGTTTTCAAGAAATCTCAAATTCAAACTTGGAGAAAATAAAAAAGAAATAGCACTTCAACTGCATCTTCCTAATGAACTTGAACTACATTATTTTACTAATCAATTGCCCCAGCAAACAATGCTTCTATAGATATTCAATATAAGATTTATTGTTCTGATTTGTTTATTGTGTGTACATGTATGCAATCAGATTTATCATTATTTTTATTATTGAAAAATTTATATTGTGTCAGTTGCCTGATACCACTTTTGAGAGGGGGGGGGGGTCGTGAAAAGTTCAGCCTTTTTTTCTGTAAGCTTGCACCATGTCTGTATAAAGAAAAAGCCATATATATATATATATATATATATATAGAACATAACATGCATTTTTACGTATGTTAATTCATAATTATATTTACAGAGCTGCCAACCAAATCCGGCAGATTGTTAGTACCGCCCCTCTGTATTTAAATATGCTAAAGTGAGAATATAATTTTAAGATTTGGCTTTTATTTCATGAACGTTTCTTCAAAAAGTTGAGGCTCAGGAAGCACGAGCTTCCTCTCTAAAATTTAAGAGGGGGGCCCCATAAGGATTAAAAACAGGGTCTTGAATTTTTTGTTTCATATTTTCACACTGAGATTGAATTTTTTCTGAGAAAGGTTACCTAAAACAAGACAAAACACTCACTATTTCGGGAAAAATCTATTATTTAACCTCAAAAATCTGAATGTTCTTAATTAAAAAGTTGTATGATTTTGATGTTCTGTGCAGAAACCACCCAGATGTATGAAAATAATAATAATAATAATAATAACAAACACACATTTTTTTTTTTTTTGGTCTATAGCCTTTTTATATTATAATATGTAACAGGAAAACCAGACTTTCCGAAATGAAAGGGGGCCCCGAAATGATGCTGAGCTTCCCCTAGCTTCAGAGCTTAATCGGGCCCTGTATATAGATGTATCATCCCCATGTTATCGAGCAACAAATTTTGATGCCGAAAAAAAGTTCTAAAATCAGCCATTAGAGAGTATTGAAAAAAAGAAAAATGAATTTGAAACTGTATCTGGAGTTGTTCATTTACCTTTAGTAAATAAATTATTCATAACTTTTATTTACAAAATTATCCGTGTGTATCCCTGTGTGTGATTTACTCGGGGAAAGGCAGCCATTAGAGTGACTTTTCCCGAAAAAAAAAGGTATCACTTTTCCCTCTCGCTGATTAATCTATGTCTTATTACTATATCTATGTATAAAAACTAGTATGATGTGGCCACCACATGACTTTCTTCTATAATCTATATAGTTTTACACAAAATTTAGTCAATAGTAGTTTCCTAGTTAACTACTACTATTATCAATAACTCATATTAATTTTACAACCACACGATTAAAATAATTCTCATTATGTACATTTATACCAAATTTTGACCTATACTGCCATGTTAAATAAAAACAAGGGTTAAAAGTTTAGAAAAAATGCGATGACAGCACCACCTGTTGAGCGATTGATCCCCACATCGAATCAGCAACAGTTTATGTCAGGGTCTAACTAAATACCAAGTTTGGTTAAATTTCGTCCATTGGTTCGTGAGATACAGCGTCCACAAAATTTCTGATACACACACACACAGACAGACATTTTCTATAAACAGTCGAATCGTGTTCAGGATATCCGAAAACGTGTAAATCCATCGAAAACTGGAGTTCGAAAATTTTCACGAATCCAATACTTTCTCTATATATACATATAGAAGAAAGTAATAATTTATACTTTAATATTCACCTTATTGCGATTAATATTTTAAAAGTGTTTACATTTAGGTATATTTAATTATGCATGCGAATGTCACATAATAATTTAACACGTTGCTTTTAATATTCTGTAAATATTAATTTAAAACAATAGCTAATAAATAAATGCAGCTTAGAAGTCATAAAATATTATTTTATTTACTAATTTTTCATTTTGTTTTTACTTTCTTTTATATTGAATAGAAGAAAGTATTGGATTCGTAAAAATTTTTGACCTCCGCTTTTTGATGGATTTAAACGTTTTGAGAGGTGTAGAACACGATTTGACCATTTTTAGAAAATGTCTATCTGTGTGTGTGTGTGACATAAATAAGTGCCTATCAACTTATGGTAAAAATTGTCTCGACAGGTTGCGTTGCCATCCCGCTTTTTCTGAATTTTTAACATGGTGGTATAAGACAAAATTTTGTATATGTGCATAAAGAGAATTATTTTTTAATAATCATGAAATTTACAAGAATTATTTATAATACAGATAGTCAACTGGGAAAAAAATTGTATATGTGGGAGCATCACCTTCCCCCTGGGGGGGGAAGTCACCTCTCGAGGAGAATAATTTTTCATGATGGGTATCTTTCAAAAGAGCTCGCCAATACTTTTAAAATGAATGGTTGAACAATCGATCTGCGATAATTTAAAATAAAGTTATAGATTTTTTTTTTTTTTCATTTTTAACAAACAAAATATTTTTTATTTTTTTTAATGTTATATCGAGAACAATAATGAACTTTTTTTGGATATTTAGTACTACTTCTCTAATAAGGAAATCGTATTGCATTTTCATGGAAGATCATTTTATTAAATAATGATTTTAATAAATTATTTTTACTGAGTGAATTTGCATGGGAAAATATAGAAAAAAGTCATGTGGTGGCCACAACATTCTAGTTTTTATTATATAGTACTAATATACACTATTATATACTAATTTTTCATTTTATGTTTTTTATTTATAAGTGGTGCAATATGCCTGTAGAAGTAATTATGATGAAGATTGTAACTGTACAGATTGCCTCAAGTTGATGATAGAAAGAAAGCTTGGATAAAAGCCATTCCAAAAATATCTACGTGTGAGTATTTCTTATATTGCTTTAATATAGATATATTTATTTTTTGCGTGACAGTTTTGTGAACATTTTCTAGTAAATAGTGCTTAAATATCCTTGAATAAAGTTTACAATAAACATTTCTTTCAATTAAAAATTCTTTTTCAGTTGATAGTTATTACCATGAGGGCTACCTCGAGTTCCGGCACAAGCTTATTCTTGGGGGGGGGGGGGCTTGCAGTGACAAGAGGTCTTTAGGTTGCAAAATTTCTGCTTATGCCTGTTGGGGGGCCCATTCCAGAAAGGGGCCCAAGGGAACTGCCCAAGAGCCCAGTTAAAGAGGGGGCTGCAGCCCCGGGCCCAATGACCAAGGGGGCCCTAGATAGGGGCAAAAAAACCCAGTAAATAGAAACAAGTTTTTTTTTTTTTTTTTAATTCTGTTTTTACAGTCAAAAATTAAATCCTTGATACTGTTATGTAAAAATATTTTAAAAAGACAAATTTTTGAAAATTTCTTTTAGTACTTAAACTTAAAAAAAAAAAAATAAATTTTAAGTATTTTTTAAAAATGTATTAACATTTGAAAATTTCAAAAGTCATTCAAGAGATGAGGGGGGGGGGGCGGGAGAACAATATATTTATTAATATCACACAATCAACAAATTGGGAAGAAAATCATATTTATTGAAAAATTATTTTTCCAACTGAGTGAAAATAATGCCTGGCCCGGGAGTCGAACCCCGAATCTTTGACTTACAAGGTCAAAGCTCTACCAATTGAGCTATCTAGGCCGACAATTAAATGGGCATTACTCACTCAGACAACCTTTAGGCAGAGCAACTGGTCTATCATGTAGATAGCTCGACAGAATAAGCCGCAGGTAATGGAAAACAACATTAAACAATGGGAGGAATAAATACATTTATTAATATCACACAATCAACAGATTGGGGAAAAAATCATATTTATTGAAAATTTATTTTTCCAACTGAGTGAAAATCAAAGATCCGGGGTTTGACTCCCGGTCCAGGCATTTTCACTCAGTTGGAAAAATAAATTTTCAATAAATATGATTAAAAATTCACCGATACATATTTATGATCATATGTTTAAAAACGAGTTAAATGAGATTTTTCCAAATATGTTTATTGCATTAAGTATTTATTTAACTCTACCAATATCAAATTGCGAAGGCGAGAGAGCAAACTCCAAATTAGAGAGAGTTCTATCTCTTCGAAGAACAAAAATGCAGCTGAATAAGCTGCAATGTTTGGCTATGCTGTGCTCAGAGCACGATTTAACAAGCAACCTGGATTTTAAAGATGTAATTGAAATTTTCAGCGCGGCAAAGGCTAGGAAGAAGCCAATTTCATTTTTTTATTCTGCAAAGTATATTCATTAAAGTTTTTGATGCAATAACTTTTCCTTTGGTTGGTGAGTTAGATTCTTTTGTTGTTAATATTTTTTTTTTCTGTTTTAATTAATCTTTTTGCAAACAGTTTCAGAGTTTATTTAAATGTAATGAGAATCTTATTCTAACATGACCATTGTAAAATTTTATCTAATGATAAACATTCATATTAAAGAAAAAGAAAAATGTGTGTGTGTGTGGGGGGGGGGGGGGGGGGCTCCGCTATTATCACAGCCCCGGGCCCATAAATGGGTAAACTGGGCTCTGAACTGCCCCGCATGCCCTGGCGTTAATCAGGGCCTGATTACCATCATGATTATTATTATGTTTGTATTACCATATTATTAATACATTTAAATTGTTTTCTCTACAATGTATTAATTTGTATCAATGTCACATAGTTTTCTATAATAATAATTGAAATATATTATTGAATTACCTTTAAATAAAATTTTACAATTAACTGCGAAAAAATATTTCTTGAAAGGATTTTAAATACCTTAGTAAATTGTATTACTAATAGAATTAGAAAATAATAATTAACATCATTGTTCTTCTGCTAAAATTATTAATTTCTTGTTAAAATTTCCTTCAATTTATTTTATTCACATTAATATCTGCTAATCGCATTTTTACTCCATTACCCTACTACTGTAAGTAATGGAAGCGTTATATTCGGTCGAAAAATTCGATATCGAGTTTTTCCTGATTTACACGTTTTCAGGTCTCATCAGTCAAAAAAAAGTAGTTTTTGTCAATTGGTCAGTGTGTGTGTGTATGTATGTGTGGAATCGTCTGGCTACCATATCTCCGAAACTAATAATGATAGAACTACGAAACATTGGAATTGAGACAGGACAAGTGTACAGATGCGTTTTCCAAATTTTGGTGAAAATTGGAAAACCGGAAGTGGGACCGTAGGTCCGTATCTCAAAAAGACACTATATTAGATGTCCTGTCGAATGACATAGTTGGTTAGTTCAAGAAATTGATAGGTGCCCAGTATAAATAACTCAATTTCAGGTCTCGCAAGTACATTCCTTTAAAAACGGCTGTATGGATTTTTTTCAAACTCGCCATATTAACTCCCTTTTAAGTATACTTTTATATGTAATTATTGTTTTTCTGTCAATAATTGAGTATGCCAAGTTTCGGTAAAAGTTGTTATCTCAAAAACGGTTCTAATGATTTTCTTGAAAATTGTTACATAAATCCATTTTAGATATCCTTTCTCATGTTTACGTGGTTATTACAGGAAAATTAAATGTCATCCTGATTAGGTAGGTCAGTTTTATTAGATCTCGAAAATTGGTGTGTCAAAAAATAACTCTATCACTTTTTTCTTGTTTTTTAACTCACTATGTAGGCTCTGTTTCAGATGTTTATATATATATATTATCAGCTGTCTCTTATGGAAAATTTGTCAGGTGTCTTCTGCATTAGGCCGATTTTATGTCTTCTGATCACATTATTTCTAAAAAATGCATATAATATCTGTAATAGTGGGTAATGGAAGTCGTGTGGTTGTTTCACACCAGATTTTTTTACATACATACATTTTGATACAAGATTATTCATATTTAAACAAAAATGTAAAATCATAAACATATCATAGATTACCAGACTTTCCAATATTAAGAGCATTTTTGTGCTTCCTTGTATTAAAAATTCGAGGTTGCACATACCAGAGACAAAGAGTACACTAAAATTTCATTCGTCTAAAAAACTTTTATCATGAAAAAAAAAAAAAAAAAAATCTGGAGTGACTCCACTCGACTTTCCGAACATTGAGTAACTAACAGTTTTGTAGATAAAATAAAGAAAGAGGAATTGCTAAACAAACAAAAGAGCGAAAACCATAATAGAGTGTTTTTTTCTCCATATATCACACGAGGTTTTATTTAACGCTACTGAACTTTGAGCCCTTAGATCATAATGATAAAGAATTTTTCGTTTTGTCCCTGTAAAAATCTATAGATGCTAGATTCACCAAAATGCTTATAGTTAGTGCAACAGTGATTTATAATATTCATACAAATTTTCAGCTCAATTGAATAAGGCGTTTAGATGCTATCGCACTTTTAAAAATTTGGTCTCATAGGCCTTAATGATAAAGAATTTTTCTTTGTGTCCCTGTAAAAAAACTATAAGTGCTAGATTCTCCAAAATCTATACAGATTGAGTATCTGTGACCTATAATATGGGTATAAAATTTTTGCTCAATTGAATAAGGCGTTTAGATGCTATCGCACTTTTAAGATTTTGGTCCCATAGGCCATAATGATAAAGAATTTTTCTTTGTGTCCCTGTAAAAAAACTATAAGTGCTAGATTCACCAAAATCTACAGGGTTCGTACTATGGTGACTTACAATATACGTACCAACTTTCAGGTTAATCGAACAAAGCCTTTAGACGCTAGCGTGTTCACAGACATACACACATACACACACACATACATACATCATCGTAAAAATAGTGAAAACGGACTCAGGGGACCTCAAAACGTATAGAAACATCAAAATCTCGAATTCGGATTTTTGACATGATTACAATACTTTCCTCACTATAGTGTTCGGAAAGTAAAAAAAAATCTAGTGTGAAACAACCACAAGACTTCCATTACCCACTATTACACGCATTATATGAACTTTTTAGAGATATTATATTCATTTTTTAGGAATTTTCAAGTAAGAGAAACTTGATAGAAGTGTAAAGACATAAAACCGAGTTTCCTTAGCGAGTTAAAAATAAAAATTAAGAAAAATTATGAATTATATTTTTAAACACCAATTTCCGAGATCTAAAACTGTGACCTAATCAGAATAACCTTAATTTTCCTGTAATAACCACATAATACATGATAAAGGGTATCAAAAAGGAATTTATGTAACAAACTTCAAGAAAGTCGTTAGAGCCGCTTTTGAGATACCAACTTTTACCAAAACTTTGGCATGCTCAATTATTGACTGGAAAACATTAATTATATAAAAAAGGGTATTTAAAAGGGAGTTAATATGGCGAATTTGAAAAAAAAAAAATCGCTATATAGCAGCACCACCTGGGGAGTGGTTGACACTAAAAGTTGACAGACACTCATTTAGGTTAAGGTGCATTAACATAAATTTATATGCAATTTTGCGCAGTAGTTCCTGAGATATAGCTTTCCCTGAAATTGCGGGAATCGTATAGCAGCGCCACCTGTCGATCATAAGCATTCATATTGAATCAGCATAATGTCTCCTAAGGGCCTTCTCTTATATCAAGTTTTCATTGCTCATACGCAATAGAATTTGAGATATATCTTCTCCTTAAATTGTAGAAATCGCTGTATAGAAGCGCCACCTGTTGAGCGGTTGGCACCAAAAGTTGATAGGCATTAATTTAGCTCAAGGTGCATCTACATGTCAATTTATATCCAATTCTGAACAGTAGTTCCGAAGATACAGTTGCCGCAAAATTTTTGTCATACACACAGATATTTTTTAAAAATAGTCAAATCTTGTTCCAGACCTCTCAAAACGTGAAAATCTGTCGAAAACCGGAAGTCGAAAATTTTTATGAATCCAATACTTTTTACTTTCTTCTATATGTAATATAGAGAAAGTATTGGATTCGCGAAAATTTTCGACCTCCGTTTTTTGACGGATCTACACGTTTTGGGATGTCCTGAACACGAATTGATAGTTTTTAAAAAATGTCTGTCTGTGTGTCTGTGTGTCTGTCTGTCTGTCTGTCTGTATCATTTTTTTGTGGACGCTGTATCTCACGAACCAATGAATGAAATTTAACCAAACTTGGTATTTAGTTGCACCCTGACATGAACTGGTGCCCATTAGATTTGGGGATCAATAGCTCAACAGGTGGCGCTGTGATCGCATTTTATAGGACAAAATTCCGTATAAATGGGCATAATGAGAGTTATTTTAAACTTGTGATTGTAAAATTAATATGAATTATTGATAATAGTAGTAGTTAACTAGGAAAAAAAATTTGTGCATGGGGGGGCATCGGTTCCCCCCCTGGGGGGGAAGTACCCCCCCGGGGGGGTTAAATTTTGAAGATGGGTATCATTCGAAAGATCTCGTCAATACCTTTAAAACGAATGGTTGAACCATAAATCTGTGATAATTTAAAACAAAGTTATCGATTTTTTTTACTTTTAACAAAAAAAAAAAAAAACTTAGAAAAAAAATCGTATTTTTTTTTTTTTTTTTTTTTTTTTTTTTTTAAACGAAATTTTACCAAACTTGGTATTTAGTTGGTCCCCGACATAAACTGGTGCTGATTATATTTGCGGATCAATAACTCAACAGGAGGCGCTGTGATAGCATTTTATCTAAATTTTTAACATGGCAGAATAAGACAAAAATTCGTATAAATGTGCATAATAAGAGTTATTTTACACTTGTGATTGTAAAATTAATATGAATTATTGATAATAGTAGTACGTAACTAGGAAAAAAATTTTGTGCATGGGGGGGCATCGCTTCCCCCCCCTGGGGGGGAAGTACCCTTAAAAAAAAACAAGTACCCCTCCAAAAAAAAACCCTTAGAAAAAAAAATTGTATTTTTTTTTTTTTTTAATATTGTTACTGATTGAATATGTATAGGAAAATATAGAAGAAAGTCTTGTGGTGGCCACAACATACTAGTTTCTATTGAATATAGAAGAAAGTTAAAAAAATAAAAAAAAAAAAAAGGAAGAAGAAGAAAAAGTATTTGAGCAATTAGCTGTGAGTGATTAAACATAAATTTTTTGAATGAGTTGGGTTTTTTTTGCGTCTTAAATTTTGTTTTCACATAACAATTTTAATTTTAGCAATTAATTAAAACTTCTGTTGTTCTTATATTGTTGTTTATAGAAACACAATCATTTCATATTAATTGTTTTTAAATCTAAAATTATGCTTAAACTTCTATTATTTTCTTATTTTAAAATTACTTTGCATTAAAGCAACATACATGCTATTCTTTAGTTTCTTTCTTTTTTTTTTTTTTTTGTATTCAGTAGAAGAAAGTATTGAATGCAGAAAAATTTTCAATTTCCGGTTTTTGATGGATTTACACGTTTTGATCATTTTTAGAAAATGTCTGTCCATCTGTGTGTGACAAAAATTTTGTGGTGACTGTATCTCAGGAACCACTGGACGAAATTGCATGTAAATTTATATGCAGATGCACCTTGTCATATGTTAGTGCCTATCAACTTTTGGTACCATTACAGAGCAGGTGACGCTACTATATATTGATTTTCTCAAATTCAGGAAAGGCTATATCTCAGGAACAGCACAGAATTGCATATAAAATTATATGTAGATGCACCTTAACATAAATTAGTTTATGCCAACTTTTTACATCAATCGCTCAAAAGGTGTCGCTGCTATACAGCGATATTCGCAATTTAAGGGAAAGCTACATCTCAGGTTGTATTGCGTACAATAGATCTAAACTTAATATATGAAAAGGTTATTTTGAAGCATTATGTTTATTAAACTGGATTTATATATATATACGCAACTTTATTGTAAAGTTGCAAAAAGTCCTCGTATTTACTAAGGTAGTAACATAATACATGCTACAGTTTTTTTTTTTTTTTTTTAACAGGTTTCTGAGAAACATTTCAAGAAATCGGATGTAGAATATGAAACTTTTTCCTATGATGAAAAGAAATTTTATGTTCCTTTACATCGTCCGTGTTTGAAAGCATGGTGCTATCCCATGTATTTTTCTGGATTGTCTATTAATTTGTCCTCGCAAGACAATATCAAGAGTGAGTCCTACTGAAAAGCATATTTCAAGGGATGATCGTGAAAGATAATTTTCAAATTGAAGATCGTGAAAGATCATTTCATAATTATAAATATTATCTGTTAAATTTGTTTATTTTATGATGTGTTAAAATGTAGTTTTATAATTTTTCATATAATCAAGATTGATGCTTAATAAACTTGCTTTATGTAAATTGTTTTTTTTTTTTTTTTTTTTTCGTGTGTGTGTGTTTGCGCGTGCGCGTATGTGTGTGAATTTATTGTAGTGTTTTTAGCTTTATAATATTGTAGTGATATTAAGCAATTAAAATTTTGGAGAGATGTGAGAATTTGAGTACTGTAGTAAAATTTATAAATAAGTACCCCTTTTTACACATGTTAAGAAACAGTCTATAAACAAAAATTATGCTTAGTCACGCCAGCTCATATTTTATATACTGCAAAGAATTTCAGCTGTATCAAAAATCTCAGTTCTCTGTTATACATAAAGGATAACTTTTCACCCCAAAATTGTGTGTTGTCTGTCAAAAGAGTAAATATACACATTATATATAATTTAAGACTATTTATTATTTAATCCAACAAAAATAAATTAATAGATAAAAACTATTTTAATTATTGTTTATTTATTTAGTGGAAACTATATTTTACTTAACTGCAACAATATTGGTATATCATAACCTTTATGGTTAGATACCATTTAAGTATTTATGTCATAATGTAAATTTTTGAATGTCATAAAGTAATCTGTTAACAAATTTGGAGACTGTAAAATTCAAGACCCAGTAATTTTAAGAAACTTTTATGGATTATGAGCAGGAATTTCATATTATACAATTGAATAATAATTTTTTTTAAAAAGCACTAAAGCATGATTTTTTTTTTTTTTTTTTTAATCTTAATAATGGTCATAGGAACCTAAATGAAAATTTAACAGCAAATAAATTTTTGGGAAGTTTCTATTTTTAATAAATTCTGTTTTGTTCAAAATAAAAATCTTAAATTTCTCTCTCTATATGTATATGTGCTTTACTTTTCTCAATTTTATTTATTTATTTTATTTTTTAAATTGGGGGGGGGGGGGGGAGATTGATACATATATATTTTTAAAATTATCATAGATCTATGTTCAACCATTAGTTTTAAAGGTATTGACGAGTTCTTTTGAAAGATACCCATACTAAAAATTTACTCTTACAAGAGGGCGGAAGCGATGCGCTTACATATACAATTTGTTTAGCTGGTTGACTCTTGCTACTATAAACATATTTATTTAATTTCATATTAAAAAGTCAAAAATAATTTCCATTATGTAAACTCATGCGAAATTTTTTCCTATACTACCTATTAAAAAATTCCGCAAAAACGCGATGACACCACCACATGTTTAGTTGTTGATCCCCAAATGTAATCAGCACAATATAGGTCAAGGTCAAACTAAATATCAAGTTGAATTAAATCATGTTCATCGATTCGAAAGATACAGTATCCAGATAAGTTCATCAAAAACTGGTGTTCAAAAATTTCAGGAATCCAGTACTTTGTTCTTGTGCATGTAAAATAATATTAACTTTTAAAGTTTTTTATTCCAATAATTTATTTCCCGTTATTTGGATATTTTTTTACATGATTATTTTATTTGCTTTTTATTTTATTTTTTAACTATATTAGATATGCCTCTTAATATTACATAGTTATTTATTATTTTATCATTGTCCACTGAAATTAAATATGGGAAGAATTCTGTTCGTAAATATCGGAAAACTTGAAAAATTCAGTTTTAAAAAATATAACATTTCAAACTTTTTTTTTTAAGGGGGGGGGGGGGGGGGCGAGTAAGAAAGCATCTTTATAATCTCTTTTAGAAAGTAAGTTATTTTCATTTGTAAATGGAACGGTATTCTTGTTTGTTTTTTAACTGGTTTTAAATTCAGAAATTTTTGCTAAATCCAATCATCCCTAAATTATTCAAATGATTTTAAATAAAGCAAGTTCAATATTGTAGTTGCGAAAATTTGCTTCTGTTACTACATTCAATTTTTATTTTTATGAAGAGGAAAGGGAAAAAAATCGCAGCTGACACCAAACAAAACGCTCACAGCCGGTGATGATAATGTTCGCCTGTCTGTGATGACGTCAGCCATAAGGCTCTGCGTTCTAAGTTGGTAGACGGAAAGTGGGATTCCAGGAGGCGTACGCCGACCCAGTCGTTCGGTGTTTTCCGTGGTTTTCTCTGAAACTTGCGTAAAATACGGAGTAGGACCACTTAGAAAGACCCCCCCTCACGGAGGGCAACGCTCCAATAGGCCTAGGACTCTCGTGATGTCAATCGGCCTTAATATGCAACACCAACACACAATTGATCCCCGAACTTTCATTTCTTGAACATGTGTGCGAGATAAATGCATGTGTTAATGATAAATAAATGTAGGGAAGGAACTAAAATAAATGTAGGAAGTTTTAAACCAGCGAATTCTTTGTTTCACTAGGTTTGTTAAATTTCCAGTATTCATAGCTGCTAACTATTTTAATTGATTCAGGAATTTTGTTAGTACCGCCCTTTTTTCAAATCATATTTGAAGAGTAATTGCCTTCATATTTAATTGTAATTACATGCTAATGAAAATTACTGTAGAAAGAATATGGTACGAAGAAAAGGGCGAAGCATTCCGTAATAAATTGAAAAAGTTGGCAGCTATGAGTATTTTATTCCAAATGATGGACAAGTAATCTTTTTCAGAAAAGTTCTTTAAATGTCTTTCCAATGTTGAACATCTTGAACGGGGAAAAAAATTAAACGATTACAAAAGTAATGAGGTTAAGACTAACATCAATGCTTTTTCAAAAGCCCCTGCAAACAAGTATGAGGCCACTTCCTCATGAAATATGAGGGATTTTAATCTATTAAATTTTTTTGATTAATCTCTCTCAAATATTATGAGACAGGCTAGTCAAATATATATATTTTTTTTTTTCGGGCTAAAATTTCTCCACAAATATTATGAGGCAGCTTAGTCAAATAGAGACTAGTTTTCCTTTTCAAATATTACCAGACAGATTAGTCAGGTAAATAGTCTTGACTATCCTGCCTCTTCAGATATTCATTGAAAATTGACTAGCTTGCTTCGTAAGATACCTGTTGGCTGCTGACTAACCGTCTTAATCAAGTGCAGATTCTGACTAACTTGCCTTGTCTGGCAACTGCGGTTGTTGACTAACCTTCCTGGTCAGATAATTATGATTATCGACTAGCCTTCTTTGTCTAATAATATTAACCTTCCTAGTCTGGAGTAGTGTTTTGGTGACTAGTTTAGCAAGTACACTTTTCAGTTTTGGTGACTAGTTCAACAAGTACACTTTTCAGTTTTGGTGACTAGTTCAGCAAGTACACTTTTTAGTTTTGAAGACTAGTTCAGCAAGTACACTTTTCAGTTGCGGTGACTAGTTCAGCAAGTACACTTTTCAGTTTTGGAGACTAGTTCAGCAAGTACACTTTTTGGCTAGTCAGTTATTTTGGTTAGTCAATTCTGTATTGTCAGCTGAGCATTTTGGCAGGTCACTGTGACCAATTTATTTTTCTGTGTGTAGTGAAAACGGACTTAGGGGACCTCGAAACGTATAGAAACATCAAAATCTCCAATTCGGATTTTTGTCATGGTTACAATGCTTTCCTCACTATAGTGTTTGGAAAGTAATAATGGAATTAGGAAATAGTGTATCTTTTGTTTATTTATTAAAAGGCAATCCGAATTTTTCAAGAAAATTATTAGAATTTATTCTAGTAAAGAATTATTTAATAAATCTTATGGGTGTTACTCCTCATGAGCGTTACTTAGAAAAGGTAACAATCTTGAGAGAGAAGGGAGTAATACTTGAGATTTAAAGCAACCAATTGATAAACAAATCTACAGTTATATAGATATTATTTTACTAACGATTACATTTGACTCAGGGATATACTTTGTTATATATATGTATAAAACGAACACTTAGCACAAAATGTTGACGTTAACTCAAATTAGTTTTGAGCGTACGACAAATTGACTACCAAATGTAATTGGCAACCAGCGTCTACAATTCAAAGAAAAGATATTCCCTATGTCGAACTGGAGTATAAAATATTCACTAAATAATAGAAGAAGACAATCTTGCACAACCAATTTTCAGCTTCTATACACAAAATGATTGGAAAGAAGGAAATTTATAATAGCGTTATTTTAGATGTGAAAAGATAAAAATTCTTGCATAAAATTATAGTAGAAGATCAATAAAAGCAAACGGTAGTTTACAAAGTAAAATATGTAAAGAATCAATTTTGTGGAAATGGGCGATAAGATTCAAAATGTAATCCTCCAAAACAACAATAAAGACATAATCCTTTTTACAAATTAAATAAAAACTGACACATTTGTACTATTTGAGTTTGTAAGTGGAAACAAAAATAAGTTCAGATACAATGTAATGTATCAGTCGGCATTTTATGAAGATTGAAAAATAAAAGTTATGTTTCTAAATATTTCTGGAGAAGGTAACACTTTATTCAAATTGAATGAAAATTATATTGCTTATATGGACTTCAGAAAGCGAATGATGATATACTAATCCATTTATAAATATATATATATATAACCTAATCACTAATTTTGTAATAAATCTTTAATTTTATTTTTCTCTTTTTATACAAAGTTTCATTTTTATTTATTTATTTTTTACATTATTACAACAGGATTGTTTGCCTGTCTCAAAAGTGTTACTATTTCTCATAAGTTTTACTACCGCTCATGAGCTCTTACTATGGTTAAATATATCAACATTGCACTAAACTAGGTTTATAAATTTAATTATTGATACAAAGGAATTCACAGAATGTTTTGTAAAAGCGACACTCATGAGAAAACAGTGACTTGTCAAGACTCTTTTTGAATTTTCTTAAATATAAATAAAAAAACTCACAAATGATCACTGCTTAGAAAACTATAAAATATAAAGAATTCGTACGTATGTATGTTTTTGTGTTTAATGTAAGTCGATTTTTCAAATCATGTAAAGCTGAAAACGGCAATTCGTTTGAAAATCACCCTATTTCTTTTAGATGGAGGAAAAGGGGGTCTAATGCGGACACTTTTATATATGTATATATATTTTTAAAAGCATCTTAAGTAGCATTTTTAACTCATCAAATATTGAATGTTATTGATGGAAGTGCTTTACTACTTTTTATTATGTTGACGACCCTGATAAGGTATAAAAATTAATTTCTCATGCCCATAAGGTAGAGTGACCATATTTTTTTCATTGAATTTGGGGACAAAGATGGCGGTGTCCTCGAATTTCGAGGACAAAAAAATAAATAATTAATTAAATCACCTTAAATTGTAAAATTTTAGTAACTTTTATGTATAAAGCACCTAAAAGAACTTATTTTAGCTTATTTATTATACATATAATAAATTACTATAATAAAACATTAATAACTTTATAACCGGCGTCCCCAGATGTGTTGTAATTTTTTGGGGACGAAGGTAGTTTTGTCCTCGAGATTCGGGGACTATCCTCGAGATTCGAGGACATATGGTCAGCCTACCATAAGGTAAACAAAATATTTTTTTATGGTCAATTTTCAACTTTTTTTTTTTTTTTTTTTTTTTTTTTTTAATAAAAACAAATAATTGCAGGAAAATTAAAATTTGATGGCTGAAGTTCAAATAAGTTGGAAACTTATAAAGTCTGATCAAGATTGGTTATGTTTCAAAGCATGATGAGGGTGAAAGTTGTCTGAATAATTTGGATTAAACTTTTAAATTTAATAACAGTTTACAATTTTTTTTTTATAAATATAAATTCTATATTTAAACAGGGGGTTGAGGGAGAGGTTGCTTCCTTCACATAGAGAGAGAGAATTATATGTTGAATGAAAATGCTCTTAAACCTATTTTAAATTGTTTTCAAAATAGGTTCATATGCAGTACTTGGATGTTATCCGCGATTGTAATGAAATGCTCGCCCTCTGGTGGGATAAGGTGAAATTATCGCACCACTGATCCGCGATTGTAATGAAATGCTCGCCCTCTGGTGGGCTAAGGTGAAATTATCACACCACTGCATATCATCATATTATGCAATCGATTTTCCATGATGTAAGGGCGGAGAAAGAACAATTATTAATCGACGTGGCTATTAAATTTACTAACAACTGCAGTTCAGAGAGCGCCATCTATCGATCATTACAAACGCGGATAGCTTTCACGCTGAAACAACGATAGAACAACAAGAAAGAACAATAATAAATGCACGTGGCTATTATAATTTACTAACAACTGCAGTTGAGAAAGTGCCATCTATCGATCATTACAAACACGGATACTTTAACCTGCGATATCTCTTCATAATATTATAATGCAAGGTAAGAGAAGGTAGTATGAGTAACGCAGCAGATTATTTTCTTAAGAATTGTACATTAATATGTATTAAATCTATATATGACTATTACTCTTTCAACATAGTACACAATTTTTCTTTTTTCTTTTTAGGACTGAGGGCCTATTAGTCTCAATCTGGGATTTTTGCGTTGTCGATTTCGATAGTTGGGCATTTGTCGAAATCTAAAATTTATCGAAAATATAATTGAACAATTTAAAAGCGATGTTATAATTTGAAAAAAGAAAAAAAAAAAAAAAAAAAAAACTAATAGTCCTCCGTCCTAAACTAAATTCTGCTTTTGCCAGAATTTCATCAAAATCTTTTTATTATTATTATTATTATTATTGAAAGAAAAAGAAAAGAAAATTAATAATAATCAGTATCGTTACAAGCGATATCGAAAAAGTTTTTTTTAATAATTTTGAATTATGAAATAAAAAGTGCGCGTGAAATAATGTGAAATAAAAATAAGTAAAAAAATTAATTTAATGATTTAATGTTTTTGTTTTTCGGGGGCTGCTCATGCATATAAAGAATGCGTATTAAAACGAGTCGAAGAAGGAAGCGAAATAAGTATTGAGTTATATTACGATAAATACGATATATAATATGATACGATATATTAGACCTATCGTCCAGGGTTAGTAGGCATTTTCGTTGAAAGAAATAGTTTGTTCGTTCGGTGCAAGTTGCACATTAGTCCCGTCAGGTACAACTTTCACATTAGTCCCTTGAGGTACAACTTTCACTTTAGTCCCGTCAGGTACAACTTGCACATTAGTCCCCTTTAAATATAGTGACCAGCGAAGCTGGCAAAGCATTCGTTGATTCACTACCTCAATTGATTTTTTTTTTTTTTTTTTTTTTTAGAAACTTGACCCGGATAAGACCATTCATACCATGTGTCCATACTAGCCCCTTGCACTTAAGCATTATACTGATTTTTATAAACCATGCAGATTAAAAGTAATTATTAAAATATGTATTGAATATAATCCTTTCTAAAACACTGTAATCTATTATTTAAAAATAGAAGTTAAATAACCTTATCTCGCCATTTAAAAGCAAAGCAGTAAATTACTTTTCCAAATTTTCCCCCATAAAAATATTCTTTTAACATTTACTGCTGAGCTTACAAATGTATTATCTATCCTATAATTTCTCACGAAAGTGAGTACCAGAGTAAGCAAACTTTAAAAATAGAGTATTTTTGAGTGATAACTGGCAGAATGATTCAAGTTGTTCACAGTAGCCTCATGTCCATCCCATTAGCCCCTTTTCTCCTATTTTGAATTTTTTCTTGTTTGACTTCAGTTCCATTTTTTAAGATTAAAAATAAATAAATAAACAAGAATTATTATCTTCCCCACCACTTGTACTTGTCGGACTTCGTAATCCTTAAGACATTTTGCAATGGGAGAGGCCTTATTTCATTTGGGAATATTGAGAAAGAAGCTATGATAGCCTGACCTAGATCTTGTGTAGAATTTAAAGGTTGTTGGTCATCGACTATTAGTGTCTCAGTTTTTTTTTTTTTTTTTTTTTTTACAATCATTGATTTGTGAAGAAACTACAGTTTCTGAACATATTTCAACTTGAAATTGTTTTGGTAAAGAATTTTCATTGATTTATGATTAAACATGTTCAGGTAAAAGGTTATCTCCAGTGTTTATCACTTGTTTCAGAAGGTGCAAACAGGTACTCCAGAAATATATAAATTTTGAATGGGTACATACTGTTTTTTCTCTAAAAACCATAATAACCAAACATGGAGAATTACAGTGATTTACTCGCCAATAGCGAGTAGATATTTTATGTGGCGAGTGAAATTTTAGGCAGTGGAAAGTGTACCAAAAAATTCTGCATATGTTTATTCCTTCCTCATATATCTTGTTGGTGGTGAAATAAATACGGTATTAAGTTCATTACTTTCATTCCAATCGTGATATGCGGGCAGATTAATTTAATAACTTTAAAAAATGCCAAATTTATTTTCTCTAGATTAATATTATAATATTCTTCACTTTAAATGCAAATTTTACTCAATTCACGGATTTCTATTACTTACTAAAATAGTAAACCTGGTCAAACATTTCTGAGTCGCAGAAAAATTTTGCTTTGCCATTGCTGTCGATTGATTTATTTTGTTTGTTTGTGCTTTGAGGTGTAGGTTGTAGACTAGTATAGAAAATATTGCTACTGAGCACGTCATGTACACGCCCAGTTGTTGCTATTATTATTTCTGATGATGATTATTAGCTGTCGAAAAGATAAAATCATTTCGTTGGCAACTTCAGGATAAGCTGTAAAAGGAGTCAAATTAAAAATTAATTATAGATGAAAGAAGAACATCCAAGAACGAATCCATGAGGCACTACATTGATTGAGCAGTTTAGATTAATTTATTGATTATTTTAAAGACGATATTTTGTGGCGTGACCATAGACTACCAGAAAAACTTAATAAATTTTGACGATAACAGTATGGAGTGGAGGATCAGCAGCGAGACACAAGGCACTAAACCTTCTTGATCAATGATCGTAAGCACCGTCCAAAACTGGAGCGAAAAAGGACATTGCTTTTGGCGTTTAATTTTATATTCGCCAAGTTCAAAGTTAAAGTTGAGCACGGTTGTGGTATTCGAATATTTTTATGTTTTTTTTTTTTTTTTTTTTTTTTAAAGGCGACTAGTAATTCATTGGCCGTTGTTAGTGAATATTGGTATCATTTCACCAAAATTTTAGTTCCTGGGAAATAACCAGCTAAGCAAATATTTTTTCTAGTTGATGATGGAAACTAGGCGACAAGAGGGCACCCGAGTTATATTTCGGTATAAGATAAGATTAAAATGAAGCCGAATCAGTTATTATCTGGTTTCACAAAACAAAAGTAAAGAAATAAGTGAAAACATATCCTTTCCAGAGCGAAAAAAATGTTCATTGCGTTAGAATTGTTAAATAAATACTGGGAATAGATCAAAGATTTTGTTTCAGTTGCCTTGGAAAAAAAAAAAAAAAAAAAAAAAAAAAAAAATGAAGGGAAACATAAAAATTAGAAAAAAGTACATTGCAAATTTATTATTTTTAAGTTAAAAATAGTTATATCGTTATGTTTTAAATAGTTGTTTAAGATTAAATAATTTTATTTATTTAGAGAATTTACCTATCTTTTAGGGAGAAACATAATTTTATAATATGTAATAATCTACATCACATTGTTGTTCTGTCTTAAGTTTCTAATTTTATACTGTTGGCTGGTAAGAAAAAGTTCCTGGTTGGTAAGAATTTTAAGAAATTTCCTACCCCTGTTAATAACTGTCTGAAAAATCGCTGTCTTTAAAAATAAGGTCTAATAAATGTCTAGTTTGATAAATTGTCATAGCATAACCTGGATGACTGATTACCCATTTCCCCACTCTCTCTTTTTTAAAGAAAATTAAAAAATGACATTAGGATTACATCAAGCAGGCATATGCAGTATGAACAAAGAAACATAACAGCAAAGACGTGCTTAAGAGTGGGGGGGGGGGACAATTGGATCGTCTCCCAAGGCGGCCAAGGTTTACGAAGTTTAGCCAAAAATTAGGCCTGCTGAAATTGGCTATAATGGCAATACCACAGGGCATTTAAAAGGGGAAGAAAAGGGAGGTGTAAACCTTGATAACCTTTCATCTGTGATAACCCAGCAGTTTTTTGGCAGGTTTATAGAAAATTTTTGAGAAGCAGATAGAGGGAAATGATTTTAGTGCTATATAGAAGATTTTTTTTTTTTTTTTTTTTAATGGCTTCGTTTGCTGCAATTCAAAGAATTTGTTAAAGAGTATTACAGAGAGAATCTCTTCAACAGCTCCTAGTGAAATTCTAGAAGACATTCAAGAACAACAAGAGGCGAGACATCTTGCTGTTTCTCAGATGAGGGCTGCTAAAAGACGAGAAAAACTAGTGAACAATAACAAGACAGGTAATTTTGCAGATACTCAACGGTCAGCGGCTAGAATACAAGAAGAAACTTAAGAACAGACACAAGCAAAGAGTTGGAAACATATCGAAAAGAAAGTTAGTAGAAGAAGAGAAAAACTGACGAACAGCGAAAAACATAGGGTAGGTGCTCAACGGACAATGACTAGAGGAGAAGATGAATTTGAACAAGCATGAGCCAGGCATCAAAAATAGGCTGAAAGGAAAGTTGTTCAAAAATCAGAAAAATCTTACGAACTGTGACAAACCTTGTTTTGTGCGAATGCTCAACAGGCAGCGGCTAGAAAATAAGATGAATCCAGAGATAGTTATAAGCCAGATATCAGGGGCATGCTGAAAGGAAAGCTGATCGAAAGCTAGAAGAAATTTAAGGATCGAAATCTCCTCCACCCACAACTTACTCAAAACAGAAAAAGGAAATCTTTATCAGTGGTTGTGCATGCAAGCTCGAAACGCAGAACTTTATGAAATGGTGGGATGCAGGGGCTAAACGCTTGTCGGCTAAAAGTGTAGGCACAGTCCTGCATAACAGGATTACCTTTAAACATTTATTATCTGAATACTTTTGACATGTGAATAATTCTGAAAATGTGTAAATAAATCGAAAACAGGCAGTCGAAAATTTTTACGAAACTTATTTTTTATTGACTATAGAAGAAAGTAATAATGAGAGGAGGGCATCTATTTATACAAAGTCTTTTATATAAAAATGTAATAACGATGTGTTTTTATACCATTAATTAAATGGTATTTGATTTTTCTAGGAATTTTGCAAATTAAACATACTATTTCCATTTCATACCAAAAAAAAAAAAAAAAAAGAAGAAGCTGTCCAGGTACAAAACGATTCCGTCCTACACCGTCATTTAACAGAAAAGAAAGTTTGTCACATGTCAAACGTGATGCAAAACCTGGTTTAATAATTCCAAATAGCAGCTGAAAAAGACATTAACTGATGTTGAACTTACCTAATATGAAGTTTCAAGCAATTAGAAACTGTAAAGTAAAGTCGGAGAAGTAAAAATCAAAACTTTTCTCATCGAATTTTCTGGAACATCGACATTGACAAACAAATAGCACACACTATAGTTCATGCTACTCAAAATAACGTAGGGTTTGTCTGCAACTAGTTTAATGTAATTCCAGATAAATTGCAGAAGTAGATTACTCAAAAATGTGTCCCGATTTTATACGCCTACCTGGTTTTGTCTAATTTCCCCTCTATTGTATTTTTGAAATTTATATTGTTTGCTTATAAAATTTTATATCAACGGAAATATTTGAAATTATTTTTGTTCTAAAGTGAAATTATTCGAAATATGATGAACTAAATTCCCCAGCTTTCATTTAAGTTTTATAAATCTTTTTATCAACAACCTATCTGATGGCTAAATGGCTAGCGTTCTCGCCTTAATTCAGTACGTGCCGAGTTCGGATTCAGACATACGAGTTTGTAATTACTTCAAATCTACTCAATGCTACAGGTTTAATTAGCCGGTCTAATGTACAAAGAAGAGACTATATAGAAAGCTAAACCAAACCAAATGTCTAATCAAAATTATTTTATTTCAAAAAGTCGAAAAAAAAAAGGGTCCTGCAAAAGTGCTCTGTTAATTGAATAACCTGCCGAAAGCGTGAACGTGTTCATTACTTTTAACATTTTCCTTCCTGGTTTCAGATGAATCTTAATGAGTGTTAAATGCAAATAGTTTTTCCAGGAAGAGAATTTGGAGAGGAACAGTATGAAGTTCGTGAAGAGATTAAACAATGAGTGTGAAATCTCTTTCGATGTTCTAGTGCTCCAGGAGAGATGAAATCATCAGGTCACATTTTAAATTCATTATTTCATTTTATTTATTTATTCATTCTTTTTTTTTTTTTTTTTTTTTTTTTTCTGAAATCACTGTTTAAAAGAGCAGATTGGTTGGTTGAGTTACGCATTAGTACTGGCGACTTTAAATGAGCAGGAAAAGAGCACTATATAAAAATTTCTACTTAATGGCCCTCTTCACTTACCGTCGCCGGACGCCCGAGCCAATGTTATTCTATGGGGAATTTTTCTTTACAAATACCTTATTAACTAATACATATTTTTAAAATTCTGTTTTCACATTCAGAAAATTCCCAACTATTAAATTGACGGACCTTTTTTAAAAATGTATTTTTTTAATTTTTAATATTTTATTTTGAAATTGCAAAATAAAAAAAATTCACATATTCAAAATTCGTATTTTGCAGCTTCAAAATAAAATATAAAAAATTTAAAAAAAAATCGTTTTTTAAAAAGGTCCGTCAGTTTAACAGCTGGAAATTTTCAGAATGTGAAAACAGAATTTAAAAATATGCATTAGTTAATAAGTTATTTTTAAGAAAAATTTCCTATAGAATAACATTAGCTTCGGTTTCCGGCGGCGGTGAGTGAAGAGAGACCTTAAGATTTTTCTCCGGAAAGCTAAATAGCCAACCTATAACTCATAATTCGCTGCAATATGAGTTGGGATGAAATATATAGACGTGAGATTGCTTTGCGAAATTTAGAACTGGCGACCGGTATTCATTACGAAAAAGAAACTTCTTCAAATTTCACTGAAACGATTTTATCGGATCTTGCAATCAAGAAAGAAAAGAAAGTGGCAAACTTTTTTTTTATTTTAACTCGGCATTGACTCAAGCAGACTATCAAGGTTAAGAACAAGAGAAAGCATTGCGTCATGCTTCGATTATCGGATACTTAAAAATACGTTACACTTTCATACATCTACGGAATCAGGGCCTGATTACCCAAAAGGCTCAGGAAGCACAAGCTTCCCCTCTAAAATTTAAGAGGGGGCCCCAAAATGACTAAAAACAGGTTCTTGGATTTTCTGTTTCATATTTTCACCCTCAGATTGAATTTTTTCTGAGAAAGGTCGCCTAAAGCAAGGTAATATACTCACTATTTCGGGAAAAATCTGTTTAGCCTCAAAAATCTGAATGTTATTAATTAATAAGTTATACGATTTTAATGTTCAGTGTAGAAACCACCCAAGTATATGAATGAAAAAAAAAAAAGAAAAAAAATTCCGAAATGAAAGGGGGGCCCAGAAATAATAATGAGCTTCCCCTAACTTCAAAGCTTAATCGGGCCCTGTACGGAATAAACAGAACAGGGCAATGTATTAATGAATATATGAGTTGCCTTCTTTATTATACAGTTTCGTTTACATTCAGTAATTACTTTGATTCTAGAAAAAATTTCTTCATAATTTAAGAAACACAAATACACCGAAAAAACTAGAATGTTGTGGTCACCACAAAACTCTCTTCTATATTTTTCTACTATACAAATTCACGCAGTACAAATTATTTATTTAAATTATTTTCCGTGGTAAATGCAGATGATTGTAATCACAGAGAAGTATAATATTAAATTTCAAAGAAAATCAATTTTATGCAATCCAGAAAATATCTTAGTCAATGAATTTCCTCCCCACCCCATTACCAAGTTTTTTTTTTTTTTTTTTTTTTTTGAGAAAGGGTGGGAGGGAAGCTGTTTTAATAAAAGAAAAAAAGCATGTCTACATTTAATGGAATGTTCCCAAATCTCTATAAGTTTTCGATTTGAAATATTTTATTACTGAAATTGGGAATGGAAGAAACGCATGTTTTAATCTAGTCAAATTCATTATTGGTGACTACTTCTTTTACTGTTAAGTCAACTATTTCATTTCCTATGGTGCCCTTATTTAAGTTAGTTATATTAATTTAGATAAGTTTTGCTGCATTAGTTGTCATGTGTCTTTTATTATACTGATTGGATTGGATTGGATTGAGGGGATTAAGGCCGATTAACTGCTTTAGGGTCCTAGGCCTGAGGGAGAGTGCCCTCCGGGGGTCTTTCTAAAGGGTCCTAGCTCATATTTACGCAAGTGTCGGAGAAAATCACGGAAAACATTTCAAGGCTCTTATTAAATTAAAAAGTTTATTCTAAATTATTCAGACAACTTTCACCAGCAATACGCCTTGAGCTTGATCGGACTGTTTAAATGGGAGCCTCATATGAATTTCAAAATAACAAATTTGAATTTCCTGCAGTTATTTGTTTATAAGTTATGCTGATAACAGACATACATATGGATCGACCGGTAAAAATTTCGCTTTCGGATTTAAGGGACCACAGAACGTGATATTATTAAAAAAAAAAAAAAAAATCAGAACTGAAAATGGAACTTTAAAAAATACCTTGTTTACAGTATAGGTATGATATTAATTTTCCTTCCTAAGCAGTGTTTGTCGACATAGAAAAAGGTAGCAAAACACTTCCATCAATTACAATTAATAGAAAAGAACGTTTACTATAAAGAACGTCTACATTATAGAAAATTTATATTAGTTTATTCCATTTTCAATAATAAAATATTTCAAATCGAAAACTTATAGGGATTTGGAAACATTCCATTAAATGTAGACGTTCCTTTCTATAATAATTCTTTTCTATAAAGGTAGCAAAACACTTCCACCAATTACAATTAATAGAAAAGAACGCTTAGCATAATTTGGGGTAGCCCTGTATATTGTCTATAAACTATATATATGTCACATTGAGTACTTAAATTTACACCTATATGAAAAAGTAAATAAATAAATAAATAGCCAATATGAAATAGACTTCGAGAAATTTCCAAGTGTAACGCCAATACATACAGATACTTTAGATAGCCCTGTAAACGAATGATGAATTATTCCTGTACCCCAATCTATACAAAAAACGCTTTTAGGCACATAAAGAAATGTTCATTTTATTTTGTTTGGGGCAGCCTATACATGTTACACTGTACTTATTAGAAATTTTGCCCATAGACGTAATTTATTTGAATTCTCTTGGGTGGCCCTATACATTAACATGATTACAGTACTTTCCTTACATATGTATGTTCGGAAAGTAAAAATAACAGAGGATCTACAATAAAAGAATCCCTAACTATTGTGACGATGAGATTTCGTATTATCTCACCATCATATATTTATTTAATTTACTTTTAAAATTTCTCACACTATTAAATTTCTTTAAAGCGCGTTGTGTCAAGCAATTTACCCAGATTCCCAAATTAAAATTTTTTGTGCAATACAGCATTCTGATCATTTGTGTAGCTGATCAATTCCTGAAAATCACTCTTTTAATGTACTATGCAAAATAATTTATAAACATTATGGTCTATGGCAGTCTCTTTCTACTATTTACCCATTTTTAAACTTTTCTTAATTCATTATTCCTGGACAGAGACTCTCATAAGAAAACAAACAAACATGATAAATAAAAAATAAGTAAGGGAATCCCCCCCCCCCCCCAAAAAAAAAAAAAAAAAAAAAAAAAAAAATGCAGCCTGTGGTGAGTAATGAGTAGTCAACCCCTTCAGTATTAATTTTCACACACATTATAAATTTTAAAGTGAGATTAGTCATGATCACTTTTTCTTAGCAAATAACTCCATATAGACTTTCTCCCCTCCTCTCCAAAGACTGCTAAATTGCCCACAGAAAAATTAAAACATATATATTATCTCTTTTTATTATTATTATTATTATTATTATTATTATTATTAAATTAAAACATTACATGCTGTGAGATGCTGCCTGTTAATTTAAATCAACTTTTTTAAATAATGGGTACTTTAAGCCCACTTCACTTTAATTATTTTATTTCCCTATTCTTCTGGATTTATTTTTTTAGAGCCAAATTAATTTTAATTTCCGTTTTGATAAAAGAAAAAAAAAGCTAAGTTATTAATTATTTATTTTATTTATTTAACTAGCTAAAACTTATTTAACTAGCTAAAGAAAAAAAAAAAAAAAAGATCACTGTTAAGGAAAACAACTCCTCGGCACTATATTACATTAAACTATACATATTTCTCATAACATTTTATGTTCACTCTTGAAATCTTTTATTCTGTCTCTTCTAAACCTTTCGAATATGCTTTTCATTTCATCCCTTCTGCTTCCCATAACTCCTTCTATTTTTCATTTTGAATTGTTTTTTAGATTGATTCTTATAAATACTATTTTACAGTAAGAAATAATTATTGAATATGGTTTTCATGATTAATAATTATCCTACGTAGTTATCAAGTTGCACACCAGTGTAATTATTGATATGATTCTGAATTTTGAAAGCTCTTTAGCAATAATTTTGTTTTTTAAATAGTGGAACAAATTCTTCAGCTTAGCATCATTCTAGATGTTAAAGAAGGTCACACTTAATTTATAAACTTCCACTAAAGTGCCTGGCAAAATTCCCTATTTTTAGCTTTTAATTTTTAATCTTAACTAGGTTTTTATTTTAACGTTTTTTAATGGCATTTGATTTTAAGTCAATATCATCCATTCAGAAGCCACTGAATTTAAATTTATAAGCTAAATAATGATGTGAGATGTGACACAAAATTCCCTTTCCCAAATTTGAACATCACATCTATATCTCTAACTATGTGCATTGAAAAATATAATGTTTCATCAATTGCTTCTTTTCTCAATACATAGATTATTATTACTTTCACGGAGACTAATTTGATTGATATAGTAGACAATATCGATCAGTTCAAGCTAAGAAAAAAATAATTTTGTTCACACAAAATGTGACCCCCTAAGTGAGGTGCACAGCTATGCCTGGACATTTAATAGAGGTAAATTAGTATTAAATTCTATGGTGAAACTTTGGGACCAAAAATTTTGACCCTAAAAGAAAGTGACCCTTCTACAGAGGTGGTCTTTTAGAGAAGTTTCATTGTATATGAGTTGTACTGCATTGTAAACCGAAAAGGTACATCGTATAAACACTGCTTTGCCCGTGTACAGTTTATTTCCCGTGTACAATTATTTCTGCCTTGTTCAGATTATTTTGTTACACATTTCAACACTCTTTCACTTGGAAAGTGTATTAGAGCGTTAAAAATACTGAAATAAGAAAATTGAACAATTAGAGATAAAGTTCAAGTCCGTGCATATGATGAAATCAGTGTAAACAAATTATTGAAAAGCGAGAAGTTTTTTTCATTTTTCATTGCAATCTTGTAATTGTAGCTTTTAAAATTTTAAAGTTATGCATCTATTTATTAAAACACTAATAGCTGTTTGAAAGACATTCTAATTTTTGAATTATGAATGATTAAAAATAAAATACCTTGTTGAAAAAGCATTTTAATTTTTTAAGCTTCTTAAATATTTTCTACAATCTTAAAAATTTCTCTAAAAATTATAAAATATAAATCTTAAATCCAATTTCATTTGTTGTGATAGCTGATTAATAAATATAATAAAAAAAAATTATTATGCACATTATAATGTTTGCAGGTTATTATTTTGTTTAAAACATTTTATAATTTTAAAAATAATTTAAGAAAAAAAATATATATCGAATGCAGAATCAAACTCAAAACCGACCAGTTAGTTAGACAATTATTCAGCTTAACTTAGATGCATGTTGACAGCTGTGAAATTTAATAGTACATAAACGACTGAAGAAATTATGAGGGTGTTTTTTCAAGATACCTACTGGCTAATGCGTCGTATTACTTCAAAGTAGGGATGTGCCGGATCGTCAAAAATTGTGATCCGCGGATACGGATATGAATACGGATATCACATTTTCTGTATCTGCGGATACGAATACGGATTTTTAAAAAATATATGTAGCAATTTTTTTTTGTAACTTTTTTCGCGTCTCGTAACAAGACATCATGTGACCCAACGACGAAATCACTTTAGTTTGAATTTCGGGTGGAATATTGCATCGGATCGAGTTGGGGCTAGTTCTTAAAAAATATTTCAACATTTTAATGTTGAAATTTTAATTTTTATAATTTATCTTTATTTCGTTTTTCTTAAAATGCATAGTCTCATATATAATGCATGATCAATCTTATAAAAATGGGAGTTGCAGTTCTTATATCTAAATTTTAATTTTACAGCTCAATTTTTAAAATGGTTTCCATACCTTTTATCTGTCTTTTTAATATTCATTTCCCACAATAGACATTTTAAAAATAAAAATTTCGTCCATGCTCCATTTTTTGTTTCGGTAAACATTTTTACTTTCTCCTGTGTACATATAAAAAGAAAGTATTGTATTTGTGAAAATTTTCGACTTCCGATTTTCGATGGGTTTGAACTTTTTAAAATGTCCTAAACCCGATTTGACTATTTTTAGAAATTTTTGCATGTCTGTGTATGTATGTTGGCAAAATTTTGTGAACACTTTACTTCACAAAAAATGTATGGGATTTCACGGAACTTCATATGGTTGGATGTCGATATAATTTGGTGTTGATTTAATTTTGGCATATATTGATTTACAAGTGCTACTGTTATATTGCTATAACTTCCATTTATTTAAAGGTGAATTTCTGTTTCTATAGTGTATGTGTGCATTAAGCTTCATATGTGAGATGATTATTATATTAAAAAATATATATATATATATATTAGCAGACCCGGCCACGCGTTGCTGCGGCTAAGTAAAACGTTGATAATTTGATAAGGTATATAGTATTTCCCCACAACTGGATTTGGCGATTTTTTTTTTTTTTTTTTTTTTTTTTGCCTTTTTGAACGATAACGAAGTCGTTCTGGATTCTTTGCAATAAAATATGGTAACCTGCATGCTTTTATTTTAGATTTGTGATTTAGCTTATGATTTTATCATTTATGATTTTTAGATTTATGATTTAGCCATAATCGCCAAATCCAGTTGTGGGGAAATACTATTGTTGTTACCCACAACTATAACTTATTATATAACTTCAGTAATTATATTCTGATAATTATAACTTCAGTATATCCCCACAGCTGAATTTGGCGATTTTTCTTTGGCGCCGTTTTGAATGATAACGATGTCGCTCTGGACTGTTTGTGATATAATATGGCAGCCTATATGTTGTTTATTTTGGATTTATTATTTTATGTTTTTGATTTATGATTTAGATTATCATTTATGATTTATAGATTTATGATTTAGTCATAATCGCCAACAAAAAATCGTAAAATATCGTTGTGGGGATATACTGATTCATATATTACTGAAAAGATTAATATATTTTAACGAAGTGATGAGAAGATTCTGAGTATGTTAAAATTTTAATAGTAAATTCAAATTAATCAAGAAGGAAAGCATTGAGGATTAAGATAAGAAAATTGCAAGATTTTAAGATCCCATTTTCAGCAATAAATATGAGTCAAAATTTAATGCAAAATACATATATAAATCACAAATTTAATCAGGAACGTTAAATTGGTAAGTTATTAAAGAAAAAGTAAAGAAAAATAAGAGAAATAATTAAAGTTTCGAACATCGATCATATAGATTAGCGTTACAAAACAAATAAACAGACTTAAACTCTTCCAGACTTTTAAATAAGTTTTAAATTAAGTTTTAAAATTTAATGTTAAATAAAACAGACTTTTAAATAAGTTTTAAAATATTGAAATGGTTACTTTTTATTTAGAAGGTTATATATAGATCACAAATTTCTTAAAGAAAACGAAGTGATACAGATTAGAATAATGCAACAAAAATTGAAAAAGTAAGGTTATGTCGTAAATAAATTTTTAACACACGTGTCACGTGAAATAAATTGTAGCATATACATAATGTATCTGATATAAGATATTAACATGTTGCAGCGGAATAAATTTCATATCTATCATCCTTGGCGGAAAAAAAATAATATCGCAAATTATTTGGCGCACACATTTAATTCCTTTCAAAAATCATGGTTATTTTAACAAATTATATTAAGAGAGTAATGAATAATATGAAACAATATTTCGCACAATACATATTACGAAAATATACATCTAGCTTGTATATTTTCGTGTTACGTTTTTGATCGCCAAATACGAAAAACTCCAAGGACGACAGAGCTTTGAAATTTAAAATTAAAATTTTGTCAATTTGACAGCAAAATAACTCAATCTAACGTATGCACATGATAAATAATACATATCTATACAAAAATATGGGGATTAAAATCCGGAAATAATTTTCCTCGTTTTTTAATATTTTTTTACAAAAAATACAATGGACGATTAACATATCTTTTTCTTGATTTCACAGACGGTCAGTGACGTCACACTTCGCTTGTGTATAACTACATACTTTATCAATGCGAATAAAATCTTTAAATTGATTATGACGTCAATTTTCGTGAGATGTATAATTTAACTTTTTATAATTTTTTAACGTTCACGTTTGATTAAATGCCTTTACTTTTATGTCGAAAGAAAATGAACTCATATTTTTTCTTTTTGGCAACAATTAAACTTATGGAACTCACAGATATTTTGGAGCAACTGTAACAAAGGTCTATAATTAACAAATAATTGCAATAAAACAATATTGTGACAATAAATTGAGATAAAAACTATCCTATCTCTCAAGTTGGACCAAACTGCACACAGTGTGCAAAATTTCATTAAAATCGGTTCCTTAGTTTAGGAGTTTATCCCGGACAAACATCGTGACACGTAATTTTTATATATATACAGATATATGCCGTGTATATTGCCTTATAGATGGAGCTATTAAGCTGCAATTTTCTCTATTTAAGGAAGACAATATCTTAGTTTCTATTGTGTACAAGCTCATCAATATAAGACGGCTAATATGAGCTACGGTGAATCAATTTAAATGCATATCGACTGATAGATGACGCTGTAATGCAAACTTTTCCATGTTTTAGGCAGTTTTCCGACCAGTTATTATAACTATGCAGCAAAAAGTTTTGTGATGGCCACAGCACACTAGTTACTTTCTCTTGCACTTATAATGGTACACTGTTAAAAATTTCAACAGAAAACTCTGTGTAATGTATTATCTTAAGTCTTACGTAAAATTACAGAGAAAAATAAACGAAGATGTTAAAAAACTTATTTTATACATTCATTTTAATAACTAATATTGATTTAATTAATTATTGGTGAGAATATATTTCGGACTTAGAATGCTTTTTCTAAAGTAGAAATAGACATTTTAAATTTTAATTAAAAAATTAAATAATAAAATTAGGTAAAAATACAGATTAAAGATCGAGAATCTTGATTATTCACTTTTAACTAAGAGTTACTGTAAATTTACAGAGACTCTTGATAAATATTTACATTAAATTTACAGAAATTTTTAACAGTGTAGAGAAAGTATTCGAATTTAAGATTTTGATATGATTGCATATTTGAGCAGTTCTGAATCTGTTATTCAAGTAAGTGGTTGTATTTTATATAAGACGACTAATTAATCATGAACAGGAGTATTGAGAAGTAACTATTTATGTCTCAGTACTCAACAGTTTATATATATATATATATATATATATACAGATGCAAATACATTACCATACAAATACGTACAAAAATACCATCATTATTTTATCTTATTATCCTTATTATTTTCATTTAAATAATCCATAACTTTTTTCCGCTTTTTTTTTATTTCTTATTATTTTTTATTATTATTATTATTATTATAGATGGTTTGTTTTTCCTTTCCTACAACTTATAAAGCAACGAGAATTGAACAGATGCCACCACGGCATGGTATAATTCGCAGGTAAACATCTGCTTTCACACGGTCACTTCAATTATACATCGGCAAATAAGATTCCTCCAGTTGCAATGATGCATCGTTTATTTGTTCTAGAGGAGACGATGAAGAATATTATTTGCCTTGATAGAATCCATTTTCTAAATGTTTTTTATTTTATATAAGTTTTATTAATTAAATCACAACAAGTACTTCCTTTACATTATGTAAGTATAAATTGAGGAAAATTCAAAATTTCGTTAACATAAAAGCGAGAATTGGAATTCATTGTAAATATAGAAAAAATGAAGGTATTCAAACTAAAAATTTCTTCACACACCATAAAACTAATGAAAACACTAATGAAAATCAAGGTATCTAAAAAATTGTAAATTTCGAGAAAACATAAATTGTAAGAACACAAAAGCGAGATTATACTACATTTCTTTTATTTGTGTATTAAAGATAGTTAATAAAGATTTATAGAAATTTCTTAGTAATTTTTATACAATTTCTAAAAAAGATCCGTATTAGATCCGTTGAAGAAAAAAAAACGAATCCGGATAATTTTTTCTCGATCATACGGATCCGGATCTTTTATTTATGGCGGATATCAGCGGATGCGGATACGGAGCTCTGGCACATGTCTACTTCAAAGACAGGACACCTTTGGAGTGTGTTACAACTCTAGAAAAAGTGAATCTAAACTCAATTTCTCAGATCTCACAGTCCCATCGCAAATAAAATTTTGCATTTTACATCTTCAAAATAAATTTAACAAGTTTTATAAGTATGTGTTATGTAATAAATAATAATAGATTAAATTTCCCCATAACTCGGTGTTTGTCTGCCGTTGACGCTGTCTAAAAGGAAACCTCGAGGCTAAAAATCTTTGAGGAACTGAAAAGAGTTTGCAATAGACAGTCTACACCCACTATTTCTGTTCAGATACTATGATTGTTGTTTTTCTCATAATCAAATTCATTGCTAAATGTTCGAGAAAAATATGAGGAATACTAACAGAAATGTGGTTTGCTGTAAGTGTCTATGAAAAAGTTCATATAAAAACTTCTTCGCTGCGTTAAATCAGATTAATAAAAAAGCGCCATACGGCAGTGGGCTTCATTACAGATGGATTAGGTATTTAAATATAAAAATGGAATGGAATTAATTATAATAGTTGTGTCAACTAACCAATGGGTGTAGAGTGCTTAATGCAAACTCTCATCAGTTTCTCAAAATTTTTTAGCCTTTATTATCCTAATTAACATAATCAATTTATCCAAATAATAAATAACTGCAATATATTCTCTTTGATGGCAATGCATCCAAAAACATTTTATATTAACCTCTTATAAATTTATTGTTAGTTATCCAACCATTTGTATGTCTATTCCAGACAGACAAAGTTAAAAATGGAAAAATCATTGTTATTTGTTTAAAAAAGAGAGAGAGAGAGGGAGAGAAAAAAAATCCTAAAATAAACTAGTATGTTGTGCCCATCACAAAATTTTCTGCTAATTTTTCCTGTACAAATTCACATGATTTCGACTCAAAATTACTTTCATAGTGAACGTAGGTAACTTTTAATGAAAAGAATCAATAACTTTATTTCGAATTTTCTCATATATATATGTATGGTTCAACCACTAACTTGTTTTAAAGTTATTGACAAGTTATTCTAAAAAATGCTCATATTGAAAATTTGCACTCCCAAGGGAGAAAGTGGGGCTTCTACATGTACAAAAGTTTTATCTTCATTGACTATTATTATTATTACAAATAAAATTTTTTTATTTCATAATAAGTGATTTAAAATAATCTCATTGTATACATTGATACGAAATTTTCTCCTATTATTCTATAATATGAAACAATATGGAAAAACGAACTGATATGAAAAAACTGAGCGGTGTACACCAAAAGTTGATAGTCATCAATTTATGTCAATGTGTTAATAGTAAATATAAATTTTCATGCAATGCGTGCATAAGTTCTTGATCTAGAGCTGCCACTAAATTTTTGACATGTACACATAGGCAGACAAACATCGTTCCAAAATATGTGTTCAGTATCACTTAAAACGAATAAAACCGTCAAAAACCGAAAGTCAAAAATTTTTACGAATTTAATATTTACTTCTTATGTAGAAAAAAGCAAAAATTACTGCTAAATATGAAAAAATAAACGTTATTGAAGTCAAAGTCTAAGCGCTAATTTTGGTGACATTTATCTTTACCCGCACGCACTCCCAGCCGCACATTCCACCCCTGACAATTTTGTTGATCGACTAGAGGAAAGTTAAAAATTGTCAGTCTTATTGAGCTTTGAAAAAGAGTTGTGAAAAGCTTTTGTTTATTTCTTTTCTTTGCCACTCTCAGTACACACACACACACAAAATAAATAAATAAATAAATAAATAAATAAAAATAACCTTTTTTTAGTCACAAATCATTTTTTTTAAATTATTAATATTATTATTATTATCAGAGATGAAAGAACCTAACATACAAAACCCCTGAAAACTACTACTTGCATGCAGATAGGGAAGACTTATTAATGATATATCATACGGCTACCTATAATAAGTGATAATTTAAATGTTCTTAATATATTATGAGGCAAATTAAGCATTCAAAATGAGAAATTTCTATAAAAACAAAATAATTTAACATGAAATTCAGAGGCAGCAAAATTTAAAAAAACCCTCAGTTTAGGAGTAATCCCTAAAAAGTTTCACCCCTGTATTATTATATTATCATTATTATTTTGCATCAAATGCCAGAGCGTGCTACATTTCAAAAAGTATGGGAATCTAGCCAATTTCTTTCTGACCTTGTCTCTCGGATCGACCGTGATAAAACTATGTAAATAAACTAAAGGGGCGTCTATTTATAAATTGGTAATGATTTGTTAGTGGCCCTGGCGTCGGTCCTAATTTTAGGAGAGCAGGACCGGAAGTTGATTGAACTTGCGTTCGCGAGTATGAAACGTTTACAAGTGCATTTCACTCTTAAAACAATTGTTTAGGAAAAGAACTAAATAAATAAATAAATAAGCCAAGCCCACGTGTTTAGTGTCTTTTATGATGATAAATAATGGTGAACTTGAAGTACTTAAATTTTTGGTATTTACTCGACAGACTTACAATTACAGTGACTTTTTGTATCAATCCATATTACATAAATTCACAATAACAATGCACAATTTCTTATATGCATATGAATATGAGGACGACATAAATATCTGTTCCTTATCCAGGATTCGAAACCAGGACTTCTTATTCCAGAAGACAGCTGCCTGCCAACTGGACCCTCCTAGCGAACGAGTTTGAGGGTGGATGTGTACGTTCGATGTTACAAATTATATTATATTATATTCAAATTGTCAACAATTAGCACAATACGAAGGTTTTTTTATTATTATTATAATTATTCATTTATTTTATTTATTTTTTTACTTCTTTAAACGTTTTCACATGCAAGTAACCGAGTAAGGGAATATTAAAGTTTCCATTTGCCTTTTTAGTCATTCTTTTTTGTCCTGCTATAAAAGTACCGATTATAATATCATATTCTGTGACTGAAGAAATACACTATCTGTTGTAATAATTACAGGCCAGACATTTTATAAACCAGTCGGAATTTTTATAACATTTAGCATTTAACTTGTTGTGGTGGCTGTGAATAATTGAAGGCTATTCGAAAATGTTTAATTATTTGAGACGGTACAAAAAGCCTAATGCAATCCAAGTATATCTGTAAAGTTAGAATTCAGATAAACAGGCACATGCATAGAAATTTTTAATACTTCCAAATTATCAACGTGCTCTGAATCCAAAGAGAAGGAAAATAAATTAGATTTTAAACTAAGAATTTTTCACATATTTAATACGATGTTATTTGAAAGGTCATAAGAGTGCACCGACTTAAAGGTAGTTTATTATTTATATCATTATTATTATGGATGAAACTGAAAAATTATGTATTAATAAGAGAAATATTGGAATTAAACTTGTGATTATGATTATTTAATCCAAGCATAATTTTTTCCAGAAATTCTGCTTGCTTAGTAAGGTTGTCAAAGCTGTACAAGCGATTAGTTCAATACAAGGTGATTCAGTACCAGAATAGGCGGATACTCAAACCTTAAATTAGCTGATATATATATATACATATATATATATATATATATATATATATATATATATATATATATATTTAAATAAGATGTAGGGACTGATTTGAATTAGTAAGGACTTTTGGGGGTATTAAAAGGAGACTTGGCACTGGATTAATAAAACCAAGGTTTATCTTCAACGTCTTGAACGCCAAAGAGAAAGAAACTGAAAAGCAGACAGTTGTTTCGGTAGCATTTAGCATGAAAACGGTACGCTAAATGCTACCGAAACAACTGTTTGCTTTTCAGTTTTTTCTCTTTGTTCAAGAGGTTCAAGATTTCCTTGGTTTTACTTTTGGGGGTAATTTTGTAAGACATTTCATGAAAACATGCATGGATTATGTTTATTTTTCCACTTTTTTAATGATTTTTTCAGTAAAGTAAGGACTTATCATGAATGTAGGGACATATTGAGCTGCCAGTAATAACATGGCAAAATTTGAGTTGGCAACACTGTTTATGGAGCTGCACCAGACTGTACCACTTTGCACCTGTACAAAATTGTTTATCGGGCGAGCGTATTCCTCATCATGCGATCTTTATTTGTTAGTAGAATACGCAGTACATTGACATAAGGAATACAGCAGAATACCTGGGACTGGTTGTTTCGCAAACGTTATCATGAATCGAAAACAGTCGCTGATGACAATCAAAAGAATATAAGTAACCGATGTCAACGTTTGGAATATATGCAGGACATTGAAAAGAATGTCTTACATAAATTACAAAAAGCAATAATGAAGTTTAAATGACCAAATGCGTACTAAAGAGAACAATTATAAGAAATTTTCAAACATTTATTAATTGAATAAAAGTATTAAAAGAATGCCTTGTCATCATGTTCTGAGATATTCTAAAAGTTTCAAATGTCTAGCTAGTCGGAAGTTAGTTAAAAATCGATTGCAAGATTTGTACTGGACAAACAAGAAAGCAAGTTAATAAAAACGTGGTAAAAAGTGTCTAGCACTAACTGCTTGAAGCGGTTGGACAGCAAAATGTAAGTAGCGGCAAAGAATCACGAGTAGACAAAATAAAATATTTAGCAAAACACAAGATTTGCATTGAGGTATAGGTAAGAGAAATCTTAAAGTTCAAAGTTATAGGTAATCGCTTAATCAATAAAGTAATAACAATGTAATTATTTTTCTAAAATAATTCCGGTATGAAATAAAAATTATATAAGACGCTTTCCGCTTCAAATGGGCAACGTGTACATATTTCCCACAGACTTTGCGCTGCTTACTTTGTTCATGCTTTGGTTAGACTTAAGGATAACGCAGAGTTCCCAACTTTTTTAATTTATTCACGAGCATTTTTAGCCCCGCTTGTTTTTCATACTGGAAATTTTGAAAAGTGATTTTCTTCTTATTTAATCGTTGTCACATATTAAAGAGAAATAATCTACAAAATTTCTGGTGCGAAAAGAAGGTGGGGCTAAAAATGCTCGTACAGCCAACACATCCTACAAGACACACCAACACATCCAAACCAGTCCTGCAAGCATTGTACTTGTACGTACTATGAACATGAACTAAAATTCCACTGTCGGTCGTCAGTAATCAATCGGTAATCTGTGGCCTTCTCGCGTTCGTTTGCACGTGGATTATTATTATATTTTAATATACATTTCATTACAAAATAAAGATAGCTTGCTTTGTGATTTTATGATATATACTATATACATATAATAAAACGTCTTAAAAATGCCATATAAATGTGCGGTACACACAACTCGAGGCAATTAAAAAATGGACCTCGAGTAAACGTTTTTAGCTTTCCACGGGATTAAGAACCTCCCCCAAAAAATGGACATTAAAAAATTTAAAGCCAACAAAACATTCTAAGGTAAGCCAGATTCTTAAATTATTTCTTTAAGAATTTAATGTGAAATTACCCTATATGTTTTACACAAATTTATAATGTCTTTATTTTATGATGTAAATTTTATAACGAAATAGTAATGTAATAATAACGCTGTATCATAATAATTATCTTAATATATAAGCTGACATAAATTAGTAAAAATATTGAATTATAACTTCAAAAAGATCATTGCTATCAGTCTTAAAGAAAATTTTGTGTAGAACATTTATTAATAATTTTGTAAAATAAGATAAATTTTATCTTGGTGATGAAAAGTATAGTGAAAAGACAGATTGTTTAGAAATTTGCCTATAATAATAAATGATCGAAGCTTAAAAATAATAATTATAAATAGATATAATAATAGCAGTAAATACTTTTGAATATTTATCAATAAAAATATTATGCTAAATCATGATAAATTAAGCTTAAAAAAAAAACTGTATATGTCTATGTACAAATACATGTATATTATTATTATTATTACGATACAAAATATTTCTATTTCTCATAATGTTCATAGATTTTTTCTTTAATATAAATTATAAATTATTTATTTCTGTGAGAATATACTTTTAAATTTAATTTAAAAAAAAAAAAAAAAAAAGGTATTTTATTTAGCTAATATTCTAAGTTATTTTATTATTATTATTTTTAATCTAAAAAATTACCAGTCAGTTACAAAAGTTATGCATAAACTTTCATTATACAATAGAATTTTCTCAGCAGTAACAGGAAATTGATTTGGAAAAAAAATATATATATATATATCAGGAAATTTGGAAATATGTTAAGTTAACAATTCATTCCTGAAATCAGGAAATATAATAACTAAATAAATTTTTATATGAGAAAATATATTCAGCAAAAAATTATTAAAAAGAAAAAAAAATCTAACTAACGATTACCTCTAAATGATGAAAGAAAATATGTAATAATAATAAATCTCTCTTATGCGTGACAGGAAATATTCATGGAAATACTTTGTACTTATTTGCATCTGTGTAAATTATCTAGATTTGAAATTTTCACTGAGGCTGATTCCTTTACCTTAATTTTTGATTTCTCTCCTTGAAATTTGTATAAACAAATTTAATTACATACTTTTCTTGAATTAAAGTATACTATTTTGAAAGCTCTAGAAAAAAATCCCATGCTCGCAATTTAAAAAAACAAAACAAATTTCACTCAGGTTTTTTTTTTTTTTTTTTCTTCTAATTCAGTTTGTGACACCACTTAATTATTAATGGAATAATTAAATAAAATAATTTATTTGAATTAACTTTAAAAACATAAACAAAATAATTAATTTTTTTAATTTCTGCTTTTCTTTATATCTTATTTTAGATTTTAAAAACCTTTATTTTATATGAATGAAGTATGTTAAATAATTCTTGATTAACAAATATTATTCTGCAATTAAAATAAACAAGTTTCATTATGCATTTTCAATTCCTTTTGAAGATTTTAAAAGTAAGAGATGAGAATGAATAAGTACGATTTGTTAAAATATAAACAGAGTTGAGTTTTGTATAATTTAATTTTAGTTTATTAAGATATGTAAATATTTGATTATTGTCTTCTTAATATATATTTTAAAATTTATAAAAAAAAAAACACAGTTATTTTATATTAAAAAAAAAAAAAAGAAAAAAGAAAAAGAAAGAAAGAAAGAAATCATTACTTAATTATCAAACAAGGCATATTTTTAAAAGGATCAATTAATAGAAATAAAATAGTTCCATTTTATTTTTATATATAGAATATACTTTAAATAAGTATATATATATATTAATGTAAAATATCTTTTAAACATATTTCGTGATAAATTTGTAAAAAAAAAAAAAAAAAAAAGCACCACCAAACTGGCAATAATAAATAATAAGTAAAAAACTTTGTATAATATAAACACCATAAAATGTAAAAATTTGCAACAGTTGTTTCAGGTTAAAAAAAGAAATCATGACGCTTCCTCAGGAGAACAAAGTAGGCACAAGTTTTTCTTCAAAGTTTTTTATTTATTAATGATAAAATGAAATATAAATTATGAATGTGACTAATGAGTTAACATTACCATGATCATCATTAATAATTTAAAACTGGTGAGATTCTTGCATTTTTAAAAACTATAATAATTTATATCACATGGGTTTTTATTTATTTATTATTTAAATTTAATTTAATTTAATTGTTATTATTATTATTTGTTATTATTGTCATATTTTCTATTTAACAAATTGTTTCCATCAAAATTATGTTCAAATCATTCAGAAAAAAATTGTTTATTCAGATTTTATTAAACAACATACGTGATATATAAATGCCTCAAATAGATTAATCCTTAAACATTCAGATGTAACACATTATAATTATATTTCAATTCATATTTTGCACTATTAGAATAATAATTTGAAGGAGTAATTATTTTTAAATGAAACTGTTAAATAAGGAAATTAAAAAAAAAAAAAAAAAAAAAAAAAAATTGCCCAATTTAGAATATTAACTAAATACATTTTTTTTTTTTTTTTTTTTTTTTAATAAAATTTAAAAGGATATTCCCACAGAAATAACTAATTTATATAAAAGAAAAAAAATAGAAATATTATAAGAAATAGAAATACTTTGTATCGTAATAATAATAATGTACATGTACATGTACATAGACATAGACATATACATTTTTTTTTTTTTAAAGATTATTTTATCATAATTTATCATAACATTTTTACCGATAAATATTCAAAAGTATTTTTTGCTATTATTATACCTAATTATTATTATTATTTTCTAAACTTCGATTACTTATTATTATTGGTAAATTTCTAAACAATTTGTCTTTTCACTATACTTTTCATCACCTAGATATAATTTACCTTATTTTACAAAATTATTAATAAATGTTCTGAACAAAATTTTCTTTAAGATTGCTATTGCAAAGAAGTTTTTTAAGTTATAATTCAATATTTTTACTAATTTATATCACTTTATACATTAAGATAATTAATTATTATCATATAGCGTTATTATTATATTAATATTACGTTAATTTTTAGTATAATATTTCGTTATAAAATTTACATGATAAAATAAAGACATTATAAATTTGTGTAAAACACATAGGGTACTTTTTTACATTAAATATTTAAAGAAATAATTGAAGAATCTGGCTTACCTGAGAACGTTTTGTTGTCTGAAAATTTTCCGTTTAATGCTCCATATCTTTTTTTTTTTTTTGAGTTCTTGATCTCATAGAAAGTTAAAAGCTTTTACTCGAGGTCCATTTTATAATTGCCTCGACATATGGGTACCACACATTTATGTGGCATTTTAAAAACGTTTTCTTATATGTATATAGCATAAAATCATAAAGCAAGCTATCTTTTTTTTAACGAAATGTATGTTACAATATAATAATAATCCACGTGCAAACGAACGCGAAAAGTATCATCTTACACAAAATTCTTCATTATAATTAAATAATAATAATAATTTCTAAAATCCCGTTTATATTAGATTGATAATTAAACTGTAAAGGAAATATTTCATATGGATAAACATATGGATAAAATTTTTGATTCGGAGATTGTTTCACAATCAGTTCTGCTTTAAATTCAAATAAATGTATTGAAATATTTTTGCAACGTTTAAACACCAAAACTTAAAAAAAAAAAAAAAAAAAGAGGAGCGGGGGGGGGGGTACGTTAATACTGTATAATTTGAAATATAAAAGAATTTTTAATTGGCAATATGAAATAATAAATGAATATTTTAAATTTTTGAGAAGAAATTGACTTAACGTATTTTATTTATTTCATTCAATAATATAATTTCTCTCTATCAGATTGTTATAAGTTTCACAATGAGAAAAGAATATAATAATGCTCAATGATCGGAGTTAAAGGTTTAAATCCTACAGTTACATAATCAATATTAAAATAACAACTGCCCATGTTTTATAACACAGGAATTAACCATCGCAACGAATTTCCTTTTCACTTAAGAACGGAGGTCCATTACCGTGACGTCATACACCCTGTGCGGAGGCTTTCTTGTAGGATGTGTTGGTTCAGCCCAGTTTTCCTATCTCGGTGACATATCCATATTATAAAAAGTTTAAATATACATGTTATATTAACATTAGAGTTATTTGCTTTTACATTGGTCATAGCTTAATAAAAGAGAAAATAAAATAAAATAACAGACACTGAAAAATACTACTTTTTAAATTTAAAAGCTTTATCATTATTTCTTCATTCGGATAATTACCGTTATCTTTTTATTGGCAACCCATATTTATTTAGTAAAGCGATGTAATGGATACTGCGATATATCTAACAAGCTATGAGACCGGGAGTATTAGAATTCAAATAAGTAATTAGATAGCATCTGACTCGACCTTCGTCTCTAGTGTAACGGCATACATGCAGAAAAATCTAGAAGACAATAAAACATTTTTACAATTACAGTCATTGAATATGACGTGTAAAATGGCCTCATTCGCACAATTTAATAAGATCTAATAGCATGAGATTTTTTTTTCTTTTTTAATGTTTCGACGTGTGTGCGAGATGACGGAAGGCTTCTAATAAGCCCTGTCGGAAAAAAAGCATCATACACTACAATTAATTTTATTTTGCTACACACTGTCAAGCTCTGAATGAATCCATAAAAAAAATATATTAATATTCTGGAAAATTCTTCTCGAATGATTCTAGCTAAAAAATAACATAACATTATAAAATTTGAAAAAATAGTAAGTGGGCAGAAAAAAGACAAAAACGGCGTCGATCTCCTCATTTATTGGTTGGGAAATCTATTTTAGCTGTCAAAAATGACATCACATCTTGGTATTCTTCTAAATTTTATAAATGAAATATTATATAAGAAATATTTTTATAATAATATTCTTATTAGTTCCCCATCATACTATAGGTATGGGGAACTTAGGTAATCGTGAAAATTTTCGACCTCGGTTTTTTGACTTTTCTACACGTTTTCAGGTGTGAGGAATCCGAAAATGACAAAATTTCTATGGTGTCTGTCTGTAGGGTGTCTGTTAGTCCGTTAGTTTGTTAGTCTGTGTACACGATATCTCAAGAACAAATTGTCGCAGAGAGGTCAGATCAGTTTTAAAATATTACTTTCGACACTGGCAAGAACCCTATTCATTTGCAACATTCGAATTTAAAAACTTCGTAAGTTATTAGAAATTTACGATTTTCTTAACATGGGAGAATAGGACAAAAATTCACTTAAACGTGCATTAAATGGAAACTTTTTACTGTAAAAATGTCAGACCAGTTTTAAAATATTAGTTTAGATGCCGGAATGAACATCAGTAACTATAAATATGCTACTTTGAAAATTTCGCAAGTTATTGGAAATTTACGAATTTCTTAACATGGCAGTATAGGGGAAAATTTCACATAAACGTCAATTTTGAGAGATATTTTCATCGTAAAGATGTCAGACTACTTTTGAAATATTATTTAGGACACTGGAATGAATATTAATGACTATGAATTTTCCAATATAAAGATTTCGTAAGTTATTGGAAATTTAGGAATTTCTTAACATGGCAGAATAGAGCAAAATTTCACATAAACGTCAATCTTGATGGATATTTTCATCGTAAAGATGTCAAACCACTTTCGAAATATTATTTAGGATACTGGCATGAATATCATAGACTATGATTTTTCCAATTTAAAAAATTCGTAAGTTATTTGGAATTTACGATTTACTTAACATGTCAGAATAAGGCAAGATTGAGCATAAACTTCCATTTTGAGGATCCTAAATACATTAAACAACTTCAAAATTACGTTTATGATATTTGTTTGAACATGATTGAATACAAATATTCTACTAGGAAAATTTCGTAAATTATTCGTAATTTACGATTTTATCAACATAGCGAAATTGTAAATTTTTCATATAAATATGAATTTTGAGGATTATTGCATTGGAAATAGTAGCATGAAAACTAAACAACGGAATTGACCCCGATAAAATAAATTAATAGATTAGAATAAGATAAATATATCGAAGTGAACGGTGGATAGCCTATTAGGCGGCGATTTCATTCTGTCACTGTATCAAGCTTTGGTAAAATTCATTTCTTTTAACATGATTATAATATGTTTCGCACTAGAAATTTCTGAGAACATAAATATGATGGGGAACTGAGCAAAGTCCACCTATGCCAACTAGTTTTTAAATTACTATCATAAAACACATTTAGTATACGCATTGCATTTTTATGTTATTCAGAGAAAATGGTTATGATGTTTTATAGAAATTTATTTTTATTAATCATATAAATAGTTTTATGTGTCATTTATTCCATGCAATTCGAGATACTAAAATATTTATTACTGTATTTTGAGATGAAATATCTTTATAAAGCTATCATTTCAAAACTTTATTCTACTAAGTATACAATACATAGGGTGAAGTGGGGTAGGTGTAACGAAGTTTTAGCGTAGTTTGAGTTTGAGCTCATTTTGCTCGTAGTTGCTATTGTATTTGCACTTCTGAAATTTTTTAAGTATAAATTATAACTGTAATTGGTTTTTAAATAATATGAGCTCTTTATAATTTAACAATGTGCCACTTAAAGAAAAAAAATAATGAAAATTTTGTTTTTCGTGATTTCGCCGCATGGTTTAATTAAGTGTAACCTCGGTCTACTATACCTATATAGCCCCAACCTGCTGTATTTATACATAAGAAATATGAAAGAAGTGTCTAAATAGCTAAAATTTTCACAAATCTTGGTCTTTTTGAACCTTTAAAATATCTGAGCTTCTTACAAGTTTCGAACTTTTCCGTACAACTAACCTCTACGAGATTTCACACCTAAAAACTTTAAACACTCAAACGAAACTTAAAAAAAAGTATTTTATAAGGTTTCATTGAAAAAAGGAAAGAAAGAAAAAAGGGATGCAGTTGAGGTGCATGAGAGAACTGCAACCACCCTAGTGGCACTTGCCCAAAATATAAAACTCCAGTAGTAAGCATAATTGCGGGTGGCAAACCAAAAAAAAAAAAAAAAAAAAAAAACTAAGAATAAAACAAATCTGAAATTACATTAAAAATCTACATACGAAATTTAATTTCTTTACCACAAAAGAGGAGTTAACTTCTTAAGTACAGCAATGGAAAACTTTAGATTTTGACATCGGCACTCTGTCTAAGAATGGAAATGTAGGCAGTTTTTAAACTTCTGAAACTATCACTGTTAACACAAGATTGCATTCTAGACTTTCTGAAGACGCATACGCATACGTTTTTGTATTTCAAATTGAAGAGTTAATGATGTATGCAGGTAAATCGTTGGACTTAAAAGATTGATTTCGAACTCGTCCTGGTATTTCAAAAGGAAGTGTTAATGACGAACGTAGGAGAGAGTAGGGAGGGATGGGACAGTTTTGACAAAAATATATTTTACAAATTTACTTTTACTGGTATAACACTCAATACTGTAAGTTTCGAAGAAACAAATTGTAACATTTTAACATCTTTTAAAAATATAAATTTGATGGTGATTATTAAAATATTAATTTTATTAGCCAATTAACATAAAAGTGTCCCATCCCTCCCTCATATGAGGGAGGGATGGGACATGTTTATAAAGTTAAAATAAATACATAATATACAGACATCCTATGAAAAATGACAAAAACAGTAGGACACGATGTATGTAAGGTTAATTAATTACGAATACCACCTATTTTATCCAACATTAGAGTATAATGTACCACTTAATTAAAAATTTTCAAATGCTCAATAAGTTTTTTTTTTTTTTTTTTTTTTTTTTTTACTTCTAGCAGAGAAAATACTGTTTTTTAGTTCAAATATTCAAAATTAAGTTTTTGTCATATTTATATGTTTTGTAGTTCCCTGAATATTAATAAGGTTTTTAGTGGCTAGTCTGGGTGTGTTTCAGCATATCTCACGAACAAATATTACCAAGAAATCTTAACTGTAATTGGTGAGTGTAATTTCTTTTGTATATTTTACCATGTCTAGGAAAACTGCTTAGAAATGAAAATGAATTCCTCATACATATATAGTAAATAAAGTATTTTTAAAAGTTAAAAGGGTAAACAAAAGTCGTGTAAATGCCACATCAATTATTTTCCATGATTTTGAATTTGTTTCATGCATTTTTTTCTTCCATCTATTCATTCATTTGCCTCTTGATATTTTCTGTTTAAGGAGTATCAGAATCTTCATTCTTATTCCTTTTCTTACATGCCTCATCCCTCCCTGAGTTGCTCTGTCCCATCCCTCCCTTTTCATTATTTTTAAAAAAATAATTTATTATTAGACACATGCTACTTTTAGGCTTAATTTAGCTGCTAATTCATAGAAGTTATATTATTAGGTATATAAAATATGAAAAGTGATTATGTTGACACCAGTGAGTGACGTTGAAAACTTGCCTTGAAAATTAAGCAATTGTTTACTTTTAGTGTTATAAAATAGTTTTTTCGTTACATAAACTTGCAGAGTTCTCCAACTAAAATGATACATAGCAACAAATGTGGGGCTGTAGTTACTTCACCTGGTGGAAGTGTCAAAAACTAAAAACAATGTTTTTTTTAAGAATAATTTTAGGTGTTCCATCCCACCCAATGTCACATCCCTCCCGACTCTCCCCTACTTATGTCGTGGTGCTCAAAGAATTGATTTCAAACTCGCCCTGATAGTTCAAATTAAGGCGCTTATAGTATTACAAGGTTCGATTTCAAATGGAAGAGTTAATGATGTACGCAGATATGTCATGGTGCTGTAGATGTTTATTTCGGTCTCGCCCTGGTATTTCAAATGGAAACGTTAATGATGTACGTACATATGTCGTGGTGCTCAAGTTTATTTTGGATTCATCCAGTTATTTCAAATGGAATACTTTATTACGTATGTAAGTTTGTCATGGTGCTCAAAACATTTATTTCAGATTCATCCTAGTATTTCAAAAGGAAAGTATTAATGACGCACGCAAATATGTCGTGGGGTTCAAGTAGTGAGCTTCGGACTCACATATTAACTTAGGTACATCATAATGCTTGAATGGTTAATTTTAAGAGTTAATTCTTATGAATTCAAACCCGACCTGCTCACAAAATAAATAAATAAAATAAATAAAAATAAATAAAATAACTCATTTAATGTCAAATTCCTTCATTTCCTTCCATGTCAAAAGTGTTCGAATACAATTTAGTTATAGTGTAGATTTTTATATAATTTGTGATTTATTTACTGTGTTGCGTTGCCCTTAACCTTAATACACCTAATAATGAAACAAACGGACGACCAGTTTTTATATTATTGGCCTTTTCAAAGTACTTTTTTATCCTTCAATTTATTTTTTAAACTGCTGTCTTACCTGTTAATAATATGAAGGACCACGGACAGAAATCAGGAACCCGCATCACGAATTTATTCTTTGCTTTCACTTTTACTTTAGAATTACGCGTCACGGTTTATAAAACAAAGGAGGCGAGTTGCGGATCTTCTTTATAAGAAGAATTTATTTGCAATTATGAAGGTATTCTCTCCCAAAAGTGAAAGTTTATTACCCAATTTATTTCCAATACGAAATTGAAAGTCCCCCATTACCACCTTTGCTTAAACTTCACAGCGCTATTTTAAAAGATTGACTAAACAAGCATCGAAGATATTTTAAAGAGAAATTGGCCATTGAATAACCCACAGCCGTCTGCACGTTATACATGTAAAAGCAACCTTAAGAATAAGCTGACTGAATTTTAAATATTTTTTAATGAGACGATATTTTGGATTATTTCAAAGGTATGATATTCATTTCATTTACTTATTTATTTTTACATTCTTTCTTAGCTATATACGGTAGTAAAAGTATTTCTTCTGCGGTTTAATTTTAGAAATTGCGTTTTTGGTATAATTACACGTTTTGAAGTCCCTTGAGTTTGAAAATTGTATTTTTTGCGGTTGATCAGTGCGTCTGTATATCTGTTTATATGTGAGAGAGTGAGTCTGTGATCAACATTACCGAAAAATAGATATTAGCAAAACAAATTCGGAATTCTAAGTCTGTATCACATGATAATATTATTTGAAACTTTTTGATGAGATCGTAATCGGACACATGATTCCTGTACAGGGTCACACAAAAGAAGTCAAGTACATAATCTATAGGTGGAATTTCTAGTTGATACATTCTAATATTTTTACACTGCACTAAACATAATGAAATTAACCTAAATTTTTATATGCACAAAATATTGTTTCATATAGATTGTTATAAGAAAAAGCATACACCGTTCGTTTACAGAGCCACACAAAAGAATTCGTATATAATTATGGCAATATCGAAAATTGTTTGAAGCGTTTATCAAGTTGTGTTAAATTTGCCTCATTGTGCTAAATTCAGTTTATCATGTGATGCACATATAATTCATATTCAGTATACACGGTTACCCAAAATTGATCGAATAAATTTCAAAAAGGGGTCTGGGCGAAAATACGAGGGAAAGTCATTAAGTAAGTCACAAAAGATAATAAAAAAAATAATTTACCATGATAATCACTTGGAAATAATTTTTATTTTTCAACATAATCTCCACCAACGTTGATGCACTTATCCCATCGTTTTATCAGAGCTCCAATTCCAGCTGCATAAAGTTCTTTGGGTTGCTGTCTCATGTCTCATCCGCAGTAGGACTTCATGTTGAACGTCGTCGTCATCTGCAAATTGTTTGCCTCCAAGATGTTGTTTCAGCGGACAAAACGGATGAAAATTGCTTGGGGCTAAGTTTGGGCTATAAGGTGGATACTGTAGCATCCATAAGCAGGTAACATTTCTTTATGATTTTTTTTATTATTATTATTATTCAAGTCCTTTCGCCCACAAAAATTGGACCACAGCACGCTGCTATCCTATCGTACAATCATTCAGCACCATCCCCATTTTTGAAACTGCATTACGCATGCGTGTGCATGTGCATGTGCATGTTACCTACTCAATATGAATTGAATATCATAAAGCTGTATGTTGCTGCCATCTATCACCATTCTTTGTGGATATCTCTTACTACTTTAAACCATGCCATATGCATTTGTGATTTACTTAATGACTTACACTCGTATTTCTGAATAATTTGAAATAAATTTTTAAATCTAAAAATAATCTTAAATGTTTTATAAATGCATCTACAATATTTTAATCGGGGGGGGGGGAGGTAGTGGTAGGCCACCTCACTCAATTATGTATTCCAAATAAAACTGCTGTTCTAAAACAGTTTAAGAGGAATATCTACTTATCGTCGCCGGAAGCCAAAGCCAAAGTTATCCTATGGAGAATTTCGACCCATTATAACTCATTAACTAATACATATTTCTAAATTCTGCTTTTAGATTCAGAAAATTCATAACTGTTAAATTAGTTATCGCTTTCTAAAATTCATTTTTTGAAATTTTAAACGTATTATTTTTTAGCTGTAAAATGCTATTTTTCACTATGTGGAATTCTGTATTTTACGAATTCAAAATAAAATTTTAAAAATTCATTTTTAGAAAGTGATAAGCAATTTAACAGTTGCTAACTTTCTAAATCGGAAAAACGACTTTAAAATATGAATTAATTAATGAGTTATAATGGAGCAAAAATCTCCATAGAATATTATTGACTTTGGCTTCCGACGACAATAAGTAGAGAGTCCCTTTAAGTAATTTTTAAAGTACTTCGGTAATATTAAAATTCAGTAACTATTATCATACTTGTTATTGTAGGGCGACTAAGGTACCCGTTGAAAAATTAACATTTCATTTTATTTTTTGCTCACTTAAAATAATTCATTTGCTAGCAAACCCGTGCGAAATTTTCTCACTTTATTTACCTCTTCGTTACCTATAAAATTTAAAATTACTAGCAAACCCGTGCGAAATATTCGCATTTTATTTCTTTTCTTGTTTACCTTTAAAATTTGAAACTCATAAACGTTATACCAATTTCACCACCTAATTAAAATTGTAATTTACCAGAAGCCAAAATAAAACCAAATTCATATTGTACAATAGTGAAACCAAAATCATTCAAAGAAAGGTTTCCAAATAAAATTCATGGTTCACGACCCAATTCTCATACTTCCACAGGCAGTACAATTTTAATATAGGACTCCCAAGACGCCTTTTAAATTTTTGTCGTCATGTTGGCGAAGACTTTTTATTAATTTTAATATATATATATAAAAATAATTTTTTTAATAAATAAATAAGTAAAATAAAATAAAATAATTGCTATTTTGATTATATTTTTTATGATTGTGTTTTTTAGTCAATTTATGACACAAAAGTTCATATTCTGTATATATCTTTAAAATATTGCTAGGTTTAAAATGACGCTTGCAAAGATTCTGAAGAAACAACTGTTAAAAATACATTTTTTTTTCGTAAAATAATCTCATCAGACAAATGTCGTCATTTTTTCTTATTAGTCCATTGAGCTAAGTACGCGTGCTTAAATATTGTTCATGTATAAATTTAATTTTTTTATCCTCGCGTATCGTATCGTTTCGACAAAAAATAATTGAAACTGGTCCACGTTAGAGAAATATTATATAGAATATTATTATTTTATAGACGTCATTTTTTCATATGCATGAGCAAATTTAATATTTAATATATATATATATATATATATATATATATATATATATACGTGTATTTTATGCTGAGGGGGGGGGGGGGAATTAGCAACAATTTAAAATTCAAATATTTATTTTAAAGCTATGTCTATTTTCATATTTTAATTAATTTTAAAAATTATAATCAAAAGTTCGTTACAAATAAGGTAACAAATGAAAGGAACGATTTTTCTGAATCCGTCGGATTAAACAGCTTATCGATCGAACAATTAGATTTTTTTTTAAATTAACTAAAGTATGAAAATTAGGCGGCAACTTGCGTTGACACACAGACAGAGTCCAAGGAAATCTCTTAGCCTTTTCAAACGTGACAGAGTCGGTCAGTCAGTAATGAGCGTAACTATATATGACTAGTTAGTTGAAGGGCGACTAAGGCGCCCGTTGAAAAATGATAATTTCATTTTATTTATTTCTCACTTCAAATAATTCATCTGCTAGCAAGCCCGATTATTTATTACTAGAAAAGCCCCGGTTCGTGAATGAACCGAATTCCGAATGCGGGAAAAATTTCAAAATCAAACTCGAACTGCACAAAACTCGACCTGATGCTGTTTGTGTGCCAATAGATCAAAGTTTGTTAACGAAACCATTTTTAAATTCATGAAATCAATGAAGGTAGCTCCTTTATCACTAAAAAGATCTCCGAACAGAAATAAAGAAACGTCTATCGCATGAGACGATTAATTTTTTGTGGTTATAATACAGGTTATAGAACAGTTGAATTAGTTAATAATAGATGGTAGAAAAATAAATAATTAAATATGTAAACCTGATTATGGTACAGCCTTAATATAGCTCCCCTTGGCGACTTTTGAATTTTTATCGCCATTTTAGACAAAAATACATAATTTAGGCGATTATTTTTTCTGTTTCTTTATTTTCTTTTCTGTTTCCTTTCCTTTTCTATTTTTCAATAAATTATAAATTATTGAAAAATAGAAAAGAAAGAAAAGAAAAGAAAATTAATAATAATCAGTTTCGAAACGGACGGTATCAAAATAGTTGAAAAATCCCTTTTTCAGACAAAAATACATAATTTATGCGATTACTATTGTTGTTTCTTAGTTTCTTTTTCTTTTCTTTTTTTATTAATAATAATTTATAATTTATTTATACACTCCTGCTCAAAAGATTAGCAAGATTTGCAATTTAAAAGCTTATCTCTCGATGAAATATTTTCAAACATTGAGTATTTAAAAAACTGGGTCTTACTCCCCGGAGGAAAGATAGATTATCCTTCCTCCGAGTCTTCCTCGTGTTTTTCACTGAAGACTGGTTTAAGACAGCTTTTAGGGGGCCGGTAACAAATTGAGAAAAATTAATAATGTTTATGATCACCTTGTATCATTAAGTGAACGAAATGAACTGTAACTTTAGGATATGATAATACAGACCAAGTTTAATTTGTGAATGAATTTATGTAAGAGGTTTAAACAGAAAGAGATTTTAAATTTAAAAGAAAAGCGTGAACTTTTGGCAAAGTAATGATAATTTTCATGAAAGGAAAGCGCATCGGGACGTGGGATGCGTTTAATTTGCTTATTTTGACGTAACAATTAATTATATGTCAAAAATTAATTAATATTGTTTATTTATTCCACTACTCATTACCTATTTAGGGAAGTAATAGCTTTTTCTTGAGCGCAAAAAGTTCGCCGGATATAAAAATCAGCCGCTTAATAAAATCACTTTGGATCTAAACGAATGTGATTTTAATAAGTGGCGGGTATAAAAAATATTTCATAAATATTCAAAGCAGTTTGCTAATGTTTTTTCCTGTTCGAAGAGTGAATTGCCAATGACAAATAATTGTTCTAGAAATAGCATCTTGTCAGATCGATTTCTATGCTCAAAATCTTTAATTTTTGATTTTCTGTATCTTTTTTTAATGTGCGAAGAACGAGTGAAAAATCATTTTCTGGTGTTGACAACTTGCCAAATTTATTTCTAATACTCTAAAACCCTTCATCATTAATTTTGATCAAAATATTTGAACTGTTTACTCTCTGTATTTATTCTCCCTTCCGCGAGCGAAGAGCGAGTTAACAGACAAAACAAAATTTTTGACAATTACAGTCTGTTAGACTGATTTTTATGCACAAAATACTTTAATATTTGATTTTTATTGAAATTGTCCCATTCGTTTACATTATATATATATATATATATATATATATTTTTTTTTTTTTTTTTTCGGAAAAAGGACAACATACCAGTGAAAAAACTCATCTTCCAAAAATGAGAAATGGTCCTCCAAAAAAACCTTCATCCTAGGTTTTCATCAAAATAGAAACAGTTTCCTCTCTCTAATGTTTTTTCCCTGCTCGAATAAAGGATTATGAATGAAAACAAATTTTCTCAGAACTAGCATCTAGTCGGGCCGCGGTAGCCCAGTCGGTAGAGCGCCGGGCTCGTAATTGGAAGATTGCGGGTTCGGTACCGGATAAAGACCGTTGTGTACACTAATGGTGGCTGGTGCACGTAAAATCTGTCGTGGCCGCAATGTCCTCCAAGTTCCCATCAAAATTATACCTCTGGGGGTCACCGAAGCGAGAGGATCAAAATTGTGATGGCATGTCTCCGAACCCCCTCTAGGGGTGAGTCCCATACCGTCGCCAATTGCCCATTGCGCAGCTCTAGTGCGACGTAAAACCCAACCAACCAACTAGCATCTAGTCAGATCGATTTCTATGCAGAAAAAAAAAATTAATTTTTGAGTTTCATCGAAATCGTCACATACAAAAGTTTTGTTGATTCAACAAAAATTTAGTTCGGGAAAATAAAAATAAAAAATCTATTAAAATGTGTTCTAATAAAAGTTTTAGTAGGTTAATAACGTTGACGATTTTTTTTTTTTTTTTTTTTTTTAACCAAAAAAGTTTTATTTCCCTTACAAAAACTGTTTCTGTTAGTTATAAATATACAAAAATTATATTAAAGTAAATCAAAAAATGTTTTCAATTCAAAGAGATATAAATCCATTAGATAACCGAATGATTATTGCTTTGGCCTTCAGGTGCTAGGTTCGAATCCCAGTTAGGGTATGGGTGTACGTTGTGGTTCGAAATTCACTTTAAACCGTAGATTCCGATCTAATGAGTCTTAACGTGAAAAAAAAAAAAAAACTATACAACGATCCTTAAAACTCAAGGAAATACAAAAAATTCTTTTAAATGGATTGAAAATATTTTCTGGCCGTCGCAACTAAACTTGTTTTTTACTTCTAAAGAACATTTGGTTTAAAACAACCAAAATGACTTCAATAAAACACATTTTGTACTTTAATCAAATCCCTTTTCTGGGTACATCTGTTTATTTCCCGCAACTTTTTTTCCTGTGCGAAGAACGATTTACCACTGAAAACTTATTTTCTAGAGATGGTAACTTGCCGAATTTATGCCTAAACCTCAAAAATCCTTCATCCTTAATTTTTTAACAAAATAATTGACACTATTTATTTTTACTTTCTCTTAACCATATGTGGTAGAGAAAGTATTGTTTTTCGAACAAATTTTCGAAATTGAATTTTTGTTATATTTACATGTTCTAGGGTCCCCTGAATCCGAAAATGACGTTTTAGCTGTTGGTCTGTGTGTATGTTATCAGCAATATCTCAAGAACAAATAGTAGTAGAAATGTCAAACTCGGCATTCTAAGTCTGTAACATATAATGATGCTACACTAAACTTTTTGTTGAGATATTTAGGTAGGTTGTGATTGACGTCGCACCATTACTGCGCTATGGATAATTGGCGACGGTCTGGGACGCACCCCTATGGATGTTCCAGAGACATGCCACCACAGTTTTGATCCCACACGAAGGGGATAACTCCCCAGCTTCAGTGGCCCCCAGAGGTATAATTTTGATGGGAACACGGAGGATATTGTGGCCACGACATATTTTACGTGCATCAGCCACCATTAGTGTACACGACGGTCTTTGGTCGGCTCGAGAATTACGAGCTCGGCGCTCTACCGACTGGAATACCGTGGTCAGTATTTAAGGTTGTAAAAAAGAAATAAAAACGGTCATATACTAAAGCTGTAATGCAAAATGGTTTAGATATTATGATTTTCTTTCTCTTAATAATGAGGATTTCCATAATAATTTTCTGCTTTTGTCTTTTAAAATGCACTATTAATATTCCTTTTCAGTGAAAGAAAGCAGCGAATAGGCGGGCAGAGTTCTGCATGTGTTAATAAGTAAAGTGAGTCGGGGAGGAGGCGAAGCCTCTTTCGGGGGTTCGTGAGCGGAGCGAGCAGGGGGCAGAGCCCCCTAGTATATATATAAACATATATAAAAATGGGGAAAAACTTTTTTCGAGACATTTCTATACATTTTTATTCACCATATGATAATGAAGTTAAAAATTCGGTTGAAATTTCGCAATAATAAACGCTGTTATTTTCTAAGAATATATGCACCTATTGCATTTATCTCTTTTTATATTTTTCTCTTACAAACTTTAGTATGTGAATTTGTGAATTCATACACATAAATACATAAATTTGACATTCGCACTAGATATTATTCGAAAAATATCCACTAAAAGATAAAAATTTACTGAGCAAAAATTTATGCTTTATATGAGTCTGGTATCACCCACTTATACACCCAGTCTCATGATTTATAGTGACTTTAAAGCTTTACTGATAAGATATGACTAAAAAACAAGCTCGATTTTTTTTTTTTTTTTTTTTACAGAAAATGATGAAAAATTACCTTCGAGGTATTTCCATACATTTGTATTCACCGTACGATTAACCAGTTGAAATTTCGGGGAAAATTTCGCAATCATATAAACACTGTTATTCTCTAAGAACATATACAACATTTGAATCTTAACGAACTTGGAGTGCTTAATTCTTCCTTTCTTTTTATTTTATTTACTTCTTTCTTTTTCTTTGCTCTATGTTGATTTGTATTAATATGGGCAAAAAACTTTGCTTGCTTGTTAAAGCCTGGTGCAAACATGCGACCTACAGCTATGAAATAGGCCAAGATAATACCTCAGGCCTATTACTCTAAAACACCAAGCGTTCTTCCCGATATTCCAGTTTGTTATCTTTTTAGATGACTTTTAAATATTTTTTCCGGCTTTTATTTCTGTTCACTGTGTATAACATAACGAATGATAACAAATTATTTAAGAAGTTATGTTTCCTCACATCAAATTAATGTTTTTTTTAATTTACATTTTTAAAACGGATGTTTTTTAGAACACTTGAAAAATAACATTATTTTACAAAATTACAATGATTACCAAAATGTTTCTACTTCAAGTGAAAAATAAATGTGTTCTAGTAGGAACTCCGATTATTAGACCTTTTCTTAAGGGGACATGGCACCTGTGACAGCACACTGAAGTAGGTTTCATATAAAATCATTGACAGAACAAAAAACGAAATACAAGGAGATAAGCATTGGAAACACCAGTCCAGTTTAATAAAGAAGCATCACAAAACTGGCGTTGTAAAAATTATTACTTACAACCTTTGAATAAACACCATAAAATGCAATAAACTCGCAACAATTGTTTCGGGTCGAAAAAACACACGACCCTTCATCAGGCGAATAAAGTAAGCACGAGTGCTGCAGTCAAAGCGGCAACGCACAAAATCGTTTAAAATGAAAAGAAAAACTTTATAAAGTAGAAAGTAAATATAGCTACTGGTGTGAGTCTGATGCTTGGAAATTACTCACGTAACTTAGATTTTCGTTTAATTTTTGTTATCCTTAGATTGTTATATGTTTAATCTCACTCATTTATTTATTTTCTTGTTTTCTTGTACAATTCTACTCACACCAGTAGCTATATTTACTTTCTACTTTATAAAGTTTTTCTTTTCATTTTAAACGATTTTGTGCGTTGCCGCTTTGACTGCAGCACTCGTGCTTACTTTATTCGCCTGATGAAGGGTCGTGTGTTTTTTCGACCAGAAACAATTGTTGCGAGTTTATTGCATTTTATGGTGTTTATTCAAAGGTTGTAAGTAATAACCAGTCCAGTTTGTTCCGTTCTGTCAAAATGTTCAGAACACATATTATAGGGTTTTTAAGAAAACCCAAGTTTTTTAAATGGCGGAGCACAATAGAATTATCAATATTTAGTGTCTCAATAATCTTTCTAGTGGTAATTTATGGATTACAATGGCCTAAATCACGGATAAAGTCATCAATGAAGTCGGGCGCTAAATTTTTGAAATCATCCAGTAGAATAATAACTTAAATAATCTGGTGTGTCACTCACACGACTTTCTCTTACCCTGAAATTTAATACTATAAACACATGTTGGAGATTAAGAGGTAACATAACGAGTACTGTTATGTAAACCTATGTTAAAACAATTCAAATTAGGCTTCAGGAGAGTTTTATGTGATAATTAGTTCTATATAAGGGGGTTGCCGCCCCCCTCAACCCTCCGTTTCATTACTGCACCTATATTTATATAGAATTTAAATCTGTTATTAAAATTAAAGTTAACTTAAAATTATTCAGACAACTTTCACACGCAACATTCCTTGAAACTTATCAATCTTGATCAAACTTTTCCAGCAACAAACTTACATTAATTTCAAAATACAACATTTGGATCTCCTAAAATTATTCGCTTTTAAGTCACTTTAAGGGATACAGACAAAAATCAAACGTTAAAAAACGACTACGGTAATCAGGAAGCCTCAAAACGTGTAAATATGCAAAAAACAAGCGATGAATATTTAGCTTAAAAACATATATTAGTTACCACATCTCTATGAGGAATTCATTTCAATTCTCGAACAGCTTTCCTGGAAATGGTAAAATATTATCAGTAAAGCACATCCACTAACAGGCCGAGCCTGAAATACGCTTCCATCAATTTGCCAATACGCTTCCATCAATATTGTCGCAATTATACCTAGTTCTTTTGTGTAGCCCTGTAAACGAACAGTGAACGATTTCCCTACCATATTCTAGATGAGGCATGTTTTTACGCATATAAAAAGTATATATTCGTTGCATTTGGTTTAGTGCAGTGTATAAATGCTAAACTCTACTTATCAGCACTTTTCTCCATAGACGTAATGTATTTGAATTCTCTTGGGCGTCCCTGTACACGAACCATTTGCTTCATCTCAACGAAAAGCTTAGTGTAGCATCCTTATATCATACACATTTAGAATACCAAGTTTGGATTTTCTGCTACTATTTGTTCTTGAGCTATGCTGATAACACACAGACAGACAGACAGACCATTTGCTAAAAACATGATGTTCGTATTCAAGGGACCTCAAAACATATAACAAAAACTCACGTTCGAAAATTTGACACTAAAACAGTACTTTCTCTACCTTATGGGTAAAAGAAAGTAAAAAGGTGGTCCAATTTTTCCAGCACACAACACACGAATACACTCCTTCTCATATTTATAAGGACACTTTATGTTTTGAAATAACTAATGTAAAAATAATTGTGAACAAGATTATACTAAGTCCACTTAATATATCTAGTATTCTAAAAACCAAAACTGCTATAATTTTTTTAGTATCAAACAAAATTAATAAAAAATAATGAAAAATATTTTTTTCTCCACGTTTTTAGATGTTCATAATTATAGGGTCAATCAAAATTTTTTCGTTTTATTTAACTTACTAGCGGATAAATTACAGTTGACATGCGAATTTGTTAACTACTGCACTAGACTAATTCACAAATAAGCCTTCAATTTTTCTTGGACGGTCATTACTGATAATTCCTCGAAAAAAAGAACGTCCATGTAGTGAAGTATGATAAATGTGTTTTTTAAGTGGAAGGATAATTTCAATCCGCCGAATTTCTAATGAAATTCGAAGATCTAAAATTGCTGAAGGAAATGTGATCAAATGTTGAACTGCTGGTTCGATAGGAGAGAGATCTCATGAAAAATCAGAGTTGTTTTACAGAGATCGAAGACTCATAATTCCTCTTACTGTTCTACTCATAATGGCTGCTGCTGAATTTGCTGGTAATTTTTAATGAAAGGTTGGGATCCACATTTATGCATGTTTAAAATAATTAATAATATGTTAAAATGAACAAAAAACCTGTAATAATCAATAAGCATTTAATGGGGGAAAGGAGGTCTGTGTTAAAGTTGAATAAAGACAATATGAAATGGTAAAATGTTGCATTTTCGGATGAAAAACATTTTATTCTTGATTAACCAATCGGTTTTAACAGTTACTGGCACGATCTGAAGATAGCGAAAGACAGAGCAGATTTTTTAAGGGCAGATAGGAATCGGGCATTTTAAAGGTGGATCTATGGTGCTCTGGGGAGCTGTTTCTATTGAAGGCAGAATGAATTTAGTAATTTTTTCTATTATTATGAACATCAAGAGAATATCCGCAAATTTTTAAACATGGAATTCACAGATTTTTGTTAGATTTTGGGGGGTATTAATATTTTTTTTCAACAAGACTTACATTTTTGCTCTACTTCTAGAGTAATAGGAAATAGTTTGAAGAAAGAAATTTCTGTATTATCGCTTTTCCCGTGGCCTAAAAGTGGAAAAAATCTTAACTTATTAGAAAAGTGCATGCAAGTGGAAAGCAATTTTAAATAGTTTAAATGTATTCAGAATACCATCTATGCTGTATGAAATGGTATTGAAACTGAATATTAAAAAAAAAAAAAAAGAAGTTTATATATATACCAGTGAGAATGACCGACTGTTTCACCCTAAAAAGAGACCCCATAAAATATTAATTTAAAGAATAGCTGAAAAAAAATTACGAAGATTCGAGCTGTCCTTATAATTGTGAACACCTGAAAAATCATCTTTTTGACCGGATTTAAAGTTTTTTAAGATAGAAAAACGATAAAAAATTTTAAATGTAGTCTATTAATGAAATTCAAATTAATGAAAAATATATTTGTTTAAATAATAGTGTTCAGTGTTTAGTTAATATAGAAAAACGGATGTCCTTATAATTATGAGAACCAGTGTATATTCTAAAATGACGTAAGAATTTATTTAAAACACTTTTTGGATTCCGCGTCGCATGTTATCAATAAGGTTTTATAAAATTTAATCCGCACCCCTTTATTTTTAATTAAATAATTTTATGAAAGCTTTTATTATTTATATTTTAATAATGAAGTCATTTATTCAAGGAAAAAAAAATAATCTGATATTTTCTGTTAGGAATTCTGCTATGAAACAACACATTAAAATTATCATCTTCAAACTTTGAAAATTATAAATGAAAAATAAAAATTAGAAGCATACAATTTTCTATGCTCCTTTTAACCTTGAATTAGCAAAACTATGTAGGGTGGATTTATTTCAACAGTTTCGTTTATTTTATACTGATTTTCAGATTTAGCACTTCCTCTTGGCAAAGAACCTGAAGTAGAACACAAATTATTTCGCTGTTTTCTTCAGGGCAATAAACACAAAAAGTTTAACCTCCAAATTGGCATTCCCGTATTTTTCCAGTTTGCTCTCGTAGATAATAACATGTTCACTGGGATTTGAAAAGGAAAACAATTGAACAGGTAGAAATAATAATAAAAACTTTTATCTGTAACTGATAATTTTATTGAAATACATGATGATATAGAAAAAAGCATTTCGCCATTAAAATCTCATAAAGGTAAAACATAAATTTTTAGGGAAAATCTATAATTACTGCTTTTTCTGTCAAAAAGAAAAGAAAAGAAAAAAAATGAAAATATCAAATGCTTAGTTCCAGCATAAACAACCACTATACAATTAGATTTTTAACTACATTGAAATATTATATACAGGCATGAGAGTGCAGAAAATTAAAAAAAGAGGAAACACGCGTGTTCATAAAATTAATTTCAAATGAAAAATAACGTACACGGTGAAAACTATACAAATGTGTTCATAAAATTTATTTCAAATGAAAAATAATGCTCACAGGAAAAAACTATACAAAATATTTTTAAAGTGACAAATTAAACTAAAAGAATAACACTTCAACACAATAAAACATGTGTTTAAAAAAAAAAAAAAAAAAAAAAAAAAAAAACATTAGTTAGCAATCAACTTTTAATAACATTGACTGGTGGTGGAAAATGGGAAGGGGGGGGGGGGTTAAAAGTAGTTCATGGGTGAGAGATATTAAACATAATTCTACTTCTTTGTGGATTCTAGAATATCATAAAGTAAGTTTAAAATTAATATTGACATTTTTGTTGTGGATGGATAAATATTCAAAAAAAAAAGGCTTCCCGCAGAATGTTTGATCGGCAATGGTTAGAGATGAAAAAATGGGGGGGGGGACAAAAAAAATTACATGAGTGAGAAATATTGAATAATTCTGTTCTTTTATATGTTATAGAATCTGATAAAGCACGTTTAAAATGAATATTGACATTTATATTTTGGATGGAAAAAGATTGAGAATCTAAAGTTTTTCATGGAGCGTTTGAACACTGATCATTATTGGAGTTTGATTTTAACAAAATAAAAAACCGCGAAATCAACAAAAATCAGAAAAAAGGGGAAAATCGCGGATCCGCGGAAAATTCTCATGCCTGTATATAAAATATAGTGAAATTTTTAAGTGTATTGGTTCATTCTATGACAGCGTTTTGGAATTCTTTGATTCAACATAATTAAAAAGAAAAAACACACACAATATGTTAAAATTTTTTTAAAGTTATTGTTAAGGTTTTAAGAAATTATAAGTAAAAAAAAAAAACTAGTGTAGCATGAGGCAAACAGCGTTAATCAAAGGCAAGTGTTGGAACGATCTTCTGTCCTCAGTCTGTCTGCAGTGCTTCAGAGATGAGAGAGAAAGGGGAGGGTTTTGGAGGTCACAGCAGTTACTTCGATTTATTAAATATATAAATTAATTTCATGCAATTTCCATAACAATAAGCTTGCCTTTTGCTACGGGAAAGTAGAAGAATTTAGAGTAATTATCGAATAAAACAGCTATATATTACTGAGTCCCCCTACAACATGTATAAAATAATGCATTTAGATATTAGTGCCTAGAAATTTATAAACACATTTTTATCCACTAGGCGATTTACTTGCCACACATCTTACGAATTACTTTTCACTTACCTTACAAACTATTTACCACACGTGAAAATGTCAATGTCTTCCTAACAATATGTATAATTAAATGGGTGTATGGGAAAATAAAGGCCATGTAGTGAGCACATCGGATTTCTTTCTGATGCATAAAGCACCTAAAATGTAGAATTAAATGCAAATCCACATGGATCTAAAGTGTGAAACAAGAATAGTACGTGTATTTATACACACGGGTTCTTAAAATAATTTAAATATATAAATAATTATGTTGGAATTTGTTTCATAATTTATGCAAAATGCATCACCTTTCTTTCTATTTTATAGTTTTTTTTTTTTTTTTTATTATTATTATTATTATTCCGATTTTCACAATAACTTGTAATTTAAAATTTTTGTTTTATAAATATCAGAAAAAATAAAATAAAAATAAAAATCCATACACAATATAATCTTACAGTTCTCAATTTCTTTGGCTATTATTTGAATGATATTTCATAGAGTAGAGGTAATTAAAGAACAATAGAACTGTTGTGAACACATAGACAAGAAGAAAGATAAATAAATGTGATATGTAAAAATTTTAAAAGAATGTATTGTTTAAAGTAAAGAAGAGACACGCATTCAGCCAATGCAGTTCCTAATAATAACATGCATTTATTCTATATAAACATATCTCTGATGAATATTGTACATACAATAATAACAATTGGTTATTGCGGTTCAATACATATAACAGCAGACAAATCCAATGCACTAAATAATTGAAGGTCGTGATCCAATATAATTGACAACGGAAATGCTGTTAATCAATGGAATTATTTTTTCTCTTGTTCTTTATGCCAATCAATATTCATTTTCTGTAGACTTTCTCCGCGCTTAGCAGCCGATTTTCCACTGTATACCATGAAGACGCAAACGATTCCAGTGATAATGCAAAATATAATATTAAGCTTGATACGGGCCCAATTGCGTGTTTTTTCCATTATATCATAACTGTAAAAATAGATTAATTAAAGGAAAAAATAATAATCAATGAAATTTTAACACAAGATATTTAATCGAGGAAATAAACAGTGAAATTTCATAAAACAACACACACTGAGACTACAACCACAGAACTGTTTTAAAGTAATGAGTACAAAACTTTGAATAAACACCATAAAATGCAATAAACTCGCAACAATTGTTTCGGGTCGAAAGAACACAAGACCCTTCGTTAGGCATCGTTTGTTCGCCTGACGAAGGGTCATGTGTTCTTTCGACCCGAAACAATTGTTGCGAGTTTATTGCATTTTATGGCGTTTATTCAAAGTTTTGTACTTATTACACACCGAGACATTTTTAATTTTTTATGTATTTGTAATTCAGAAAACAAGCAAAAATGAAAACTAGAAAAAGAGCCAGAGGGGATAATTATGACCATGGGATTAATTGTGACCAGTGCCTGACTTAAGGCAGGGCATTCGGGGCATGTGCCCTAGGCCCTCACACTGAGGGGTCGCCACGAAATTCCATCATACATTAAAAAAAAAAAAAAAAAAAAAAGGGCTAAAATGAAAAATTTCCAAATTTTGCTATAATGATCGTTGTTTTTTGTTTTTACGTCAATTGATGGAGATATCACTGCGCTGTTTCATAAATCGGCAGTATGATCTTTCAAGAACACTATCAGCTCATCGGAAAAAATTACGATATTTTTGCTAAACGTAAATACAACTGCATTCTACCGATGCTGCATTCCAAACTCTTACTAAGGCTAACTAAATCTGAGGCACGCACCGCAGCGCGAACACATAGGTGCAACCATAGACTCCTAAACTAGATGTCTGCCGCGTTGCTCGTAAACTTGGTAACAGTTCAAGCAGTAGAAAGCGCCACCTGGTACAGATTGCGCGACTTTTTTATTCAAAAACCACCAAAAATTTTTAAAAGTGGGATTCAATATACATAAAAAGCGAATAGAATCGAAGAAACGTCGATTATATATATCATATACCACTTCTTAAAATTATTGATGACAGTTGAATAAAAAAATCGTGCAATCTGTACCAGGTGGCGCTGTCTACCACTTGAACCTTGAACTGTTGCCAAGTTTACGAGCAACGCGACAGGCATCTAGTTTAGGAGGCTATGGTGCAACGTACGTTAATCCGATAGACAAGCATAGGATTTAGTTCAGCCTTACTCTTACCAATAAAATGAAAAGTGAAGCGAAGAGAATTTTTAGACGCATGAATGAAAAATATGTGCTTTATTTTGTTTATTGTAATATTAAAGTACCAGGAAAAGCTGCCCAGTGAACATGAGTGCTCTGGGCCTCCAAATGAGTAAATCTATCCCTGATTGTGACCAGTGTCATTTTCAAGAAATCTGCAAATGCTACTTTTATTTTAATTATTTATTTATTTTCAAAACTATAGATGTGAAGCTTATAATGTATTTCCATGATAGATGTCCTTTATCCTCATTCAGATCAGAAAATTTATGTTTAAATAATGCTATTAATACATTTATGTATCTCTGATACGCTTTTAATCTTTCTGACTTAATTGAATGATCTAAAATGTATGATCATAATTATCCCATTGTTTTTTAAAAGTGGGGTGATTACGACAACACTCTAATAAAACATAGTAACAGCACATATATTAATTTTATTATTATTATTATTATTAAATAAAGCATATAACTTTCAAATAATATAGAAAATCAATAAACTCCTGAAATTGTTTAAGATTTGTACCAGAAATTGCAATTTCATAGCTGCCAACTTAATCCAGTGTATTGTTAATACTCGCTCCTTTTTCCGCATCTCTTAATTTTTATAGTAATTCTCTTTAAATGTATTTACGATGAAATAAGAAGAAAAGTATTCTAAAAAAAGACTGGTGTGAATGAACAGTCATAGACATTTATTTTGACTTGTTAAAATGATCCATAACATAGTGCAAGATGTCGTTTTGTTTTAATTTAATTTAATAAATAGAAATTATTCACATTGTATCCTTTTGTATTTTACCACTAGAGTAATTTTCCAAACAACAAATCAGAACATCAGTAGTGGTCTCAATAGCCACAGCAAAATTTATATTAGACAGTATAAAGAGAAAACGAAACGAAGGGTTTATAATTTCCCTATTGGCGGTCATAATTACCCTAACTTTTTATAATTCTGTTCTTTTGGTTGAGGTAATTATAATCACCTTCATTAATTTCAAATAAAAAAGTCTAGAGAAATAAAAATTTGATGGGGTGTACTTGAACGGTTAAAGTTACTCCCTAGTTATTTTAAACGAAATTATTTTCATTAGAAAGAGAATAAAAAACTTACAAAGTTGATAAATGTAATAAGTGGTCATAATTAACCCCACCTGACCCTAATCGCAACATACGATCTCGTTTTTAAACAGATGAAACTTTCTTACTAAACAATTACGTCTGTTCTTTATATTTAGTTTTATAGACTCTCTTTATCAAGAAATAATTTTGTCTTTCATGCAATGAAAACATTTCTATTTGGGGTGCGGGTGCAGCAAATATGTATCCCTTTCCCCTAAAAAAAAAAAAAAAATCTTGAACATGTAATATTTTTAGCGTAAGAAGTTACACAATAATGTTTTTGCATATTTTAGGATCTTATTTACGATTCTTCTATTAGAGATTTATTTTGGAAAATATATTTTTGCTCATATTATAAATTGCGTGCTTGATAGAACGGCATATGCTATAATTATAATACACCATAGCTTATAGACGAAAATTACTAAAATCATACATTTTACTCTATTTTGTTCTAATAAAATCTATATTTGTAATTACGATGCACTGCAAGTTATTCTCCTTACGGAAAATAATAAGCTTTTATTATTTTCATTTATCTAAGAGCATCTGATAGGTTTCTATAAGTGTTATTTATCATTTGTTCATAGAAACATATAATTTGATCTGTATGCATTATGTTTCAGTGTATAGTAATTATTCAATGGAATGATTTCTACATATAATTTAAAACGAAATGAAAATTTTTGTAGGTTTTTTATGTTTGCTACAAAATGTAATCTATAAAAAATAGTGCTCGCAATATGGACAATTCTTTTACAAAGCAACACAAAATTATTCAGATACATTGCTGTCTACAATCAATAAATATTTAAAGAGCATTTTCATTTGTATGATTTGTTTCATTTGTTTTAGCTAAAGCAAATTTTACTCATAATAAATACAAATCTCTTATATAGATGGTAAAAATAAAATGAAATTAAATTAAAATAAAATGTACTTTTGTCTGAATATATTAGATTTTTATTGGCTTATTCATTGGCTGAATGAAATTTCAGTATACCACAGAGTTATGGTTAACTTTATTCTGCAGTTAAAGTATTAAAGCGAACTGCCATTTCGAAAGTAAAGCTGTATTTAAGAAGAAAGTACAAATTGTTTTGGTATTACTACTATATGAATACGCGATATTTTTGCGGCCGATTGCCGAAATATATTGTTATATTTTGCGGTTTATTTATCAAAATCGCGCTCTTTTCAAAATTAAATTTCCATATATTCAATTATTCCGCCACTAATCGACGAAATTCGCGTTGTTTTCAAAGCTGAATCTCGAGAAAGGCAGTAATTGTGCAGCTGATTTCGGAAATACAGGACCGTTTCACCGCTAACAGTCAAAAATTTCAGTTTAATTGCTAAAATATGCTATTATTTCGCTGCTAATCGATAAAAACCGCGATTTTATAAAAACTGATTTTCCAAATTCACGATATTTTTATTTTTAAAATTTTCTTTCAAAAATAATTCCTACATGCAGTAATGAACTCACTTTCACCATGTCTGATCATGTTTAATAGTATAATTAATATAATAATATATTTAAATTATAAATCTTCCTAGATTGGTTTTGTGAATGAGATATTTTTTATTTATGTATTTTTCAGATTCATTCTTTCTTTCTTTCTTTCTTTTTTTTTTTTTTTACATATTAGTCTGCCTGTAAACACTTTTTCTTACGTTGATAGTTTATTCTAATTCAACACTACACAAACTAGGAGTAGCTGATACAATTATAAAATTTACCACAATTTGAGTTTTAAAAATGAGTCTGATGAAATCGTAAATATTCATATATAAGTACTCTTCTTCTGTAGCTCTAAATAAAACGTTATTTTTTTTTTCCTTTAAAAATGAGTATTGAATTTTATTATACTATCATCCCTTAGTGATATTTTTTTTAATTTCGAAATTCTTACATGTTTCTTTTTGTCAATTATTTAACTCACTACCCGAACACATCAAATCTCAGTGATTGCACAAACACTCAACCCCCCACCCCTCTCAAAAATAAACAAACATTAACTTGAAATATTTAAAATGTTCTTCGTTCTTTTTAAATAAATGTTTGTTTCTCATTAAAAAAAAAATAAAGAAAAAGCCAAAGAAAGAAAAGAGAATCATTACCTTACAGTATCAGGAACCTCTGAAACCGAAGGGTATTTCTTCATCCATACTAATAAGTACTTTTCTAATTTATTTGGCTTATGTGTACCTAAATATATTCAATTAAAGGAATATTAGAATTTCAAAATCATTTTCATAAACTAACCCTTTGCACTTGGATGACGGTACATTGTAAATTTAAAAAACTTGCTGATTTTCACTTGACAGAAAACTCAATAATCGTTTAAGCATACAATGGGGTTATCCAAAGCATCTTTTTACATAATCTTTGATAAATATATTCTTATTTGGGAAAAATAAGAAATACAAAATTCTTAAATATTTTCTGAAGAGAAATAACTATTTTAATTTTTCAAGTGTATTATTACAATTTTTATTTTATAAAACGAAAATCAATCGCTCGTTATTTCACAAGAAAAATTCTTTATGATTTCACGTTTCCCAGTTTGTTAAAATCATGTTTCCTTTGGTTATTTGCAAGATGTTACCGTTACCATTTGCAAAAGGTTAAGATGAACTTCAATTTTACAATAAATACAACGGAGAGCCGTTCATATATTTTGCATTTATCTGTTTTAATTTATTTACAGACGTTTGAGTTTTTGTTGGTGATGTGTTTCTTAGTAGTTAAGTGTTTTGTTTACCCACCAAAAGTAAAATTCATTTCAAGTTTAAGTTTTCTCCTCTGAAAATTTTAGAAAAAATATTGTATTTTAAAGCCTTTTATTTTTAATAAAATTAAACATAATTTATACGTCTCATTAATATATTAAAACCAATGTAACATTTAAAATAAGATAATGAATACAAAAATTTTTAAAACTTTAAAAATACATTTTAATTAAAAACATTAAAATACACAACAGACGTTTCGGCTAGAACATTAGCCCTCCTCAGTGTCAAACATACAAGCACAACATTTACAAAGAAATTCATAACATATCATAACAAGATTATATATTCAGGAGGAATAGCTTTAGCCTCGTTCAATCCATTCCCTCAATAGTGGTCATATTCCAGATTTTGACAACTTTAAAATTCTAGCCTCTAATGTAAATTTATATGAATCCCGTATTTTTCAAGAGGGCGCTTTTACCAAAATGTACCAATCTGCCTTGAACGAGGCTAAAGCTATTCCTCCTGAATATATAATCTTGTTATGATGTGTTATGAATTTCTTTGTAAATGTTGTACTTGTATGTTTGACACTGAGGAGGGCTAGTGTTCTAGCCGAAACGTCTGTCGTGTATTTTAATGTTTTTAATTAAAATGTATTTTTAAAGTTTTAAAAATTTTTGTATTCATTATCTTATTTTAAATGTTACATTGGTTTTTATTTTATTTTTATTTATTCATTTTTATTATTATTATTATTTTCCCTTTTCTCTCAAATTCTACATGCGACTTTCTCTCCTCTAAGTAATATACTCCAGAGATACAAAAATATATTTCAGAAGTAACATTTAATCAAATTATGTTTAATCACAATCACGACGAATTCAGTTGAACATCATCACTAATGCGTGTTAATGGTAAGATACTATAAATTATTTAAAAATTTACTTAAAAATCCTATCTTAAACGATTATATACTTACATTACAAATGTGCTTAACATCATTAGAAACTGTATCAGTATAATTTTATGATTATCTTCGACCTTGCATTATGTATTGGTATGGTTTCAGCTAAACATTATTTCAGCTATACATGTTTTCAGAGACAAGTCTGTTAAGAAACATATAAACGGTGCTCCATCGTATTAATAACACAAATTTAAATTTAGTGCTAAACATAAGCAACAAGAAAAATACAATGATTCACGTTGTAGATTTTGAAAATTTGGCCACTAAATATCTTCTATATATTTTCTAATTTTAGAACAATAAGTTTAAATACATTGTATTTTGTCTAAAGAAAACATTCAGAAATGAATCTTTTATGAAATTTTATTTCTTATATAAAATAAAATAAATAAAAACTAGTATGCTGTGGCCACCACAAGACTTTCTTCTATATTTTCCTATATACATATTCAATCAGTAACAATATTTAAAAAAAAAATACGATTTTTTTTTTTTTTTTTTTTTTTTGTTAAAAGTAAAAAAAAATCGATAACTTTGTTTTAAATTATCACAGATTTATAGTTCAATCATTCGTTTTAAAGGTATTGACGAGATCTTTCGAAAGATACCCATCTTGAAAATTTACCCCCCCCCCCCTCCGGGGGTACTTCCCCCCCAGGGGGGGAAGCGATGCCCCCACATGCACAGAATTTTTTTCCTAGTTAACTATTACTTTTATCAATAATTCATATTAATTTTACAATCACAAGTTAAATATAACGCTCATTATGTACATTTATACGAAATTTTGTCCTATACTGCCATCTTAAAAGTTTACATAAAATGCGATCACAGCGCCATCTGCTGGGCGATTGATCCCCAAATCTAATCAGCACCATTCCATGTCAGGGTCCAACTATATACCAAGTTTGGTTCAATTTCATTCATTGGTTCGTGAGATACGGTGAAAAATACGAAATTTTGCGATCACAGCGCCACCTGCTGGGCGATTGATCCCCAAATCTAATCAGCACCATGCCCCGTCAGGTTCCAACTATATACCAAGTTTGGTTGAATTTCATTCATTGGTTCGTGAGATACGGTGAAAAATACGAAAATTTGTCCTATACTGCCATGTTAAAAATTTACATAAAATGCGATCACAGCGCCACCTGCTGGGCTATTGATCCCCAAATCTAATCAGCACAGGGTCCCCGCCAGGGTCCAACTATATACCAAGTTTGGTTGAATTTCATTCATTGGTTCGTGCGATACGGTGAAAACAATAAACCACAGACACACAGACAGACAGACATTTTCTAAAAACTATCAATTCGTGTTCAGGACATCCCAAAACGTGTAGATCCGTCAAAAAACGGAGGTCGAAAATTTTCGCGAATCCAATACTTTCTCTATATTACATATAGAAGAAAGTAAAAAGTGATAAAACTAATGTGCAACAATAATTTACAGTGTTACACAAAATGACGCAATAACTACGGATTTGTCAAGTGAAATAAAAAGAAAAGGAAAGAAAAAATAAGAAGGGAAAAAAAAGCAAAACAAGAACGAAAAATCATGCAGTTCGAATAAATTAGTATAAACGTTTTCTAATTGTACCTGTTCTCGTTTATCTTTTGATGCATTTTGCCCCCGTTTACTTTAGAAAATGTTTTTAATTAGGAAGGAATGAAACTCGCAAAAAATATTTTTATACTTTTTTTCTTTTTTAAATAAAACATGTTTCTTGCGACCAGTGGCGGCTCGTGCAAATTTTCACAGGTGGGGCCCGATCCATCGTATGATGCGTAATTTAACCTTAATACTATTCATTATTCAAACATGCAAACAAACATTAATAAAATGGGGTGTAAAACGAAATTTTGGATTTTTTCTTTTATGGTGGTGAATCTTAAATTCAACACTATGGAAAACATTGCATAAAATTATCTCAAAAATTAAAGTTTTATAAATACAATTGCAAAATTCTGCAATGTTCTGATCAATGGAATATCAAAATTTAAATATCTGGAAGCTAGTAGACGGAAATTGCCAAGTTCGATACCAGATCGCTTTCGTCGACATATACATTTGGAGTTTACTATTGTTTTCTCCAAAACTTGAACAAAAAGGGCTATGTAACACTTAGAAAGACTCTCTACAGAGAGTACACCACTCAGGTCTAGGACACTCTTTTAGTCAACTGGCTTTAACCCTAACACTACACACCACTAAAATTTAAATTCAAATATACTAATTATATCCCTAAATCTTTTAATTATAGAATTTCAAGTGTTATATTCATGTTTCTTATCTTAAAAAATAAATAAAATAAACTTTAACCAATCTGTAAGAAGTTATATTGGAATTTAGAAAGTCATAATTAATGTAATGTGGATACATATATATATAAAAAAAAAGCACCATGTTTCTCACTTTAAAAGCTTAATTTTAGAAAATTTAAATTAACTTTCAATAAATAAAGAAAGAAGACGGGTTATCATCTTTAAAAAAAAAAAAAAAAGGAAAGAAAGAAAGAAAAAAGAAACATTGCGGATGTTTCTATTAAATCGCATTTAAAAGAAAAATCATTTAATAATAATAATAAATCAAAATTTTATGCAGATATTTAATCCATTTATCCATTAATTATTTATTTAAAATTTTTACAATTTATTTACATAAAAGTTTTAATACACTATTCTAAAAGGGGGGGGGGGATCGCATATTCTTTTTATTTATTTTTCCCCCTCATTTAAATTCAAAATACTTTAGTTAAAGAGGTCTTAAATTCTTATACTGACTTTTATCTCAAAGGCTAGTCTAGAAAATATTTTTGACTATTACCAGATTTCTTTCTTTAAACACAAAAATTTTAAACCGTCATATATAACTCTAAAAAATTCACCGAAAAATCAATGAGGGGGGGGGGGGACGTAATGCAGAAGTCGCCAAATTTTATCCGTGAATATCATGGTTAAAAATTTTTAAAGGAGACAGTTTTTCCCCCCTATAGTTTTGTTCCAAAGGACCACTCTCTGCTGGCCCATTGACGAGAAAATTACAGCGTGCTTACAGTGATAAAGCAGTTCGTCGCCAAATGTGTTAACCCGCTGTTCTAGTAGAATAAACTGTACAAATGCATATGCCAATTTCGAGCCGATTGTAAACGGCCCCATTCTCTAAGATAAGGAAGGAAAGTAGAAGTCGGTCAGTCATTAGCGATTTGTGACAGCTGAAAAAAATATATTGACAAATAAATTATAATGAAAGAAGATTAAGAAAAAAGTTAGATAGACTTGTTATTTTGTATATATATTTTTGAACAGTTATAAAAAAACAAAAGAATCATTATTATTTTAATCAAGAAAAAAATTAGGTGGGGCAGTGCCCGGCTGGCCCTCAATTAGGAACCGCCACTGCTTGCGACCATGGGAGCTAATGTGCAAGTACTGAATCAACGAGTCCAGTGTTAAAATACTCTTGTGGTTTAGAGAAACTAGCGATAACGGAACGACGAATGACTGGATGTTTACCAAATCTTTACCTGTCGGCCATTTTGGCACTCCAAGTTTTTGGAAGCGTCCTCAGTGCTAGGCGCAAGAAACGTGGTTACACTATACAAGAGTTTGCTTTTGTGTAGCCCTTATGCAGTGATTGCTTTTGCAATATATATATATTCTAAAAACAGCAAGCCTCCAAAAATATATTTTGTTTTTAATTGTGCTGTAAAAGAGTCTCAGAAAGGCATTATAGCTTTATTTCTAAAGTGAAAGCATAAAAATGACTGTTCTTATGTGGCCCTGTAAATCGTCTAAACTTTGTATATGCACCACATATGACGTACAAAAAAATCCTCACAACAATGAAAATTGGCATTGAAAAATTATCTTTACCTCTTATATCTATATTAATAAAATCAGAATTTTATCTGTAAATTTGTCAGAATTAAAAAATTTTGTGATATCTTCATGTTTTACACACCATGAAAGCCAAAAATGACTTCAGAAAATTTTGTCTGTGTGTGTGTCATCGTGTCTGTAACGCTATTTTTGTCCGAGTATCACGTGAGAACGGCTGGACGGAATTTAACGGCGCTTGGCAGGAATTTAGATCTTTACCCAACTTAAAATTATATCTATCAACTTTTTCAAAATTCCCCCCCCCCTTGGGGGCAAAAGTCAAAAACACTTTGTAAGCATAACTCGGCTCCAAATTACTTCACAGTAAAGAAACTGCACATGGCGAGACTATTACAAGTACAAATAAAACATTATGTGCGATTTAGAAATTTTCGATTTGTAAGAGGAGGGAGGGAGAAAAACAATTTTTGGCGGGAAATTTTGCTAATTCCGGATTTTTAAGTAGAACTCTACCAAATATGGAACAAATATGTTGAAAAAAGCTATGCTTAAGATACTTCCAAAGACACATTTTTGGTTTTTTGTGATTTGCGATTTTTTATTTATTCATTTTATTTATTTATTTATTTATTTATTATTATTATTATTATTATTATTATTATTATTATTATTTTTTTTTTTTTTTGGGGGGGGGGGGGGGTACGAGGAGGCAAATTCTGGACATCACTTTTAGAGTTAAATTTGTCCTGAGAAATCTATGGGAGCTGCGGTCACGAATTTTGGTGTTTGGATTGTTTGTATGTATCCGACACCTAAAGTAACGAAATTTATCGAAATGACCGCAGTTCCTTCTGACGCCCCGGTCAGAAGGTAAAAACATCTTTTTAAGCATAACTCGACTCCAAATTGCTTCACACTGAAGAAATTGCACATGAGAAGACTACACATGAGTACAAATAAAACATTATCTGCGATTTAGGAAATTTTGATTTTTAAGGGGCGGGAAGGGAAAAATCGATTTTTGGCGAGAAATTTTGTAATTTCCCGATTTTTGAGTAAAATTCTACCAAAAATAGAACAACGATGTTGAAAACAGCCACGTGTCTTCTTTAGGATATTTCTAAAACACGTTTTTGATTTTTTGCGATCTGTCATTTTTTTTTTTTTGGGGGGGGGGAGGGGGATATGTTCTACGAAGGGCAAATTCGTGACACCCCTTTTAGCGCTAAATTTGTCCAGGGGAATTTATGAAAGCTGCGGTCACAATGTTTGGTGTTTACATTGTTTATATGTATCCGATCTCTAAAGTAATGGGATTTATTGAAATCCCCCCCCTTTCCACTTGGGGGGGCTGGGCTTAATTTTTCTGTGTATACTCGAGCCGGGCCGGGCCTGGATGAAATTTTTTCCGGGCTGTTTCAGCCCGAATCTTTATCTAGTTTCCTCGTTAATCAACGAAAAAGGAAAATGATAAAATATTTCTTCAGTTATTTATTTTACATAATTTTACAGGTTGGTATGTCACATAAAATTTTATTTTGTTTAAAAATGTCTGTTAATTGCCTATCAATTTAATCGCCTATCAGTCTGTCTGTTCGCGATCTGATTTTCCACAAATATTTTTAGCATGTCTCGAAATTAATATATTTTATTTAAAGTAATATTAGATGGTTTCCTATTCAAAATAGTATGCATGTCACTACTAGTTTGCGCACATGTACAAACAAAAGAAATTAGATACGTTACTGTGTATAAGGCTTTGTGTCCAATGGTCTGTAGAGTTTAGGTGTTATGAAGGCTATAAAAATCCTTCCGCTGTAACTTTTTCTCTAAGGCTCCTTTTTCTTTTCTCCAGTTCACTGGACGAAAGTATCATTATTTTTAGCATGTGCAAAAGCTTTCCTGTTGAATATGGTTGGATTAGCATTAACGTTTTGTTTAACGGATCACGTGAAAGATTCGGATACATTACGATATGTAAGAGGAAATGTTTGAAAGTGCATTTTTAGTAGTATTAACCATTTTAAATACCTTCCTATATTGTTTGATGAATGCTAGTATTTTCGTTTGATGAACGCTAATATTTTCGATTTGACCTTCTGTCTGTCTTTGCGCCTTCAGTACGTCTGTAATAATGAATTTCTGTTTACATATAATTAACTTGTAAAAGTTCAGCAGTTTTTTTTAAAGAACATTCTATTACTTCGCTATATAAAACCTCTACAAAACAAATACTAAAAATCTTTTTCATATAAAGGCCTTTTTTTTTTTTTTTTTTTTGTCATTTTACATATTTTTGAATCGGGCCGGGCAGAGTCGGGCCTGATTTTATCGTTATTTGGCCGGGCCGGGTCCGAGCCGAATTTTTCGATTTCATGCCGGGCCGGGTAAGCAAATCTTTCGTACGGGCCGTGCCTGAAAATTTCGGACCGTGCAGACCTCTAAGGATACTAGACTTGAGTATAAATAAAACATTATGTACCATTTTGGAATTCTTGATTCTTACGCAAGAGGGATGCGAAAAATCGTTTTTCGGGGGGTGGGTGGGGGAAATTTAGAAATTTCGCAGCAGAGCTGTACTAAAAATGGTAGAAACGTATTGAAAAAAGCCATGTGTATTCTTTAAAATATTTCCAAAAACACTTTTTTTTTGGGGGGGGGGGGGCGTTACAAAGGAGCAACTTCGAGACCCCCTTTTAGCGTTAAATTTGTTTTGGGAAATCTATGGGATCTGCAGGATTTCGCAAAAACTTCGAACTTAGCCGCTGGGGAAAGGGAAGTAAAAAGTGAGTAAGTTACTGCCGAAGGCAGTGGGGACCCGTACTCCTCACGTTGCAAGCGGAAAAAACCTCTACCGAACACAGCGGGAACTTTAACTTGTTATTAATAATGATGTGGGATTTTGACAATTCCTTTAAATAGTGCCCAGCGAAGTGGGCAACTCCTGCTAGTTTCGTAATAAATCAATCCAATTTCCGTCCAATCTTTAGTAAATCAATCAGCTTCGCAAATTATGCTTTATTTTACCGGAAAAAGAGTTTTGTGAAATTTTGAAGCAATAAAAAATAGAACGATTAGGATTTCATTTAATATTAATGAAATTTAAACATAATAAAAGGACGAATTATTTTTTACATTTGATAAAAAGTTACACTTTATAATTAATGAATTTTCTTAGTTCCCTATCATACTATAGGTATAGGGAACTCAGGAATTCGTGAAAATTTTCGATCTCTATTTTTTTAACTTTTTTTACACGTTTTGAGATGTGGGGAATCCGAAAATAACAAAATTGATATGTGACCGTCCTGTTGTGTGCTGCCTGTTATTGTGTTAGTTTGTGAGTCTATGTATACAATACCTCAAGAATAAATTATCGCAGAGAGGTCGGACCAATTTAAAAAATACTTATGACACTGGCAAGAAACGTATTAATTTGAAGCATTGTAATTTAAAAATTTTGTAAGTTATTTGAAATTTATGATTTTTTTTAACATAGGAGAAATCGGGCAAATTTTCGCTTAAACGTGCATTAAAAAAGTATTTTTACTGTAAAGATGTCAGACCAGCATTAAAATATCAGTTATGAATAATGTTGGCATGAACATAATTAATTAACAACGAAAATTCAATTTTGAAAACTTCGTAAGCTATTCCAAATTTACGATTTTTTTAAAATGGCAGAATAGAGCAAAATACCGAATATACCATTTTTAAGGTTATTTTCATCGTAAAGATGTCAGACCACTTTTAAAACCCTATAAGCGTTAAGCCTGTCTTTTTCCGGCATGCATAGACAAAATAAACGGCTGGTGTAGCTAAATTTTGAAATATATGTTGCTTTTCAAGAAAATAAGATTAATAAACATGTGTAGTATACAGTATTAAATTCTCATATTTATACTGTGCATGGTATTATTTTTATGAATCATTAAACAGATATACCGAAACACGGCTAACGCTGAAAGGGTTAAATATCATTTAGGATAATGAACATCATTGAATATGAAATTCTTATTTAAAAACTTTGTATGTTAGTGGAAATTTAGGCTTTTTTTAACATGGCAGAATAGGACAAAAATTTGCATAAATGTCCATTTTACTATGTTTTTATTAATTCGCTTTCTTGTTTGTTTGTTTGTCCAATACAAATCTTGCAATCGATTTTTAACTAACTTCTAGACTAGCTAGACATTTGAAACTTTTGGAATAGCTCAGAAAACGATGACAATGCAATACCTCAAAGCCCAATTTTCGAATTTTTTATTAGTTTTCTTTTAATTAATTAAAATATGAAAATAATAACCCCCTAATAGCTTTAAAATTAGCCATTTAAATATTAGCTATAATTTAATTGTTGCCAAAAAAATTTTTCGAGTTCATTTTCTTTCAACATAAAAATAAATACATTTAAACATGAACATTAATTAATTCACAAAAATTGACGTCATTATAACTTTAAAAATTTTATACACATTGATAAAGTGCTAATGTAGTTCATGAAGCTAATATATATTGTTCTAAAAGGATTAATATTTTATTTTTAAAACCAACGTTTTTTTTAATTAGTTCACTGAACTGAGTCCACGTATTTAATTATTGCTTATATATTATTTTTTATCCTCGCATATTTTATTGTCACTATTGTATCGTTTCACGTGAGAATTCCTATGAACCAGCCGATGGGCCTGCCAAGTGCAACGCCTCATCGCCACTTTTGGCGTGGTACCGTATATTAGGATGAAACCCAAAATGTCTCCATGTAAAATATTATGCGTTTTTCATTCTGTTTATTATCAAAAAGAAAATGACTAATGCAGTTTTTCCTATAGTATTGACATCTCTATAAATTAAATTAAATTATCCAGTATCAAGACATTGCGATGAGGAAATCTCTGCCGAAGGCAGTGAGGGCCGGAAGCGAAGTTTTTAAGCAATTTCAATGTATTTTCTTTTTAACATGCTTTTATTAGCTTCACCTGTATGTATATTTGTAACTGCACTAGGAGCAAACAAAAAATCTATATTGTAAAAAAAAGACTTTTCCTGCGTGAACGCTGTGGGGGTGAGGTAAAGCACCGCGCTATAAACCTAAAGGTCTAGCGTTCGAGCCCAGTCAGGGGAGATTTTTTAAAAATATTTTTTGTTTAATTCTAAATTATTTTAATTAAAGATTTAAATGTATGTAAATATTATGGCGTGTCACTCACACGATTTTCTCTTACCCTGCATTTTAATACTAAGATAGATATTTTGTGCTTTTTTAGTTCACGTTTCTATAAAAGCGTGTTCTTTAATTTTTTAAAACTATAATATTATTAGTTTTAATTTGTAGAATGGTATAAAAAATATTGATTCCTTTTTTAATTCATTTAAATAAATATAGTGACCAGCGAAACAGGCAAAGCCTACTACACCCCTTCTCATAATTATAAGGACACCCGTTTTTCTATATTAACTAAACACTACTATTTAAACAAATATATTTTTTATTAATTTGAATTTCATTGATAGACGATATTTAAAAAGTTTTATCGTTTTTCTATCTTAAAAAACTTTAAATACGGTCAAAAATTTTTTTTCAGGTGTTCACAATTATAAGGACAGCTCGAATCTTAGTATTTTCTTTCAATTAAAATTTTTTGGGGTCTCTTTAGGGTGAAACAGTCAGACGTTCTCTCTGATATATATATATATTCTTTAATATTCAGTTTCAATACCATTTCATACAGCATAGATGATATACTGAACACATTTAAACTATTTAAAATTGCTTTCCACTTGCATGCACTTTTCTAATATGATAAGTTAAGGTTTTTTCAACTTTTAGGCCACGGTAAAGGGTAAAGGCAACAATAAAGAAGTTTTTTCTTTAAACTATTTCCTATTGCTCTAGAAGTAAAGCAAAAATATAAGTCTTGTTGAAAAAAATATTATTACCCCCCAAAATCTAACAAAAATCTGAGAATTCCAAGTTTAAAATTTGCGGATATTCTCTTGATGTTCATAATAATAGAAAAAATTACTAAATTCATTCTGCCTTCAGTAGAAACAACTCCCCAGAGCACCACAGATCCACCTTTAAAATGCCCGATTCATATCTGCCTTTAAAAAATCTGCTCTGTCTTTCGCTATCTTCAGATCATGCCAGTAACTGTTAAAATCATTTGATTAATCAAGAATAAAACGTTTTTCATCCGAAAATGCAACATTTTACCATTTAATATTGTCTTTATTCAACTTTAACACAGACGTTCTTCCCCCCATTAAATGCTTATTGATTATTTCAGGTTTTTTATTCATTTTAACATATTATTAATAATTTTAAACATGCATAAATGTGGACCCCAACCTTTCGTTAAAAATTACGAGCAAATTCAGCAGCAGTCTTTATGAGTAGAACAGCAAGAGGAATTGTGAGTCTTTGATCTCTGTGAAACAACTATGATTTTGTATCAGATCTCTCTCTTATCGAACCAGCAGTTCAACGTTTGATCACATTTCCTTCAGCAATTTTAGATCTTCGAATTTCATTAGAAAATCGGCAGATTGAGATTATCCTTCCACTTAAAAAACACATTTATCATACTTCACTACATGAACGTTCTTTTTTTCGAGGAATTATCAGTAATGTCCGTCCAAGAAAAATTGAAGGCTTATTTGTGAATTAATCTAGTCCAGTAGTTAATGAATTTGCATGTCAACTGTAATTTATCCGCTTGTAAGCTAAATAAAACGAAAAAATCTTGATTGTCCCTATAATTATGAACATCTAAAAACGTAGAGAAAAAAAAGATTTTGCATTATTTTTTATTAATTTTGTTTCAGATTAAAAAAATTATAGCAGTTTTGGTTTTTAAAATACTAGATATATTAAGTGCACTTAGTATAATCTTGTTCACAATTATTTTTACATTAGTTATTTCAAAATATAAAGTGTCCTTATAAATATGAAAAGGAGTGTAGTATATAATATTAAGTGTTAAAAATGTACTATAACTCAAAAAATTTTTGACAAATTAACAAATTTCAGAGGTGGGGAGAGAGGTTTAAGCTACCCCCTCCAGGATATGGCCTTGACTTTCAGGAAGACTCTTACATAGACACATTTTTTATTACTTCATAAAAATTTCAATTGGAACAACTATAGTATTTCCCCTCAGCTAGATTTGGCGATTTTTCGTTGGCGATTATGGGTAAATTCTACTTTTGAAGTGATTGCCATGGATTTCTAACGTAAACAAAACCGAAATATGTTTTTCAGAATGGCATCATTAAAATAATTCATTGAACTTATTTCTAATAATAACAAAACAAATATGTATTTAAAATTGACTTACCTTCTTGATGTTTATGAATTTCGTTATGCTTTTACATTCCATACAGTTATTCAGTTTAAATGCTATTTTATATTTACCGGTAAAATATGATTATATAAATTAGAATTTCGTTTAACATTTTTAACAAAAGGAAAAAATTATTTTTAATGTACATATATGTACATTTATTTATATAAAAAAAAAAAAAAAAAAAAAAAAAAAAGGAACAGCTTTACTATACGGCACCCATTGCCGTTGCCGATGTTTTGATCACGTGGTATGATGGTGTTTTGATTCAGTTTGTGAGTCGGTACTGCGAATAGTTTCACAACGTCGTGAATCGAATCAAAATGTTATGAAACAATACTTTTCATCACTATGAAACATTTTTTTTATGTTTCACTATGTTTTCTGTTGTTTGCTCGCTTCGCGAGCATTAAAACCGAAAAAAACATCACTGGATGCCCCTAATTCGTGGAGCATGAATCATTAAAAGCATGAAAATTCATGGAGCAGCGGTCACTATGTTTTCTGCTGTTTGCTCGCTTCGCGAGCATTAAAACCAAAAAAGACATCACTGGACGCCCCTAATTCGTGGAGCATGAATCATTAAAAGCATGAAAATTCATGGAGCCGCGGTCACTATGTTTTCTGCTGTTTGCTCGCTTCGCGAGCATTAAAACCTAAAAGAACATCACTGGATGCCCCTAATTCGTGGAGCATGAATCATTAAAAGCATGAAAATTCATGGAGCAGTGGTCACTATGTTTTCTGCTGTTTGCTCGCTTCGCGAGCATTAAAACAAAAAAAAACATCACTGGACGCCCCTAATTCGTGGAGCATGAATCAGTAAAAGCATGAAAATTCATGGAGCCGCGGTCACTTTGTTTTCTGCTGTTTGCTCGCTTCGCGAGCATTAAAAAAACAAAAACAAAAAAACATCACTGTATACCCCTAATTAGCGATGCATGAATCAGTGAATGTTACGTTTCGATACAACAGAAAAAAGTATCGATACTCTGATTCGGGTCTCGAATCACCGTCATATCACGCGATCAAAACATCGGCAACGGCAGTAAACAGCATGCAGGTTGCCATATTGTATTGCAAACAATCCAGAACGACATCATTATCGCTCAAACCGGCGCCAACGAAAAATCGCCAAATCTAGCTGAGGGGAAATACTATAGTTGTACCTATTTTGCTACTTATTAATCATAGAAATTCCACTCTTTGATTAGAAAATTATTTTTAGAAAAAATGAATGGTATAAAATAATCGAATTTACGTATGACTAGTTGGACACCAATATCTTTTTTTCAAATCACTGTCTCCTTATTTAGGCAAAGATTTTCTGTTTAGTATTACTACGAAAATATTTGTAAAAAAATATTACAAGAGTATGCTCCACTCTTAATCAAGCCTGATCCCCATATCAATTTCAATAATATTGACATTATAATAATGGAACAGCTTTCATTTAGTATAGAACCTCTCGGCGAAATTTGAAATTTGGCATCGAAGTAGCTCGGATGTTTCTCGCCAATGTTTTTACCTTAAACTTATGCAACTAAGATAAGCTATTTTAAAATTTCTTGCCAAATGCCGAAATTTTTTTTTTTAATCTCCTAGGCCCCGATTATGACAAATTGAGGCCCTGGGCAAAGTGAAATTAGGGGCCCTTTCAAAATCATTGCAACATCATTTATATACGACTGATTATGAATCATATGTTACAATGCGTAAACAATATTTTCAAGACAAGATGTTTAAATATGTTAATATTTTATACATTATAAATTACTATTAATGTTATACAGCTACACATAACTGAATATGGAACGGCTTTGCTCTGCTGATACCCTCGTAGTATCGTGCCTGATAGTTGAAAACAAAAAAACACTATATAAAATTATAAAATGTTTAATTTACACTAAACAGGGTTATATAATACATATATATTGCATATAAATTTAGTAGTTACAGATTTGCCAGCTTTGGATTGTCGCTCTATTGTTGTTTTTACACACTAGGATTAATTAGAGTGAGACTTACGGCATAAAATGAATTTCGAACCACTACGAACATCCCTGCCTAAGCCGGGCCACGAACCCAGCAACTGTTGATTTAATTGCAGAGCTTTCACTATTTAGACACAAAATGAAGAGCCAACAGAAATAGAAGCAGCAAAATATACCCAATATGAAAATTCTGTTTTCGAGAAAGTTTAGTACTTTTTAAGGAGAAATTTTAATAATATTTAAATTTTCATTGAAATAAAAGGATATATTTTGAATTTAATATATTATGGCTTTTGGGGGGGGGGGGGGGGGGCTTAATGTCCGGGGTGTCTAGGCAAAGTCCCGTTTTGCTCATGCTATCATATGGCCCTGCCTATAAAAAAGCTGTACCTTAATAAGGAGAGTTTTCTTATAAAAGTTAGATATGAGAGGCACAAACAATCAAGTTAACATATTTGTTGTTTTTGAACCTTAAAAAAATCCAAGTGGATTTAAAAAAAAAAAAAAAAAAAAAAAAAAGGCCTTCAATAAAACTTTGTGTAATAATAGTAACAATTTCTCTAGCCTTATAATTATACTAACGATTTCTCTACGAGTTGTCCACCTCTATATAGGAAAACAGTATAGTCATTTGAATTAATCAATTTAAGAATTCCGTTTGTCATTGAGGAATAATTACAGAAATCTAAAGTAATATTAATAGGTGAAATGAGATATACATGACAATAATACAACAATCTAATAAAATTATAATAGAAAATAACCTTTCTTATTGACAATGGAGAAAAATCTCACGTTATGCGGGGTAATGTTTGGCGTTTGTATTAATTTTGAAGATTGATATGTTCTACATAAATATTTAAACGTACTAAAATCACGTCGAAAGACATTCAAATTATTCATATTTGTTTTGATTGAAAATATAAACAAAGGAGAAAAGTTGTAGTTTTAAGCTTATGGGTAATCTCAACTACGATCTCAACCTTTTCGGTTCGAGGCTATAAAACAAGTTCATTCACATTTTTGTAAGTTTTTCTTTAAAATTTTTGATATTTTTTGTTTTCCTTTTGATTACAAAATAAATCATTGGTGATTAATTACAAATATATAAATTCAGTTATTACATTTGCGATACTTTTGAAGTTTTATTGTGAAAAATAAAACATTTTACGGCAGAGGGGGAAAAATGTGAAAAAAAAACATTAAGATCTTGATTTATACTTTATGTTAGGCTTATATTTTAAATAACTTCCATAATGTTTTTTAAATTATTGCAAATAATTTAAAATACCCTAGTTGCCAAGGCGACCACATGAAAACCAATCTGGTGCAGTTGTTCACGTGCTTAGTTCATGTGCACTGCCTTCAAATTTAGTTAGTTCTGCGCATAAACAACTTAGCTTTTTCGTAAAGGTCCGTCGTCTACCTGGACCTGAATTTTACAGCTGGAGAAGAGAAGACCAAGACCAAGGCTTCGAGAAGACATTGTATTTTCTTATTCTTTTCATTATTACTTTATACCTGCCATCCGAAAGCTGATGGCGCTGATCTTGATTCTTTCGATATATGAACCTGTGCCAAGGTTAGGGAATCAAAAATAGTCTTTTATTTATAAATTGTTTTGCTATTGTGTTTGAGATTAGCTCTATGTCTATGAAGTAAACAAAATTCAATTATTCTTTTAACGATCACGTTTCTTACCTTTTTGTAACTTTAGTAATGTTGTGGAAATATTTTAATATTTGCAAAGTTTTTTAGTTTTATCTTATTGATTTTTGTATAGTTTCGTTGTAAAAAATATAGAAATTTGCTATGGAGGAAACCTATATATTTGTTTCATATACCTAAATCGAAGTTAATTTCATTGTCGTGAGGTACGCATTTCACGGTAAGTATTTAAAAAAATATTAGAATAATTTCAAAGAAAATTCCATTTTTAAATGAAGGCTTTATTCTATGTGTGTAATATTTAAATATGTTAAATTTACTATTAGGTACTTTTTAAAATATTTATTATAAATCATGTTTAATTATTAAGAAAGTATTCCTTAGTTAATGCTTTTGTACTTTTAATCATATCTGGATTATTTTTTCTTCAAGTGCATAACATAGCTAAATTCTTATAACTATAAGCTTAAATAAGTACCTAAATAAATTGCACCACATAATTCATAAATAATAAAAGATCTCTCTGATGAAACATTGCATAAATGTGTTTTATGTTAGTTGCTGTAAATCTGACATTTATCCAATTATATATTGTATTAAATTATTTTTGAGGTGTTTTAAAAAAGTTATATGTGAAACTTGCCACAGCATAACATTTTATTTTTTATCTTTTCTCCATTTCTGAGTTCATCCCAGAGCATGTGTGTGTGTGTGTGTTAAATAAAAACATGACATTATTTACTTTAAATTTTCACCCCTCCCCCTTCTCCTCCTACATGCTTTTTCAAAAATTGTTTAACACTAGAACCGCGGAGCGGGTCATTTTGACCCCAGATTGTAAATCAATAAAATATTCAAAAGAGCTTAATTTAGATAACTAAAACAGTTTATTTTTTAAATAATAATCAATATTTCTGAGATTTTGCATTAAATAATTTACATAATTAAAGAAAAATTAACTTGTTTTTTTTATAAAATTGTATTGTTTAAATTTTTTTACCTTTGAGTATAATAACATGTCTTTTTAACAAAATATGACATAAATTTCCTAATTTCAATAGAAAAGCAGAGTATGTCTTTTGAATAAGTTTAGACATAATTTCAAAAAATTAAAAATTTTGTCAGTTACTTACTAGTTTTATAGATTATAAAATCCAATTTACTATATGCATTGTGCACAAAAATTAGCAATAACTTTTGTACATTTTCCACAAATGGGTGCTTTACATTTTGAACAGATATCTATAGTTTTATTTTCACATTTTGAACTGTGGCACCGGACTCGTTTACGCTTAATTTGTGGTTGTCCGTCGTTTTCATTGGTTGCTTCACACTCTCTTTTTGGCACCTTTTTTTGTCGGGAGAGGACAAACTTTTCTCTCAATTCTTCAGTCAAGTGTTGAATGAATTGCCTTCTACTAATAGATTTTCCAGTTACAGCTTTGTATAAAACCCAGGCATTGATTGCAGCAAGGTCTAGAATATTATAAAAAACCTGCACCTACATGAAGCAGACTTAACTGTATATTTCCTTGCCATTTGGTGAATCACGTCCACTCCGTATTTAGTTGCGTTGTAGAAAGCGATTGTATCAGGTAGTTTTTTGGGGTTATCTGAAATTTCCACGGTTGGATGGAGACTACTTAGCAACAAAACATTTTTATCTTTTTTACCTTGGTAAACAGTTAGGCTAATGTCTTTATGGGTTAGTTCCGTAGTCGAACGCAGTGTCGATTTTGACATTTTTACAGAGACTGGTATTTCTCTTCTTGAACGTTTTACAGTTCCTACAAGGCTGGTGTTTTTGGATTTCAACGTCTCTGCAAGCTTCAGTGTTGTAAAAAAGTTGTCTGTAGTGACATTTCTACCTTTGTTTTCATATGGACTTATTAGTCGCAGCACTACATGTTCAGAAAGAGACACATTGGATGGACTTTGGTTATCTTTTCCAAGATACGGAAATCCATTTATCAGATATTTTAAGTCATCTGCAGCCAACCAGAACTTGATTCCAAACTTATCTGGTTTGTTTGGCATGTACTGGGTAAACCTACACCTAGCTTTTGTAGGAAATAACTGTTCATCTACAGTTATATTAGGACCTGGTGTATAGTTAGTCTTGCAATTTTCGATGAAACGATTCCAGATATCCGAAATAAGGGCAAATTTGTCAGTCTCTAGGCGCTTTGATCTTGTTGATTTTATGTCAAAGCATAAAAATCTCATTATTTCACGAAATTGGTCTTTTGACATTGTATTTTGGAAAAAATGGTGGTCCCCAGTCCTTTGACCATAAGCTATCCAGTTCACGTCCTTTTGCACAATATATACCATGTGCATATAAAATTGAAATAAAAGCATATATTTCTTCTAATGTTATATTCCATTCTTTTTCATGAATATGCCGACGAGCTTCATCTTCAGTACACTTCTTTATGTGCTTCAATATCCATTCATCTATAAAAAGTCTCCAAGCACTTGAAGGACTGTTATCGATAACATTGCGTTTAGCATGTGGTGTTGGGCCTCCAACTTCTTTCAAAATATTACACTTTGATTTTCTTCCTCTATTGTTTATTCCTAATGGAGCGACATTCCAAACTGTCCCATCTTTGCCAACTTCATTATTTCCAACTTTGAATGTTATTGTTGATTTCTTTTTCAAATTTCTAATCGTATGTGTATCCCTTCTTAGAAAGTTTGATTTTTCTTGTTTATCAGATAAATTAACATTATTGCGATGAGAAGGAATAGCGATTGTTAGAGCATTGCCAGAGTCATCTTCGCTTTCATTTTCTTCATCCAAATCCTGATTGCCTTCATTAGTAGGCAGGTATTCATCCACACTACCCAAAAGCGAAACATTTTCTTCATTTTCATCACCTTCTGATAAAGGGCAAAATTAACGTTCGCCACTGGCCACATGGCGACTAAATAAAAAAAGATGGCGATTAAAAATTATGCATCGATCGCCACTAAAGTCGCCACTTTTTGTGATCACTAAAAATCGAGTGACGATAGGCAATCGAATCCTTGTGATTTCCAATCTTTTTCCATCCATGGCATAAATGTCAATGTTCAGTTTAAACTTGCTTTATTATACTCTGCAACCTATAAAGAAGTAGAATTGTTTAATATATCTCACTCATATAATTTTTTGGACCCCCCCCCTTTCTCTCCCCCTAACTATCTGTGATCACACAGCTTATAGAAAGCTTTATAATTTCTAATCATTCTCCATTTGCCACAAAAATATAAATATCTATTTTAAACTTACTTTATTAGATTCTAGAATCTGTAACGAAGTAGAATTGTTTAATATCTCTTACTCATAATTCTTGTAATTTCCCCCCCCCTCCAACGATTGGCAATCACATGCTCCACTGAAGCCTTGCGATTTACAATCTTTCTCCATCCATAATATAAATGTAAATATTCATTTTAAACTTTCTTGATTAGATTCTAGAACCTATAAAGAAGTATATAGATATATTCTCCCCCCCCCCACGCACACACATGTGCGCTCCATTTCAACTAGCAGTTAATGATCAAATGCCCTGCAAAGCACAATCCTTTTCCAAGGCCGTAGGCAAGGGGGGGGCCCGACGGGCCCAAGCCCCCCCCCCCCCGAAATAAATTATGAAAGCCTGATTTCGTGGAGTATGTATCAGGCAAACATTGCTGTCTTGAAAAAAAAAAAAAAAAAAAAAAAGTATTTAAAAATAATTTAATAAAACCTATTAATTTAATTAAATTTCCCATTACATTCTTTCTTTTCTATATTTTTGCTCTAGAGCGCCGTAAAACCCATTCAACCTTAATTTTGCTATATTTATTCGCTTAATTTCATCCACCTTCTTGTCAAAGCTATAATGGACTGTCCTACGTCATGAATTCATTCTTTTTACTTTCTTCTGTATTCAATAGAAGAAAGTATTAGATTCGAAAAAAAAAATTTATTTCCGTTTTTCGATGGATTTACATGTTTTGAGAGATCCAGAACACGATTTGACCATTTTTAGAAAATGTCTGTCTGTGTGTGACAAATATTCTGTTCCAGTTGTAGCTCAGGAACTACTGCACTGCACAGAATTACATATACATTTATATGCAGCTGCACCATGACATAAATCAGTGCCTAACACTTTTTGGTGAAAATTGTCCAACAGGTGGCGTATCCGTCTGAATTTTTCTCAGTTTTTAACTTGGCGGTATAGTACAAAATTTCTTATAAATGTACACAATAAGAATTATTTATCATAGTAATAATCAAGTAGGCACACATACGACGGGTGAAGTCCCCCCGTCGCACAGGGGGACAGTTATTCGATATGACTATCTTTTAAAAGAACTCGTCAGTATTTTTAAGACTAACAGTTGAACTATTAATGTATGATAATGAAAGTTTTCCTTATTTTCCCCCTCATTTTTAACAAAACGAAAACGTGCAAAAAACATTTTTAAAGATATTGTTAGTGAACATAAAATTGACTTTTTTGGACATTAAGTGTTACATTTCTATCAGAAACAAATCATCTGCATTCATCATGGAAATTAATTTTAATAAATAAAAGTTTTAATAAAATGATTGGTATTGAGTGAATTTGTATAGGAAAATATAGACGAGAGGTTTGTGTGCAAGGCCTGATTAAAGCAGGGGCATGTAAGAAATGTGACCTGAATAGCAGGGACCATATAATTCGCCTTGAAAATGCCATTTAGCCTTTTGTGATTTAAAAATGGTATCATATAGTGCAAATTCTGACATATTACTCCCATAAGCAGGTATATATGTACCTGTGTTTATTGGTGCACAATGCGAGGAGGAGGCGGGCTCACGAAACTATGTGTGCCCCGGGTCTCGCATGAAGTTAATCAGGGTCTTTTTGTGTAGGGTCTGATTAACTTAGTGTGAGGCCCGGGGTAAACACACTTTTGTGGGCTCCACCCCCACCATTCGTACTGTGCAGGAATCAGCAAAAGTACATATATATATACCTGTATATGAAACTAAATTTTGCATTTTATGATACCACTTTTGTCATTTTTAGAGGCAAAAGGGCATTTTCAGGGCTCTTTGCTACTCAGGGCCCGGGGCACCATGTGCCCCTCTATTAATCAGGCCCTTGATTGCGTGTACGTATGTTTTTTTCATTGGGTATGCATATTAGTATATCATATTCGATGACCTTGTATTAGAAATGTGATGGGCCCCTCCCGAAAAAAAATCCTGGCTACGGCCTTGTCCTTTTCCATTATTATCTCCATAGTATTTAATGTATATTTAACCCATTTAAGATATTTGACAAATGTGTGTATCAAAATTTGATTTGGCTTAAATGTGTACTTTTCAAAAATTTTTGTATTTGCTTTCTTTTGAGTAGAAATCTTCCTTTTTCCTTCCCATTTTAAAGTAGAAATTTCCCTATTTTTAAAGCTACAAATTTGGAAGCTAAGTAAATTATTTTTAATGAAGCAGCTAAGTTTCCATATCTGTACTTTTTAAGAGGAAATATTTTAATTCTATTGAAATAAAATCATTTAAAAAAAGTGTGTCTTTAGAAATAAGAAAAAATAATAAAACTGCTAACTGTATTTACACATGACCATGGAAAAGGTTGTGATGATGATGAATAAGCTGATTCATTTACTAGAAAATATCAATGTGAACTGTAAATGATAACAGCTTATTTCACTTAAATAAATTGAAAAAAAAAGTACTACTGAATTATCTGAAGATAAAAACTTTTGCTGTTATTATTACAGACAGCCCTAAGCAGATTTTAATTTGGGATGTGCAATTTGGGATTTTTAAAAAGAGTGTAATTACAATTTCAGTGTCCCTGTGTTAATTTTATTATTATTTGTATTTCTTATTTTCATATTTTTCTTGTGGTGATTATACCGCAAAATGGTGACAATGCTTTTTGCAGTCTGAAAGAAATAGTCTTATCATGTGAAAAGTGGCCACTAACTTAAAAAAGTGGCTACTAATGAAACTGACAGTTCTGGCCACTAATGAATTTTCCCAGTTTTGCCCTTTACCTTCTGAATCATTTTCAGGTAATTGTTTTAAATATTCTAAAGCTTCTTGAACAGTGAGATTACGGCGTCGTAACATCTTTTTTATGCATACACTAATTACAGAAAAAAAAAACAGCTACAAAAAGTCTTCTAAATATTCGCTGTAAATTTTCAATGCATTCCAACGTAGTTCACGCATCAAACCAAATATAATGACCTTGATTGAAAACCTTTACTATCTCCCCTTCTAGTGCAGTCCATTTAGGGAATTCGAGGGTGGGAAAGAAGTATTTTACAGTTACTTCCGAGAAAATGCGTCTTTTTTCCATTGTTTGTACATTTACATTTCTTATGGGTCAAATTGACCCGCTCCGCGGTTTTAAGTATAACTGTTAATAAATGGAAAATTATTTAAGTTACAAATTTTTAAATTTGATAAATTGTTGTTCACCTTAAATTATTAAAAGTCATAAAAATAATTTTTTTTTTCTATCAAAACTTTTCGCGTTTTGATAAATTAAACATCGTTTTGGGGCAAATTGACCCGCTCCGCGGTGCTAGTGTTAAACAAATTCTTTGTTCTTCACAATTTCCTCTATGGCAGGGCATTATTTTTAAATATGTTTATAGCTTTTCTTTCCTTTTACTAATTTTTCATTTATACACTTTTAGGACTAAATTTTAAATCAATGTCTAATGAAATATTGATAAAATATTAATATAATAGAGCCATTTTAGCTCATTTTCGATGCAACAAAATTTGTTTAAATTTCTTATGCTTTATGTATCATCCATTTTAAATCCCGTATTACAACCTTCACATATGAGTTGGTGATTTCTACAATAATTATTCCAATATATTGCAGAGTTGCACAATTTATGGTACTTTTCTTTTTGCAGTTCCTTTAAAAGAGGTACTGAAAAAAGTTCCAATGGTTTCTTTGCAATAACTTAGGAGCCAAAGAAAGTGAACTATTTCTAAATCAGAACTCATAGCACAACACAACATAGAGAGGCTAGGAGCAATAATTTCATTATTCTATAATCAATGCAAGTCATCTATGTATTATTTTACATTGAACACTATTTAATCAAAAATATAAACTATAAACATTTTTAAGAATGCAGCTGATTTTTAATTTTAGTATAAAGATAAAAACAAAGAAAAAATATTGTACCTTTTCTCTGAATGGAATTATTATTCTTACCTTTAATATAATATTAAATATATTGATATTATTTGAGTTTTGGTTTTAATTGTCTATTGTTTTTTCAGTACTGAAATCCTTTAAAGAGGATCCTTTTAAAATTAAGTTAATGGACATCATACTATTCATACTTTCTCATGAGTTCGCTTTTAAACATATTCAAAATGTTGCAACTTTGTTCACACGAAGATGATGACATGGGAAGTGTCAATGTAATAGTAAGAAGATTTGTCAAATATACATGGGAATCTCTATCTTTCAAAAAACAGAAGTAAATTGTTAAATTTTTCCCAAAAACATTAAACTCATATGATTCATCAGTGGCGGATTTAAGGAGGGGAGGGGGCTGAAGCCCCTCCCCCCAAAACACTGACATTCACAATTGAATATTGCAATTGTAAATTTTTTATTGGTCTAGAATAACACTTTGAAACCCCCCCCCCCCCCCCCACAAAAAAAAAAAAAAAAGTTCTGGATCCGCCACTGCGATTCATTCTATATATATATAGAAAATCTATCACCATCTTTTATAACAAGAAGACAAAGTGGGGGGAAAAGCAAAATGAACAAGATACAATATATAGAATTTTTTTGTCAGTCTGTAACAACTTGTCAATGGGATATGAGTACCCAATTTTCAATAGCTAGTTAGCTAGTGGTTAATTAATATGAATGTTCTTTATAAATCAAAGACATGCTGTTAAAAAAAAAAGTAATTTAGGTGCTACAACTTTTTTTCTCTAAATTGGTTCATCGCTTAACACACATGCTACAAAACAGTCACTCATCGAACTGATGAAGAATCAAACCTGGGTTGTCCATCAGGTAAGCACTTTATAACTGAACCACCAATCTCTTTATGAAGTGGTTACTTAACAGTTCCCATTGTTCTTGAATGAGATTAATCTTATTGCTTAGTAATTTACTTCGCTATGGCAGAATATTTTTTTTTTTTTTTTTCTGCGACAAGCCTCATTCATACAAACTTTTTCTGCAAAAAGTTATTTCATAATAACATAATTTTTAATTTACATATAATATGTATATTTAATTATAAAGGTATTGATATTACTGTAAAAGTTTTAAATATACGATATGTGAGTTTCTGTTTTCTACTGAAATTAAGAATATCTTTAATTTTTATGAGCAAATCTTTCTGCTAGTGATAATTTCTTTTCTGCGATAATGTCACTGTGTCGCCTAAATTCTGCCTCAGGGATTTACTCTATTTATTGACAAAATAAAATTACTGGCTGGACATTTTCAATTTTAAAATTTTTGTCAAATATCTAAAAAAGTATTTGACAAATTATCGTGAAACTTCAGGAAAGTAAGGAACATGTTGTACCTTATATACTTTAACAAGTTTTGCTCCACAAAAAGCAAAAAAAAAAAAAAGATAAATTAAAAGACAACATTTGGATCACCCTGTAAAAACTAATCTCTGAAATGCTATGTAGTGGTGTCATATGATTTTCAAAATTTTATAATGTTTTAAGAAATACACACACACACGTATATAGTAGATCATCATTATTATGTATATATATATATATATATATATTATACAGCAAATGCATCTGCACAGTTTCATTCTTTTATATTACCTCGTCTGTGGCCCTTCATGTCCCACCAGCCAAAAAGTTTGGTCACCCCTAGTGTTGAGCTACTTACTGTAAATTCCAGAAAGTAACCCCTCCTTTTTAAAAAGCAAAATGGATAAATTTCAGGTGGGGGGTTTATAATCAAGATTCTCTAAAACAATTATTAAAAAAAAAAATGAAGAAAATGGATGGGAGGTTATTTCTATGGAGGGGGTACTTTCGGGATTTTACGGTACTTACTTAAAAGGAAATATTAAAGGCTATCATTTCTTACATTAAAGATTAAAAAAAAAAAAAAAAACTGCGTAATGATTCCATTGATAACGTGCATCCGACACTTTATGAAAAATAAGTTAAATTAGAAATAATATATAAATATTAAAACTTAATTCAATGCCAGACTTAACTTGCAATGCCGACGTACCGTAAGTTCGTCCGAAGATTGGATGTAGCTTTGTTGGATGGAGAAAAAAAAAAGGGGGGGTGAGTTACTTTCAGGATAACAGAGACATTTCACTTTCAGCGAGAAAAGGGGGGGGGGTTACTTTCGGGATTTTATGGTATGTGAAAACCCCAAGCAAATATCATGAAAATTGAAATAGTTATCAATGATAGAATGAACTTAATTTCCGCTTCTTTAAAAATGGAGAAGATTATAAGGTGTTTTTATCAATACATATTACAATAAATGAACACTATATTGTCATTCAGTGAATCAAAATAAAAATTTGAGTTAAACCCCTTATAGTTTTGCTTTTTTTTTTTTTTTTTTTGGGGGGGGGGGGGGGGAGAGAGAACTGAAATTCAGTTAATTATTTTATTATCAATTTATTCAAAACTTGTACAACAAATCTAATGTTTTAAACATAAAAAACAGATACAAGATTGCTGACCTTGGTGTGTAAGCATATGTATTTTATATTTGTAATTGTAATGTAATCACTTTTATGTAACTTTTAATTGTTGTTATTATACATATGTTTATATATTTTTTTATGTTTTAGGTGCTAATGTAAATATCTATTAAATCTGACCATGGCTCCACCAAGTGAAAAAAATTTAATAAAATCAAAGTGTCATCTGGAATCACGGGATGGCAAGCAAAAAATATTTTCATTTCGATGGCTGTTACGTAAAAGCAAAAGCAGCAGATCTGCAAAAGAAATGACACAAGCTGAAAAATCATTTACTGTGCCATCATCAAAATCTTGTGACACGGGACTTACTGCTTTTGAATCTGTTGAAAGATGTCCTACATTTTTACTCTGGAAACTCTTACCACCAGCCGGGAAAAGTTTAGGTCGTTCAAGTAATGTATGTGCAATGCCTGAAAAATTACCTTTTAGAACATCATTCAGTTGTAGTGATGTTTATAACATGGTTCCTTCATTAAATACATCAAATGTTGCTGGAAGTACTCGAGATCTATCCCCAAATCTGAGGAATAGTAACTCTCAAATGAAATATCCTCCGTATACTTGGTACAGGTTGCATAAATCAAGTGCAGCATTAAACAATGTAGATACAAATTTAAAGTCATCAGCATTTTTAAAACCTGAAGAATACATACCTAATCCTTGCCACTATGTTTTATGTAAACTGTGTTTAACAAGTGTGCCAGCTAGTAATATGTATACATTGCGCGAGTGTAAATGTGCATTTTGTGTTTCGGTAAGTAATAATGTGTTTTATATTTATATGTTCTAGTGATAATATTGTGTACAATTTTTGATTGTTTGAAATTTAAAATTTTGAACACTTCAGTCATATAACACAAAAACAAGTTTATTAAATTCATATGTTGCATAAATTTAAATAGCACATTTACGTAATAAACAAATAACAATTATTTGAATTTAGTTAAATTGTCTATTTAAGCTATTGACTTCAAAACTTCGTGTCATATGTATGTTTCCTTCATCATATGTCATATATGTTTTTCCATGTTTTTCTCCCAAATTAACTTGAATATACGCTGGAACCCCTTAGTAACTTCCTCTATAGAGGGCATCCAATTCATGATTTAGTCCCTCACCCAGTGGCAGAAAGTTTTGTAGCTGTCTCCGACAGGTTTTTAAAATTTAATAATCTGTCTGCGAAATTTGCATTCAATCAGAGGTGAAAATGGCTTACACTCAAAAAGGGAGGGTGGGGGGAGCTTAACAACAGTGGTGATCTCATGCAACAATACACAAATACAATTTTACTACAGAACATTATAGTAATGTATAAACAATTATAAAATAATAAGTTGAACTAATTCAATTAAATATTTCATAGCAATGTTTGACACAACACAATATAAATAATGAAAGTATTAGTTTTAGTTTTGATACAGAAATTTTTATGAGTGAATTTTGAAGTTGAGGAAAAGTTTTGGAGCAGTTTTAAATGAAATTAGCACTTTTCTACGTTCCCGTAGAATCTCAGTAACAAGTAACAGGAGAAAAGAATACACGCATAACGCTGCCTATCAAGGGAGATCTAGGCTCCCTAGGTCGCCATTGTTAAGTACTGTTTTGTGTGTTCCTACCAAGGCACCTATAGAGGGGCTCTAGAGTTTTTACCAGAGAGCATCTAAGATGTCATACATCGCAGGGGTGCAGAATATGTCCGAACGCCCGAACAAGATTCGGGGGAAATTTAAACCGACTGGGGAAATTTTGAACATTTTTTTAAGAGAAAATAAAAATGTAAATCAAAAATAACAATTTGCTACTTTGAAGTGCTTATACACTAACAGCGATATTTTTTTGTTACACTGTATACATAGAACAAATGACTTTGTATAGCAAAGTAGATTTTTGCATTATTGAGGGAAATTTATACTGTGTTTGGGGGAAATTTCTGAGATTTGAACATTTTCTGCACCCCTGATACATCGGTAGCTCATTGTCGCAGTAAATCTATAAATTGCAGACAATTTTTTGTATTAGTATAGACAAAGAGTGTACGAAAGTTGCAGACTAATTTTTTTATTAGTGCAGACAAAAACTGTCTACCAGCCGTTTTTCTGTGTCCTCGACTATGTCGCCGTGTTGCGATGTTTATGCCACAGGGGTCCCTCATATAGACAATTAGCATTAACCACAATAATGAACTTGTGGGGTGTAAAGAACATGTTTTACTTCATATATTTATGTAAAAGTTTTGTCCTGAAGGCATAAAGGAGGACAGTAATAAATTAAGGAGAAAACAATGTTTGTGTAAAAAAGAATGCTTAGAATTCATTATAACTATAGCATGTAATTAAAATATTTGTATGTCAATAGTAGAGTACATTATTCATAGAGATATAAAGGTTTCTTTAACAACAAAAATTTTTGGAATGTTTTATGTTCATTTCATAATATACAGGGTTTTAAATCAATGAAACGTAATTTTTAGACAAAATTACACATTGCAGTAGGCCAACAATCAAATCATTTTTAAGATTTTATGAAATATGAGCAAAGCAAATTTTATGAACATTCTGCGCTATCATTGATAGAATGAGTTAAATTTTATTTTCTCAGAAAAAGAATCAAAAGTTTTAGGGGTTTTATCCATATTTTTATTTTGAATGAGCTAGGTAATGCAATATCTTCTATAATGATTCAAATAAAAATCTGTTTAAAATCCCTTATAGTTTTGCTTTTTCTTTCTGAACAAATAAAATTCAGCTCATTGTATTAATGATATTTTTTTGAATTTTTTTTTTTTTTTTTTTTTTTTTTTTTGGGGGGGGGGGGGGGTTAGGACTTGATACATTTGGCTAATAAATTATACAAAAGGAATTTTGTTAATGTTTGTGCATGCACGGTTAAAAATTTATGAAAAAGGTAGTTATTTCATTAGATATTTTATATTTTTATAATCTGATTGCAGTATATTGTGTCTGCTGTAGTATGTCAAATTTTCTAAAAATTATGTTACATTTATTTGAAAACCTTGAATGTTATGAGCATAAAGCATTTGAAAAAGTTTCGTTATTGTTAAAGAAGCCTTTATCTCCATGAATATATGTGCCATTAATTAAAATATAAAAATCAATAAAGAAGCTTTATATTCACAAACTACAGATATATAATAAATTTCAAGTTTTTTTCTTTTTTTTGTCCTTCAGGACAAAATTTTTGTTGATAATGATATATAGCACCTCACAAGTTTGGAAATTGAAATAATGGAAAGAACAGATAGAGAGTAAGGAATTGTTAAAGTTCTGCGGTGAGTGAAATTATATGCATACATCTGTACTCTATTTATGTGGTATTAATTTTCTTTATATTTCTTTTTCCTTCTGTCTGTTCAGTAGCTATTTATAAGTAGTCCATTTGCTGTTACATTTAGCTAACTTATAAACCTATTAATAAGTCTTTGATATAAATTCCTAGTTAAACAGTTTTTTAAAATAAATGCCCTTTAAATGATATTTGAATAAATAAATGAATCTCTATATATTTTTTAAAAAAGTCACTGCCAATGGCATCAATTTTTTTTTTTTTTTTTTTTTTTTTTTTTGTGACTGCTTTTCCTCACGGACGAGAGTTTTTTTTTTTTTTTTTTTTTTAACCATCTGACTGCCGCTGATGGATATATCCAGTCACTGATGTGTTCTTTTCTCTACAATATACTTATAATGCAAAATTATATATATGGATTTTTAGCCTTTTTCCTCCCCTAGTTTGAAGGTCTTAAAAGATAGTCGTGAACATTAAAATCATATACATAGTTAAATTTTAAATCTCAAGTTGAAATAAGCATTATTTTAGACTTCAGTAAATTAGAAACCTGTGCAATGAAAACATTATTTTTTTTTTTTCTTTTCAAATGCAGTCAGAGGGTTAATTAATAAATGTAGGAATTATAATTGAATGGGGGGAGGGGGGAGATGGACAGTTTCCCCCTCTCACAGAATTACATATCAAATAAAACTATTCCTAAACCTATTTCAGATTGTTTTTGATGTAATGTAAGGATTAATTTTATTTTATTATTTTACCTTATTGTTGATCTTATGACTTAATTTGCAATTTTTATAGTATTGAAATGCAGGGTAAGAGACAATTGTGTAAGTGACACACCAGGTTATTTCCAGGGTTTAAACTGCCATTAGTTTTTTTTAGCATTTTGCTAAAAGATATTGTATTTTGCTAAACTATGTCAGTAAGAATTTCGCTAAAAAGCTAAAACTAGATTATTTCATAATATCTTTATATAACTACCTCTAGTTTTTATACAAATATCCGTGGACGGAAATTACAAAATCACTGAAAATATTAGTATATTCGGATTTAATTTCGACTTTTAATGGTTGAATTTAAATACAAAAATATTTAAAAACATAATTAAGAATTTGCTTCATAGATGTATTCTCAGTGCTAGTATTGTGTTTGTTGAAATCGAAACAATTTTGCCGATTCATTTTTCTTAAGTTGCAATATATTCTTGGTTAAAATCGTCAGTGAACAAAACAAACAGAAAAAAAAATTGGGAATAACCAAGTTAAGAAAGAGAAATCAATACTATTCAAAGAATTAATTTTCGAAAAAGCTAAAATATTGCTTATACGTTTTAGCTAAGATGCTAAAAAAAACTTTTTTTCCAGGTTAAACCCTGGTTATTTCTAAAGGATTTAGTGAATGAAATTACTTAAATTTGATAGTATAATTTACAAACAATAGCATGATTATTACAGGGTTCCCACCAAGTCACTTTTTTCACTTAAAGTCACTTTTTTTTCAATTGGTCACTAAAAGTTACTTTTTACAGTAAAGGGTCACTTATTTTGATAAAAATGCCTATTTTGTCACTTAGTGGTCACTTAAAAAAAAAAAAAAATGTGTAATAATTCAAAGAATATTTAACAAACTTTTCTTCTAACCATCAAGAAATATCACCGTGTCACATGCACAGTATGCATACTCATAGAAAAAGCATTTGAAATTGAAACTAGAAGCACCGTGAAAGAATTGGAGTAATTCAACTGTGATTGAAAGGTTAAAAAGTGTATTTAATCTTTGACCTTGTTGGTTGCAGCTTATTGCTGATATCACATATGTGTAGTGTTACTACTGGATACAGAGAGTTCTAAGATTTAATGTCCATTCCATGGATTATAATGACATTTGATAGAGAAGTTCAAACTTTAATATTCTTGTTTAATAAAAATCAAAATTATATACTTCTAATTTTCAGTCATCATCCATATTGTAGGTATTCATAAAAATTTGACCTAGAATTTGACGTTTATACTCCTTTAGAGATATCCAAAAATCTCAACCCGTCAGTTTCTTACTTTGTTAGTCCATGTTTACATTATCTCATGAACAAATAGTCATAAAGAAGTCAAACCAGTTTGCTTTTCAGCATTCTAATTTGAAAACTCTGTACTTCATGAGTTATTCAAAATTTATGATTTTCTTAACATGGGAGAATAGGGCAAAATTTTGCATAAACAAACACGTATTATTATTACTTACAAACTTTGAATAAACACCATAAAATGCAATAAACTCGCAACAATTGTTTCGGGTCGAAAAAACACACGACCCTTCATCAGGCGAACAAAGTAAGCACGAGTGCTGCAGTCAAAGCGGCAACGGTTGGTGCGTTGCCGCTTTGACTGCAGCACTCGCGCTTACTTTGTTCGCCTGATGAAGGGTCGTGTGTTTTTTCGACCCGAAACAATTGTTGCGAGTTTATTGCATTTTATGGTGTTTATTCAAAGGTTGTAAGTAATAATTTTTACAACGCCAGTTTTGTGATGCTTCTTTATTAAACACGTATTATGGTGATTATTTTTATTGTAACAATGTCAGACCAGTTTTATAATTTATGATAGTGCCATAAAAATCATTGACTATAAACAGTGCACTTAACATAGGAGAATAGATTAAAATTTTTCATAAATGTGAATCAAGATTATTTTCATCTTGAATAAGTTGAACCAGTTTTAAAATATCATTTATGATATTGCAATTAGGTTTATTGATTATCACCATTTTTTTTTTTTTTTTTTTAAGCTTTTAAGTTATTTGAAATTAAAGATCTTATAGCATGGCAAAATAGGACAATATTTTTTACATGAACTTTCTTTATGGGGATTGCATTTAAAATTGCATGGAGATGCATCAAAACTGAAATACGAAACTGGCCATAATAAAATTAATCAACAAATTAAGTTAATGTACGTCATTGAAGCAGAGGGAGGGTGACCTAATGGGTTGGGCATTTCAATCTGCGACTATGCCAAGTGATTATTAGCCAAATTTCTTTTTCTGAGTATGAATATAGTACACCCTATAGTAGAAATTTATTAGAACAAATATATGACAGGGAACTAAACCCAGTGGCAGAAACACCGCAACATAGGCGTGGACACAGAAAAACGGCTTGCGGACAGTTTTTGTCTGCACTGAGAAAAAAATTTGTCTGCAACTTTCAGATAACAATTCACTTATAAAAATTTCTGTATCAAAACTAAAACTAATACTTTTATTATTTATATTGTGTTGTGTCAAACATTGCTATAAAATATTTAATTGAATGAGATGAATTGATTGAATACAATTGTTTATACTATATTGTTTGTTTTGTAGTAAAATTGTATTCGTGTATTGTTGCACGAGATCACCACTGATGTTAAGCCCCCTGTCCCCATCAGCTTTCAGGCTTTTTGAGTGTAAGCCATTTTCACCCCTGATTACACGCAAATTTTGCAGACAGATTATGAAATTATAAAAGTATGTCGCAGACAGCTTCAAAACTTTCTGCCACTGGGGAACTAAATGGAGTCTAGTGTACTAACTAGTTAAATCTTTTTCATATGAAGAAAAAGATTTCAAAAATTAAAATTCTATTGTATCTGTATAAAATATTATTAAAAAGCTGTAAAAGAGTTGAGGCTATTAACTTTTGTATACCTAGTCGTCACTTTGACGCTTAACATTCTTTTTCCCCTTCAATGTGCAGTTCTAATGTGCGATGAAAATATAGTTCACTAGCAACAAAGTAGTAGAAGTAAATTCCTAGTTTTCTTGTAAAAATATTAGCACTAGCAAATTTTTAAAATGGAAAAAACTAGCTAGATAAAGTATCAGTATTTTAAGTAATTGTAGTTTATGTACAATGTTTACACATATGTTTCTATGTGTAAATAACAGTTTAAAAATGGCACGTAAGTACAACATAATGGCAACTAAGAAAACAATGTTAGTTGCTATTTGGCACCCAACTTGCTGATTCTAATTTCGACCCCTGAGTGGCTGAGAAGCTCTGTTCTCAAAGCTGAAAGATGGGAAGTGAAAGACTTGGTTCCAGATCATATTTGTTAACCTATTTGGTCAGAGTTTTTTGGGGTTTCTCTGAAACTCACATAAATATGGGCTTGGATCCCATAGAAAGACACTCCACTGAGGATATTCCACCCAGGCCTAGGACCCTAGCCCACTCAGTCAGTTTTGCCCCCCCCCCCCTCTCCTCCTACTGTGAACTCATTATAAATAGCAAAACTAAGTTTTTAAAATTGTAAATAAGTTTCTAAAATATTTTCATGAAAGCAGACATTTAAATATACTTAAACAAATAAAGTTGTAAATTTAGTCATTCATGATACATACTTGCCAACTTTTCCGGTTTTCCCGGAAGACTTCCGGTTTTTTAACGTATCTTCCGGTCTTCCGGACAGATGATAAAATCTTCCGTTTTTAAAAAAATCGCGGATATCGTTCGTTTTAAAAAGAAACTCAAATGTTCTACGAAAACTCCTGATTCCCAATCTTTTTCCATCCATAACATAAATGTCAATATTCATTTCAAACTTGCTTTATGAGATACTAGAACATTTAAAGATATATAATTGTTAAATATTTCTTGCTGATGTAATCATTTTTTGCCCCCCCCCCCTTTATTTATCTACAATTAGTGATCAGCAATCAAATGTTCTGCAGAAGTATTTTCTTTCCTAATCTTTATCCATCTGCAACATAAATGATAATACTATTAATTTTAAAGTTATTACATTAGATTCTAGAAGTAGAGTTGAAAGAGTTTAAATATTTCTTACTCTGTAATTATTTTTGTATTTCCCCCCCCCCCCCCCCTTATCCTTTCTCCGGATTGTGATCAATTCTAGAAACAATAAAGCAATGGAAGTGCTTAATATTTCTCACATATGTAATTATTTTTAGATCTTTATTGCTGAATTTAATGAATCTGTTTATTTTTCCTCAATTAAATTAAATATTTGTATGTCATATTTATACCAAATGTGTAAACATGGGGAAAAAATGAAGAATAATTTTTTCAGGTAGGAAATTTTTTCCCAAATCAATTTAAGAATATTAATACTCAGTTGGTTTTATGCACGTTTGAAACTGATGATTAGCTACTGCTACTATTTCTTATATGTATGATTAATGTACATACACAAAAATCATATTCTATATTTATTTAAAAAATTAGTTATAGTTTAACTTAACTAAGTTTTTTTGCCTATTGTTAAATAAATTTCTTACAGATTCTGTATTTTAGATATTTATATGTTGAAGAGGAATAACTTCATAATCTTTTAAAACTTTTATATTTAGTTAATCAATCTATAGTAAAACGTTTTTATAGATTGCTTCTAAATATTGAAATTGTAAAACTGTATTGTTTAATATGTCAAAGAGAAAAAAAAATCTTCCCTTTTTTTATGAAATCTTCTGGTTTTTGAACAAAAATCTTCCCTTTTTTTTATTAAAATTGGTTGGCAAGTATGAGATATATGGAAACAAAAATTGAGGATGAAACAATTAAGGATGTAAAATTTAGAATTTTGTCTGAAATACTTTCTACAACAAATGCAAAATGGACATGTTATTGGATTTTGCCAGAGCAGGGTTTGTAAGTTCTTTTTTATTTTATATTTGCATTTCAAAACAGAATTCTCTGTTTTATTTACTATCAAAAAATTGTTAGAGAATTTTTTAAGCAAAAATATAAGTAAAACATTAAGCTAAAACATTTTTTACTTTATTTTGTAAGATACATGTACATCAGAATTAGAGAAAAACGGAAAAAGTCTTTTGCCATCTGAATAATTCTTCATTGTTTTCCTAAAAAATAAGTTTATGTTGTCAGAAATATATATATATTGGTCACTTTTTCTTTTAAATAGTCACTTATTTTGCATCTGTTTCTTGGTGGGAACCCTGTTATTAAATGACTTACCCAACATATGTAATCTTAAAAATGTTTTAAAGCTATATGATATATTTGATTGAAACTTTAAAAAAAAATTATTTGTATAAATTATTTGAAGTTAAATGTTTTCACTTTGGGATGGGGGGGGGGGAGTTCATTATGGTTTATGTATGTATGTGTATATATATTTTTTATAGTGCCTCCAACAGTACCTTACCATTAATATTAAAGAAGGAAATGTCACCATAACATGTCCTGATGCTGATTGTAATTCTGATGGCAAATTTTTAATATCAGAGGTATTATGTTTTGTCTGTTATTCATTATATAAAATTTAATTTAATTATATTTACTATTTTTATACTGATACTGATCTCTTGTGTTTTATAGATTAAAGAAATTGCAGGTGAAGATGCATATTTTATGTTTGAAAGATATAAACTAAATTTAGGTATGCATTATAAATTCACTGAAAAATCTTTACCCTTCTTTTTATTTCCTAATAACCTTGAAGCTATGACTTTTCTCTTAATTTCAAATGAACCATTTATAATTTGGTTAGTTTTTAATTAAAAATAATAAAAACATAAGAATTAATAATGAATAAGTAATATGCTTGAGTATCCTTTCAAATGTTTGAGTTTTGCAATGATAAAATTAGTTGGAAGCTGGAATATTATCTTTCATAATTATTAAAATGCTATAGATTTCTAACCCGCCAGTGCATGGGTGGGAAAAAGACACAATTTTCTTTCAATATTTGAATGGTCACAATATAACACTCGCAAAATAAAATCACACAATAAAAAAGTACGAAGTATAAATTTTACATTTCTTATAATTTTTTTTCACAGAATATATAAAATGTTTCTCTTACATTGCATTCTAGTAAATAAACTGGGTCTCATAGACCCAACCCGTGCACTGGCGGGTTAAAATGGCCAAAAGTGTCAAAAATAATTTTGAGTTTTGACATATGTAAAGCAGAGTTTCCCTCAAGTTTAAAAGAGAGTAAGGTGTTGCTAGTTAAAAAGGGGGGGGGGGGGCACATTTTAGATTCTTGACGACAGTTTTGAATTCTTAAGGCCACATTTAACATTTAAAATCCAGACACTTCATTTGAAAATTCAGTTATTAGGTATGCATGTATACACACACACACATATATATATATATATTATCCTAAATATTAGGGATGAAACGGATAGTGATTTTGCCGGATATCGGATATCCGGAGCTCTTGTGCCTGCCAGATACGGATATCCGGCATTAGTTTTGTTTTTTGTATATTTCTTTTCTTTTCTTTCTTTTTTTTTTAACAATAAAATATAAACAGATTTCATATACTATTCTTTTAAAAACATTTTAAATATAATTCACTTAAACATATTTAATATTTTATTTATTTGTGTAATATCACCATGAAGATTAAAACTTTAAGCCTAACATACTCATTCCTATACTTGCAGCTTGTCATGAAAAGTATTGTCACAAAAAGATAGGTTTTGTTCAGAATTACAAAACTAAAACTTATTATTTGCATATTGTTTACATTACTAGTATTAAAAAAGTGAAATAAAATATTTTACTAATATAATCATAGTTGAAGGGTTATTTTCATAGGAAAACTAATATATTGTGGCAATCACAAAACTTTATGTTATATCATTCTATATAATAGTGCCACTTACTATTTACGTTGTACAAAAGTTTAACCATAGCTTCTCACAATAAATATTTTGCATATGGAGTTCGGTGCAATTTTAATAAACAGATACTGAAATACAGGCTTTTAAAAAATCATAATAGCAGCTTCACCTATCGGCTGATATATACCTTAATAAGGTTGACATTCGTTTTCATAATGGTTATCTTACATATCAAGTTTTATGCACTTATGTCATAGAAGTTGAGACTTAGCCCATTTATGAGGTAAATTGCAGTGCAGTATTGCCACCTGTTGACCGATATACACCAAAAATAAATCACAATATTGTTTCATAATGGCTGTCTCACTCACATACCAAGTTTTGTGCAATTATACACAATAGAATCTGAGGTATAGCCTTCTCGTTTTTGGGGAAAATTTCTGTATAGCAGCATTACCTATTGGCCAACACGCACCCAGATTGAATCAGCATCATTTCTCATAATACCCTTCTAACATAAAGTTTCATATAATTATATGCAATAGAACCTAAGATATGGCCTTCCCTGAAATTGCAAAAAGTGCTGTATAACAGCACCACCTGCTGAATGATTGGCACCAAAATTCGATAGGCACATTATATGCCAAGGTGCATGTGCATATATATTTCTATGAAATTCTGTGCAGTAGTTCCTAAGCTATAGCCTTTCTTTAAGTTGCATAAATCGCAGTACGGTAGCATCACCTGTTGAGCCATATGCACCAAAAGTTGATAGGCACTGATTTATGTCATGGTTCAACTACATATAAATTCATATGTAATTATATGCAGTAATTTCAGAGGTACAGTTGGATAGAATTTTTGTCACATATACACAAACAGATATATTTTTTTAATTGATCAAACCAGGTTCTGGACTTCTTAAAATGTGTAAATCCATCGAAAACCAGAAGTTGAAAATTTTTATGAATTCAATACTTTCTTTTGAGACATTTATAAGAAAACATAAAAGAAAGAAGAAAAAAAAAAAAGCTTTAAACTAGTATATTATGGCCATCACAAAACTTTCTTCTATATCACTATATACAACAATGAATGCTACATGCTGTTTAACGTGCACAGAAAAAACTTAATCATAGCTTCTCACAATAAAGATTTTAGATATAGAGTTTAGTGCGATTTTAATCAAAAGATTTTGAGATGTAGCCCTGTGGAGAATCATAGAAGGTGAGGAACAGCTGCACCACCTGTTGGTCGATATACACCAAAATTAAGCCAACTTTCGCTCTCATATTATTTATCTTACATATCAAGTTAAGTGCAGTTAAATATTATAAATGTTGACATTTAGCCTTCCTATTCACAGAGTAAATTGCAGCATAGTATAGACACCTATTGATCGGTATGCACAAAATTTTGTGCAATTATACACAAATGAATCTGAGATATAACTTCCCCAATCACGGGAAAACTGCAGCATAGCAGCACCACCTATTGGCCGATATGCACAGAAATTAAATAAACGTGTTTCATAATAGCCCTGTGACATAGTTTTTTTAATTATGCACAGTAGAAGCTGAGATATAGTCTTCCTTTAAATAGGAGAAATCACAGTATAGCAACACCACCAGTTGAGTGATTTGCACCAAAAGTTCATGGACACTTTTTTTTTTGTTAAGGTGTAACTATGTATAAATTTATATGAAATTCTGTGCATTAACTCTTGAGCTAGAGCTACTACACAAATTTTTTGTCACACAGACATTTTCTAAAAATGGTCAAATTGTGTTCTGGTTCCCCCAAAATGAATAAATCCACTGAAAACTGGAAGTTGAAAATTTTTAGGAATATAATACTTCTTCTATTTAAAATAGAAGAAAATAATAATTCAAAATGAATTTATGTTTTTTTCTTTTTATAAATTTTAGATATTTTATATTTTTATATTCTGTACAGATAAGAAGGAAGAGTTTAGATTATTTATTAAAAATATTTAATTAAAAGTTAAGTTTTTGTAATGTACAAAACCAAAAACTTTAAATAATTGAACATTTAAAAAAAAAAATTTCTTCTCCTTTAACAATCTGAAAGTCAAAGTACAGACTTTCTGAAAATTTAAATATGTACTTTTATTTGAAGTAATTTTAATTTTTGGGAATATATCTATGCAATGTAATGGGAATTCTTAATTTAGGTGCATTAGCAAGATATTCTATTAAAAGCGTAAATTTATATATATATATATATATATATATATTTTTTTTTATATAATACAAATCGAATAAGTAGATGGTGCAGGCAATGTAGATGCTCTGCTAGTATAAATATACGGTCACAAAAACAAGAACTTTCTTATGTATGAAAAAGTGGATTGTAAATAAACACACAGGTTCTAGTCAATAAATGTGCATTATTTGACTCATTTTCGAAACAATCTAACAACTTTCCAATACAAACAATATTACTAAACAATCTAACAACATGTTAAACAAAAGTCATAAAAACAGAGTTATATGCACTGCACAGATTGAATATCATTTGTTTAGGAACAGCTCTTTTTATTGTTATGGGGAAGGTTAGGGGGAATGATATATATCACTCTGGAAAAACCTAGCAAACTCTGTATAAAATTAAAATAGGGCTTCTATATTTCTTAGACCTGAAGCTACTTTTGTCTAAATTTGTTTGCTAAAGAGGCTAATTTCAAATTTCACAAAGGCTTACTTTTTTTTTTTCCTTCTTTTTTTTTAAAAAAAAAAAAAAAAAACCTTTATGCTACAACGGATTTAAAAAAAAAAAATTGTCGCAAAATTTTCATTTGATGGGAGTTTAAGCCTAAATTTTCTGCTTCGGATATCCGGCTTGAAATTGCCGGATATCCATATCCGGTACCCCGTCGGATATTTAAAACTCAGCCAGATAGGCCGGATACCGGATAGTTACCGGATATCCGTTTCATCCCTACTAAATATTTAACTTTTTTTTGCTTGTTACTAATGTATAAATGAATGTTGTTTGTCATACAATTAGAGTCTTCAGTTAGAAGGTTATTTTCTACAATACTGTAAAGAAAAATCTGAATCTTTTCTAGGAAATTTTGGTCAGTAACAGGCCCAATATTTACCCCTAATGTTCCTTGAATGCTTGAATCTATCAGTTACCATCAACTATATCATTAAAAAATAATAGCACATCTAAATCCTCGAAATCAGGAATGTTTCATGGACCTATTATTCTCAGGAATCTGCTCAAACATATAAAAACTAGGAACATATCTGATATATAAGAGTAAAGTTAATTTTTTTTTTTTTTTAATAGTGAAGGAACAGTAAAAGTGTTTTTTTTTTTTTTTTTTTTTTTTTTAAGATAAATGGCAGGAGAAACTGATGCTAAGGTAAGTTGTTTAGTGAATTAATAATCATATGGGGTGCTAATAACACAGGTCTGAATAAATAAATAAGAATTCAGCTGTGTGAATTTTTTTAGTAAATGTTTTACATGGTACTGAATCAAAAATGACCATGATTTCTGACCATCACATATTGATTTTTTTTTTTTTTTTGCTGCAAAATAATAGGTGTTTACAAAAAAAAAAAAAAAAAAAAAAAAATTATTGAACTAAACAAAGTGTTTCTTATAATAAAACCAACCATTTCTCCATGATATATCTAACATTCTGAGTTCAATCTTTAGCCTGTGAAACCACTTCTTCCCTTTGATGCCCCACCAAGCATGCTTTTGCTTATCACCTGTTCTATCTTTTCCCCTTCCCTCCCATTTTCCATTTTATACTTTTTTTTTCACTGTTATAAATATTGTTAAACAGAAAATAATTAAGAAGTATGGTTTTTATGATCAACAATACTTTTTTTTTTTTTTTTTTTTTTTTTTTGGGGGGGGGGGGGGGATTATGGAGTGAAAATCTATAAGAAATAATAAAAAGGAAAACCATATGCAGTTATCTGGTTTAAAAAAAAAAAAAAAAAAAAAAAATTAAAAAAAACTATGAATTGCTTTTTATTGGTTTTTAGCATAATTAAATAATTTTTTTAAAAAATTACAAATTTATGTATTATTATAGTTTTTTTTCATAATCAAATCAAAAATGATATTTTAGTTAAAGGTTGGCTTAAAACTTCTGAATAATATTATATATATAACTTTACACAAAAATGTTTTACACAAAAATAGTTAAGCTAATTTTATTGAAGTTTCATACTAAGATTGATTACAATAAATAATATGATATAGAGCACTTTTTACTTCAGTTAAGCATTTAATTTAAATTTTTAATTATATTCCTTTTTATTTTTAGTGCACGATAGGGGCCTTTGTCGCCTGCTCCACTCATGAACCTCCATCTTGCTTTATTTATTAACTCCTGCAGGGCTCTGCCTGCCTATTCGCTGCTTTGCCTTTCACTGAATAGGAATATTAAGAGTTTATAACTCAAGACAAAAGCAGAAAAATTATATATAAATCCCCATATTCAACATCGAATTAAAATACATAATGTTTAACACCTTTTTTTTTTTTTTATGAAATTTTATGCTAAAAATCAGTAATTTTTTTCAGAATAGAAAGAAATTCATGATCATTTTGCATTACAGCTTTAGCATATGACCCCCTCTTGGTGACTTTTAAATTTTTGTCACTATTTGACGATTAAATTTTTGATATAATTGCTTTTTTTTTTTTTTTTTTTTAACTATTGAAATTTTTAAGTTAATTTTGAGCAGTATAATATACTCTCTATATATTTCTAATGTACGACTAAGTAATAATTTTACGCATTCAAAAATATCTGAAAAGAAAAAAGTTTATCATTTTTATTATTTTAATTTGAAAAGATATCTTACAGCTTCAATTTTTAATTCTCTCCTACCTACTTCTTAAAAAAAAAAAAAAAAAAAAAAAGAAGAATAAAATGTACTCAATTCTCCATAAGAGGATTAGGTGATGAATTTTTTTTCTTGCCATAATTAGAAATATGAATTTATATCATAGAAATATATAATTCTGTAATGTTAAAAAAATTATCAATGCTAAATTAGAAGCTGTCATTTATTAATGAGTTTGAATTTGACTCCTGAAGTATTTTACAATATGTTTCTAAAAAAAAAAAAAAATATTCTTTAAAGACAAAAGAAATGCTGTCAGTTGTACAGACACAACATTATTTCATTGTTCAAAATATGTATACAGTCAACTCCCTCTAATCCGCAAAAGTTTTGTCCAAAGGTTGCGTGAATTATAGGAATTTGCGGATTAGAGGTCATTGTTTACATTTTTCTTTTGCAGATAGAAAATCAGTTATTATTATTACTTCTTAAACAGACATCGAAATGGAAAGACGATTTCTAATAAACTTCAGAATAAAATATTAATAAAACTAATCAATCATTTTCATATATGATGGTAAATAATTTAAGCATACTCAAATAATGCATGCCAATAACACGTAAACATATTTATTTAAAATATACAAGAGAAAATATTTTATTTTTTAAGTACAGAAATAATATTCATCATTGATTATTTTTACACTGATGTAATAGTGGTTTGTTTTAAATTTTTATATACTTTCCTGATATTCTTTGACTTGACCTAAGCACTTAGTCTGTATAAATTGCAGAAGAAAAAATGCAAGAATCTCACTTTTTTTTTTTTTTTTTCCCTTCCCAATTGTGTTTGAAAGAAAGGATCAAGCTAAAAATTTGATTAAAAAAACTAAAAAAGTAAAAATGTGAGGAATGTTGCTGATTTTTTGGAAATATCTGTTATAAATTTCTTTGTTTACACTAAAAAATCAATTGCGGATTAGAGGGATTTGCAGATTATAGGTCTGCAGATTAAAGAGAGTTGACTGTGTATATACAGGGTGGTTATAATTAAACTTTCCCTATAAACAGCATCCTACAGCGCAAACAGGGGAACGGAATTCAATGAAATTTGGTATATAGACTATACATGAGATGTGCTCACGGAATTTCGAAAAAAAATTTTAGTTCCAAAATGTCCACCAGCGGGTGCCTTTTCGGGAAAAGCATTACATTTAACACAATAAATGACCAAAACGGAATAAAGAAACAATGTTAACATTTGTTGACTAGTTTCTGATCACCTTGTCATCAAACCACATAAGTAAAGGTAGGGAAAAAATAACATTACGCTTTTTGAGAAAAAGAAAAAAAACAGTTCAGTTTGCAGAAACAAGAACAGATAAGGACGAATTTGCACAAGAGGAGCAGTTGTTTGTTAATCATGTCCAGGACCAGGACGATGTAGGGAAAGGTGCTCCATGTGACCACCCTCATTCACCTGCAAAATTTCAAGTCTATGGACAGTGTGTTTGTTCAACAGCAGATCGTAATTGATCAGTTGTGATGCTTCGCACATGAAGCATTATGGAGTTCTATAAGTCATTCAACGTCGCAACACCTCCACGATACACCACACATTTTAAGTGGCCCCATAACCAGAAATCGCATGGATTTAGATCCGGCAAACGTGGAGGCCATGGATTACGAAAGAAGCGACTAATAATACATTCGTCTGTGAAGTGTTGGAGCAATGGTGCCTTCACAGACTCATGGATATGTGAGGGCGCACCATCCTGCATAAAAATGGTCAATGTAAGGACCCGCCTTTGCTGTAGTTGCAGCACAACAAACGTCTGCAGCATGTCATGGTAGGATGGTTCGTAATGGAACATGTGACTGGACCACATGCAGTTATTTCCTCAAACTAGAATGGCCCAAGGATGAATGTTGCTGTGAATCCACACCAGACAGTCACCTTTGGAGAATGTAGGGATATTTCAGTGTGCATCTGCAGATTTTCCTTAGCCCGAATGTGGCCATTCTCTGTGTTGACTGTCCCATTGAGGTAGAAATGAGCCTCGTCGCTCCACAGAATAAATATTCCAGGACCATGACAGATCAACAGTCATTCTGTTGAGAAAACTGACTGTGAATGAGAGACGTTGTGGCTTGTCCCTATCAAGCAGCTCTTGGGTATGGTGGATCTTGTATGGGAAGTAGTGCATTATGTTCTAAGCACTTTTTGGACGGTGCTGTAAGAATAGCCTATCTGTCGAGAAACTGCACTTTAATTCCATTTTTACACTCAGAAAATTCACAACTGTTAAACTGATTTTTATTTTCCTAAAATTGACTGTTTTATTTTTTAATATTTCATCTTAAAAGCTAAAAAAAAGGGGGGGGGATAAATTCTTTGTCCCTCTTTATAGCTTAAAAATTAAATATTTTTTGAAAAAATCAATTTTGAAAAAAGAATTATTTTAATAGTTCTGAATTTTCTGAATGGGAAAATAGAATTTCAAAAATTACATTAGGAAAAAGTTAATTTGCATAATCAATTTTTCCCCATATAAAGTCAACTCTGTGAAATCTGCAGTAATTGGGACCAAGGCTTTTGCGGATTATAGAATTTTGCAGATTATAGATCATTTCTTTATTTACATACATTTCTCTTCTTATTAGTATTTAAATTTGTGATGTTAAAATACAAATTATATTAATTTAATTATTCAAGATATATTTAAAACAAAGTTATACATATAAATTAATAAAGAAAATTAACAATAAATAGAATAAAGAAAAATACAGATCCCCCAGCATTTGTTTTAAATTCAGTTAAGGTAAAACATAAAAATCAGAAATTAGATATGGAAATTGAAATCTAAAAGAAACTACAATGAAAAAGACAATTTAGATTAAAAAGATTTTTTGCAATTGTACAAAATGTGAATAATTATTAATGCATATTTTGTAAAGCTTGCTGAAAATAGATGTTTTTCATACAATTCAAACAATTTGATAGAATCGTGCCAAAAAATCTTCAATTATACATTCTTTTTTTAAATTATTAAAATTTGCTTAGATATTAACTATGATTTTTATTGTTTACATTCAGAAAAGAACTGCGGATTTCACAGAGTTGACTGTAATAACATTGGGTATAATTGTCAGCAGTGAAAGATGAAATGTCCCCATAAATGCCTTTAATTGAGATAAAAGTAGACCATGCTGAGTTCTGCTTGAACTCCCTTCTTTCAAGAAAACCGAAATTGGTTGATTCTGCAACACCCTATCATGCTTTTTTCAAATTCGGTGGTCTTGATCACCACAGGTACTCCTGAACTTCACATGATGATGATGATGATGATGATAAAATTAGACATTATGGAGAAATAAATGCGTATTGTATATGGATAATTAAGAACGTACAATACCTATCCTCATCCACAGCAAAAGCCCATATTATTCTGTGGGGAAATTTGTTTATAGAATTACTCGTTGTTTAATATATTTTTTAAATTCCATTTTCATAGGAAAATTCTTGTTTTCAAAAATTTTTTTTTTTTTTCAGTTTTTAACATCTTATTTTACTGAAAAAAGATACTTAGTTAACTTTTCACATTTTTAAAATTCAAAATATATTAAAAATTTTAAAAATAAATTTTTACTTTCTTCTATATGTAATATAGAGAAAGTATTGGATTCGCGAAAATTTTCGAAGTCCACTTTTTGATGGATTTACATGTTTTGGGATATGGAGAACACGAATTAATAGTTTTTAGAAAATGTCTGTCTGTCTGTATCATTTTTTTGTGGACGCTGTATCTCACGAACCAATGAATGAAATTTAACCAAACTTGGTATTTAGTTGCACCCTGACATAAACTGGTGCTGATTAGATTTTGGGATCAATCGCTCAATAGGTGGCGTTGTGATCGGATTTTATGCAAATTTTTAACATGGCAGCATAGGACAAATTTCCGTATAAATGGGCATAAAGAGAGTTATTTTACACTTGCGATTGTAAAATTAATATGAGTTATTGATAATAGTAGTAGTTAGCTAGGAAAAAAATTTTGTGCATGGGGGGGCATCGGTTCCCCCCCGGGGGGGAAAATCCCCCCCCGGGGAAGTAAATTTTCAAGATGGGTATCTTTCGAAAGGTCTCGTTGATAATAGTAATAGTTAACTTGGAAAAAAATTTTGTGCATGTGGGGGCATCGGTTGCCCCCCCACCGGGGGGGGAAGTTCCCACCCGGGGGGGCAAAATTTCAAGATGGGTATCTTTCGAAAGATCTCGTCAATACCTTTAAAACGAATGGTTGAACGATAATTCTGTGATAATTTAAACCAAAGTTATCGATTTTTTTTACTTTTAACAAAAAAAAACTTAGAAAAATATCGCAATTTTTTTTTTTTTTTTTTTTTTTTTTTTTTTTTAACGAAATTTAACCAAACTTGGTATTTAGTTGGTCCCCGACATAAACTGGTGCTGATTATGTTTGGGGATCAATAGCTCAACAGGTGGCGCTGTGATAGCATTTTATCTAAATTTTTAACATGGCAGAATAGGACAAAAATTCGTATAAATGTGCATAATTAGAGTTGTTTTAAACTTGTGATTGTAAAATTAATATGAATTATTGATAATAGTAGTATGTAACTAGGAAAAAAAATTTCTGCATGGGGGGGCATCGCTTCCCTCCCTGGGGGGGAAGTACCCCCCCGGGGGGGATAAATTTTCAAGATGGGTATCTTTCGAAAGGTCTCGTCAATACCTTTAAAACGAATGGTTGAACTATAAATCTGTGATAATTTAAAACAAAGTTATCGATTTTTTTCACTTTTAACAAAAAAAAAAAAAAAAAAAAAAAAAATCGTACTTTTTTTTTTTTTTTTTAATATTGTTACTGATTGAATATGTATAGGTAAATATAGAAGAAAGTCTTGTGGTGGCCACAACATACTAGTTTGAAAAGAAGTACAAATTTAATAGTTGTAAAACTGAATTTAAAAGTACAGTAGGTAAATGAGATGAGTAATTATATATATTTATCATTCTTATTGGTCTTTGTGGTGTAAGTGATCTTGTATCTGTTGCTTGGCTTTTCTATACTTAATGAATCATTATTTTATATATATATATATATATATATATGTCCGTAGAATAACATGGGCTTTGGCTGCCAGCATGGATAGGAATTGTATGCTCTTAAAAGAAAAAATCAAATCAAGGAAGGAGAGAATTCAAGAATATATATTTAAAAAATAATAATAATTGCCTTTAAAAACACACATCCTTTTTTTTTTTCTAAGTGTTATGAGAAGTAATCTTAATATATATAAATCTCGTGTCACAATGTTTGTCCTCAATGGACTCCTAAACCACTTAACCGATTATAATAAAATTCGCACACCATGTGCAGTTCGATCCAACTTGAGAGATAGGATAGTTTAAATCTCAAATTATAGTCGCAATTTTAATTTATTGCTAATTATTTGTCTGTTATTATTTGACAGTCACAATTATCTGTTAACTCCAAATGATTCTAACAGATGTCGATACCTTTCGACTGGGTTGAAATGAAAGCTGAAATATATTTGGTGCTGCCATCTACACAAAGAATCTTCAACTTTTTAACCTATTAATAAATTTCGTATAATTCAATTATTTCCACTTTTTAAATTTTTGGTGTTAGCATAGCCGGCCACGTGTTACTTAGACTGAAGTGTAAATTGAATTCATATTATAATGAAGATAATACAGTGAAATTAATCCTGTTTTTTACTTATTTGTGCTTCATTGATCAAAACTTTATAATTACGATGTTTGTCCGGGGTAAACTCCTAAACTAAGGAACTGATTTTGATGAAATTTTGCACACTGTGTGCAGTTTGATCCAACTTGAGAGATAGGATAGTTTTTATCTCAATTTATTGTCACAATATTGTTTTATTGCAATTATTTGTTAATTATAGACCTTTATTAAAGTTGCTCCAAAATATCTGTGAGTTCCATTAATTTAATTGTTGCCAAAAAAAAAAAAAAAAAAAAAAAAATACGAGTTCATTTTCTTTCGACATAAAAATAAATACATTTAATCAAACGTGAACGTTAAAAAATTATAAAAAGTTAAATTATGCATCTCACGAAAATTGACGTCATAATCAATTTAAAGATTTTATACACATTGATAAAGTGCTAATGTAGTTCTATCATAGATATAGTAATATATATAGATCTCTCATCCCCATGTTATCGTAGAAAGATTTTTGATGCCGAAAAAAGATAAAAAATAAAAGCTTTGGAAACAGCCATTAAGTGGTATTGAAAAAAAAAAAAAGAAAAGAAAGAAAGAAATATGAATTTGAAACTGTATCTGGAGTCTTCCATTCCCCTTTAGCAAATAAATTATTCATAAATTTTATTTGCTAAAATATTAGTATGTATTCCCGTGTGTATTCACTCGGGGAAAGACGGCCATATTTTGGTAAAAACGTCGTCTTTTCCCAAATGAAAAGGAATAACTTTTTTCTCCCCAATGATCACTCTATTCTATATATGCTATACTATATCTATGAGTTCTATACGCAAGCGAAGTATGACTCACTGACCGTCTGTGCAGCCAAGAAAAAGATTTCCTATGTTAATTGCCCACTGGATTTTTTGTAAGAAATTATTAAAAATCGAGGAAATTTATTTCCCGATTTTAATCCTTATATTTGGGTATAGATATGTATTAGTTATCGCGGGTGTTAGATTGAATTATTTTGCTGTCAAATTGACAAAATTTTAATTTTAAATTTTTAAACTCTGTCGCCCTTGGCTTTTTTTATTATTATTATTATTATTTGGCGATCAAAAGCGTAACACGAAAATATACATGCCAGATGTATGCATTGTACGAAATGTAATATGTATTATTCATTGTACGTATGTATGACATGTAATATGTATTGTACGAAATATTGTTTCATATTATTCATTACTCTTTTAATATAAGTTGTTAAAATAACCATGATTTTTGAAAGGAATTAAATATTTTCGCCAGATAATTTGGCGATATTCTTTTTTTTTTCGCCAAGGATGACAGAAATGAAATCTATTCCGCTGCAAAATATTAGTATCTTACATCAGATATTTTATTTAGACATTTGAAAACAAATTTGACTTCAAACTATGATAGAATATTTATCATTTTCCTTTTAATTTGTATATTATTAGTATATTAAAATTTAAAAGCATGGTATATAAAAAGTTTTTTTTTTTTTTTTTTTTTAATCTTATAATTATTCTTATCTTAATCCTCAATGTTTCCCATCTTTATTGACTTGAATTTACTATTAAAATTTTAACATACTCAAAAACTTCTCATCACTTCGTTAAAATACACTAAACTTTTCCAAAATCTTTTTGTATTTAAAATGATACATGTATTTACTTTAAATGTCCAATATTTCATAAGATTTCCAATTTTAAAGTTTTAAAATATTTATCAAATTTACTTATTTTTCTGGTTTAGCCTTATTGTTTTCCCTTTTATAACTACAGCTGTTGCCCTCTTTAAAATATTTAAAATGATGAGGTCATTTAATAGTAAAATTATCCATTATAGCATATATTATATTTCACTCCTCCATAAAAATTGATTTTAAAATCGTCTGTTTCTTTTATACTTTTATTTTAATAGAATTTTAATAGAATTTAATTTATATATTAGTCATTTTAGCAATTTTATCCAAAGTAGCATTAGAAATAATATATATCACTTCTCCATTAAAATTTATAGGACCCTACAATAAAATTAATTTGTGCTTAATATCAACACTACGGAAATTTTTATCAATCGCTTCCAAATTTTGACCTAAGTTTCAAATCTCAACCCTGTGGGTTTTTACATCGGCTACAACATTTTCGTCTTTGTTCGTAAATAATAATTTAACTGTACTAAATAGTTTACAGCCGTATAATTCAACGTATAACTTAGTCACAGCAACGCGTGGCCGGGTCTGCTAGTAGATGTTGAAAATTATATATAACGAATGGGGAAGTTGAGAGCTATTTATATTTATAGGCAGTGGGAGAAGGTATCGACAAAACATTACAAATTGTAGAAAGGAGACTAGACCATATAGAGACAAAATAATAATGGTTTAATACAGTTTAATTGGTTATCTTTGCAGTTATTATCAATTTTACTCAACCAATTTTAAACTTCAGCCATTTTTATATATCTGCTGTCTTTATTATTTGTCTGCATTTCTCTTTACTAACCATTTGTTTATGATTTTTCATCCTGTTGTATTGTAATTATCCTACGTATACATTTCAGATGTAGAATTAGATCCAAACAGAGTTTGGTGCCCTTCTGCTGGTTGTGAAACAATCTGTACTTTTCAACCTGCCTCAAATCCAGAAATTGGTGTTTCTGTTTTATGCCTTAAAGTAAGCATATTTTTGTATTTTTCATATTATATGTTTATATATATATATATATATTTTTTTTTTTTATGAATATTTCAATTTTTAAATGTATTATTTGTTCTGAGTTCAGTTTTAATAAATTTGGTTTTATGTTGACCTTAAAAGTAATTGTAAATAAATTAAGAATAACGGAATAAATACAATGTGCAAAGTACAAAGAATTTTCATTTGAACTGATAAAAGATCTTATGATGTGTAAATATATTAATTGGTATATATTAGGGTATTTTGTTTTGGGGTATAATTTTTATTTTAACCGTGAGTAGAAACTGAGATGCTTGAATCAAGTGTAATAATCATAAAGTCTATTGAAAGCAACATTTAGATACAATCCACAAACATATATTTATAAAGAAGTGGCTAAAAGGTGTTTATCATTATTTTAAAGGTTTGTCATTAAAATTAAAAAATAATAATAATAAAACTTATTTATACACTATAGAAATTGGAAATCTCCTAAACATTTATGTATTTTAGGAATATATATATTTTTTATATTGTGTTATTCAAAGCAATTATTCAAATCAGATCTATTTTGATTGTTTTACAAAAGTGGAATTCTTTTGGTGTAAATATAAATTTTGTTTTGTGTAAAATAGAATTTTTTGCCTACACCATAAAAATATAGTAAAAGTCAGGGGCGCGCCAGCAGTGTCAGGCGCCTGTGTGCAGAGTGTCAGTCGGCGCCCTATGTTAGACAAGGTGTCTACTAAAATCCCCCCACACACACACACCCTTTTGCTGGAAGATAGCTCTCAAAATTTGATCTTTCGGGGAAGTATTGACTGTACGGAACATGGATGATATTGAAGCCATGACAGATTTTATATGCATAAATTATAGTGAATTAAATATATAAGGCGGTTTTTGCCTGGTCTGGGTATCGAACGTGAAATCTTCCAGTTCCCAGCTCAATGTTTTACTATCTATCTAACACGGCTTCTCAAAGATATTATTATTTAATCCGAACATAATTTTATTATTGCTACAAAATACCAAAGATGACTTCCGCTAATACCAACAGGCTCGTTTAAAAGAATTTTATTTTAACGGTATTTTCATTTTTTTTTTTTTTTTTTCAACAACGCAAAGCTTTATGGCACTTTCAAAAGCTACTTTACATTGTATGATATATTTATAAAAATTTTAGATATTTCTGTTCAAATGAAATAAGCAAGTTGCGATTTCTATTTCTTTCTTTCTTTTTTTTTTTTTTTTTTTTTAATAAATGCAGAATATATTGCGACGCAGCTAGTTCCTCTTGTTCTTTTTTCCCCGATGCCATTTAATCCGAGATAACGGCTTAATATGTTTTAATTTTCATAAAATTTTCAAAAAAATCATTCGACATAGAAAATAAAACATTAATAAATCACAATAAATATCAACATGAATAAAAATACAGGTAAATTTCACATAGTTACATATTCACTATTAAAAATAACATTGTGAATTTATCAGAAAATGGAGAATTTAGTATTAAGAACAATCTTAAAAAGTTAACAGAACTGATTTTCAATTAATATAGATGCATATTTAATAGGTAAGAATTCAGATTAATCTTAATCCGATAAATTAATCCAAACTTTAGAAAGAGCAAAAGTACAAAAAATTAATTTTTCCTAACAGCTATAGTAAGTTGTAATATGTATTTAGCTTAATTTGTAAAAATACTATTATTCATAGTAATACTAATGTTTTATTATTATTTACAATTTTACTATTGTTTGTCATAATAAATGATAAATATTTTTTAACATTTCTCAGTATACTTCAAAAATGCATATGACTGATGTTGGTTTATATAACTGCCCGTGCTCCAGGACTCATAAATAGTATCTGATAAAAGAAATTAAGTTTATTGAAATTTATTGTAATATGATCGCATGAAAATAGTGTGCATTGCTTTTATACTTCTTTCATAGGAGCATTCTAAAAAACTGGATGCATTATGGTTTATGGGAGTAATAGTTTAAAGTAAATTTTAATAGTGATGTTATTGGTACACATTACTGATATTTACTTCAGCATCTACCTCCAAGAATATGGTGTTATGATATTCATAGCTATTTAAAGGCGTGTGCAAAATGCAAATTTACAATCGTAACTTTAGTGTGTATTCCGTGGACACATTAGACTGCATTATTAAAATGTTATAATGTTTTATTAGTAATTATTATATGTGCTGTTCATTCACGGATGACAGTCATAAAAAAAGGAGACGACTATTCCGAAAAAAGGGGTAACCTCTGAATCTAAGCTGGCACTGAAGGGTTGCAGCTGAAAATAATAAAGATTCTTTTTCTCCTTTCATCACTATACTGATAAAATCAAATTTGATACAGACTTGACGCATGGATATAACTCCGACATGAAAATAAACAGCATAATTATTAAATGTTCATTTTTTGTGCATCCCAGTGTATGAGTTAAAGTTTTATACGCACTAAATAATATACAAAACTTATTCATGTAAGAATACCCAAACACAAACAGAACCAGCGCGCTTTGATCTTTCCCCCATAACCTGCAATATACCAATTTATATTCAACAGATTTATATGTACTTTGCAGACTTTATACAAAGTAACGTAATATAGTAAAATTTAGATCAGCTTGGAGTTACATAATTAAAATGCTTACTTAAAAAATTTCCAAAAATTATTCCACAATCAAAAATGTTTAAAATCTCTTTTATAAGTTTATTTAAAAGATATATAATTATTCCTTGCAACTTTTATTTTTAAAAGTATGTAGTAAAAAAATTCAATTACATAAATCAATCACTTTTATTATGTTTCAAATGTCTTTGCCAAACATTAAACATATAAATTTTCATCGTTAATAATTCGTAATAGGATTAAATATCATTAACAAATAAAATTATAGCTAATTTTTTATATTACCCGGTAAATAAACAATAATTAGCAAATATAAATATTTTATGCGAAATATGTCTTAATTTGATAGCTTATGTAAATTTCCTTTAATCTGAAATGTTTTTACATTATTAAACTGAATTTAATTTTTTTATATTCATTGATTTTGAAGTATCTGATTTTTTTTTTCCTGTGACGGACGCTGTTAACGAATGAGAACTGATACGAATTACTGATATGAATATGATATTTCACTAACCCATAATGAATCCTAATAATACAAATTAATTTTGTCATTTTGTAACATTTTCCATTGTTTATTTATGAAATTTAGAAGGCAATTCATCAAACGGATAAACAGGCAGATAATAATTAAATGTTTGTCAATAAGTGAATTGAACAATATTTGATTATTATTATTATCAAATATAAAAGCAAGAAATAACTAAATTTTGTACAAGGCTTGGAATACCATTTAACGTACAATCATCAATGCGGAATAATAAGTGAGCTATTTCAATTTCAGTAGTAAATTTGGTAAAGAAAAGAAATTTAGTAAAATTTGATAAAGTTGGTAAAGAAAAGAAAAGAAAGAAAAAAGAAACTTCAATATCTATTTAAGATATTTGAAAAATTTGATAAATTCATGAGTTTAAAAAAAAAAAAAAAAAAAAAAAAAAAAAATCAGTTGCACAACAGCTACACGATTCCCATTACCCAATACTACACATTTAAAAAAGAAAAAAAAAAAAAAAAAAATCGTTAGATCTGTTTTTTGAAATACTCATTTCTGAGATTTATAACTAACTAGCCTATCTGATCAGAACACCTGTCAGTTTTCCTGTAGTAACCAAGTAAAATACACTAAAGGATATATAAATATGAGTTTGTGTAGCAAATTTGAAGAAAATCGTTAGATACGTTTTTGAGAAACCGATTTTGGTTTTACTGACGATTTTCACCAAAACTTGGCAAACTGGTCTTCTCACCCAAACCTAACATTTATATACGAAAGGATATATCTATAAGGATGTTGATATGGCAAATTCGAAGATAATGCGTAAAACTGCCTTTTTTTTTTTTTTTTTTTTTTTTTTTTTAAGAAATACACTACCGAGACCTAATTTTTTTTTTTTTTTTTTTTTTTTTTTTATAAAAGACGTTTGTCAGGTGTTTATACAGCAAATTTGAAGAAAATCGTTAAAGCCGTTTTTGAGATACGGACCTCTACGGCAACACTTCTGTTTTTCCAATTTTCACCAAAAGTAAGGAAAACCATGTGTACATTATTAAACCTGGCATTATTTATACATGACATTTACATACATTATTTTGAAGTTTCATCGTTCTATCTTTATTATATTTAGAGAAGTGATAGTCAAAATATTCCACATATACACACGTACATACGCACTTACACAACGGCCAATTTGCCAAAATCAACTTTTTTTTCTTCACTCAGGAGACCTTAAAACAGGTGAAAACTCGATATCGAAATTTTTGGCCAAATATAATACCAGTTATAAAATTCAGAATAGTAATTACTTACTTTAATAATTTTAAATTGTACGCTTTTAATATTACAACGTTTTGATACATTTATTCCATGCTGTGGCCCGATCATATATATATGTATATCCAGAAGGCATAGTTACGTAAATACTCTTACATTACCTACAAATGAAATATTCCATTGTATCTATGCTTTTTCTTTCTTTCTTTCTTTCTTTTTTTAATGTAGTACAAGGAAAGGGATAACAATCAAAATATAGTGTGGTAATATATTATTATATCAGGAAATCAAAACAATTAAACTAATGTATATGTATGCACAATGCCTTTTTCTAATACTAATTAAAAAAAAAAAAAACACATTTGGCAAAAAATTGAAAAGGATATGCTTTTAGTTCTGGGTTCATTTATGTAGAAATTGGTCGATTATAATTGTTTAATTTATCTCTATATATAATATAAAATTTGCATCAAGATAGCTTTCGAAATACTGAAATAATTCAAACCATAATTAGGCATGAACAATGGACTTACGTACGTTAGAAATATCTCAGACGAGTTCTTTAGCTAGACTGATCCGCCATCTTTGTTTCAAAATGGCAGGCATTTCGAAAATTTGATCCGTGTATTTATGAGCAGATATTCTTGAAACCTGATAAATACATAGCTCGTATCAAGGTCTAAATTAAGTGTATTAAATCAATTCGATCCGCTACTTTGTTTCAAATTAGCGCTGGCACCTGCTTGAAAAGGTAACAAAATCATTCTACTCTTTCGACTAAGTTGGAAATACTTTTTTTTAATTTAAAGAAAAGTGGGATTTTATAAAAACAGATGTATCAAAGATAACCAAGATTACTGTACATTAAATAACGATATATCAAAATAAATGTAAAAATAATATCTTACCAATCTTGGAATAAGATAAATCTTCTCCCTGTTCATTTTTCTGAAAATATGATTTGTTTCTTTTTTGTTTTTTATATTTAAAACATTAAAATAGTTAAAATCCAAGCAAAAGAATAATTTTAATGAATGTACAAGCACATATTAATCGTAGAATACCAAACCTGTATCTGACAAGCTTTAAATGTAAATGTTTTGCTCGCTGCGGCTACAGGTGCAAATTTAAACACAAAACGCTGACTTAATAATTTCTAAGCAATAACAGAAAAGATGGGAGGAAAGAAAGAGAAAGCAGGAAGTACTTTTATTGCGGTTATTTATTAACTATGTTAGATAATTACTTAAAATCATTTCTTTGAAAATGCTATTCATTCGCTTCGATACGAATTTCAAGAAAAATGACGATTAGCTCAAAATTTTTTAGCCAAAACAGCATTTTTTTAGGGGGGGGGGAGGGGGAGAGAACTCCTTCCAGATGGTGGAAAGGGGTTGTAGGGATCCGGTTGTGGCGGGGGGGCGCCCCCTTTCACCACCACCACCTAGCTACGAAACATCATTCACATTGTCTAGCATTGACATTATAAAAGTTTTTTTTTTTTTTTTTAGTAATTAGTTCTTGGTAGGCGCCTTTAGTTGCCTGGCGCCTGTGTGCGCCGCACACATTGCACACTGGGTCGGCGCACCCCTGGTAAAAGTTACTCATGTAATACAGTATAAGGATTTCCTACTTTGTAAAGCATGTTTTTATTCCTTTCAGTATGAATTGTCATAAAATGCCCTTTGTTTTAAAATTGATAATTGCTTTGTTAATTTTACTTTGTTATGGAAAAATATCATAACCTATTATTATAATTTTACAGTGTAGAACAAGATTTTGTTCTGTTTGTAAATTAAATTGGCATGGCAATACATCATGTGATGATGCAAGACGTACTTTCAGTGATGAAATTGAGTAAGTGTTTTGCAGTAGTTGTCTTAAGTTTTTCATGAGAGTAGTAGTTTCTTAAATAAAAAATTATAATTTATAATCTGTTTTTTAATTAACAGGTTTTCAATAAGTGAAGACGAAAGTTCAATCAAAAGATGTCCAAATTGTCGAATCCCTATTGAAAAAGATGATGGGTGTGCTCAGATGATGTGTTATAGGTGTAAACATGTTTTTTGTTGGCATTGTTTGGCATCACTCGATGTAAGTTATTTTTACTGTCAGTTTTAAAGATACATATTTATCAGTGGCGAGGCATCTGGTCATCTATAGATTTGTCGATGACCATATAAAAAATTAAATAACATAATTGAATTGAAATCTATATAATCATATTTTTAAATATCATTTTTTGGAGTTTTTCGTATCCTCTGTGTATGGTAAAGTTATCTGATGCTGCCATTTATCGGTTCTACAAAGAACCATCCAAAAACAGTTTTGAGTCCCCATTTCTTGGAGTGAATCTGTTTTACATCTGTGCAAGCCTGCATGAGCAAACACTTTTCGTCTGCAACATATCAAATAGCTTAAAAATTGAGTGCTAGTCATCTATATTTTTAGCGATTCTAGTGTCAGGTAAATGAGCAGTGTTGCGAACTGTAGGGATTTATCCCTATATATAATGACACAGAAGTTTCCTTCAGGATGTAGGGACGGATTTTTACTTTGTAGGGACTTTTTGGGGTCTTATGTAAGTCCTTTATCAGGGATTTTTCATAATTTTATTTTATTTTATGTGTGAGTTTTCATTTAACTAAGAACTTTTATCCTTAATGTAAAGATATTTTGTGCTCCGTGTACAGACAATAGGGAATATTTAGTTTCAAAATAATTTTATGAAATTTTATTTAATAATTTAAGATATTTCAGTAGGTTAAATTATGACTTTAATAAAGAATTTTAAATTTGAGAATCTGTGTCTTTTTTTTTTTTTTTTTTTGTAAGGGCAAACACAAAAAAGTTATTTAGTACCAGAATTAATGGAAATCCTTTTATTTATTGTTAGAATAACTTTTTCTTTTCTTTTCCATAAAAAATAAACAAAACAATAATAATAATAATCATTGTTATTATTATAGTTCAATTAAATGTTTGAAACGAAAAGGTATTCATAAAATTATTGTATTTAATGCACCTTAAGTCCAAATTGAGCCAAGTTTGGCAGACTAGCAGTAAATCTTTAAAATATTGAATTATTAAAATATTGCTTTGTGATCTTCATACCCTTCCTTAGAAAAAAAATCCAACAATGAAATATTCTTTATTAAATATTAGAAGACAATGTGAAAAATACCTTCTTAATTTTTTTTAACAATTTTTTTTTTAATGTTCCGACGTACATGTGTGCATAATTTAATCATCGATTTTTAACCTTTAACAACAAAATCAATTTTTCTCTAGATATATTATGAAAAAATGCCTCTTTACTTTTTCCTCTCTGTTGCTCCAAGAATGAAAACAAATTGCAAGATTTATTTTATTTATTTTCATAACAAAGTAGTAAAGATTATGTTATTATTTTTTTTCCCCAAGTACTTTCATGCTGAAAACATGATATTTCTCCGAATTTATATGCATTCATATATTTAATTATAATGCCATTAACAAATTTTCTGCTATTTTATACAGTTCGACAGTCACGGACAATGATTATTTAATTCAATCTGCAGATAAATCATCATCATAAAAAGTATGCGTCACTGATAAATGAAGAACACATTTTTCCATATTATGGGATTCAGTTGTAATCGCAACTGGTAAAAATTAAAAATACTCAAAAACATCATTCATAAACTATTACTTTTACCCATTTTACAAGATAGTGCTATAATAAAAGTGATAATAAACCAGAGAATGGTTAAATTAATATAATAATAATAATATTAAGACAAAGTAAAATTATGTATTGCTCACGAATTTTTAAATTATACCATATTTAATTAAATTAATAATTATTTATCAATTAATTATTACACACATAAATTTAAACTATAGCATATTACTGGATATAGCAAAAGTGAGAGTGAGTCAGAGAATGATTACATAAATGTTATTTGAAAAAAAATAATGTTCAATCTTGCAGCTCTTGTAAACTATTTTCTTGGAAACACTTTCCCATATTACGGGATATAGTTATAGCAAAAGTGAGACAAAGAATAACTTAGTGCATGTAATTGATTGAATATAATTAATTAATAAAAGTAATGTTTTTAAGATTTAAGTTTAAAATAAATATTGCTAAATTAATGTTCTTTTTTTCTTTTTTAAATTTACAATTCCTTACAAAATGTGTCATATAATAAAGCGAATGTAGGAATGATTTAGATGTTGTGCGTATTGGGGAGAGGGGGGGGGGAGGAAATTAGAATTAGCGATAACCCCGACGAAATCTCACGCCTCGCCACTGATATTTATAGTCTTTTCTTTTAATGTCAGTGTGTTTTTACTATATTATTATTATTTTATATTTTAAGGATGACTTTCTATTGAGACATTATGATAAAGGACCATGTCGTAACAAGTTAGGGCATTCAAGAGCTTCAATGATTTGGCATAGAACACAAGTAAATATTTTTTATTATCTATTTATTTTGTAAGTATAATCAAGGATGAGATTTCTCAGACTTTTGTAGGCATTTCAGACTCCTCGTAAATTTTTAAAAATAATTTTCAATTTTTTTTTTCTTTAAATATTATTTATTTATTTATTAGACATGTTCTTGAACAATCTATTTTCACATTCTCCATGTTTGCTTTAGGAAAATAAAATCACTTATTGCTCATTCTTTTATTGCAAAACTTATTGAGTTTTGCACTTATTTTCAGACTGTAACAACCATTACCCACTTTCATCCTTGATATAATGCTACTGTCAGAAGAAATGTATTATATTGCATGTTTTTTTTTTTTTTTTGAGGGGAAAGTCAATCTTTGAAATTGTATTTTTGTTATATTTACATGTTTTGAGGTCTTCTGAACCCAAATAATAGGTTTTTAGCAGTTGGTCTGTGTATCTTTTATCAGCATACCTGAAGAATAAATAGCAACTAGAAGTCCAAACATGGTATTCTAAACCTGTATCATACAGGGATGCTACACTAAACTTTTCATTGAGATCAAGTAAATGGTTTGTATACAGGGAGATTCAAGGGAATTCAAATACATTGCATTTATGGACAAAATTTCTGATAGTTTAATTATAAACAAAGACAACCTTTCATGACTCCATGTTACTTGGCCGGAACATTTGGTGCTAGTAGTTTCGGTACTGTGATGTTTTTCCTGGCTGCCGCTTCTTTTAAGCATATGGCACCACTGTTGATCTAGCCCTGCCGCATCGTTCCGATTACAAGAATTAGGATAATAAACATATTAAGTTTTCCAACTTAATATTTCTACGGCTTCTCTATATGCAACGTATTTATGATTTTGATAATTCACAAGTTTTATAACGTTCTCAAATTTAATCTTATTATCTCTGTTGACCTTGGTTAACACAGTGGTGATTTTACCTGTAGTTATATCCTGGCTATGTTCTTTTATTCTAGTTTTTATTTTCCTTTTCATTTTACCAATGTAACATTTATTGTTACTTTTGCTATCTCTATATGGAATTTTATAGATACCTACAATTTCTAATGGATGGACTGGGTCTTTGTCACTTATGATTTGAAAAATATTTGGATTAAGTTTAATGGGAATATTAACATTATACTTGGCTGCTACATTTTTAATTTTACTTGAGGCTCCGCAGTCGTAAAGGATTGAAGTCGTAAAATTGAGGGGTGGTTTTTGAAAATCAGTTACTTTGTGTAGGTTTTTTTATACATTTTTTATATAGCTTATTAATTAATTTGTCCGAATATCTTGCTTTTCTGGTTTATTTTTTTATGTGGGTTAATTCTTGATTAAGGTCACTTGGTTCTTTACAAACGGTTATAGCTTTATTAATACAGTAAGACCCCGCTTGACGCGGGGGATACGTTCCATCAAAGTAGAGCGTAATGCAAAACAGCGCGCGCACAATTTCAGGGAATCCCCGTACTGCTGCGAGCAATTTCGGGGAATCCACAGAGGAAATAAAAGAGCACTGAAATGAAACAGCGTTAAGCGGGGTCTTACTGTATATGCTTGAATGGCATTAATTTTATATTTAAAAGGGGTTTTACTGTTGTAATGGATAATTTCGTTACTGATATTTGGTTTTCTATACACTTTAGTTGTTACTCAGTTATTATGGTGCACTATAGTTACATCGAGATAATTCAATTGGTTATTAACTACTACTTCTAGGATAAATTTTATATTAGGATCCATAATGTTTAAAATTTTTATGGATCCTAATATCAAGTACCTAATATCATTATGGATCCTAATATCAAATTTACCCTAGAATTTACCCAATACACCGCATATAGAGAAGCCGTAGAAATATTTTCCCGAAATTTTAAATTTACTAATAGCTTGATGCACAGCTGTTTTGCTCACATTTACCCTGGAACTTATTTGACGTACAGAAAATCCAATTTTATGTAGTAATCCAAAGGTCAGAAATATTGAGCAGGGTCAATATTTCTGACCTTTTTGTAACAGTAAGTGAAGGTTTTTTACCCATAACAATAATTACACAACAGCACTGTCTACAACAAAATCCAATAAACAACTGGCATAAACATGCCAGGTACCTTTATTTATAGCAGAAGAATGCGTCTGATGCAATCAGCACGTGAGATGATGCAATAATCTGTGGAAATGATGCAATGTGTTAAAATACTGAAAATCGGCTACTGGTCTTAAACTTTTGCAAATGACTGTAGATAGATTGTGTTAAAAGTTATCATATAGGACTAAATTTAAATGCACAATATCAGGGGTTAATACAGGTCGATTTTACTACCGTTTATGGGTACCTTCACAAAAATCAAGCTGGCAAAAAAGGTACCTTCACAAAAATCGACTTGACAAAAAAGGTACCTTCACAAAAATCATACAGCTAAAATTGGTACTTTGACAAAAATCTTAGTCATCCTAGCAAAATCTGACATTTTAAAGGAGCACATTTTCGAAGAAAAGTAACTTATTTGTGCGTTTCTGTTGATGCGACTCAAGAAGCAAGAATCTTGCAGAATGTTGGTTTAATCTACCCTAACATTTACTTGGGCAAGAAACGGTATAGCATAGGTCAACAAAACGACCCTCACTTGTATCAATACACACTCTCTGGAGTTGTGGCCATAGTGTACAGTTCGCTGATTTGTCAGGTTGGTTTGACATTCTGATGACTGTATGGTGATGTGTCTGACCTCCCATAGTGCAGTGATACTAGCATGAATGAAAACAACTCCTACTTACAGTCTCTCTACTGAACTGTTTGCTTCAGAGAAAAGCGAATTTTGGTTTCTGTTCTGCTATAAGCCTCACACTAATTGCTGAGCATTATTTTTATTATTCTACTTAGTTTGAACTCCCCCCCCCCCCCCCCCACACACACACAGAGAAAAAGAGTGTGCTACAATTTTTCACAAAAATAAAATATAGTTGAAGATTTTTCACAAAAATAGGTATTAATTTTTAAATCCTGGATCGGCCCCTGAATATAGTGTATAGCTTACAGTATTTCATAAAGTTCAATTTTCAATCCTGGTCTTTTGTATAATATTGCATTTTGAGGTCCTCTGAATACGAAGATTTTATTATTATTATTTGTTTGTCTTAAAAACAAGTAATTGCACAAAATTCAATTTTATATTTTTAAGTTCATGTGATGTCACTTGAACAATTTGATGAAGATTGGTAAGTGTTAAAGAGTGTTGCAATTCAGAGTTGTCTAAAATAATTTGGAATAATAAACTTTAAAATTTAATAACAACTTTGAATTCTTTATAAATGTAGGTACTATATTTAAACGGGGCACAGAATTTATGTCAAATAAAACCGTTTTTTTTTTCTAGCAAATTTGTTTCTTAAAAAAAATTTTAATGACATGCTTAAACACTACAAACTGTTCACTATCTTTTATTAGGTGGTTACGACATTATGTGCTATCCTTTGTTTATTAAACAGATTTAACAAGAGAAACTTCGATATATTAAACGTAAAATATGCATTAACTGTTCTTGATTATGTAAAGCTTGAATGATCTGGATCATTTTAAAAAGTTTATCATGCTATATATAAAGCACATAAATATGTTCAGTAGTTTTGCTCATTACCAGAAGTTATTTTATAAGCTACTTTATTTTGTATGCTAGTACAGTCTGTAACAAAAGTATCTGAACACTAGCAAAGATTCCTATATAAAAAAAGTAGAGTTAATACTGTTTTGTTAAATAAATCATTGTCGAATCATGTTCTTAGATTTTTTGCTAGTGTCCGGATACTTTTGTTACCGACTGTACTTATCAGATGTATATAACAAGTAAAAGGCAGTTAGCAGTCACTCTTCAAAATTTTGTTTGTTTGCATATTTTTAAAGATTGAACTTGCAATTTTCTTTTCTTTTTTCTTTTTACAGAACTGAGTGTTTTGTTGTTTTTCTGAGATATTCAGATTTTCAGACAAATAAAATGACTTTAAAAATTTATTGATTTTTGTCAAGATAATTTTTCCTAAAAAATTTCGAATTGTATTTATGTACATATATATATATTTTTTCTTTTATCATTTGATAGGTTGTTGGAATATTTGCTGGGTTTAGCTTTTTACTCCTTATGGCTTCGCCATTTCTACTTTTAGCAGCCCCTTGTTTTCTTTGTTGCCGATGCAAAAACAAATACTTTTATGAGGAAGCTACACCTTTGTGACTTTTTACTTCTGAGTCATGTATTGCCACGCTGATAGTGAAGCTTTGTGAGCTTCTAGTCAAAAAATTTTATCACTGAGTGTAAACACTGAAAATCACAATGTAGTTTTCTGTCACAGAAATATTCTTTTCCCAGTGTTCCGGTTCTGTGATATGTTATGTCTTTGTTTGTTAATGTTTAAAATGCATTTTTTAATTTTATTTTAGGATTTGACCTTCACAGTGTGAAGTTGTTTCGTATATTCAGTGTAATAGTTGCACTTTTTTTTTTTTTTTTATGTAAGAATTTGATATTTTCTGTTTAATGAGCTTTGTATACAATTGTTTTTTGTTGTTTTGTAAGTTTATGTATAGAATACCTAAACTGAAATTGTGCATAATATAATTTTTAGTAATTATGGCATTTTTTTTTTTTTTCAAATAATATTTATATTAACTTCCTTCCTTACATTTAAAAATTATATTTAAGGACATGAAATATATATTTTTTTTTAACCATTTAGAAGACTTTATAAATGCTTAAGGATTGGGAAGAAATAAATCGTTAGAAAAAATAATAAAGTTTAAGGTATAAATTTATGTTAATCAGATCATTTTAAAAGGAATGAAATTCCTTGAAATTAGTATGCACACAAATGCAGAAGTTATGCATTTGATGCAATAGATTTTTGTAGTAATCTTCCTGAATGCAATGTTTTAATCTGCATTTCTGAAATAATTAACAAATTTTATATACAATTTAAATATGCATTTTAAAGACAAAAATTTAATCCTTAAGAGAAATCATTATATATGCAAAATGTAACAATTAGTTTTTATATACAGTCAACGTTCATTATAGCTACCCTCTGCATCCCACAGCAAAATGTCTTTATAATGAATGGTCATTATAGTGGATATAACTAAATTTACATGTGCACGCTCAGCTGTTCTGTAAAAATAGAGGATTTTTAAAGATATTCTAACTAAATACCCAAATTATTTTTATCATTGGTATTAAAATTGAAATTTTATCAATTAAAAATATCATTTCTAAAACAGAATTTAAATTAGAAAATAAAGGGGGGAAGGGTATTATCGAATTACAAAACATTTATTTTCTCAAATTAATATCAAAAATGATTGTTTGTGTTTTCTCCATTTGTGATTTTTGCAAAACGTAATTTTCCATTAGGCTGTTGACGCTACATCTGTGAAGCTTGACAATACAAAAATCAAGGTCAAGTTAGATGTTTAGAAACATGATCTCTTTGTAAAAATACCAAAAAGATAGTCTGCCAAATTCGAACTTTATATTGGACTAGACAATACTGAATGGTCATTATACCGGAAATAAAATAACATAGAGTGCTTGGGGAAGCAGTTGGGGATTTTATCACTGTTCTTTATAATGTGTAGTCATTATAACAAGCATCAACTCTATATTTTCATTAAAAAAAATAATTTCAATTTAAAAGTTTTATTGATCTCCCTCCCCTCTACACACACACCACATTAATATTGTGTGAAATATAATATAAATTGAAGAAGCACATTTATTTATAAATTAATATCAGTATCTGTTTTGTACTATTCTTGCCCATTCTGTAAATAAAATGAAATAAAATATGTCTCTTTCTAACAGCAATAATGTACTGAGTTTTTCTTAGGCACATAAAAATGAAGTTTCAATAATCCTTTATATATACAGTATTATTTCAACATTATAATGATCATAAACCAGGAAGGAAAAACTTTAATTAGCAAGGTATCAATAAAAATATTACAAGTAAAACTAAAACACTTTACAAAGTAAAAAGTATGTAAGAAGTTAATAAATGAAGAATAAAAATAACTTTAAAATACCCCAAAAAGTAACCGCTAATATCTTTTATCAAGGGCAATTATAGCAGCAGAGTAAAATATGGTGAGTTGTTTTTGAGACAGTGATATATGAGATCATATAAAGTTGCTGTCATTGCTCAACTCTGAAATATCAACAGTGAATTAGTTACATTATGGTTTCTCGTGGAATGTCAATAAAAAAGTGGAGAAAGTTATTTAAATTAAGTGATATTAGTGAATTAAAAATGATAAAGACAAAGTAGATGAATCTGAAACTGCAGGAAAATAAATTAAGTAAAAGAAGGAGGCGCATTTGGCTCATACATTGGCATGACGAAAATAAAAACCAGAATAAAGGAACAGTTAAATAATATAAAAAATAATGAAATAACCACACTCTTAAAAATGTCCACCAAAAAGAAAACATTAAAAATTTATTTTGAAAATTATTCTAGATTAACAAATTACAATATTTACTTTTATGCCATTAAACACAAAGAAGTTGTGAGATCTTAGCAAATAATACAACTTGTAACAACCAAAATCCTACTGAAATTGATGCAAGATGATGCTTTGAAGGTGAGGTGAGAAGTAGACTTAGATAAAATTAAAAACTTTCCATGAGCATAAAAAATAAATTAAAAAATAAAATTACTGAGCTGTCGATATCAAATTTTTGTTAAAAGACAGTCTTATTTTTTACAGCTGTCCATTTTTTTTACATAATCAAACATGGTTTTTGACTACCATTTCTTTTGTTCATTGTATTTTCATTGGGATATTTCCATAGTAAGTGAGTTTGCTAGTTCTTCCTGTGAAGCTCTTCAACACAAAATTGACAATTTATTTTTGCGTTAAACTGGGATAACTCATTTTATAACCCAGCTTAACATATAGATGAAAAATCAATTAATCCCTTACCTGCCAAGAAAAATTTATGAAATTCGCTTCCCAGTGCCACCGTTTTTCACAGAAGCACGCATATTTATGTGTTCACTGTTCCAGAAATATTACTTTTTACCGAAAGTAGGGTGGGGGACTTGGAGTAACTTTTGCAGATGTGATATTTCTGTTTTCGGCAGGGGCCGTTATCTAGAAAATTCTGATAATCGGAATCAGGTCGGTCCCGCGATTGCTAGATAATGGATCCTGTACTGTATTTGAAGTGGAATATGTAACTAAATTTTGTAATCAATCTCCTTATCTAAAAACTCCTCATTTCTTAAAAAAAAAAAAAAAAAAAAAAAAACTTTTTTCTCATTTTGTTTTCTTAATGCTAATAATTTCAAGGAAACTTTAAAAATGTTTTAATTTAAAATAATCTCTCTCTCTTTTTTTCTGGTTCCAGAGCACATTGAGCTAAATGTTTTCAGTTGTTTCTTAACTGTAACCTTCTCCTACATAATGTTAGTTTAAGACAATCTCAAAAAGAGGTGGTTAAAAATTCCTTAAAAAAACTGTTTTTCATCTCCACTAAGATAAAATTTTAATTTATATCTGTAATATATAAATTCATTTATGTGGGACCCATTTTCTGAAAAAAGGACCCAGATTTTTTTAATCTTGTGGGTCCCAGGGACCCAGGATTTTGAAAGACTAGCGGCGTCACTGCTCTGTAATAGTGATTCCATTTTCACATTTCATTTGCAATTCACCATTCACAGCATCTCTTGATCATCTTATGACATCATGACATTTCCTATGATGTTATGCATCAGAAAACAATGTAATTCCGTTTTAAACTACTTTGATGTTTCTTTTTTAGAATTAGCAATTTAAAAATGTACATATGAGTTTTGGTTTGTTTTGTTTAAGATGTTATTTAATTGCTGTAGTGGCAAAGCATATATATCAAGTTATCAACCCCCCCTCTACCTACCTAAGATATTTAAACAAACCTGAAAAGCATTCTAAAAAAAAATAAAGACAAACTGCAGGGAGGGGGAGGAAGGCATTAACCTTTAAAAAAAAAAAAAAAAAAAAAACTAAAATTTTTTTTACAAATGGCATTCACGGGTTTGTGTATATTATCCATGTCTGGTGAGAAGGGAAGCGAGAAAGACATTACTGTAGTCACAAACGTTCAGCAAAACAAAAGCTTTTAATGTTTTTTTTTAAATATTTTAACTTATTTTAGGTATGCATATGTAAAATTAAGTAGACTTGAAAATATGCACTTTCCACATGACAACTAAACAAATTTTAAAAACACTGCTTTATTTTTCAAATCACTTTTGAAAACTAATTTCTAAATCAAGAAAATTATTCATATGCCTTTTGTGCAAGCTATATAAAATATAATTTAAATAAATAAATAAACAACTTGATTTTGATAAAATTTATAAAAAGTCAAATAAAATATACAACATCGCAGATTCCAACTGAATGGCAGAATTTTCCAACTCTGTTATCTCTGTTCTGAAGTAATGATTGTTCGTACAAATCGATACGGGTGTACATCTTGATACCCTTTAACTACCTGTAAATTTTGGTTACAATTTGCATGTCTCAGTTTGTGAATTTTCCTTGGCAATAATATTTAATTATTTTTTATTTAATTATTTTAAGAAACTTTAACTTACCACTTAAAGAAAAAAAGTTATTTGTAAATATTGTAAATGCTATATATATTTTAATGATATATTTGTAGCAAAATTTATAAATGTTAAAAACATATACATAAATTCAATATAAATTATTTCATGCTAAATTTTAAGTTTTGGGTTATTTATTTAAAAAGAAAAAAAAAAAAAAAAAACTATTTCTAAAAGAATTATTTCATTTTTTTTTTCTCTCTTGCCTCCCCCCCCCCCCCTTTAAGTAATGTCACATTTTTAAAATTTTTATTTTCTGCCTTTAATTCTTTTTTTCCCCTTGAATTTAAGTAAATAAAAAGAAGTTAATTCATTTTTATCTGTACAATACAAAAATATGCTTTAATTTTCTTTAAAAAAAAAAAAAAAAAAAAAAAAAACTGAAGAAATGCATATTGCATACCAATATCAATGATGTGTAAATATTTTGTTTCATACTTAAAAGCATTTTTAAGTGTTATAAATATTCTTTATATTTTGTATATTATGTATAAAATTGTAAACCGAAGTCTGTTAGCTCACTGTCTTGTAAATTTGGAATGGTTTATTTTTATATGTTAAATTTCCTGTATATGGAGTTGTGTATAATCTATCATGCCATGTAAATATTTAACTATGTTGGAAATGTTTTAAAAGCAAAAATATATATAATATATTATACTTTCAAAACAAAAAAGACTATCTTTGTATGCATTATTTTAGTAATATGTTAATACTTATATGCAAGCATAATGGTTTTATATAAAATATTACTTCTATCGGGAAGTTTAAATTAATTTTAGTCTCATATATACCATGTGTCCTTGAGCATTCTTATTTTAAATTCAATTTGAATTTGTTTTTAGACGTGCATTGTTTCCTTTACATTAACTTTTCTTCCAATTTTGTTTAATCTTATTAAATATGATTATTAATTGAAATTTATTAAAGTAATTATTTTATTTTATTTATTAAGACTTTCTTCAGCAGTTTTAATCACACTATTTTTTTTTTTTTTTAATCTGGGCGCAAGCAATTTGTTGGCGACTCAAAGATTTATTGATGACTCTTAGTTGACCTTCAGTCACTTTATTATGGGGGAGGCCAAGAACTTTTTATATCATCCAGAATTTTTTTTTTTTTTTTTTTTTTTTTATTTAATGGATCATTTGCAGGGGTAGTACTAGCATAAGTTGAAATTTCAGGACATATATCTTTGAAAATTTCAAGACACGATTACTAATCTACCTACATAAGCCTTGAATCTACTGTGCATGGGTAAAAAGAGCTAGTTTTATTTAAATAGAGGATGAAAACCATTCAATTTTTGAAAGGGTTTATATCATATTGCTTTTTGATGATAACTCAAAAATTTACTTATGATTAAAATATAAAACAAAATGGCAAGCATAAATGAAAATTAGTGTAATTTGAATTCATACAAAAAAATTTTAAATGGCATAAAAATAAAACATTTTGCTCACTATTTTAAAGTTTTAAAAAATCTAACTTTAATTAGAGCAACTGAAGCACCACTAAAACATGCATTCATTTATATTAATCATTTCAAAAACTTTTTTAGACTCTTTTTTTTTATCCAATCATTTCTACATCAAAAAAGGCATCTTCCATGCAATTTCAACTTAGAGACTAATTTTAAAATTGCTCATCGCATGAATTGTTTCGCATTAAAAAAAATCGCCTAAAACCTTCATTGGGCAAAAATATCTGGTACATAACAACCACACAACTTCCACTGCCCACTATTACACATATTATATGTACTATTTTTAGATATAGTACAGTCCAAAGACATAAAATTGACTAAACAAATTAGATATCAAACAATATTCGTGTTGGAAGAAATGTATATAGTCTTAAATGTAAAATAAAACAGAGTTTAAAAAAATCGGTAGAGTAGTTTTTTGAAACAGCAATTTCTATGATCTAAAATTGACCTACCTAATGAGGACGTTTCTCAATTTTCCTGTAGTAACCAAGTAATATACAAGAAAGAACATCTAAAAAAGGGTTTCTATGGCAAATTTGAAGAAATCATTTGAGCCATTTTTGAGATACTAACTTTTGGTTACACTGCCAATTTTCACAAAGACTTGGCAAACTCATTTACACACCAGAAACTAAAAAAATAATTACATATAAAAGGGAGTTAATAGGGTGAGTTTAGAGAAAATCTGTAGAGCCATTTTTTAAAAACGCACTCGCAAAACCTAAAATTGACATATTTATATAGGACATCCATCAACCTTCCTGAACTAACCAACTAATACATGCAAAAGGACATCTAAAAAAGATGTTTATAAAACAACTTTGAAGAAAATTGTTACAGCTGTTTTGGGATGCGCACTTAGTCTTACTGCTGGTTTTCAATGTCCTACTTCTGATTTTGAAATTTTCATCAAGAGTTGGAAAAATCATCTAATACACCAGACCAGTCTCAATTCTTAAGTTTTGTTATTCTAATTTTTTTTGGTTTAGGAGATATGATAATCAGAAGATTCCTCATACACATGCATACACACATACTGAAGAATTGCTGAACACCACCCCCCTTTATTTTTATTTTTTTTTAATCAGACCTTAAAACATATCATGTGAAAATTTGGTACCAAAAATTTACATCAAATAAAATACTCCCTTTACCTTTGGTATTTGGGTAGTGTAAATAAAAAGTAAGCATGAAGGCAGCGGTGTAAAACAAAGCTGCGATCACAGTAAAGTGTGGGAACAGCGTAGACTGAGTTTGAGTTTTGATCACTTAGTTTGGGTGGTTTGAATGTCAACATACAGCATAATAGCTGAAAATTTCAGGAATTTTGGGACAACTTATCAAATTTAAGGACATTTTTTGAATTTTCAGGAAAATCAGGACAAGTACTACCCCTGTATTTGTTAATCTTCTCCACATAAATTAAGCAAGGTATGATTCCAAATGCTGCCATTCCTCTATGTTTTTTGTTTCTGTTTTGTGCTTCCCCACAGACACTTGTAGAAACCTTCCTCTTAGTATTGTAGTGCTGTAGCTTTTCCAAGAATCAGAATAAATGGTAGATCATTTTTTGATGGCTTCTAAAAGCGAGCTAAGGGATCACAGGGTGACTACTAAAGTCAAAGAATTTTGACAAATTTTGTGGGAAAAAGCCATATTTGAAAGTTTGTTATTGTAAATTGCTAAATTATTTGCTGATTGTGTGAAATTTTTGGGGAAAAATACAGCATAAATCAGCGAAAATGGTGAAAAATAATCATGGAAAAGTCCGGTAATTTCGAAAAGTTCTAATGTTAGTCACCCTAGATTGGTCTGGTTCTGGAATCAGAAAACATTCATTTGTCTCTGGGCAGATACCATCAAATATCCTCTGTTGCAGTAGAATGTGTCCCACGTCCCACATTGTTTTTTCATCTTGAAAACACACTGTAATCTATTTCAACTATAAAATCAGGCCCTCCTATTTTTATATATATATATATATATATACGTTTTACTACAGAAAAAATGCAGACTTCTAATTGTTCCAGTCAACAACTGTATTATGATTCATTCCCAATTGTTTCTTGCACAATTTTACCAAAGTTAACTCTTTGCTCCAACTGTAAATAAATCTCAATACACCACCATCGAATGTCTTTTCCATAATATAACTTCATTTCATGATTCCTAGCACATGGCTTAATAACAAAGTACCTTTTTCTTGGAAAAAAGCATAGAGCTTCTTTTGTTGAAGGTTAGTCTCAAATTTGTGTCATGATTGTAATCTGGGTAATAAACTGCATGATTTTGTAGGTTAATAAAAAGTTTTGGTTCAAGTTTCGAATTTGCTATATCCTATTATGTTGGCAGTATTAGCGCCATATTTGGTAATTTTTTGTTTGCGCCCAGCTAACGGAAAAGTACTTTTTTTTTCTTTTAGTGAATAGAAGCAACTGTATTATTAATTTTTCATGTATGCAGAATTGATTTAATATTATTTGCTCAGAAGTAATATATTTTAACTCAATAAAAAAGACTGCCTTGTTAAAATTTACTGGCTGTAAAATATGTACCCAGTGTTCTTTCTTAAATTTTAATTGTAATTTTTTAAAGGGAAGATAAATCACAGAGAAATGATGTATTGTTTATTAATTATAGTTAATTCAACTACTTTATGCTATTTTATTTTATTAAAAAAAAAAAAAAAATTGAATGTCGTTGGTAATAGTTGCAAATCTGAAATTTCTATTTATTAATATCAAATAACAACATATTCATTTTACTTTATATATTCAGGGTGTGTCAAAATATACCTATCAAGCTTAAATGTTCTTTTCTCGTGTAATAATAGGACAAGATTGCTACACAACTTCTTTAAATTTTTGTTGTTTCTTTTAAAAGTAAATAGATGTCTCACAATTATTTACCATTAGAATCTAAAACTTTTGCAAGACAATTGAACATATCTAAGGTTTATCTATTTTAAGTTACTTATGTTGGGGAAAATCATATAGTTGACTTTTTTCTTTGTGATAAAGCACTGAAATTTGAAAAAAGATTTTTTCCTAATTATAAAACTAGAAAATTTAAATTAAAAGTTTATTAAGAAATATTTTTTCTGTGTTTTAAAAAAGCCTCTTTTTGCTATAAATTTTGCAATTCCCCAAGTTTTCCCCCTTTTTTCTTCACAGGTTTTCCAATGTTTTCCCTAAATTCATAACAATCTTTTGTAAACATAATGCAGTGATTTTTTAGGGATATGTTCGTAACATTTTTTTTCTTCTATTCTATTTTTGCAGGACTGCTACATATAGTAGTACTCATCAACAGATATTCATTGTTGATTAATACAATTGAATAGCTGAATGTCCAGAATAGACCCTGTCTTCCAGAATTCTGTCATGTTTCTTATTGTGTGTCTGTACGATACAGCTTTCCCACCAAATTTCATCTGGAATGTTCATTTCACTCATTCTGGACTTTTGGCTGAACAACCGTATTTTTCAGCAATGAATATTCGCTAATCAGTGATGTATCCACCTTTGTGGCAAACTTGGAAAAATAGAAGACATATTCAAGAAAAAGCTGTAATGTCATATACATATCCCCAAAACTCATCCCATTTAAGCTCATTACTTTGATCTTAATAGATATGTTTTGGGACAATGCTATATATATTTAGCAGGGTTAAAACCACCTAACATGCAAAAAACCTTCAAAAATGTCAATTAATACTTATTAATGATATATCATATGGCTATTATTAAGAGTATATTCATTTAAACCAATAATAAGGCAAATTAAATATTCAAAATGAAAAATTTCTATAAAAACAAAGTAATTTAACATGAAATTCAAAGACAGTAAAATTTTCAGTAACCCTAAATTCAGAAGTAACTCCTGAAAAGTTTCACCCCTGATGTACTGGGATCTATTAGATACTTCTAAAAATTGTACGATGAAATAACTGATCTTAGAATCAATACCTACTAGAAAAAAGGTTTCATTCTTATAAAAAAAATTATTAATAATTTGCTTTTTGTACTGTTTTGTATTTACTGCTCATTTTTAATGTAATGTGCTACTCAAATATTTATGTTGAGTCTGTATTTTAAAAAGTATGTACTAGAAAAATAAATTACTACCCTGGATTTTATTAATATTGTAATTTTAAACAAATTTTCCTCAAGTGCTCAAAAAAATCACAGCTTTTTAACAAAACTTCATAGACATAGTATCTGCACCTGTGAATACACATCCTGCATTAGCTTCCACACATTATATGGTGTTGTTTTCCTTGTTACTCTCTATAATTTGTGAGAATTATATTTTTTTAATAATGACTTGTGCATTCTGTTCTTGAATAAAGAGCAAATTTGCTTTGTATTGTAAGTTTGTTATGAAGAATCACAGATTTGAATGCAACTTGTTTTATGTATACTACAGCATAAAATTCTCTCAAGATGAGGGTAATAAAAATATTTGAAAAACTACTGCCTTTTTTGTAATTAACTCATTTTTTCTAAAAATATTGGATTATTATTTTCTTACCCATATAAAGTTGAAAAAGTATTACTTTAGGATTAAATTTTCAAGACAGAGTTTTAATTATATATTTTGTGGTCTGCTCAATACAGAAATTGTATTTTTAGCAGCAGTTCTCCATATCTATCTGCTTAACATTATTTGAAAACGTATAGAATGATTTCATCTCACCACGGGCAGGGCATGTCCCATCACCATAAATTTGAACATGATTTTCTACTTTACAACTAAACACATTTATACATTTTTAAATTCCTGGTTAATATCTTATTGATACACTCATTAAAAGAAAATGTATATATATATATTGTAAAGCTAATAATTTAATTAAAAATATAAACGATTTTTTTTTCACTTGATCTAAAATATGATAAAAACAGGACCTGGTGGGACTCTAACTCAAGACCTTCTGCACTCAAGCCAAACACTGCCACTGCACCATGTTTTCTTGCCATAGAGATATATATATTTTTTTTTTCAGTAAATTCCTTTTGGGATATTTTGTATTTCAATTGTTAATGCTCTATTTTTTCAAAATAATAAATATAGTTTTAATTTATAGTGACTATGATTAGAAGTAGAAAAATAATGAAAATATTTGTATTTTTTATAAGGAGCACAAGATATAAAACAAAATTGATCTCAATTAATTACATTACAATCCATTTCTTTGTCAAATATTATCACAAACCTTTTGGAAAATATTTGGCTTTTTGTCAGGGGTGGCACCAGCTAAGGGGCCTGGGAGGGGGGGGGCACAGGCCCCCTTGTCGGGTTGTCCATGACCCCCCATCGGGGCATACTCCTAAGTCTGTCTGAGAAAAAATACAAAATTTTCAGTTTTTCTCCTTTTAGCAGCATTTTTCTTTCCTTTTACAAATTTGGAGCATTCCAGTTTTTGCATTCTATATTCAATAGAAGAAAGTATCAAAATTCGTAAAAATTTTCAGTTTCCGTTTTTCCAATAATATACACGTTTTAAGAGGTCCAGAACACGTTTTGACCATGATATTTTTAGAAAATGTCTGTCTATGTGTGATAAAAATTTTGTTCTAACTGTATCTCATGAACTACTACACAGAATTACATATAAATTTATATGTAGCATTATGACATAAATTAGTGTCTGTTAACTTTTTGTCCAAATCCCCCTATAGGTGGCACTGCTGTACTGCAATTTCTTTTGTTTAACGGAAGGCTATATCTCAGGTTCTATTTTGTATAATCGAATAAAACTTGATATGGGAGAGGGCCATTATGAAATATCAGGTTGATTTAATTTAGGTGCATATCGGCCGATAAGTTAAGCTGCTCTGCAGCTATTTTCCCCCCGAGAAGAGGAAAGCTATATCTCAGTTTCTATTCTATATTATTGCAAATAATTTTGTATATGACAGGGCCATTAAGAAACATGAATGTGGAATCAATTTCAGCCCATATAGCCAGATAGGTGACGCTCCTGTGCTTCAATTTTTCCCGTGAACGGGAAGGCTATATATTAGATTTTGTCGTATAAAATTACATGAAATTTGGTATACGAGATGGCCATTTTAAAACAATATTCTGATTCATTTTTAGGGCATATGAGCTTATAGGTGGTGCTGCTGTTCTGTAATTTACTCTGTGAATAGCAAGATAACTTCTATTGAAAGGCCACCTCTCTGGAGAGCTAATTTTCTATGGCATGATGGATGCCCCCCTTAGGGAAATTCAACTATATATACCTGTGATCAACGAATACGGTTAATTTTTTCTTAAGAATTTTCCTTCAGGCACCCTGCACATATTTTTTCTGTGGAAAGAAAATATTATACACTCAGAAAATGGCACGATGATCTCCAAAACCACGGGGAGTACTAACAAATGGAATAGTACAAATATTAACAGTAATATTAACAATATTGCATGTTTTAGATAAATATTCATATAATGAAGAATAAACTCTATATAGTGCCCCCCTGTCGGGGGAATTTCTGGTGCCACTACTGCTTTTCTTCGAGATAACTAGATTTGTAAAATTTACCAAGATTTTCAAATTTTTGAGATGTAAACCAATTATAAAACTAGTAAAATCATTTTGAGTAAATTTGTCCTTGTGCTCAGTTTTACTGTCAGTTCCTCCAAGAACACAAAATTGCACAGTTTGTGTTCAGAAAAATATTTCAAATAAAAGTTAAATTCAAAGTGTAAGTGTTGAACTACAAGAATTCATTCAGGAATTTTTATGCTAAAAATTGCATGAAAAGTAACGGAATAAAAAGCAGACGATTAACACTTGCTATTACAGGCATCAATAAAAATTAGTAGTTAAAATTTTACACTAGCACAAATCATTAACGAAATTTTATCTAAATATTATGTAAAATTATTTCTCCTTAAATTGTTTATTTTAATATAAAAAAAGAAATTATTTTTTTCAGTTAAAAAAGAAGAAAAAAATATCAAAATTTGACCAATGTGGGGATTGAACTGAAGACCTTCACTCAAGCCAAATACTCTCACATTATGCCAGGCTTTTTTGCTTTCCAAGTCTGTTTTGTTGATTTTGATAGGAGCTAAATTTTCTAGGGTCGGTTGTTGCACAAAATTTGCACTTTACCCTTTTTCGACCTTGCTCTTTAATTTGAGCTTTGTTTGGTTTCAATAGGAATTTTACTGATTCATATTTCCCTTAGCATAAAATGAAACCTTTTCAGAAAAACGAAAATTAAGATCAGCAATCTGTGAAGACCTTTTATGATAATTTCATAGCAAATTTTATTTTAAGCATAACATAAATGCAGCTTTTAGAAATAAATCTTTAATTTTGTAATTTTTAAAAATATGCTTAAAATTTTTTATATTTATAAATAACATGAATTGTATGTATGTTTTTCACAAAACTATGAATTCAGAGAATTCTCTTACTAAATCAGGCAGGCGTGTACTAGAACTTTTCCAAATTCCTTGACTTATGCTGTTATTTCCCATTAAAATCTCACACCATTAGCAAGCAAATTACAATGACAAACTTTCAAATATGGCTTATTTCCACAAAACATACTTGAAATTCCCTGAATTTTCCAGACTCACTTAAATTCCCAGATTTTTCATTCTTTGACCAGTAACCATGCTGTAAATACATAAGGAAATTAATTTTTACTTTAACAAAATGTAGAATACTGATGTAATGTTGTTATAGAAGTCGCATCAACCATCGGTGGCTGACAGTGTAAAATATGATACGAGACCAAAAAAAAAATTACATTGTTTTAAGTAATTACTGACAATTTATTTAAAATTTACTTAATTTTTATTTATTACAGGATTATATCATTAAGGCATTTTAATGGATTTTATTGAAACATGGTAAACATAATAACGTACTTCTAAGCAGCGCACAAGGCCTGATGGGGTTTTCCTTGAGAATTTGCGTGGCACTTAATATGTTAAGGAATTTCGGAAAGTCATTTTTAAAAAATCGCATATCCTTCAGTTGCCAATCTTGTGTAGTTTCGAAATAGTTTTTCAATACAAAAATACTGAAAATCAAATTTAAAAAGAATTCTTCTTCATACTGTGTGTATTGTTTTGTGGTTTTAATTTTAAAAAAAACTATATAGTTTCTAAATCAGGGTTTGCACTAAGGAAAAAAAATGAGTGGGATTCTCCCACTCTAACAAAAAAATGAAGTGGGGTTTTCAAAATTTAAGTGAGATTTTTTAAATTTCAGTCAGTAATTACATTTTACAGAAAAAAAGTATTTTCAAGAAATATGCAAATTACAGACATGTGATTGCTGAAATTAGAAATTGATGACTTGACTTTCTGTCGTCATTTGATGTCATGCTTTAACCTATATGAGTCTTACTTTAGCCCACAAATAAAGGGCTATAGCCAATCATAGCGCAACTTTTCCCCACAAACAAAGGGAAACTCCGCCTCATTCTAGTCGTCCATTAGCTGAAAATTTTTCGCTAATATGATTGATTGGATGATTAGTTGAATATTGATAACGTCACTTTCAATAAACTGATGACATAAACATTTATATATATAATTTTCATCTACATTAAGCATTTTCAGGATTTTTTTCATTTGCGTAAAAAGAAATCTTCAATATACCTGCAATAACTTTTATATCCACATAAAATCTTATTAAAATTTCACACCAAGAGAAAAACAAATTTTTCAAACAAATATAGAATATGATTTTTATGTATATACATTAATCATTCATATAAAAGTAGCAGTAGCTAATTGTTAGTTTCAAACGTGTATAAAACCAACTGAGTATTAATTTTGTTAAATTGATTTGGAAAAAATTTTCTTACCTGAAAAATCTATTCTTCACTTCCCCCATGTTAACAAATTTGGTATAGATATGACACTCCATAAAGATTTAATTTAATTGAGGAAAAATAAATAGATTCATTAAATTCAGCACTAAAGGTCAGAAATATTGAGCACTTCTATTGCTTTGTTGTTTCTAGAATTGATCATCGATCACAATCCGGATTCTGGAGATGGAGAAAGAGGGGGGGAGGATTAAAAAAATAATTACAGAGTAAGAAATATTAAACTCTTTTTTCAATTCTACTTCTAGAATCTAATAAAGCAAGTTTAAAATGAATGTTATAAATATAATTTATGTTGCAGATGGGTAAAGATTGGGAAACAAGACTTCTGCAGAAAATTTGATTGCTGATCGCTAGATGGAGATAAATAAAGGGGGAGGTGGGCAAAAAATAATTACATGAGCAAGAAATAGTTAACAATTGTAATTATTTATAGGTTCTAGAATCTCATAAAGCAAGTTTGAAATTAATATTCACATTTATGTTGCGGATGGAGAAAGATTAGGAATCGGAAGCTTTTGTAGAACATTTGATCACCGATTGTTCCATTTTTATTTATTTATTTATTTTTTAACGAACAATATCCGCGATTTTTTTAAAAACGGAAAAAATAAATTCGTCGAGTTCAATGAATTAGATTTTAAAAAAAAAAAAATTGCGGAAAAGCACGCATATGAAAATTTTTTAAGTGGGATTTTTTTTAATATTGCGCGATTCTCAGGAACCCGCGCTCTAGCGCGAACCCTGTAAATTGCGTAGTTCGGCTAATTGACACAGACTAAAGTAGAAAATTAAACATTGAATTAAATAATTGCAGATTAATTTTGTTTTATTAAAATGCGCTTTATAATACAAAATTACTTCAATGAAATTTTGACAATACAGTCAAACCTCAATAACATGAACTGTTTCCACAATCCCCATCAAAATGAAGATTAGTTACTGATAGCTTGAACTACTGATAACGTAAAAAAAATTTTTATCCCCCTTGAGATTCACATTAACGAGGTTCGACTGTATTGAAAATTTTTGCTTTTTTTTTTGTGTGTGTAAATAGTTAAACATTTTTTTTATAAGTATTTTTTTTTAAATTCAAAACAATACATACAGTATACATAATACTTTAATAGATTAAAAAAAAAATTCTTTGCCAATGTATTAATTTATAGGGATCTTAAAATGTCATTTTTGCCATTTTTCTGACATTTCGAGGACCTGTAAAGGGTTAAAAACAACACAATTACAATTAAATTTTCTCAGTGTGATTCCAGAGATTAATTTGTGTGATATTTTATTTGTGGTTTATTTCCCTAGAAGAGTTATTCACTATCGAAATTACAAAAAGTTTTACATTTGACCTTAAACTTTGACCTATTATAATTATTTTATTTATTAAGTTACAGCAATATAACTGAACATGGGACACATTTACTTATGTATTTTGATACTAATATTTAGAATTAGCACTCATAAATTTCATTCAAAGAGATTTGTGCCAAAATATAAAGGTCTAATGATTCCATTTTTGACCAGAACAACTTTAGATGATCTGCATAAAATCTCAGGTTAATAGTAAAGAAAAAAAAATTATTTTTGAACACATGTCTCATATGTGCTTCTAAGAGACAAGTATCAAAAGACACAAAAATAGTCAAACAAACAACACACTTCCTTGAATTCATATGGAATGACTCAAGGCAATCAAGACTTTACAAAACTAAATTTAAATTCAGCTTAAATAGTGCTCATCATAAACTTTTCTAATTCTCTTAAAGTACCGTAATTTCGGGAGTAAGCGCCGCGGCGCTTATGAGTTTAAAAGTTATTAAATCGTCAATGCGGCGCTTCTACCGGGTGCGGCGCATATGATAGATAATTTATTTTCTAAAGTTTTCTACAAAGAATGTCGAAAAAATTACATTTGCCGTCAATAGATGGCACTACGTGAAAGGTGAATCTTTCTCCTAGAATCGCCGATTTCACGTGTTTCACCCGCATGAGTGCTCTCACCCCTTTCCTAAAAATAGGTTGCTCCTTATGTAGTGGTAAAGCGATCTGATTGGACCTTGTCTCTTTCTCACATTGCTTACTTACAAGCTTTGCATTGCATTGTGCGTAGTTTCTTTTCAAGTGTGTTTTTTCCTGTTGCTATTTTTTTTCATCTTTTTTTAATATTTTGATTATTATAAAATATTTCGCAATGGCTCCCAAGCGACTTAGGAATTATTCTGCTGCATTTAAACTGGAAGTAATCATGAAAGCCGAGAGTATTGGAAATCGTCCGGCTGCTCGGGAATTTGGCATAGATGAAAGATGTGTTCGCCGATGGCGATCAGAAAAATCTGTAATCGAAGGAATGCCGAAAATGAAAAAGGCAAGGCGTGGTGGTACAGCCCATTGGCCGGAGTTGGAGACGAATTTAAAAAACTGGATTTTAGAACAGCGTGATAAGGGGCTCTCAATATCAACTGTAAGAATTCGCATGCAAGCTAAAAATATTGCTGCTGACATGGGAATTTCTCATTTCAAAGGAAATGCTAATTGGTGTTTTCGATTCATGAGGAGACATAAGTTGTCCGTAAGGCAGAGAACGACTGTGGGGCAGAGTCTACCTGCTGACTGGCTTGAAAAGAAAAATCAATTTCTTGATTTTGTAATGAAATTAAAAACCGAAAAGAATTTTAAGACTTCCCAGTTAATCAACATGGATGAAGTTCCGCTAACTTTTGATTGCCCCCCAAGTAGAACTGTGACTTCAACTGGAGAGAAAAGTGTTTCGATTTCCACCACAGGTCACGAAAAAACTTCTTTTACTTGTGTTTTGTCATGTACCGCGAGTGGTGAAAAATAGAAGCCGATGTTGATATTTAAAAGGAAAACGTTACCCAAGGAAAATTTCCCATCGGATGTTGTTATAAGATGTAACGAAAAAGGATGGATTAATGAAAGTCTAATGATAGACTGGTTTAGTGACATTTGGAGAAAAAGAAAAGGTGCTTTTTTCCAGCCAAGTGGCATGTTGATTATGGATTCAATGAAGGCGCATTTAACAGAACCGGTAAAGGAGGCTGCAACGAAAAGTGGTGCATCTCTTGCTATCATACCAGGCGGGTTAACGAAAAAATTGCAGCCCTTAGATTTGTCTCCAAATCATTGTTTTAAAAGTCATATGAGACAGCAGTGGGAGACATGGATGGCAAGTGGATTGCACGGTTACACGAAAGGCGGCAATCTCAAGAGAGCGTCTTATGCAGAAGTGGCGAAGTGGGTATCAGCAGCTTGGAATGCTGTCAAGCCAAGCACTATTATTTCCGGATTTTCAGAAGCTGGAATAATTCCTTCGAGTCAGGATGCAGATGCTGATACTAATCTTGATTTATCAGACTGTGAAGAGAATGGTATTGAACTGAATGATGAACTTTGTCAACTGTTTCAGTCAGACAGCGAACCCAGCGATTTCGAAGGTTATTAATTCTGCTGATTCATATAAAGTGGATGCGACCCACTAATAAAAAGCGTGCCAAGTGGATGCTACCCACTTAAAAAAAGCGTGCATAGTGGCGCCGACCACTTTAAAAAACGTGGAGCGCCACGAGGAGAAGGGTCCGCGTCCCGCGCTCTGGATGGTTACATTAGGTAACCAACAGATGTCTCCTCAAATCCTTGAGAATAAATAAAATAAAATTATATTAGTAAAATAACCCTTTAAAATATTTAATAAATTTAAAGTTCCTTAATAAAATTGCTTTTATAACTGTCGATGCTTAGGTGTTTACTTAACATTTAACGCGGAGCATATGATAAATATAAATTTTTTGATTGAATACTGCAAGTGCAGCCCTTACGCCGGGTGCGGCGCTTCCAGCAATTTTTTTTTTTTAACTGAATATTTCAAATGCGGCGCTTATGCCGGGTGCGGCGCTTACTCCCGAAATTACGGTACTTCATTTTATGCTAAGTTTCAATGTGCTGTAAGCAGGAAAAAAAAAACTGAGAAAAATCCTTTTGCATTATTCTGTATTTCACTTATTTGTTAATGCTTCCCCCTCCCCCCCCCCCAAAAAAAAAAAGTCTAGGATGGTCATATGACATTCTGTTACTGCCTATCTGAATTGAGATGGAATGACTAAATGCAGGACGTCCAAATTTTTTATTCCAGTAAACCTATATCATATGGGGATATTACTTGAAACATTTTATTGACATTGGACAAATTGCTTGTGTACATTATTAGCATAAGTAAACTCTACAATTTTCCATCATACATTCGTTCTCATTAATTTCTACTACAGAATATACTATATTCATGTTAAGAGAAATTAACTTTGCTGATCACTCAACAAACACAGTTATAGACTGAATGCCCCTACCTTGTAAATTACCCACCGTTCAATTTGGTACTTACTACCTTATCCTAATTTGTTGACTAATTTTATTAGATTCAGTTTTATATTTTAGTTTTCATACAATTTCCTATTAATAAACCCCTTAATGCAAGTTTTTGTAATAAAAGTATTGTTCTATTCTGCTATGTAATGAGTCTTAGGTATCAAATAATTTACGAAGTTTTAATATTAAAATATTCAGGGTAGAAATCTGCACATGCCTGGCTGGAAGTAAAATTTAAAAATGTTGACCCAAGCCTGGCTCTGCCTTAAATAAAAATCTATAATATTTAGAAGATCAGCATCCATATCATATTGATATTACTTCAAAAGTGCTAGAGTTTCCAATCTCAAGAGGGAACACTCACATTACTATTTATTTATAAATAATGTTATATTTATACAGTAATTTTTTAAGATTGAATATGATTATTATTGGTTAAAAAAAAAAAAATGCTGTGAGGGTTATATTTTGAGAAATGCTGCAAATTACAGAAAAACAACTTTAAAGATAATTTTTACTTGTACTTTTTTTTTTTTAAAGGGAAATGTTATATGCTAATAGCGTTATGTTTAATATATTACAGTGCGTTAAGAAATTATAAGACCACAAGCGCATTGGTGCATTTCTGAAGAAGAGAGCATAATATGCAAATTTTTAGTTGCGTATTTAAAATTGATAGGAAAACGCTTCCTATACTATTTCCAACTTTTAAAATTAAATTAAATTTCATTAAAATTTATTCATTTTTCCAAAAATTAAAGACTGTGACTGTTAAGAAATTATAAGACCACCTGAGAAAATTAGCATATTATACATGACGTCAAACTCAATATAAAGCGCATGCGTCAGTATTTCGTAAAAGCGTTAACTAAGACGCAAAGGCTTAGGTTTTGAATGTGTTATACACTATTAATTTGACGATGCCTCGAGGTAAAGAAATATCAGAGTGCAAGTGAGAAAAATTTTATTTTATAAAGGTTCTGGTAAATCTGAAAGAGATATTGCGAGGTTAATGAACCGTTCTAAAACTGCCATTCATAATGCCATAATTAGAAAAGATTATTCAAACAAAATAAAACGATCTGGTATAAAAAATATTTTGACAGCACGTGATAATTGACAATTTTTTCGACTGTCAACTAAAAAAGGTCTTTCAACTCGTAAAATTTCGAAACGCTTCAGCAAGAAAACTTCACATGTAACAGTCTGGAAGAGTCTTAAATTAAATATTAATACGAAATTTATGAAATTGAAGAAAAAACCAAAGTTATTGAAATGCCATCGAGAAGAAAGATTAAAATGGGCTAAATATGTCATGTCATGGAATGATGAGTGGAAACAAGTTATATTTTCTGATGAAAAGAACTTTTACCTTGATGGTCCCGATGGTTACAAACACTATTGGCATGACTTGAGGAAGAAACCAAAAGAATGCTTCAGTCGACAAATGGGTGGAGGATCAGTAATGATTTGGGGAGCTTTCAGTTATGAGGGGTTGTGTGATTTACAGCGGATTTCGGGTCATAGGAACTCTATACAATATCAGTCTATGCTATATGATCATATGATACCGTTTTGACCTTTATTAGGTGGGGCTAACTGGATGTTTCAACAGGACAATGCTGCTTGTCATACATCTAAATCCACGCAGGAGTGGTTTAAAAAAGAAAATAATAATGTTTTGCCATGGCCAAGTCGAAATCCAGACTTGAACCCCATGGAAAACCTATGGGGTATATTATCTCGCAAAGTTTATGCTAATAATAAACAATTTTCATCTGCCAATGAACTGGAAGTAGCCATTGTATAAGAATGGTACAATATTTCTATAACTGAACTTAACCAGCTGGTTACTTCAGTGAAAAACAGAGTGTTTGAAGTCGTCAGGAAAAATGGAGGATCAATATCATATTAATTTTTTATACAATTTTGTTTTTTGACAAGTGGTCTTATATTTTCTTAACAGGTTATTTTTCACTTATTTCTAATATACATTTTAATTAAACATTTATTGCATTATACCAAGTTATTGCAAACTAATTATAAAAAAATATAGCGTAATATGTTATTTTATGTATTTAAATTATGATTAGAATCTTTATTTTTCTTATAATTTACAAAATAAAAGTGGTCTTATAATTTCTTAACGGACTGTATAGACTAGCCGCCTTCGGCGACCAGCTGGTTTGCGATCCCTGAAAAATCAGACTTTACGAAACTCCCGCTCGGTGGCACCTGCGGCGCCTTTTTCCTGTTTCAGGTCTAATAACAGCTTATCGATATATCGTGAAATTAGCTTATTGAAAGCGCAGTAAATTCCCGTGCGGTAGCACCTTTGGCACCCTCTTCCCTTTTCAATATCTGAAACAGCCTGTTTCCTCACCATGTTATGATCTTTCAAATTTCTGACAGTAGCTAAGTCCCGCTCGGTGGCGCCGTATAACATTTTAAAAAAAGATTTGTGTCTGACCAAGGCTGAACTGGATCCGACGCTCCTTCGCGCCGATTCAAGGCTTTAACATTTCCCCCATTTTCACCAGACAAGTTTCGGATTTAACCTGCAACGTAAAAGCGCACCAAGCGGCAAAAGCTGAATTACAAACGTAAACATAAGACGCGATCTGTTATCGGCGCTGCGCTGGATCATTAAAATTTCTGTTCTTTCTTCGTCTATAACAAGTTATTTGTTGAAATTTCTCATAAAAATATACTTTGACACATTTGAAATTTCTCATAAAAATATGTTTTGACCATCAACATATAATATATTGCAGCTTTTTTATTTACGAATGTATATATACATGCGTGTGTGTGTATTGCTTACCAATATAAATAGTTATTTTAATATTTGACAATAAATAGATAAATAAAAACTACTACTCGTACTGCTTAAAGCTAAAGATTTAGTATATTTTGTCAATTTATTTTTATTTCATTTTCTAAAATAAACAATACTATCAAGTCTCCTATTCAAAACGAAATTCAAAGTAATTTCTCTTCTAATTTGAATTTGTGCAGCTTATTTTGTCTAAATGGTTTCTAGTACAGAAATGTATTTAAATGATTTCTATTAAATAAATAAATATATATATTCCTTCCTCTCTTATTATCTTAAATAAATGCAACTTTTTGTGCACTTCTAATTATAATGTAGTAGGTAGAAACTCTTATCTTTAACCCCCCCCCTTTTTTTTTAAACCCCTTTTCATTGGTATAATTTGGCTTCTGCCTTGCCCCTTAATCTTACATTTTATCTTTGAAGTAATATCAAGGCAAATTTCCTACGAAGTTAAGAACAAAAATTAAGCATACTTCTGTTTCGGTAGTGTTAAGCATACCCTTATTAGTGCAGAAATATTACAGATACTTCCAAAACTGCAGAATGATTACTTTTCATGTTTTATTTGGCCATTTTTAACCACCAAATTATTTTAATTAAACTTTATGTTGATAAAAAAAAAAAATTAACATTGGAATTGTTTTTTTTTATTGTATTACTAAGGTCTGTATTTTATTGTATTAATATAAAAAACTCATAAACCTATCCCAAATATAATGCAAAATACATACGTACCAATTCGGTATTTACGTATTAGCTCTCACTAGTTTGAAGTGAAACAGCTAACTCATCTTAAGAGCAGATAATATCTAACCTCACCAAAAGTTTACACATTTAGAAAATTCATAATCATTAAATTGGCACTTATTTTTCAAAAATTGATTTTTTTATTTCAATTTGCATGTAAAAATTGAGAAAAATGCACTTAGTAAAAATATGCATTTTTGAACTAAAAATATAATTTTAAAGTTAACTTTTTTTTTTTTTTAATTGATACTAATTTAATAGTTACGAATTTTTTAAATATGAAAACGAAATTTAAAAAATACATCAGGTAATGAGTAATTGTGGAAATAAATTTTCCCATAAAATAATATAGGCCTTCGGTGTCTGCAGGATTAACTATTATTTAAGGCTGCACATCAGTCAAATTGTCCCTTTCTTCCTTTTTTGGACTTTTTAAGGGCTTGCAGAAGATCTTTTTAAGGACTATGTAGAATCCTTATTTCCACACACATGTATATATACACACAGTGGCACAGGGTTCCGGACCCGCCCACAAACTCCCCCCCCCCTCTTAAAAAAAAGGCCTTTTTTGGGGGGGGGAGGGGGGTTACCCACTTTAAAAAAAATAATAATAAATAAAACCCACTCTCAAGTTTTTTTTTTTTATCTAATAAAATTTTTCACTTTTAAAAAATAATTTATTATTTTTTTTTACATATATATTTTCTTACTTCACATTATTATACATAATTAGAGTTGTAAAATTCTCGAGAATAACCTCCTTGAAGAGAATAATCGAGAATATTCTTATAGAAGCTATAATAACAGGCAATTTTGAAAAGTGTGCTCTGTATAAGTATTAATTTATGTGGAAATTTAGAATTTTTTTAAATTTTGCTTTTAATAAAATAATCGGATTGATTAAAGAAATAATTAAATTTATTTAGTTGTAGGTATTAAAATAAAATTAATTCTTTAAGGCTAAAAGATAAAATATTGTAAATTACTAAACATGAAATGTAGTGATAATCCAAGTAATTAAGCGACAAACCATTAATGAAATTTTTTTTTTAATTTCATTACCGATATCATTTTTTAAACGTGACATTAAAAAAAAAAAAAAAAAGAAGAAGAATATATTTTTAATTATTTATATTTTTGCTTTAAAATGTTTTACACGTATCTGTATGAGATAAAAATGAATTTATCCAACAGCTATTTAAAGAGTAAACATACGACACTGTTTTCAAATAAAAAAGAAAAAGTGTGTTGGTAGAAAAAATGGCAAATGGATGTATGTAGACAATATTAAATAAAAAGCAAAAACAGTTGAGTTTATACAAAGTAGGTAATATTGATGATAAAGAATTAGATAAGTTGTCCAGCACTGAAGAAGCTAGCTTATCCCTTTCCGACCCGAAAATTTTTATCTTAAAACATTACATTGTTCTGTTTTTGCAAACTGAAAAAAAAAACATATATATATATGGACTATAACCAAAATTTGTTGATTGAAAATTGTACTTTACACTTTCTGCTAATTAGCTCGATAGTTCATTTACTGATTTTATTACATACGACTGTTCCAAATGCAAAAATGTAAGTGGATGTCTAACCTGCACGATCGTATGATCTGGGTCTGAAAGGGTTATTTGATCTTTTATCAGAAAACGAGACTGACTGTTTGTTTTGATTTTAAATTTTATGTAATGAATAACCAATTACAAAATTAAATTAAATTTCATTTTTAAGCTATTTGTTATTTTGCTTTTCATGCATGTTGGGGTACTACATACACATTTTTCAATGACAAACTCAAATTGCTCTTTTATTTGTGTCATTTTTATGTAAATGACTTTTAATTCAGATTATTTCATCTATACTTTTGCTTTAGAGAAGGTTTCAGTTATGTGTTTTATATGTGATTAGCAGGCTTTATTAAAAGTTATTATGTATGGGAGGGGGGGGGGGAATCTAGAAATTGTAGAAGAAAAATGTCTATATTAATTATCTTAAAAAATTATAAATTAAAGGGTCTAACGCTAAACGCAGTAAAGTAAAATAAAATAAATATTAATGGACGTACATTTATTTTGTACAAGATATAAAGTGAAAATTGTATAATTAAAAATATTGCTCTCATCTTTGTTTTATGCAAAACTGAACAAAGTAGTCTTTAAAAAAATTATGTATGTGGTATTTGTTATAATATGGTAATTAATAGCAACCCATTTTCTTATCTATATACTAAATCCAAAAGCAAGATATACTGCTTTTAAATTATCAAATAAAAAAGAAGCTGCATTAGAATTTGTCCCGCCAGTTTAAAAAAAAAAAAACCTTTGATTTTAAAATTTCATGCAAAAAGTTCTCCATTCAAGGACATTTTGAGAATTATTTTATTAAAATGTAACAGCTCTAGAATTAAGAAAATGATATTAAAAATTTTAATATCCAAGTATTGAAAAATGTTGAAATAATTCTAATCGCAAAAGGTTCTACATCCGATGAAGAGTGTTTTCTTGAAATAGAAAATTTAGTTTCAATAAAAGCTATAAAACTTCTAATTTTATTTAAAATATTAAATGCAAATTCTATTCAATATGTAAATTTCAAATGGATTGCAATATTCCATTACATAATCCAAAAGTATATTTTTTTCTTAAATTTCTTCCTATAACTCTTTTTGTATTGTATTGAAGTTTTTTTAATTTTTACCTAATTCATTAAATTAAGAATTTTATTGTTATTAAGTTAATTTGTTATCATTAAATTATAGGAAAGGCATGTTAGGTTTAACATTCACTAAAAAAAAAAAAAAAAATTGTCAACTCACAGTCATCTGCTATTACCATTTACATTGTTTTAATGAGCACTCAATACTACAATTTTGGAATATTTTTAGAAGTTCTGAATATAAAAAAATTTAATCCTTTTTTATATAACAGTTCTTTAATTCATTGATGAGATCGACAAAACACTTTATGTAAAGGATAAATATTAAAGCAAAATATAAGAATTTAGGTGGAAAAAGCCTGTGTTACAGAAATAAATGATTTGAACTTTTTGCATGAAATTTTAAAATCAAAGGTTTTTTTTTTTGGCGGGACAAATTCTAATGCAGCTTCTTTTTTATTTTCAAACATAAAAATAAAAAATATTTTATTAACATGGCTATGTGAAAACTTTTTTATTAGATGAGATATAAGAGAATTCCATGTCTGAAAGTACAAACTTTACATCTTGTATACATTATTACAAAAAGAAAATCACCACAACCTAACAAAAAAAAAAAAAAAAAAAAACTGAAAAATCTCATCCCTGTTTATTATTAATAATTTAAATTATTTTTAGATGAAGCAATAATTAATGTTGGAATATTAATTACTTCTTAAAGTGGCAAATTTATTTACGAATAGGTATAATATGACTGGAAAACATATACTAATAAAACCTGGCTTAAAAAAAAAAAATTTAAAAAAAAACCCTGGTTTTTGCCAACCCTGAAATACTGTATAGAAAGAAATAATTCATTTTGCATAAATATTAAGAATATGAAGGTCATTTAACTTTTAATTAATTATAATATATTAGTATTACTATTATTTTGTAATAAGTTTTCTTTTAATCTAAAACTGTTCTCTTTTTAAATAAACTTAAAATTCAAACCCAATTGTGTTATTCTACATTTAACATAAAAAAACCCAATTAAACCTAAAAAAATACTCCACCCAGGTTGGGCTTTAAAAAAAAAAAAAAATTCTTAAAACCTTGCAGTGGCGTATCCAGGATTTGGATTTTATTTCGAGGAGGGATGAGTTAAGTTCGATAATGTTTCATAGCATACAGAAATCATAAATATTACTCTTAATCTTTATTTTTTAAAACTTTCTACAAATTTCAAGAGGGGCTGTAGTCTATCACCCTCCCCCCCCCCCCCCCCACACACACACATACCTCTGGATACGCCACTGTATACACACATATATCTATATACAGTATGGTTTTGGAAAAAAGTTATTTAACTTTTAGAAAAAAGTTAAATAAAGTAGTTTAGAAAAAAGTTATTTAACAATATAGTAGTCTAACACAACATGAATTTTCGTACAAATACAATTTCGAAACAATCTTTTTAAATTCTTGAAAACATAATAAATTATTCAATTACTTACGAGATGATCCTGGAATGTCTTTTAATCCAGCAAAGTTGAAAACACATTTTATTTTTACATGTTTAAAGTGTTAGAGAAAAAAAAAATAGATACACAATTGTTTTTTGATACTAATTCTTCATTAAACAGTAAATCTCAATGTAATGATTTAAGCAAAATATATTACTATAATATCATTTTAATAAACTTTTAATTTAACTCTTTTCTAAAAAAGCAAATTTGATAATTGCTAAAAATGTTTTTACAGAATCCATTTTCATGACATACATGTCAATCTTTTAGCAAGCTGTTTAGATAATCTTTCAACTGCAGAATCATCATCTCCTTTATTATAATTTATTTTATTTTAATATAGAGGCGATTTAATTTAAGGTATCCACCTTCAAATTTTATACATTTTAAGTATTATTCAAAATTTCTTGATCTTTAAGAGTATTTACAGGTGGCATGTTTAGTTCAGAGTTATGAGAAAAATTCAACAATAGCTCTGCATCTTGTACTTTCTACTTTTACAATTGGGGTTTCTTCATGCTTATGCATTAGAATTAGGTTCCCTTAATTGCCGCTTTAAAATTCGTCTAAGTTTATCCTCAGAAGATAATTTATACAAAGGATATACTGGAAAAACAGAAGGCACAGACATAGGCTTCAGCAGTCGTCTTTTTTAATTCTGTATGCAATCTTCATTTTTAAAATGTTCGCTACAAAACACGTGACGAATTGGATTTATCGATTGCATAATATTCCTTACGAGAGATAATTTTTAACCATCATTATCCGAAGAAAATTCATCAAACGATAGTCTTTATTTTTTCTGGAATTTGATTTGCAAAATGGAACATAGTAGTATGCCATATTCACGAAGTTTATAATCTATCTCTTCATTGACTGAAATCAAGTTCTTGCCAGAACTTGAGTTACTATTTAAAACAACATTTAATCAGAATCCTAATATAACATATTCGATAATTTCACAATCTATAGAAAAGAAAACAAAATAAATACTCAAGATCGTCCTAATAATTCCATGTAAATAAACCGCGTAAAGACCTACGTATGCAGCGCCATCTGGTGAGAAATCTTACGTAGATTTGTGTCTTTTGAATTATTTTGTTATTTTCAGAATTGTTATAGCCTTGTATCCGCGCTGCGGTGGAGCGTCGGATCCAGTTCAGCCTTGGTCTGACTTATCTGTGTTTTTCTCCAAAACTTACTTAATTCCGGGCTATATATCATTAAAAATTATTAGTACGAAATGTGAGCGAAAATCTCAATTTGAAACTCTATAAAATAAAAATTTTGTGGTTTTTCCATAGTTTTCTCCGAAAGTTTCACCAGAATTTGAACGGCTTATATCATTTTAATAGCCTGCAATAAAAATACTTTAAAATATCTTTTGAATGATGTATTATGTATTACAATAATGAATATCTATGATATATTTTAGACTCAAAATGGCTAATCTATCAAGGGCGATTAAAGATTTCTATTGAAATCCATCAAAAATTTAAGAATTCCAAAACTGCTTTTTTACAACCAAATTCATAAAAAAAAAAAAAAAAAAAAAATCAATATTATTCTGTTAAAAGTAACTCATTAACAGATAAAATTGGTGAATGGTGTCATTAACAGATGAAATAAAAATGAATTTAAATACATATATGTCTATTTATTTTATTTTTAAAGCTATACTTTAGATTTTTTAACTGCATACAGGTGAGCCATAATGACGGACAATTTCGAAGTTCTGCTTTTGATCGATTTTAAATTGAAAAAATTCAAAAACTGCTTTTTTTATTTCCAGTATGCTTTGTCACGTGGGCGAAAAACTTTTTCTCGACCTCTAGCACCTGGCACTGAAGAATCTTATTTCTCTTCTCTGTCAAGGTCAGTTGCAAGAGTTTCAGAAATGTCGATTCAGAATTTCATCGAAAACTGCCGCGATACTGAAAATTAAAAAAATTATAACTCATTCAGTTTTTGAAATTTTCTTATAAAATTATGAAATTTTATAAGAATATTTCTTATGAAATTTTCTTATTTTTGAATCTTTCTTAGTTATAAAATGTTTTGTGAAAAAATCGATGTTTCGTAAAATCTAGAAATATGCATTGCTAATCCGTATTTTGTAAAAATGTTTATATGGTTCGAAAGAGGATTAAATGTCGTTTCCAAATACAGTAAACTCCCGATTATCCGTGGTGAACGGGGAATAGACAACCGTGGATAATCGAATCAGCGGATAATCCGCAAAATGGTCAAAAAGGAGATATAAATCAATGCATAAAGCCTTTTGAGCAATACTATTTAATTAACAGTTAAGCATTGCCTACATATACAATTTAACATACTAATAAAAATTTCTACTTACATTTTGCTCTATTTTTTTAACAAAAAAAAAAAAAAAAATCGGTCAAGCTTTTTTTTTTTTTTTTTTTTGTACTAAAATTTGCGATTGTAGTTTCTTTATCAGCAAAATGCTGATTGTCACAAAGTGATACATCGACATGCGATGTCACAAAGTGATACATCATCCTGTTCCTCGGGATATTTTATAAGTCCATCTGCATGTGCTAGGGCTGCGTCGTGGCTCATCCTCTGCTGAGTTTTATCTCCTTCTTCCTCTTCTTCACTATCTTCTGAAACTGGGTCTAATGTTTGGCCCACGATTTGAACATCTGTAAGGTGTTCAATACCTGGATCATTGGCGTCACAATTAATCTACTCTTCAATGTTTCCTTCATTGACTTTTTCTCCTCCAGTAACAGATTTAGCTAAATTTGCCAAATCATGAGCAGAAATTTCTTCCTCCTCTATAAACTCTACCGAAGTATTCTCCACATTTTGTAAACATTTTCTCCAAGACCATACCAATGTAGACTGCTTAACTGCCTCCTAAGCAGTGTGTATGCCATAAATAATGTCAAGAATCGTGTAATATCTCCAAACGCCTTGAAGGTCATTACTCTCTTTTTTTGTAATAAGTTTGTTCTGTATTTTTAAATTCAGGCCATTGAGGACCGCGGATAATCCGACTGCCGATAATCGGGAGTCTACTGTATACCAGTTGTTAAGAAATGGAACAGTTACTCGGTCGTACAGGGCGTTTCAAAAAAGACAATCGAGAAAAAGAGAAATTTTCAACCCTTTTTAAAACTTTTTTTAAAAATATAAAAAATCCGTATTTTAAAAAAAAAATTGTACCGTATGAATCGGTAATAAATGCTCTTTTCCGTGGTACAGGTGTATTTTCGATATTTCCAACAGATCGGAAGCGATCTCTTTAGAAAAACCCACGAAATTTTTCTCTCTGCTTTCTCTTTTGAGGAACACGCTGAAGGGCGAAAATTACGATCCGCTCGCTTTTTAATTAGGCATTGGTCGACGTTTTGGTCCACTTTTTCTGATTTTAACTCCGTTAAAATATCTATTTTTATGCAATCGCGGTGAATTCTCAGTCATCGAGATCGCTTTTTGATTAGACATAGGTCTACATTTCAATTAATATCTCCGGAACTAATTAAAATTTTTAAATTCTGTTTTCACTCTCAACTCGGGAAGGCTTCTGAGCACCCGTATGTCAAATTTTATACTTCTGCGTTCAGTAGGGGCTGAACGTATAGATGCGCAGACAGACAAACATCTTCTTTTATTATAGATATATGAAAATAAGCATAAAATGACAGATTTTTACCTTCAAACCTGGAATAAATTGAGCTGCAAAGGGATTAAAATGTGTACCATTTACCAATACATCTGTAATACTAAAACACAAGGGTATTTCTTTAAGACCAAAATCGCTCGAACTGGGCATGCGCGAGAAAATTTCGAACCAATTAGGAACGGGAATATTATGCAATGCAATATGAACATCGATCATAGAGCTGGAGCAGACGACACCAGGAGACGCCTGATTAAAGCTCAATAATAAAAACAATTCACACGATACATTTATTGATTCATACTTTCTAAGGAAGTACATTAAAAACAATGCAATTCGCGAATACTTGGCTATCATCGCATGCATTTTAATTTCACTGAAAATTTTCTTACACAGGATAATAGTTCTAGAGTTTTTGTGGCGCCATCTCTTTTCATACAAACATACCATACCATATTCCTAATATTTTTTTCAATTTCTTAAAAGAAAAAAAAAAATGTTTTAAAAGTAATAAATTGTCGGAGTTTATTGTTCTTTAAAAGTTAACTTTTATCAGTTGAAAACTTTGTTTAGAAAAAATGAACATAGATGTTTAAAATCAGAGAAGGTTTCATTTCATTTTATTTTATTTTATTTATTTATTTTTTAATCTAATTTTTAATTGATCTCTTATATTTTATTTATGTACTATATTACAGAAAAAAATAATTTAAAAAGAATAACCTTAAAAATATTGATATTTTATACGAGTAAAAATTTGCATATAATTTATTATTAAAAATTTAATGAGCAAGTTAAGTTGCTAAAGTATTAAATGCATTCTTACTTATTCGAGCCCTGAGTAGCATGATCTAAGTGCAAATAAATTGTAATTATAGAATATAAAGACAACAAAAACACTATTAAAATTTATTTTAAATTAAATTATTTTGCTATATAAATTTATATGATTTTAAAAATATTTTTATTAAAAAAAAAAAAAAAAAAATCTGAGATTTTTTATTTTTTTATTGACAGATTACAGATGGCGCCACAGTCATATTGTAACTGAAATGGAATATTATCGATGCGAGCAAAAATAATATATATGAAAATATTGAATTTTGATGTGTGCTTTCTTTCTCCATTCTTACCATAATTTATAACTTCTGTCTCTCTTTTAATTACTCGAAACATTCTTTTGGTCACATTTAGAGTAAAATTAGAAAAAATCTTCGGATTTTATTTTTATTATACGAAGTACGCTTAAATTTTTGTACATTGAAATTTCATGAAATTTATTCACCCTTCCCCTCGAACCAAAAAATAATTGATTACAGCAGTGGATTTTAAACTGGTTAAGAGCAATGCGGAATATTAAAACAGGGTTGTTTAAAACTTTATACCATGAAGATTTAAGATGCACATGATGAGTCAAATTTTGACAGGTATTAACTAGTTTACCAATGTAATCAAATTTGAATAAAAGTCAGAACTAAATCTAATCATGTGAGCACAAGAATGGTTTAAAGATATTTTATTAAATACAAGTCTGTACATATTGATAAAGAGACAAATGAATACAATTCACAACTGAAATTGACAATCTACATAAGTGAGGAAATAAAAGTGATGAATTTTTAAAAATGATAATAAAATTAATAACAGCATAAATTTTAAATAAGTGTGGGCATTGTATAAATTACAAAACTAATATGTCATAATACTTTTTAATATAAAATTGTCATAAAGCATTTAAAAGTCTGCATCAAGTGTAAAACGGTGGTCTTCTTTTGCCATTACTCCAGCTTTCTGATATTCACCAACTTTTTTCTCAAAGAAATTTGTTTTACCTTCTAAACTTATGTGTTCCATGAAGTCAAAGGGATTTTCAACATTATAAATCTAAAAGAAGAAGAAATATAATCGATAACTCTTAAGATTAAAAGCTGCATCACATTTATACTGTTTAATAAAAATTTCTTTTAGTTTTTCATTAAAATGAGACTACATAAATGCTTACAAATCCTAAAATGTTAAAAATAAAATATATTTATTATACTAATATAGTCACAAATGACTAAGTAATAAAATATTTATATCACATATACAAATACACTAAACACTCTTTGATACACCAATGAATGTTTTAAAATCTTTTTCCAGGAGTCTATCCAGGTTTTAATTTTTTGGGCCATTTTTGTGGAAAAACCAATAACAATATTGTGTAAAACCTCTATTTTAACAGCCATTCTATCTAATGTTTAATATTAAGTTAATAATAGAATTTTAGTGAACTAAATATATGCAGTAGTTAAAAATAGTACTGAAAACATTGAAATTTTTTTTTATAAAAGGATAATTTTTATAAAACAAAATCTTCTGAAAGACTTGCTTTTATAAATTTTAATTTTGTGAAGAGACCTAATTTTTTCCTGGATCAACATTTAATAAATAAATAAAACATATTATACTTTAATAGGTACTGCTATGAATATCCATAACTGAGGAAAAGAAATTACTAACCTTATCACAATTCAGCTCAACCAGAAGTCTATCTGCAACAAATTCGATATATTGCTTCATCAATTTATTGTTCATTCCAATTAAAGCCACTGGTAATGCTTCTGTGAGAAATTCTTGTTCAATGGCAACAGCATCAGATACTATCTGGACTATTCTTTGTTCTGAAGGTTTATGAATTAAATGACTGAACATCAGGCAAGCAAAGTCACAATGCAAGCCCTGGAAAGAAAACAAAAATTGACTCTGAAAATATAAATTAAGATTTTTTTTTTTTTTTTTTTTTTTAAATGTTAACCCTTTACACATATTAAAGGGTTGGTTTCACACTAAAACAACAATTTTTCATTAATGTTTCATACACCTCTCTGACATTCAGGGCTTGAAAAATCTCAAAATTTTTACATGCCCTGTTGGCCATGTTAGTCTGCAGAATACATACCTAAATAAATTTTTTACATGCCCAAATAACTTATTCAAATGCATATGCATATTAATAAAAACATTCACATATCTAGTGAAAAGAATTTAAGAACACTATACCTTTGACATTATTTCAATTTAATTTAAGTAAGTCTTAGGACAAGGATGCTATATTTTAAAATTATTTTTGATTAACCCTTTGAGTGCTGAATACTCGCGGCCTATGCGATCCATACGGACAGCGTGCGGTTTGCGCTGACGAGTTGTCTCATTCTTAACGCGGACGCGCTTTATGCGAGTGTTGCATAGTACACTGATCATTTTTGCCAGGTGCGTATTTGCGTCCATAGTCCATACTGATAACATCTGCTAAGCGTGTATTTGCATCCATAGTCCATACTGATAACATCTGCTAAGCATGTATTTGCGTCCATAGTCTATTAATGACTTTCGCTGGACGCATATGTGCGTCCATAGCACTCAAAGGGTTAAAATATTTGCATGCCTAGCCAGGCATGTAAGGGAGAAAAATACAAGCCCAATCTAAATTTTTACATGCTTTGGGCATGTCGGGCAATATAATTTTCAAGCCCTGCTGACATGCCTACAACATTAACCATCCCATACTGAAATACTTTATGACAGGGGTGCAGAAAATGTTAAGACCTCTGAAATCCCCCTCCCCCTCCCAAACGCATTCTAAATTTCCCTCAATAATGCAAGAATCTATTTTGTTTAGGGTGACTACAGAAATTCAGAAAAAAAAAAAAAGTTCCATGATTTCTATTATCTAACCACAGCAGTTTAAAAATTATATTAATAGGTAAAAATACCTCAATCTATTTTTTTTGTTGTTGTTGTTGACTTTGTTAATAGGGTAGGTGCTCCAGTGATTGGTATGCTCCAGTAATTGACATCTATCCCGAAATAATAAGAAAAATAATATTTTACATGTAAGCATGTAATGCTTACACACATTTTATGTCATTTGCACATTTTATGTCAAACACTGGAGCATAGGGTGCTAATAACTGGTAAAATGAATAACTAGCAGTGTCAAACGCCAAACACTGGAACATAGGGGCCAATTACTGATAAAATAAAAAATGGCAGTGTCAATTACTGGAACATTGAGTGGGTGTCAAATAAAAATTCATTAAAAAAAAATATATATATATCAAATGTATATATTTTAACATATATATGAATGTCTTTCATACCATATGTACTAACTTAAGATTTCTAAAAACAATTTCTGATGACTAGAACATTAAGAACCTCAGAGATTGCTCTAAAAGTGTTAATCACTGGTGCACTTACCCTATACACAAAAGGAAAAATAAAATATAAATGAAAGAATTTAAATTAGGGAAAATTTTTCAATATATAATTTTTTTTTTTTTTTTTTTTTTTTTTTTTAAGCACACCATATTAACATCATACATACCACAAAATTGATCGTCAAGTTGTTGCACTAAGAATATTTAATAATAATAATAAAAGAAATTGGGGATTTTTTTTATGTTAATCTGTTGAAATTCAATTAGATAGCAGCCAACCCTGTGCAATTTTGACTGGCATGGCCTGTTTGGCGATATTTCAGTCATCAATTCCATTATTTTTGTGCATTTTTATGAAATTCCCTGATTTTGTTCAAGGTGATTTCCCTGTTTTCTCTGATTGTCAACACCGTGTTATTAAACAAAGCCATTTATTCTAAGTATCTAAGTGTTTAAGAGAATAAGCATACAACCATAAATCAAAATAAAACAGCTGTTAGTTAGTATTATATAAGCATCACAAGGTTTGTTTTTTCAAAAGATTGTTATTTAGCAGGGGTGATTGTGAATTTATGAAAAAATACTTTAATTTTTAGAAAGAAAAAATTTTACATGGAGAGAGAACATATAATTGAAGGGAGGTCCAATATGAAAAAAAAAAGCTCTCAATATGGGGGGGGGGGATTAGCTTTTTAGCAGTCATATGAAATTGATATTTTAGTTTTTTAGATATATTTATGCAGAAGAGCTGAAATTTTAGTATTGAAATAAACAGTACATGAATTCAGGTAAATTATCTGAACACAATCATTTCTGATTTAAATTTACAATTTTTTCCAAAAAATATATTAAAAATAAAAAGGCAAATTACCTCATCCCTACTAATGAGTTCATTGCTGAATGTCAAACCAGGCATTAAGCCTCTCTTCTTCAACCAGAAAATAGCAGCAAAAGAGCCAGAGAAGAAAATACCTTCAACAGCAGCAAAAGCAATTATTCTTTCTCCAAAAGATGCATTGGTATGATTGATCCAAGAAAGGGCCCAGTCAGCCTTCTTTTTCACACAGGGTAGAGTCTCAACAGCATTGAAAAGTTTTTCTCTAAAAAATAAAAATTCAATTATTTTGTACATAATTTACTAGAAGAAAAAAGAAAAGAAAATCTAATTTTTAGAAGGCGATTTTTTGTATACGTAATATTTACTTTCTTGTAAGGAATCAGAAGTGAGGTGTAAAGATAGTTATTAAAAAATATGAAAAGTAGTAGAAAAATAGAGCTGATATAGTGAATAAGTAATGTACAGAGAAAATATAATCATTTCCATAGAAGTCTTTTAAAAGGGATACAAATCTGAAGGCTGTCATCATTTGAAAATTAAAATTAGGGACACCACAAAACAAAAAAACATAGTAACCTTAGTACACAAATGTGGAATTATTTCTTCACTTATATTTTAAAACTTGTTTAAATGATTTATATTGTGCTCTAAACAATGTAATTTTTTTTTTAACTATTTCTAATTTTAGTTTATTGTTTAAAAATGTGACAAAATCTCTTAAAATACAAGAGTGATATTTTGCATAAAAGATATTTTTTAGACAATTATAACACTGTAAAGTGTAAATTTATTTAGAAACATATTATACACATTTTAAATACAATTCAAATTAATCTATTTATAACTAAAGTATGTTGCATTCATTGCTTTTTTAAAAAAATTTAAAGTGGCACGGACCTTCCATATTAGACACTCACTGCTAATAACATTGATTCACACAGACAGATTTATTGCTCTTTATAACACTAAATATCCTTTCAAACATAGCATTCCTATGGGACAATGTTTTCCTAACATAACTCTACTGAATCTTTGATATAACAAACATCAGCACTTTATTTTACTAAGTAAGCACCACTGTTCATCAGATCTAACTTGATTTAAAAAAGGAAAAGCATCAGGTAGTTTAGTGATTAGAGAGGGAAATGGACAAGTCAGAAAACAGGGGCTAACACTTAGCGCTTTAAAATATATATATACATATTTTTTTTTTAATTCTTTATTTAATACTAGACTTGATGTTTTAAAATAAAGCAATAGATCTTTCATCACTTGTAAATTATGTGATTAATAGCTTTAGAACTATGATTGAATATATACAGTGTTCGCACAAAAAAATTAAAAGTTTTAAAAGTTCTTTTCAAAAGTTTTTACTTAAAAATATCCGACAAAATTCTCTTTTTTCTCATTAACTATATATAGCGGAGATTCCTACGTGTTAGATCTTGGACAACAATCCTCGACGTGAAAACTGTTTAAATGATCTCATTATAGTAAATTGTTGGTCCTGTCAGAACTGTTATGTTTAGTGGAATAAATAAAGCTGCACAAGTATATTCATATTGGTGAATTATGTATTAATTAAAGAAAGTAAGTTATAATTTACATACTGCAACACACGCCGCTTACAAAACGAACGAACAAGACAACAACTATTAACTACTGTTGCCAATACTTATACAAAAGTACGTGTTGCCACAAATTACTAATTATGTAGAAATAATATATCAGTATTACCTGGGAAATATAATCACATACAAGTGAAACAATTTCAACACCCCCCCTTGATTAGATTTCCCTTATTTTAATTTAGTCCTACACTAAGTTTTTTGGGCACATAAAGTTCTCTTTTGCACACTCTTTGTGAACATGTCTGCAACATTTGACCCAGAAGGTACATATGTAAACGTTAACAGTTTTTCTTCTACCCTTTCACGTAGGAAAAAATGTCTAAGTTCAATGTGCTTATTTCGTTCAGAAGTGACATGGTTCTTGGCTAAGGCAATTGCTCCTTGATTGTCAACATGCATGACTTGTGGGAAATTTAAAAATTGCACATTAACTATTTCTTGTAGGAAGTTCTGAAACCACAGTACCTCTTTAACTGCGTGGCACATTGAAAAATACTCTGCTTCAACAGTCGAGAGGGCAGTTGTTCTTTGCTTTTTGCTGCTCCATGAGACAGCTCCACCTGCGAGTAATACTACATAACCACTGAATGAGCGTCTGTCATTCTTATCGTTTGCCCAGTCAGAGTCACAAAATACTTCCAAATTTTTCCCAGTCTTGTGGTAAGTTAATTTTGAATTCTTGGTCTGCTTTAGGTAAGGTAAGATATGTTGCACACCAGTCCAGTGTTCTCTGCTAGGACAACTGTTAAACTTACTCATATAAGTTGTAGCGAAAGCTAAATCAGGTCTTGTTCCCCCTGCTAAGTACAAGAGACCTCCAACAGCTTGTCTGTACTTTAAAGCTCCTTCGGCACTCAACCTATTATCTTCAGATGCTTGCAAATATTTAACTCCTGGATCTAATGGCGTTGAAGCTCCTTTAGCATTTAACATACCAGTTGTTTCTAGTAGTTCATTACTATAAGCATTTTGGTCGAGAGTCATAGAACCATCCTTGTTTCTGGTTATTTTAATTGATAGTAAGTGAAGTATCTCTTCTAAGTCCTTGACTTCAAAAACAGCTTTTATGTCATTCTTAAATTTTTGAATTGTTGAGTATGTGTTAGACATGACAAGTAAATCATCCACATAAACCCCTACAATCAATTCTCTTTCCTTGTTAAAATAGACACATGGATCTGCTCTTGATCTCGTCAAGTTAACTGATTTTAGGAAACTATCAAGGCATATGTTCCACTCTCTGCCAGATTGATGAAGGCCATATAGACTTTTCTTCAGTAAACAGACTTCTTGACCTGGTTTTTCACACAGATTTAACTGTGGCTGTTCCATGAAGACTGTCTCGTGCAATTTTCCATTTAAATAGGCTGCGGTAATATCTAGCTGGTGAACTTGCCAATCTCTTTCCACTGCAAATGCCAATAATGTTCTAATTGACTTTGATTTTATTACTGGACAAAAGGTTTCTTGATAGTCTATTCCTTCTACTTGGGTATATCCACGAGCGACTAATCTTGCTTTATACCTTTCTATTTGTCCATCTTTATCAAATTTCCTCCTGAACACCCATTTGCATTTTACGATTTTTCTCCCCTTTGACTTAGGCACTATGTCCCAGGTGTCATTTCTCTGTAAGTTATCCAGTTCTTCTTTCATAGCTTGCTTCCATTTTTCTACGTCTGGACTATTTAAAGCTTCTTCTAAAGTTTCTGGATCACTCTGAAAAGACCTATTGGATACATCTGGGTCATGCGTTGATTGTCAGCTGGATTCTTCATTTGCCACTCTGTTTATTTCTGGAAAATTTTCTTCGAACGTCTCTGAATTGCCCATAACATAATCCTTGGTCCACTTAGGAGCTGTTGTTTGTCTTCTGGATCTAGTTTCAGTCTGATATGTCTTCTCAACTTCATTCTCTACTGGATTTTCATCTACAACATCTTTCTCGTCACCCACAGTTAGATCTTCATCTGCATCTTGCTGAGAAGGCAGTGTTATTATATTTTCTGTCATGGAGGGTTTTTCTTCAAATACTACATCTCTCGAACAAATTACAGTTGTTGTTTCTTTGATGTAAATACGGTACCTCTCATCTCCATCATATCCAATAAGATAACCTTTTGTCGCTTTTCTGTCCATTTTTCTTCTCTTTTGAGCTGGGATGTGGGCATAGCAGACTGATCCTATGATGCGCATATGCTTTATTCTTGGTTTTCTGTTCAGACACAGTTCATAAGGACTTACATTTGGTACTCAGGACTTCCCTGTTCTGTTCAGAATGTAAATTGAGGTATTGATGAACTCTGCACATAGGGATGCTGGAAATTCTATTTCTCCATTCGAATAAAGTTCTGGCCATCTCAACAATGGTTCGGTTTTCACGTTCAACACAGCCATTCTGTTGAGGTGTGTATGGAGCTGATAATCTTTGAGTTATTCCATATCTCTTCAAAATTTTTCGAACTGCTTCATTGTCAAATTCACCACCATTATCACTGATAATTTCTTTAATGTCATGGCCTAGATTTTTCGCATGAACTATGAAGTCTTCCAGTACGTTCTTTACTTCTGATTTTTGCTTCAAGAAGAAACCATACCTAAATTTAGTGTAGTTATCTTTAAAAACAGCAAAGTATCTAAACTTTTGGAAAGATTCATCAAATGGACCACAAATGTCTGTTGAGATTAGTTCTCCTGATTTTGTCGGTTTATTTCTTGTACCAAATTTTAAACGATGGGCTTTACCATAAACACAAGCTTCACATAATTTTATATCAGCTTTAACTTTGACATTTAATTCTCTCTCAATAATGGATTTTATATGTTGCTTATCTTGGTGTCCATATCTTTCATGATAAAGCTGAAGTATTGAATCATCACTTATAGTCATGTTAACATAAACTTGGGTTTCTGGAACTAAGCATTTCATAACTGCCTTGAAGAGACCACCTCCAGCATTTCTTATGCCATGTAGAACTACTTCGCCATCAATCTTTAAATGACAATCTTTGAATGTTGATTCAAATATACTATTCCGGTTTCTATCTTGGGCTGCAAGAACAGAAAATAAATTTTTACTGATTTCTGGGACATACCAGACATTTTCTAAATATTTAACTTGATTTTTCCCATTTACAGTTGTAATTATTTTAATGGTTCCTTTTCCAATAGCTGATAACCTTTTTCCATTAGCTACTGTGATGCTATGGGGTATTTCAAACTTTTCAAAATCAATAAAACAGCTGTTGTTATTGGTGACATGTTTTGAAGCCCCATTATCAATGAACCAGTCTTCAGTACTAGTTTCCATAGAAAATACTTCATCATCTACAGCTAAAAGTGTCATATTAACAGCAGAATTGTTATTACCTTTACTGGTATTTGGATAGTTTGGTTTAGGAGGTCTTCCATCTGCTATCCATTTCTTGCATGATTTTATCCAGTGGCCCTTTTGATGACAGTAATTACACTTAGTGTTATTTTTCTTGCTTGAAAATGCCTTGTGTTTTTGATCTAAACTAACTGCTAGAGCTTCTTGATCTTTACTTTCTGTAAGTTTTGGATCTTTCTTTAATTCTCTTTCATGTGTGCACAACTGCGTTGTTAATTCATCCAAGGTTCTTTTCTCATCACTTAAAAGTAACCAACTTGACTTGAAATTTCGATAACTCACAGGAAGTGTATCCAATATCTTGCAAATTAATAACATTTCCGTAAGCCTATTTTCATTTTTATTTTCAAGTCCATTGTTCAAATCATTCCACAGATTTTTCAGTTTTGATTGATGATCGGACATATCACCATCAGACCAATTGAACCTGAAGAATTGTAAACAAATATTTTACAATTGGTTGTCCGACGAATCTTCGAAAATCTTGTGCAACTCAAGCCAGACTTCTCTCGCGGAATCAAATCTCATTACTTTTTGCAAAGTATCTTCAGTCATGGAGTTTGTTAGAACCATCATAGCACTGTTATTTGCTTTCTTAAAATCTTTCAAGTCTTTCTTGTACTTATTCTTGATGTCTTCAGCATCTGCTATATTTGGTTCTTCTGGCTTCTCTAATCTCCCTTCGACGTAAAGGGCAAAACTGGGAAAATTCATTAGTGGCCAGTGGCCGGTACTGTCAGTTTCATTAGTAGCCACTTTTTTAAGTTAGTGGCCACTTTTCACATGATAAGACTATTTCTTTCAGACTGCAAAAAGTATTGTCACCATTTTGCGGTATAATTACCACAAGAAAAATATGAAAATAAGAAATACATATAATAACCAAATTAACATAGGGACACTGAAATTGTAATCACGCTGTTTTTAAAAATCCTAAATTAAAATCTATTTAGGGCTGTAATAATAACAGCAAAAGTTTTTATCTTTCAGATAATTCAGTAGTACTTTTTTTTCCCCCCAATTTATTTAAGTGAAATAAGCTGTTATCATTCACAGTTCACATTGATATTTTCTAGTAAATGAATCAGCTGATTCATCATCATCACAACCTTTTACATGGTCATGTGTAAATACAGTTAGAAGTTTTATTATTTTTTCTTATTTCTAAAGACACACTTTTTAAAATTATTTTATTTCAATAGAGTTAAAATATTTCCTCTTAAAAAGTATAGATATGGAAACTTAGCTGCTTCATTAAAAATAATTTACTTAGCTGCCAAATTTGTACCTTTTAAAATAGGGAGATTTCTACTTTAAAATGGGAAGGAAAAAGGAAGATTTCTACTCAAAAGAAAGCAAATACAAAATTTTTTGAAAAATACACATTTAAGCCAAATCAAATTTTGATACACACATTTGTCAAATATCTTAAATGGGTTAAATATACACTAATTTCTACGGAGATAACAATGGAAAAAGATTGTGGTTTTCAGGACATTTGATCATTAACTGCTAGTTGAAATGGAGGGGGGGGGGGGAATACATCTATATACTTCTTTATAGGTTCTAGAATCTAATCAAGAAAGTTTAAAATGAATATTTATGTTATGGATGGAGAAAGACTGTAAATCACAAGGCTTCAGTGGAGCATGTGATTGCCAATCGTTGGAGGGGGGGGGGGGGGGGGGGGGGAAGACACGATTACAAGAATTATGAGTAAGAGATATTAAACAATTTTGCTTCTTTACAGATTCTAGAATCTAAAAAAGTATGTTTTAAATAAATATTTATATTTTTGCAGCAAATTGAGAATGATTAGAAATTATAAAGCTTTATATAAGCTGTGTGATCACAGATCGTTAGGGGAGGGAAAGGGGGGGGGGGGAGGGGGGTGTCCAAAAAATTATATGAGTGAGATATATTAAACAATTCTACTTCTTTATAGGTTGTAGAATATAATAAAGCAAGTTTAAAATGAACATTGACATTTATGCCATGGATGGAAAAAGATTGGAAATCACAAAGCTTCGATTGCCTATCGTCGCTCAATTTTTAGAATCTTTTAATGATCACAAAAAGTGGCGACTTTAGTGGTGATCGATGCATAATTTTTAATCGGCATATTTTTTTATTTAGTCGCCATGTGGCCGGTGGCGACTGTTAATTTTGCCCTTTACTTCGACGACATCCAAAGCATCTGCGTAATAATTTAACACGAACTTTATTCTATATTTCCATATAGACCAGTCATTTTTACCTGATAATGGCTCAACTGGGATTTTTCCCTGTTCCATTTTTAGAAATTTTTACAAAGTTCTGATCTATCGAAGTTATCACGTGTACGTACGCAACTAGGCTTATGTATCGCCGCTAAAATTTAATTTCCACCTTTGGCGCATTTAACGAGCTGGTGGCCATAACCTGTTATGTTTAGTGGAATAAATAAAGCTGCACAAGTATATACTGGTGAATTATGTATTAATTAAAGAAAGTAAGTTATAATTTACATACTGCAACACACGCCGCTTACAAAACGAACGAACAAGACAACAACTATTAACTACTGTTGCCAATACTTATACAAAAGTACGTGTTGCCACAAATTACTAATTATGTAGAAATAATATATCAGTATTACCTGGGAAATATAATCACATACAAGTGAAACAATTTCAACAAGAACATGACATCTATGCCAAGAACGCTTGACGGTGAAATGATCTCAGCCTGTAAGGTTCACTTTTAGGCCACTGGTAGAGCACATATTGAAAGGAGATAAACATATCTTTAAACATTACTTATAATGTAATAATAATATATATGTGACATAATTTTGTTGACCATATGCATTCTAAGTTATTCTTATCATCTAATTTTTTGGCAACAGAGCACTTTTTAGGATAAATGTTTCACAGATATTAAATTTTTAAAGTTGATTAAAAAATATTTAAAGTTTTTGTGTTTAATTAAATAAACATGTTTGAAATAACAAACCTTTCCGCTTTGTCTCTAATATAAGTATCTATAAGTAGACTGTACATTTCAGAGTGCACGTTTTCTATCGCTATCTGGAAGCCATAGAAACATCTAGCTTCAGTAACTTGCACTTCTTGGGAAAACCTTTCAACCTAAGGGAAAAGAGGGGGAAAAAAAGCTATATACATATATATGGAACATTTTCTAACAGACAGAATTACATTTACACTATTAATAGACAACGTCACTTTCTCCCCCCTACAAGAAATAAACAAAAAACACTAAATATTTATATATATATATATATATATATATATATATATATGTCATGTCGTAGACTCCTGATTTCGTGTTTGCAGTCGTGAATCCATAAGAAAATAATCAAGGCAGGTTAACTGGAAACTTATTTATGTCCACTTCAGGGCTGGGGATTTGAGTCGTATTAGGCAATGAAGTCTGCTGGGGTCTTGTAATCAGTCCCACGACGTGACCAGAATTTTCCGGTGACCCGACCGCATATTTACTACCTTTACATGAGCTCAAACGGGGATGCAGTTCGACGTTGTTGATTGGTTTTTGTTTTGCGTGTCATACCTGACGTCACGCTTTCCGCCAAAGTTTAATGGAAAATTCTATCCTATAAAGTTTTAATGGTTTATTGTATTTCGACTTTATTTGTAAAATGTCTGTATTTTCGGAGTCAAAATTTCCTTCATCATTCATTCATGAAATTTAATCAATTTCTGATAATATAATTACAATTCGCTGTAATATAAAAAAATTAGAAGAGTGTGAAAAATAGATACAAGAGTTTGGCGAGTTGACAAACACCAAGATTTGCTTGCTCTTAAGAATTAATACAAGTTTTTTTTTTCGTCTCATTTTAATTTTATATGTATCGTAGTTATCGTACAGCAGTTTTAATGGAAAAGACGTAATGTAAATATAATAATGAATAGATAGATAAAATAATACATTTCCTATTCTGTTTTCAATTTCAATTATTTTTTATTTAATTATTTATTTTTAAAAATCTTTTTGTCTCTTCAATACGCAAACATTTTTTAAATATTTTTAAAATATGTTTAAATGTGGCGCCATCTGCATAATCGGATGTTAGTTAATGCACTTAAAATATTATTTATTTATTTTATCTAAGTATTTTATATAAATAGGTTTTACAAGATATTTTAATTATAATTTATAAGGATACAAATGAAATTTATATGCAGCTGTACTCTACGTTACTTTTCTTTAAAAATATAATAAGCAATTATTTTTTATTTATTTATTTACTTTTTATTTATTTTTAAAATTTTCTTAAATATTTTTTGTTACAATTATATTTATTGATTTATTTTTTAATGTCAGAGCAATGATTTTCAATAGCATAAATATTTTACATTTTATAACTGGAATCTTAGAATATCTAAAAAATTTGTGCATGAATGTTTTTAAAGTATTTTGCTATACTTAAAAATAATTCTTTTAAATTTAGATTTACAAAAGAACTATATTTTATTTATTTATTTTCCAATTAGTTATAGCATTTTGTTTTAACCCTTTCGCTACCAACATTTAAAAAATAAAATAAAAATTATAACAATAAATAAATTTAAAAAAGAAATTAAACAGTCTAGTGCTGCCATCTATTAGTGTTACTTTAAAATATTAGTGCTTTTGGTAAGGAAATAACTAAAAATGCAGACAAACTTTTGAAATTAATTTTAAAACGTCTTAAAAAAAAAAAAAAAAAAAAAAAAATCTAAAAAGCATGCCCTTGATCATGGACATCAGTAGTGAAAGGGTTAATCTTCATCTCAGAGATAAATGATGAGAATAATAGCTGAAAAATTATTTTTCATGAACTTTTTGAAGTAAAATTTGCCACCTATACATTTCAATATTTCTCAGTAATACATGATATACTTTTTCTTCTACTATATGGGTAAGAAAAAGTTGTAACGTGAAGTATAAAAAACTATTTTTACTATAAAATGGGCAAATAATGCAAGAGAGAGAGAGAAAAAAAAAATGATATTAATTTTCTTAAAAAAAAAAAAAAAAAAAAAAAAAAAGAAAGAAAGAAAAAGACAGATATTTTCAAGCATACAAGAGTTTAAAATATATTACTATGACTTTAATGGATAAGCCATATTCCTTAAATGGTAATAAATTGTTTATTTATTTTTAAAAAAGTACAATAAATTAATAAGGCATTTAGTACAATTATGTATTTTTCAAATCAGATTTCCAGAAAGTGTTTTACTTTTTTCATTTATTTAATATTTTTAAATCTTTTATTTCGATGTTTGTAATTTTATTTTCCCTAAGGTTCGGAAAAAAATAAATAAATAAAGTCCCCCCTTTTTTTTAATTAATAAAGTATTTAGAATAATAACAAGGTATTTAGTATTATACGTACTTATTTAGTTTTGAAATCAGATTTCATGTATATATATATATATATATATATATATATTGAATATTTTTAAATTTGTTATTTTGATGATTATAAAAGAATAAGAATAAAAAATATTTTTTTTTGTTAAAAATAAATGCATAAATAAATAAAAATGATAATTATCTAATAAAATTGTTGTTAAGAAATTCTTTAAAAATGTGTTTAAGGCGTGAAATTAATTTTGCGTGAAAGATAGTTAGAAAACTCTTTCAAATATTCATATTCATTTATATTCGCATAAAACGAGAGAAATGTTGTAGATTATTACTGATTTAAGCTAAGTATTATAATCAGTGGAGAGTCATTGCGTCATAAAAGGCAGCAACCAATCTGCAACGTCAAACTGCATCCCCGTTTGAACTCGAGTAAAGGTAGTAAATATGCGACCCGACCTCACACGTAACGTTCAAATTCAGTGGTGCAGAGTTGTACTTTTTTCTGGCAAGAGCTAATCACGAAAGATTACTAAATTTTGGCATGTTCCATCTTTTAAACCCTTAATTTTTGGCGTAAATTGGCGTATTTCTAAACCCATCCCATTTTATTTAATTGGTTATTTTATTCAAAACCAACGCCTCTTCCTACCTTTTCATTGTTTTCTATTGGTTATAATTTTGTATTTCGCAGACATCGTGACGCTGGTCGGCACTTTATTTTGCCAACTTGCCAAGTCATTAAAATAATTATCAAATCTTTTGTTCTTTAACTGAATCTTTCCGGCGCCTATTGTTTATTAAAATTACTTCTAGGGTAATTTATAGGATAATTTATAAGCTATTTCCAAATATCAAAATACTTAAATGATTAATTTGTTTTATTTATTTCAAATGATGATGATTGCGATTGTAATTTCCATTCGTTATTGTTTATACTTTTAGAGTAATTTATAATTTAATATGAAATTTTTTTTAATGCTTTCTGCTATCTAAAAAGAATATCGTAGAATGTAAACACGATAATTTAAAATATAAAAATATTAATTTATTTCTTACCTCTTTTTATCCATTTTTTTTTATATCTTTCATATATATTTATTTATTACGGATGCATCGAATAATCGGTATCTATTCGGTATTCGGCCATACTACCGAATATTTGGTTTGGCCGAATCTCAAACGATTCAAGCTAGTTTAGTTGGGATATATAAATTAAAAATTCAATTTTTTTAAATTTATAATTATTTGAAAAAAAATCTGCTATTTTTAATTATCATTAAATTAAAATTTTTCAGAGTAATTAAGAAATAGATTATATTTAAATGAAAACAATTGTTTTATCTAGTTTCAAGTAACATGAAAGAAAATTATCAGTTACATTAATCATAACCCCAGTGGCAGAAACACTGCGACACGGCGATGTAGTCGCGGACACAGAAAAACAGCTTGCAGACAGTTTTTGTCTGCACAAAGAAAAAAATTTGTCCATAACTTTCGGATAGCAATTCACTTATAAAAATTTCTGTATCAAAACTAAACCTAATACTTTTAATATTTATATTGTGTTGTGTCAAACATTGCTATAAAATATTTAATTGAATGTGATGAATGAATACAATTGTTTATAAAATTGTATTCATGTATTGTTGCACGAGATCACCACCGATGTTAACACATGTTTATTTCAAATTGTACCAAAAGTCTAACTGGTACAACTGAGAGTTAAGAGTTCTGAACCCCCAAGCTCTCCTAAGTCTTTTACTGGTTGAAAATGACTTCGGACTTATACATGCATGCAAAATTTAACCTTAATATTTCACTGTTAAATAATAAAATTTGTGCTTATTTTCTATTTTTACACTGTTTAGGATGGATAAATGTGGGTAGCAATACGTGCTAGAAGTGAGACGAGTTTTACAGCTTCACAAAAATCCTTTGAAACAGCAAATTATTTAAGTTTTTTTTTTTTTTAAATTCAGATGAGATAAGTCCTGTTTCATAGCTTTTCACATCTTTCCCTAGTTTTGTATCATCCCCTGTCATTAAACTGATTCCGTATTTGTTGAAAATATGAAACATTATAGCCAATTTTGGCGAAAAGGGTTTAATCTTTTGGTTACCCTTCTCAATGTAAAGGTCGCCCGCTAATCTGAGCTTTACCATCAGATCACTGTTAAGTGTTAACTTTGAGCCATGATAAAAGTTTTATTTTCTTATGGAACTGCAATAGAAACTAAAATACGAAAGGCTCATCCAGACAAAATTGGGACCTTTTTACTGCCTCTCCAAAAAATTCTATTTCACAAAACAGGCCCATTCATAAAATTCAAAACAATAAAACAGACCCATTCACACAATTCAAATCTATGAAATAAGCTCTTTCAGAAAATTTCATTTTATAAAAAACTGATCCTTTTGAAAAATCTTTCCATTCTTTCAGTATTATATCAAATGACATGATTGCCTGTAATACTTTGTTCAGTGAAGCACTATTACCTTAATATTAAACATTATAGAGCGATCGCTACACAATAATACTTTTTCACAAAAATAATTTTAAAACTTCACAAAAATAGGACCCAAAAATTAAAATGTGGATTGACCTCTGCAAGTTTGATGCCTGTAGTACTCAGCAAATAAAGATAATTTGGACTAGTTTTTAGACATTTTATTTATGATACTGGCATGAACATAAAAAAATATCAAGATTCTACTTTAAAAACTTTGTAAGTTACCAGAAATTAGACCTTCATCTCATGGCAGAATAAGGTAATATTCCGCAAACTTGGAATCAGTATTTATTGCTTGAGAAATAACTTGAGAAACTGACACATATATTTACATAGTGAATAAGGATAAATTAAATCTATATGGAATCTGGAAATAATTGTACAGGGGTGGAGCATTGCAGTCTCCAACCAAGCTAGACACTGATGGCTAAATTAATTGCTCTATTACAATGTAGGCATAATAAGCTGTAGTAGAAATTTACGTGAACAAATACAAATGGGAAATTGAGCAGAATCCATCAATGCCAACTAATTTAACTAGAAGAATTTCTTTCAATAATAATTTTCTAAAATTGCTTTATGTTAAGGGGCATATTTATATTTGTTATTTTACAATAAGATATGCCCTTATTATAAGTTTATTTATTTTTTTTTTTTTATCCAGTGCATTTCTATTTTTACAAGTTTCATTACAATAATCCTATTAAAAATATTGAAAGAAAAATAAGAGTATTTAGCAAATTTCATGTATCTAAGAGGTTTTTTTTTTTTATTTTTATGAACTACTTTTTAATTACTCCTAACAACATCTACATTTTATACTAAACATCAAACTAATATACATATTGAAAGGAAAAGAAGAAATGAACTTTTTAATTTTCATTATAAATTATGGTCGTTACACAGTTAGAAAATTTTAGTGATTTAAATAATAAGCTTACATGTTATAATAAATTAATCAAGACAAATTTTTTTCACTTCCTTGAAATATCTGTACCCTCAAAGTTTATTTAAATATTTTGCTGAGAATTAATAAGGATAATATTTTTTCAAATATTTTAGAAAATTATACAAATAATTACCAGGTTCTCATTCACTATGCCATCACTTGCAGCAAAAAATGCTAAGATATGAGAAATGAAAAATTTTTCATCTGGCTTTAATTTTTCCCAATCACTTAGATCTTTAGATAAATCAACTTCTTCAGCAGTCCAAAATGATGCTTCGGCTTTCTTGTACATTTGCCAGATATCTTGATATTCAATTGGAAATATAACAAACCTCCGAGGATTTTCACGTAATAAAGGTTCGTCTTCTACTGTTTTGGAAATCTTTGAATGTTTCTTCTTTTCAGATTTCAAGATTGTTTCATTCTGAAAATAAAATACAATATAGTCATTAAAATAGTGCAGGTACTTAATTTAATTTTTTCCTTAAAATATACTGTATCATTGACAGCTCTTTATTTAAAAATTATTAAACGACTTATATATATTGAAAAAATATTAAATTCTTGAATAAAGGAAATAAGAATATAAGAGAGAAAGTTAATCTTTTCCAAAACTTAGAAATATATATTTAATTATTTTTATTTGTTAAATTTTCTACTTATTTGCTTAGGAAAAACTTAAAATATATCTGTTTACTGCAATCGTAAGTTCGGTGTACTATTTAAAAGCCCATTTTTATATTTTATGAATAATTTTAATTAAAATATACTTAATTCATTTGTCGAATAAACGAGACAATATACATTTTAAAGAATACTTGGAAAAATTATAAGTTGCTAAACGTTTAGAAAAAGAATGCTAGTTATTTCAACACATTACAAGTACGAAGAAAACAAATATTTCGGTAAATCCTTACTTTATTTTCTTTGTTTACATTAGAATCATTCAAGATATTACGCGAAATTTCACCTAATACTGTGATTCCCGAAGACATTGTTAAAACGGAATAAAACAAAAGTTAAAAGAAATTAAAAGCGTCTTAAATCTGCTTTCAACGAACCGACAGTTTCGGAAATAACTGGTCAACCGAAAATAAAACCGGGAAAATTTACAAGATGCGCAATATTTTCGCGCGAATTTTCTATCCAATAATAAAATGTTGCCAAATAACAAATATTACATAATGAAGGTCAGTAATTTTTAAATTTCAATGACGTTATAATCGAAAGAATTTTTAAAGGGAAAAAAAATTACCATCAGATGTTAGATAAACAAGGGCGTTGCAAAATTTATAATTATTGAAAAATTGTAGATGTATCCTTGTTGTTCATTCATTTCAAATCTTTAGGAAAAATCGATGAACCATTGATATAGGGTTACATAAAAACGGAACGCTTGTAACTTCGATGACGTAAATACGTAAATTCTGCAAGTTTCCTGCAAATACAGTCGGGAGCAAAAGTATCCGAGCACTAGCAAAAATTCCTATCTGAAAAGAGTACACTGAATGCAGTTTTGTTAAATAAATCCTTGTCGAATCCTGTTCTTAGTCAGTCTAAGAATACGATTCGACGAGGATTTATTTAACAAAACAGCGTTAAGTGTGCTTTTTTTTTCATAGGAATTTTTGCTAGTGCTTGGATACTTTTGCCGCCGACTATAGTTATACATTTGGAACGCTTGCAGACGGCTTTGCAAACGGAAGTGTTTCATTTGTATGTACCCCATAATAATGGATTGATCATTGGGGAGAAAAAAGTGGTTCCTTTTCACTTGGATTGGGAAAAGATCCGCGATTGCAATGAAATGCTCACCCTCTGGAGGGCTAAGGTATAGCTTTCGGCTTTCGTCGAGACGCCATTGCTTGCTGTATATTCGATGTTTAGTTACACATATATTGAATAAAAATGAATAAATTCGGTAAAAAAGATAACACATACTGTTGTGTGCCATAGTGTAACTCCAAAGGATCAAGAAGAAAGGATCAGGATCAAGTACCCCCCGGGGGGGAAGTGATGCCCCTACACGCACAATTTTCCCCCCCTAGTTAACTGCTGCTATTATCAATTATTCATATTAGTTTTACAATCACAAGCTAAAAATAACTCTCATTATGTACATTTATACGAAATTTTGTCCTATACTGCTGTTACGTAAAGTATTAGGTTGTGATTTGTGGCAACAGTTTTGTAATGGCTGGAAATAAACAAGAATAGAATTCCATGTTGGTGTAAGAGTTTAAGATTCTCTTTATCCTTTATTTAAAGTATTTTAAGATTATACAACAATATACGAAACATGGTGGCAGACGGAAATTTATAAAGAAGTACTGTGAAGCTGTGAACTGTGATTTTTTTTTCTCAGAGAAGAAAAATACTCCTGATACGATGAGTACCGATGCTAAGCCTATCGCAGTCAAACCGCCAGAACCTTTGGTGTTCGATAATAATCTGTGGGCAAACTATGCTATTCTAACCAACTTAGAGAAACAAGATGTAAAATATCAAGTTGCTTTACTATTGCATACTCTTGGTGACGCTGCGTTGCAAAGGTATAACGGATTTTCGTTTTCTACAGCAGAAGATGCAAGAACAACTACGGATATAATCGATACGTTCGAGCAATATGTAGTAGGTGAAATTAATGAAACGTATGAACGCTTTATGTTCAATAATAGAAAGCAACAAGAAAACGAAACGTTTGATGAATTTTTATCTGCCATAAGAGTGCTAATTAAAACATGCAGCTACTGTACGGATTGCATTGACTCGTTACTTCGAGATAGAATTATTTTGGGTTTGAAAGATAACCAATTGCAAGAACTGCTCCTGAGAGAGAGAAAGTTAACATTAGAAAAATGCATTGACACATGTAGAGCTGCAGAATATGCACAAATTAAAAGAAAAGAATTTCGTCCAGAGATTGTGAACAAAATTAAAATTCATCATAACAAGAAATCTTTTGAAACGAAGAAAGAAGATGGCAAGAAAGAAAAATCATGTAAATATTGTGGAAAAAAGCACAAATTTACCAAAGAACTCTGTCCAGCATGGGGAAAAACATGTTCTAAATGCAAAAAAAGAAATCACTTTGCAATCAAGTGTTCATCATTCAAAATAAAGAAAGAAGATAGTATACATCAGCTGAATTCAGATGAAGAAGAATGGGTGAACAAAATAGGAGATCCAGGCAAGGATATAAAGGGTGTGATGATAATTAATGGAAAAGAGGTAACTTTTCAACTTGATACTGGAGCAACGGTTAATATCTTACCAAAACAGTATGCAACTGGTATAGAGCCATGCAAGAAAGTTTTGAAGATGTGGAACGGCAGCACTTTTGAACCAATAGGACTACATCGGGAACATGTAATCAACCCCAAAAACAATAAAAAATACAATATTGAATTTATTATCGTTGACAAAGAACATATTCAACCACTGCTTGGTTTGAAAGCTGTTCAAGCTATGAAGTTGATTACAATTCAAGAGAAAGAATTCCAATCTGTGAATATTGTCGACTTAACTGATTATAGTGATATTTTTGCTGAAGGCATTGGAGAATTGCCTGGTGTCGTTCATCTTCAGACTGACCATGATATACCTCCATCTACTATGCCAGTACACAGAGTGCCTATTGCTTTGAGAGATAAGCTAAAAGAAGAACTGGATCGACTTGAAAATAAAGGGGTCATCCGAAAAGTAACTGAACCAACTCTGTGGACCAGTAACATAGTGTGTGTAGAAAAACCAAATGGCAAGTTAAGACTGTGTTTGAATCCTCTTGAACTGAATAAAGCTCTTAAAAGACCAAGATATATTATGCCTAATTTAGAAGAAGTACTACATGAATTAAATGGTGCTACAGTATTTAGCAAATTTGATTTACAGAATGGGTATTGGCATATTTCACTTGACAAAGAATCGAGTTTACTCACAACGTTTCAAACTAATTTTGGTCGGTATTGCTTCCTACGTCTACCCTTTGGCCTAAATGTGGCTTCTGAAATATTTCAATTGAAGATGAAGCAATCATTTGAAGCTCTTCCTGGACTCATCAATATTCCCACACAGCACATACGTCCAAATTTTGTTCATTTCTCGTCTCGTACGTTGAAAACACGTCCCTCCAGAGAACTGGCATCCCATTTTTGTCACATGCTCACATAAATTCAACCATCATGTTGAAAGTATGTGTCGTGAGTAACCAAATTTGGACATACATTATTAGAAAAATATCTTGGACGTAATGTGTTCCACAATTGAGCGAATTCATCCCAATGAAGTGTCCTTTTACGTTGAATTCAACAAGCATGCAGCGTACTTTTTACAAAAATGGGACGAGCAACTGGGCATGCGCATTCATGCAACAACCAACCATTCCACTTTTCCCTCGTCCGTCGCTTTCGCTTTTCGCTCGGCGCCATGTTGATTATGTGAAAATGAGAATTGCGTTGTAGATTTCGTTTCGATTCGACGAAATCGTCGCATTTGCCAAACTTCTGTTCTGTGTTGTGACAACGATTTTACATCCTGAATACGATTTGAAAATAATTATCATGTAAGTATCCAAAATCATTTAATTTTATTTTCATTTCTGATATTTGACTTATATTAGTGTAATAAACTACAGTTAAGTGCAGTTCCAAATCGTATCCAAAATCATTTAATTTTATTTTCATTTCTGATATTTGACTTATATTAGTGTAATAATAGTATTGATTGTAAACTTAATCGGAATTTCCATTGCTTTTTAACCATTCAAGCATGCCTTTATCAGTTGATTACCTTTAGTAAACAATGCAAAAATGTGTTCATGAAAGCTTAAATTTATTTTAAAACTTTTGTAGTTTTATTTAGCTCTCTCAAATTATAAAAAAAATTAAGATTGATTTCATTAATGAAAGTTGTTATTTAAGTATGAGAAATTCAGTAATTCCGAAGTTAACTTATGTGAATAACAACTGTAAAATTTTCTAACGAACCATAGAAAATGAGAATAAACAAAGATTTCTCATGAACTGCTTGTATTGGTTTGGTTTCTCTTATCTAGAATATGTGTACTCTTTAACTTGTTTTTCACGAGTAATTTTCCTAAATATTATATATTTATATATATTAAATTTTATATATGTGCAATTTACAATTAGAAGCCAAACCATTAATTTCTCTTTCTCTGTTTTGTATCTCTTATCTACAATATGTATACGCTTTAATTTATTAAATTTAGTTATGTTTTTCTCAAGAGTAATATTTTTCCTTAATGTTGTAAATATTAAAAATTTATATATATTAAATATTATATATGTGCAATTTACAATTAGAAGAGAAGCCAAACCATTAATTTCTCTTTCGCTCTCTCTGTTTTTATCTCTTTTCTAGAATATCTATACTTTTTAATTTATAAAATTTAGTTATGTTTTTCTCAAGAGTAATTTTTTCCCTAAATGTTGTAAATATTATATATTTATATATATTAAATATATGTGTGCAATTTACAATTAGAAGAGAAGCCAAACCATTAATTTCTCTTTCTCTCACATTTTATTTAATGATTTTAAATTGGTATTTTTAGTCTTCTGCTATTTATGTGTTAATAACAATAGCAAAAACAGTGCAGCTAACACTGCAGGTTAATTTAACAATTTATAAATGAGATAAGCTTAATATTAATAAATCAATGTCGTAGCTAAAGAGTTATACTTTCTCCTTTGTAAATGCAAATTTTGCACATTTTATGAATCATATTATTTCTTTTTATTATACCAGACCTGATCTCAGATTCTCTGATTGCAGAATTTTGTTTTATTGTAGATAGATAAAAAATTCTTCCTGTGCACATGTGTATACGTATATTTATATAAAGTTTAAAATTACAGTTAACATTATATAAACTTTGAAAATTGTAACTTCATGTTGATGGTATTTTTTGATTAGGCATAATTTTTATTTTTAAAAATTAGATTTTTCTTGGAGATAATTATTAAATATAAAATATTACTCGTGATATGTTTTTTTTCCCCTACAGTTGGAATGTAAACTCTGATTTTTTTTTGTTCTTCCTGTATACAATATTTATAAGTGGTTTTTTTTTTTTTTTTAATTTTTGCCTTTTGTATTTTTCTTCCCAGATTATTTATTTAAGACGTTACTGAAGAATATATAAGGAATCTAGCTTTGGCCTGCAGTTTCCTAGCCAACCCTTCAGCTTTAATTGAGTTTGCAAATTAAATAAGTAAGACTTCCTGCATAATTATTTTATTACTACTATTTTTTAATTCATGATTCTCAGTGTTGTCTTAAAAATGACATTTTGGGTTCTCTTTATATTGGTGGCTAATAACAATACATTATAACATAACTGAACATTTTTTTCTTTTATTGATGAATTTCAACACTCAATCAGATAATGAGCTTTTTACTATAACAGATTGTTTTTAGCCATTCACGTAGAGATAGATCAAAATGTTTTATTTATTTAATATTATAATTAGCCTTACTTTTGTACATTGCTACCTTTCCTTCTGTGCTCTTTCCTGCATTTTTTTTAAATCTGATAAATAATCATTCTCGTATTTTGAACTATAACAATCATTGCAAGACAGTTTTTTTTTTTTTTTTAATCAAGATTTATTTGATTTTAATGATTTTTTAAAACTTCATACATTATTGTACAACACTTGTATTTTATTCTGTGTATTTTTATGTATATTAATGTAAATATTTACACTATCAATCATTTTACTTAAATTGTAAAAATATAAGTAATATTCTATTCTGATAGAAAAAATCCATGTAGGCATTTATTACCAATATTTTTATTCAAATTAGTATCATTATAATATAAGAAATATTCTTATAACAGTCACAAATGCAGTAGTACGAGCCACTCAACCTTTGTAGTACAATAATGTATTGAAATAAAGAAAGTGGTGGACTGGGGTAATTCTCGATCAATGTGTTTCTAGGTTAATTAATGTTCACCCACCTACAAAAATTAAAAAGTATTGTTACCAATGCATGAACATTGTAGTTTAATGTACAAAAAAAAAAAAAAAAAAAAAAAAAAAGTCACAATCTTTGCTGAAAATTAATAAATAAAACTATATTTTAAACTGCTACAAAAGCATCTTGAAAAAAGATTATTTCTGAAAATCACACATTTTACTTAAATTCTTAGTGGCACAACATTTCTATTTTTTTTTTTTTTTTTTTTTTTTTAATGTTATTTTAAAACTATACATAATATAAGCTTTTAAATTACGTTAATAATGTTTCTGTAATTCAGTATACTGGTTATACAACTACATTGATTTATACAACAGATTCTTTTTTTACATATGTTTAAAATTATTTTAGACATATTTATCAATGTACACATATGTAGTGTGCATCTATAATATATATTCATTAATGCACATCAAAAAATCATAATGTGTATTTTGCTTAAAATTAAAACCGGTTTTGTTATAGGTTTCATATCAAAATCAAAACAATCTTTCAAGCTATTTCAAAATTTTGTAGTGCATGACTAATTAGGATCAAGATTACTAAGTATTGTACTGAATGCTAATAAATTATACAGTTATATAAAAAGTTATTTATTTTTAACTGCATTAATTTCAATACATTAAATCAAAGAAAAGTTCAAATGAAAGCCAACTATTTTATCTTTATTTCATAGTAAAAATAAACTGTTATAACAATAAATGGCTTTATTTATTAAGGACATAAAAAAAAAAATGTTTAAATTAAAATGTATAATAAAACTGAAATATTTTAAATTGGTAATTGCAATATTTAACTATAAATCAAAGAAAAATTCATATCAAAAACGTAGTATTTTATCTTTATTTCATAGTAAAAAATAAACTGTAATAATAATAAATGTTTTTTTTTTTTTTTTTATTTATTAAGGATGGAATAAAAATGCATGGTTGAAATAAAATATATAATAAAATTCGGACAGTAATGCTATATACATTATGCTTTTGAATGTTATGAAGTGTTTTGCCAATAAGTTTGGATGTAATTTCAAAACAAATAAAAATAGTAAATTAACTATGCTTATTTAAAGAAAAAACATATATAATATATAAATAAAATTGGGTTTGTGTTAAAAATGATATAATTTGTAGTCCAAATTAATCAATATAGCTATCATTTGAACAAAAAATGTCCTGATCCATAATTGCCCTGGGGTCAGGGTGTGATTGATATTTACCCGGTTGCTGGGCAATTACTGATCAATGAATTTTTTCAATTAAACAAACTTTTAAAAAATTTTAATCAAAGTCTATATTTTATTGAATAAACACATGATAAAGCTTTAACCATGCTAAATTTGGTTAACATCAATTGTGATGTGATATTTTTAGAGTTATTTAGATGTTTTTGTTTTTTTTATCAGGAATTACCCTTGCCCACCCTAAAATCTTATCCATGCTATGGAACGGATAAAATAATTTTGGAAAAGGGTAATTTATTAGGGAAAATGACATCATAACTGAAACAACATATTAAGAGGAAACTTTTACTCACACTTCCCAAACAAAATAAAGAGAATAAGGAGTTAAGAAAAAAAAAAGTAGATATCCTAAAAAACTTATATTTAAGCTAAACTAATATAATTTGAATCAAGAAAATTTTTTCACACTATACCCATTAACAAAATTCACATTTTCATTACCATCTTAATACTTTCACTTATTCTTTTAACTTTTCTATATTGAGTCGGGACAATTCATTAAACAAGCAGTGACAGCTGCCTTGAACTGTATGTAACTGATTATATGTAATTAAATTTAATGGTTATGGAGTTTTTAAAAAAAATTGGAGGCTTCAGCAGGGACCGATTTATTCCTGCTGAGGCCTAGGGCACTCATGTTTAATGGGCCCTTTCTTCTGAAACTTTAATATTTGTAATCCTCTATTCTATTAATCTATACAGAGAAAATATTTTAAAGGTAAATATTTTTTTCTGCACATGATTATACAGTTTACCAAATGATTAAACACTGATTATGTATATTTAAATAATTGATAACTTAACATACTATCATTTTACGCCGAAGTATCTATTGTTCGAAATAATACAAACAATGATCAATTTCCATAGCGCACACAATGGAAATATTCAAAATTAGTAAAAAAAAAAATTGTATTTTATATATTATAGAATAAAAAATCAATAAACAAAAAAGTGTAACTTATGATGAAGCCAATGTACTATCTGTAAACTGATTCATGCACTAAATTAGACAGCATTGCAAACATGCCAACAGTTTAATTTATTCCAGAGGATTGTAAATACCTACCCTTTTAACATCACTTTATTTGTATTGATTTTTTTTTTTTTTTTTTCCAAATGTGGTAGGACAAATAAGAGGCACACAGCACAATACTATTTCCATTTGTTGACGAAAAACTGAAAATTATCGATCATCATAGAAAATTTTCATTCTAACTATTTTTTTAAATGTATGGTGGAATTTCTTGAAGGCCCAAGGCATGTGCCCTGAATGCTCTGCCATAAGTCAGGCGCTAGGCTTCAGGGCTTTTTAAACACTGCAATGTAAAATATGCCATTATTTTTAAAATATGTGTGCCAATATTAAAAGATATAAACTGATATGAGAACTATAAATAAGCAAGACAATGTTTTCTTTTGTAAATATCAACTGCAAGGCTGGCAGAGACGAACTAGCATATTATATATATATATTAATCCTCGCTTTCCCAAGATGGGGTCATTTTGAAGTTGAAATCTAGTTAAGCACGCCTCATTCAAAAAGTGTGCTAATTCGCCAGAGATAGCAAACATAAACATAACCAGTGGAATTTTGCAACTTCTAAACGATATAAAAAGGTGCGGTACTGGTGATTTTTGCCAAGTGTGCCAAGCGGCACCTGAAAGCAATTTTTTGCAGTAATGCCATGATCTTGGGAAAGCGAGGGTTAATCAATTAATTCTACACTAACTAAATATTTATAATTCATACATCAGTCATAAGGCTGTGCTTGTATAAATAATTAAAATATAATAAATGATTAAAATGTATAAATAATTAAGAAAATTAAGGTATAATTTATTTTTTTATTTATCAATGTTGCTTAGTAGAGACGGAATCTAAAGTCAAGGTATCCAAATAAATATTAGCTTGTTTAATAGTATTTTGTTATATTTTACAAATTTCTATAAGAAATATTTAAAAACCACATTTTTTTAAAGCTGGATGTACAGTTTCATGCCACTAAAGCCATTAACTTTGATATATAAAAGAAGTGATTTAAATCACTACAACCCTGTTGCAAGATTCTCAATTTATAGCGTTTCCTTACAAAGTTTTTATTTATTAGCTTTACAAGGCAAAATTAGCTCTGGCTGCATGGTCAGTTACTACTGAAGAATTAGTCACTAATAAATTTGCTGCGGGTAGCTACCACAATGTCCACTGTTTGGCTACCTGCTGCAATTTTCACACACACACACACAAAAAAAAAAAAAAAAAATGTTTGTTTCCCTCAGTTGATTAATTTTAGCTTTAACATGTGTATACAGTAGGAAATCCACTCCCAGAAATCCATAGCACTTGGGACCAGAGACTGAAAATTTTATGGATTTTAGTTTTTTTTTTTTTTTTTTTTTTTTTACTTGTTTGTAGTATAGACAAATAGTTTTTTTTTTTATTCTTTGAAATTACTTTTCATTTAAGCACAAAAACTTTATTATAAATTTCATTGTTTACTTTGGTTGTAACTTTTTAAAAGTATATAACTTTTTTAAAGTATTTATAATTTTAGTAATACGTATTAGGATATTTATTTGCATTGTATAATTTTATATTGCTACTATTCAGAAATTCTTAAAACATTGTTTTTATCATATTAACTAGTATGCTGTGGCCATCGCAAGTCTTTCTTCTATATAATCCTGTACAAATTTACACAATATAAATTATTTGTTAAATTATAATTTATTAAAATTATTTTCCATGATGAATGCAGATGATTTTTATCTGAAAGTAGTTTAATATTAAATGCCAAAAGAAAATCAGTTGAGAAGAAATGAATTTTCTTCCCATTATTTCATTTATTTATTTTTTCATTAAAAATGGAAAAAATCAATAACTTAGTATAAATTATCACTGATCTACGGTTTGATCATTCATTTTAAAGGTGGTGGCGAGTTCTTTCGAAGATACCCATATTGAAAATTAACAATTCCAAACGTCAAATTTAGTTCAATGGTTTTGAGATACAGTACCTACAAAATTTGTAACACACACACAGACAGACATTTCCTAAAAGCAGTCAAATTGTGATCAGGACATCTCAAAACATGTAAATACATCAAAAACTGTTTAAAATTTTTCACAAAACGAATACTTCCTTCTTATATAGAAGACAGTAAAAATAAGATTTTTTTTTTTGCTAAGTTTTTTATGGCAAACATGAAAGAAAAAATCTATAATGTTGTTTTAAATTAACGCAGATCAGTGGTTCAGCCATTTGTTATTATTTTATTTTTTTTCTTTTTCATATGTATATAAAGAGAAAGTATTGAATTAGTAAAAAGTTTCAAACTCCAGTTTTGATGGATTTACACGTTTCAGGATGTTCTGATCACGATTGAACTGATTTTAGAAAATGTCTGTCTGTCAGTCAGTCTTTCTCTCTGTGTGTGTGTGTGTGTATCACTAATGTAGTAGACACTGCATCTCATTAACCAATTAATGAAATTTAACCAAACTTGGAATTTTGTTGAAACCTGACATAAACTGATGCAGATTAGATTTGGTGATCAATTGTTCAACAGGTCGGGCTGTAATCCCATTTTTTCTAAATTTTTAACGTGAACAAAGCAAAATTTCACACAACTCTACAAAATGAGTTATTTTAAACCATGTAATTATAAAATTAATTGTTAATCAGTGATTGTGAAATTAATATAAATTATTGATAATAGTGTAGTAATAAATAAGGGGGGGGGGGGAATGTGCATCTGAGAACTTCGTTTCCTGTAGTGATGTAACTCTGTCACATAAAAATCGTCTACATTTATATGGAAAATAATTTAATAAATTTCTATTTTATGATTTTGGTGTATAATTAAAATTATACAGAAGAAAGTCGTGTGGTGGCACTATCCCACTAAAGGTATTGATAAGATCTTTTGAAAGATACCCATGGTGAAAACTTGTCCCCTCTGGGCAATAAATGTAAAGGAAAATATATTCCATAGTCTGCAGAACTGCCTTTCTTTTTCTGTTTTTTAGTAGCTTTTAAAATAATTTATTTTTTTCCATACATTTGGACAGAGATAATTGCATTATGTGATCTGTATAAATCATGTTATAAAAAATTACCTAGGAAGATCTATAAATAAAGCTTATAAAATAAAATTTGATTCGTAGAGTTTAGAGTGCTATTCAGTCAAATGTGATATCATTGATAGTTTATTATCTACAATTTGACAGCAAAAATATAAAAAATAACTAGAAAAAATTAATTATAATAGAACTAACCTTTAATAGCTATTTGTTTTTAGAATGTGTTTCATGAAGTATATATATTAATGTTTATCAATAACTGTTTCAAAATTTTTAAGCTATAATGATGTTCTATTATAATTATTATTATTATTATTCACGTGTAATTTTAATATGTTTGTCAACTTACTTAATTAAAGTTAATATAAGGTTATTATTATCATGTTTCAATTAATTAAAAAATGATGAAAATTTTGAAAAATCGGGCCTCATAATGTTCTAGGACATCTCAGTAAGCATCTTCGTGTTGAATCACATGACTGTCCTTATTACCATTTTAGTGTTATGCTGTCTGGAGACATACGTCCAGACACAGTCTTTTTTATATATGAAGATTTACTTGTATTATTGAAAAATCTAGTACTTACTGCAGATGAGAAAATTCAAAACTGATTGGTTTCAATTAAATACCTAATCATACAAAATTGTTTCTTATAAATACCACAACTTGCATATTGTTATTGAATATAATTTTTGGTTTATGGGAGGATATAACTGTCAGTTTTTATTTATTTATTTATTTTTCCTTTTGAAATGTTTATTTTCTCTCTCTGCAGGTGCTGCGAGAACTTGTCTATTACAGAGAAAAACATTAGATGTTGAATTAGATTAGTAATGTTCAATTAGCTTCGCTATGCAAATAAAGAAATTTTATGTAATTTTTTAAATAAAAGTGCATAAATACATATTGTTTCTTTTGATTCTTTTTGAAATTTGAATCTCAAACCAATACAGGTAGGTTGGAAGTCAGTCCTTCATGGCATCTTGCCTTAATATGTTTAATAAAATAGAAAATACGTATGTATATATGTATTTAAAAAAAAATATGTGTTTAAAAAAAAAAAAAAAAAAAAAAAAAAAAAAGCAAATCAGTTATGATAAAAATATGTGTTCTAATTTTTTCTCTTGTTTTTATATTTTATCTAATAATTGCACTGAGTTTAATTTTGTTTCTAATATTGACGTTCACTGAGACTTGATTCTTGGCTTTTTCTTTTTAGCTGCATTTCATTGATACAACCTGTTGTCCAAAAAATTTGGATCATATTAATTACAGTGATTTGAATTAGTGATTACCTCTACAGTTTTACATCACAACCACCATTATGCATCACAATGAGAAAACATGGAGGTAATCAGGAATTTAATTGCCTGTAATTAATGTGATCCAACTTTGTTGAATGCCAGGTGGTATGAAATGCTGCTAAAAAAAAAAAAAGTCAAGAGTCAAGTCCTTTAAGCGTCAAAAGGGGATGCAACTTACTTGGAACAATGAGAATGATCATGTTCATAAAGATAAAATTTATATGGTGATATTTAAAATATTTGAAAATTGTATATACAGTACCTTGTGCTGCTATTACATAAAAACTTTTTGGCACAACATTTGAACCGATTTTTGCTCTAATTTCTGGAGACTGAAAAAAATTTTTGGTTCGGTAAGTTCTCCAAAATACTTCAGATCTCAGTGGATGGTGTCGCATTCAGTCTATGCCTAGAACCGGTTTATAGCTGCATTTATAATGAACCAATTCTGGTCCTAGACTGAAAGTGGTGCCATTTACTGAGATCAAAAAAGGAGAGTGACAAAAAATCAGTTTCAACTGTCAACATCACCTAAAACATGTGCTGAGGAAGTTCTGGATCTGGAAAGAAGGCTATACATATAAGCTCTGAATAAAGCTATTAAGTTTTATCTTTAATTACAGTATAAACGTTTCATGTTTTTTAGTAATAGTAAAATGTGGAATTGATGCATTTTTCTAATTTGGATTCTGTGTCTCCATTTGACATATTTGTGATCAGAGATGGGCAATATACTTCAAAAAAGTATATTATATACAATATACAAATACTCGTCTATTTTGTCCAAAAATATACAATATACAAATACTTTTTAGAATTTCAAAAATATACAATATACAATATACTCTTGATTCAAAAAGTATATTTGATATACTTTCAGAATATACTTTTAAAAATTAATTTTTATATGTGGTTGTAGTATTTGTAATTATGTAAAAATGTATCTTTTCGTTTATTTAATTTCTTACTAAGAATAAACAAGTTAATATTTTACTTAGAAATCAAAATCAGTATTTTATGCACTTAAATATAAATATTCAGGAAATTGGGAATTCATAAATAATTAGAAAATAAAAACATAAAAAATTTCTTGGTAGTAAGCTATTATCGTAATAATGAATTACTCCTTTAAAAAATGTAATAGAATACAGTGTTATATAATGCTGTCATTCTCTCTAATTAGATAACACAAACAATTAAAGAAAAAATTAATTTACGTCGTTCAATTACATTATCTTGTTCATTTTATATTTTTAGTTACTCATTATAATAGTAGATTTGGTAATGATGAGGTGTGAGTAATCCGAAAATCACAAAATGTATGTGGTATCCGTCTGTACATTAGTCAGTTTGTTAATGTCATAGTTTGTATAGACAATATCTCAAAAACAAATTATCTTAAGGAAGTCGGACAGGTTTCAAAATATCACTTTGATACTGGAAAGAACTCTGTTGATTTGCAACATTCTAATTTAAAAACTAGTTGGCATAGGTGGACTCTGCTCTGTTCCCCATCATATTTATGTTCTCATAAATTTCTAGTGCGAGACATATTATAATCATGTTAAAAGAAATGAATCTGACCAAAGCTCGATACAGTGACAGAATGAAATCCCCGCCTAATAGGCTATCCACCATTCACTTCGATATATTTATTTTATTCTTTAATTTATTTTATCAGGGTCAATTCCGTTGTTTAGTTTTAATGCTAATATTTCCAATGCAATAATCCTCAAAATTCATATTTATATGAAAAATGTACAATTTCGCTATGTTGATAAAATCGTAAATTACGAATAATTTGCGAAATTTTCCTATTAAAATATTTGTATTCAATCGTGTTCAAACAAATATCATAAATGTAATTTTGAAGTTGTCTAATGCATTTATGATCCCCAAAATGGAAGTTTGTGCTCAATTTTGCCTTATTCTGACATGTTAAGTAAATCGTAAATTCCAAATAACTTACAAATTTTTTAAATTGGAAAAATCATAGTCTATGATATTCATGCCAGTGTCCTAAATAATATTTCGAAAGTGGTTTGGCATCTTTACAATGAAAATATCCCTCAAGATTGATGTTTATGTGAAATTTTGCTCTATTCTGCCATGTTAAGAAATTCGTAAATTTCTAATAACTTACGAAATTTTTATTTTGGAAAATTCATAGTCATTAATATTCATGCAAGTGTCCTAAATAATATTTCAAAAGTAGTCTTGACATCTTTACGATGAAAATCTCTCTAAAAAATTGACGTTTATGTGAAATTTTGCCCTATACTGATAAACCGCGAAAGGAAGATCCCTGGCGTCATCTGCGCATGGGTGAAAAGAGCTGGTCCATTTATACAATAGGAATGTCCGTAGTACTTAGGGATGTGTTTGTTTATGGGTATGAAAAAATTATAAACTCACTGATTGCATTTCTTTTCCTTCTTTGAACCAATTCTTGAATATCTGGTTACATAAATATTTTACGATTAATTAAAAGAAAGAAAATCTGATAATATTATAAAGGGATAGTTTTAGATTTCAGCATAAATATTACTCAATAAAAATAAAAATAAAAGCTTTGTCAGTATTTTAAAACTTTTGAAGTGTGTAACATTAATTTAAAAATTATGTCAATTATTATTTACAAACTAGTATATAACCCCGTCAAAAATGACGGAATGTGAAATCAATTAAGGTAGTGAATCAATGAATGCTTTGCCAGCTTCGCTGGTCACTATATTTAAAGGGGACTAATGTGCAAGTTGTACCTGACGGGACTAATGTGAAAGTTGTACCTCACTGGACTAATGTGCAAGTTGCACCGAACGAAGAAACTATTTAAAATGACACTATTTAAAATTGGATGTTGCTTTAAATATTTGACACTTACTTTCATTTTAATATTTATTATCAAAATTCTCGAAGAAATAATTAAAATTATTGAAACAATAACTTCTCCTTCCAAAGCTTCTTTATCGCAAAACTTAATGGCATTATGTACAATACGCTTCGGTTCACTACGGATAGGTTTAATCCGAGAACTCATACCATATGTATGATCCATTTGTTCCAATATAAACAAACTGTTATACAAAAAGAAATAAAAGAAAACAAAGCAAGAGTATTAATGATTCTACTCATAACAGAAGAAACAAGAATAATAGAAAAATTTTCCCTCTCTCTTTCTTCTTCCTTTGCTGTGTCTCCCAGAGAGTGAGTGGAATCGTCCTGGCACTTTGCCAACCAGGCATCAATCGTCCGCGGGCGAACAGTACTGCCATGTTAAGAAATCCGTAAATTTCCAATAACTTGCGAAATATTCAAAGTAGCATATTTATAGTTGCTGGTGTTCATTCCGGCATCAAAACTGATATTTTAAAACTGGTTTGACATTTTTACAGTAAAAAGTTTCCATTTAATGCACGTTTAAGTGAATTTTTGTCCTATTCTCCCATGTTAAGAATTCTCCCATGTCTTTTGTCCTATTCTCCCAAAATCGTAAATTTCTAATAACTTACGAAGTTTTTTAATTCGAATGTTGCAAATGAATAGGGTTCTTTTTGCCATTATTGAAAGTAATATTTTAAAAGTGATCTGACCTCTCTGCGATCATTTGCTCGTGAGATATCGTGTAAACAGACTAACACACTAACGGATTAACACACTAACAGACATCCTACAGACAGACACCATACAAATTTTGTCATTTTCGGATTCCTCACACCTGAAAACGTATAAAAAAGGTCAAAAAACCGAGGTCGAAATTTTTCACGATTACCTAAGTTCCCCATACCTATAGTATGATGGGGAACTAATTCATTAGTTATCCAAAATTTAAGGTTTCTTTTACATGGTAGAATTATGCAAAATTTGGCATAAACATGTATTATGATGATCATATGCATCATAAAGATCTCAGATCAGTTTAAAATATAATTTATGATACTGGCATGAACAATGACTATGGCACATTTTATTTTAAAAAATTCGTAAGTTATTTCAAATTTAAGATTTTCTTAACATGAAGGAATTTCACATAAATATATATTATGAAGATTATTTTCTTCATAAACATGTCTGACTAGTTTTAAAATATCATTTTTCATATTGGCATTAACATTTCTTGATAATCAGCATTTTAGTTTAAAAGCTTCTTAAGGTATGCGAATTTAAAGATTTTTTATAAAAGGGCAGAAAAACTGTGAATTTATTATTATTATTTAATCACAAGTTTATATGAAATATTTCCCTATTTCACATAAACTTGCATTATGTAGTTTATTGCATTGGAAATAGCATATAGAATTTCATGAAAACTAAAATATGAAATTGACTCTAGTGAAATTAATCAGTAAATTATGATAACTTAAATGTATGGAAGTTGGGGGAGGGTAGCTAAGTGGGTGGGCGATTTAAATTTTTGGCCATGCTGGTTGATCGACCGAATTTATTTCTCTTACTTTGAGTACAATATGTCCTACAGTAGGAAATTTATGAGAAAATGTATGATAAGTAATTGAGCAGAGTCTACTTATCCCAATTCACGTTTTGATGTCCAAATGCCAAAGAACACAAACTGTTAAAATGATGTATCATATATTATAAATTCTGAAGGAATAATTTATTTTTCATAAAAATATAAATTTATATATTTGATTAGAATTCTCTACTGTTTTATTGTGATGCTGTGTTTAAATATTATAAAGTTATGTTATATAATAATTTATAAATATAAATACAGACATACCTGTGTAAATGCAGTTTGAAGTTTGGAACTCCTTTTACACGATATTGAGGAGGTCCGGGACACCAAATTATTGTTTTTATTATTTATTGATGAATTGCTGTAATTATTTTTTCTGAAATTGAAGCTTTTTTGACGATGAAGTTCAGCAAGAAAGAATCTTATTATTATTATTTTTTTAAATTTAAAAATTAAAATAAAATTTAAAAATTTTTGATAAATTTAAAATTTGTTATATCTCAGGAACAAATTGTTCAATTTACAAACTTTTTTCATCTTTATATACAGAAAGGATTTATCTTCAATTTGTCTTCAGGATTTCTGATTATAATAATAACATTTTTAAATATTAATTTTAATTTGAAAAAACTACTTATTTCATGCATAATTTTTGGATTACTAAAAAAGTTTTGCTCCTAATTAAAAATCCCAAAGACAAATTGAAGATAAATCTTTTCTGTATATAAGAGTGAAAAAAGTTTGTAAATTGAACCATTAGTTCATGAGATACAACGAATTTTAAATTTATCAAAAATTTTTAAATTTTATTTTAATTTTTATTTAAAGTTTTTTTAAGATTCTTTCTTGCTCAACTTCATCGTCAAAAAAGCTCCAATTTCAGAAAAAATAATTACAGCAATTAATCAATAAATAATAAAAACAAAAATTTGGTGTCCCGGACCCCCTTAAGGCTCTTTTGTATAATGCCTTTTATTTATCTTTAAGGTAATTAATGTTTTAATCGAATAAATTATTAAAAGAAAGAATAAATAAATGTACCTAACAACCTTTACTTATAATTTTGTTTTGTCAACCATTTTTTACGTTTCGATTTTATTCTTGTTTCTATTATACTACTATTTTATTATAATAATTATTATTATCATACATTATACAATTATTATTATCCATTTTATTATCTTCTATTATACTCCCCTTTTCACCTTTTAAAGTTATCGTAAAAAAATTTCCGCCCAGTTTCTTTCTTTTCTTTTTTTTTTTTTTTTTTTTTTTTTTATATTTTCACCATTTTTATCCATGTGTAAGATGTAAGAAAATAAAATTTTGTACCTTTCTATATGACTGAGATCTATATAAGTAAAATGAAACGTCCACAAAATTAAAACAGATATTTTCGATAGGAAAACAGTTAAAAGCAAATTTTTCACTAGGCATTTCCATCCCCAACTCCAAACTAAATTATTTTAAAGACGGCTTTCTCTGATACCCAATTAATTCTGTAATCAAATGAAAAGATTCAAGATTAAAAAAAAAAAAAAAAAAAAAGATGTAATGATCACTTCCGTTTTACAGATGCATGTGGACATTGAGGACATCTATGGAAAGAGAACAGATTTGTTTGGGTTTATCCCTCCCTCTACGGTCATTTCTTGAACACCAGGTTTAATTAGACCCCTATGGAGCCAGGAAGTGAAGGAAAAAAACACATTTTGTATTTTGTACTTTCTTTTAAATACTCAAAGTGTCCGCTATCATAAAATACCCATTTGTAATAGTATGTTATCAATTCTTATTGAGGTCAGTCAACAGGGGGTGTTGGGTTGGTAGTCTGTCAACATTGAGAAAATAATTGTCACTCTAGGGGCATTTGAGCTGAGTTCCCATAGAAAAAACAGTGTTCTAAATCTGAGATGAAAGATTTTTTTTTTTTTTTTTAAGAAGTTGGGAATTTTGAGATAAAGTATATTGTATATTAAGCCTTGTAAAATATACAATATACTGCCTAAAATGTATATTAGATACAATATACAAATACTTTTTAAAATGTTGCAACATATACAATATACAATATACAAATGTATATTGAATATACTATATTATATACAAGTATATAATATACTGCCCACCTCTGTTTGTGATCCATATTAGTTAAATGTAAATTGGAAGAATGTAATGTTTTTATTATAAGCTTTTAAGACAAAGTTGTAGCAATTCAAAAATCATGAGAAAGGTTCAAAAAATTTTATTTAAAAAATTGCTCAAAATTATTTACAAGGAATTAGGTGAATAATAATTAATGTTCATTAGTTGTTAATTAAAGAAAGCACTATGTTATTTATAGACATAAATTTTACTATTAAAGATGTGATTCTTTTAGATTAGGTTATGCTCAGTGGGTGATCCATGTATGCTAAATTAATTTTATATTAAAAAATCTGGAGTGACTCTGTTTGACTTTCTGATAAATTAAAGTAAGAGAAGAGAAAATTATAATAGGGCATTTGAGTAATTTTCTCCATATAGTGTGTTCTTTAACATTATTGCACTTTAAAGAATTTGAGCCTGTAGATCATAATGTTAAAAAATTTCACATTGTGTCACTATAAAATAACTAAGCGCTAGATACTCCAAAATCAATAGGCCTTGTGTTACGGTGACCTATAGCATATATACCAACATTCAGGTAAATTCATCAATGCATTCAGATGCTATCATGTTTACTCACACATATATACTACACACACATGCATATAGTACCATGAAAATAGCAAAAATGAACTCTGAGACCTCAAAGCCTATCGAAATACCAAAATCTCAAAGTAAAATTTTTGTCATTATTACAATATTTTCTTTACATATTTGTAGAGTATAAGTAATATTGCTATTGCTAGGGGATAAGGCTGATTATCTTTTTTATGAATTTAAAACTGCAGGGATACTTTTTTATATTTGTGTGTTGGCGGGGGGGGGGGGGGATTCACTCCCCAACAGACAGAATTTTCTGTAATGATTTGCAGACTGCAGTATAGAACTGCTAAACTAAGTTTTAAATCACATGAAGCTATTAGCAATTAATAAATTAAGTAATACCTGCACATAAAAAGAAAACAAAGAATGTACAAAAGAACAGTAATCTAGAGACATGATGTAAATTGTATTACTTTTCTTATCTCTATACCTGATAGAGAAAGTTTTTTTTTTTTTGGATCAAATAGCTGAAATTGAGTTTTTGTTAAATTTAAATGTTTTGAGGTCCCCTGAATCTGAAAATCATGTTTTTAGCAGTTAGTCTGTTATCAACATATCTCTAGAACAAATAGTAGCAGAAAGTCCAAAATGTAATGTACAAAATGTGCATCATATAGGGATGCTACACTAAACTTTTCTTTGAGATCAAGCAAGTAGTTCGTGTACAAGGGCATCCAAGAGAATTCAAACGTATTATCCTTGGAAAAATTTTGAGTAAGTACAGTGTAACAGCATTAAGCTGACTTAAACATTTTTTTTTTTTTTTTTATGCATAAAAACATGTCTTGTGTATATTGTGATATGGAAATCTTTTGTTTACAGGGCTACCCAAAATATTTGGATATTTGGGGCTATACTTATATTGACCAAACGTCCCCATTTCCTGGGGACAAATGGGGATTTCCTTTTTTTTTTTTTTTTTTTTTGAAAGCATTTTTCTAAGTTTTAAATAATTGTAGAAAGTAAATTATTAATCAGTAATACTTTATTTTTAGTCCTTATTTATTAGGAATGAAAAAATACACCCATAATTGGATATTTGTAGCAATTTTTAACGCTTCTCTATTATAAAGGTATTTTGATCTGGACAGCCTAGCTATACTTGAAAATTGCTGGAATAGTAATTCATTTTTTGGTAGGTGTTTTTCTATTGGGACTAAATTTAAGTACACAATATTGTTTATAGACAATATGACAACAGAGCTACCAAAAATTGAGCTAAATGTTCTTTTATATTCAATGTAATTGATGGGAGTGCTTCGATGCACGTTACTGTGTCGACAAACACTGCTCAGAAAGAAAAATTAGTGTTTCAAATTCATACTGTAAAAAAAGTAATTTTTGAAATTTAACTTTGTTTTTTCTTGTATAATATCATGTTTTGAGGTACCCTGATTACAAAAGTCCAATTTTTAGTGATTAATCTGTATGTATTCATATTACCATATCTTAAAATATCTAGTGTGTCACACACATCATTTTCTCTTACCCTGCATTTCAATATTATTATGATTGATTGCATATTAAATTTTAAGTTCAATAGCATAAGATAATAAAATTCAATATACTTTTAGAACATTCTAAAATAGTTTTAAAAACAATTTTATTTGATATGCAGTTCTGTGCTTAGAATTATTCCAAAAAAAAAAAAAAAAGGCTATTAATAATTTACCTTCAAACTTGCCAGTCTTTATAAAATTTTTGCCAGTAACCTAATATGAAATTCAAAGTGCTAAATTTGAATTTCCTGCAGTTATTTACTATTAAGTTATGCGATAACAGACACACATACAGATCAACTGCTAAAAATTGGACTTTCGTAATCAGGCCACTTCAAAACATGATATAATACAAAAAACAAAGTTGAAAATAAAACTTAAAAAATTACTTTATTTGCAGTATGCATACGAAACATTAATTGTGCAGTGTCCGGCACCATAGTAAAATATACAAACCACTTCTGTTAATTAGATTCAATAGAAAAGAACATTTTGCTTAATTCTGAGTATCCCTGTATATTGTCTATAATCAATATGCACTATTAAGAATACTTTATATTAAAAATTAGTCTTCTTTGAAAAGCATTTAATGCAAAAGGAATTATTATTCCTCCAAGTATAGCCCCATCCAAATACTTTAATTGGCCTTGTAAATGAATGATGAATAATTTTCATACCACAATCTACACAAAACATGCTTTTAAGAATTAATATATATATATATATTCCATTTTGGGTAAGTCAGCCTGTAGATGTTACACTGTATTTGCCAGATATTTCCCCTTAGACAATGTATTTGAATTCACTTGGATGTTCCTGTACACAAACCATTTGCTTGGTCTCAACGAAAAGTTTACTATAACATCCCTATATGATACGCATATAGAATACTAAGTTTGGACTTTCTGCTATTATTTGTTCTTGAGATATGCTGATAACAGATACACACTCAGACTAACCGCTAAAAACATGGTTTTTGGATTCAGGGGACCTCAAAATGTGTAAATATGATAAAAACACACTTTCAAAAATTTTGACTGATAAACAGTACGTTACCTATGTGGGAAGAGAAAGTAAAAAAAAAGAAACTGCATGAAATTCGAATTTGATATTTTGAAGTCAAATTAATAACAGCCCTTTTTTTTTTTTTTTAAATAACTCTAAGCACTACTGTTGAGCGGGGCTTGAGGGGTTGGTATCCCTCTCACATACAATTATATGTCAAACAACTATTCCTAAACCAATTTTAAATTATTTTTGAATTACATTGAACTTTATTATCCTACGCTATTTATCTCAAGACTTATGCAATCTACTTATATAATATTAAAATGCAGGGAAAGAGGAAGTCGTGTGAGTGATACACCAGATTATTTAAGTACTTTATTGAAGCCTGGCATTTTTTTTTTTTGTGTGTGTGTGTGTGTGTTTTTAAATTAATCTGCAGAGCTCTCTGCTATGCTGTACTATTTTTGCTACTAGAACCTGCTCTTATATCAGATTTTTTTCCTTTTCTTTTCAAAAAAGAAAAAATTATAAATTTAATGTTGCAATTAAACCGTCTGTTATTGCTTTACGACATTTGATTTTGTAATATCTTCACTTTTTTAATATTAAGAATAAATGCTGTTAATTTTCATAGCAGGTAATCTTCAAAAATATCAACAGATTTTCAGAAAATATGTCATTTTAAAAGTGCATGATATTACAAGTCAACAAGAAATAGATTGTTAGGCTTTGCATACAATCTCCTGTTCCCAAGATTAATTTCAGATTTTATTCCACCAATACTGATCTTGTACTTCTGCAAAAGAAAAAAAATGATGTGGACACCACATGACTTCCTTGTACACCTTTAGAAATATATACATAATGTTAAAAAGCATTATCATTAGACCCGAGACAGTTGGCTAAAAATATTTAAAAAATGCATTGTCAACGTGTTCTGAGCTTTTCTGAAAGTTTCAAATGCCTAACTAATCAAGAAGTCAGTTAAAAATTGATTGCAAGATCTGTACTTGTAACGCTGCTGAAAGCAACAGGGACCTGAAACAGTTCTCTAAAAGTATTAAAAAATGCATTTTCACCATGTTCTGAACTATTCTGAAAGTTTAAAATGTCTAGCTGGTTGTAAAGTTAGTTAAATAAATTTTCTGTTGAATCATATAAACACTGCTGAAGGCAGCAGGTATCCGAAACAGTTGACTGAAAATAATAAAAAAATGCATTTTGAATGTGTTCTGGGCTTTTCCGAAAGTTTCAAATGTTTAGCTAGTCAGGAAGTCAGTTAAAAATCATTTGCAAGATCTGTACTGGTAACGCTGCTGAAGGCATCAGGGATCCAAAACAATTGGCTAAAAGTATTTAAAAAATGCATTTTCACCATGTTCTGAACTATTCTGGAAGTTTCAAATGTCTAGCTAGTCGAGAAGTTAGTTAAATAAATTTTCTGTTGAAACCGTATAAACGCTGCCGAAGGCAGCAGGGACCCAAAACAGTTCTCTAAAAGTATTTTTTAAATGCATTTTCACCGTGTTCTGAACTATTCTGAAAGTTTCAAATGTCTAGCTGGTTGAAAAGTTAGTTAAAAAAAATTTCTGTTGAATCATGTAAATGCTGCTGAAAGCAGCAGGTATCCTAAACAGTTGGCTTGTTGGCTAAAAATAAAAATTAAAAAATGCATTTTCAACAGGTTCTGGGCTTTTCTGAAAGCTTCAAATGTCTAGCTAGTCGCGAAGTCAGTTAAAAATCATTGCAAAATGTGTACTGGTAACGCTGCTGAAGGCATCACGGATCCGAAACAATTGGCTAAAAGTACTTTAAAAATGCATTTTCGCACTGTTCTGAACTATTCTGAAAGTTTCAAATGTCTAGCTAGTCGAGAAGTTAGTTAAATAAATTTTCTGTTGGAACCATACAAATGCTGCCGAGGGCAGCAGTGACCCGGAACTATTTGCTAAAAATATTTAAAAAATGCATTGTCACTGTGTTCTGAGCTATCCTGAAAGTTTCAAATGTCTAACTAGTGGGGAAGTTAGTTAAAAATCGATTGCAAGATTTGTACAGGTAACGCTGCCTGAGGCAGCAGGTATCTTAAGCAGTTGGCTAAAAGTATTTTTAAAAAATGCATTTTCACTGTGTTCTGAACTATTCTGAAAGTTTCAAATGTCTAGCTAGTCGGGTAGTTAAATAATTTTTCTGTTGAATCATATAAAAGCTGCTGAAGGCAGCAGGTATCCGAGACAGTTGGCTAAAAATATTTAAAAAATGCATTGTCAACGTGTTCTGAGCTTTTCTGAAAATTTCAAATGTCTAGCTAGTCAGGAAGTCAGTTAAAATTCGATTGCAATATTTGTCCAAACAGTTTTTGAGTTAAAGTTTTTTGTTACATTATGGCCAAAACCTTTGTATTTTTGGTCATTATTAACCTAATTTTCTTAAATATCTCCAAAACGGAAAATCATACGAAGTCCAAAAAGGGAGGTGCACAACTGGATGTTATAACAAACCTATGTACCAATTCGCAACTTTCTACGTCCAATCGTTTTTGAGTTATGTGACATACACACACATGCGTACGACGTCACGAAAAACCGTGTAAAGTCGCTTATATCGCTAAAACGAGAGCTCGTGTTAAGACGACACTTGCAGGTGTACAACTAGACATCATGAGAGTCACACATATAAATTGGCAACATTCAGCGATCATTCGTGTTCGAGCAATGTGAAATACAAAATCCATTTCGCAAATCGGGATTACTATAATTCCTTATACTTTGTATGAGGAAGTAAAAATTGGTGAAGAATTTTATGAAACCAACTAGAAATTTTCAAGGAGTTTGAAAAAATAATAATTGTCGCCTGTACAAAAAAAAAAAAAAAACAGTATTTTGCAATGAGTAAAATATGTCTCATATTCTAATAAGATGATATACAAAGTTTTATCTGAAATAAAAAAAAAAAAAAAAAAAAAAAAAGCTATCTTGCCAAATTTTCTGCCTGGGTAATGAATTCCATTAAAATCTACCAAAATTGGATGTGGAATATACATTTCGATTTCATCCCCAAGTTTTATAGAAGTTACATAAAATCAGCATAACTGATGCATTTTTCTTTTTTTTTTCTTTCTCTTTTAAGCATTTTAATGCACTTATTTTAAACAGGGAAGCCAAAAGCATTGGTCTTGCTTTTTATTATGCAAATATTAATTTTAGACAAAAATATACAGGTATTGATTTTAAGCATATATTTTTAAATCCTGATGTTGAAAATCAATATCACATTTATGTTTAAAATTAATCTCTGCATTATAAAAAACAAGGTCAATGCTTTTGGTTCCCCTGTTTAAAATAAGTGCATTAAAATTTTTAAAAGAGAAAGAAAGAAGAAAAGAAAAATGCATCAGCTATGTTGATTTTACGTAATTTCTATAAAACCTGGATGGAATCTAGATGTATATTCCATATTCAATTTTGGTTGATTTTACATGATTTAGATGAGATCTGGATGTATATTTTACATCCAAATCTAGTTGATATTACATGAAATGGCTGAAAACACAATGTTGCATTTACATCCAAATTTGGTTGATTTTACATGAATTGAACAAACTCTGGATGTCTTACATAACAAGTTGGTTGATATTACGTACCAACTAAGTCTCATTTGGGGCCATGTTACAACTTTGCTTGTGACATTTCAACCAAAAATCAACCAAAGCAGATAGGAAATTTCAACGTAATGGGACGTAATATTTGATCGCGATTACGTAATATCAACCTAATCGGGATGAAGTGTGTTGTGTGGGTTGCTGATGATGTAGTAATTTTTGGAAAGGACATAAAAGAACATGATGAAAATGTAAAAATATTTTTACAGAAGTGCAAAGATCTAAAAGTGAAGCTCAATAAAGAAAAAATGGAACTACAATGTCAGGAAATCACTTTTATGGGTCATAAAATATCCAAAGATGGTGTGAAACCAGACTTTAAGAAAATTCAAGCAATTGTAGATTTAAAAGAGCCAAGCAACAAAGAAGAATTAAAAAGGTTCTTGGGAATGTGTAATTATCAAATGAAATTTGTGAAAGACTATGCTACAATTAGTGAGCCATTGTATACTCTTTTAAAGAATGACGTTCCATGGAATTGGACAGCGAGACAAGATGCAGCTCTGAAGAAATTGAAGAATCTACTTACAAAAGCACCGACTTTGAAAATCTTTGATTCTACAAAACCTGTTGAATTAGAGTGTGATTCAAGCAAATTCGGTCTTGGTGCAGTATTAATGCAAGGTTCTAGCGCAATCGCCTATGCAAGTAGAACACTAAATGCTGCAGAGCGTAACTATGCTCAGATTGAAAAGGAGATGTTAGCTGTCATATGGAGCTTAGAGAAATTTCACCATTATGTATATGGAAGAAAAGTAACAGTGTACAATGACCACAAACCTCTAGAAGCTATAAGAAAAAAACCTTTATATAAAGCACCTAAACGTTTGCAAAATATGTTACTTAGAGCTCAAAGGTATAATTTTGATTTAATCTACAAGCCTGGAACAAAAATTCCTGTTTCAGATACTCTCTCCAGAGCACCATTAGAAACAACAGAACATGACGATAAGGAGATTGATATAGTTTGCAGTATCCATACTTTACCAATTAAAGGTACCTGTTTAGAGAAAATTCAAGATGCATCAATTAAAGATGAGGAGATACTTGCTTTAAAACAGATGATCACAAAAGGATGGCCAAAAGATAGAGTTGATGTTTCTCCGATAATAAGAAGTTATTTTGATTATCGAGATGAATTGGGAATTCAAGATGGTGTTGTAGTAAGAGGAGAAAGAATTGTAATTCCAAAAACAATGAGAAAAGAAATGAAAGATAAAATTCACCTCGGACATCTAGGTATCAATTCATGTTTAAGAAGAGCAAGGGAACTCATATTTTGGCCTGGTATGTCAACAGAAATTAGACAATTCATTAGTGGATGCCATACATGCTTGTCATACAGTGATCATAGACCTCAGGATGCTATAAAGTGGCATGAAGTAGCTGAAAGACCTTGGCAGAAGGTTGGAATTGATTTATTTGTTTTAGAAGGTAGAAATTACTTAGTTACTGTGGACTATTTTAGTCAATTCATAGAAGTAGATTACCTGACAGACACAAAATCTACAACTGTGATAGGAAAAGTCAAACATCATTTTGCAAGGTATGGTATACCAGAAACAGTTGTAACTGGAGGTGATACTCAACTAAGATCTGATGAATTCAACAAATTTTGTGAAGCTTGGAATATTAAACACAAGCAAACCAGTCCTTACAACAGTAAATCAAATGGTCAAGTTGAGTCGGCTGTGAAAATTGTGAAGAAGATTATGAAAAAGAGCCTTTTTGCAAAAGAAGATCCCTACTTAGGTCTTTTAAATTATAGAAATACTCCAATTGAAAATGTTGGGAAAAGTCCAGCGCAACTACTTCTTGGTAAGCGGACAAGAACTCTAGTGCCAACTTCAAGTTCTTTATTCAAGCCGTCTTTCAACTCGTATCCTGAAATCACTCAACGTAAAGAAGATGTAAGACAGAAGAAGTCTGAATGTGATAATAAGAAAAATGCTCTGCCTGAATATAAACAAGGAGATGTAGTATACATGCAACCTCACAAAAGAAATGAAACCTGGAAGAAAGCTGTAGTTACAAAGACTTTAACACCGAGAAGATTTGAAGTCACTACAGATAATGGACAAACCTATGTGAGAAATAGAATGTTTCTTCGAGGAACGCCTCACCAAAAGAAGATTACAACACATGTACCGGATGTCTCGACTCCAACTAAGACAATTCGAAGGTCAACCAATGAAGTTGTACCAACACCAAATCCAGATGCCGAAGTGAATCAGAAAAATCCTTCTGTACCACAAGAAGTGAACACTGGTGTGATGCAAGAAAGACCTCAATATACCACTAAGTCAGGACTAGTTGTAAAAGTGCCTTCAAGATATAGAGACTAGAACTGTTGACTATTTTTTATTCTAATATTGGGTTGTATTTTATTTCAGAGATGTTAAAAAAGGAAAGGGATAAATGTATAATGTGAAAATTTGTATAACTAATGTATGGAAAATTATTAATCTAAATTTCTTAATAAGTAAAAGGGGAAGGATGTTACGTAAAGTATTAGGTTGTGATTTGTGGCAACAGTTTTGTAATGGCTGGAAATAAACAAGAATAGAATTCCATGTTGGTGTAAGAGTTTAAGATTCTCTTTATCCTTTATTTAAAGTATTTTAAGATTATACAACAATATACGAAACAACTGCCATGTTAAAAGTTTACAAAAAATGCGATCACAGCGCCGCCACCTGTTGAGCGATTGGTCCCCAAATCTAATCAGCACCAGTTTATGTCAGGGTGCAACTAAATACCAAGTTTGGTTAAATTTCATTCACTGGTTTGTGGATACAGTGGACACAAAATTCGTGATACACACACACACAGACATTTTCTAAAAACAATCATTTCGTGTACAGGACATCCCAAAACGTGTAAATCTATCAAAAAACGGAGGTCAAAAATTTTCACGAATCCAATACTTTCTCTATATTATATACAGAAGAAAGTAAAAATGCTTCACCCTTCATTTTTGCTTAAATTTTTTCCTTACTGTATAAATGTAAATGTGAAATGAAATTTTCACATTTATAATAAGGAAATGCTACTTTTGATGGACAGATGAAGTTTTGTGTCATATAAACATACAACATAATTAAATTAGGCATTCTTATTTAAATACGAACTGAAGAGGACTTAATCAAACAGCATTTAATATTTCTGTATGAAAGTAAAGCCTTTTGCAGAAAAAAAGCTGTCTATGAGCTTTAAACAAATTTTCTAGACATCATAGTTAAGTAAAGATCATCCTTATGTAATTTATATTTACTCTTATTACTTCCATTACCCGACTACCGTAGGTAATGGAAGTACTGTATTCGGTTCAAAAATTCGATATCGAGATTTCATCTGATTTACATGTTTTAAGGTCTCCTGAGTCCAAAAAAGTGGTTTCTGGCAATTGGTCAGCGTGTATGTGGGGAATCTTCTGGCTATTATATCTCAGAAACTAATAAAGAACTACGAAACTTTATAATTGAAACAGGTCTGGTGTATACAGTCACCTGTAAAAAGAATTTGGTGCCAGGACCCTCGTCAAATTTTTTAAAGTCACTTGTGTTGCGCAATAGCAAACAGCGGGGTTATTATCATATGAAAACAGTGTTGTAAATAAGTAACAAAAATAACTTACGAAAAATTAAACTTAAAATCCCCATATGACCTATGTAAAATACATTATAATATAAATATATTTTTTTGATGTCCCATAAAATCACAATGTCCCCAGTTTATAATAATAATATTTTTTTATTAATATCTTAAAATAAATGCTTAAATAAACTCCATATGACCTATGTAAAATACATTATAATATAAATATATTTTTTGATGGATAAAAAGTCTAATTTGATCTCAAATAAAATCCCCAGTGAAGATATAATAATAATAATGATAAATCAATAATTTTTTATTAATATCTGAATAAAAAGTTGTCCCATAATAATCCACTCATTCCGACGCTCCCATTGGTTCCTCCCGACACGCGGAGGCGGGGCCTCGCGAAAGTCTAGAGCGGCTTTCCGTTTACCGAGTCAGTCGAGATGGAGTGCCCCATTTGTTACGAGTCTCTCTCTTCCTGGAATGGATTTACCCTTCGCTGCGGACACATGTTCGACACGACGTGTGTTCGGCGCCTGCTACATCATGCGCCGAGCTATTCGGAAGCCCAATGCCCCCTCTGCCGCTTCACATTCTACTACCAGGGACTGGAGGGGCAGTTGGACATCCCTGAACAGATTCAGTTGTCGTCGGACACCTCCCGCTCCAGCAGTCCGGATTTGCCGAGCGTGGAGGAACTGCTGCTCTCGAGATCGCATCCCAGCGAAGGGTCCTCTGCTGTTTCCACCGCTTCCTCTGCTGTTTCCACCGCCTCTTCCTCTGCCGGCCCCCAGTTTATTTCTCTGCGGGAACTTCGGGCTACGCGCTTTGAGCCAGAATTTTGGAACTGTTTAAGAGCCGCGGCCGCCACCTCATCGGCCGCCCTCTCATCCGCTGCCTCCTCATCAGTCTCTGCAACCGCCACCTCCTCTGGTCCCTCATCAGCCACTGCCCCATCAGCCTCCTCATCAGCCGCTGCCGTCGCCAGCTCCTCGGTTCCCGCAGCCATTTCACTTAGTCCTTCCTCTGTGGCCGCCTCACCGGTCCCCGGCCCCTCCAGGAGAAGAAGAGGAAGAAGATCCGTAAGTTCCCTTAAATTTCCATTAGTTAAAAAATTATCTTTAAAAATTAAAAAAAAATTACGAAAATCATTTAGAAAATTCAACCAATCAGCTAAAAATATCAAAGAATTAAAAAAATTAAATTACTCCATAGATTTTAATTTTAAATTAAATAGATTACATACACAATATTTACAATTGAAAAAAGAACACACACTCTTTATGAGAGAAATAATGAAAGTCCTCCCCTCTTCTTCTTCTCCTGTTGTATAAAAAAATGTGTATATAAAAAAATGTAAATAATTGTATATAAAAAAATGTATATAATTATATGTAAATAAAAATATTTTATTGTTATTACAGTTTGTTTGTTTTTTTTAAAGTTGTTTGTTTTTTTAAAGTAAAAAAATGAGATTGGACAAGGTATTGTGGGGGTTAACCCACAATACCTTGTCCAGTCCCATTTTTTTACATTCAATTACTTACCAATATTGGATATTAAAAAAAAAAACATATTAAATTCCTTAAAGTTTATCGGGATCATGATATAATCAAGAGTGAATTAAATTAAGACAACTAATATATAAATGTTACTGAATCTTAGGGTGATCTGTGTTACACTTTTATTTTATTTTATATATGTCACTTAGTATCGAATAGCTATATAATAATAATAATATATATATATATATATATAATTTCAAAACTTTTGCGAACAAAATGAAATGGTAATATTTTCAATATGGTATCAGAAAATGAAAACAATTGCTCCTCACAGAAATTATACTCACCTTTAATCCAACAAAATATAAATGATGTGATACCACCATTTTGGATTCTCAGTATATAATCGATAGAATTCAAATAAAATGTGAATGGTATCAGAAAATGAAAACAATTACTTCAAATCTTAAAAGAAAAGAGTCGGTGACTGAGAGAGAACAAAAAAATCTTTCACCGACTCGCCGAAGCTGACAAACTATTCAACAATTTTTTTTTCAATTTCAAATTTTTTTTGAATGTGTTGGTCAACCTTGAAAGCTTTGGTGAGTTGATAAAAAATTTTTCTTTCGCTAGGTCTCCGAATAAAATTTTTTTGAAATTGAAAAAAAAATTTTTTTGAATGCTTTGTCATAATCGGTCATCAATCTTGAAAGCTTCGGCGAGTCGGTCATGACAACGCATTCAAAAATTTTTTTTTTCAATTTCAAAAAAAATTTTATCCGGGCAAGAGATCACCGACTCGCCAAAGCTTTCAAGATTGACCACAACGTATTCTTTTTTTTTTTTTTTTTAAGCTTTGGCGAGTCGGTGAAAAACTTTTCTCTTGCTAGATCTCCAGATAAAATTGTTTTGAAATTGGAAAAAAAAATTTTTTTGAATGCCTTGTGGTCAATCTTGAAAGCTTTGGTGAGTCGGAATGCGTTGTGGTCAATCTTGAAAGCTTTGGTGAGTCGGTGATCTCTTGCCCGGATAAAATTTTTTTGCAATTGAAAAAAAAATTTTTGAATACGTTGTGGTCAATCTTGAAAGCTTTGGTGAGTCGGTGATCTCTTGCCCGGATAAAATTTTTTTGCAATTGAAAAAGAAATTTTTGAATACGTTGTGGTCAATCTTGAAAGCTTTGGCGAGTCGGTGATCTCTTGCCCGGATAAAATTTTTTTGAAATTGAAAAAAAAAATTTTGAATACGTATATATTGGAAACCCTACCGAAAGATTACAGATTGTCATTGGTTATACAATGGGACGGGGGGGTATCATGGAATGGATACATCAACTATACAAACACATCAACCCACAAAAACTATTGCAGGTTCCCATGAAGCACATCGATGGGAAATGACGTATCCAAGTCAAACATTTACCCGATATACGACTCGATTTGACCCTTCCAGTTTCTAAAAATTTTCGACCGTCTAATAAACCCACGGATTTATTCTTTCACCTCACTGGTGGGAAAAAAATATATTTTCGACGTTCTTATTATACTAACAAGACAAATTATTATCTATTTCATCATGTCGTGCGTGATGAATGGTGGACTCCGTGCTTTTTGCAACAATCGTGTTTGAATTGTGCAAAACCCTTTATTGCAGTATGTGATGAATTACTAAAGGAAAATGAAAGTTTGAAAATGGAACTTGAGTTTGTTAAAAACCCTAATAAAAAAAAAAAAAAAAAAATTTTTTTTTTTTTTTTTTTTTTTTTTTTTTTTTTTTTTTAAAGCTTTGGTGAGTCCAGATCGTCGTGGTCGGATAAAATTTTTTTGTCGATAAAAATTTTTTTAAACACAATTGTCCCACAGGTATGCGGCGCGGCCCAGGGCCTCCCTCCACCACCCGCCACATACACGTGACACCCTTCATTTTCAGTGGGGCCCGGGGCGCCCCAACACCGGGTCGTTTGGAATGAGGCCAGTGTCCATTTTTAAAACACACCATTGGTTTGAAAACCATTGTTTTTAAAACCATTTTGAAAACCACACATTTGTTTTGAAAACCATTGTTTTTAAAACACACCATTTTGAAAACCACACATTTGTTTGAAAACCATTTTGAAAACCACACATTTGTTTGAAAACCATTTTGAAAACCACACATTTGTTTTGAAAACCATTTTGAAAACCACACATTTGTTTTGAAAACCACACATTTGTTTTGAAAACCACACATTTGTTTGAAAACCACACATTTGTTTTTAAAACCACACATTTGTTTTGAAAACCACACATTTGTTTTGAAAAGCATTTTTAAAACCACACATTTGTTTTGAAAAGCATTTTTAAAACCACACATTTGTTTTGAAAACCATTTTTAAAACCACACATTTGTTTTGAAAACCACACATTTGTTTTTAAAACCATTTCACACCACACATTTGTTTTTAAAACCATTTCACACAATCATCCACACATTTGTTTTTCAAACCATTTGTCCATACAGTTATGCACAACAATGAATGTACTTACCTTTTCTCCTTCTATGATCGTTCCTTGCGCCCGCGCTCTCTCTCTTGCGCACCCCCCAGGGTCGGCCTCTTAGATACTGCACGAGACTGCCGCTTAGGTAGGAGCCAACGATGGGCTTCAGTGAAAGGGACTGCTCGCACAGAATGAAAGGGCGTTCCCCCGGGGGCCTCTAAAAACTAAAAACTAAAACACTCGCGCAACACTAAAACGCGCAAAACTAAAACACTAAAACTAATCTTACATCACTAAGAGGGTGTTTGTGTTGGTGTGAATAAATGAGACAGAGACACTTTTTCACTTTTTAATGTCCAAACAAAAAACAAAAAGAGAGGTGTCAGATGGCAGCCTGATCCTCGGCTCCACCGCCCGATGTACTTACTCACTAGGTGTACTACAACTAAACACTAAACCTAACCTAACACTGGCAGGTCGCGCTCTCTCGCACCCCGGGATCAGCCTCTTAGGTACTGCACGAGACTGCCACTTAGGTAGGAGCCAACGATGGGCTTCAGTTAAAGGGACTGCTCGCACAGAGTGAAAGGGCGTTCCCCCAGGGCCAGGGCCCGACTTAGACTACCTGCAGCCCCGGGGCAAGCCTATTCTGGGGGGCCCCTTCCAGAAGGGGGGCCCAGGGCATTTGCCCCGTATGCCCTGCCGTAAGTCGGGGCCTGCCCAGGGCCACTAAAACACTAATACTAAAACTAATGTGGGGTGTTTGTGTTGGTGTGAATAAATGAGACAGAGACACTTTTTCAATCTTTAATGTCCAAACAAAAAAAGAAGTGTTAGATGGCAGCTGCGGGTCTACGGGCATAACAACGTAGACCATCCATGTCGACAGCTCCACCGCCCGGTGTATCTTACAAACTAAAAAACTAACCTAAAGCTGGCAGAAGGGTCCGAGTGGTGTGTGTGTGAATGTGGGGAGGGGGGACTTCCGGGAGGGGGGGGGGGGAAGCAGAGTACATGTTCCCAAACGTAGCCACTAGAAATGACCACCGGGAAGCCTTCCTCGACTCTGCCGCCTCCGACATGCACATTGGGACCCTCTCCGCCAAGTGTTGAAGTGCGGGTCGCTGATATAGACGAAAAAAAAAAAAAAAAAAAAAAAAAAAATTTTTTTTTTTTTTTTTTTTTTTTTTTACATATATATATATGAGTACACACTGTATGGACGGATAGAGACAGACCGTGAGAGGAGTTATAGAATGGTTTTTACAAGACATTTGGAACAGGTAAACACATTTCAAATCAATTTTATTTGAACAAACAGTCAGTTGGGGACGTTGAAAGCTGTGAGCATCGGAGGTATGAGAATAAATTTTAATATAGTTATAAAAACATTAATACACCTTTCAAACATTATTAAACAGATAAAATTGAGTTTTTTTAAAACACCATCAGTTGGGGAACTGTAAGTGAAACAATCATGTGACTCTTGCACACCTTTCAAACTATAGTTCAAAACATTTTAAGGATTTTTTAAAATGGTGTACAACATAATGCAAATGAAATTGAGAATAGACCAATTAATAATTTTGAAAAATCCCTTTTCATCAAGAAATCTCACATATTTGATTTAAATCTTTCTGTATAAAATATTAGAGGTCCCACAGTTGAATCATACATACTTCATTTCAAAGCATACATTACTTTGAAAAACTTGTATGAAAAGGAAAACTTTGTGTCTTATTACAATAAGTACATACAAGTCAGAACAATAACAATTGTTTTCAAAAATTTATACTTCCAAACAATGCCAGGAGTTGTAAAAATTGAAAGACTCCCATATTATTATTTTACAGATCCAAAAGTTTAATATCATCATTTCAAACAACCAATTTGATTTGTCAGTTGGGGTGTGCGTGTGTGGAAGCAACCTTTCAAACTCTCGTTATTATTCAAAGGGCAACAAATGTCAGTTGAAAGCGGTCAGTCCTTTCAAACTATAAAAAACATTATATATTTTAAGGACATCAACCAATATCATATCATTTTCCATTTTATTTCAGTTAGGGAGCTGTCACATCAAACTCCTTTCAAACTATAGTTTAAAACATTTTAAGAACACACATATAATTTTTTAAAATGGATTTGATTTGTCAGTTGGGGTGTCCTTTCAAGTTATTATTAAAACAGAATAAGAACATAAAATTGAGTTCAGATACGGATTTTTTAAAAACACCATCAGTTGAAAACTGTGACATCAAACTATAGTCAAAACATTTTAAGGATCCATTTTATTTCAGTTGGGGACGACCACATCCCCATTATTAAAAATATTTTAAGGACAACATTCATATTAATTTATTTGAATTATTCTTTCAAACTATAGTTATGGACAATCACCGTAGGTAAAATCGCCGAACACGTGGCCGATATTTTGTAAACATTCAACATGCCATTTTATTGTTACGTTTCGTAAATATTTCTACAGTGAAACTTAATAATAATGTTCAAACAACAAAAGAGGAATGTAAACAACTGAATCGAATGGTAAAGTTAAGACTATTCCATAACGTAAAATTGCAGAACATTTTATGTATACACACATACATATATATAATGAATAAAAGATTAATAAGAACATTTTATATACACACACACATATATATATATAGACATCAAAGCTTAAATAATTAGAATTTCAATCATTTTAATAAAGGAATCTATTAGATTCATTTAAATTTGTTAACATGACATCTTTTAATATTACATATGTTGATTAAGATATTACTCAAACTGGATTAAAAACAAAACAAAGTTATCACTCTTACTTCAATTTCATATCTCTTAGAAATTATATTGCAAGATAAAAATTTGCAAGCCACAATGCTTTGCTATGGTAAAGTCCATTAAAAAACAGGATAAGAATGTTATTTCAACCATTCCCACATAAAGCCAAAAAGACAGAATCCAAAAAGACACTTACCTCCAACGGCTGCGGGGAGAGCAATGAACAATCGGCAGGGGCCGCTGGGCCAGCCTCACGAGGTCGGTGACGTCACGAGCGATGCGATTGGCTAGGCGCGCCCTGCAAAGTAGGTCACAATCGTTTGATGTTGAGCCTTTGCAAAGCAAATGTTCGATTGCGTCATCCTATTCAACGAACCGGGTCTTTGGAAAGTAGGTCAGCCACTTCTAGTTAGAGAAAGCCTTGCAAAACAAATGCTCCCATCAACGAACACCTGGCCTGGCCTGAATCTTTGCAATGTAGGTCATCCATTGTAAACCCATCAGCGAACACCTGGCCTGACCTGAATCTTTACAATGTAGGTCATCCATTGTGTTCCCATCAACGAACACCTGGCCTGACCCTTTGGCCTGACCCATCTTTGTAATGTAGGTCATCCATCTGTTTCAGTTCAACTTCCCTTGTGTGAAACATATATGTAGTGGAGCAAAATGTTTGATTCAAAAGAAAGATTTAATAATTTAATTGTCTTGTCCCATGCATTATTGTTTTAGCCTCCAATCTAAGCGACGAGGTTTTTGGACGGTTGAATGTTTTTGGGGTCCCAGTTTTTCGCTCATATCTCCCCTCCTAATGGGCCGATCTTCATAATCTTGACACCGTTGGATAGATCTCGAGTCACCCCACCCTGTAGGCTACCTCACTTTGTTCACCGCCAGAGGGCGCCTTTCCTATTCCAATATTTCCCTATCTTTCTAAATGACCCTAGCACTTTCGCGTTGGTTCTTACCTTTGGTGTATTTTCACTCAACTAGAGTAACGCAATAGCATTTTTTCATTTTTGGCTCTTTTGGCGACCAGTGGAGCCAATTTTAATAGTGAACATGACACATTTTAACTTACTGGTGGGTCTAATCTAAATTTTTACTTGCTTTGTACGTCTAGGACTTCTTTTTCACGCATTCTTCAAGTTCTATTCAGAATTTTATTTGTACCAAAATTTGGCGCCGTTTTATTGACAACTTCCAGTTTTTATGGTTTTTCGCTTATATCTCGGGCCCTAATGGGTCGATCTTCATAATCTTGATACCGTTGGATAGATCTCGAGTCGGCCCACCCTGTAGCTACCTCACTTTTTTCACCGCCAGAGGGCGCCTTTCCTATTCCAATTTTTCCCTATCTTTCTAAATGACCCTAGCACTTTCGCGTTGGTTCTTACCTTTGGTGTATTTTCACTCAACTAGAGTAACGCAATAGCATTTTTTCATTTTTGGCTCTTTTGGCGACCAGTGGAGCCAATTTTAATAGTGAACATGACACATTTTAACTTACTGGTGGGTCTAATCCCAATTTTTACTTGCTTTGTACGTCTAGGACTTCTTTTTCACGCATTCTTCAAGTTCTATTCAGAATTTTATTTGTACCAAAATTTGGCGCCGTTTTATTGACAACTTCCAGTTTTTATGGTTTTTCGCTTATATCTCGGGCCCTAATGGGTCGATCTTCATAATCTTGATACCGTTGGATAGATCTCGAGTCGGCCCACCCTGTAGGCTACCTCACTTTTTTCACCGCCAGAGGGCCTATTCCAATTTTTCCCTATCTTTCTAAATGACCCTAGCACTTTCGCGTTGGTTCTTACCTTTGGTGTATTTTCACTCAACTAGAGTAACGCAATAGCATTTTTTCATTTTTGGCAATTTTGGCGCCCACTGGACCCAATTTTAATAGTGAACATGACACAACTGGTGGGTCTAATCCCAATTTTTACTTGCTTTGTACGTCTAGGACTTCTTTTTTACGCATTCTTCAAGTTCTATTCAGAATTTTATTTGTACCAAAATTTGGCGCCGTTTTATTGACAACTTCCAGTTTTTATGGTTTTTCGCTTATATCTCGGGCCCTAATGGGTCGATCTTCATAATCTTGATACCGTTGGATAGATCTCGAGTCGGCCCACCCTGTAGGCTACCTCACTTTTTTCACCACCAGAGGGCCTATTCCAATTTTTCCCTATCTTTCTAAATGACCCTAGGATTTTCGCATTGGTTGTCACTCAACTAGAGTAACGCAATAGCATTTTTTCATTTTTGGCTCTTTTGGCGACCAGTGGAGCCAATTTTAATAGTGAACATGACACAACTGGTCCAAATTTTTACTTGCTTTTTACGTCTTGGTTCACTCATTCTTCAAGTTCTATTCAGAATTTTATTTGTACCAAAATTTGGCGCCGTCACAGTTTTTATGGTCAACCCCTAATTACCCGACCGTCAGAGATCTCCAGATTTTTAATCCCAATTAAAACTAAAATCAAAATAAAAAGTTTGGGTCGTTTTAAAAATCGACAATAAAAAGTCATAACAATATAATATTTTTTAGGCTGTTGGATAACTTCCAACTACCAACTTATTTATTTTTCATCTACAAGATTACAAAAGTCTTAGAAAAAGACTCACCCAGTCCTATTTATAGGCTGCAGTTTACACATGCTGAGGTCAAGAGGAGCTTCTTTCGACTTGACGCCGTAACATGTCGGCGGCGGTGGATAATGAGTTTTCCAATGTTTCGGTTCCGTCAGGCTCTGATAAAATTTTACATTTTCTACTGAAGCCGGAGGGCTCACAACCCCTCTAGGGGTGGGGGTCACCGTGGTGGTGGAGACGATCCATTCGTCCCACCACGTCGCATTTTCTAAATCCTCGAAGGACACACTGTTCACAAGGTCCGCCAAGGGGTCGGGCATCACTAAGGGGGCAGGGGGCGGTGGCATCACAAAGGGGGAGAGCACCCCAGAGTCACTTGCAGGAGGCACAGGGTCACTGGCAGGAGGCACAGGGTCCCTTGCAGGAGGCACAGTGGAAGGAGGTGGCACGCTTGCAGGAACAACAGTGGAAGGAGGTGGCACCACAAAGGGAGACGGGTCACTTGCAGAAGGAGACGGTTCTGGACTGCTGATGTCCTCGTAGTCCGAAGCAGGCCTTCGGTCCTCGTCCGCCTGTGGGTCGTACACATAGGGAGTGGGCGGCGGATGGTAGGAGCCCGAGGATGTCGAAGATTGCGGGTCGTACACATAAGGAGTGGGCGGCGGATGGTTGCCCGTGTCCTCTTCGTCCGATTGTGGGTCATACACGTAAGGCGTCTGCGGCGGATCGTAGCTGATCTTGGGCCTTTTGCAGGTCGAGGGTTCGTCGTCCTCCGACGACCGAGGGCGCTTTTGGCAAGCGGTGGCCGCCGCTTCTGTTTTTCGGGGATCCAGCCATCCTTGCTTCGCGAGCCACTCTTCGTCTTGGGCGGGCACGACCGTCACTCGGAACAGTGTTTTCTGGATGGTGTAGAGCACGTATTCCAGTCCGGAAACACAATAATAGGTTTGGTTCGGTTGCAGTCTCCGAGCAATGTAGTCGTACTCCCGCTTGGCATGAAAGTGTTTCTCTTGGATGCCGCTGGGAGACTTGCTGCGCACGTAATGGAACATGATCGGGGCCACATGGGTCTGGAGAACGTGGCCCGTGGCCGGCTTGACGGTGCGGTGGCCAAAGGTGAAAGCACTCTTCACCAGAAACGTGCAGCCCATCACAAATCCCGTGCGAACGTCCGTGTTGCGTTTCAGGGACTGGTCCGGCACCCGCTTCAACTTGTTGTCGGCATACATCCACGGCTTGACGCGGGTACCTTGGTTGCAGAGGGCGCCTTTCACCGTGTCGGCGAAATGCTTCAGATAGTGCTGACTATACTTCTGGACGTGGTAATAGACTTTGTCGGCCCCTGTCATGGCGATGATGAAAGGCGTCAAATCCAGATCCTCGTGCAGATTGTTGTAGTTGGGAGTGGAGAGCGGCGTGAGAGCGGCCGACACCTCCGAGACAGTCTGCGGGAAGATATCCACGACTCTTTCCATGGTGAGAATGAGAGAGAAGGTTTCGTCAGAAGCGACTTTTGAAGACCAGTTGACCTCCTTTCCTGCCATTGGCTGACAACCTCCTTCCCAACCATTGGGTGACCTCCTTTCCTGCCACCCTGCTATTGGCTGACAACCTCCTTCCCAACCATTGGGTGACCTCCTTTCCTGCCATTGGCGGGGTCCTTCCCAGTCATTGGTTGACCTCCTTTCCTGCCGTTGGCTCCACCCCCCCTGAAACTTGCTCAGTTGAAACCTCTCTCACCACCAGATGCAGTCATGTCGCTCTCTTACGCAGGTTATCCGCCTCTGGACTGTACCTTCCTGATGCTTCGCACTCGAGACGGCCGGCTGTTCCTGCGGGCCGCGGACGTCGCCCGGGCTTGCGCCCGCAGTCGGACGCTGGTGTACGTGGGCACGCTGGAGAGGGATTTCGTGAGCGTGCAGAGAGACAGCCCGACCCTCGAAAAGACGGTCTACGGTTTCACCACGCTGACCACGCGAGACGTGTTAGGATGGCAATGGCTGACCGGCGAAGGACGGGTGGAGCACGAACTGTGGTTCGACCTGGAACACGCAAGACTCTTTTTGCCGAGGGAGATCTCGGACGCCCTGTTTCCTGAGGATGGTGCAAAAACATTTTAGATGTGTGTAAAAACATTTTAGACAAAAACATTTTGGATGTGTTCAAAAAAACATTTTAGACAGGAAACATTTTGGATGTGTTCAAAAAAACATTTTAGACAAGAAACATTTTGGATGTGTTCAAAAAAACATTTTAGATGTATGCAAGAAACATTTTGGATGTCATTTTGGATGCTGTCAATAAATACTTTTTTCGACGAGTCCTGTGTTTATCTTTAGGGTTTTTTTAGAACCAGATCGCAATCATCATGAGGGTTGTTTTCGATACACTTTAAGGGTGAGTCCATCAAAAAATATTTTATATTGTAATATATATATATATATATATATAATTTATGATTTATATATTTTAAAATTTCTTTAAACATATTCTTTAAAAATTTCTTTAAACATTTTATATTTTAAAATTTCTGTGTGAAGCCGATAATAACGATATTCCACATCAGACAGAGATTTGAAGTAATTATGTGATTCATTGTTTTCATTTTCTGATACTGACATAATGAAAATATTAACACATTTTCTACTTTTTTATCTATGATGGGATGGTTCACATTTAAAATGTTTTCTAATTTTATTTGACCTCCCACTCAGTTGGATGACTTATATTTTAGCATTTCTCTAAATGTTGAAGGGGAGTATAATTTCTATGTGGATTCCATATCAGATGTATTCAGGGCAATGTCCATTTGAGTTTTGAAGCAATCATGTGACTCATTGTTTTCATTTTCTAATACCGATTTGGTAATAGATAAAAAATAATAAATAAATAAATAAATAATAATAATAATAATAAATAATATAATAAGATAATAATAATATATATATATATATAAACATTGAAGGTAATATTGTGGGATAATTTCTGTGTGGATTCCACATCAGATGTATTCAGGGCAATGTCCATTTGAGATTTGAAGCAATCGTGTGACTCATTGTTTTCATTTTCTAATACCGATTCGGTAATAAATAAATAAATAAATAAGGGATTTTGAGTATAATTTCTATGTGGATTCCACATCAGATGTATTCAGGGCAATGTCCATTTGAGATTTGAAGCAATCATGTGACTCATTGTTTTCATTTTCTAATACCGATTCGGTGATAGATAATAAATAAATAAATAAATAAATAAGGGATTTTGAGTATAATTTCTGTGTGGATTCCACATCAGATGTATTCAGGGCAATGTCCATTTGAGATTTGAAGCAATCGTGTGACTCATTGTTTTCATTTTCTAATACCGATTCGGTAATAAATAAATAAATAATATAATAAACATTGAAGGTAATATTGTGGGATAATTTCTGTGTGGATTCCACATCAGATGTATTCAGGGTAATGAGATTTGAAAAGAGATGACTCATTGGCAAGTAACTGCTCTCCTTTCAAAAGGGACCAGGTGCATGGAACCACCTGGCAATCGCACGGGCATTGTTCAACGGCCCTTTCAAAAGGGTGGCGGGGAGCATTGAGTTTGTGCATTCAACCATGAAGCCTTTCAAAAGCATTGTTCTCCTCTCTCAAAAGGGAACCCGTTTTGAACAATGGCGGCCTGTCTCAGGGGGCGATGAGGCAGCTCTCATTGAGTTTGTGCATTCAAGCCTTTCAAAAGGGACCAGGTCCGTGATGGGGGAGATGTATGACTCATTGGCAAGCAGCTGCTCTCTTCCTCCCGGGCCCTTTCAAAAAGGGTGCATGTTTAACAATGGCGGCCTGTCTCAGGGGGGATCGTGGATGACTCACGCAAGGCCCGCTTTTAAGTATAACGGTCCCACCTCTCTTTAGCAATGATGCAATATTTCCGAGGCATATTGATTATTAATAAACTTTAAAAAATTCTACAAAACCGATCGCCAAAGCCGACAAACGATTCAAAATCTTTTTTTCCAATTTCAAAAAAATTTTTCTTGGATCATGATTGGTCAACCTTGAAAGCTTTTGGTGAGTCGATAAAAAATTTTTCTTTTGCTCAATCTCCGAATAAATTTTTTTTGAAATTAAAAAAAAAATTTTTGAATGCGTTGTCATGATGGGTCATCAATCTTGAAAGCTCTTGCTAGATCTCCGAATAAAATTTTTTTTTGAAATTGAAAAAAAATTTTTTTGAATGCGTGGGTCATCAATCTTGAAAGCTTAGGTGAAAGATTTTTTCTCTTCTCCGAATAAAATTTTTTTTGAATGCCTTGTCATGATGGGTTATCAATCTTGAAAGCTTAGGCGAAAGATTTTTCTTTTGCTCTAAAAAAATTATATAATCAAGAGTGGAACCATTCTTTCCAAACGTCCATCCTATAACTAATCATTTAAATTAAGACAGTAAAACAACTAATATATAAATGTTACTGGTATTTAAAAACAGATCTTAGAAAAGACTGATGAACTGGTGCTCTGTGTTACACATTTTTTATTTTATATATGTCACTTAGTATCGAATAGCTATATATATATATATATATATAAATAAATAATAATAATAATAATATATATATATATAATATAAATAATTTTAAAATTTGGAAGGAAAATATAAATGATGTACCAAAATGATGGTTCAAATAACATTGATGTGATCTTTTGCTCTGAGAGAGAGCAAAAAAAATCTTTCACCGACTCGCCGAAGCTGACAAACCATTCAAAAATTTTTTTTTCCAATTTCAAAAAAAATTTTTTTTTTTAATGCGATTGGTCAACCTTGAAAGCTTTGGTGAGTCGATAAAAAATTTTTCTTTCGCTCGATCTCCGAATAAAGTTTTTTGAAATTGAAAAAAAAATTTTGAATGCGATTGGTCATCAATCTTGAAAGCTTAGGGTAATCTCTTGCTAGATCTCCGAATAAAGTTTTTTGAAATTGAAAAAAAATTTTGAATGCGTTGTCATGATGGGTCATCAATCTTGAAAGTTTAGGGTGAGATCTCCGAATAAAGTTTTTTGAAATTGGAAAAAAAATTTTTTTTGAATTGTTTGTCAGCTTCGGTGAAAGATTTTTCCTTTGCTCTGCAGCTGTCTTTGGTTTGGGGCCTTTCAAAAGGGGTGTATTGAATCCCCGTGATGACTCATTGGCACCAACACAATGAAGCATTGTTCAATCCCTTTCAAAAAGGGTGCATGATAAGGACAATAGTATGACAATGAAGCAGCATTGGGGTGACGCAAGCAGCAGCTGTCGCTTTCGAGTCCAATCTCATTCAACCATGAAGCAGACCACCCCGTGATGACTCATTGGCAAGCCGGCAACAACACAATGAAGCATTGTTCAATGGCCAGGTGCACGATGGGGGGAACAGCTGTCGCTTTCAAGTATAACGGCCAATCGCATTCAACCATGAATGGTTTGGATAAATAGGTCAAAAGGGACTAGGTCCCCGTGATGACTCATTGGGGTCACGCAAGCAGCAGCTGTGGCTTTCCAGTATAACGGCCAATCTCATTCAACCGTGAAGTAGCTGTTTGGATAAATAGGTCAAAAGGGACCAGGTCCCCGTGATGACTCATTGCTAAGCCAGACAATGAAGCATTGTTCAACGGCTTTCAAAAAGGGAACCAGGTGCACGATGGGAGTATGACTCATTGGGGTCACGCAAGCAGCAGCTGTCGCTTTCCAGTATAACGGCCACACCATAATATGGACTTTAAAAAATTCTACGAGAGTCCCGGCGCTAAATTCTTTTTACCGGCGACTGTAGATGAATTTTCAAAATTTTGGTGAAAATTGGATAACCGGAAGTAGGACATCCGAAATCGGAAGTGGGGCTGTAAGTCCATACCTCAAAAACGGCTCAAACAATTTTCTTCAAAGTTGCTGTATAAACACTCTATTAGATATCCTTTCGAATGATATAGTTGGTTAGTTCAAGAAAATTGATAGGCGTTCTCTGAACTTTAGGTCCTACAAGTGCGTTCATTTCAAAACGGCTGTGTGAATTTTTTTCAAACTTGCCATATTAACCCTTTTTTAAATATCCTTTTGCATGTAATTGTTGTTTTCTGGTCAACAATTAATTATGCCAAGCCTTGATAAAAGTCGGTGGCTCTAACGATTTTCTTGAAAATTGTTACATAAACCCATTTTAGATACCTTTTCTCATGCTTTACTCGGTTATCGCAAGAAAATTAATAGTCATCCTGATCAGATAGATCAGTTCTAGATCTTGGAAGTTGGTGTTTAAATAAATAAATAACTGTACAATTTTCTTTTCATTTCTTCAACTTAAAAAATAAATAAATCGCTGTGTAAACTCTGTTTTATGTTTTTACACATGTATTAACTTTCTCTTACCAGAAAATTTTTAGGTGTCTATTTCATTAGGTCAAGTCTATGTCTTCTGATAATATTATCTCCAATAAGTGCATACAATACGTGTAATAGTGGGTAATGGAAGTTGTATGGTTGTTTCACACCAGATTTTTTAAAAAATCTTAATTTATATATTTCATATACTTTAAAATCAATTCTCAAAGATTTTCTGAATTCTGAACTTTTTGCAAATAAAACTTTCAAATATTTCTATTTAGATAGGCAATTAAAAACTGAATATTATTTTTTATCTTATTATGGCAAAGATTTTTCAGGAAAACAGACAAAAACAAGTCTTTCATTTCAGGACAATTTCAGTAGTTCAGGAAAGATCAATAGGAAGCAATTCATTATAACAGAAAATCTATCCTAGAAAAAGGATTTTTAATTCTTAAGCACATCGATAATCATGTTAGCGGATTTCACACATTTATGTACTTGCGAATGAAACAGGCTTTGTGAATATGTCAGATAAAAAGGCTAGTTGTGATTTAAGAAGAGTTTAAAACTAAAATTTAAAATTCTACAATAAACTGGTTATTAAAAGTCTACTTACATTTAAGAAAGTTAAAAATCATAATTAAAATATTTATATATCATTGCAAAAAACATTAAAATTGGATGCACACATATGCCTTCAAAAATTGGTTCATGATTTCCCCCCCCCCTTTTTTTTAAGAAAGAAAATTGTGCAGTGTTCAATTATTTTTTACAGCCACCTGCTTTTCCAGTGACTGCCTAGGTTCGCCCAATGATGAAGCGAGCTATGCATAAACATTTTTCAACTTTGCTGGAAAGTGTTAAAAAGTAGAAGAGGGTATAAAACTTTATGTAATAAAGAAACATTTTAAGCATTATTATTTACAGGAGTGCTTTGATACTAGGAGAAATTGATGTTAATCAATAAAAATCTTTAAAAGAAATTTATTAAGGATGTTTTATCGTGTTAAAAGTTTTTGTAATATACTCAAGACACTGTGCAGTATATTCAATGTACACTCCTCATAATTATAAGGACACCCGTTTTTCTATATTAACTAAACACTGAACACTATTATTTAAACAAATATATTTTTAATTAATTTGAATTTCATTAATAGACTATATTTAAAAATTTTATCGTTTTTCTATCTTAAAAAAACTTTAAATATGGTAAAAAGATGATTTTTCAGGTGTTCACAATTATAAGGGCAGCTCGAATTTTAGTAATTTTTTTCAGTTATTCTTTAAATTAATATTTTATGGGGTCTCTTTTTAGGGTTAAACAGTCAGACATTCTCTCTGGTATATAAATATACAATTTTTTTTTAATATTCAGTTTCAATACCATTTCGTATAGCATATATGATATTCTTAATACATTTAAACTATTTAAAATTGCTTTCCACTTGCATGCACTTTTCTAATATCATAAGTTAAGGTTTTTTCAACTTTTAGTCCATGGGAAAGGCAATAATGCAGAAGTTTCTTTCTTCAAACTATTTCCTATTGCTCTAAAAGTAGAGCAAAAATGTAAGTCTTGTTGAAAAAAATATTATTACCCCCCAAAATCTAACAAAAATCTGATAATTCCACGTTTAAAATTTGCGGATATTCTCTTGATGTTCATAATAATAGAAAAAATTACTTAATTCATTCTGCCTTCAGCAGAAGCAGCTCCACAGAGCACCATAGAAATAGATCCACCTTTAAAATGCCCGATTCATATCTGCCTTTAAAAAATCTGCTCTGTCTTTCGCTATCTTCAGATTGTGCCAGTAACTGTTAAAACCATTTGGTTAATCAAGAATAAAATGTTTTTCATCCGAAAATGCAACATTTTACCATTTAATATTGTCTTTATTCAACTTTAACACAGACGTTCTTCCCCCATTAAATGCTGATTGATTATTACAGGTTTTTTATTCATTTTAACATATTGTTAATTATTTTAAACATGCATAAATGTGGACCCTAACCTTTCGTTAAAAATTACGAGCAAATTTAGCAGCAGTCATTATGAGTAGAACAGTAAGAGGAATTATGAGTCTTCGATCTCTGTAAAACAACTCTGATTTTGCATCAGATCTCTCTCCTATCGAAAGAGCAGTTCAACGTTTGATCACATTTCATTCAGCAATTTTAGACCTTTGAATTTCATTAGAAATTCGGTGGATTGAAATTAACCTTCCACTTAAAAAACATATTTATCATACTTCACTACTTGAACGTTCTTTTTTTCGAAGAATTATCAGTAATGTCCGTCCAAGAAAAATCGAAGGCTGATATATGAATTAATCTAGCCCAGTAGTTAACAAATTCGCATGTCAACTGTAATTTATCCACTAGTAAGTTAAATAAAACGAAAAAATCTGGATTGTCCCTATAATTATGAACATCTAAAAACGTGAAGAAAAACACATTTTGCATTATTTTTTATTAATTTTGTTTTATATTAAAAAAATTATAGCAATTTTAGTTTTTAAAATACTAGATATATTAAGTGCACTTAGTATAATCTTGTTCACAATTATTTTTACATTAGTTATTTCAAAATATAAAGTGTCCTTATAAATATGAGAAGGAGTGTATTAATGTTTCCCTTCTCAAGTCAACTTTGAAAGTTGCAATTCATCTCGTGTGTTTCAGAAAACATATGTGAAATAAAGACTAAAGACATTAAGATTTTTTTAATATTTTTATTTTAGACAAGATATAAAAAATATATATGCAATGCTGTGCTTTTCAAGCTCTAAGTTCTGTGTGAATATAAAAACTTAAATAACAAACTGTTTAATAAATACACCATTTTCTTTATTTTAAAAATTAATGATAACTTTTGCAAATTATAAGATTTATAATTTAACAATAAGTGTCATAATTTCTATGACAATTTGACCATTTGTTTGGCACAGTTTTCATTAAAATTGTGCTTAATTAGTTTTTGTTTTTTTCTTTTGAAAATTCAGGGATGAGATAAGCAAAGAGACAACAAAAAGCTGAGTTTAGCAAAAAGCTGAAACTCTATGCAAAGGCAAAATGTTGAAATGGAATACTACAATTTTGACAACAAAATCATTATATTAAAATAATACATTTTATAATCGTCAATTTATAAAAAAAAAAAAAAAAAAAAAAAAAGAACAAATGATTATGCTCAAGTATTCAATTAAGCTGTATTTGATTAACCAATACAACAAATGCACATCAAAAGCACAAAAAAAAGTTGAAAAGAAAAAAAAAATAAAGGATGAAAAGCTTAATTAACAAAAAAAAGCTAAAATCAGCTGAAAAGCTGTAAAATCCCATCCCTGAAAACTATAAATGGCAAAGTAGTATTTTAATTAGTCACTACAAAGTTTGATTTGCAAAGCATAATAAATTCAGACACAGGATCATTTTCACCTTCAATTCTCATTGTTCCTGTAATTTCTTCATTTTCAACTAATGGAAGAAACAAATTAATAAATTCTGCTGTATATGGAGGAGCAATGATATCAAGTACTTCAGTAACAAAATAACGAATTAAGGATATATCAGTATCTTGACGCTGCCAACAAGTTTTAATGTATTTCACTACAGATACTGCACAACCACGGCTTAACAGATGAACCATACGATCAAGGAGCATTTTTTTCATTTCTAATTGCACTAATACATCTAGGTCTTCTTGCGGCATTTCAAATAATTTAATTAGCAGGTCTAAAACAATCTGATGCAAAGTATTATGACAGGTAACTACTTCATCCAAAAGAGCTAAATGCAGTGGTGTATGTTCAGTGGAAAGTTTAAAATAACTCTTTTCTGAAACAGTGCAATCTACCCACCTCACAATACCCAACGCAACAATAGGAAATCTAATACATTGATATAATGTATTGAGTTCTGGAATAAGTTCAGATGATCCTTTCTTTTCATTACAAATCATATGCACTTTTTCAATAGCTTGAGTAGTAGTTTTTAATTCTTCTTTATTTACACTTTTCCTGACACCTTTTTTGTATGTTTCATGAACACTAACAGCATAAGCTAGAAGATATATATATTTTGGTTTATGTTCTGCATTTATTCTTTTTCCAGGCTTGAATAAAGAATCCATAAGAAGATCTAAAAACTGAGGAAGTCTGATGAATTCAACTGGTGGTGGGTCTGGAGCCTGATACATTTTAAAAAGAAGAGTAATATCAGCAGGATTTAAAGCATTTTTTGAAAGCATAGCTGTTAATGCTCCACAAACACGAGGAACTGTAGCAGCTCCAATTAATGCCATGGTTATAGGTGTTGCATTATGTTCAGTTCCTTGCACATATCTACTAGTTTCCTGAGATAAACGTTTAATATTAGATCCACCTTTAGGCTCTTGTGCTAGTAAATGTAGTAATGTTTGACTATAAAGGTAAGTGTGCTCACCATGACATACCATTCGAGTGAATTCATTAAGGTTCTTTTGTAACTCTTCTTCACCACCTTCCAGGAAGTTAGCAATAGATGTTTTCAAAATTCTAGAAAATACTTCAAGTTGCTGAGAAGCTGTAGATATGCTAGTTATTTCACCTTGAAAGCCTGCATCAGATATGAGTTTAATTGTGAAATTTAACATTAGGCAATCAGGATAATCTTCAGCCAGTTTATAGATAAGAGATCTCCAGGTGTGATGATCAATCATTTCTGTTAACCAGCTAGGTGTTTCACCTTCTTCAGTAAATATAGAATCTGCTTTCTTTGGATCAAAATGTCTGATTATTACTTCTCTAAGATGATCTTCGACTAATGATTGAACTTCTGCAATTTTCATTCCAGCCATTATTAACCATTCAGCCAATAAATTTGCAGTTTGTGCTATGGCATGATAATTCTCTGATAACAAATCAACTACTTGTTCAGGATTGCCACCTGTCTGAAAGTATCTTTTTAACTGGGTAAATATTTCTGGTTCCATAATAAAATCTTGACTGCTGAATTTTTCTAAACATTCCTGTTGAATCAGAGCATTTCTTGCTTCTTGATCTTCCGCGGATGGTGATTCCGAATCATGTTCCATAGTAGTATCGTCGTACCATCCTCTATCATTATCGATTTCATCATCATAGTCTTCATCCATCATTTTGAAATTTTATTTGATTACTTATTATTAAAGAAATGTCATCCTAAAACATAAAATTACATTAATCAGAATATGAAATATATTGCAAATAAAAATACAATTTCAAATCTAAATTAATTATATTTTGTTTAAAAAAAAAAAAAATTTAATATTCCTAATTCTTAAATTTACGACTTCAGTTAGAATCTATACTGATATTATAAATGCGAAAGTTTGGATGGATGTTTGTTACTCAATCATGCATCACGCTACAACGGCTAAACGGATCTGGATGAGGTTTAGTATAGAGATAGATAATAGTCTGGAATAAAAACATAGGCTACTATTTATACCGGAAAAATGTACATTTTTAAAAAATTAATTAAAATATGAAAACTATGAGCTGGTAATTGCGTTATAAATAGCCATTTAAATTTTTAATTGTTACCAAAAAATTTTATGAGTTTTTTTTTTTTTTTTTTTCTTACTTTCACTTCCACGCGAAAAATAAAATATTGTTAAATATTAAATTTACTCATACATATGAAAAAATGACGTCTTTATAACTTTAAAATCAAATGATGATCATATGCAAATGAAGTGATGACGTCACTGGCCGTCCATGGATGCAAGTAAAATATTTCCTATGTTAATCGCTCATTGGATTTTTTGTAAAAAATTATTAAAAATCGAGGAAAATAATTTTCTAATTTTAATCCCATATTTGGGTATAGATATGTGTTAGAGTTATCGTGTGTATGCATTAAATAAGTTGTTTTTGCTGTAAAATTGATAAAATTTGAATTTTAAATTTCAAAACTCTAGAAATAAAAAATGGCAAAATTCCATATTTGATTGAAAATAAATATTTCATTTCAAAGGATCGTATCTACACAATAAATATCCAACTAATATACTAATTAAAAGGAAAATGATAAATATTCTATCATAATTTGAAATCAAATTTGTTTTCAAATGTCTAAATAAAGTTTCTGATATAAGATACTAATAGGTTGCAGCGGAATAGATTTCATATCTGTCATCCTTGGCGAAAAAAAAAAAAAAAATATCGCCAAATTATCTGGCGAACATATTTAATTCCTTTCAAAAATCATGGTTATTTTAACAACTTACATTAAGAGAGTGATGAATAATATGAAACAATATTTCGTACAATTTATATTATGAAAATACATATCTGGCATGTATATTTTCGTATTACGTTTTTGATCGCCAAATACAAAAAATGCCAATGACGACAGAGTTTTGAAATTTAAAATTAAAATTTTGTTAATTTGACAAAATAACTCAATCAAACACATGCATACAACAACTAATACATATCTAAATACCCAAATATGGGGATTAAAATCGGGAAATAAGTTTCCTTGATTTTTAATAATTTTTTACAAAAAAATCCAATGGACATAGGAAATCTTCTTGCATCCACAGATGGTCAGTGATGTCACACTCCGCTTGTGTATAAAAATCTATCATATTTCTTCTGAATTTTGTTTCAAAATCTTTTTTATCTCAATTTTAATTTTTATGTTTGTTTCTTAAATAGGTATATTTTTGGCACGGATGAATCACGCTTGGCATGAAAGCTAATCCAGTATTATATTAAAGAACTTTACTTATTGATAATCCTGGGCAAATTTTTAAATTTTGATACTGAAGTAGATCGGAAATTATTCGCCAAGACTCTACTTTCGCGACAGACAAGTAGCCAAGCAGGGCATCAAAAATATAAATAAATTATAGAATATTGGTGAGAAAAGGGAAAGAGAGAAACAGAAACAATAATCTCATAAATGATGTAATTTTGTCTAAAATGTCAACAAAAATTCAAAAGTCACCAAGATCTATATTAAGCCTATACCACGATCAGGTTTACATATTTATTTTTTTTTTTTTTTTGTATATACTAACTACTATTAACTAACCATGAGTATATATAACCTCAAAAAATTGTCTCATGTGATCAATGTAGCCAGTCATTGCATAATGTAATATTTGTCATGAAATTGTTGTCATTTTATGATTGATCGGATAAATCAAATATCGGAAATAACGTAAAAGCAATATTAACTGCTTATTATTGGTGCACATATAGCAAATATGTGCACCACGTATAGTGTTGTTCATATTAACTTGAGTTCAAATATAAAAGGGATACTTCAATTTTTTCTATACTATCGTTTCCAAACTGTCATCTAATAAGACTGAAATGAAAGACTGCATGGTAAGGCACTGTTGCAGGCAACAGGGATTATTAAGAGATAATTCCTAACATGGTCCTATTCTACCATGTTAAAAATTCGTAAAATTAAAATAACTTATGACATCAGCATCAAAACTAATATTTCAAAACTAGTCTGACACATTTACTGCAAAAATATTCCTTTTAATGCACGTTTAAGCGAAGTATGCCATATTCTATAATGTTAAGAAAATCATAAATTTTGAATATCTTATGCAGAATCCCTATTGCCTGCAGAATACAGGCACCCGAAATTCAGTGGATGACCAAATCGCTCCCAAAGGCAGCAGGGACCTCAAGCAAGCTTTAGAACAATTTAAATATATATTTGTTTTAATTTAATTTATTTATTTTTCCATAAATCTATATAGAAAAGAGTTTCCTTTTAATATAGTGACCAGCGAAGCGGGCAAAGCTTGCTAGTAATTAAATAAAACTAATAAAACTCTGAAAACACGCTTTCATACAATATGGCATCTTAATTTATATGCATAGTATAAACAATGGCAAAGTTGAACATGAATGACATAATATTAAATAAGTAATGACGATAAACAAAGAAAACAAATGAATAGGAGCAATAAGAATAATTCTACTGATATCAATGTTTTTTTTTTTTTTTTTTTTTTTTTTTTCAATATTACAGCATTGTAATTGCTTATTATTGATGCAGAGGTGCCAGCAATTACAATTTCCCTTTCTCAATAGAGTAATATTTTTAGTGTCTTCTAGATAAAATAAGAAATGCATCTATATTACTATTTCAAAATTCTCATTATTTTAAGCTACTGACAAAAAGCTGAATAGCAATGAAAATATCCTTTTTACTTGGGTTCATACAAGCAGGGAAAAATAATAATAATAATTACCAAATAAGTAGGAAATCTTTTTAAAATCATAATCATGGCAACAAATTTATCATCCAGAATAACTTTATAAACAACCTATTTTTGACTATATACATAAATAGAAACATACTTTGACATTTACAAACTGTCAATAAAAATTTCCTTTTAGAAATCAAAATTCATGTATTTTAACAAAATTCATTTATGTCTACTTTCATCTTGTAAGTATCAACTAATCATTTCAGTTTGAAAGAAATTATTGCACATTTGATGAAATTTCTGTTTTTTTTTTCTTATTTTCCTTATCTCTCAACAGTAGTTTTTCAGGTGCATTTTACTACAAGTTGTTAAAAACATGCCTTGCATAATTTGTCTAAATCAATGGATGATTATAAGGAGGCAGAGCTTCAAATGTTTGAGGAGGAAAGTGCTGTGATTGCTGTATTTCATTATTTGTGGGTAAAATTATGACTCCTATAGATTAAATGAAAGAAAATCGTCGTCATAATGTCAAATGATGTGCGAGAGTCATGTCGTCCATTGCTAAAATGACAATTTTTTACCTTTATAATTAGTAACTATTAAAAAAAAAAAAAAAAAAACAGTTTGTGTTAAAATATTTTAAATGAAACATTTGTGTGGTTTTCACATAAAGGCATCAATATATATAGTGAAAAATAGCGCTGCACCGAGTAGCACTTTGGCTGAGTAGCCGAGTACTCGGCCTTTTACTACTCGGCCGAGTAGCGAGTAGTTATAAGAAAGAATAATTGAAATTGACGTATATATGAAGAATTTTGCACATCTTGAAATTTAAAAAAGGCTTTTTGAACATAAAATTAAGTTAAATGGCAAACAGTATGTTTACATGAAATGTTTCAGAACTTTTGTAGTGTATATACACAATTAGGTTCATTGTTATATTTGATACCTCCAGCTTAGTGGATTATTAAAACCATAATAACGGATAACTTCATTCTTTATTATATAGTCTTTCTCAGATGCGAATCATTCTCAGATAATTCTTAGAGAATATAAAAGTTCTTTATACACTCAGGCTTAATTTAAGATGCATGAAATTTACGTATGAAATGAGAACATTAAAATAAATATTTTATCATCATTTCAAACATGATAGACTTCATTAATCTTCAAATTCTAGAAGAGTAAAAAGGTAGGTGGTTTTGGGCCATAATTTGCAGAACAACAAATTTGATACTATATTTTTAATAACATTTTAGTGTATTTACCTTTTTCATAATTATTATTTTTTAAATTAAAAATCAATCTTTTTTTTACAGTTTATAAGTGTCTTACTTTTATTTGCACAAATATGTAACTAAAGTTTTATCTACTATAGTAGTATTATATAAGGGGTTCTTTTTTCTAAAATATTTTATTTTTGTCTGTTTTATAGATACAATTTTATATACAAAGTTTTTGTAAAAAAAAAAAAAAAAAAAATTGCATATTACACACATACATGATGGTTATACTTAAATTCTTGTAACTAAAATGGATAAAATCAAATCATGAATCGTCTCTATATCGAGTTTAGTGGCAATCTACTTGCCCGTTTTAACTGCAGAAAGCTGTTTGCAGCAAAAATTTAATGACTATGTTTATATTTTCATATTTTTTTTAGTTTAGTTATTAAAAAACAACTCTTATGAATACATTTCTTTCAATAATACATAAAAATAATGAAATTCTTACAACTACTAGATATTGGCCGAATACTTAGTCCATATTTGGCCGAGTACCGAGTATTCGGCAAACTGGCCGAGTACCGAGTATATAACGAGTACTCGGTACAGCTCTAGTGAAAAAAAAAATGTGTATTAAAGATTGCATACTTCTAAATGCATAAAAAAAGTCTACAAAATTATATTTTTGGCTCACTGAATCATAATCTAATTAGCTCTTTCAGACCAATAAATTTCTGTAGCTGATGTGAACCCTTTATTAAAAGAAATTTTAGAGATTAGCATTTATGCTGGTGTTCAACATGTATTTTCTGCTCATAATGAGGACAGTTATAGAAAAGTTTTTCTTGGATGTTTCTATAATAAATAACTACTCTGTTTTCACTTCTTAGCTTAGTTTTATCTGTTACTTTCCAGCCACATCTAAATCAAGAAAATTAGTTATCTATTTGCAAAAGGCTTAATCCATGCTCTTTAAGTTTTATATTCTTTGGTATTATGAAATGGATGTACCTACAATATTTTTATCTAAATTAAGATAAAATATTTAAAATTTTTATACAATATTAGAACTTTCTGAAATTAGTCCCAAATACCCCCCCCCCCATCAGAATGTGTTGAATAGGAATGGAAATTATTAATTGCATATTAAAATAACACTATGGTTAAAACTTGTACACACACAGCATTATTATCTAAAACACTACATTATTTAAAAATTTAAATTAATGGAACAGCATATGGCATTCAGAACAGAACTGCACATGGCATTCAGGGTTGGCTTTTTGACGTCAAAAATGTGTCAAAAACCTCATGTAATTATCTTTTTAGTGCTATTTTATTGTAAATCAAGCCACTAAACTGAGTAAATCATAATTTATATATCATAAAGTAGTTTTATATTACATCAGTGTAATTATAATTAAAATACATATTATAAATCCTTGACAAATATAAATATATTTGTCATGGAAAATTAGGAAAAAAAAAAAAAATGAAACTATTATGTGTATTTTTTAAAGTGCTATTTATATTTATTATTAATCTAAGTGCAAAATTCTTTAAAGGCCATGATTTTTTTTTTTTTTTTAAGCTTGTGTAAAAAAAAAAAAAAAAAAAAAAAGAGCTAAAGTGGTTGTATTTAATCACTGATTTTAAGTTACCTAAATATTTAATTTTATACATAGACATATGACAAACAATTACAACAGTAATATTGTATATTTTGCAATCAATATATTAGGACCTTGAATAAGTTCTCACTCATTTTTTATATAGCACTCAACATTCTTTCTTCTGGATCATTCTGAACGCTTCCAAACGTTTTGAAACTGCTGTGTTGTAATGATTCTGCAAGTTCACCTAGCGTCTGACATGGGTTTTCATTAAGTAATTCCTCCAATTCTTCGTCTTTAAACTTTTTCGTCAGGCCAAAGCATTCTTTATCTCCAAGATCAAAATAATTATTTTTGAAGTGTCAAAACCAGTCTCTGCATGTCATTTCTAACAGAGCATGCTCACCCAAAGTCTCAGCAAGTAGTCTGTGTGCTTCAGCTGCAGATTTCTTTGGAATAAAACAGTATAAAATTTTCCACAAATGCTTTTATTTGGCACAAAACTTGACACTTCTAGAACTAAGGGGGGGAAAATGTTGTTTACACTCTGGTGAACATCTACATTAAACTTCAAGCTTACCGATAGTACTCCTTGTAGATGCATTATTATCTGAATTTACATGCACGTAGTGCTGGTAATAATGTCTATTAGGAAACAGTGAGAACTTATTTAGAGTCTTAATAATTATAAGTTTTAAATAAATACTATACAATCAAAAGGTTGGTTATTACCAATATTTTATAAATGTTATCAATATCAGCATATCTCCACACAGGTGTAATGGTGAAAAGGCTTAAGGTGACACACAGGCCTTGCAACATTCCTAAAATTTTACCTTTATTTCATTATATTGTCATCAGTACCATCAGAAAAGAATTTTTCTTGAATATTTTTGACTGTTTTGATGCTAAAATATTATGCTCAAAAGTAATGTTTTAAAACTGTGGTAACAATATAATAAAATGAGTAAAATTTTGGGAACGCTGGAATACTTGTACACATCTATTGTCCCCAAGGGCTCTAAAAATCAAACTATTCTATTGGAGAATTTGTTGTCAAAATTACTCATTATTATTACTTTTTTAATTCAGTTTTCATAATTGTTAAATTAGAAGTTGTTTTCCAAAATTAAATTTTTCAATATTTTATTTTAAAGCCGTAAATACACATGAACTAAGTATTTTTGCATTTTATAGCTTCAAAATTAAATACTACAAATTCAAAAATATATTTTAGGTAATAAGTAATTCAAATTACAAAATTCACTGTAGAATAACATGATGTTTGGCTGTGATGATAAATGATAATGCATTACATTAAATAGCATTAATATTCCAACAGAATTTATTCCGATCATAATGCATCTACATTTTACACCAACCAGTTCAGCATTGATTGTAGAGGATCTTTTCCAATTTTAAATAAATCCATTCTAAATTAAGAGACAGACAGCATAGAAGGTTTCATAACTATTATTTTGTTATAGCATAACTCTAGAGAGAAAAAGAACTAGAATACAGAAAAACTTTTTTTTTTTTTTAAAGCTGAAGGAAGACTATTTTATTAAGATTTTGTTATTTATAAATTTTTTGTCCTATAATTTATTATAGCTTAAAATTATTTTCTATTTTCATAGAATCTTACTTAAAAAAAAAAAAAACATACTTTGAATTTTAGATGAGACATGTAGTTTTTAGTGTCTAAAACTAACAAAGCAAAGGCCTAAAAGCAAAAATTAGGAAAACATAATGAACTGTAGATTAAATTTATGGCAAAAAATAGTTTTCGAATGCTTTTTTGTACAGGATTTTAGGTTTTTGACAATTGTTTTGATATGATGGTTAAAATTATGGTTAAATCTGGAGAAAAAAAAAAAAATAGTCAAAAACTTGCCAACCCTGCATAGTAAATCTCATGGTGTGCAGGAAAAAGACTGAAACCTAAAATCATTATAAATAATCTTAACAGCATCTTTGATATCGATAGTATTTCTTTGTTATAGGGACACCTGCGATAAAACATCCAATGGGATCTTCCCACCATCGTCTGCTCAATCACGTGATAGAGGAAAACGAATAGTCGAATTCTGAGAATCGAATTCAAATAAATATTGTTCTTGAGAACGAAAATTTTAATATTTAATATAAAATAAAATAAAAGTAATAGTGTGCATTTGTAAACAGTAGAATAATTGTATTTGTAAATTTAATAATTTTTAAAAAACATTTTATGTGTTTATTTATTTTTACCTATAAGAATCGATTTTTGTATATTGTAGTGTAACTGTAACATTAACTGATCTAGCAATAAATAATAGCTTCTTGTGGAATGTTTATGGATTATAATTTGAAATTTTAAAATATTTTCATTTAATTTAATTGCATAAAGGTGTTACAACAAGTTAATTAACTTAGTTACTGGTCTAAATCGATTTACGTAGTACGATATTGCACTGTCACTGATTTAAGTACCAAAAATCAGAGTATTTAAACATGGTCTTCATGAACATCAATAACAGGTATAAACGAAATGATGATTGTAAATGTATACAGGAAACAAAAGATGATGAATAATGAAATAAAATGGATTAAAAATGACGATGTATAAAAAAATAACACAGATTAAATACGATTGATCAAAAATAATAATAGAAAATATGTTATTTCAGCAGTCGCTCTAGATAAACAAGATCTCGTCTGCTATTTGTTTTTCCTCTATCATGTGACCTCTGACGTCAGGTGGGAAGAGTCCATTCTATTTAAAATCTTTAGGCAAATCGGAGACAATCCTAAAAATATATTTAAAAGGATTATAATAATAAATTTAAAAGAATCATTCATTAATAACAAATTAAAAACAAGTCCTTCCGGCTTATTCGGAAGGGTAAGTTGATTTCTTTTTCCTTATCAAGCAGCCATCATTTTAATTCAAAATGGCGGCAACAAATTATTAATGCACTACGTAGAAATATTGATGTAGGCTATGCACAAATGGATTTTTAAGCAAATCGGTTCATAAATACATTTTTAAGTGAATTTAAAATTTTCAAGTGGCCGGCGCTTGGAAACAAAATGGTGGGTTAAGTTGACAAATATATGAAATGTATTTGTGAGATAAGTCTACTGTACACATATAGTTCGAATTAATTCAAAATCTCAAAAGTCATCGTGTTGAAAAATTAAGTGACTGCCACTTCGATCAAAATGGCAGAGAAAGTTGCTCATCTAAGATATCGTTGCAAATTTGAAAATATTTTTTTTTTTGTAAAAATTCTTTCAAAGAGACTTAGTAAGTTGATAAAAATATTAGTTTTCTGCATTTCTAGTAATTTTTAGCATTAAAATAGCCTAATTTTTCCTTAATAATGCATTAAACACATCCAGTAACGCAGGTAATAGATTTGGTGCCAAATTTGGCGACTTTTTTAGCGAGAAAATACTTATTATCGATATACCAAAGATGATCGCAATAACGTGATTGGTTCACGAGTTACGTGAATTTTCTAGATTTTTGTTGTTTGAAAGATAAATCCAATTTTCAACTTTGATTTGAATTGATTAAAGTATTTCTAAAGTTACCGTGATAACAAATTTTCAAGTGGCTGCCACTTGGAAATAAAATTGCGGATCAAGTCACCAAGTGAACTTATCCTAGATATTTGAACCATAAGTTCACTATCCAACTTTTATTTGAATCAGTTTAGTTTTTTAAAAGTTATCGTGTGGCATATTTTGAAGTGCCAGTGTGATTTCAAGTGGCTGGAACTTAGAAACAAGATGTCGGGACAAGTTGCCCAGTGAAAACATTCAAGATAATTATATGATAATATCACTGTCCAAATTTGGTTCGATTTGGAGTATTATTTTAGAAGTTATCGTGATTTTAAATTTTTAAGTGGGAGCCTGATTTCAAGTGGCCCCGCTTAGCTTATGATATCTGCCACTTTATTAAAAATGGCAGATATTGTTTATTAATAAACTTCATTGAGATACTTACGTGGTCTGTATTTACATCACAATTCAAACAATTTCGGAATACGCTTTTTACAATTTAAATTTGAAATTTTCAAGTGGTTTCCACTTGAAAACAAAATGGCGGTGCTACTTGGTTAACAAACTCATCTAAGATATTTATAAGATAAGTTAAGGCACTGTTCAAATTTGGTTCCATTTGGAGTATTATTTCGGAAGTTATCATGGTTTTAAATTTTCAAGTGGTGGCCTGATTTCAAGTGGTCCCGCTTAACTTAAGATATCCGCCACTTTATTAAAAATGTCGGATAAAGTTCATTAATAAAGTTATTTGAGACACTTGTATAATCTATGTATACATCAAAATTAAAATAAAAAAAATCGGAATACGCTTTTTACAATTTGAATTCGAAATTTTCAAGTGGTCTCCACTTGAAAACAAAATGGTAGAGCAACTTGGTTAACAAATTCATCTAAGTTATTTATAAGATAGGTTAAGACACTGTCCAAATTTGGTCCGATTTGGAGTATTATTTCAGAAGTTATCGTGATTTTAAATATTCAAGTGGTAGCGTGGTTTCAAGTGGCCCCGCTTAACTTAAGATATCTACCACTTTATTAAAAATGATGGATAAATTTCATTAATATACATTATTGAGACCTTTATATGGTCTATATTTACATCAAATATACAACAAATTCGAAATACGCTTTTTACAATTTGAATTTGAAATTTTCAAGTGGTGTCCACTTGAAAACAAAATGGTGGAGCAACTTGGTTAATAAACTCATCTAAGATATTTATAGGATAAGTTAAGACACTGTCCAAATTTGGTTCGATTTGGAGTATTATTTCGGAAGTTATAGTGATTTTAAATTTTCAAGTGGTAGCCTGATTTCAAGTGGCCTCGCTTAACTTAAAATATCTGCCACTTTATTAAAAATGGTGGATAAACTTCATTAATACACTTCATTGAGACCCTTATGTGGCCTGTATTTACAACAAAATTCAAGCAAATCTTGCTTTAAATATGCTTTTTACAATGTCGGTTTGAAATTTTCAAGTGGCTGCCACTTGAAAACAAAAAGTCGGAGCAACTTGGTTAACGAACTCATCCAAGGTAAGATTAGTTCACTGCCCAAATTTGGTTCGATTTCGAGTATTATTTCGGGAGTTATTGTGATGACAAAATTTTCATTATATATATATATATAGATAGATAGATAGATAGATAAACGAAATGATTGCAATAGGTCGATTTCTAAAGAAATCAACCTAAAACAATAATTAATTTTTTAAAGCAATCATAAAAAACTAGATGCTAGTGAAAGGTACTAAAAACCAGGAAGCACCAATAGCTATGGCTCTACTTGATGATCCATTCTTCTGGCTATGCAGAAACAATAAAAGAACCATCAAACAGCAAAACAAATACCTAAACATCCAGAAAATTGTACACCAAACACTCCTGTTTAACCCATGTTTTATAAATAAAATAACTTTTTTAAAATATTTTGTTTATAACTCTTGTAACTATGAATTAAGTTTCATCGATATAAGTGGAAATTTGAAGTCTGAGGAACTGCATTTTAAATATGTATTATAGTCTCACAGTCTTTACCAAGTGTACTTTACTTGAAAAATACCTGGATTTTTTTTTTTTTTTTTTACACTAAGGAATGCCGCTATGCGCTATGACTACTACATTTTGCTATATTCCACATATACAAAGGATATTTAACTCATTTTACTTTTGTTTTAAACTGGTTTCTATGAAGGTTATGGAAAAAACTAAACAACGCTGCATAAGAGACTCAAAAACAGTCCAATAATCTTACTCAAAAGTTGAACTTAATCAACATTCAGTCGCTTATCTCCCTTGCTTTTTATAGATTCAGCATAAATTCTACAGAAATTTCAATGAAGCTGTGTTCTCATAACCAAATTTCATCGCTCAGCGTTACCAAAATGGCAATTGTTGCCAAAACAGGCCAATTTTAGAACCAGATATCTAGAATTCTCAGTACATATGCAAGAGGGCATAATGGGAAAATTGTTTTATTTTCAAATCTTTTAAATTGCTATAAGACTGATGCATCTCATTAAAAACACGATTTTATAAATAAGCAATCTACAAGAATATTTTTTAATAACTAAAACATAAAATATTATTTTCTAAATTTAAAACCGGATTCATGAAGTGTCCAAAAAGCAAATTGCAAAACTAGATGTTACTCTCTATATATTCTTAATTACTAAATTTATAACTTCTTCGGTTCAGCTTATTTTTCTAAAATGGGAATCTCTAAAATAGGAGGTCATGCACTTAAAAAAAAGAAAAACAAATTATTGTCAAAATTACTAAAACAGAAAAAGTCATATATAGTGAGTAATAAGAAAAGATGGATGAACAAATAATATTATAAGTATAACAATCCAAAAAATAAAATTTATCTTTCTGTGACTAATCATTTCTAATTAATGCACAATACTCATTCACACACATACATTGTTGGCCAAATTATTAGGGATCTTTTTCTATTTTCTAAAAAAATACTGAATAAAATGTCCTAGAACCTTAGACAAGCAAAAAACATTTACAAACTTATATTTTCCACTATTGAAGCGACGAGTGCAATTAGAGGGACCAACCACAAATTGAAGAAAAACAAGCTTGCAAAATATAGTTTTTTTTTGTTACATAAGTTGTAAAGTTAATAGAGTAAAAATTAACCAAATTATCGACAACAGTATGAGCAAGATTTTAGTCAGAGTTAACATTTCATAAAAGGTTTTTCACATGCTACGTCCTATTTAATTTGGAGATCCTATTATTTCATTCATGTTTCAAAACTTAAAAAAAAAAAAAAAAAAAAAAAAAACCCTCTTATGGACTTACTCTAACACAATTTTATTTATTTGTTGAGATTGGGAGTTCATAGAGGGTTTTTCACAAAAAAAGAATTTTTGTAGCATTGGTGAAATAATCGGATCTCCAAATTAAATGCAAGGCATAGGAAAAACCTGTTATGAAATTTCAATTCTGAAAAATATCTAAAATTTTATTCATTTTTTTGATGATGAGTTATTTTTTTTCTGTACTCAAATGAACTTTTGATATAAGTTTGCCCAATATATCTAGCATTCAACCTATGTAAAAAAAAAATCTACCTTAGTGGGCTCCCAGTCCGAATTTTTACCCGAAGAGAAATGATTTTTGTAGATTTTCTAAGAATAAAATTTTGATTTGAGAAGGAATAAGTGCACGCAGCACACGTATACCTGCACACGTGCGCGCCCAGCGCGTATGGGTCTGCGCTGCCGGAGGCAGTGGGGACCCGGTGGGAGTTTTTACCCGATCAGATTTTTTTTTTTAGGAGGCACGAAGGGTCAGGGAAGGAATACGCGCGCGTGTATCCCTTAAGTTGTGCACACATAGCGTGCACGGGACTACGCTGCCAAAGGCAGTGGGGACACGGGCCGACTTTTTACCCATTCATAAATGATTTTTTTTTTTTTCAATTTCTTTTCTTAAGACTAAAAGTTACTGTTAGTGATTCATTTGAAAATACTGACCTGCTAGCGGGCGAAGCTCGCTAGTATTATAATAAAATATACCAATAAATCATATAATATAGTTTTCTTATTCTCTTAAATCTTTAGAATTAAGAAGTGTTTTGAAATAATTACCCAATTTTTCCATTTTTTTTTTTTTACTCAAGAAATTCTAGAGAAGCTAAAAATGGAGGATCAAAGAATTCAAAGCATTTATTATAGAACCCAAAACAGAATAGTCGTACCATCGCCCTATTTTTAGTTGTATTTTTTTATTATTTTTTAAATGTCACCAATATTTTTAAAATGTTATTCTTGAAGATTTTAATTCTATTTGTTATTAAAAAAATACTGGTGACTAATTAAAAATGTATACAAAAATCAGGAGCATTGTGACACCTGCCAAAGCAATTAATAAATAGATGAAATAATAGTACTATATGAACAACATGAGGAAAAGGACATACTTTTGAGTAGGATTCTTCCAATTTTACCTTTTAATATGAACCCTGTAACAACAATGCAGCAGGACTGTAGAATCAAACAATCTCAAAAATCCAATGCTTTCAAAATGAATTTGTGTAACTGAAAAGCAATTCTTCCAAAATGTCAAATAAGAAAGGTAATAAACATGCATTCTAAACCTGGGGTGTAATATGATATATATCGGTTTCACAATAACGATATTGATATAAATGTACAATGAATTTAAGTCAGACAAATAATATTGTAAGTTATTTCATTTTAATTTCAAAAGTCTTTTTTAGATGAACAATATCAGCTTACAACAAAATATTAGGTAGATAATTTGAAGAAAAGAAAATCACATTAATATAACTAAATTTTAGTCCTTAGTAAAGGATAAGCAAATACTTCACAATATGAGAAATAGTTTTTTTTCCCCTTTCAATTGAGTTTAAAGAAAGAGGTGTGGTCATTTTGAAGGGATTAAAAAAAAGAAAGACAGAAAAATCTATGAAGAAATGTATAATTGCTTTGATGAAAGTATTGAGTTAATCACACTAGGGTAGACAAAAATATTTTGAGGTTGGATATTGCCCGTCCTGTCTTGAACCCTTCTCTAGCTGTGGCCCTCAATAAATTTAATCATTTAATAACTAAGGTATAACAAACATCACATCTATCCTACTTCAGTATTTTATTTAATATCCAATAAATTCTAAAATAACCAGATATTCATTAATGTATTTTGTAAAATAAAATCAGTTTTATAAATTCAAAATAAAACAATTTGTTTTGTTCCACTTCAAACTGTAACAGAAACTGGAGTTTGAGTCTGCATATTTTAAATGATAAACTCCTTTTTCTCAAAGATCTGCCTGACTCTGACTTCGACTCCATGACTTCAACTCTACAGCCTTGCTACGCAGATATATATGTAAAAAGACAACCTTAATAGTGCCCTTCTATATTTCAATCAGCTGTATTGAGTAACCCTTTATACCCCAATCAGCTGTATGTGCAGTTTTTCATCTCTAAAAGTTTATACATGTCTGGTGTATAGTTAAGCAGGGATGAGATTAGCAAAAAGACAAAAAACCTGAAACTGATCAAAAAGGCAAGACGTTGAAATGAAATACTATAATTTTAATGACAAAAATTATTATAATATTAGAGAAATAAAATGTTCTTTAATATATATATTAAAAAAAAAAAAAAAAAATGATTAGGCTTCAGTATTCAAACAAGTTTTATTTTATTATCTGATGTAACAAATGCATATCAGAAACACAAAAAAGCTGAGAAAATTGAAAAGAAGCTGAAAAGTTAAATTTACAAAAAAGCTGAAATCAGCTGAAAAATCTCATCCCTAGTTAAGTGCAGTAGCTTTTATACCCTCCGCCTCTCCTTGCTTTTGATGCACCAAAGTGTTTAAATATGTTCTAAATCTAAAACGAAATTTAATGAGATATGCAAGATTGATTAGCCGTAAATACATAAGATGTAGTTTTAATTATGTATGTGAATACTAAGGTTTACATTTTACTGATTATATGTAATGACACCTGTACTAAACATAAAAATAGTACAGGGAAGTCAAAAATAAAGAGGTAAAAAATAAAACCTCATGCTAATCAACACATGATTAAAACACACCAATTTTTATGTCAATTTTCTAATATAGGAGTACTACATGATATGCATAGCAGATAGAGAGAGATGCACTCCCACATATAAGCAATTATAAAATATAAATTAGAAACCAACAACAAAAACGGAAATCATATTCTTCATGACTATCCTGACTACTATTAAGTGGCAATAAGAAAGAACATCAATATTGGTGTTCAAAAAACTTTTCAAAAAACATAAGCAGAACTGACAACACATTAATGTCATAGTGTTTACTTACTTGGAAACAAATCTTTGAGAGATAACAGAAGTTAAGTTTTTTTCCAAAAAATTTATTTAAATATGTAAAAATAATTACAAATACATAATTCATAAGCTGGAAAGAAATGCATAAAAACACCCATATGTGAAAGCTATAAGTAGTATGATTTAACAAAATTTACTGGCAAGAAGAAAAGTTTAATCTGGAAAAAAAAAAAAAAAAAGTTTTAAAGAATTACATTTCTTACTATTATTTTAAATCTTTTCGAAGTCCTCGTCCTCAATTTTCACATCGAAAAACTCAAAATAAACAGTATAAACTACTTAATGATAATGAACAGATAATTTGTCAAAAGTCGAAAAGACAAATATAACAGACTTTCCACCAATGAAAATAGCAAGGATCCTGAAAATAGCCGGACCATTCTGTTCCAGGGTTCCACGTCATTCACAAATTTCGTGAACTGCGATGCGAAATTTTTTAAAATGCCAGCACCAGCATTGGTCAATGTACTCACGCTATATTGCGCTGACATGTCGGAGTCGCAATCTATCTGTAAAATGTAAACATTGACACCGTGTGTTTATTTAATTTAATAAGGTATAAAGGAAACGGTACACAATTTGAGAAATGACTTTAAAATCAATTTTTTGCTGAAATATGAATACTTCATCTCAAGAAGAATGTCAAATGATTTCAGAAGACAAAGTGCAACATATATTTTCAAGTTTCCACGGAAATTCCCTTTCTCCTTCAGTTTTACCATGGGATAAATTCTCACAATGGATATATTGTATATGTGTTGTTACTTTCGATTTAGAATTAGGTCAAGCTATGGAGGTATAAATTTCAATATTTATAATAATCTATATACCTATCTATTAATCTCGAATAGTTTCATTCAGCTAGCAACAAAGTATGCAACCACCTTCTGAAGAATTTTTGGTTCTCCTTATTTTTAAAATTAATTTCAGTCGTATTTGTTCCTAAATAATGACATTTGTTAAGGATTATAAAGTTTAATAATGTGTTACTATCCAGTTTTATCTAAAATTTATTTTTTTATTATGTTACTTTTACGTAAAAATCTATTTTCATTGTTTCTTCAGTGTTCATTGAATCTACATTGTTTCTACTTCTGTACATAATTTCCTCAATTTGAAATTTTGTATATGCATAAAATCTACACACACGCATTTATATATATAAATTTAATATTACTATCTGAATTAATCATATTAAAACCATTAAACACAGTTCTTTTATTAAGAACTTTAATTTTATTGATTCATGCTATATGTTAGTACCATTAATATATATATATATATATGTGTGTGTGTGTCATCATCATAGTAAACATTCTGTGTAGAATACTTTAAACTGTTACCTAGGCCTATAAAATTTTCTATAAATATTAGTTTTAATTGTTTTTTCACATTTACTTTTATTTATTTAATATTTATCTATAAATTTAATTTTTTTAAAAATGGTGATTAAAAGTGGACATGGAAAAGGGACTGCTGATGGTATCAATGCAGATTTGAAACAGGCTGTTGATGATTTAGTTGCATGTGGTACTGATATTTCTGATGCAGAGTTTTTTTTTTTTTTTTTTTTTTTTATCTTAACCCCAGATATCGTACAGCTATTGATCTATTATTTTATAACAAAAGATGTAAAACTATTGCAGGTTTGTCTATTGCTTTCCATGCCCCCCCCCCCCCCCCCCCCTGAAAAATTCTACTAAGCATTTTTTCTTCAAATTTAAAACTATGCTATCAGAATTTTATAAAAAAAAAAAAAAAAAAATGTTTTTTTAGGTTGTGCTACTCCCCCCCCCCCCCTTCCCCCTGAAATTTTTTCTGGCGACGCCACTGTTGCTTTCCCAAATGCACTGTGCCAAGAAAAGATGCAAAACTGCATTTCAGTGAAATTCCAAATTAATTATAACATACGTTGCATGTTACATGCTATTCTATTTTTATTCTTAAAGTGATTTCATCAGGTTTAATTATTTTGTGAAATTTGTTAATCTTAACTAGTTGGTTCCATTTAAAATTGGCTTATTTAAGCAATAATTTTGTGAAAATATGTTATAACATGTATATTAATTTTTTTTTCTCATTTTGTTTTAGATGATTTATCCTGCACACATTAAGTTAACTGAAAAAGAGGTATAGTATCTATTTAAAATATTAATACTTATATTTGAAGCCTGTCAAACTATTTCATATTTAAGGATATCTATAGTTTAATGTATTAAAACATCTATAATATATATAAGAGTAATCTCACTGACTCAACACAGCCATAGAAATTCTTTGAGAGATAAAGTAAAAAATTTTGGTGAGCAGGTTGGCTTTAGTACCCTGACCCTCACTAAGACGGGGTTTTGTGAAATACCATCCTGTTCCGCCCCTGGGGGGCAGAAGACAAAAACAACTTTATAAGCATAACTCGGCTCCAAATTACTTCACGGTGGAAAAATTGCAGATATGGAAACTAGACCTGAGTAAAAAAAAATCGCTTTCTGCGATTTTGGATTTTTAAGGGAAAGATGGGCGGGAAAATGATTTTTAATGGCAATTTTAGCAAAATCTGGATTTTCGAGTAGAACTCTACCAATAATAGCACAAATATATTAAAAAAGGCTGAGCATCTTCTTAAGGATATTTCCAAAAACTCATTTTGACTTCTTCATGATTTTAGATTTTTTTTTTTTTTGGGGGGGGGGAGGGGGGTAGTTATAAGGGGGAAATTTTGAGACCCCCCCTTTTAGCACTAAATTCATCCTAGGAAATCTATAAAAGCTGTGGTCACAAATTTTAGTGTGTGGCTTATTTATGTGTATCCAATACCCATTGTAACAGGATTTTGTGAAATCTCCCCCCCCCCCCTCTTACCTCTTGGTGGTGGGAGTGGGGCAATAAATATGTTTCTAACCATAACTTTGCTTCAACTTTGCAAAGTAAGATTAATTTTTGTGTGTGTGTTGGTTATGCATTCCCAACACACACTATAAAGGGATTTTATGAAATTTTCCTCTGCCCCCTAAAGGTTCGGGGGGCGGGTGTTAAGAGTAACTCTGTTATAAATTATCTAAAGATAGCGATTTTTGATATGTCAATTGGTTATGCATACTCAACACACATACTATATTTGGATTTTATGAAATTCCACCTTAATCCCTTTGGGGGTGGGGTGGAGGTAAAAAAACATGTTTCCATGCGTAACTCTGCTCCAAACTATTTTTAAAAGGCTATTTTTGGTGTGCGAGTTGGTTATGCATTCCCAACATGCACTGTGATGGAATTTTGCAAAATTTTCCCCTTTTATCCCCTTTAAGGGTGGGAAGGGGGGAGCAAAAACACATTTTTAAGAGTAACTCTGCTCCAAACTATCTCAAAGAAAGCAATTTTCTGACATGCTGATTGGTTATGAATATTCAACACACACTACAAAGTGATTTTGTGAAATTCCACCCTATCCCCTTTGGGGGTTGTGTGTGTGGGGGGGGGAGTAAAAAACCATGCGTGACTTTGTTCCAAATTATCTCAGTAAGGCAATTTTTTATGTGTAGGCTGGTTATGCAAACCTAACACACACTATAAACGGATTTTCTGAAATTCCTCCCTATTACCCCTTGGGGGGTGAGGGGGCAAAAAACATGTATCCATGTGTAATTCTGCACTGAATTATCTTAGGGAGGAGATTTTTAATGTATGGGTCTGTTAGATGTATCCTACTCATTGTATAAAGAGACACTGCAAAATTCCCTTTCCTTTCCCCCCTTTAAGAGCGGAGGGAGGGTCAAAAACACATTTTCAAGCTTAAATATGCTCCAAATTATACCTTATACTGACAAATTTTGGTTTGTGGGTGTTGATTAAGTGTACGCAATATGCACTTTGATGGAATTTTGCAAAACTTTCAACTTTACCCACGAGGGAGGGGCATTAAAAAGCAGGTAAGGTGCTAACAAAGACATTGGAGTTCCAGACTCGACATGTGGCGAGCGGGAAAACTGAAGATAGTGGGAAATTTAATTTAACTGCGATTTTGACTGATTTCAAGGAATTTTTTTTTTTTTTTTTTTGAGATTTTTTTATTAATAATGATATGGAATTTTGAGAATTCATTTCAATATAATGACCAGCAAAGCAGGCGAAGCCTGCTAGTTATTAAATTTAGGTTTGATTAGTGTATTTCAGTTTAAAAATTCTGAAATCCAGTCTCAGAGGATTTTGAGAATAGAACTTGCTACTGATAAAAATTAATATATGTATATTTTAATGGTGATCCAATGACAGTGACCATGAAAAAAAAACAAAGAAACATACCCCCTCGCGCTGCGGGATGTTTTTATAATAAAAATAGTGGCTATTAAAACAAAAAAGTACCACTTTACTTATAAAGCTTTTATTTTAAACTTATTACGAGCACTTATTTAAAAGCCTTATAATGTCTTTATATTTTTTTCTTACATCAATTTCTGTAATCTAATTATTTGTCTTTAATATTTTGCTGTATTTTAATGTTAAAGTGGTTAATCTAAAAATTATATTAAAATAAATCTAGGGGAAAAAAAAGGGAAAATTTGACCTCTTGTAGAAATACTCGTTTGTGAATGTATACAAAATATATTTCATCCTTGTGTAAATTCTAAAGTCTTTGTCCATACAATTTTAGTATAGCGTTGTGATTTGTCATATTTTATTTCTACAGCACTTTCATTCACCTTAATGCATAAACACCTAAATCTATATAACAATTTTGTTATTGAACCCACTTTAAAATATTGGTCACCTATTCTCACCATGTAATTATAATTTAGATTCTGTTTGTAATTTGATAAATAGTATTGCATAAAATTTAAATCATTGTGTTACATTGTATATTTTTAGATATTCCATTAAACAATGCTTAGTTGTGCTTAAACAATGTTATAAAATTATTAATTATATATATATATATATTTTTTATAAATTTAGAAAATGAGTATTTGCTATATGGCATTTCCTGATTCTAATTCTGGCTGCATGGGTAACACACAATTTTACTTCAGAATGCGGCAATGTCCTGTAAGAAGACCAAATTTACCAATTCATGAGCAGTTCAACCGAAGTTGTTGTCCTCCATTGCAAGTAATTGTCAGAATTTGTTTATTTATAAATTTTTAAAAATATTTTATAAGTTTAAATAAAGCAATAATCTGCTGGGTGGAAAATGAAAAATAAATAAAATCATGCATGCCTATAGTGTATATGACATAACTCAATTTTAGAAATTTAAAAAAAGTCTTGTATATTCATTACTTAAATATATATTTTTTAAATATCTTTATTTATATATATTTTTTTCTTTGCTTTAACTTCTTCTTTGTCATATTATTATTATTTTGCAGATAAAGATCCATAATATTTTGTGTATTATATGCTTTGAATTTAAAATGTAGCGATTAATTTGTATGAATTTTTCCTGAATATTTGCATTTTAAACTTTTCTCTATTTATATCAAATTAAACACTTTAAAATATAAATAATATAAACATTACAAGACTAATTGTAGATGCACAATGATAGCAATTAGTCTTAACAATTTATTGAGATGCCATGGAGATTTTTACAAAATGAAAGTAATTTGTTCTTTCTTCTTTGCTATATGATCAAATTTTTATTAAAAAAAAAAAAAAAAAAAAAATGTTATTATAAACAAAAGATCTTCAGTATATAGTATTGAGCACATCTTCAAATGAGATTATTATTTAAATTTTCATTAAGGGTACTTGCACAAATTTTACGAAAATGCAATATTTCTTACACAACTCAAATGCAATATTTACTGCATACGATACATACTACTGTGTCAAAGTTGTCTGAAAATAGTTTTTATGCATTTCTTTCCTTCAGAATAAAATTGGTTTGTCTGTTTTTTTTTTTTTTTTTTTTTTTTGGCCATGAGATTTTATTTAGTATTCTATTTCATTCATAAAATTTACTAAAACAACAAAAAAAAAAAAAAAAAAAAACTTTTTCGAAAGAGATATATTAGAAGTAAATAGGTAAATTAGAAACTTTCTATAACATAATTTTTTTTGCATTCCTTGTGAATAATAACAATATAACAGGTTTTACTGTGCTTTTAATAATTCTTATATGTTTCTTTCTATCCACAATGACCTTTTATTTTGAAGTTCTTGCATAAAAATAACCCCCCTCTTTTTGCACCCCCCCTCCCCCCCCCCCCTTTAAAAAATAACTGTCTGTTAAATTTGTATACACATATCATACTTGCCAACTTTTCCGGTTTTCCCGGAAGACTTCCGGTTTTTTAACGTATCTTCCGGTCTTCCGGACAGATGATGAAATCTTCCGTTTTTTAAAAAGTCGCGGATATCGTTCGTTTTAAAAAGAAAACCCGGTTGGAATGTGCTTTACGGTCCTTCTTGGCGACTCGCGGATAAAGATGCCAACCTTAGTAACCACGGTGTTTATGCGCCGCTGAACGATCGATGTCTGAAATGTGGTAACCTCCCCATGATGTTTTGAAACTATGATTTTCGCGTACGTTATTGTTGCCAAACGAATTTCGTGCACTTTAAAGACTCATGGAGTTTGTATGAGACGTATTTAGTAATATTTTTTTTTTTTTGGTTTTTATATACGGGTTACTGATCGATGCGAAACGAAATTTCCTACGTTTTAAAGATTCATGGAGTTTGTGTGAGACGTATTTAGTGATATTTCTTTGGTTTTTATGTACGCTTTACTGATCGATGCGAAACGAAATTTCGTATGTTTAAGAGATTCATGCAGAATGCGGGTGAGGTATAGAATGATGTTTTGTTTGTGGTTTTCATGTACGCTCCGCGTACATACGTGCATATTACTGGTCGCTGCAAAACGACATTTCGTCCGGAGGACATCATTTGGATAAAATGTGCTTTTAAGGCAGTGATTTTTTTTTGTGTGTGGGGGGGGGAGGCAGTGATTTATTTTTTCTTTTCTGGAGGGGGGAGTGAATTTTTGTGTGTGTGTGTGTGGGGGGGGAGTGAATTTTTTTTTTTTGTATGTGTGTGGGGGGGGGCAGGTTTTTTTTTTTTTTTTTTTTTTTTTTTTTTGTGGGGGGGCAGTGTTTTTTGGGGGGGAGTGGGAGGGGGCAGTGATTTTTTTTTGTTTTTTTTTGGGGGGGAGCAGAGATTTTCTTTTGCAGTGTTTTTTTTTTGTGAGGCAGTGATTTATTTTTTCTTTTCTGGAGGGGGGAGTGAATTTTTGTGTGTGTGTGTGTGGGGGGGGAGTGAATTTTTTTTTTTTGTATGTGTGTGGGGGGGGGGGGCAGGGTTTTTTTTTTTTTTTTTTTTGTGGGGGGGCAGTGTTTTTTTGGGGGGAGTGGGAGGGGGCAGTGATTTTTTTTTGTTTTTTTTTGGGGGGGGAGCAGAGATTTTCTTTTGCAGTGTTTTTTTTTGTTTTTTGTTTTTTTGGGGGGGGAGGGAGGGGGCAGTGATTTTTTTTTTTTGTGGGGGGCAGTGTGTTTTTTTGGAGGGGGGCGCAGTCATTTTTTGGGGGGAGCAGTGATTTTTTGGAAGGGGGCAATGTTTTTTTTTGGGGGGGGCAGTGCTTTTTTTGGGGGGGGAGGGGGGTTCATGTACGCGGAGCGTACAGACGTGCATATTACTGTTCCCTGAAAACGAATGCTTCGTTACTCATGTCATAAAGCTTTTTCGCCGGAGGGCCCTCCGGCGAAAAAGCTTTATGACATGAGTAACGAAGCAAAATAAAGGGATTTTTTTAATTTTACTGATTGCTGCAAAACAAAATTTCGTAGGTTTTATACATTCATGCACAATGCGGGTGTGGTATCCAGTGTTTTTTTTCTTTTTTGGTTTCATATACGCGGACCGTACAAACGAGCATATTACTCATTCCTGCGAAAAGTCACCGAAGCACAGTGCTAGTGCGAAGTTAAATGCTACCTTACTGGCGTATCTCCGAGATTGTCGCCGAAGCGCAGTGCTAGTGCGAAGTTAAATGCTACCTTACTGTAAGGTGACCATACGTCCGCGAAATTCGAGGACTGTCCTCGAATTTTGGCCTTTTCTATTTTTTGTCCCCAAAAATTCTTTGACTACTCGGGGACGCTAAATGTCCCGAAATTTAAATATTTGCGTGTATTTTTTCAAAATCACAGTCCATTCCGTGGAGGATCAAAATTGTGATGGCATGTCTCTGGACTACCTGTGGGGGTAAGTGCTAGACTGTCGCCAATTGCCCATTGTACAGCACTAATGAGACGTAAAACCCATCTATTCCAATCCAATCAAAATCGCAGTCTAATAATTGGATTATCTTGAAAATCAACGGAACTTTGAAATAAAGACCCACATACTTCATGAGCAGAGAAAGAATCATGCACTACTAATCAGTATATAAATTCTATCTTGCCCGATTTATGTTAAGTGAAAAATAAAATTTGCTTAATGAAATTATTTCTTGTAGTTATATAATCGGGAATAATTTCTGCATTTCAGGGAGTGGGGATTCTAAAGATTAAAATGAAATGGTGCTATTTTGTGTTTTCTCCTATCATCATAATTCATAATAAAGTGTAAATGGGTTCTATAGACTTGATTATTTTAATAATGCTGGGATAGTTTAATTTGCATAAACTTACCTTAGGCTCAGCAATTTTTCATAGAAAAAAGTGATTCAAAGCATTTTGTAATGTATAAATCAGAGTTCTTTTTATTAATAATGCATATAGATATTGGTCTATCGTGTCCTCGAAAAAGTCCCCAAATAGAGTTTTCAAGGTCCTCGACATTTACTTCGATTTGGGGACAAACGGTAATTTGTCCTCAAATCAGTGTTTGAAAATATGGTCACCTTACCTTACTGGCGTATCTCCGAGATTGTCGCCGAAGGGTAGTGCTAGTGCGATGTTAAATGCAACATTACTTGCGAATCTCCGAGATTATCGCCCATAACGCAGTAGTAGTGTGACGTTAAATGCACTCTGCTTATCTGGGTTATATTTAAGGTTATTGTTGTATTCTCTGTTTTTTTTTTTTTTTTTTTTTTTTTTTTGGTCCTTTCAGAAAGAGTCTGGTATTTCGATTTGTTTCTTTTGTTTTTTGAATTTTGGCAACAGTAGGCCGTTTCATTGCATCATGTGTCAGGTAAGGGACGCACACGTTGTTTGTTGTTTTTCTTCTGAGAAATTGCGATTTATTTTAAATTGATTATTTGTGTTGAATATCATAAGAAATACGTTTGAGTACGGTTTGAAATTGTGTTGATGTGGTTGGTGTACATGATAAAATCGAAATCTCCAGAGATTATTTTCTTCGTTTTTCCAAGAGTAATGTTGTTTCAGTGTGCCGCTTTTTTTATTTAGGTAAAATTGTCATTTGTTGGTTTTGTAAAATTGAATATTTAGATTGAGTATCTTAAAAAAAAAGCTTTTGAATAGCGTTTATTGGTTTTGTACAATTGAATGTTTATGCTGAAAAAAAGCTTTGGATTAGTGTTTAGAGTGATGCTAGAGTGGTTGGTGTACATGATTATATCGTTATATGCAGAGGGGATATTTCTTTTTTTCTAGGAAAATGCTACTTTTTTTGGAAATTATAAAACGGGTAAGTAAATAAACTTTCTTTTTTATTTAAATGCTTATTTATGTATATTAAGTTACTTGTGCTGTTTTTGTTTTGTAATATTTCTTAGATTTAGTTGATAACAATTGTGAAAAATTTGTATTTTTCTTTACTCAAGTATTTGTAAGATGTTTCTGACGCTTTATGTTTACATAATTGCTTTAAAGTACGTAAATCGGCCCTTTTCGAAAGGATGGGTATGAAAACCGTGCTTCCAGTCCGGAAAAATTTGTATTTTTCTTTACTCAAGTATTTGTAAGATATTTCTGACGCTAAATTTGTATTTTTCTTTACTCAAGTATTTGTAAGATATTTCTGACGCTTTATGTTTACATAATCGCTTTAAATTGCGTAAATCGGCCTTCTTGGAACGGTTATAAAAACTTTGAAACCGTGCTTCCTGTCCGCCATTTTGGAAAGGACGGGAGAGAAAAACGACACCGCGCAGACTCGGCGAGTTCGGAAAAAAATCGCCAAAAAATCGCCAAGAAGGACCGTAAAGCACATTTTTACCGAAAACCCAAATGTTCTACGAAAACTCCTGATTCCCAGTCTTTTTCCATCCATAACATAAATGTCAACATTCATTTCAAACTTGCTTTATGAGATTCTAGACCATGTAAATAAATAAAATTGTTAAATATTTCTTGCTGATGTAATTATTTTTTGCCCCTCCCCCCCCTTTCATTTATCTCCAACTAGTGATCAGCAATCAAATGTTCTGCAGAAGTCTTTTGTTTCTTAATCTTTATCCATCAGCAACATAAATGGTAATATTAATTTTAAACTTCTTTTATTAGATTCTAGAAGTAGAGTTGAAAGAGTTTAATATTTCTTACTCTGTAATTATTTTTGTATCCCCCCCACCTTCCCCAGATTGTGATCAATGATCAATTCTAGAAACAATAAAGCAATGGAAGTGCTCAATATTTCTCACGTATGTAATTATTTTTAGATATTTATTGCTGAATTTAATGAATCTGTTTATTTTTCCTCAGTTAAATTAAATATTTGTATGTCATATTTATGCCAAATGTGTAAACATGGGAAAAAAATGAAGAACAATTTTTTCAGGTCAGAAATTTTTTTCCAAATTAATTTAAGAAAATTAATGCTCAGTTGGTTTTATATGCACATTTGAAACTGATAATTAGCTACTGCTACTTTTTTTTATATGTATGATTAATGTACATACACAAAAATCATATTTTATTTATTTAAAAAATTAGTTATACTTTAACTTAACTAAATTTTTTGTCTATTGTTAAATAAATTTCTTACAGATTCTGTTTTGTAGATATTCATATGTTGAAGAGGAATAACTTCATTTAAAACTTTTATATATTTTGTATAATCAATCTATAGTAAAACACTTTTATAGATTGCTTCTAAATATTAAAATTGTATAACTGTATTGTTTATTACGTCCAAGAGAAAAAAAAAAAAAAAAAAAAAAAGTTTAAAAAAAAATCTTCCCCTTTTTTATTAAAATTGGTTGGCAAGTATGACATATGTATTATTAGTTCAAAGAATTAAGATTTCAAATTTTTATTGAAAACAAAGCATTATTTAAAAGACAAAACAACAGAATTCAATGAAAGTGTGTAAAAAAAACCTTGACTGATAACTTTTCTCACTATTACTATTCTAATTTTTTTTTTTTTTTTTATACCAACAATATGTTACAATAAACAGCTATTTTTATATATTGCACATTTTCTTTCTTATTTTGAACAATTCTTGCATTTCATTTAAGTAATTTAACTGAGGTGTTATTGCGCATATTTAAATACATAGTTTTTAACACTTTATATTTGAAAGTTGTATTAATATTGTTTAATTTTAACTATGCAGGTAGATTTTACCCATTTCTTTGGATTTGTTTATTTTCGCCAAGTGAAAGATAAGTCTGTTCCTAGAGGCTATTTTCAAAAAGTAAGAATCTTCTGTTATTTTACCTTTTTAGAATAATAAACATATTTGTTTTACTATTTTATATATCTGATTTATGTTTATTTTTTCAGTCAATGGTGTTAATGACAAAATTGCCCCTTGTTGCTTTGTTTACAGAAGTTTTAGCTAAGATAGCTCCTTTATTTTTTAGTTCTGGTGAGCCAAGCATTGAATCAGGTAACATTTTTATTTGTACTTAACTGCCTTAAAAGAATATTAACTGTACGAGCAAACTGTTATTTTTAGAAATTAATTATTAAAATTTAACTGTTAAAATCTTTATGATTTGCACTTATGCTGTATGTTATTTTGAAATTTGTATATATTTTTTAATTTTATGATATTGGTGGCAGCTCCTCCGTAGGAGCACCTGAACACCCCGAGAAATTTCTAAGATAATCCATATTATATCTCTTTCCCTTCTAAATACGTCCATAGTTCCATAGTAAAACTTACTGAAATAGCATAAAAAACTAGTATGTTGTGGCCACCACAAGACTTTCTTCTATATTTTCCTATACAAATTCACGCAAGAACAATATATTTTTTTTTTTAAATACGATTTAAATTTATTTATTTATTTATTTATTTATTTATTTTTTTTTTTTTAAGTAAAAAAAAAAAAAGATAAAGATTAAAAAAATTATCACATATTTATAGTTCAACCATTCGTTTTAAAGGTATTGACAAGACCTTTCGAAAGAAACCCATCTTGAAAATTTTTACCCCGGGAAGTGATGCCCCAAATTTTTTTCCTAATTAAATACTACTATTATCAATAATTCATATTATTTTCACAATCACAGGTTAAGAATAACTCTCATTCTGTACATTTATACGAAATTTTGTCCTATACCTCCATGTTAAAAATTTAGAAAAAATACGATCACAGTGCCACCTGTTGAGCGATTAATCCCCAAATCTAATCAGCCCCAGTTTATGTCAGGGGCCAACTAAATACCAAGTCTGGTTAAATTTCGTTAAAAAAAAAAAAAAAAATTTTTTTTTTTTTTTAATGTTTTTTTTTTTTTTTTTTTTTTTTTTTGTTAAAAGTAAAAAAATCGATAACTTTGTTTTAAATTATCACAGATTTATAGTTCAACCATTCGTTTTAAAGGTGATGAGACCTTACGAAAGATATCCATCATGAAAATTTACTCCCTGGGGAATCTAAATGTTTAATATCAAATTAACGTAATTTCGCTGAACCAATTAATTAAAAATAATACAGAAAACATGGAAACATTTTATAAAAAGATCGCTTTTGTGTAAAAAAAATCTTGTTAAGGGCTCATTTCATAAATTTTAATTTTGTGAAAGGTCCTCCTTCATGGATTTTAATTTTATTAAGGGTCCTCTTTTATGGATTTTAATTCTGTGAAGCAGGGTTCATTCTAGACCTAAAAAAGGGCAGGGTGCTGTAAGCTAAAAAGGGCACTTTAACTTTTAAAGAAAGGCACTTTTAAAAAAAGAAAGGACATTTGAAAAAAAAAAAAAAAAGGGGCATTTTGTTTAAAAAAAAAAAAAAAAAAAAAAAAGTCTAGTTTTTTATTTTACGAGTTTTATTGAACAGATTCATAATGATTGAATGAATGACCCAGTAGAGAATTATTCAAAAGAGTTTTATCGTCAAAAGCTCCAGAGAGAAATTTCCCTATACATACATTTTATAGAAATCGCAGGCTTCAAGAATAAGCCCAAGCCAATCTCCCTCTTAAATTAAATAAATGTTATCAGTTAAATACGAAATGTATATGCAGGTCTCTAAATTAAAAGCGATCCGTTTGTCCGGGACCACAAAAATATTCAACAGGCCAGTAAAATATAAATTTTAGTGGTCCATCAGACCAGAAACGCTTTTCAATTTATTTTACTTTATCTGTTTTTCAAAATTTGTCTAATAATCTTTCTCATCCTTTCTTTCATCCAAATATTGAAGATTTTTAAAAGCTATAACACAAATTATAACGAATATTTTTCAAATTTCTCTCATAAAAACACATGAAAATTCAATACTGGTACTTCTCTGCCATCTGGTCAAATTTAAAGCAATTTAATTAAGGTAATTAGAAGACTAATTGATTGTTAAAATTAAAATACAGTGGAACCTGTAAAAGTGACCACCTTGGTAAAGTGACCACCTGACTAAAGTGACCATTTTCCTGACTTAAGTTAAAACTAAAATTCAGTCTCAAATTTTTCTCTGTCTCTCACTCTATTTTTTATTTTATTTTATTTTTTATTCTCATTTAATTTTTAAAAAGGGGATTGATGGAGTTTTGTGATAAGGTTATAAATTATTTTAAGAAATAAAACAACCTTCTTATATTATCATATCGAAATATAAATTTTACTAAGGAAATTTAAAAGTGACTCTCCATCCTGCCATCTCAAAATTTAACACTATTTAATAATAAAAAATAAAAAAAAAAATTGTAGCTGATTAGCAAAGTAAGAATAATATCACTGTTACTTAATAAAACATTTCTTTTTTCCCCTTTTTTTATAGCTGATCATCTAAATATGTGCATATTTCACTATAAAAACCATTTTTTTTTTTTTTTTTTTTAATTTAATAGCAGCTAATTGCTCTAAATCATATTTTCCTTCTTTCCTCTTTTTTTTTTCTGTTGCTAACAGTTGTGTTTTATATAGAGAAAAAAAATTAATAATAATAATAAAAACGCTGCAAAAATATCTTTTTTTCTTCTTTCATTTTACCTCCTTTCCCCTCCCTTTTCAGTTTCAGTGTTTAAATATAAACAAACGCTCTGTTAAAGTGTTTGTTTATTTATGTTGATTATGTGATGATTCTTGGAGCGCTTTAGTTAGATAACAAAAATAATTTGAATTTTGATAATTTCTTTAGCTTATATTAATCACGAAATATTTATCGTAAAATTTATAGTATTAATTTTACGCCCGTTTAATAATTTTACTTGAATAATAAAAAAGCACCGCAGAATTGGCGTAAAAAAGCAATAAGTACAAAACTTTGAATAAACACCATAAAATGAAAAACTAGCAACAATTGTTTCGGGTCAAAAGAAAACACGACCCTTCGTCAGGTGAGCAATTGTATGCACAAGTGCAGCAAACAGAGCGGCAACACTTTCATTCTATTCTTTCTTTCCCCTCCCCCCCCTGCCGATTCTTCCACCCGTGAATATGCTCACCAGTGGCCGAGCTCAGCGGTTCTGTGCTCAAAGCTGGTAAACGTGAGGTGCCGGGTTCGATAACAGGTCGCGCTCGCCGGCCTAGCCGTTGAAAGTTTTCCGTGGTTTTCTCCGAAACTTGAGTAAATACGGGCTAGGACCCCTTAGAAAGACCCCCCTCATGGAAGACCCTTCCCCTCAGGCTTAGAACCCTGGTGCAGTCAACCCAACTCATCTGTGGGCATTCTTCAAAGAAAGTACAGTTACGTCAAAAAGTAGTGATGGAAGGAGTAAAGAGATATTTGCTTTAATCTCCCCCCCCCCCCCCTCCCCCTCGCTTGCTCTTCGTTGAATACTGCCGCGGCGAAAGAATTTTCTTTGTCACGGGCCGGTTCAGCACTGAGTTGACAGCTGTGATAATTAAAAGGAGTTCCAGATTGCATTTTTCAGTGATAAATCAATTGTGTGCATTAAAGATTAATAAAAAATATAGAAAAAAGAAAATAGGCTGATCGCCTGTCTGTTGTTTTTCTTGAAATGAAATAATTTTAAGCTCAGATTAACCTTGTAATTTATTATAACAGTAAATATCTGAATACCCGCGAAATAGTATCTCTCAATAAATGCGAATACTTGACTTTTTTTTTTTGTTGTTGTTTCTGCAATACTGTGGACCTAATAGTATATATTTTTTTTTTAATAAACTTGTAATTTATCATCGAAAAAATGGGAAAGAAAAGACCGTGGATAATCCAGAGTTTACTATATATATAAATAAATTCTATTGAAGCATAAAGTTTAAAGTAACAAACGTATTAAGAAGCTTAAAAAGATAAAAATTACTTTATGATTAATGTTCAGAAAATATAAGACACACCTACCTTTTTTTCAAACAAAGAAGTCAGCTTTACGCATTTCACGGTATTATGTTAAAGCTTGCGATCATTTAGGCATTTTCTTCTGTCTTTTGGGTGCATGTTTAAAACTAAAATAAGATGGAAAGGAATTGATCGCAAAAATCTAGTTAACAAAAATCTTGACTCTTAAGACGATGAGATGACGATCGCTTTCATTTCTTACTTTCGCGCGAAATAGAGAATGTCGATATTGCCATAAAGAAGAAATATTAATTATATTCTTAATCTACAGACGATTTTTATTAATCTTGTTAGCAGACGATTTTTGTGAAAATTAATTTTTAGGATCGAAAGTTTTCTTCGATTCTTTCGTCCGTTTGACCCGAAATTTCGATCTTTTTTTTTTCTTTTTCCAGGGCGCATTTATAGACAGCGGGGCGCACGATCGTGATTAAAGGGCAGCGGGGTGGATTTTTTTTATCGAAAGGGCAAACGGGGCGGAGCGCCCCGTAAACCCCGTCTAGAATGAACCCTGCTGTGAAGGGTCCTCTTTTATGGATTTCAATTTTGTAAAGGGTCCCCTTTTATGGACTTGAATTTTGTGAAGGGTCCTCTCTTATGGTGTGGAATTTTGTCAAGGGGCAGCAAACAGGACCCAATTTTTACCTGGATCAACCCCTGAAATGGGCATGTTTATTAGAAATTGGTCAGTTCAAAATGAATTTATATGGATGTAAGATGGGAGACAATGGGAAGAAAGAAGCTGTTTTCTCAAAGCAACTCTGTCACATTTTTTATGATTTGTATGGTGATAGCTATATTCAGGGGTGCAGAAAATGTTCAGAGCTCTGAAATTTCCCCCCGAACACATCCTAAATTTACCCAAAAATAACGGAACAACCTATTATCAGAGGGTTTTCACTTTTTTTTTTTTAACCTTTTTTTTTTGGGGGGGGGAGGAAGGAGAAATCTTTCTTTTGTCCAAATATTGAGGGAGATTTTTTATAAGCTAACTGTATTGCAGATTTCAAATTTTTAATTTTTTATATATGGATGTAAGATGGGAGACAATGGGAAGAAAGAAGCTGTTTTCTCAATAGTACATATTTATGTACTATTGAGACATAGTACATAAATGGGTACATAATTATGAATAAATTAATGCTGCTTCGTTTTATTGCATTTTGCTGTCTCTGAAAATTTAAAATATCTTTTTATTACAGAATTGCGAAAGATCAAGAATAAGACAAACATAAGAGAACCATAATCATTTATTAAAAATTCTGTAATTTTCTGTTTAAAGATGAATTAAAATTATTGTGAGATACAGTACAAGAAAAGTAAGCAATATCACTTAACTGATATGTACAAAACTGAATAAACTAGAAAAATATAAGCTATATGCTATAAAAATGAGACAAATGAGTATAGAGATACAAAATGCACAAAACACAGGCAAATTTTAACCTTGAACAAAACGAGTTATATAGTCTGAGAAAATAGTGCTCAAATGTTGAATGACAGAATCAGCAGCTAATAGACATTTGTTAATGTGTATCATTACAAAAAAAAAAAAAAGTATGAGACAGAATGTCTACTAGGTCATGAATGTCATGAAAATCAACACTGGGTCATGAAAGTCATGAAAAGGTCATGACATTCAGCAATAGGTCATGAAAGTCAAGAACAGGTCATGAAATTTGACCATTGGTTAGAGTCATGTATTGGTTCAGGAAACCCAATTTCACTGGTCAGGTTGAACAATTTTTTTCTCTTGCAGTTCAGGTTGAGTTTATTGAATTTTTTTTCCTACAAGTCGAGTCGATTTGAAAATATCTTTCAAAATAATTTCTTTAATGAGCAAAAACATAATTCGGCTATGCCTCCTTTGGTGCATTGTCGCTTTGCTTGTAGCACTCATGCCCACTTTGTTCATTTGATGAATGGGTGTGTTTTTTCAACCCGAAACAATTGTTGCAAGTTTATTACATTTTACGGTGTTCAAAGTTTTGTACTTATTACTAAACTTGAAGCACATTTTGTACACTTGAAGTATACAACACACCTAAATAGTTATAAATTATTATTTATTCATTTTTCAGATTTTAAAACTTTTAACTTGAGGCATTAGTAATTACATTTTAAATTATTTACCGGTTGTATAGCAATAAAAATTGCAAGATTTTTAGATGAATTATTAATTTTCATTTTAGGTTTTGTCAGGTATGGGTCATTAAAATTCTCTGTTGTGATTTCAGGTCAATTTTCAGGTTACTATTACTTAGTAACGTAAATATATAAGCATGATTATAAATCTAGTATAGTCATTTATATCTTTGAAAAACAAAATTGTTTTCTATGAAAAATGTCATTCTAATGTCATTCTAACTTTTGTTTCTCCCCCCCCCCCCCCCAAAAATAAATAAATAAATAAATAAAATAAAAAATCTTTGAATTTTTCTTAATAAACATTTAAATTTTCTAAAATATATGTATGCTCAAAATATTTTGTTAATCAAAACAGTATTAATGTATATCTAAATGAACTACTTTTTTCTAACATAGAATGTATTCTATTTTGAAGTATAGGAAAGACTTCGAAATGCAAAGTTTGAGATGTATAGTAATATACTTTTTAGTTTAATAATACTATTCTTAGTCTTTTCGTGGGGTTAAAAAAAAAAAGAAAAAAAAGTTTGTAGATTTGAAAAAATTTTAATACATATATTTCTCTCCTTAATGCAAGGTGCAAGGAAAATAAATGACAATTTTCATCTCCCAAAAAACTAATAGCTACAATATTATAACATTGCACAAATAGTGTACATATGTATGTAGTTACATATGTCGGTTTTAGATTGATTTCCACTACTATTTACTTAGATTGTTAATAAAACAAGAAAGAAAAATCATGCAGTATGCATTGATTAGTAACACTTTCCAACTGTACGTAATTGTTGTATCGAATACCTTTTAATATTCTTTGCCTACGTTATCACAGAACAGAGAGAAGGACTGAAAAATATACAGATAGACTAATTGATTTTAAAATAACTCTTAGGCATTTTGGAAAGTGTTAAAAAGGCTTAACGCATAAGAAAATGCAGCCATTAAATTATAATTACAGCTTTTGATCTCACTGAATATTTTAGTGTAACCCTGTAAATCAGAAAGTTAATCATATCATATTCTATACAAAATATTATTTTAGAATATTAACAATACATTTCAATAATTTTATGATTTTTACAGTAGAAAGATTTTTAAATATAACTTTCAAAAAATTCTGTTCTAAAACGTAATGCATTGTTTTTTTTTTTTTTTTTTTCTTTTCTTGTTGTTGTCCCTGTAGACAAACAAGTTGTACAGGACCTAATAATGTTATTTTAAATGGAGAACATTCTATAGGGAAAATATTTATAAAAATAACACTCATAGAACACAATGTTTTTGGATGCTCCTGTACACAAACCAGAAGAGATATTCACTCCATTTTCAATATGGAACATCCAATAGTGAACTTCAATAAAATATATCAGTTTCGAGAAATTGCATAAATATTTACAGGAGTTAGAGTGTGGGCAGACAGACAGATGGACAGATACACAAACTGAAATCATATTCAAACTTAAAAATGTTAGAAAACAATAAAAACGCTTAATGTAAACGAAAGTATGATTCTAGCAATTTTTTATAAATAGCTCTTAATATAAATGGATATTTTTGTGCCACCCTGTAAATCTAACTCTAATCATGCTATATTCTTTTGAAAACATTTTTTTGTGCATATAAATAACATATTTCAATTTCCTAAAACTTCGTGGAAAGTAAAGTTATTAAAATTTGATTTATAGAAATATCTGTCATAGAACGGAATACTTTTGAGTGTCCCTGTACATAAATCGGTGGTAATATTTCCTCCATTTTATACAGGAAATATCCAATAGTGAATTTGAATAACATGTTTCAATTTCATTAAGATATGTCTACAGTAAAGGTATGAAAAATGGTTTATAGAAATACCTCTCATAGAACACAATGCTTTGAAATACTTTCGGGTGTCCCTGTATACAAACTAGTAGAGGTATAAACTCCATTTTCAATAGGGAACATCCGATAGTGAACTTGAATAACATATATCAGTTTCAAGAAATTCCATAAATATTTACGGGAGTTAGAGCTCAGACAGATGGACAGGCAGAGTATTGAGTATTGCAAAAATCCCCATTACTATCAGTGGTGTCGCCAGAAAAAAATTCAGGGGGGGGGGGGCACAAACTGAAAAAAAAAAAAAAAAATTTTAAATAAAATACTGATAGCATAGTTTTAAATTTAAAGAAAAAATGCTTAGTAGGATTTTCCAGGGTGGGGGGGGGGAGTGCCCCCCTTGCCTCATTCTGCCGACGCCTATGACTGCTATGAAGAATAGTGATGCATCAATAAATTTGTAAAGAGTGTAACAAATAATTAACTCATCATATCTTATAAAAAGGGATCAAAGGGGGGGGGGATATCAGGGTAATGTGTAAATCAATAGTGCGCTGTGAGGACAGCAGATAATGTCCTTGTATAATTATGTAATGTGTTGCCAACATTATCGTGAAAATAATTGGAAAAACTTTTTTTTTTTTTTTTTTTTTTTTTTTTTAATATATATATATATACATACACACATTTGAGTATGAATGCTGATACAGTACCTATGTATTATACATTTGTTTCATTTCAGCCTGTCATGATATTGATCAGTGGCCATCACCTGTACCAGGCATGCCACTCAGTCTTCCATTAATGGGAAATGTTTTACAGGTATTTCATTTTTTATTGCAAACTTTCTTTGTGCATATATGATATTGTCACTTTATTTGGAAATTATTTTTGAATCTGCAATTTATTTATTTTTAAGCATTTATTGTTATATTTTATTATTTTTATATTAAAATTTTTGGTGCAATCTTGAAATGTTTATAAATATGTGTGAAAACTAAATGTTTTAACACTATTTCAAATAATTATAATATTCTTTTAAATATTTCAAAGTTGAACTATTATTCCAAATTTTAACAAAAAGAAGTATAAAAACTATTAATGTGGCTTCATAAGTGTAGCAATGAGATTTTTCAGCTTTTTTGTTGATTTAGTTTTTCAGTTTTTTCTGTCTTTCTGGTATATATTTACACCAGTGGATCTGCCTCAACATCCTATTTGCATCCCTCATTGTCATTACTCAGATCATTATTATTTATTCCATATTATTTAAAATAATTATATAACACACGTATATATATATATACACATACATACATATGATTAATTCGCTACACAACAAGGTACATTTCTGAGGGGGCTGCTGCCCCCCACAACCACTCCTTGTATATGTCTGTCTATGTTGGTATAAATGTGTATATATATATTTCCTTGTAACTCATGACCTTGTGTTAGTACCTTGTAACTCATAAATACTTGTATCAAAATTTTATGTCAGATTATTATATAATGTATCGGAATTATTTAAGTTATGAAAAAGTATAGTAAAATATTTAAGTTATGAAAATATTAATTTAATGATTTTATTAGCATAAATTTTTGTTTATTTGAATTTAATTAAAAAATTTGGTTACATTTTAAAACTTAAGCTATTAAAACTAATTAAATTTATATTGTTAAAGATTTTTTAAATTTCTATTAATAATAGGAAATGTTACACTGTTTTAAGCATAACAGTCTGATTCTACAGAAAATAAAATAAAGGGGGGGGGAGGAGACTATTATTAAAATAATTCTTAGAAGAATGTAACGTGTAAGAAAAACAATTTTTTTTTCTTTTTTAATGAAAATCTACTGTATTATCTAGAGCAGGGGTAGTCAACAGTTTTATACCAAACACCCTCTTTTGTAACTCTGTTAGCAGTAAATTTTTCTAAATGTATGCGAGTGGTGATTTATAAAGTAGAAAAATAGCTTTACTTTATGAAATTTATAAAATAGAATTATCTCAATTTAAAGTAAAAATAATAAAACACATTTCAGTTTCAATGTTTTTAGAAACTTACTCATATTTGAAAAAAAGGAAGTGCCTCAGTATCAGACAAAACCTTACCGACCACCGTAAAAGTTAGAATGCCCACTAGCAGCTGGTAGGGACCAAGTTGATTACTATTGATCTAGAGAATTGTGTGTTATGCACAATTCTGTACATTTGCATAATTTAAAAGGTCATATACATTTACTATTAATAATAAAAAATCTGTTGAATTTATTTTTAGATAGAAATTCCAAATAAACTGGATAAATCTGGGTCACCTAGTAAGAGTCCACCTCCTGAAAATCCTGTAATTATCTAATTTTCATTGAATTATATCTTCAGTTTTTATTTTTGTAACCCTTGATTCATAATCTTATTTGCTTCTCCAGGTTATATTGTTTGAAAAAATAAATATACCATCTAATTATGAATCTGATATTTTCAGGTAAGTTAAGCAAAATTTCTGTACTATTTATTTATAGATAAATTATAAACTCAATAAATTAATATTTTCATTCTATTATTAGTATTACTGAATTTTTTAAGTTTAATTTAATTTCTTGTTTAAAAAAAAAAAAAAAAAAAAAAAAAAAATGCTTACTGTACATTTTAGTAATGTAACTTTTTTTTTGTGTAAAAAAGGAGGAAAAAAATAAATCAATAAGATATTAATAAGTACGTAATTTATACCCTATATTTAATAAATTTTATTCCTGAATATTGTCAATTAGACAATCTCCATATAAATGTAGTATTAATCTGTTTAAGACTTTTTACACATTTCTCCCTATAGAAACCAGTTCATGTATGTATAAATCAAATTTTTAAATGCTTTTTAAGTTGTATCTAAATCTTGTTTGAAAATATTAATTTTCTAACTCTGGAAAAATTCCGAAAATGATATAATTTTGAAAATATTATGTTGAACAAATATATCACTAGTTGACATCTGTATATAATTAGCTCCTTGTTGTATGAGGCTTTTGGGTCAACATCATATAGTTAAAATTGTGATTAATAATTATGAAATATTAATAGATTTAATGTTCTGTATTCTGGATTTTCTGTAATAACTTTGTACTTAAAGTAATATTATATAAATTTTCATTATAACCCTATCCAGAGGCAAAATTGGGTCCATTTAAAATTGGACCTTTCATAAAATTTTTCCTCTTAAAGTTGAGACATTTGATAAATCACTTTCATCTTGAAAATTAATCTTCCATAGAACAAACAAGACATTGTTTCTATGAAAACTTGAATTCTTTGGTGATTTTAAATTTCATTTTGTCTTGCTTAAATACAAGCTAAACCCCCTAAAAAAGACAAAGAGCTTATGACTCATGTGCAGTCAAACGCCCTTAACCCATACACTTACACCTTTTAAATATTAGACATATACAGAAAAAAAAAAAAAAAAATAGTAAACTTTACTATTTAATCAAAGAAAGGAAAAAAGGAATATTGTTTTAAAAATAATCTACAAAATGAATAAAATATCTGTGACATACCTCATCTTTCTACCATTTCCTGCGGCCGAACGGTTCTGCGCTCAAAGCTGGTAGACATGAAGTGCCAGGTTCAATCCCAGATTGCTCTCGTTGGTCTAGCTATTCAGACGCAGGGGTGTTTGTGTTCAGGGTTTACCCCTGATTTCAGGGTTTTTACTCAACCCATCTATGTTTTCATATTTCCTATAAAGCTATTTTTTGCTTTCATTGGTTGTTCATTTGTTATCCAGGTGATATGTGAATGAAATGTAAAAGGATTGTGGGCTTCTGGCCTAAACAGTTTGAGTATTATGTGATATTTTGTTTTTGTTTTTTAATTTGAGGCTCTAATTTTCAGGGTTTTTACCTTTGAGTCACAATCACCCCTATAAGAGTTTTTCGTGGTTTTCTTTTAAATTTGCATAAATATGGGCTAAGACACCCCCCCCCCCCCTCAGGAATAGGACTTCACTGTAGTCAATTGCTCTTATTCCCCACAACCCAACCCACCATTTCCTGCTACCAAAATATTGCACTTTTTCTTTTTCTTTAAAGCTGCACATTAGTCATATTCACTTGTTCTCCATTCCTATGTAATCCTATGAAGGTTTTGTTGCTTCATATTATAAAGAATATCTCATTCAAAAATGATGTTTTTTCAATTCTGTTTTTTGAATATTACTCTTTGGACATGTCGCCTTTTTAGCTTAGTGAGCAAATTTAAAATAAATAAATAAATATTTCATTTAGAGATAGAAAATTAGAGCCCTAAGTTTATTTTATGAAATAAAATATTAAAATTAATTTTTTCAAAAAATTCACTCTCGAAGCTAAAAAAGCGACATGTCCAAAGAGTAATATTCAAAAAACACAATTTGAAAAACTTCATTTTTGAATGAGATATCTTTATCAAACAAAGCAACAAAAATCCCATAGAATTACATGAGAAGAAAGAAAATGTGGATCTGCCTGATGCGCAGCCTTAAATCTCACACAGATTTGCACAGTGTGTGAGTTTCTCATCTCCTTCCCTTCCTCACCAATTTCATCTATTTTTTTTTAGCAATATTATCTATTGGTAATTACTCTATACAGCAGAATATTATCGTCTGTTTTTTTTTTTTAAATCTTTTTTATTAATAAAATGTATTGGTAGGATCTATAATAAAAATAAACTAAAAAATGTCTTGCTAGACCAAAAAATAGACCAAAAAATGTCTTGCTATATGACAGTCTTTTTTTCCCTCCTTCTTTAGTTTGATTTGGGTAATGTTTTTCTGCGCAAATTTAAAATAATTTTTAATGATATTTACATTTACAGATGAATTAATATACTATTTATAAATTTGGTATTTGATATTTATAATAACAAAATTATACTGAAATAATGAATGAAGGTTCATATCTAAATAATTACTGATAAAGCATTCTCCCTTCAGAAAAATCAAAAATGAAAACCTTTTTTGTCATAATTTTTTTTTTTTTTTTTTTTTTTTCAAGTGTTGTATTAAATTAATTTTATTTGATATTTCCCTTAAATTTAATTTCAAAATTAGCTATATATTTACTTTAATTAATGAAATAGTTATTGTAAAAACAGTTTATAAATACATTTTAACTTAATCAGTTTTTTTTTTTTTTTTTAGGTGTTTTCTTCCAATTTTATCTCATGTCCAATTGCTATGGGAACTTGTAATTACTTGTGAAGTAGGTTCTTGTGATTTCTTCATTATTAATTACTCTATGTATCATCAATTATTTTCTTTATTTTTAAAATAAATAATCCTTTTATTGTAATAATAATAAAACTAATGTATTCTAAGAAAAAAAAAAGAAAAGAAACTACATGTGTGACGTACATAGAAGTAAGATTTGAAAATAAGGAACCATAGTTTTTGGGGTTTGGGTGTAAGAAAAAATCTAATATGTTTTCGGTTTTATTTATTTATTTTATCTTCAGAGCTATTTTATCTCTCCATGACCATGTATGGCACATGCCCAAAAAGATTATATAATCAAATATTATGGCTCATAAAATGTGAAATTCAAAGAGATTTTAGTTTTTTTTTACAAGTAATATTTTAAGGTTTTAATAAAATGGAGGTAAATATTGCTTTAGAAAGGAAATTCTATGCACAGTATAATCATAAATTAAATAATATAAGTATTAATATATTACTTTAACTGCCCAATTTCCTCATTAAAATAATATTTTATTCATCCACATGAATTTTTCTTTCAGTATATGAATATGAATATGAAAATTACAAAACAATTTTTGGTATTTTAATGTATTCAAATTTATAAATGTGTGGATAATATTATTTAATTATTATTAAAAATGTGTTAAACAGGGTTGCCATGCTACCTGGAGAACTTGGAATAGTCAGGGAATTTGAAAATTGTCCATGAAAGTCAGGGGAAATTTGAATATTTTAGCGAGAATCTGGAAAAGTCGGGGATTTTCATATGATTGAAAAAAAAAAAAAAAAAAAAACTAATTTTTCCTCCAATGTAGAGGCATTTTTCCTGTTTCGTTCTTAGCTTCCACCATTTTTTTAAACAAGACCTCTTAGAAAGACCCCCATGGAGGGCAATCTCTCCTTAGGTCAAAGTAATATATAACTTTTGTGTTTTCAAGTACTATCAGAATTATTTTGCCCTCAACACAGCCAATGCACAATATATGGCTAGACTGGAATTTTTTTAGAACACATCTGGAAAACCTCGAAAAGTCAGGAAATTTCATTCTCCTATTTGAGTGGTAACCCTGGTTAAAGCAGTTTTAAAATTTTTATTTTTTTTCCCTAATTATTTTCATTTTTCTGTTATTTATTTATTATTATTATTATTATTTCTTGATTTGCCTGTCTTAATTTATATTTTAAGTATTAAAAATAATAATAATACAATGTTTTTTATTGTTAGCCAATAATTGTAATGGCAAGCTCGCCAAATATTACCTGTGATGTAGTTGAAGCACTAATTAGGTTTGTAATACAATATATATATGTATTTGATAAAAATATTGTATAAGCAATTCTTACTTTTATATTTTTGTTTGTTATGTGTTTATTTTATACCGATAAAATTTTCACAAATTTAATGTGATAGTAAAATATTAAAAACAAAAAGCCCACATTTTTGCTAGAATGGCTTTTTTTTTTTTCTTTTTTACCATGTTTTTATTAACTTCTATTCTTGTTTGTTTGTGTGTGTGTCCGGTACAAATCTTGCAATATATTTTTAACTAACTTCCCTACTAGCTAGACATTTGAAACTTTCACAGTAGCTCAGAACCTGGTAACAACACAATACTTCAAAGTCAGATTTTTGAATTTTCGAATAGTTTTCTTTTAATTAATTAAAATATGAAAATAATAAGCTCCTAATAGCAATAAAAATAGTCATTAAAATGTTAGCTGTAATTTAATTGTTGCAAAAAAAAAAAAAAAAAAAAATTACGAGTTCATTTTCTTTTGACATAAAAATAAATACAATTAAACGTGAGCATTAAAAAATTGTAAAAAGTTAAATTATGCATCTGGCAAAAATTGACGTCATTATCACTTTAAAGATTTTCTACACATTTATAAAGTGCTAATGTAATTCATGATGCAAATATATGTTGTTCTGAAAGGATTAATATTTTATTTTTAAAACCAACTTTTTTTTTTTTAATTCAAATTTCCCGTTACTCTTTAACCAATCACATTAGAATGTCTGTTTTTGGAATATCGATAAGGATTTTCTCGTCAAAAAGTCGCCAAGGGTAAAAAGTCGCCAAATTTGGTGCCAAATCCATTACCTGCCTATTGGAGTTTTTTAATGCATTTTAAAGGGAAAATTAAGCTATTTTAACACGAAAAAGAGCTAAAAAGGCAGAAAATTTACATTTTATCAATTTACTAAGCCTCTTTGAAAGAATTTATACAAAAATAAATACAGTTATTTACAATTTCGTAACAATACGCATTGATAAAGTGCTAATGTAGTTAGTTCTATAGCAATAATTCAGCAGAACATTTAAAAACATGGTTTATAAAAAGTTTTTTATCTTATAATTTTTTTCCCCCAGGTGGAAACAAACATGAAAAAAAAAAAATACTTTTTACCACAATTTTTGCTACTGGTTTATATTAGAACTGTTTTACAGTTTTTGTACTCTACAATTCATATATACTTTTACAATTCTATCTACAATGAACAATTCTATCAACTGATTTTCTTCTTTTAAATTAAGAAATATATTCATGAAATTCTAGTGAAATTCATTTGAATATTGTCAATACTGTGAAAGACTAAAAGTTTTATTTATTATACATTAATGATCTGCTGTTGCAATTAAAATCATATACAAAATAATACTTAATATTTGAAAATTTTTGTCGTAAAGTCAGAATTTATTTATTTATTTATTTATTTTTTAATGAAGTAGTTACACCATATCATTGTCATTTGCAATCTTAACACAGTAATTGTTAGAGCATTTGATTTTTGTTAAAAAGCATCAGTTTTGACTATAGTATCCATTAGTTAGTCTAAAAGTTAAACTTATTTTACTATTAATTTAATATTAAAAAACCTTTTACAATTGCCTCATGTTTGGCTGTAACATTTAATGCTGGGCACCCAGTTCTCATTGGCGGCTTCTGTTCTGGAGTCTACTCTTCTTGAACTGTGATGTTTTTGCACAGCTTTCACCATGAGGTGGTGCCACACTTTGTCCGGTGCCATTGCGTCGCTGTCTTTGCAAACTTTTGGCTTGGTAGCTATCTCAATTCATTCACGATACATTGCGTACCTGTGATCATTGTAACTAGTGAGTTTTTTAACTCCGTTGAAATCGATCATAATATCTTCATTATTAAAGGTTTTAGAAGGTTGTAATTTTACCTGCCTTTATATCATTTTTGTGTTCATTAATACTTGTTTTCATTTTTATTTTAGTTACATCAATATAGTTTCCTGATTTTTCATTTTGATTTTTAAATGGTATTTTGTAAATCCCTGCAGTTTCTAGTGGAGGAATTGGGTCTTTATCGTTACAAATTAGCTGGAAAATATTATGATTTGGTTTAATAGGGATATTGACGTTAAATTTGTTAACAACGTTTCTAATTTGTTGGAGGCACCACGATCAAAAAGAATAGATGAAGTAAATTTCATTGGTGGTTTTTGAAAATTAGGTTGGTATCTGAAGTTTTTAATCGATTTTTAAATAATTTACTTGCAATTTTATCTGGGTAACCGACTTTTTTGGTATAACTTTTTATTAAATTAATTTTGTTGTTTAAATCTTCAAGTTCATTAGAAACTAAAATGGCTTGATTAATATATGAATGAATGGCATTAATTTTATAACGGTATGGCGTTTTACATTTATTATGTATTATTTCATTGCTACTTGTCAGTTTTCTATAGATGTTGTTTTAATTTTATTATGTGTACAGATAATTTTGACATCCATATAATTAATCTGTTGGTTGATTTCTGCTTCGTATGTAAATTGAATATTACTATCTTTAAAAACAAAACTAGTCTTTCTGACAGGTGTTTCTAATTTGTTTACTTTTCATGTATTAAAAGTTGATTTTGTTAGAGATACGAAATAAACTAATCATTTGTATTAATTTTATATTCAGTTTTATGTTTTAATTTTGCACATATAAAATTGTAAATAAATAAATTTTAAAGTCATTTTGTATGCTTTTAATTTTTACATTTTATATATTTTTGTGAACTTTCTTATTATATTGTTTTAGTATGATTTGGCCTTTGCGATACTGCTCAGATTATCGGCCTTATTTTACTATTCATGATAGTGAATTTAAGGAGTACACAACTAAAGTCCAAGCCCCGTAAGTTCACATACTTTTTCCTATTGTAGAGTTTAGTATTTATTTAATTTGTCGGCAATTTTGGAACACATTTTTCTTAATTTGTTATTTAAATATTAGAAAGTAGATATTTCTTTTCAAAGAATTTTAGCTTAAATTTCTTATAAATAGCATTTTCCTTTTTTCATTCATAATGTGATGCAATATTGTAACCCTGATGTGTAATTTTTGAAAGTTGTGAAATTAAATGAATGTTTAATTAAAAGATATCAATAATAGAATGGTCTTTTTTATCCAAAATAATAATAATAATCTAATGCTTTGATGAATAAAAACTTTGTAAGAAAATGCAATATGATACGAAAACTTGCAACAATTGTTTTGGATCAAAATAAACATTACGCATCATCAGGTGAAAAAAGTTATAAGATGGTTATAAATTTGGAAAGCTCGCAAATCAGAGAAATGTTGGTAAATTTGACTGGAATCTGTGAAAGTCAAAGAATTTCAACTAGATCTTGAAAAAAAAAAAAATCTTGAAACTGTGATTGAGCACAGTAAAAGCACTGATTAAAAAAATAAAAAGTTACATGCCAAAATGGACAAGAAGTTAAACTTTAGTATGATATATATTAAATCTAGGAAAATATAAACTGATTTTTTTCTTGTGAGTCAGGTTGACTAGATTTCTTTCTTGCAGGTCATAGTTGGGTTGGACTAGCAATTTGTTTTCCTCCCTTGTGTGTTGTGTTGTGTTAATTTTTACTTATTTTTTCCTATGAATGGAGTTTAAATTTGGATAATGTTTAGATTTTCTTTCAAGTCAGTCGAGTTAAAAGCATTTTTATTATTATTATTTTTTAAATAACAGTAAATAAGCGAAATTTTGTTTGGTAGAGTTGTGATTGCCTAACTGATGTAAGCATACCAGATATGCCTAATTTTGTTGACAGCCAAGGTCCATGTTATTTTAAGAAAAAAAATTGTTTCCACAACTACTCATTACCTAATGTATATTTTAAAATTCTGTTTTCACATTCAGAAAATTTATAGCCATTAAATTATTACTTGTTTTCGAAAAATTTTAATTTTTATATTTTGAGTTTAAAAATATGAATTTCATTAAGATTTTTTTTCCTTTTTTAACCATATTTTTTAGCTGTAAAATGAAATACTAAAAATTTAAAAAATCAATTTTTGGAAAATGAGTACTAATTTAACAATTGTGAATTTTCTGAATGTAAAAAATGGAAATTAAATAATACATTAGGGAATGAGTAATAGAAACAAATTTTCCTTCCCATACCCCCCCCCCCCCCCCCCAAAAAAAAAAAAAAAAAAAAAGTTTTTTTTTTTTTTTTTTTTGGACCATTCCCATCTCTAGCTGTGCTCATAATAAAAGGGTTTTTAGACTTTTAACATTAGACCTACCACTTTGGGGGGGGGGGGGGACAGGCTCTTGTTAAATTAGGACTTATGCATAATTTAACTGTATTAAAATGTCTGTATTTATTTTTAAAATTTCATACTCTTTATTTTATGCATTAAAATAGAATCAATGCTATTTTCCAGTCCTCCTGTAATACTTGGTGTAACAAATCCATTTTTTGCAAAAACTCTACAACATTGGCCACACATTATTAGGATAGGAGATCTTCAGAGTAATGGTATGTTTCACTTTTTTTTTATATATATATTTAAATTTGCAGGTTTGAAATCATTTTGAATTGTATATTATTTATTTGTATTAATTTAAATGCTCTTATTCTTTTTTGCACTTTTAGCTTCTGGAGTTTCTAATAAACAAAAAATTAAACGAGCTGGAAATATTAAAGCACTAGATTCTAAACCAGGTAGTTTATAGTATTTCTTAAGTTTATTTTAAATGTAATTCAGTATATGGGTTTTTTCAAAAACTTTGCCAATTCACTGTCCATGTTATTCTAAGGCTTTTAATTATTTTAATATTTAATAAAACAAAAAATGCTTTAGCACTGTTATTTATGAGAGTATTACTACAGGGTTCCCACTGTCCTTGAAAGTCCTTAAGAAGTACTTGAATTTCATTTTCTTTTTCAAGGGCCCTTGAAAGTACTTGAATTTTGTGCAAAGTCCTTGAAAATCCTTGAATTTTCCACTCCAATAGACGGGCTTAGCGTGAACTCTGTCAAGGCTAAACTATCTCCATTTCCACATGCGCGCGCCATTGTCTAATATAATGATTTTGTCATAAAAATCGTATTTCATTGTCTTGCTTTTGCATATAGTTTCAACTTATTTGTTTTTTTTTTTTGTTTTTTTTGCCAGTCTCATACCTGTTTGATGGACTGGTCATTAATTTTGAGCAGAAAGTGATCAGACCAGGACTCAAACCTAAAAACTTTGGAATAATCATAATGATTCAAATCTTAAACTAATCGTTTTTTGACTCTTGTAAAAGTTAATTTGGTCAATCCATCAAAAGTGTATTGCGAAAACAGGCAAAGTTATTCTAATTATAAAAAAAAAATATTACTAATGAAAGTAGTTACTAAAGTTTTGTGTATATGCCTAGCATTCTGTGATTTTTCCCTAGTCCTTGAAAAATTTCAAATAGGCCTTGAAAAGTACTTGAAAAGTCCTTGAAATTTTTTCTCTTTTAAGAGTGGGAACCCTGTACTAGCATGATGTATGAAAAAATTAACCATTTCAACGTTCATATCATTTTTTTTTAAAAAAGTAACAAACACAGGAAAAGTAAGATTTTCTGCTGTCCACAGTTTTTTTTTTTTTTTTTTTTTAAAGAACAAGCTTTTTAAAAATAGAATTGTTTAAGTTATTCATAAATAAATAATAGTTACATATTGTGCCATAAATTATCTAACATACAACTAAAAACTAGTTGGCATAGGTGGATTCTGCTCAGTTCCCCATCATATTTATGTTCTCGTAAATTTCTAGTGCGAGACATATTATAAACATGTTAAAAGAAATGAATATGACCAAAGCTTGATACAATGGCAGAATGAAATCCCCGCATTATAGGCTATCCACCATTCACTTCGATATATTTATCTTATTCTAACCTATTAATTTATTTTATCAGGGTCGATTCCGTTGTTTAGTTTTCATGCTACTATTTCCAATGCAATAATCCTCAAAATTCATATTTATATGAAAAATTTACAATTTCGCTATGTTGATAAAATTGTAAATTACGAATAATTTACGAAATTTTCCTATTAGAATATTTGTATTCAATCATGTTCAAACAAATATCATAAATGTAATTTTGAAGTTGTCTAATGTATTTATGATCCTCAAAATGGAAGTTTATGCTCAATTTTGCCTTATTCTGACATGCTAAGTAAATCGTAAATTCCAAATAACTTACGAATTTTTTAAATTGAAAAAAATCATAGTCTATGATATTCATGCCAGTATCCTAAATAATATTTCGAAAGTGGTTTGACATCTTTACGATGAAAACATCCCTCAAGATTGACATTTATGTGAAATTTTGCTCTATTCTGCCATGTTAAGAAATTCGTAAATTTCCAATAACTTACGAAATTTTTATATTGGAAAATTCAGTTAAATTGGAAAATTGTAGTCATAAATATTCATGCCAGTGTCTTAAATAATATTTCAAAAGTAGTCTGACATCTTTACGATGAAAATATCTCTCAAAATTGACGTTTATGTGAAATTTCGCCGTATACTGCCATGTTAAGAAATTCGTAAATTTCCAGTAACTTGCGAAATTTTCAAAGTAGCATATTTATTGTTACCGATGTTCATTCTGACATCAAAACTGATATTTTAAAACTGGTCTGACATTTTTACAGCAAAAAGTTTCCATTTAATGCACGTTTAAGTGAATTTTTGTCCTATTCTCTCATGTTAAGAAAATCGTAAATTTCTAATAACTTACGAAGTTTTTTTATTCGAATGTTGCAAATGAATAGGGTTCTTGCCAGTGTCGAAAGTAATATTTTAAAACTGATCTGAGCTCTCTGTGACAATTTGTTTGTGAGATATCGTGTACACAGACTAACACACTAACAGACTAACACACTAACAGACACCATACAAATTTTGTCCTTTTCAGATTCCTCACTCCTGAAAACGTGTAAAAAAGTAAAAAAACTGAGATCGAAAATTTTCACGATTACCTAAGTTCCCCATACCTATAGTATGATGGAGAACTAAAAAGAGGGAGGGGTATTTTTTCAAGTGTGAATAAACTGAATAGGTCTGCCCTTAAGTTGCATCCAACGAGATAAATAAAGTAGAGTAATAATAATAAATGGTAACCCGGACAAGGTCCAACAAGAGTCATGTGACATGAACCCTCTATGCATTGGTTCCCTTGGTAACAGCTTATTTTTAATAAATTTCTATGGCAACGGTTTAAAGATTGTACTTTGCGAAAATCATAACCGCCAACGTTTTTGTTTACTTATATAGTTTAATTTTTTTTTTTTCTAAATCATTTTAGTTGTTATTTTATTTCTTTTTCATTTCGTGTAGTTGAAATCTAACCAACAAAATATTAAAAGATAGTTCATAAATTATTATTTGTTGTTAAATTTAGCTCTTTTAAAAATTTGACTTTTCTTAAAAAAAAAAAAATTTAAACTTTGTTGGGAAATGATGAAAAAAGTATTTTATTATTTATTAGAATGTGAAATATGTGAAAAATTATTTAAAAAAATTTTTTTATTACCTAATAATAATAATAATTTGCCAAACTGAAATTTTAAATGCCAAAATAGCGATAAAGGGCCAAACGTAGTAATCTATTAGTTCATGTCACGTGATTCATCTTGAACCACAGAAAGCTAATCCTTCATTCATTGATTCAGTACTCTTATTTATTTCGTTGGTTGCATAATGGTTGTTACTTTTTCTAAATTTTTGTTATAAAATGTGGCAGTTATTCAAGTTTATTATGGGATGCTCCTGATTTAAAATGGGGTGAATACAACCACTGATTTATGTATACAGGGACACTTAGTAATATTCCAAAACACTGCGCTGTATGAGAGTTATTTTTGTAAATCACATTTTAATACTTTTATTTTGTAAAATCATAATGAAATTGACATGTATAATTTATGTGCACAAGGAATGTTAGCTATAGACTATAGTAAGGATTAGCATTAAGATTTACCGGGCCACACAAAAATTTTCTGCAGTTTAAAGGCTGCAACAGAAAATTTCTGGAACTGCATTTTCGACATTGAATATCACATATTTTGTATATGTATATTTTTTCTGTATGGAATATTGTCAAAGGACACATTTATTATTCAAATGTATAAATTTGGAGAAATAAACACTTTTATTGTTTTTAAAAATGTAATCGTGTTGTCTGGTAACACTCATCACAATGAAACTCAAACATTCACTTTTGAAGGTAAATATCTCTGGTTGTAAGGAAAATTAAGCTCAAATATTATTTGTATCCTTAAAAAGAGCTATCTTTATGTCTCTATCCTGTAAATAACAAAATTTTGATGATTTTTAAATTTAAAAATTTTCAAATGCTGTGTGAGCGAAGTTTTTGAAAATGACCCATATGCATATATTCAGTAGTTTTCATGAAATTTTAATATAATAAATATTACTATCATGTATATGCATTTTTTTTTTTTTTTTTTTTTAACTCTAAGATAGTAATTTACATTTAAAATAATAATAATCTTCAGTGACTCCATTTGACTTTCTGAATATTAGGTAATTAACTGTTGTTTAAATAAATTGAAATAAGAGAAGTCATTAAATAAAAAGAGAAAATTATAATAGGGTGTTTGAGTATTTTTTCCCCCAAATAGTATGCTGTTTAATTTAACGCTATTGACTTCAAATAATTTTAGCTCATAAGGGGGGAAAAAAAAAAAAAATTCATTGCATCCCTATAAAAATCTAGAGATTGACCAAAATCTATACAATTTGTGCAATGGTGACCTGCAATATGTGCATAAATTTTCAGTTTATTCAAGAAAGGCATTTAGATGCTGTCACACTTTAAATAATTTGAGCCCATAAGCCAGAATGATAAAAAAAAATTTCTTTGTGTCTGTGTAAAAAAAAAAAAAAATGCTGTGATAACCTACAACATACATATCAACTTTCAGCTCACTTGAACAAAGCTTTTAAATGCTATATCATGTTCACTCTCTCTCACACACACACATACATCACCGTAAAAATAGCAAAAATGAAATTGGGGGACCTCAAAACGTATAGATACATCAATATCTCAAAATCGAGTATTTCTCATGATTAGAATACTTTCCTTACATATGGATATTGGGAAAGTAAAAAGGTAAATGTTTACCAATTTTATAATTAGTTTAATAGTTTTGTTATATATTTTAAATATTAAAAATATTTTCTCGCTATCACAGACGTAAACGTTATGGTCTAGTCATATAAATTTTATATAACATGTTTTTCTGTTGTTTTATTTTATTACTCTAAATTATCATTGAAAATTTTCTTACTCTAAATTATCATTGAAAAAGTTCCTTATTAAATAAGTCTTAATTTGAACATATATACTGCATCTAAAACATTATATAAAATGCTTTTTACTATTATCCCTAAAAATCTTCCATTTTAGATAAGACAAAATTGCTTTAAGTTTTATTTATTTATTTATTTATTTTTAAATAGAAACTTTACAATATTTATTGTTTCCTTCAACACCTTATATATAAAATTATCCATATAGATAAGCTTTTTCTTATACAAATTTGTTGTAATATATATTTCTTTCAATGCATTTTTAAGCATGTAATTTTTTTTTTTTTTTTTTTTTAGGTTTATATACTAGGTATAAACCTTATCTTAGCAAGGATAAAGATATTTTAAAAAAGCTATTTAAGGTATGATTTTTTTTTTTTAATCTATTGTTATTTTAATTGGTGTAGGTTTTTAAATATACTGTTTTTTAAGTAAATAAATAAAATACCATCTAAAAAGTATTTTAATTTATGTTTTAAAATGATTGCTTTAATAAATGAATGCAAATGATATTTTAATACCAAACTGTAGAAGAGGAGGGTGGGGGGGTGGAAGGACAAGTGATGCTTTACAACAGTTTATAGCTTTTTCCTCTTTCTTTCTTTTGCTTAATACAGAAAAATCCTCAAATGTTTAGAAGGCTAAATAAATCTACCTTTTTTAATAGGAATAACCAATCTGATTTATTTATTTATATTTAATTATTTTTTTAACTAATTTATTTTTTATTTATTCATTTTATTTTATTTATCTATTTATTTTCATAGCAAAAAGATATTTTGTAAAATATAAAACATTTTTTCCATTTTTTTAATGTAAGTGGTAGAGTCCTGCATCAGGTCGGGTAACCTGATTTTACCCAAACCCAACCCGACCTGTGGGTCGGGTTGACTGAATTTTTTTTCTTGCAGTTCGGGTTGGGTTTAGCTTTCTACAAGTCGAGTTGACTTGAGAACACCTTTCAAAAATTTTTTTACAATTGAAAGCATAAATTCGTAGACATAATTATAGCTCTTTAACTTATTTTAGACATGTGTTGGAGCTCTGTATTCCTATATGCAGATATCCACCTGGGGAAAAAAAAAAAAAAATCTGTATAAGCATGAGAAAAAAATATCCGTATACATTTTCTTTTCTTCAACAAATCTAAAACTGGTCATCTGTAGAAACTGTATGAAAATTTTAAAGTACTGTATAAATTTTTATTGACTATTGTTAAAATATATATATATATATATATATATATATATATATATATATATATATATAAAAGAAATACAACATAACCCCGTTTTTACATTTTGGAAATTTAAGTTATTTCTCAATTTATTTATTTATTTATTTATTTTTTTTTTTTTGAAGATATCTTTATTTTTAATGAATTTTAATCCTCGCTTTTATGTTAACGAAATTTTGAATTTTCTTCCATTTACATTTGTATATACAGCAAATATACAAGGAATACTTGTTGTGATTTAATTTTTAAAAAAATGTAAAATAAACACATAAAAGAAACGTATACCATCAAGGCAGATTATATTCTTTATCGTCTTCTCTAGAACAAATAAATAATGCACCAAGCAAAACTGAAACCAGAGGAAGCTGAGTTGCTGATTATGTGAATTTAAAGTGATCAGTGATCCATAAAAAGCAGATGTTTAACTGTGAATCACATACGTGCTATACAAATTATTATAGTAAAGTAAACATCCACATAGGACAAAAGCAATAAAGGATAATACTTTTTTTTTTTCCCAGACCATAAGTATTAAACAATAAATTACGAACATTTAAATTGAAGTGCATTTTTTACTTTCTTCTATATTCAATAGAAGAAAGTTTTGGATTCATAAAAATTTTCGACTTCCAGTTTTCGACGGATTTACTTGTTTTGAGAGGTCTAGAACATGATTTTACCATTTATAGAGAATGTCTGTCTGTCTGTCTGTGTGTGTGTGTGTCAAAAATTTTGTGGTGACTGTATCTCCGGAACCTACTGTTCAGAATTATATATGAATTTATATGTAGAGGCACCTTGACCTAAATTAGTGCCTATCAATTTTTGTCAACCGATCAGCAGGTTGCACTGCTATACAGCAATTTCCGAGATTTAAGACGAGGCTGTATCTCAGGTTCTATTGAGTGTAATCAAACAAAGCTTGATATGTGAAAAGGCTATTATGAGACATTATGATGATTCAATTTGAATTCTTGTCAGTCAACAGGTTGCACTGCTGCACAGCGATTTCGACAGTTTAAGGGAAGGTTTCTCAGGAACTACTGCATAAAATTGCGTATAAATTTATAGGTAGATGCACCTTGACCTAAATTAGTGTCTCAATTTTTGGTGTCAACCGCTCAACAGGTGTCACTGATATAGAGCGATATTTGCAATTTAATGGGAGGTTATATCTCAGGTTCTATTGTGTATAATCAAACAAAACTTGATATGTGAAAAATCCATAATGAGACATTATGTTTAATCAATCTGGATGCTAATCGGCCAATAGGTAAAGGTGCTATACTGCAATATCCCTTAATAATGGGAAGGCTATATCTCAAATTCTATGGCATATAACTGTATGAAACCTGATATGTGAGATAACCATTATAAAAACGTACTTTTTAAGATGCTATTTATAGGCAATAAAACTGTCTTACTTTGGATATTTAGTGTTAGTTGTCTCTAAGATGAAAATCGTTTGCATCTTGTTAGATAATTTTAAAAAATATTTTTAATAAATTATTTGCACTTAGTAAAATATAGGAAAGTATAGAAGAAAGTCTTGTGGTGGCCACAACATACTAGTTTACTCTTGAAGTTCACAACTCACATAAATGGTTAAAAATTATTATTGATCTATTTTTCAGATTTCTTTAATTTTTAAATTAAACAATTAGTAATTACATTACAAATTCTTTTAAAAATAATTTACCACCTGTATCACAATGAAAATTTACTTTAATTTATAATTTTAAAAAGTTTTGTATGATTTTTAGATGAATAAGTAATTTTTATTTAGTTTTCGGGTTTCGGCTTGATGAAAAATTTTTTGTCGGATTCGGGTCGAGTTTCGGGTTGATATAAAATTCATCTGTCGGGTTTGGGTCAAGACTCTAGTAAATGGATTTATTTTATTTTTAAAAACATTTTTCAGTTTTAAATTTGACATGTCTTAGAAATTAATGCAGATTATTTTTCTAAAATAAAAAATAAAATAAAATAAAATAAGTATATTTAGCAAGAAAATCTTGCATGTTTAAGAAAAAAATAAAATATCATATAAAGTATGTACATTTATGCATTTAAAATTAATGTTGCATAATTTTTTTTAACTTCTTTTTAATCTTTTATCTAGTGATTGAACTTTAAAATATCATTAGATTAAAAAGTGATATAAGAAATGTCAAAGGTATTTATAAGAATAGAATGCATTGACTTCAGTTTAATCTCACTATATAGTACTAGTTGCTACATGTACAGTTTTTGTTCAAGAAAAGAATTTATACAGTGCTACTGCTGTTTTTGATTGGCAATTTTGACAACTTTCACATTTGCTAAGTTAATTTTTTAGAGAAAATAGTAAGGATATATATATTTCTTTTTTTACATTTTCTTAAGGTTTTAATCTCTTTCGACATTTAAGTGCCAATGGTATGCTATCGTACCACTTCATTTAATTATCACGAAGTACCATGGTTAGGTGGTGTGTATAATTTTTATTGCTTATATCTTTAAAAATTACTCTTAAATAACTTTTTAAAAAAATTATGAAGAACTCATTAGAATCATATGTACATAACATAAAAAATAATACATTCTGAAATGATTTTTTAATTGTATCACTCATAGTTTTCTGCCCTCCCCCCCTTTTTTTTTTTCCTTCTCCATGTAGGTCTGCATTTTAAGAATCACTACTATAAATCTTTGTATTTTAACTTTTTTAACAACATTATGCAATCAGTTGTTTGTAATATAAAATTTTATGAGGCAGAGCCAAAACAAAGTCTGATATGATGCTCGATTTCTCCCTGTTAAATTTAAAGTTGGTGATGAAGTTATTTATGAAGAATTCCAATATCCAAATACATGTAAATTAAGTTCACCTTATTCAGGCCCTTATACAATCTTAAAACAAATATCTGAAGTTAATTTTGAAATTGACAAACCCAGTTCCCATTTAAAGAGAAATTCAGAAATTATCCATTCATCTAAGTTAAGATATTATAATAATCCTCAAAAATTCAAATTAAGTCATGAATAATTTGGTTAGGGATCAACTCCATGCCCCATGTATTTTCTTTTATTTTTGCTTTCCTACCTTCTAGTCCGCGTTGGATGAGGATCCTAACTGAGTTGGAGAAATCGGAGGGATGTCGGGAGATATAGCTTCTTTCCTTTGGCTCAGTGGCACTAGCGTGCCCCTAATTCTTTTTCTTTTTTGTAAATGACCTCTTAGGTTTATTAATTTACTAGCAGGCTTTGCCTGCTTCGCTGGGCAATATATTTAAATGATTTCTTTGTAACTGAATATATTTCGATTGGCGACTATTTTCATCACAGCTTTGGTATGGGACTTCCTTGGGAATATCAAACATTTTTTGAACTTCTCGAATCTGTACAACAAAACTATTATTAAAACAAATATTTTCGAAAACAGTCCAATAGCTGGTGTTAATTCTTTGAATATTCTGGAAACAGTTGAAGCTGTTACTCGTACAGTATAAGTCATTATTCTGGGACAATCAATGTTCTGGGACAGTCAATGTTCTGGGACAGTCCAAAAAATAGTCACTTGTTCCACAAGAGTAAAGCAAATAACATCAACTACACCAGCGCAAAAATTTTCGCTCACTCACGAAAAATGTCCAGTCGCTTAGAGCTCAATCCCTAAAGTGCAATGACTCAGAATAAGTCTCTGAATAACTTTGGACCGCAGTGACTACATACTCTTTCGCAAAAATCAACTCACATCTACTTATAACTTTTGGCAATGGGGCTTGGAGATGACTTCATCGAGAATCCCTTGGTAAGCTCAAGATCTATGTTCCCGTGTTTCGGAGAGCTTCGAAACATCGGGAACCCTAAACTACCATTTTTCACCAAATTTGGTCGCCCACTCGCCAAGTTTGTCGCCAAAACTATGCTTTCTATTAAACATATCTTTATTTAGTTATTTAAATATTAATTTGAATTAATCAAATATTTCTTCCCGACAGCATGCAAGTGCAGTCACACACAGCAGCTCATTTATTTGTATGTTAAATTAGCGTAGTGATTGGTATATAACAAATATAATAAATAAATAAACATTATCATGCTACACAACTTTATTATATCTCTCCCTTGGCGGCTTTTGAATTTTTGTCGCCATATTAGCGATTTTTTTTTTTTTTTTTGTATAATTTCTTGCATAAAAATAGAAAGCGTTTTATCGCACACCTTTTTGTTAACATATAAGAACCCTTCATATTCTGTTTATTTTATTAATGGTGTTTAGGTTTAAAATAGTGCATGATAAAATAAATTTTCTATTTTTAAAACTGCACTTTTTTTTTCTATAAAATTATCTACTCAGATAAAAATAGATCATTTATGTGACTACTATTTCAGTTTATTTTTTTTCGTTTTGTAATATTTTATAAATTTTACATTTTTCTTGAACTACCTAGATTAAAATCGCTGTTGCTAAATTAAACCTCTTGGTGAAAAATGGTCGGTGTACTTCAACGCAACAATTTAAAAAATCACCCAGGAGGATCTATAAATAAAACTGATTTTAGTACAACATATATTAGCATCATAAACTATATTAGCACTTTATCAATGTGTAAAAGAAATTTTAAATAAAAAATGACGTCAGTTTTTGTGAGATGCATAATTTTATAATTTTATTATTTTTTATTGTTCACGTTTAGATAAATGTATTTATTTTCCTGTTGGAAAAAATAAATAAACTCGTATATTTTTTGGCAACAATTAAATTATGGATAAAATGTAAATGGCTGATTTTTTGCTATTATTAGCTTACAAAATTGCTATTTTATGCATAAAAATAACAAAAACAAAGTTTTTTTTCGGAATAAAAGGCAGCCAACTTTGTAAGTTAGGGTATAAGCTATTTCCATTACAAATTTCATCGAAATCTGTCGAGCAGTTTTGGTGTGAAACACAGTCAAATAAATTCACAGACATTCACATTTATAATATATATAAGATTTACAAATCTCAAGTAGACAAATTCGTGAAACGAGGATCCTCCGCTCCTTAAAATCCTTTTCTACAAGCAATCTGTTTTCTCGTGATCTCCTGATCTTCACCATTGTAAAGTGCTCGGAGAGCACAGGGAAACTGATTTGTTTTTGCCCTCTGTCTGTAGAAGCTTGCCAGTTTCCACCTTTATCCCAACTCACCTTTTTTGAAAAGGCTTGACTTCTCAGAGTTTCAAGGGTCAAGTTACCCACAAAATAATTTTTTTTTTTGCTTGCCAATGGCTTAATAAACTCCATTTTGATACCAATGTAGTATTTTAATTTTAAAACAAATAATTACTAACAGAAAGGATTAAATTGGTTTTGTGTGAATAGTTTGTAAAAAAATGTCTAGTATTGATATTATTAGTGTTACTAGTATTGTTAGAGTAGTTTAAATACTCTAGTGTGTATTAAATAGTATTATGTGTCTGTTAAATGTTATATTTATGAAAAAATTATTAGTGTTAATATTTAAATAAAGTTTCTAGAAATTGTTTAAAAATATGCTATGATGTAATTGTTTTTAAATATACTTTATGTTTTATTAAGAGATCTTTGTTATATTAAAAAGATACACAAAGAAAAACGTCATTATCTGTAACTTACATTTCTTTGTAGCATTGAAATTTATTAGAATTTTTTTTTTTTTTTTTAACTGATTTTGTGGGGGAGAAAAATGCCTTTTATTTAGAGTGTGCTTTTAGAGTTACAGTGTTACAATTATTTTTATGTTCACAAGATAGTTTACATGTTAAATATGGACTGAATAAACAAGAAAAAATAACAAACTTTTAACAACAATTATTTATTGTCGGAAATGTTTATTATTCAGAGACATTGTCATAATAATAATGATAAACTTTTAGTGGCCTAAAGGAACTTTTTGTTTTTAGAAACTTTCCTCAGTACAAACTAGTTTGTAAGAAAGAAATATACCTTGTCAAATATTTTAAGCTGGCAAATATGTTATGTTATTATTTTTCTTACATTATGTTATTAGTCCAGTCAATAAATACATTCTACCTTGCAAAAGGTGGGGTAGAAGATTTTGTTTTTTTAATTTGTATATATTAGTACTAATATGCAAAAAACGAGTTATCCAACATGGTCGGTCCTGGGAGAATTTTTGTCGGCTGAAAAACCTCGAAAATTTACTAGTTTTTTGGCTTTTTTCAAAATATCTCAAAAATGGCTGAATTTAGCGATATTTTTCTATTGTAATGTTTAAAGAGGATTAAATTTCCTACAATTTCCTTCATTACACCTTTTTTGTAGTTCTAATAGCAAGCACGTAACAGCTTCTTGAAAATAAACAGATGGCTCAACTTCGTAAATAAAAGCGCATTATTCCTTATAAATAATGTACAGTAATTATTAGAATTAGAAGCTTTATTTACAGAAAGCTTAACAACTTTTAATGGTATAGCTGTGATAGCTGTCGTCCTTGGGATTTTTGGATTTGGTGATCAAAAACATAATACGGAAATATACACGCCAGATGTATTATTATTATTTTTTTTACAATATATATTGTAAGAATTACTGTTTTATATTCTTGATTGTTCTCTTAACATATGCCTTGTTAAAATAATCGTGATTTTTGAAAGGAATTAAATATGTTTGCCAGATAAATTGGCAATCATTTCTTTTTTTTTTTTTTTTTTTTTCCACCAAGGACGACAGATAACAAATCTGCTCCCTTTTAATTTTTCCCTTCCCCTTTTTACTAACTCTCTCTCTCTCTCTCCCCGCCACGCACTGACAAATCTGGTCCTAACAACAGCAGTCATCATCAAACTTCAATAACTGCCAATGTACAGTATTCTATCACTGAAACACATAATACACACACAAACACATACAAAGAAAAATAAAATAAAAAATGTTTGTATATAAATGTAAATGAATAAATATTAGGGGGCTAATAAGCAAAAACTCAATGCATTCATACATAAATATTTTAATTCTACTATTTATTAAATTATAAAACATTAATGATATTTAGATATAATACATAATCTTGTAATAAACATTAATTACTGCTATATTAATATTGGTGTTAATAACAAGATACAATCTTAATTTTAAATGAACTTCATAAATAGGCAAACTTGTTTGAAGAACAATAGCAAATAATTACAAAAGTAAATTATAGAAATTTAACTTTATATGTAAATTATGGGGAGATTCATTTAGCCTTGAAACAGATAAAGAAACGTACATACATTAATGTTTAATATACATGTTTATTTTCTTCGTGGTCATTTTGAAAGCCCGGGTTCTTAAATTTCAATAGTCATCAGAGGTAGGAGGACGGTGTGTCGTCCTCAAATTGTTCCTCTCTGCCTTGCAGTAATTATAAAAGCTCTTAGAATAGCTTATCATCTTCTTCAGTCTCGTCAAATTATTAAATTAGTACGACATTTTCTGTTGAGGATTAGAGTCCTTGTTATTATTCCAGTTTCACTGAGCATTTTATAATCAACATTTTGGAAGCAAACTGCTTTCTTGTTGGCAGTTTCGGCTATTAAAACATCTTCACCATATTTTTTGCAAAGGCGTGATGTAACCGTTCTGATGCCAGGACGAAAATCACCCTCTATTTTATTCATCAAATACTTTATGAGACTGGCACTCCTCCGAGTCGTTTTCAGTTTTCAGGGTAGGAGTAAATTGATTCCATTGCCTCATCAGTGTTACTTGCAGGGTAGTATCCTCGTTTCACCTCACTTTTAGGCCTCCAAAGCAGTTTTTGATGACAAAACCTGTAATACCCAGCATTTATAGCAACTAAACCTTTTACATTTCCGACGCAGTCAAGTACTTTTTTCTTTTCTCATCCCCACGATTTTTGGCACCATTTACAAGTGTTTCTTTCATTCTTAGGAAGTCGTTCCTGTTTTTTAAAGAAATCTTCAAGTATCTCCTCTCCTCACACGAAACACTGATCTTGAAAACTGAAACCTTCAGTTCTTGATGGAAGTTATGGAGCCGCACAGTTTGGACCAGCTCCATCACCAGTTGTATGATGCCGTACATATGCTGCAATCATTTGCTCATTGATGTATCGTTTGTGACAGGCTGACAGGCATTGTGAATTCTTACTTGTTTTAGGTTCTTCAAAAAACACTAATGTTCATAATTTTGACGTTTTGCATTGCACTTTTACAGATTTACAGATTTTTTGTATACCTTTCTCCTTCAGAATCTTTACTTCACCTTTATTCAAACAACTGATTTCAAAAATAAAACAAAAACTCCGCTTATTGTAATAAAAAACGCTCACGGGTTGAAACAGTACGTTCGCACGTTCGAACTGAACTGAATAATATAGATAGATGTTCAGCCGAGGCAGCGTACTACAGGATGAGAAGAGGCGGGAGGAAAGGGAGAGCTTTGGGGGGGGGGCAGGTTGTTTTTATTTTTTTTTTATGTTACCTTCTTTACTACGAAGCAGATGTCATTTCCTAAGGTCAGGCTTCTGAATATGTCCCTTTCTTTCTTTCCGTTTTCTAAAAAACAATCATGCACAGACCCATTTCTTTGAGTTGTATTTTATTCACTTGAGAAAAAATGCCGACTTTCAAGAGGCTGTAACACGCTTGCTATTAGTACTACAAAAAAGTTGTAATGAAGAAAATTGTAGGAAATTTAATCTTCTTTAAACTTTATAATAGAAAATATCGCTAAATTTAGCCATTTCTGAGAAATTTCAAAAAAAGCCAAAAAAGTAGTACATTTTCGAGGTTTTTCAGCCGACAAAAATTCTCCCGGGGTCGATCATGTTGGATAACTCGTTTTTTTCATATTGACATTCATATGTACAAATTAAAAAAGAAAAATCTTCTACCCCACCTTTTGCTAGGTTAGCCCTTTTTTACACACCTATTGACTGGACTATATACTTACATTATGTTAAACTTTTTCTTATGTTTGTAAACAAGTGCTGTAAACACAATTATATGTATCAAGCTGAGCACGTTGACCAGTCAAACATACAAGTAAATAGATAAATTAAAAAAAAAAAAGACTTTTTGATAAATGAAGGGAAAGGCCATAACTTCTCCTTAAAAATGATGACATAGACAAAAGTTTTTTCTGAAATATCTTCTGTCTCTGAGGGACTTCCCACATACTTCCAGGCAAGTCTGGGGGAGTGTCGGCTTGGAGGAGAGGGATATGAAAGGATTAAAAGAAATCAGATTTTAAAATTATTATTATAAATTAATATTAAGTGATATCTTAATAGTATTATCTCAAAATAAATCTTAATTTTAAGAACAACTTTATGAGAATTCTGTTTTAGAGCTCAGGTAAAGTTAGTTTTCCAACAAGTCATAGCACGGGAATTGGATTTAAGAATAAGTTTTAGAATCAAAATTATGCAATAGTCAAAATAAGCGGCAAAACATTACGAAACACTAAATCTCAGATGTCCGGGTCAACCAATGATAAAATGTAGGCAGGATTTTAGCTCAACTAATTATGCAATAAGAATTCATATTAGGAGTTTTGTATCGCCCCAAAATAACCATATTTAAGCGGGAGCACACGAAAATCGGCGCCTTTTTCATGCAAGCTTCTGCTTAATTAATCCATGTTACTATAAGTCAATTTAACGGCCCCAAGAGGGGAAATTGGTTTCGGTTCCACTTCTGAAAGCAAGAGTTAATGGGACGGCTTTAGCCAGACTCGTCTACGGACGTATATGTCAGTGTGCTTACCCTGATTGACTGTTAATAACCTGTAGAATGCCTAAGTGTCTTCAATAAAGCGACTGTGTAAACAATTTTGGAGTATTCATTGAGTGAACAATCTTGACTCTCTTTAAATATGAAGTGACAGTAACTAATCAACTCCTTTATAAACAATTCCTTACATATATATATATATATGTTATGTTATTTGATAGGTTTCATGTTTTTTATATAAAAAATTTTAAAATAATTGAATGAGTTGAAATTAAAAAATGTTCTTTACGTTTACTTTTGTGTGAAATTAGCCTATTACTATTTCCTGTATTTTTTTTTTTTTTTTTTTTTTTTCTGGTTTAATAAGCATGCACTGATTGCTCTATTGTCAAATTTCATATTTTTGTGTAATTCAGGTACATCAATATTGTGGTTTTCAGTTTTTTAAATTTTTTAGTATATGCACACTAATTGCCATATTATCCAAATTTGATGGATTTTGTAATTTATGTACTTAAAAATAATGTTTTAAACAGATTTTTTTTTTTCTTTTTTCTTTTTTCTAGGTTTAATGTGTATCAAAATTCCCTTATTTTGAGATTTAATCTTTTTTAAAACTATGTTCAAACTTTATTATGATTTAGTGTTTTTAAACTGTTTATTTCAACACATATTACTTTTTCTTTAACATCTTGGAAAGGACTATCTTATGTATTAACACCTGTAGGGCTGCAAATCCTAGAGATAAGACAATTATAGTGTCAAGTTAGCAGTTTTTTTTTTTTTTTTTTTTTTTTTTTTTTAATGTGCTAAGAACTGGGTGATACTAGATTTTCACTATAAAAAGAAGACTTAAATCTAATGAAACAAATATAATATGTTGTATAGAAAGATGAAAAAGCCTGTTGATTTTCTAATATGAAATCTATGATTGATTGTTATAAATATATATTTTGATGTTTCTTATTTTTCAAAACAAGTATGGCTATCTATGTATTTTTAGAATGAACACTCTTTCACACTCTTCAAGAGTACATAAAAGTCTAGTTTATTCACTTTGTAAAAGTTAAAATAGTTTTTAATGAACTTCTATTGCACTTTAAATGCATTTTAAAAAGTAATCTGTTAAAAACTGACATTCCACTTATACATCCCACTGAATATTTATTATTAATACAAAAAATTGAACTTGATAATTTTTTTTTTTTCATAGAGTATTCAAAGTGATAGTTCCACTGATGTTCCAAATACCCTCATAAGACATTATCTTTTAGAACTTACTCAGAGCTTTATGATTCCTTTGGTAAGTAAAACTTGAACACTTTTTCTAAAAAACAAATATAACTTGGTTATTGTATAATTGATATTTACAACTTACTTATTATGTATATATGAAGGGATATAAAAGAATATTTAATTAAAGAAAATCCCATGAAAAATTATTGATGAAAAATAATTCACAAATTGACCTTGTGACATAACTTTTTAAGTATACACTTTATAATGCAGATATCGTAAAACTGATTATCTTTAATGATAAAAAACTACTTGGATAAGCATGTCATACTGCTAATTGTAATGAGCGGTTACATAAATTGAGGCTTGCAAATTTCTCTTTGAACCACTGAAATTCTGGCTGAGAATTGGTAAAACATTGTTGCTAAACATTAAGATGCCATCTGTATAGTAAACATAAAATTGCATGAACAAAAAGTCAATGCAATTTATTGACAAGAGCACACTTTTCAAGCTATTCAATTAGTTAGTCAAACTTACAGTCAGATTATTTCTCAATTTAATACCAAAGTCAATTCTGAAGTACAACATAAGAAATAATTTATCCAGACATGCACTATTGATCAATGTATAAATATTAATTAATATTATTAGATTTCTATAACATTATCGCTTTGTGTGCCAAGACTGTTACACTAATACATTATCTATATGTATTTCTGTGCTTTTTTGGACTTTCTGCTTTTTTTAATTTTTTTTTTTTAAAGGGAAATAATTCAACAAGCTGTACCTTCTCTTCTCTTTTCCCCTAGTCCTCTGGAAGTGTCAGCTGCAAGGTGTAAACATATGCAATCATTGAAAATTTCAAACTCAGATAAAAAAAACATAATTATAAATCGATTTCCATGAAATTTTGTATGTATATAGTCCATATCAAGGTCTCAACCAAGAGAATCTCAACAAAGTTAGTTAATCAACTTGATCTGCCATCTTGTTTCAAAACAGTGACCATCTGAAAACTGCAAACTCAAATAAAGAATGTACTTATGAACCAATTTCCATGAAACATGATATGTTATATATAAGTCTCAATCAGTTTGATCAGCCATCTTATTTCATTATGGCGACCACTTGAAAGAGCAAAAAAATCCATTTACTCTTCCTACTGAGCCAGAATAACTTGTTTATTTATTTATTTAGGAAATGTTTGCTTAATTTTCGAGTTTTTCTATAAAGATATAATGTTTTCTTATTTTAAATATAGTTTTCTCTCAGAAGAATCCTCCAACAGTTGGAATTGGCTAGAATACAGTCCCAGGCCTACATTCAAGGGGAGTCAATTTTAACTGTTAGTGAAAATAATGCATCTAGAAGAAAAATTTCCTTACCCAAGTTACAATTCCGACAATTTGATGGTGATATAAAAGAATGGCTACCATTCTGGAGTCAGTTTGAGCAGATAGATAAAGATAACGATATTCCTCCAGAAAACAAATTCCAGTACCTCATTCAAGCAACGGTCGCTGGTTCCAGAGCACGAGAAGTTGTAGATAGTTTTCCGCCAACTGGCGCCAACTATGCCAAAGTTATAGAGAGTCTAAAAGCTCGTTATGGAAGAGATGATCTTCTAGTTGAAGTGTACGTTAGAGAATTATTAAAATTAATTATAGTTGCTCATACAAAAGAAAAATTTTCTCTTACTTCATTGTACGATAAACTTAAATCATATTTAATGGCTCTTGAAACGTTGGGTGTCACTACTGATAAATGCACTTCTATATTATATCCTATGGTAGAATCCTGTTTTCCAGCTGAATTTTTGAAAGCTTGGAATAGAAGTAACACTGTTTCTATTAGTTCTGATGCGAAAGAACGGTTGGACAATTTGATGCAATTTCTCAAATGTGAAGTTGAAGGAGATGAAAGAATAAATTTGGCGGTCGCCGGTTTTGGTCTGGCAAGGAAAAATGATGACCGAAATTATAGAAAAAGGACGACTTATACTGATGTTGTTAAGCCTATACCCACTGCCTCTACTTTATTAACGACTTCTTTTAAACAGGATCTAAAGAAAAATTGTGTGTTTTGTGATGGAAAGCATATGAGTTCAGACTGTTTTACGGCACTGTCGAGTAGCAGACTCTGGGCACTGCTATCGACTAAAATTTTAGAGTTTATCATTATATAATATATAGAGTTTATGCAAAGAAAAGGTGATCGTATATTTTATGATAATTATAAGCAAAAGGAACGTTGTGTAGAACAAAAACCCTTCGGCGTTAACAAGCTTCGCTATGATGCACTATAGGAAGATTCAGTCGAGATAGAGAAACATAAAAGATCTTACCAAATTCCAAAAATAAGTCAGACGAAAGCAATGGCTGGATTTTTCATAATACTTTAATGGACCAAATAATCATCAGGAATGGGCTCTGGACCACTTGGCGTCATCTTGGTTGCACACAACGATGTAGCCACAGAAGGAATTATAATCCATTTCCATCCATGCGATTTACGAACTAAATTCCATTAAAACTTGAAAATACATGTTATAATACACTATTGATTAGATGTGTTAAATTAATTTATTGTCAACTCTGTATATTTTAACGATAAATGAAGATGAAAAACTAGATCGAAATCATCACGCGAACAATTTCGTAAAACGCGCATGGCGCGCGCACGTGGGCGCGGCCGTACCCGAACACGTCTTTTCTATCCGATGGCAAGTCCTCTTCTCATACTAGAAGATCGCGGTAGATGGGAACCAGCTTCCTAAAACGTCATGACGCTGCCTGGCCAATCAGAGCGAGCGCTCACGTACCTTACCGTAAGGCTAGTAGGGTCCGCTACGGAAGAACGAAAGAGTGAAAATACGAGCGTTGCTGCAAAGCAGTTGTGCAGGGGCGAAACGGTAGAATAGTGAAACTCAATGGAATTTAGTCTGAAGCTTCAATAATGGATCGATTTTGATAAGTTTAATGGGGAATTGATTGAAATTAAATAAACACGATGTCGTACTATACGACACTCTCCCCAAAAACGGGATTTGAAAAAAAATAAAAAGCACAGGGCGGAAAAGCCAAGAAACAACCGGAGCTAGAGCAAGGGCAACCAAGAAGACGGGTCAGACGGTCACGGACGAGCCCTATACAAAGGGTTACAGGCCGACACACATAGTGTCTAAAAAAATTGACATAACTTGATGTTACATAATGAGCTGCGATATGACAGCATATAGGTAAGTATACTTCTTACAAAGATTTGATTTGATATAAATAAAATCATATTTTTTTTTTCTTAGTCTTGTGTCTTATTTAACGTTAACATCCAACTCACATTTTTACATTCACATAACATTGCCATAGATTGTAGTTGAGAGAGAAAAATTGGTGTTTGCTAAAATGTACTACAGTCTTATTGAACTAAGTATGTTATAACATTTTGAAAAATAAGTCTTCATCTGTGAGTATAAACAACCAGTTATGCTGGAAAAAAATAAACACAACAACAACTGAAACCTAAAAAAAATATGGAAGGCATCTCTTCAACTCGGGAATGGGGCCTAGGATATTCCCAGATTGGAGAGAAAGCAAGAGGACGGCGAACATCAGGACTACATCCCTGCAGGAAGATGCAATCCCGATACAACCGTACGAAGGGATTAAAGGTAAGAATAACCATTATTATCTTTTTTTTTTATACATATTGAAATAGGTCAGTAGCTAAAAATAAGGCAATGAAAACAAAAAAATATGAGATGTGAATATAAATAAAAGCATATATAAATAATTATGAACACAAGACGAGCTTTATATAGCTATATGACTAAGATTATTGCTGTAGATGTCAATAAAAAAAACCTTTTTTTTTATGTAATACATAAACATAAGGTCAGTGCCTTGTTTGAATTAATTCTGCCATTTAGAAAAACTTATTAAAACATTTCATGATATATGCAATCAAATTGATGCCTTGGCAGTTCAATAAATATGTAATATTTGATTTAAAAGTACCCTTTGTATTAACTTTTTATTTTGAGTAACATTCTCTAGCAAATTTAGAGTTCAACACAATGCTTCATGATTAATCATTTACATAATAGTGGTCCAATTGCTGAAGATGACTATTATAAGTAATTTTTAAATAAGTAATACACACAAAATAACATCTAGTATTTCCGAATAATATATATGAATCATATAAAAAATAATGAAATTACACAAAAATATATATATAGCTATAGCAAAGCCTAATGAAAAATTTTGAAATTGAATATTGATGAACACACATAATATAAAAAAATTAAATTGAGTAAATAAACATACACATTTTTTTCTTTAAAACAATGATATGTGTTCTGATAAGTATTGTATGAAAATACTGGTAAAAAGAAACTATCTGTTAAGCAAATTGTACACATCTACGTTTTAGATGCACTTAAATACATTGGTAAAAAAATGAGAAAAAAAAATATATGTCACATTTTTTTTTTAAAAAAACTATTGGATGTGAAAATATAAGTTTGGGTTATGACGTGTCGTTAACCCAATGTAAAAATGAAATGTATACGTGTAAGTGTAATTAGAAAATTGTGTAATCATAGTATACTATTGAAGAACTCACAAGAGTCACAAAAGTGAACTGAATAATAAAAAATAAAGTACAAAAACAAATAAAATGTGTTTACGTAAGTGACTTGGAAACAACAAACAAAAATAATGAGAATTTAAGTCTGTTAAAAAAATAACATGTGAATATTAGTACTGAGATTGAATACCCAAAAAAAATTTGTCACATAACATGAATAAATCTATTGCTTATGAGAAAATGTCATATTATAGGAATGTGTGAAGTGTAAATAAATGCACAATATTTCCAAAGTAAAATTGAAAAGTGTGGATGTGTAAATGTGAAAATCGTGTAAAAGTTGGCCTAGTATATAAAAACTATGAGAAAAATACAAAGAGAATTAACCAAGTTGACTCAATTGTGGAAGTACAAATGAACAAAAATGTAGAGTAAGTGGATCTACTGATGGTAAAAATTGGTCCTCTTATGTGCAGCTCCTGTATAGACCACAAACAATGCCAAAAATGAACATTGTACTTCACATAAGAATCAAACCCGAAAAATTTAACTGCATATAGCACAAAATAAATCAACTATTGAATGTGTGAATAGGAATGTGTAAGAAAGAAGGAAAATACCTCCCCTATAAATGTAAATAAACAAAAACCCTAAGGCTATAAAAAATAAAAAAAACTATTGACATGAATAAATAAATAAAATGTATGGTAACAATATTAAACAGTGGTCATTGCCTATACTGCACGGATGACACAATACCGCATAGGTCTGTCCAGCAGAACCATAGCGTATTGTCCATAAACAGGAACCGTCATTCCCATCAATGGGTTGCCAATGAGTGCAGGAAAGGAGAACCACATGAAGAGCTATTATATTAATGTAAACAAGAGCACCTGAAGGCTCGAAAGAAAACTATTGCAATGAACCAAAATGAACGTGTATGTAATAAGGATGAAAAAAAAATTTCACCTAATAGATAAATAGACAAAAGCAAATCAAGAACCATGAAAGAAAACAGAAATCAACCCATAACAATCTATGCAATCTCACCACCAAATTGTCACCCTCAAAACAACTGGTGAATGTGAGTGAAAATGTGTAAAGTGTATAAATTGTGAAAGGTCCAGACGTTTACACCGCCAAAATAAACGCTGTCCAAAATGTGTGAAAATAAACTATTGAACATAGTTGAACAAGTTGAAGTCCAAAATCTAACACAGAACAAGAAAAACTAAAGTCAAAAGTGTAAAAAAAAATAAATAAAACATAACTAAAGTTTATGTGAATGTGTGTGTGTGTGAATTAGTTAAATGAATGTGAATAGTTGTGAATTGAACATGTATATTGATGTCTCCTAACCCAATGCATTATAGTGTGCAGGTTATATGGAGATTTAGATAAATAAATTGAAGTTAAAAAAAACGTTTTGAAAAATGAACAAAACAAATAACGGTAATTGAATGTGAATAAATGTAAATAAAAATATTTTGAGGACTCCTAACCCAATGCATTGAATGTGCAGGTTATATGGAGATTTTAAAAATGAAATGAAGTTTTGGAAGTGCAAAGCAAAATAGAAGTTATGTGACGCACAAAAACATAAATTGGAAAAAGAAAAAAAAATATGGAGAAAACACAAGTAAGTTTTACAAGAAAACACATGTGTAAAATTGAGACATTTTTTTTTGTAATGAAATACAACGACCTTTAATTAAGTGACATTATAATGTGAGAAGCCAAAAAAATCTGAGGTTCAAATGACGTAAAGAGCTTACTTTTACGTAACAAGTCATTCTATTACTGTGAATGTAAATATAAAAAGAATGTGAAAAAAAATCTTGTTTGTGTAATTGTTTTTTTTTTTTTTTTTTGTTTTTTTTTTTATATATATATATATAACTGACTGGGAAAAGAAAAATAAATAAAAAAAAATTTAGCTATACCTAAAGTTTATGCATAAGCCATACGATAATCCGCTCATATACATGTGATAAATGAGAAAATAAAACATATAAATACACTAAAATTCATACCTTGTAGCTATTAGAAATTGGCAAAAAGGCAACATTAAAAAAAATAAAAACAATGTGTATCTATGATCAAGGTTACGTAAACAATAAGTTAAATAACACATAAAAAAAATTTTTTTTTTTTTTTTTTACGTAGTATGGCTTGATGTAGAGCCACCACGAAACTCAAAAATTAAAATGAATGTGCGAATATATGAACAAGTCTAAAAAAATATATATATAGATAATCAATAAAATGAATAAAAACACATAAATTCTCCGTGTCACCAAGCATGATGTAGAGCCACCACAATTAACTCAAAAACCAATATTACTTAAGATTGTGACTCAAAATTGGCTCTTTCCATGTACTTATAACTAAATTGTAAATGATCAAAAATAAAAAGAAATCAAATTGAAAAATTAATTCACATTTTGTGATTTGTAAATATAAAGCTATATAGCTTATGATACTTAGAAAACTCAAGAAATATTTATATATATTTACACACAATAATAAATAATAAGAAAAATATGCAATAAATCAAAAGTATGTATGCAAAATCGATGTTAAATAAAACAATTGTGAACATCTCTACTACTGGAGAATACATATATACAAAGCACACATATAAAAATTATTTAAAAAAAACTTTTTTTTTTTTTTTTTTTGTTTGTTTGGCCGAACATTTCCAACAAAAAACGAAATATGATGATAATATATATATTTTCTTAAAAATAACACACAAAAAAAACTAAATACTTGAAGGTATATTAAATGGAAAATCATTTAAATCGGACATCTATAACGTAAGATGTCAAAAAAATTAAAATGTAGCTATGAATAGCCTGTATGTCCGTTGAATAAATAAATTTTTTTTTTGTTTGAATATTTCTATTGTTCATACAGTTCGTGCTATAGGAGAGAAGAGAAAAAAAAACTAACACCCGTTAAAAAGGATACAGTAGGAATCAACATTTTAGGAGAACAGGTCTTCACCGTCAATCCTTAGAATGTCACCTCCTCAATATTTGTTACAAAAAAGATAGCCGGCAGTTCCAAGCTTTGAAAAGAGGACTCAAGGAAACATACGGCGTCCCATATCTTCTTTGAGAGACACTCAAAAAGACGTCGATGGAATTGAAAAACTTTAAGAGAAATAGTTTCATGTTGAATGCTATAAGTAGCATGATTTTATGGCTTCTAAACGATCGTCAATTTATTGCATGTTAACAAAACAATGTAACGGCGAAATCCAGGCTTCTGAGGCTTAAATTAATAAAACGGAATTAACAGTCAAGTTCGGTTGAACGAGAAAAAAAATTGATCTTAAATGTATTAATTTATACAATCTCTTCTTCCATTTGAGAGTTCAGAAATACTGCTTTTCAATGTTTTTGTATCTACTTTCTTCTGACAAAAATCTCACTGTCCAGTAAAAGTACATCGTGCGAAAATGGCACGTGCACCACATGTCGAGTAGCAGACTCTGGGCACTGCTATCGACTAAAATTTTAGAGTTTATCATTATATAATATATAGAGTTTATGCAAAGAAAAGGTGATCGTATATTTTATGATAATTATAAGCAAAAGGAACGTTGTGTAGAACAAAAACCCTTCGGCGTTAACAAGCTTCGCTATGATGCACTATAGGAAGATTCAGTCGAGATAGAGAAACATAAAAGATCTTACCAAATTCCAAAAATAAGTCAGACGAAAGCAATGGCTGGATTTTTCATAATACTTTAATGGACCAAATAATCATCAGGAATGGGCTCTGGACCACTTGGCGTCATCTTGGTTGCACACAACGATGTAGCCACAGAAGGAATTATAATCCATTTCCATCCATGCGATTTACGAACTAAATTCCATTAAAACTTGAAAATACATGTTATAATACACTATTGATTAGATGTGTTAAATTAATTTATTGTCAACTCTGTATATTTTAACGATAAATGAAGATGAAAAACTAGATCGAAATCATCACGCGAACAATTTCGTAAAACGCGCATGGCGCGCGCACGTGGGCGCGGCCGTACCCGAACACGTCTTTTCTATCCGATGGCAAGTCCTCTTCTCATACTAGAAGATCGCGGTAGATGGGAACCAGCTTCCTAAAACGTCATGACGCTGCCTGGCCAATCAGAGCGAGCGCTCACGTACCTTACCGTAAGGCTAGTAGGGTCCGCTACGAAAGAACGAAAGAGTGAAAATACGAGCGTTGCTGCAAAGCAATTGTGCAGGGGCGAAACGGTAGAATAGTGAAACTCAATGGAATTTAGTCTGAAGCTTCAATAATGGATCGATTTTGATAAGTTTAATGGGGAATTGATTGAAATTAAATAAACACGATGTCGTACTATACGACAGGCACAAAAGATGAGTTTTAATGAGAAGCAGAATGTTCTAAAGGATAAGAAGTGCTGTTTCCTCTGTTTGGGGTCAGGTCACACTACCAAACAGTGTAAAGCTGTCCTGAAGTGTTTTATCTGTGATAGAAAACATTCCACCGTGATGTGCCAAAGTCTTGATAAAGGCAAAACAAATGAAAGAGAAGAGAAAGAAAAGTCAAATGAAAGTGAAGTAAATATGGCAAATTTCAATTAAAATCCAAGGGTATTTCTTCAAACTCTAAAAGCAAAAGTCGTCTCTGATAATAAAGAAAAGGATATTCGTCTAATTTTGGATACTGGTTCACAAAGATCGTATATTTTGAAGAAATTAGCAGAAGAAATGAAATATGTAGCTATTAAAAAAGAAAAGGTTGTACATTCACTTTTTGGCGGAGTCTCAACCAAAGAATATGAACATAACTTTTATAAAATAAGATTAAGAGATTTGACAGGGAAATTCAGATGCAATTTTGAAGTTTTGGATCAAAATATTATATGTGAAAATGTTAAGCCTGTGGGAAAAGGTTCTTGGCTGAAAGAATTGGCTGAGAAAGGCATTGTTTTGACAGATGTTGACGATGCAGATGAGTCTATTCAAGTACTGATTGGAGCCGATATAATCGGTAAACTATTGACAGGTCGAAGAGAAGTGTTGTCTTCTGGGCTAGTTGCAATGGAAATACTTTTTGGCTGGACATTAATGGGAAAAGTTCCTCAAGAAAGTTCATCTAAAGAAAATTTAGCTCTATCAGTTACTTCCATGTTCGTAAAAGAAGCAGAAATTTCCGACTTATGGAGATTAGATTTACTTGGAATAAGTGATCTAATCGAAAAGCTATCTAAGATGGAAGTAGATCGTCAAGTAAAAGAGCACTTTCTACAGACAGTAACACGGAATAAAGACGGTCGTTATGAAATATCCTTGCCATGGGCTGAAGATAAACCACCTTTACCTGATAATTTGTGTTTAGCCAAGAAAAGGTTAACGAATGTCACACAAAAACTACTTGCGAGTAATATTTATGAAAAATATGAGGAAGTACTTTTAGGATGGCTTGACAACAAAATTATTGAAGAGGTTCCTGAATGTGAAAGGTCCTTTTATGGACACTACTTACCTCATCAACCAGTTATAAAGGAGAATAGCACTACTCCAATTCGTCCAGTATTTGACGCATCAGCAAGAATCCAAAACCATCCATCTTTGAATCAATGTCTACACTGCGGTCCAAATCTCATTGAATTAATTCCTGACATACTTTTGCGATTTAGAGAAAATAAATTCGGTGTCTTAGCTGATATCAAGAAAGCGTTTTTGCAAATAAGCATCCGGAAAGAAGATCGGGATTTTTTACGTTTCCTCTGGTGGAGCAATCCAGAACAAAGTGAGCTAAGAATATTTCGTCCTGCTAGAGTCGTTTTTGGAGTCAAGAGTTCACCCTTTTTGCTAGCTTCAGTAATAGAATACCATATTAAAAATTATGAAGAATACGACCCAGAACTTAAGCAAAGATTGTTGAGAAGCTTCTATGTTGACAATGTTGTTACGAGTGTCCATACGGAGGAAGAGTTAAAGAGATTTATTACTTGCTCTAAAAACCTAATGTCTAAAGGCGGATTCGACCTAAGAGGATGGGAACATACAGAAGAGAGAAAGGACACGGAACACGGTAATGAAGCTGTTGTACTTGGATTACACTGGAACAGATTTTCGGACATTTTAAAGGTCAATGTATCCTGGATGAAAGATGTAAATCTGGAGAAAATAACAAAACGTACTATGCTATCAGTGGCACATAAAGTTTTTGATCCAATTGGTTTTACTTCACCAGTCATGATTTGCCCCAAGATGATGTTACAGAAAACCTGGAAAATTGGTTTAACCTGGGATGAAGAAATTACCGGGGATCTAAAAAACGAGTTTATCGGATGGTTTCGTGAATTAAATATATTGGAAGAAATTGAGATTCCGCGATACATTCAAGTCACTAGAGATAATTTTAAAAAATGTACTCTTCATACATTTTGTGATGCTAGTAATCAGGCTTATGCTGCTGTTGTATTTTTGAGAATAGAAAAAGCTGATCAAGTGAAATTATTCCTTCTGGCTCCAAATCCCGCATCAGTCCCTTAAAGTGCCCAACTATACCTCGAATGGAGCTTTTAGCGGCTTTGATTGGTGCTAGATTATCAAAATTAGTAACAGATGCATTCAGTTGGGAAAATATGGAAAGATATTTTTGGAGTGATTCCACGACAGTTCTTGCATGGATTTCATCTGCCAGAATATAAATGAAGAAGACGTTGAAAGAGAAAAGTTAAAATCAACAAAATTACTGATAAATGTAGATGAAAATTCACAGAATACTTGGTACTATCAATATTTTTCATGTTATGAGAAAATCGGGCGCCTTGTTGGATGGATTTTTCGTTTTAAACATAATACTTGTAATCCAAAGGATAAAGTGAAAGGAGAATTGACAAGTCATGAATTTCACAAAGCAGAAATGAAAATAGCGTGGATGATTCAGAAAGAAGCTTTTTCCTCTAAAGATTATGAGAAATTGAAAACTCTTGAGACTTTCAAAGATGAGGAAGATATAATACGCGTGAAAACTAAAATTTTGTATAGACAAGACAAGGATTTTCTCACACCTATCGTTCTACCATCTAATCATGAAGTTGTTAAACGACTAATTTCAAATTTTCATCTGAAAAATTGTCACGCAGGTCCTCAGATTCTTTTAAATTTGATTAGAGAAAAATATTGGATTTTGAGTGGAAGAAGAACTGTGACATCTGTTTTATCTAAATGTACTACTTGTAAAAGATTCAATTCTAAGAACGTGGAATCTTCGCCTATTTCTCTACCAGAAAATCGAGTTAAAGATGCAGCTGTGTTTCAGATCATTGGTATTGATATGGCTGGTCCTTTGTTTCTGAAAGACAATCAAAAGAGTTGGGTTATCTTGTTCACATGTGCTATCTATTGGGCAGTACATTTTGAACTTGTTACATCAGCATCTACAGAGGTTTTTTTGATGGCTTTAAGAAGATTTATATCTCGTAGAGGAAGATGTTCCATTATATATTGCGACAATGGCTCTAATTTTGTTGGTGCAGCCAACTATTTGAAACGACAAAACTGGAATCATATACAAAAGGATGGAGCAACCAATTCAGTTGAATGGAAATTCAATCCGCCAACTGCGGCGTGGTGGGGCGGATGGTGGGAGAGGCTCATCAGACTGATGAAAGATCTATTAAAAAGAGTCCTTGGGCGAGCGTGCTTGAATTATGAAGAAATGATTACTGTATTGGCTGATTGCGAAAGCATTATCAATTCTCGACCTTTGACTTACATGTCAGAGCAAGAATCTATTAAGCCAATTTCTCCTGACATGTTTTTGAAAGATATTCATGAATATATTGTACCAGACATTGATGCAGTCGAGGGAAACTCTTTCAAACGAAAGCTTAAATACAGACAAGCACTGCAGAAAAGTTTAAGAAACCGATTTAGATCAGAGTATTTGGGTTTACTTATTCAACGACTGAATGTGAGAAGAAGCCAACAGACAGTTTCTGTTGGAGACATTGTGTTGGTGGGAGCGGACAATAAAAAAAGGATGCACTGGCCATTAGGACGCATCATAGAGCTTATTCATGGCAAAGATGGAAAAGTGCGCCTCGTAAAGTTACAAACATCTCATTCAGAGATACTTCGACCAATACAAAAGAACCTATCCTCTAGAAGTATCATCTAGTGGCGGTGCTGAAAATACGTTTCCTAATCCAGCTGTAAAGGAAGCACAAATTGAAAAGCCTTTGGAGGATAAGTCCTGCAGGGAAATTAGAAAGACTAGATCTGGAAGACTAATTAAAATGCCAGATAGACTGATTTTATGAAATCTTCTAGAAATATCAAAATGAAGAGTTTTGATTATAAGATATAATCAAAAGGTGGGAGGATGTTAGATATTTTCCATGTTTTATTTTATTCTCTCATTTTTATATTTTTAACTCACGTGATGTATTTTTGTTATTGTAAAAAAAAAGAAAAGATTATTGAGATGATGCTCGTGCGTGTGCATCTAGTTTGTTTTTCCTGAGTATTCAAATTTTTCAGTGGAATAAAAGCAGCAAATAGATTTTGTTGTTATTGAAATTTATTTAGTTTTTTAGAAAGCTTAGGAGTTTAAAATAACTTCTTTTGTATGCTTTTAAGCTTATTTGGCGTCCGTGATTATATCTTGTAAGCTAGAGAGTTAAAATAACTTTCTTTTTGTACACTTAAATAACACCACCTACTATCCAAGAAATTTACATTTCCAAAGCTATTAATATAATTAAATGCAAAAATACAATAAATTCCAAAGGTGCTGCAATTTTGCTAATAATTTGGCACAATATTATAAAATAGCTAATAGTTTATTTCTGCTAATTCATGATGGATTTTTCTCGTACAATAGCCTCGTGTGATATTTCAATAGTTCCAGCTTCTCTTATTTTTCTTAGCTCCTTGATCCAACCTTTACCGGACTTCAAATTGACTTTGCTGCTATTCACGTTATTAAAAGACTTAACTGTTGACTGTGAAAAGAAAAAATATTTAAAAACTGCTCATTGGAAACGAGTAATAAAAATCCCTGATGATGCTTTACTATTAAAACGAAAAGCTTCGGATAAAAAAAATTTTAACCTCTTTTAGTTTAAAGTGTTTTTAATATAATTAACAAATGACACATGTTCAATTTAACTCTTTTTTTTTTTTTTTTAGAGAGATAATTTATAACAGTATGAACTGTTGTAGAAATTCATTAGAACAAATAAATGGTGGGGAACTGAACAAATTTAACATGTATTAACTATTTATTAACACTTTGAGCACCATGCGAAATCTTAAAATCCATTAAAATTCCATAATGATTCCTCCTGTAATAAGTAAAAATTAAGCAAATTTTAAATGAATTTTCAGTGATTACTTAAAACAATGTAATATTTATAGTTTTATATCCTATTTTACACTATTAACCACTGATGGTTGACGCGGCTTTATATTATATTTGACACTGTCAGCCACCGATGGCTGACATGGCGCTCAATGTGTTAATTTTCTATTGATACTGCTTTTACTTTTGGGGTAAAACTTTCACTGAAATGTTTGAAGTATAACATGTTCTGCACACTCCTAAAGTTTCAAGATGATTCCTTCAGTACTTTTAGTGATATTTGACAAAATGTCTAGAATCTAGAATGATTGACATGGTGCTCAACGTGTTAATCTGCAAACTGTAGACTCCATGTATCTGAAGGATATCTTGTTATACATGAAAAAAATAATAGTAATAAAATGTTTTCCAGGTCTTAACTATCATGGAAAAATACCATTAATTTCAAAAGTAGAATTTATTAATAATTTATAGTATGTGTATACATAAATATTATATTTATAATTTCATTTTTTTTTACCTCTTAGGAAAGGTATATGGCCAGTTTGATGCCCTTATTGAAAAATGTTTCTCCTCATAAGGTTTGCGTCAGAATTTTTTATTTATTTATTTATTTATTTATTTTATTTTATTTTATTTTTCATTATTTTATAATAAGAAATGATTAATTGATTAAATGATTGATTGTAAAATGAGAATGTTTGGAACTTGTATAGAGAAAAAGGAAAAAAACAACAAAAAAAAACCTTTAAGTTTCTTTGAATGCATTAAATAATCAACCCCCCCCCCTGCAACCACCACCACCGTCACCACACACACACCTTTCTTTTTGTGTGTATGTATGTTTTTACTCATCTTGCATTATACTGACTATGTTCCTAAAATCTAGGACTTGGATGATTGTGTATGGTGGTGTTAGAAAATAAGTAAATGGATGAATGAACTAAATAATATATTATGACCACAAGATGTGATGTGTAATGTACCCAGGGAACTCTTTTTGGTCAATAGGTTGGACACATGATTCATGAAAAGAAACTTCAAGATAAGAAAGGGCTTCTTTGAATGTAAGCTAATACTTAAATAAGATAATAAAAATAGTAAAAAAATCATACCACAGGAGTCTTGAATGAATAATTAGGCAGAACTTAACACGATTAGGATTTATTTAGGTCTCATGTTTTAGAAGAAAAAGAAATTCATACTTTCAAAACACACTAATGTTAAATAAAATGCCTCAACTCATAAAAATAATTAGAATATTAAATATATATTTAGGTATTTCAACTATGATGGTTGCAGTCAAAGTCACGATGGATAAATTGATATCTACGTGCTCTTGCAGCATAAAAATTTGATAAAAAAATATTTTTGACTTGTGAGTAACCTAATTATATTCTGCAGCTAAAGAAACTCACAGACGATATCTTCCAGCCAATAACTTGTGGAGGTAGAGGACAAACTTCCTTATAAGTTTCAAACAACGTGCCTAAGACTGTGGATTAAGTTCTCCAGCTAAAGAAATGCACAGATGAGCTTCTACAGCTTTGGCATCTTGGCGGTTGAAGACAGATTCTACTCACGGTAGCGAACTGATTCTGCTGAGAGAACAGCTTTGATTGTAGTGAACGATTTGACTGTATTGAGAGAGATTTTAAGCCATCCAAATGATTTTGGTAAAGCCAACATGGGTTAGCAATCCTGAAAACACTGAAGTGCAATCCTCATTAACTACCAATGACATCATCTGGGCAAACTTGCCACTATGTCACCAAACAAATGACTGCTAAGGGAAAAAAAGACCTCCAGATTCTCCCATGTGCACGCTGTGTAGAAAACCAAGTTTACAGAGTGAGTTAGGCAGAGATAAAAGGATGAATACTGATGTATGCAAAAACAATCTATTTTGAAATGAAAAGGAAGAAGTAATATTGAAAACCTTGCACTGTGATATATAAACAACTTTATATTGCTATTCAATAATACATCAGTATTAGAAAATTTATACCAACATTTCAGGAATAATTTTACTTTAATACATATGACATTATATTAGCATGTTAAAATTATAATATTTTAGGAAATTATTTTCTTAAAGGTGTTTTGTTTTGATGAAAATTTTTATATTCGATAAAATTATTAAAAATTGCCTCATAAATCTTTCTCGTAAAACTCCTAAATCGAAATAAGTAGTCATCTAATAGATTTACTTTCTACTTTAGAGATCAAGAGTCCCAACTATACAATAATGTCACTAAAAACCTGCAAATGATATCAAAATATTAGATTTCCTCTTTCATGCCAGAATATCAACAATCAAGATTAATTAGTGTCCACTTTTCCCATAAGTTGCAGTTAGTTTTGATATGACACATGTGCCAATGTTACCTCTACAATCAATGGTGTATACATCAGAAATCGGTTTAAGCTTAAATCGATTTAACTACAGTAAACTCCCGATTATCTGCGGTGAACGGGGAATAGACAACCGCTGATAATCGAATCAGCGGATAATCTGCAAAATGGTCAAAGAGGGGATATAAATCAATACATAAAGCCTTTTAAATTCAGGGCTTGAGGACTACTGATTACTGAGGACTACTGATAATCTGACTGCCGATAATCAGGAGTCTACTGTACATAGATGTAAAACAGGGTGGCTAGCAGTCAGGGAAAATCCAAGAATCAGGGAAAAGTGAGGGAATTTAGAAAATCTGGAAATGTCAAGATATAGTCAGGGAATTTCCTTTAAAGTCAGGAAATTTTAACAAATTTTGTGAAAATAGCTATATCAAGCATTAAATTATTAATAATATTTTAAATCGCTAAATTTTTTGCTAATGTCGTGAAATTTTCATCAAAAATAAACAGTGAGAGTCAGGGAAAAATGGAGGAAAATCTCAAAAAATAGTCAGGGAAAAGTTAAGGAATTTGAAAAGGTTTAAATGTTAGCCATCCTGTAAAATCATTATTAACAGTATAAGCTATTAACAGTATACAGTAACTGTGTATTAACCAGTGTAAGCTTAAATCAATTTAATGATATAGAAGTAAATTCAGTATTAGCAAGAATTGCTGTAAGCTTAAATCATTTAGTGACGGTAATGTAAAATCAATATTTCTTATAAATATATTGCCTGGTCCTGAAAAGAAGAAAAAAAAGTGTTATTTGAAGTACACTGACCTCCAAAAGATGAGGTAGAATCTATTTTCTTGTTTTATTCTTTTATGCATAATTTTGAAACAAATGAACATATGAGTATACAGTTTGGAAGGCATATTCATTATCAAATCCCTAATTGAATTTTATATAACTTTAACATAAATAATATTTAAATTTATATTAATTCAAATTTTCTTAAAAATAAGCTTTGAAAGGAAGTGTTTTATTTATTTTAAGAAAAAACTAAATAAGAAATGATGCTAAGGATGCATTACAGATAGGTGAAGATGTTTGATTAAACCAGATTTTTCTTCCAGTATTCACTTTTTTTTTTTCCTTTTTCTTCTTTTTTTTTGCATGTAAATAATTTATATATATATATATATACGAACATGAAATTGGAGGAGATGTTAGTTTTAAAATTAATATTTATTGCCATTTTTATTCTTTTGACGATGCTCAAAGTTTACAAATTAATAATTGGAAATTCCCAAAAAAGTCTCTTTTGGAAGAAAAAGAAAAGTGAATTCAAGAAGAAGAATCCAATTTTAATTTAACATTTGGAGACATGTGTACCTTCACCTATCTATAATGTACCTTTGACATCCTTTGTCATTTAATTTTCTTTTCTAAAATTGTTTAAATTTTTCCTTTCTTCCTGTGTTTATTTTTGAGAAAATTAAAGTTATATCAGTTTAAAATTATTACTTGTGTCAAAGTTATATAAAATTCGATAAGAAATATGCCATCCAAATTTTCTATTCATATTTTTATTTGTTTCAAAATTATACGCAAAATAAGAAAACAAGAAAATATGTTGTACCTTAATTTTTGGAAGCCATTTTTATATCTACTACATATTGTTTTTATATACTTTTACTTTTGTACATTATTATTATCTTTTTTTTTTTAAGTGCTATTTTGTGCTTTATTATATGATTACACGATAGCTTTGAGGTATATGTAGAGAAAATTGCTTGAATATTTTATTCAGAACTGTATATATAAAAAAAAATATATTTATTTATTTATTTTTCAAAACAATTGTTTTTTAGGATACTCCTGCCCCTCGACCTTTTAACCCAGATGATTTCTTAAAATCTGCTGAGCAATGTGGTCCTCAACTAACCAGTGGAATAAAAGGAAATTGGAATGGTTTATATAAGTAAGAAAATCTTACGTTAACATAATTTTATAAAAATATGTAGGTTTTGATCAGTGATCAGACCAGCTTGTTAATAAATAATCGAGAAGTAAAGTTTCTTCTTTTCAAATTTTTTATACTTGTATATATAAAAATTATGTTTAAGTTGAGGTTAAAAAGGAAGAGGGTGAAATTGATTAATCAGGTTGTTTTTATTTTCTTGTAAGTATAGGAGAGAAAAAAAAAAAAAGCAATTCTTTATCATTATAATCATGAAACTTTGTGCATTATTAAAGCAGGGGCAATTCTATTTAAAAAATAATTAAATTTTAATTTAAGAAAAATTCTATTCTAAAATTATAAATCATTATTTAGAATTATAGATTGTTAAGAAATCAGAAATTTCTCTTATTTATCAGAAATTTCATAGCAAGACACTTTATAATACAAGAATAAAAAAATGGAGAAAATTTTAAGAATATTTTACCAACATAAGCACAATTTTACTTTGACTTGCGTATTAATTCATTTCCAATGGTACAGCACTTGGACTAAGCATTGGCCTGTGGCTTGCAAAATTGATGGCCATTTGTGAAGGAGCATCCAGTTGGTGGCTATCACTACCTCTAACAGAAATAACATATCCATGCCTTGTATAGTATTCAAACCCGGACCTGATTATTTGGGAGTCATGGATGCTAATCACCACATGACGGTGCATATTAATTAAACCCTAGATATCTAGAACCCAGCTAAACTGTCAATCATAAGATTAACAATCAATTAAAACCAAGGATTTTGGAGCAAAAAGTGAAAGCACAAGTGGAGTGAAATTTCATCATGTAAATATTGCTAAATAAACTTGCAACCCTCTGGAATCCACAGCGAACTAGCAGCATTTAGTCTTTGCATCTGCTTAGTGAAATTTAAGAGGACTAAGGAATGAACTTCCCGCTCAAGATGCTAATTAATACCAAAGGCTCCATCTCTGCATTCTAAGACTCAATTACAAATAATTAAGCCACTCACTTCAAATGACTCCTTCATTTAAAAAGACAGTCTTGTTCATTCATTACATTCATATATGAGCTAGGAAAAATGCATATAATGTATGTATAAAATAGTGCTTTGGAAAACTTGTTATGTAGTTTACAAAATTTTGTTTTTCTCAAAATCCTCCTTATATTAAAGTTGTTACCTTCATGGTACAATGAAAATATTAGAAATGAATTTCATTTCTCTGAAATAAAAATACAGATAAGTTATCTTATTTGTTAAGATTTTTACGAAAATGTTGGGTATGTAGAAAATTTTATTTTATTTGGTGCATATCCCTGATATATATATATATTTTTTTTTTTTTTTTTTTTTTCTCTCTCTTATACCTATTTATATTGCTTAAAAAATAGGTAGTAAATTAAATGTTATTATTTTTTTTTTTCTGTATGTATTTATTATGCACATATTTTTTGAAAATGATATTACATAATATTTCATCTTTATTTGTTTAGAAGGTTTTTTAGAAGTCTCAATTTTGCTGGATGGTATAATGCCAGGTACAAAGAAGTAGCTCAGAAATTACAAGGATTGCATATACAAGCCATATCAGATGCAGTATGTTGTATTTCATTCTTTTTTACTCCCTTATACAAAGTAAAAGGAAGTATAGTAATCCTGATTTGCAAAATGGATTTTGTATTTCACATAGCTCAAAAATGAATGATCATAGAATGTTGCAAATTTATATATACATCTGTTATGATGTCTAGTTGTACACCTGCAACTTTGGTTTTAATACGAGTTCCCATTTCAGAGATATCAACTACTTTACATGAATTTTCATGACGTCTGTATGTAAGTATGTGTGTGTATGTGTGTGCGTGTGTATCTCACATAACTCAAAAACGGTTGGACATAGAACGTTGCAAATTGGTATATAGGTTTGTTATAACATCTAGTTGTGCACCTCTGTTTTTGGACTTTTTTTTTTTTTTTTTTTTTTTTTTTTTTGTAGATATTTAGGAAAATTGTATTCATAATTATTAAAAATATAAAGGTTTTGGCCATTATATATGACCTAGCATCATAGAGATTTCAAAATAAGCTGCCTGTAATGATATTGATAAAAAATGCCGACATTTTAGCATGTAGAAAGTAATTCTTTAAGAACTAAGCAAGTTCTAGACAATGAATACAGTTTATTTAATTAATATTCAGTAAACAGTTGAATAAATCTCTTTTTTGTGCTACAAAAATTAATGTTATTGAAACAATCCAATGAAATGGTCATTTTTACTACAGAAATCAAACAAACATTGTTAAATACACTGCAGAGCATAAATTTCGCTAAATCAGGAACATTCGAATATTTCGAAGTCTGACTGGAATTTGAATTCATCGAAAGTATTATGAGTGGTTTATGGAATTTTCAAGATAGTCCTGCATGAAAAACCAATGCATCATTACAAAATTCCAGAATTAGACTCCTATTGAAGTAAAGTTTCCAAATTTTCTAAATCCCTTACTACCATTTTTCACCGCATTTGAATGCTTAATTTTACGCTAATTCAAAGCCCACCTTCGTAGAAATGAAAAACGTTCATCTGTTTCCTATTTTACTGTAATACCGTGTAGAGAGTAACACATTAAGATATAGGCAAGTTCTAGTCTACAATCATCAACAATCACACTTCTTTTTTTTATAGTCTGGTGAGTCATTTATAGAAATTTCGAAGAATTTAGTTCTGTGAAATAAACCAATGAATTTTTCCAGAATATTCAAGAACTCTGTTGTTAGAGCTTCCAAACTTTGTCAACCCTAAACTAGAAATTTTCACTAGATTCGTTCACAAAGTTGCCAAATTTGACATCGAATCGCCAAATTTGATGCATAGACCAAAAATCTGTGCTGGCTACTAATTTGCAGTATGGCGAGATAGCGATAAAATTTTGCAGCAAATGTTGTTTCAGGATAATGAAAAACCCTTTCTCAATTTTAACTGAGTTAATTATTTTGATAAAGTTTATTGTTTCGTGCCACTAATTTTTGCCAATGAGGTATTATTTGTTTTTGGTTCAAGTAGCAGCTTTTTAAGGAATGTTCATGGACTGGAACCGGGATGTTTATTTATGAATCGGTCACCTCACACAAAACTGTCAATGTTTTCATAAAAGTATGTATATTCGTATGGTTGTATCTGATGTACTGTCCACATCAGATTCCCTCCCCCCCCTTAATATTGCCATTTCTGAAAAAAGAGATTATTCATAATATTTTAAATATTTCCTCAAACATTCTATACTTGAGCAATTCCCAGAAAATTATCTTATTCACATTGTTTATGAATTAAAAATAAATTTTATGAAATGAAAGTTTTTAAATTACTGTTTAAAAGTTACTTAAAAAGATTTAAAATTCTCAAAAACTAATGCACCAATCTTATTGAAATATTACTTCTTCAAAATAGAATTGACTAGCGCTTGAAAGAAAGATTTTTTGTAAACTGAAATTTGAATTTTTAGCAGAGTTATATGCAAAAACAGTACAATTTATCTCATGTATAGTAAAGTATAGTGTAAAATTAGATGTAATAAAGAAAAAAAAAGTAAGAAAAGAAAAAGAAAAAATCCTTTGTTCTGCTAATCAATTCTATTTTTAAACTAGTTGGCATAGGTGGACTCTGCTCAGTTCCCCATCATATTTATGTTCTCATAAATTTCTAGTGGGAGACATATTATAATCATGTTAAAAGAAATGAATTTGACCAAAGCTTGATACAGTGACAGAATGAAATCCCCGCCTAATAGGCTATCCACCGTTCACTTCGATATATTTATCTTATTCTAATCTATTAATTTATTTTATCAGAGTCAATTCTGTTGTTTAGTTTTCATGCTACTATTTCCAATGCAATAATCCTCAAAATTCAAATTTATATGAAAATTTTACAATTTCGCTATGTTGATAAAATCGTAAATTACGAATAATTTACTAAATTTTCCTATTAGAATATTTGTATTCAATCATGTTCAAACAAATATCATAAATGTAGTTTTGAAGTTGTCTAATGTATTTATGATCCTCAAAATGGAAGTTTATGCTAAATTTTGCCTTATTCTATCCATTTTAAGTAAATCGTAAATTCCGAATAACTTACAAATTTTTTTAAATTGGAAAAATCATAGTCTATGATTTTCATGCCAGTATCCAAAATAATATTTAAAAAGTGGTTTGACACCTTTACGATGAAAATATCCCTCAACATTGACGTTTATGTGAAATTTTGCTCTATTCCGCCATGTTAAGAAATTCGTAATTTTCCAATAACTTACGAAATTTTTATATTGGAAAATTCATAGTCATTAATATTCATGCCAGTGTTCTAAATAATATTTCAAAAGTAGTCTGACATCTTTACGATGAAAATATCTCTAAAAATTGATGTTTATGTGAAATTTTGCCCTATACTGTCATGTTAAGAAATTCGTAAATTTCCAATAACTTGCGAAATTTTCAAAGTAGCATATTTATAGTTACTGATGTTCATTCCGGCATCAAAACTAATATTTTAAAACTGGTCCGACATTTTTACAGTAAAAAGTTTCCATTCAATGCACGTTTAAGTGAAATTTTGTCCTATTCTCCCATGTTAAGAAAATCGTAAACTTCTCTTAACTTACGAAGTTTTTTAATTCGAATGTTGCAAATGAATAGGGTTCTTGCCAGTATCGAAAGTAATATTTTAAAACTGATCTGACCTCTCTGCGATCATTTGTTCGTGAGATATCGTGTTAACAGACTAACGGACTAACACACTGACACACTAACAGGCACCCTACAGACAGACACCATACAAATTTTGTCATTTTTGGATTCCTCACACCTGAAAACGTATAAAAATGTCAAAAAACCGAGGTCGAAATTTTTCACGATTACCTAAGTTCCCCATACCTATAGTATGATGGGGAACTAAAAGTGTGCAAATTTCAATAAGATCAATTCATTAGTTTTTGAGAAATCGTGTCCGCTATTTTTCTGAAGGGTATTCATAAACCAGGATCCACCAGGTGAATTTTCAATATTTTTTAATGAAAATTTTATAAAATATTGCTTTTTTATATGCTCAAAATTTTGAATACAAAATTTTATTTATTATATTAAAGAGAGAGAAAAAACATGCTTTATTTCATCCTTCAAAACCCATATAATGCCTTAAAGTGCATTCATTTAATGTATGATTAAAATATGTTTCTTTTCATATGTGAAGTTTAATATAAAGGAAAATATAACAATTTACCTTATGAAATAATCTAGAAGGGAATGTGTTTTACAAGAAGTATTAACAATTCTAATATTTAACTTGATGAATTAACCTTATTGTGGGAATGTAACTCTTGTTAAAATATATATATGTATATATGCACAAATGGTCAACTTCATGTGATCTATAAATATAGCTCATTGCTTTCTTCCAATCAAAAAAAGGAATAGCACTCACTCATCTAATAAGAAGCATATCAAGTTGCAATACTAAATTAAAGAACTGGTGTGCAATCAATATTTAAACTTGAAAATTTTTTCACACACCATAAAATTAAGGAAAACACTACTGGTTTTGAAATAATGTGACCTTTCTTCTTCAGGTGCAAAATACATGCAGGCAAAAGCATGGAGGCAAAAGCAAAACTGCTTTTGCCTCCAAGGCAGTAACACATATTTTGCACCTGAAGAAGAAAGGCCAGATCCTTTCAAAGCCGGTAATGCTTTTAATAAATAATAACAGGAGACTTGGCGTTGGAATATTAAAACCCGAATAAACTACCGGTAGTGTTGCAACACCGGTAGTGTTGCATTTCTTCACACACCATAAAATTAAAGAAAATTTTATGGTGTGTGAAGAAATTTTCAAGTTTAAATAATGTTTCAAGGTGATTAATTAGCAGCATATAACCATCAAGGTGATCATCAGCAATACTGGGCTAATGCTGTGCCAAAGGCAAAATGGGCTTTTCATTTCAATTTGAATATGCATATTTTTATATGTTATTTAAGAAAAAAAAAATATTTAAAGTAGTGAAAGTCAAGCTATTGATATGCTGATTTTATTTTATAAATATATATTTTAAAAAGTAGCTCTTAATATTACAGGAACTGTTTTTTTTTTTTTTTAAACATGCGATATTTAATAAATATGTGATATCCCATTTGTATTATGAATGCCTTGCTAAAGAAAATAAGCTGAGAAATAAAATGTTAAGTGTTTGTGAGTCATAATGAAAAGAAAAGTATATTTTAGTTAGTTTTTTCCTTTTACAAATTTTAGTATCATTTAAAATATTTTGAATTGTGTTATAATGACATCTTTTCATTTTTTAAAAGCTAATTTATACATAATTTACTCATTTTTGTTATTACAAATTTTGTCCCTAGAATATGCTTGAATGGATAAAAGATAAACAAGAAGTTGAAGTAGTAGATCTTGTTCTTAGGTTGCGAAGTAAACTTGTAAGTATTATTAGGATATTGGCCTATTCAGACAGTGCATTATGTATTGATATTTATTTCAAGTAAAATTAAAATACTGTAAATATTAAATAAATTATATATTTATGTAATATGTAACTTCATTGTTTTTTGGAATTTTTTTTCTTTGATAGTGTATAGATACTTTAATAACTTGTATATAACATTTTACCTATCATTTTCAGAAGATTTTTCATATTTTTTACTAAGTAAATTCGCTACTACAAATATATCTCTCATTTAGAAAATATAAGCATATATACAGAACTCCAATTCTTTTCTTACTGGGTATTATTATTCAATAATTTACTTTTTATATTTTTTCCTTGATATGTTGTTTAAATAGGCATATATATTGATATTTCTAATTTAGAAAATGTAGAGATATGTATAGGGCAACTTCAATTGCTTTTTTACTTGGTATTATTATTCAGGAATTAACTTTCTTTTTTTATTTTCTAAATATACATTCTGTAAGGAAAGTATTGTAATCATGAAAAAATTCAACTATAAGTTTTTGATTCAATACACTCAAAACTATTTGAAGTTGGATAGCATCTAAACTCTGCATTCAATTACAATATAAATTGGTAGGTATGTTATAAGTTATTATCACTAGAACCATACAGATTTACCTAAGAGTAAGACTTATAGTTTTTTAAGTAAAAATTTTTATAGATGGTGGTCAAAGCATGTACATATTAAGCGGCCCAACGGTCATTGTCAAATGGGGTCCATAGTTAGGCGAGGTGGTCGCTCCAAGGTTGTTGCAACGGGAGTAAACAGAACAAACTGTATGGTTACCAGAATTCACATGAATCAATTTGGCAAGAAACTCAAGGCACATAAATTGGTTTCGCTTATTTTATCCTTGTAAATGTGTTTAGAGCCAAGAATAGTTTTAGGCATTTTTTTTTTTTTTTTTCTTTATTAATATCTCATAACATTTTAATTTTAAACAAATTTAGGTAGTTATGCTATGTCTGCTAAAAGGGCCAAGTGTTTAATTTTCTTTCAGTTGAAGAGTTACGTGCATGAACCTGTTAAGTGACATTTTTGAGAAAAATTAGATGCCTGGATTAACTTATTATGGTCTCTTTTAAATATTGAACATTAAGTTAATACAGTTGTCGACACAAGAAATTATTATATACATGGTTTCTGGCTACTCTGTTACCTCTTTACTGTTTAATTTCTCAAATGTACAAAATTTTCATTTAATATGTTCATCCACTAACCTCTTCAATTGTATTCTGCTCTACTGATGCTTAACTGATTAGTGTTGAAGTACAGTCAAATATCAGAATAATCTAAATAAACCCAGTAGTTAAAAAATTATCTAATGTATTTTTGGTGATCAGAAAAAGATGTATATGGGTCATTCTCTGAAAAGTGGGCTTTTTTTAAAAAAAAAAAGTTAGCTCAAATAAAATTGCTCCAATTCTTTTTTTTAATTTTGTGCATATACACGTTAATAAAAATTCATACACAGTTAATAAAAAATAATATTAACCAAGCTGTGTCTGAAAATTTTTGAAATAGTAATTATTTTTATTAATTAGAGAAATGAGGGAATGATTGTGAGGGAATGACAAATTTGTTCTAGAAACTACTTTATAAAAATATTATTAAGTTTAGCTATATTTTCAAACACTAAATATTTATTAAAACATATTTTTATTAATATAATAGAATAAAAAAGTAAATTTGATTTCTTTTAGTTAACTTTATAATGAGTGAGGGAATGACATATAATAAAAATACTGTATTTCAATATAACATTTGAGAGCCATATGCTATTCATTGTAAAATGTTTCCAACATAACACAAAATGTTTTCTTTACTTTGCTTCTGTATAACTTAAGTTTGACTTATATAAAGTACGTGCTGTCATTAATGGAGTAAGTAGGGGTATAATTACAGTTTGATGAGGGAATGACATCTATTACCAGGGACAACAATAAAGAGTGTTCTAATTTCTTTCATTGCATAATATATAAATGCAGTATAATGGATAAATATTTATTAAAGTATGTTTAATAAATTTTCACTTCAAATAATCTAAATATAGATGCTTTAATACCACAGAAACCATTTTATTTACTTACATGTGGGAATGGGGACACAGTGAGAGAATGATATTTTGCATTTTAAAAAACATTTTAAAATTATATTTGAATTCCAATAACCAAAGAATAACAGTTTATATGCAAAACCAATTAATATTGATAGTTTGGACTGCTTTTTGTTTTTGTGCTTTTAAAAATATGTCCTCAAGACTACTGGGACAAGAAATGGCCACTTTTCAGAGAATTACTCATATATCAAAGTAATTGATTTACCTTTTCCATAAAATTGTTTTAAAGAATCATATTACACTAGAAATAAAAGGTTTTATGCTAAAATGGTATTATAATATTGAAGGAAAAAAGTTAAGCCAATAAAATTGTTCCTAATTATAATATTGATCTGAAGGAATGCATAATTTCATGGGAACATTTATTTATCATTTTGTTCTAAGCACTGTTTTATGAATAAATAAATCAGCCTTAATTTTTTATTAAATGAAATTTGATTTTCTAAGCTCTATGTATATTAAACTGATGTATAGGTAAAACTAAATAGATCAGCCATATCTATAAATGTAAAAATGTCTAATGTAGCTCTTTTTTGGTATTGATTGTGCATGATGGACATGATTACACAAAAATAATAATAATAATAATAATAATAATACACTTGTATCATTAACTACAAAATATGTTTTGTTCATCAGAGGATATTTATGAGAAAAATTTATTGTATTGATATCTCAAAATTATACACAATTTTCTTCAATTTCAAAATTTAATGAAAGTTCTTGTTTTCAATACAGATACTTAAAATAACATTTCCAAAACTCGAGGAATTTTCAATAACAAATACATAGTTCATGTATTTCTGATATTTGTTTATCACCAATATTATTATCTTGTTTAAATTTAACAAAAGAGGATAATAAATAAAAATATGTAACATTTGTTTTGACAGGTAAGAATATGTAAATATAAATTTGTTCATTAATTACAGCAGGGCATGAAATTTCCGCTCGCTAGCTCGCCATTGGCGAGTGGAATTTTTACTGTGGCGAGTAAAAATTTGGTCTAGTTATATATAGAATTCTTACACAATACGGTGACAGAAAACATTCTTTTTATAGATTTAAATATGGCGAAATCTTGCCATCATATAACCTCATATTTAACTTCTCCTTTTTATGTTCTCAGTGTGTGCGCTGCCCGAGATCGCCCCAGGATAGAAAAGGAAAAATACTTAGTGCATACACAAAAGTTTTGATCTCTTCAGCAGTTTCGTTTCTCACTCTGTTATTTCTCCAAGCAGAGTGGGAATAGACGAGCAGAGAGCTTTTTTTTTTTTTTTTTTTTTTTTTACTGAAGCGCCAATGATTTGCACGTGTAATGATTTGTAAGCAACGATTTTATCGAAAAAGTTTTTCTGAAATGACTATTTCAAATGACAACAACGAACAAGTTATATATATCAACATACCGTCTGATTACAAAAATAAAAGGGATGAAAAAGACATTTCTAATATAAAAAGTTAAATAAATAAATACATAAATAAGAAAGCTTAATCTTTCATAATAAAAAGATTTTCACAGGTTATTGTTTGACAAAGATTTTTTTTTCCTTCTTTTTTTCTTTAATGACTCTTTCCATTTATATTATTAGATATTTTAATCCTTTTGAAATCTCAAATGCAATACATTATAATGATTTTTAATCATAGATGATTATGAAACATGATGATAAATGACACACTTTTAATATAGATAACTTTAGACATATTTGTAAAAACATTTCAAGTAGTTAGGAAAAATAAGAAACATAAACTGCGTAAAAAAGAAAAAAATGACAATCCTATTTTGTGGCAAGTAAACTTTTTTTCGGCGAGTGCATATGAGTTGAAATTTCGCGCCCTGATTACAGTATAATTTAAAAATAATATTCATTACTGTATAACTTTTATTTTCGATTTATAAAAATAAATATTTTAGCTAGATTCTAGAATATCAACATATAATTGTAATTAAACAAAAACTGAAAGTATACATGCCCTAACTAAGTAATTTAACTTGAAGTGTGTAAATTAATTTTTTCACAAGAATCTATTTTAATAGCTATTTTTTTAAATTTATAATGCAGAAAGTGTATTCGGAACTAAAAAATAAATAAAATAAAACCATATTGCTTGGTGAAAAATATGCTGTAAAATTCAAAATATATATTTTTTTTTTTTCTTGTTTATTTATAATTTTTTTCTAATAATAAAAATAAAAGATCATAGTTATTTATTTTATGTTTATTTTAGTTTTTGCTCTAAAATTGTTTTCTAGATTAAAGGCATTGTTCGTTTTTAAACATTGTAAAGTACAAAATTTGTAAATTTAAAAAAGAAAAGAAAGCAAGCAACAGCTTTGCAGCAAATTTATCAGATTACCGCATTTGGAAATAAATGAGCCAGAATGAGTCGAACTAAATGTCATTCACTGCCTCATTTTAGCAACTTAACACCTTGGCAGTTGCCAAGTATTTGTTTATGTATTATCAATTCCGAATTGGTAATATGTAAACAAATACTTGGCAACCACCAAGGCGCTAAGTTGTCAAAATGAGGCAATAGAAAACATTCCTGTGTTACTAAATTAAATACATGAAAAAACCTTTTACTGACTTTGTTGCTTGCCGTTAAACTTTTCCACCGGATTCTTGGTTCTCATCAGACGGCCTCCTCTGTGCGTGACTTGGACTGTTGTGATGATCTTTAGCTTTCCAAACGTGGCGCCACATTCTGTCCGGAGCTACTGCGCCGCTGTCATTGCAAGTGTTCATATTGGTGGCTGATTCGCGGTACATTGCATAGTTATAGTCCTCATAATTGGCTATTTTAGTTGTTTGTTCAAAATTTATATTGATATCCTCTTTGTAAAATGTTTTGGCCAAGGCTGTATTCTGACTTCCTGTTTTGATATCTTTTATGTGTTCTTTTATTCTTGTTTTAATTTTTTTCTTGGTTACTCCGACGTACGAACCTGGTGTTATGTCCTGTGTTATTTATCTTGGTCCTTTTTTTCCCCAGTTTTCCTGGTCCTGTGTTATTTATCCATAATGCTTTGCTCCGCTCCATCTTACCACACGACCACTTTTGCAGTATTGCCGCTGTTATTGTTGGCCGAAAATTTAACGTTACATTGAGCCGGCTTAATATGTACTCGCTTTGATTGTGGTCTATGGATTCAAATTATTTAAAGTTCACTTTAATAATGTTAAATTGTTTAAAACTTTGGGGGGAGAGAGAGAGGAAAAATAAATATTTGATATTGTGCACTTATTTTTTATAGTTTGTTCACTGAGATACACAAAAAAATTTGGATTCATTACATTCCACTAAACTTAACGGGAGGGGGGGGACACTCAAATACGCTATTATGATTTTCCCTTTTGTCATTTTAATGACTTCTCTTATTTAAGTTTGTTTAAACAACTGTTAATTACTAAATGTTTGGAAAGTCAAATGGAGTCACTCCAGAATTTTTTTCTACTTTGTATGTTTAAATAAATATGTATGTATATTATTTGTTCCCCAGTATCAAGATTTTCAATTGTTTTATCAATTTTTATTTTTTAGTTAAATTTAACACGTTCGCTGCCGGTTTCACGTGACTAAAATTTGAAATGACGTTTTTTTCCTTTAACCCGCCGAATATGTTTGACGTGTTGCACAAGGCGCTACATCGCCAGATGTTATAGGCTTTGTGTTTACCTTTGCTTGTTTGCGTCATGTGTTACGTCAATACGCTGTATTACGTCAAACGTGTAAAAATTCATCTGCTCGTTACAAGCAAACTCTGGAGTTAATGAGTAATAAGTTAAATTTCCATAGCAAATAGTTTCATTTGTACTGAGCAGATAAAATATCTCGCTGGCGCCATCACTTCGGTTGCATATTGATACGTGTTTTATTAGAGAGAAAGTATTCTATTTTGAAATACCCTTCCATGGAGGATCAAATTTTTGATCGCATGTTTCCGGACCACTTCTAGGGCTGAGTCCCCGACCGTTGCCAATCGCCCATTGCGCAGCACTAGTGTGACGTAAAACCCAACCAATCATCTATTTTGAAATATGAATATTTGTGATGTTTGCGTTAGTACTGTTTGGCTGGTTGAATAGAGTTGGAATTTAAGAGGTACTTTTGAATTTAAGAGGTTGGTTTGTTGATTGTGTTTTACGTCACACTAGTGCTGCGCAATGGACAATTGGCGATGGTCTGGGTCTCACCCTTAGAGTTGTCCAGGGACAAGCCATCACAATTTTGATCCTCCACGGAAGGGATGACTCTCTCGCTTCGTAGACACCCAAAGGTATAATTAATATGGGAACATGGAAAACATTGCGGGCACGACAGATTTTATGAGCACCAGCCACCATTAATATACACAATGGTTTTTGGCAGGCTCGAGTACCGAACCCGCAATCTTCCAATTACGAGCCCGGCGCTCTACCGACTGGGCAACCACGGTCCTGAATTTTAGAGGCATATTTTTGAATTTTATGCCAATACTGGCTGCTACAGTACAAAATTTTGTATACTTTTTAATTTCATGCATTTTGAGATAGGGGTATAGTGAACAGATCAGAGTACCATTATAATAGGGAATCGTTAAAATTTGCTATAATTATCCAGTTGCGGATTTATTTTTTCATTCCTAATGAATGAGGACTATAAATAAAATATTAATGATAAATAATTTACTTTATACAACTTTTGAAAACTTTTAAATTTAAAATTCCTAAGTAAAAAAGTATACTTCATACATTTTTGTTAAATAAATCCTTGTCGAATCCTGTTCTTAGTCAGTGTAAGAACATGATTCGATAAGGATTTATTTAACAAAACCTTATGAAGTGTACTTTTTTTACATAGGAATTTTTGCTAGTATTCGGACACTTTTGTTACCGACTGTACTTATAGCTGTTAAATTATTGGAAATAAAAAAAACTATCATCTAAACACTTATCATCAATTACTAAAGCAACACACTTTTCAGGGACATTTGGTGTGATTATATAATCTAAGTTTTATTTTTGTATTTGTGATTAGTTATGAATTCGTAATTATTATTTTTTTTTAATTCTATTTTATGAAAATTTTCCTTTTGTCCTATGTATTATTATTATTCGGATTTTTTTTTCAAGACGCGTTTTCTTTTTAGGTTAGATCGCCGAAAAGCTCGCTTTCGTATGCCGCCGGTGTAAGGTTGCTATTCGGAACACGATGCGAAATGGCGCCGTCTTGGCGATTTTCGAAATTTCGCCAAGCGGCAGCCTAAAGTAAACTTTCACCTGTAAAGTGATACGTCACATCCCGCGCTGGCGCGGGATCGGCAGCGAACGTGTTAAATACCCTTTTATACACGCACATCTTTTTATATGAATTCCAAATAGATATTTTACATTTCTTAAATTCCTTTATTTGAAACAAATTTTTAAACATCTCAGTAATTTTAGTCATTTTGATTACATCTTCACTAAATAGTTTCTTAAATGATTTACAATTAAGTACTACTCATCATTTTACTGCTAGTACAGCATTATTATACTTTTCAACTGAAGCAAAATTTTTATCATAATCACAATAATTTTTGTATTGAATCTTTTCTCAATCATCTTGCTTTTGTATAATTTTAAAATATCAGTCTTCATTTAATTTAGTTTTGAAATCTACTAGCACCAAATTGCTTCTTTAATTTATAATTAATACAATCTCCCCCCCCCCTTACACCTTCTGGACGTGCACACACACAAATACTCTTATCAAAAGAGCTAATCTCTGTTGTATAAAGCTTTTGGGCTGGGCTTTAAAAATATGGTCACCAGGTCACTATTGCTGATTTAAATTTTCAACTAGATATCTAGAATCATCATAAACCTCTTCCTCTTATTTGTTTATTTATTTTTAATACAGAAATTAGTAAAATTCCTTGTCAAAAACTACTGTTTTTGTTTGCTATCTGCAAAATAAATAACAGTCTCTTCTTTTGCCAGCCATATATCAATTATGTCAGCTTAAATGTAGAGTGTAGGTTTGAATTTGAGCATAATACTTTTAATTTTGTTGTCTCTCTCTTAATATATATATTTATATACACACACTTATATACATCTAAGAAGAAATTATTGAATTCATGAAAATTTTCAGCCGCTAGTTTTTAATGGATTTACACGTTTTGAGATGTCCTGAACACAATTTGGCCATTTTTAGAAAATGTCTGTCTGTGTGTATCCAAACTTTTTAAGAGTGATGTATCTCACAAACTTATTGACGGAATTCAATATGAGTTTATATTTGGTTGTATCTTGACTTAAGCTCATGCTGATTAGCCTTCAATGAAAAGCACCCAACAAATGGTGCTTCCATCCCTTTTTTTTTTTTTTTTTTCACAATTTTTAATCTGGCTGTAAAGGACAAAACTTGATATAAATGTGTACAGTGGAATTTATTTTTAACAAATTGTAGTGAAATGAAAAAGGAATTATATATTTAAATAAAAGTCACCTAGGAAAGATTTTTTTTTTGGTACATAAGAGCATCACTTCCTTCCTGGGTGGAAGGAGGGAGGAGGAAGTACCACCCCGGGGTGTGTGTGTGTAAAGTTTTGATATGAGTATTTTTCAAGAGAACTTGCCTTTAAAAGAAATAGTTAAACCATAGATATGTGATAATTCAAAACAAAGTTAGTGATTTTTTTTCATTAAAAAGTAAATTAATTTTAAAAAGAGCATTTCGTCTATAGGGCACAAAATTGAGTTTGTTTTTGACATTTAGTTTTATATTTCTCTGAAATGGAAGTTGTCTGTTCATCAAGGAAAACAATTTAATGAATTAATTAAATAATAATTTTAATAATTTATAAAAGAAGGTTTTTTGATTGCTACAACATACTAGTTTATTATTGTAAAAAGTAATTTGGCCTTCTCATAAAAAATCTGTGGTTAAAGTTATCTTTTCTTTATTCGTTATTAATGTTCAAAATTGTTAATTGCATAGCACATTTAAGTTATTTTGTAAACTTATTTCATTTGATAGAAAAATGAAAGACTGTTTCTTTCATCCCTTTAATTTTGTTTCTTTTTCTTTTCTTTTCTTTAAAAAAAATAATCTGGTGTGTCACTCACACGACTTTCTCTTACCCTGAAATTTAATACTATAAATACAGGTTGGAGATTAAGAGGTAAGATAACAATGTTATGTAAACCTATGTTAAACAATTCAAATTAGGCTTCAGAAGAGTTTTGTATGATAATTAATTCTGTGTGAGGGAGGGGGGGGGGGGGGGGGGGGCTACCGCCCCCCTCAACCACCCGTTTCATTAATGCACCTAGATTTATATAAAATTTTATTCGGTTATTAAAAAATAATTCTGTTTTAAAAAAATTATTTATTAAAATTATTTTTTTTAAAAATTATCTTTTATGATAATGTAGACAATTTCCATATTAGAAAAGTAGTATAACACTAAATATCCAAAAAAAAGTCCATTTTATTATCAATACTCAAAAAAAAAATAGATAACTTTGTTTTAAATTATCGCAGATCGATGGTTCAACCATTCGTTTTAAAGGTATTAGTGAGCTCTTTTGAAAGATACCCATCGTGAAAATTTACTCCCCTCGAGGGGGGACGCGAGGCTCCTACATACACAAAAAAAATTTCCCAGTTGACTATCTCTATTACAAAAAATATACATTCGTTTCATTTGTTTTAATGCAGTCTATAGACGTTAAACTCTACTTACCTGCAATTTCCCCCATAGACGTAATGTATTAGAATTCTCTTGATTGTCCCTGTACACGAACCATTTGTTTGATCTTAACGAAAAGCTTACTGTAGCATCCCTATATGATACACATTTAGAATACCAAGTTTGGAATGTCTGCTACTATTTGTTCTTGAGATATGCTGAGAACAGACACACAGACCAACCACTAAAAACATGATTTTTATATTCAGGAGACCTCAAGACGTGTTTCTATAACAAAATCTCACTTTCGAAAATTTGACCCAAAAACAATACTTTCTCTACCTTATGGGTAAGAGAAAGTAATAAAGTATTTATTTAAAAAGCAATTGTTTTAAATCTATGTGAAAAAATATATATTTGCGTCTGTGTTACTCATAAAATGATTTCAGAAATATGTTTCAGATATTGTAGAGCATCAATAACTAAAATGTATATGTTTCTGTTCTAGGAACTTATAGAGAAATGTGATTTGACTGTATCCGATAGAACTATTGAAAAGCTACAATCACATGTAAATACCATTATTGAAACTTTACCAGATGATCTGCAGAATGTTTTAAAATAGAACTTTGAATTAATAGAGGTTTTAAATTTATTTATTGTCACTTTAGAATCATTTGATTCTGCCAAATCAGGCTACTATAAATGTGTATATATATTCATTAAATTGTGTAAATATATTTTTATTTTCTAATTCATATAACTGTACATTATCATCTCCCTTAAAGTTATGTACATTGTGAACTATAGAAGTGATCCTCATAGGAAACTGTGTGTAACTTCATTTTCTTCAATTGCATTTCATTTCTGTCCTATAAGTACAGTGCCTTTCTGATGTATAAAGTTTTAATAGTGTGGTGTCAAATCGTTTTCAAAAAAAGAAAAATTATAATAAATGTATTTTTATTTTATTTTATTTTAAATCTTTGTTTTATGTTTTCTATTGTATTAGTTATTTACATTTTACTTTATTTTTAAAATAAATTTGTAGGAAGAATGAATATAATGTTTTGCATAAAAAAATGTCAGCATTGCTGAAAGTATATTTGGTAATTGCTTATTTAATTATGTTTTAATGCATTTGAAGGATTCTGAATGAATTTTAAAATATGTGCTTTTTATTATCACTAGTTTAGTTTATATATGATCTTTGTGGAAAAAAAAAAAAAAAAAAAAAATTTGAAATTAAAAATCTATCAAGCTAAAATTATCATTTGATTCATTTAATGATTGTGTGGATACTATGAACATGCACAATAGAAAAGATTATGTATAAATTAAAATTTTATAGTATCTTTTTTTTTTTTTTTTTTTTTTCCTTGCTATTATTATATTTATTACATTAACAATAGTATTTTCAAATTTTACAAAGAAATTATGTTACTCTTTTTATTTTCTCAAAGTTTATTTCATTATTTTCACTTCTCTGAATTTAGTTCTTTTTGTTTAAAGAATTTCCTTATTGTTTTAATAAAGTTAGAAAGAAATTCAGAGAGACAACCTTAATCTGAATTATTTTTAATTACAGATCTTACTTTTTTTTTTTTTTATATTTTGATTCAGAGCTTACATTTTTATTATTTCATAAGTCATAATTAGGGATGAAATGAATAGTGGTTTTGCCAGATATCGGATATCTGGATCTCTTTTGCCTGCCCAATACGGATATTTGGCTTGAAATTGTTGGATATCTGTATCTGGAATACTAATATCAGTTACCCTGTCGTATATTTGAAATTCAGCTGGTTAGGCTGGATGCCGGATATTTACTGGATATCCATTTCATCCTTAGTTATATGTCTGGGTTATTTGCATTACTATGCATAATGAATTTGAAAATTAACAGTATGTGATTCAAGTAATCCACTACAGCTAGCCAATTATTGACTTATTTTTCTTAATCCCTCCTGTAACTTTAAAAAAATTTGACCCAAAAATGATTGACTTGTAATGCTCTCTTAAAAAAAAAAAAAAGTAAAAGATTGTATGTTTAAGGATGTCTTCCTTAAAGTTTGTGGAGGAAAATGAAATTTATAGCAAATTATGTTATATTTTATGATTTTTCACATTTTAACAATGTGTGCTGTAGTTATATCCCTGTTAATACAACATGGAGCAAGGTTTTGTTACATAGTAAGTAAAATAAAAATGAATCATGAGAACAGAGTTATAGAAAATAGTTGATTGATATTTTTGATCATCAGTTTCTGTACGGTAATGCTATAAAAACCTTTTGAGGAAATAAAGAATAAGAAAAATACTCAAAGCAACAGAATAGTAATGAATAAGTAAATGTATAGAAGTGTTCATAATAATGAATGAAGGAATGGAGATAATTTCATTAAACACAATACCTTTTTAGAAATAACATATTTAGTTGTTCTTTAAAATCAATTTGCAATTAAACTCTCAAAAATGTTTAGACTTTTTTTTTTTTTTTTAAGCAATAAGTTAAGAAAAAAAAAAAGTACATTTTCTTTTTTTTTACATTTTAGCAATTTTAAAATAAATTATTATGTAAATGAATTTTTTGTATTCAGCATTTTATATTTTGTATATAATAACATTGTGCTGAAAAAGATTATTTATTTAGATTTCACTCATAGTTTTAGATTAACCCTTTCCAGCACAGAGCATTCATTTAAAATCAACAGACACCGGAATTCAAGAACGATATGAGAAGACAAAAAGCAAATGAAGTTTTACCTCTATATTATAGAAGAAAAGCACTATAAAAAATTTCTGGGATGAATTTTTGCAATTGAGAATTAAAATTAGGTGTTGCTGCAGCAGCAACACTGTGCTGGAAAGGGTTAAGACAAATTAACTTGTTACAAATGTTACTGTGTAGCATTTGATAGTATTTTCTCTATTTTTACTGTAGTTTTAACTGTACAGTAAACTCATTGTTTATGTGATTAGATGTAAAGTATATGTTCCTGTGATTGTGACTCAATTATTTTATTTTAAAGAAGTTATTAATTTTTGCACATCACTTTATGATAGTGCGAGAGTTGTTCAAGGGTGATTCTGTTCCAAAATTTCAGACAGTTAAAAAAGAAAAAAAAAAGTTATGATATTTTATTTAAAATAAGCTTGCCCCTTTATGTCTAGTAACCATTTTAATTTGTATTAATAGGATCTTATGTGCCAGCTGTGCTTGCTAAATGTGCCAGCTGTGCTTGACTGTCGTCTGCCGCATGGTCTGAACTGGGAGTTGTAATAAGGGGTGCAATTTTATTTGATACTATCCGCCTTCGGCGACCAGCTAGTTCACGATTCTTGAAAAGTCCGACTTTATGTAACTCCCGCTTGGTGGCGACTGCGGCGCCTTTTTCCCATTTCAGGTCCTACAACAGCTCATTTATATATAGTGAAAATAACTTTATTGAATAATTTAATCGCAGTAAATTCTGCTCAGTAGCGCCTGCGGCACCCTCCTCCCGTTTGAATATCTGAGACAGCCTGTTCGCTCACCGTGTTACGATCTTTCACAATTCTGACTTTCGCAAAGTTCCGTTCGGTAGCGCCTGCGGCACCTTATACCCATTTTAGACCATACAACAGCTTGCTCGTTCATAGCGCCAATAGCTTTGAAAATTTTAACTGTAGCAAATTTCCGCTCTGTGGCAACAAAGGTGCCACTTTACGTTTCAGGATTTGACACAGCCTGTTCACTCACCATGTAAAGGACCTTTGAAAATTCTGATCATGGCAAATCCGCAACCCTGTGGGTCCTAATATCTCCCAATTTCTTTCTCCCTATAAGTAATTTATTCATAATCAGAATTGGAGATATTGAATTATTAAAATATCAAAGCACCCTTTGGCGACAGAGATTTGTAATATCTACTCTTCAATTTCAATTTAAAGACTTTTAAAATGATATTTTACGTATGAAATTATGTTAAGTAGAAGCTGAGATATAAAAGTAATATAAGCATTGTTATAAAAAAAAATTGTCTGATTTTTTCGGGGGTTTTCTCTGAAACTTGTGTAATTGCGGACTAAATAGTGTTAAAAATCCTTAATACGAAATGTGAGCGGAGTATCAGAATTAAAAAGCCTGCATCATAATTAGAATTGGAGATATTGTAATAAAGATGTTTTTGCTTTTCTGTGGTTTTCTCTGAAACTCCTGTATGGAATTTAATGGCTTATATCAGTTTAAAAGTTCACAATATTTCAAATGATGTGTTATAAGTAATTTAATCATATTTAGAATTCTAGATATTGAATTATTAAAATATTCAAGTGCCCTCTGGTGACAGAGATTTGCAACATATACTCTTCAATTCCAATTCAAATAACTTTTAAAGTGATGTATTACTTATGAAATTATGTTAATTAGAAGCTTAGATACAAAGGTAATATAAACATTTTTATAAAAAGATTTGTGTCTGTTTTATCCATGGTTTTCTCTGAAACTTGTGTAATTCTGAGCTATATAACGTTAAAAATCCTTAGTACAAAATGTGAGCGGGAATTAGAATTCGAAACTCTGCAAAATATAAAATAATAAAAGCATTCTGGGTTTTCCGTTGTTTTCTCTGTAACTCCCGTTCCTTTTCTACATTTTTGCCCCACCCCCTCTTTCCATCCCTCCTAATAATCTTATGCTTGAAAATATCTGCAATGGATTTATCTTGCTTTAAAACCTAATAATACCAATTTCAAACACTATAACTCTTTTTTTTTTTTTTTTTTTTTTTTTTTTGTGCCCCCCCCCCCTACCCCTTCCCCTCTTTCTCAAGCCATTCCTAATAATTATACACTTTCAAAAATATTCACAATTGAATTATCGGGTATTAAAACCAAAGACTATGAAATTTCAACGATATACCTGAATTTAAAATACTGCAAAATATAAAAGAAAACTTAATTTTACATTATCTTTTTGTTACGTGTGAGTCGTGATAAATATAATTCCCAATAAAAATGTATTTTTTTTTTTTTTTTTTATTATTTCACATATTTTTATTGAAATTGAACTATAGCTTTAAAATATGCTATCTAGACCGAATATTAATTTAAATGTAACGTGAATGAAAATTTGAAAAAGTTTGAAAATTGCAATTTTTTCCCACCACTATAAAACACGTGACATCTTAATTGGTTACAATCATTTCCTTTTTCATCGCAGACAGTCGTCTGGCAGTTGAAATGATGTTACCACCTAAAATTCATACTTTAGTTAATTTTAAAAAATCTAATTGTTGTATCGGTAAGCTGCTTGCACTTTTAGATTCAGAAAAATCGCCCCTTTCATTTTGTACCAAATTTGTAACGATCTGACTAATATTTCTAATTTCTTTTCCACTTTTTCTGCTTTTAACTCTTTTAAAAGATCTATTTTTATGCAATCGCGGGGAATTCTCAATCATTGAGAAGCTGGGAATGCTTCTGAGCACCCATATGTCAAATTTTGTACTTCTGCGTTCAGTAAGGCTGACTGTAATAGATGCTCAGACAGACAGACATCTTCTTTTATTATTATAGATTGTTATTAAATATTGTTTGTGATTAAAAAAAAAAAAAAAAAAAAAAGTAATAATAATTACTATAATTTCATTACATCTTTCAATAGACTTGTCTTTTTGAAAATTATATGTTGGAATTGCTTGTTTTAATTTTTCATTAAATAAATTAATATTTATGCTTAACCTTAAAATGTTTTGTGCAGAAAATGGGTATTCTGTGATTGACTGAATAAAAAAAGTATTTTCATGTTTAAAGAAAAGTTTTTGAATTTTCAAAAAATTTTATACAATTTCTTCAATGAACTTATCAGGTGCTATGTATTTAGATATATTTTCATTTTAATTTCATTATGTTGCTTTATTCATGTCTATTTATATGATGTTTATAATCCATATGTAACTGTAACATATTTTGTACAAACATCATTAATTATTACATTTAAAACAATATAATATGATATGCTTTGTAATTATTATTTATTTTATTTATTTTTAATATTGTAATATCTTAATTATTATTTCTTCAAATAGTGTGATTTTATTTTATTTATATTTAGTTTTCATTCATTTAATATTTTTTAGATATGTGCTTGTTTATACATGCATTCAATGCACACACACACATACATGATATAATGTTATTTGTATACAAAAAGTCCTAAAATGTTTACAGCTTTATTAAAATTCTTCAGATATGGGTGTTATCATTAAAACTGCTATAATTACTACCATAATTACTACAAACGTGTAAAATAATATTAAGTTACCTGATTTGAAAAATCATTAAATGAAGGTTAGTCGGGGCGGAAGTATTTATTAGTTACAGACAAATAAGAACTCTTTTATTACTACCTTCTATTTGCAACATTTAATCTGTTATAATTTAACAGTTTTAATTAATTCTAAAATTTTTAATTATTTCAAATTCAGTAATTTCTAAAAAAAAAAAAAATTAATTAAGAAAATTTTCCATGTGTATAATTTTTTTTTAACTTGAGATTTTCTTTTAAGTAATGGGTTGATACAAAAGTTCATCCTGTTTTTGGCCCTAGGTAGCATTGCATTGAAAAAACCAAGATACAAGGTTCTCCCATAAAGAAACTGGACAAATTAAAAGACCAAAAAATAAGAAAACGAAAGAATAAATATATGGTTAGAAAGAGTGACATCTCAATGCTTGTTAAACCCAGTTTAAATTGATATTTAATCATCTGCATACAAAACACTGTAATTATCTTCATTTGCTGAGAAAGCTCTGTACAAATAAATTACTTCAAAATGAAACAAAGTTGTAACTTTAAATTCGGTTACAAATTAAATAAATCTGCTACCAAAACTTTAGAGATGATTCAAACAGTATATGGAGATGCATTGTTATCAAGAACACAAGTTTATGAGTGGTACAACCGCTTTAAATGTGGGCGAGAAAGCATTGAAGATGAACTAAAGAGAGGGTGCCCTTTAATTTCAAAAAATGAGGAAAATGTGTAGAAATGTTATATGTATGTATTTTGAGAATGGTTAGTTTCAGTGACTATAAACAGGGTTTCAATGACCTAAAGAAACATGAGTAAAAATTTTGTAGGAGACCCTAAACCCGAATCTAAATGATAATTAATAATTCATTTAAAAATAATGCAAAGCGTTTTTAATTTATAAAATAAAACAAATTCACACTGTCACACTGTTGATAAATGATTTTAAAAAGAATTAAAAATATAATTACTAATACACTAAGTTAAAAACTGAAAAATCTTAAATATGGATTAATAATAATTTTTAACTATTTATGTGTGTTATGTACTTCAAGTGTACAAAAATGGATTTCAAGCTTAGTGTCTGTTGTTTTATTTTTTAATGCTTTTCGCACACACAATAATATTAAAATAATACAATGTTACAGAGGCCAACTAAACATCCACTAAACTAATCTAAATCTACATTCCTATAACTTCTTAAAAACATCTGCAGGAGAAAAAAATATTAATTATCAGTTTAAGTTCACATCCAGAGTCTGTTTCAAAAGAATGTGAGTAATCAAAATAGTTGAATCTCACATCTGGTTACTGTGGGAGACGTAGCCAGTTTTCAACAGCTTATATTCTGAATAATAATTTTTTTTTTTTTTTCTGTTGTTTATTGTTTTAGTCGCATATGAATGTTTATTTTACTATAATAATTTGGGTAAGCGTATATTCATCATGGGTATAAAGGGCAAACAAATTTCTGCTTTATTAAGATAAAAAAATTTTTGAAAGATGTTCTCAAGTCAACCCGATTCGTTGAAAACTGAACCCGACCCACAATAAAAAAAAATTCAGTCAGTCCAACCTGCAAGAGAAAAAATTTAGTCAACTCGACCCAAACTGCAGATCGGGTTGGGTTCAGGTAAAATCGGGTTACCCAGTTCGATACGGGACTCTAGTCTGTGGATAGCGTAGCACAAAAATAGTAGCTCGAACAGTCACGTGATTCAACATGAAGATGTCCCCCAAAGTGGCCTTGTTTCCCACGAAGCCCAGTTTTCGAATTTTTGATTCATTTCTTTTAATAAACAAAAATATGAAAAATGAGGTAAGTTGAGTTGGAAGAATGAAGGTCATCAATCAGACCGAGTGTTAGATGGTGATTTTTTCAGTGGAAGTATCAGGGTTACCAGTTGGATTCAATGTTAGATAGCGATGGTTTTGTGAAAGTGCCAGGTTGAGCATAGAAGGGTTGTGTTGATCTAAAAGAAGGCGGATGTTCAATTTGACATTGGTGATTTTTGGATAAATATTTCATGGAGAATGAAGTGAATCATTTCATAAGCTATCTTTATATATATATATATATATATAATAAAGATGATCTATTAAGCATAGTAGAAGCCAAGCAACAGATACAAGATCACTGAAACACCAATGACCAATAAGATTTAAATAATAATAAAAAAAAAAAAAAAATCATCAGTGGATGAAATACACTAATGTAAAGAAACCAGATCTATTAATTAACAGCCTGCAAAACAAACGAATCAATAAAGTAAAACAACAAATCTTAACTTAAAACCATAAACTTATCAAAATTAATGAAAAAACAACTCAAGAAACACAAGATAGGAAGAAGGAGGCAGGCGGCAAGACTTGTGACTTGCCTGTGGGGTTACACTAGTTTTACGCCGGCAACACTCCCGCAGCCTGCCACAACCAGAACAGGAACCATATGGATTTAAAAAAGCAAAATTTCAAAGCAGATTAACACCAATGAAACCACGTAGCAACAATGAAATTCGCCGATTGATCACATTGTGTTTAACAGTATAATTAGAACATTAAATATAGTTAACAACTCAAAAAGGAAGAATCTTAATTTTTATTGGAAAAAGAAAGTTTGCATAGTAATACAAAGCATATATATATATATAAGGTAGTGTCTGTGGATAGCATAGCATAAAGACAGTAGCTTGGACAGTCACGTTATTCGGCACGAATGTAGGTCGCAAGTCGAATCCAGCATTAGATATTGGTGGCTTCAATGACAGTGTCAGTTGAGGTGTCAGTTTAAGGTCACCAGTTGGATCCAGTGTTAGATGATGATAGTTTAAGTGAAAGTGTCAAGTTGATCATAGAAATGTTGGGTTGAGGTAAAAGAAGGTGAATGTTCAGTTGAATATTGGTGATTTTGGGATGATTATTTTATGGAAAATGGATCATTTCATAAGCTATTTACTTTAAATTGACTTCCAAATTAAGGGAGGGAGAGCTTAGTGTTGTTCATATGTAATTGGGATTTAAATATAAAAGAGCTGTATCAATTTTTTTGATACTGTCCATTTTAAAACTGTCTTCTAATAAACACCAAAATTGAAATCTACGAGTAAGTCACAAATAATAGGGACACGTACCCGAGATTTTGTGGGTGAAGAAGACGCTGCTAAATGCAGCGGGCCCCGTAACAAGATTTTGAGCAATTTCAATGGATATATTTTTTATTTTTATTAAGAGTTATAAAAGAGAATGATTCTGTTTTTCTTGACCAGCAAATCAGGGTAAGCCTGCTACTTATGTTATAATAGTGCTAAAATATATATAAAATGACATTTTATTGCACCACTTTGCAAATGTTTAGAAAAATAATATGTTGCTCTGATTCCTCAAATTGTTCTTACATAAATAATTTATCTTTTTTCATAGATAACTTTCTGAATATAATTGAGACTTTAAAAGTCGTATAGGTGCAAATCTCTCTATATTAATAGAAAAAGAGTTTAAATCAAACATCAATGCATTCATAAATAAATGGAACATATCTAGTAAATTGTTTGTTTCTAAATATTTAGACAATTATGACATATGACTAGGGTACATATGAATATGGTCTCAGTTATTTTTTTCATTGAAAATGAAGTATGTGTTAGAAATTGCATAGCGTGTAACATAGTATAAAGGACGTGCTTTAAGGTAAGTTTTAGGGTCAAACTTAATTGAGCAGTTTTTTTTTTTTTTTTTAGTGTGAAAATGTATATGGTATTCCATGTATTTTTATAATCAGAGTTATTGCCAAAAAAGATAACTATTTTTGTACTCTTAAATTATAATAAAATTTATTTCCTACAAATGAAGCATCTTTTCTCTAAAAATGTTTAAAATGCTTATTTAAAAGGCATAGAAGACTGCCAAAAGTATTCTTTATTTGCTAAAGATAGAAATACTTAAAATGTATGTGTGTGTGTATATATATATATATAATTAAACAATTTTTATTTTAAATTCAAATACCATTAACATTAAGTTTACCATCTAAATTCTAATTAAGTATTTTTCTTATATTTAATTAGAATCTAAACTCTTTCATTTCATTAATTAAGTGGCAAAATTATACATAATATTATACTGTTGGAGGAAGGAAGGGGATCTGACAAATATTTTACACTTAAATGCTTCAATAACGAAGTACAAGGTCAACAGAAAAATATTGGTTTCTTTACTTTGGTATAAGTCATAACTACTCAAATTCTGATATTTGAACTGAAATCTCTCTCTCTCTCTTTTTTTTTTTTTTTTTTTTTTTTTGAGGGGGGGAGGGGAATATTTTAGCAAATAACTTTATTGTGTAGGTTATTTTGTTTTTGCAAAATATTTCATAATTAATATATCTTTGCTTTACTGAAATTTCTAAAATTTCTTTTTAAGCTTCAGTGATTAAATATGTAGCTTGAATTCATATATTATTCATATTCTTTCTTTCTATTGCCTTAAAAATGTAATTGCTATTAAATATGCAGTAAACAATTTTTTAAAAGTTCTATTTATTTATTTGTGTGTGTATTAAAAGAGTTAAAATCTATGTTTGAATGTTTGTTTGTTTGTTTTTTTCTCTCTCTCTCCCGTGTTATATTTTAACAGTTATTATATGCTAGGGGTCTTTGATCATAAGAAAAAATAGCATAATATATTAATGCATAGTTCCCATAAAAATTTGTATCCAGTCTTAATTTCTTTAATTTTTGATTATAAATATATTTATTCTCCACCAGTATTTTGAATATTGTTGTAGCACTTACACATGTATAGAAGCATTTTTGCATAACCAAATTAAACTCTTGTAAAATTATAATTTCATTCATTTACTCCCCCCCCCCTCCCAATCAGTCTTCATATTTAATAAGAGTTTATAATATTATGTGAAACAGAATAAGGTTTATTATTATTAAAGGAAAAAAAAATCACTGTTATTTATTTGAAAATATATAAAATTTACTTATTTCATCAAACCATGTTGAAATTTTTTCTTTCAAATTTCATCAAAACAAAAAACATCTGTTAAATATTAAATTATAGTGATACTACATCTATAGTGATATTACATCTTTCTTAATAAATCAACAAGTAATATTAATTTATTTGCAATCAAGTATTTTATGATCATTTGTACCTTTATTTATAAAACAAAATTTTATTGAATAATTGTGCATTAATACCATAAAACAAAACCATGCAAAACAGTTTGCATGGTATCCAATACATTAATTGAAGATTTCTTTGAAATCAATATTTCATTCTTAGTTGTTTACAAATTAAAATATTTTATTCTTTAGCATGTGTACAATTTTTTAATAATTTAGAAAAAAAAATAACTATAATTTTGTAGTTAAATATCTCTATTTTTGTTGAATAATAATGAAAATTACTGTGAAGGATAAAATTTACTATGTATAACTGTAGAAACAGTGGAAATCCTCTTGCATAAAATTAGGTTTTATAACTTGTACAAAAGTTATTTTGCTTATATAAGAGTAATAAATATGTATATCCCACTAAAAAATTCAATGGGCTAATTGGAAAGATATGTTTATAATAAACATTAAGGAAATAAATGCCAGGATTTCTTATGATTATGCTTATGTGAGAAAATATTTCACCATCTTTTTCTGCCATGTCAGCGTAATAATGAAATTTGAATTTTTAAATATTGTAGTCTTTTACTTCAAGTTTTCTAAAACAACAACCCAAACTAAAAGCTTGATTTTAAGATTTTTTTTTTCTTTTTCCTTCTTCATTCTATTTTCATTATCATATTTATTTTTACTAATATTTGCTCAAAGCTGAAGTGTTTTATGAGAGTAGTATATGTATTTTTCTCAGGATATTTTAGAAGTAAAAGTTTAGAATTGATAAAAAGAATGTAAATAGTAATGTGAGAGGAAATATTCTGTGAATATTAAAAAGCTTAGCATAAATTTCTAAATTTATTTATTTGTAATTTTTTTAAAATTGAATTAAAAAAAAATTAAGTACTACATCATGTGTAGATATGAAATACTATACAAATTTTTCTTGTTTCTTATTTATCTACAAACTGTGATAAAAAGAACATTTCTCTTTTATTTCAGTTTTGCGGATTAATTATAATGAATCACAATTTTATTTGCATTATAGTTGTTTTTAACATTGTCATTATGTTATCTACTTTTGTTGAATGTATTTTTTGTCATGCTTTTATTGATATATCATTTTGTTTAATTGTTGAATTGTTTTTACATTTTTAACCTGTAATCTCTCATTAAAATAAAATAATTTTTATCTATATGTGTTAAAATTAAATGATTTTATCTACATAAAATGTTTATGATTGCAGTAAATGATTACACTATATGGAAGAAGAAATTTATTGAGTTATTAGAATTAATACGGTCAGAGAACTCCTCTCTCACACATATACACAAACACAGAGAAAGTGGGATGTGGTCATCGAAAGAGAGTGTTGGGAGATAGATTTTATTCTCACAAACATAAAAGAAAAAAATATCTAAAATACATATATTGCAAAAGCTTTAATGAATGAAGTAACAGCATAAAATACACGAAATAACATGAAAGTAAATATTATGTGTAGTACTGTTTGTTTTCTGATTTGAGTCCAATGAGTGCTATTAGGGGTGAATCAATTCTGCTGCAATTTTATCAAAGTAGGGGTGGAAGGAAACTGTCAGAGATAAAATTTCAGGAATAAGATAAAGGTTAAAGTCAAAGGTAAAAACAGAGATAAAATTTCATAGTATTGCCTTTGTTTGTTTTGGACTTCAATTAGAGAATGGACAGTATATAAAGTGTTGTTTATATATAATCAAGATATAATTATGGTGGTAATTATATAAGTGTACTGCAATTTTTTTATTATTATTATATTGTTTATTTCAAAACTTATCATCAGATAAACACCCAAATTGAAGAGCACAAGTAAGATGTTATTACAAGCACCTAGGACACAGACTCAATAAATTGCAGGCGAAGAAGACGCTGCCAGTGGCAAGTAAGACTTGCGGTATAGTTTTGAGCTATTAGATTGATGTATGCACAATTTTTTTTTTTTTTTTTTTTTCGGCAATATGATTCACATTGTCTATTGTCTGGAGGCTATTTAAAGCTAAAGCTATTTAAATCGTCCTTTTTAAAAAACTAACTTTAGTCTAACAATATAAATAGTTTAATTAAAATTGACGCATACATTAAAAATCATATTTTTCTGAAAATGGATATAAGTCAGTTCACTTTGTCATCTGAAAAAAACCTAACTCTAATTTTTTTAAAATTATTAGTCAGTTTTCAAGAAAAATGAGTTTCTATTTCATCTTTCAACAGGTGAAGTGCAAGTTACCAGTGAATGCTAATTATCCTGAAGATAAGAGTAATTCAGATCATATTGTCATCTTAAAAACGCACCAATTCTAAATTTTTATCAACATCATTCCTGTACTTTCAAAGGAAACAGTTTTTGCCATATTTTCCCTGAGCAGAGTACAGGTTATCAGCAAATTTCAATTTTTCTAAAGATGAAGACAACTGAATTGCATTGTTAACTAAAAAATTTTCTAACTTTAGTATTTTATGAAAATCCTTTTTTTATAAAATGAAGTCTCTGCCATATTTTGCCATGGTCAAAATGAAGGTTAATGATGAATGCTAATTTTGAAGATAACTTTAACACTAAGTTTTTATTAAAATCATTTTAGAGAAAATAAAGTTTGTTACATTTTACACTGGGTGAGGCGAGGATTAACAAAGAACACTAATTTTCCTGAAGATGAAGATAAATCGGACGTGTCTGTCATTTAAAAAAAATATTTAGCCGTAATAATACAAGAGGTAGCATTGCAAAGAGTTCACTTATTTCATATGAGCTAATAATTCCACCAATGTTTGTTCTCGCTCACCTTATCAGACATCCGATCATCAGCTGCCCTAGTAGCAGTAGGGGTAGGAGTAGAAATAAGAGGGTCTTAAACTCATCAATAATAATAATAAAAAATAATAAATAAGTTATTTTATATTGATTCTAACTTGATATAAGGGATTATTTATGTAATGCACAATAAGAAAATAACTATCAGTCACATTACAAATGGTGGATTATATGTCAGTGAACAAAACATACAAAAAATATAATGTACAAGGGTTGTAAATTAAATAGTGACAACTTAACCTTGAAACTCGCAGAAGGGCGGGCATGCACAAATAGGGTATGGGAGCGGTGAGGTGGCGCTGTTGTCGATGTGTAGAGTGCAAAAAACAGTCGATCTGCTAAGAAGGGTAGTTGTTGTGTGGCGTTAAAGTGAGGAGTTTTGTTTCCATCGCTCTAAAGCATGTTTTCAAAAGGTGATCAGTGGTTGTGGCTTAAAATCGAAGTTGCCCGGGGCAAAAATGCAACAGAATGCTATCAAGGATTAGTGGAAGCCTGTGGCACAAATGCTTTACCGTATAGGACAGTAGCACAATGGGTTCAAGCATTTCGTTCGGGTTGGAATGAGACTGCGGATTTGCAACTCACAGGTCGGCCCTCCATTCCTCAAGAGCAGATTGACATCCTGAGTGGTCTCCTTACCATAGACCGCCGATGGACTGTCCGAGAATTATCCTTAGAGGTTGGTCTGAGTCATCAAACGGTGTGGCACATAATGAAGAAATCTCTCAACATGAGGAAAATTGCTTCCCGATGGGTTCCACATCGACTAGCCGAAGTACAGAAATAACACTGGTATGCACTGGCTGGCACCCACTTGGAGAGATACCGCAATGAAGGAGACGCGTTTCTGCAGTGTATTGTCGCCATTCATGAGACATGGGCACGAGCCTATGAGCCTGAATTAAAGCGTCAATCAAATGAATGGCGTCACCAAGGTTTGCCACGTCCACAGAAATTTCGACAGGAACCCAGTCGGGTGAAGGTTATGCTGATTGTGGCATACGACTAGGACGGTGTGATTCTTACACATGCTGTACCTGAAGGACAAACTGTCAACGCAGATTACTATTGCCAATTTCTACAGCACCATCTGCGTCTGGCTATGTGGCGCAAACGTCCAAGTTTATTGCACAACAATATCCCTATCGTATTGCATGACAACACTCGTTGCCATGTCGCAAACAATGTCACTCTCCTATTGCGATGGTGGCAGTGGGAAATTCTAGAACACCCTCCCTACTCACCCAACATGAGTCCTTGTGACTTCGATCTGTTTCTGAAGTTGAAGGAACCCCTCCGAGGTCACCGATTTCATGACATTTCATCTGTACTCTGTGCAGTAGGGCGCTCGGTCGCTCACATCAACAATCAACACTTTGCCACTGGTTTACAACGGCTTCCCAACATTTGGCAAAAGGTTATAAGCTTTGCTGGTGATTACATAGAAGGAATATAATGCAATTGTACTTGTAAGTTCATTAAAAATTGATTTATACCTATGTTGCCATTACTTAATTTACAGCCCTCGTATGAAGTCATTTCATACTACATGAAACTCATGTATGTGTGATGCATTTGTTCCACCTGTCAACAGATGGTGCTGCCTCCAATGCCTGTCTGCTAACAAGTTATCAAAGAGAGTTTAGTCAGTATCTGGCCGACTGTGGAGTGAGCAAAGACCAGCAGTGAGAAGGCTGAGTTGGTTGCTTCATCCTAGTTTGAGTACGGAATGCTCAAAATAGCTGGATAGAGCCATGGATGACTTGTACCTTAGTTCTGTAGTTTCCTATAGCATGCATATGTTTTGTAGTGATTTACTAATGGTTTAAGCTACTTTATATGTGGGCACTACTATGGAATAGGCATAGTGTTTCACTTAAGTGTTTGTTTTTATGTAATCCTAAAGTGCATTTTCTGTGTCTGTTTATGTTTTCGTCTGTACTTCAATAAATGTGATGTCATGCAATAATCTTCTATTCATCGGAATCCAACCTTAGACACCAAGTTGATACAACAATTGGGGACTCAAGTCCGGGATCTCAAATTCACTTTATAAAGGTAACTTTTAATATTATCGTTGTGTTAAAAAAATAAATAAAAATAAATGAATAAGGAGTTAATTATTAAAATGTTTGAAGCATGATATCATTTATTAAAATTCTGAAGTATAAAAAATTTATGAAGAAAAATAACATTCTATACAAAGTATTAGATGACAGAGAAGTATTCCGGAAACAATGCAAGTTGAGGTTGTAAAGAAATCCCATACCCTAGGACATTTTTCGGTTAATAAAACTGAAGAATTAGTAAAAAGAAATTATTATTTTCCTAATATGAAGAAATGTATCAAAAATGTTATAAATAGTTGTATAAGAATGCACACTTGTGAATAAGAAAAGAAGAAAAAGAGAAGGTTTTCTGAATCTCATCCCAAAAGAAAACATACCATTGTCTACTTACCATATTGATTTTATGGGATCCTTTACCGACCACAAATAAAAAATATAATTACATATTCACCGTTATCGATGGCTTTAGCAAGTTTTCGTGGCTATATCCGGTGAAATTGACTTCTTCTCAAGATGATATACAGAAATTAAAACAACAACAAGCTGTTTTTTAGCAACCCAGCAAGGATAATAAGTGGAACCTGTAAAAGTGACCACCTTGGTAAAGTGACCACCTGACTAAAGTGACCATTTTCCAATTTTAAAGATCCTTTATAAAGTGACCTCCTGCGTATAGTGACCATTTTAGCCGGTCCCTAGTGTGGTCACTTTAGACAGGTTCCACTGTATCTGATTGCAGAGCTGCGTTCATGTCCAAAGAGTTTAAAGATTACTGTGGCTCAGAAGGTATTGAACATATCACCATCACAACTGGAATTCTAGAGAGAACAGTCAAGTAGAGGACCATGCTACTATTGTACCTGTATTATCCAAGTTGTCCATAGATGAATCGAACAAATGGTACAAGTTTGTTGGTGCTGTCCAAAGAACCGTTAACTCCACAGTGTCAAGGAGTACTAAAAGAACTCCTTTTGAGTTACTCATGGGTGTCACCATGAGAAGAAAAGAGGATGAAAGAGTACTAGAACTCATAGAAGAAGAAAGAATAAATTCTATACTAGATCACCTTAACCTTAACACTATTCGTGAAGAAGCACGGAAAAATATCCTTAAGATTCAAGAAGAGAATCGTAAATGCTTCTACAAGAAAAGAAAGAAAGCCTATGTTTATAAGATCAATGATCTAGTTGCATATAGCGTACTCAGTTCGGAACTGGCATGAAACTCCTAATCCCCCGTTTTTAGAGCAATGGAGCCATCTGCAGAGGAAAGGTCTCCTGATAAACATACAGCTTTTCCAACGTCTACTAGTGGTCACTTGGGGAGTCAAAGTTTTAAATTCTAAAAATAAATATATATATATATCTTTTGAGACTGACATATTTGGGTTTCCCTTTTTCTTCTTTCAGTTAGTGCTGAGTTCAATTTAAAGTAATATTGAGTAATTATTAATCTAGATTATTTATTGTTTTAGTTTTGTAAGGATTTGAAATTTTTAATTAAAAAAATATTTTTATGAATTCTTGGTCTATCTATTAGATTATGAATAAATTATTTTAAAATATCTAATGTAAATATGAAATGACATATCACTATTAAAAGATTAATTTGTGACTCATTAAAAACAACAAAAGGACTTTAGTATGGTTTTGAATTCAGGCAACACAATGTTTTGCTACAGATATCCCTCTTTAACAATTTCTCTTCAACGCACTGTTAATTTATTGAATATTCTGGTAGCAGTCAAATGAAGCTGTCATCATTCCTAAAGTAAAAGTCACTATTCAACAAATGTTCTAGAACAATCAAAGAAAACACTTACTTCTTCCACAGGAGTAAAACAAATAACATCCATAATAACCACAGAGTAGGAAATTTGATATCTCATGTACAATGTTCAGTCTCTTGGAGTGCAGTTTCCAAAGTGTAATTGATCAGAATAGCTCTCTAAACAACTCTGATTCGCAATGACTATACACTCTCTCTCAGAATCAACTCATTTCTATTTATACCTTTTGGCAATGGGGTTTGGCGGTACTTCCTTCCAGATTCTCATGGAAAGTTCTAGATCTCGGCTACTTTTAATTGCAGCCCCTTGAAACATCGGGAACCCTAAACTACTATTCTTTGCCTTGGTCGTCAAATCGCCAAGGCTGACCTGACTGAAATTGAATGAATTGCCTCTTTATTTTCACTTTGTCTGTAAAACTATTTTCACTACAACAGGAAAATCCATACAGGGAAAAGACTTAATCCGTTGTAACTGTATGTATACAGGATTACGAATTCGATGCTCTGCTAACCAGATTACCGTGGCCTTCCTTTTGTGACAAAAATTAAAAAGTACGATAAAACATTTATATCACTTCAGAAAGAAATCTTTGTTATTTTTCTCCTTGTAGTTTGTGATTTTTCAAGACAATCCAAATTAGAAAAATAATATATATTTACAATTTAGAGAAGAAAAGAAACATATATAATTTGCAGATTTAATTTTCAGGGCACAAAATTCTAAAAAAAACGTATCACATCAAATATTTTTTTCTTTATACAATTTATACATGATATCGCTGTCAGGAAGTCTTTCAAACCTGTCGATTCTAATTGCAGGTACCAAATGTGTATATTGCGGTGGTTTGGCCTTTTTTGAACTCACCATCTATGCTTCGACAGTTTAAATGTGTCAAATATGCCAAACAATCTCATTAAAAAAATTAAACCACCAGGTATAAAAGTGTGGGGCAGTATGGCCCCGAGAGTGAGGATAATTTTCCTTCAGTTTTAAAGGTAAGAGGAGGGCATTCCTCCTACCAGTCGCCTATTGGAAGGGGAGTGTTGGATCTGGTCACAAGCTTCTCTAGCATCTGGTCGTCGTCCTGAAACAAAAACATAAAAAAATTACATATGAAATGTAAATAATAGTTTAGCTTTATTCTGGGCTAGTAACAGTCAGTATACAGCATAGATATAGCAGATATAATTAGTGTATAGCATATTTTGTCGCTAGTTTTAATGAACGTTAAGTATATATTAACAATAGATTTTGCTCAACAATTAAAATTTAATAATGATAATGACGGGAAAAAAAATTGCAATATTTTCCTTTTTTATTTGGCTCATTTCTAGTAGTTGGCCCACAATTTTTAATATATATATATATATATATATATATTAAATACAATGAACGATTAACACAAATCTTTTGCTTGTTCCCACCGACGATGGGTGTGGTTTTCTCCAAAACTTGCGTAAATATGGGCTAGGAACCATTAGAAAGACCTTCACGAAAGGCACTTTTCTCAGGCCTAGGACCCTAGAGCAGTTAATCGGCCTTATTCCCAAACACCAAACACCCACCGACGACGGTCAGTGACGTCACACTTCGCTTGCGTATTGATAAAAAATCGAAACTCCTTTATTTACTTTTGACTTTTGACACATTTTTCAGGTGTCATTTTTATCAATGAATGCAAGAAATTGACATATTGACAGAAATTTAGGAAATATAAAACTGATTTTCTGCAAATAAACTTTTTTTTTTTTTTCTGAAAAACAGATTTTGCCATTTTTGTTTTATTAGGAGATTTATATTTGTATTTTTACTTTTCTTACCCATATATAGTAGAGAAAGATTTCATTTGGTATCGAAATTTTACAACTGTATTTTTGCTGCAATCGATGTCTTGAGATCTTCTAAAAACGATGTCTGTCAAACAACTGAGGTCAGTGCTCTGGCAATAAATTGCCAAGTGCCAAGTTCAAATCCCAGTTCAGACATAGATGTTCGTACTGGATCAAACTTCATTTCTTACTGAGACCGAACAAAAAGTATGTGTTTTTTCTAAGTTTTCTGAATGTATATCAATTACTACATCATGCTAAAATCGGTAAGTTTCAAAGAGTGCCGTGGATGAAAATTCTCTGAATTATTTGAAACATATTAGTCAAATCGTCAAGCGGAAGTTTTTGCGTGGTGCAGCTGGTGCAGTGAACCTCCCTTCCACAAAATAATATTCCGAAGAAATCTGTTTTTAAATACCTTAAAAACGTTGAAATGCAGTGCTCTTTTTTTTTTTTTTTTTGCAAGAGAATCTTAAGGGGGAAAAAAAATGAAAAGAAAGAAAAAAGCTTATCGAAAACAGTCACTCAAATTAAGTATTTACAGAATAAAAACAAAACATCTTACTATCATTTGCTTTATTCCTGAACATTGGCAGACGAATTTAAAGAAAAGCGTAAAGGAAAATAAATTAACTGAAAATTTATTAACAGACGATATTTATGATTTAAAAAGAATAATATTTATTTAAAACAATTGGGCAACAGTGTTAATACTTATCCGGAATCATGCGATTATGTAAAAAAAAATAAAATAAAAAAAATCCTTTTTGAAAAATCTGGAACGATAGTGTAAGTTGAGTTAAAAAATATTGAATGGCCAGAGAAAACAAAAAGTGCTCTGGAAGTATCTACAAAAAAAAGTCAAATACTTTATATCACCCAAAGAAAAATATAGTTTGAAGATAAAACTGAAAAAAACCTCACATAAATTAAAGCCATGAAAGAAAAGTATAAACAAACTATGCTGCTTTATTCAGTATTTATGATAATTTTTAAACTACAAAGGAGTCCATCAGATTTGAATGGTTAGCAAATTTGTGGTGTGTTGGGATTAAGACCAATTGACTACTCTAGAGTCTTAGGCCTGAGTGGAGAGGCCCTATGTAGATCTTTCTGAAATGTTCACTTGAGTGTTTCCGAAAACCTTTCTCAACGGCTAGACCGATGAGCACTTTCACGTATTCAAACCCGGCACCGAGCACTGCCCATCTACCAATTTCGAGAACAGAAACTCTCGGCTACTTGTAATGTCCGGCAAATACTATGTGGCTATGTATTGATTTTCTGTACAATTTTGTTAATATGAGTTTATTTTGTTATTTCCGTTGTATTCTATGCAATTTTTCATGCACTTCCAATGGGTGGTATTTGTTTGGCAATCTGTTCAACTGTCATGCCCCAATCTTTCTCTACATTGATACATTTATTGTGTGCTTATTTTCTGTGCAATTTTATTGATATGAGTTCCTTTTGTTGTTTCCGTTCAGTTCTGTGCGATGTTTATGGAATATTTGCGGTAGTTATTTGGTAATCTGGTTCAACTAATGATCAACGTCCGATCGGAGACAGAAATGCTCCATCCACATTCATACCCTTACCTCGTTTTGATATATTCACCTTATGCTCATGTCTTGCGATTTTCACACACATAACGTTGTCAAAAAAATTAAGTTCGAGTACTGACTAGTCACATCGATCTTGTTAAATTTGATTCGGTATTTTCATCAAAAAATGGGTGCAAAAACTGCAAAATGCTTTATTTTCCTACTTCTTTTTAACATTATCTATATGTATATATATTTATTTGTGAATCTGTTTGTATTTCTTATTTTTTATGCAGAAGTACACTTTTGTGTGCGCAATAATATATAATAAAATTATTATAACAATATCATTACAAGCTCTATCTACGGGCTGAATATTCATTAAATAAAATCTATCCGTCTACTAGAACGTGCTTATGTCTTCAAGAATAACTTAACTTCAAGCAAAAACATCGACAACCTTCATAACAATATCATTACAAGCTCTATCATTAGCTTGTTTTGAAATCTCTATGAGGGTATGTCATATATAATGGCCAAAACCTTTGTATTTTTTTTATCATTATTATAAATATGATTTTCGTAAATACCTCCTAAACGGAAAGTCGCCGTGATACCAAAAAGGAAAGTGCACAACTAGATGTCATAACAAACCTATATACCAATTTACAACATTCTACGTTCAATCGATTTGAAGTTATGCGAGATACACGCACGTACTTAAACACAGATGTCACAAAAAATCCTGTAAAATCGTAGATATCTATAAAACTAGAGCTCGTATTAAGACCAAAGTTGCAGGTGTACAACTAGACATCATGACAGACACAAATATAAATTTGCAACAGTCTACGATTAGGGGAAGCCGGGGTAATAAGAGACAGGGGTTATAAGAGACGCAGTCAAAAAAACCTCCAAAAAATATACTTAGACAACTTTAAAAATATGTAATATTAAGTATCATGTGTATTCTTTACTACAATACACTTGTTGAGAAGTTTATAACACATTTTGAACTTTTTTTTGTACGATGAAAAAAACCTTCGCTTTGAACTTACCCTAAAAGTTCGTGACATTTTCTAAATTTTTTGTAATTTTTTTTTTATAGGTTAGATGTTTGGGATTTATTAATGTGTAATCTTTTGACCAAGACTATGACTTTTGATGTACAATTTTTTAAAACCTTGAAAGCATTCTTTATTTACATTTTCTAGTCTAGCATGGTTCGTACAGGTGCTTAAAAAGTCCTTAAAAAATCTAGGAAGTCATTAAAAACTCCTTACTTTTTATACTTGTACCTTAAAAAGTACTTATTTTTCTCTTATAGTATTTAAAACTTAAAATAAATAAATAAAAAAGGAAATTTGTTTTTTGAACTGACAATTTTATATTTGGAACGATAATAAATCTAAAACACGTAACAGCTTGTCTGACTAGGTGCTTTTCAATTTTCATTATATATTATATTATATCATTATATATTCATTATATATATATTTTTTTCCTCTTCTGAAACTCTGAGAAATACAGGCTAGGATCTTTTAGAAAGACCTAAACATAAGGCATTTTACTCAAGCTTAGGTTCATGAGTATATTATCGTCCTTAACCCCCAAAACCATGTTACTTGAGTTCTTGAAGTAATTTCGCCTAGCAATATAACCGTAAATACTTGTGTATAAGTTGATCCTCTATTTAAAGATATTTTCTTAAAAAAAAAAAAAAAAAAAAAAAAAAAAAGATAAACGCACATGTTAAGAATTATTTTTAAAAATTACGTTTATATTTTAAATACAAGTATGAGATCATTAAAAATATAAACTCTTTAGGTATATAAATCAGTCTCAAACCAATTCCCCAAGTCTAGTGGGGCCAAAATTATTTAGAAAACTTTTTGATTGGTAATTAAACCGAGATATTGGTCTCATACTTTAGTATTTCTATTGACTTAGAGTATAGCTGGAATTTCAATGCGCTGAATTATCTAGATTTTCACTTCTACTACGCAACTATCGTAAGTAATGGAAATAATGTATTCGGTCAAAATTTTCGATATAAAGTTTTCACCTGATTTATAAATACAGTAAAACTTTGATTAACAGGTATGGTCAGAAAACGTCAGTTGCCGGATTAAAAAAAAAATATCCGTTGGTTACTTTAGGAAAATTGACAGATTTCAATAAATTGGTCAGTTTTACATCTTGTAAGTGGTTTCATAAAAAACAGTTTTACGGATTTTCTTCAACTTCGCCATATTAACATTCTTTTAGATATTCTTTCATGTGTAATTGTGTATTTCTGATAAAGAGATGAATTTGCAAAGATTTGTGGAAAAACTGAAAATGGGATTACAGCAACGGTGTCTTAAAAACAAATCTTAAAAAAAAAAAAAAAAAAAAAAAAATTCATTTTAGGTGTCCTTTTTTCATTAATACCTGATATTACTTTAGAAAAAATGATAGGCTTCCAGATTAAATAGGTCAATATACAATTTAAGAAATAGGTGCTTCAAAAACAGCTCAGCCGATTTTCTTTGAACACGTGCTATTAATTCTCTCTCTTAGATGTCTTTCCAGCATTTGTGCTATTAATTAGTTGCTACAAACGTCTGATTACTTAGGTATATTTTATGCCTTCTGACCGCACAATCTTTAAAACGAATTTATGTGTAACAGTAAGTATTAAAAGTTATCTGTTTGTTACACGCCAGATTTTTTTCAGCATACTTATTTTTTTTTTCTTATTTATTTATTTTTTTTTTTTTTCTTCGCTCACTATTTATAAAAATTGGACTCATAAAATTTTTCAATCTCTGTTTTCCGACGGATTTAACCAGTTTGTGATGTCCTGAACACGATTTAATTATTTTTAGAAAATGTCTGTGTCCATGTATCGCAAATTTTGTCGAAGCTGTATCTCACAAACCAATGTACGAAATTTAACCAAACTTGATATTTAGTTGGACCTTTTCCTAAACTGGTGCTTATTATATTTGAGGATCAATCACTCAACAGGTGGCGCTGACATCCTTTTATTCCCCTAAATTTTTAACAGGGCAGTGTAGAACAAAATTTTGGATAAATATACATAATGATAGATATTTTTAACGCTGATTGTGAAATTAATATGAATTATTGATTATACCAGTTGTAAACTAGGGGAAAAAAGTGCAAACTTCTAGGAGCATTGCTCCAGAAATACCCTTCCTTACACCTGGGATGTGAATTTTCTATATGAGAGTCCTTCGAAAGAACTTGTCAGTACCATTAAAGCGACTGGTTGAGCCATGGATTTGTTAAATTTTAAAACAAAGTTATCAATTTTTCATTTTTAATAGAAAAAAGAAAAACAGAAAAAAATGCTTTTTTTTCTGATGCTGGTACAGAACTGACTATGTGCTTTCGGCATTTGATGTTATATTTAAAAATCGTCTGCACTTGTCAGGAAAAGTCGTCTGCATTCATGATGGGAAAATAATTTAAGTGAATAATAATGTAATAAATAATTTGGTATTGCATGAATTTTATAAGATATACAGAAGAAAGTCTATGCTATAATAGCCACATCAAACTATTTTTTTTTTTTTTTAAATGCTGCAATTTTTGTATGGATTCAAGATTTGTTTGTGGAGGCAATCGAAAATTCGCAGTTTATGCCACCGAGATGACAGCATCTGTGGTGGGGATGAGAAGGGGAGGGACATTTAAGCGGGAAAAAGTTTATGTATATAAAAAATATCATTTTCCTTTTTACTTTCAATTGTTTTTGTACTGTCCTGCATGCCTTATGTTCCACTAGTTTCAACTTCATCAACTATTCTTTTTTTTTTTTTTTTTTTTTTTTTTTCCCCTTTAACATTTGAACTATACATAAAAAATAAGATATGTTTCAACTATACTGAATTAAACAACTTTCCAGAATCATCTGGTGAGTAACTGAAAAATTTATTATTATTATTATTATGAATTAAAAAAGATTGTTTCTCAATTTTCCTTTTTGAATTTGTATTTGAACTTATGAAATTTTATTTTATGTTTTGTGTTAGACTGTAATGTTAGTTAACAGTGCTCCTTTCCCCCTCTCACTCTATATATAGGGACATTGGGGGGGGGGGAGGGGGAATTACATATATATATATATATGAATACATAATGTATAAATTATTATTTTACGTAGTCCTTAAAAAATCTTCTGGAGGTCCTTAAAAAGTCCTTAAAAACTGCTTACTTTTCTTTATCATAAATGTGTACGAACCATGTCTAGGCACGTTTCTTATTTTTCCATTTTTATTTTTTGTGGGGGTAATAAGAGACATGAGTCTCTTATTACCCCCACTGTTAATTCCTGTGTCCCCCCCCCTTCATTGTAGTTCCTGTTAATTCAGTCTGACTAGTTTATGAAGAGTTTACCTAGTGTTAGGCCTAGTCTAAGTTTACCAAGAGAACTTTTTTTGTTCGCTTGTATACACTTCAAAGATACGATTTTTTGCCTATTTTCGACTACACTTTAGAAAATGCGTAAAATATTTTCTGCCCATTTTAAAAATTATATCGATGTTTTTGGTTAATCCCTAGGTTATGTTGATTATGTAGAACTATCATTAAGTACATTATTATATTATTTAGGACCTAATATTAAAAGAAATGAATTTCACAAACACATTTATGACAGTTAATTTTCGAGAAAACATATTTTTTGAATGGATTTAAATAATAAAAATTAACTACTATTGGCTGATTCAGAATTGTTTCCAGATGTCTTTTATTATCCCACATGATTTTACATTGCTATTTATGGACAGTTACAAGCCTGGTCTCTTATTACCCCACGTGGGGTTATTAGAGACAAGGATTTAATGAAAAATTAAATTTTTTTTAAAACAAAAAATTTAAGTTAAAAAATCACCTAAAAAATCAAGAGGAGTCCATTTAATGAAATTAATACGAGACATTTATTTCAAGTTATTTAGATTAATAGTATAGATTTTATTAATATTTTTTGTCTCTTATTACCCCTTTTGTCTCTTATTACCCCGGCTTCCCCTATTTGCTTTTGAGCTATGCGAGATATAAAATTCATTTCACAAAACGGGATTACTATCCTTCCTTATACTTTGTACACAGGGCCTGATTATCCAAAAGGCTCAGTAAGCACAAGCTTCCCCTCTAAAATTTAAGAGGGGCCCCCATAACGATTAAAAACATGGTCTTGAATTTTTTGTTTCATATTTTCACACTGAGATTGAACTTTTTCTGAGAAAGGTTACCTAACACAAGACAAAACACTCACTATTTCGGGAAAAATCTATTATTTAACCTCAAAAATCTGAATGTTCTTAATTAAAAAGTTGTATGATTTTAATGTTCTGCGTAAGAAAACCACCTAGATGTATGAAAAAAAGATAAAAATAATAAACACACACTATTTTTTTTGTCTATAGCATTTTTATATTACAACAGGAAAACAAGATTTTCCCAAATGAAAGGGGGCCCCAAAATGATGCTGAGCTTCCCCTAGCTTCAAAGCTTAATCAGGCCCTGTTTGTACACTCCTGCTCAAAAGTTTAGCAAGATTTGCAAACGACCAGTTTTTTTTTTCAATTTAAAATCTCATCTCTCGATGAAATGTTTTCAAACATTGGGTATTTAAAGAACTAGGTCTTCCTCATGTTTTTCAGTGAAAATTGGTTTAAGACAACATTTAGAGGGCTGGTAACAAATTGAGCAAAATCAATAATATTTGTGATCACCCTATATCGTTAAGTAAACGAAATAATCTGTAAATTTAGAATATGTTAATATAGACCTAGTACAATTTGTGGATAAATTTGTGTGACGATAGCACGTTAAATAATAGAGATGTAAGCAGTTATTTTAAAGCTCCAAAATAAATCAGCATATGCTTTTTATTTATAACTAGCAGGCTACGCCCGCTTCGCTGGTGACTAAATTTAAATGAATTTTTAAAAGTATTAAATCGATGTTTATTTTTTATATCACATTATTGCTGTAATCCTCGTTTCGGGTACCCGCTGCCTATGGCAGCACATTTCCGCCCGCACTGCATCGAGTCCAGGTTCTCATTGCCTACAGAAAAGGTCTTTCCCAGGCACTTCAATCTGCATATTTATCGACGACAGGGGGATCTGCTATTATTTAAGAACTACGATTTTAAAGATAACTGCATCTCAGCATCTATTAAATATTTTAGTTTTTGAAGCATGTATTTTATAGCTATCGCTGTATACGCTATTTTACCGCATGATTACGACCAATATAACAAACAAAAGAAAAAATGGATTTTGATTTAAAAGGAATTAAATAAAAATAAACAAATAAATTTTAGTCAAACTTAAATTTTAATAAGTTAAATTTAATCCTTTCTACTATACACTATCATTTTTCAGATAAATGGTATAAATAAATAAATAAAACGATTTCCCTTTCAAAGAATTAATTGAAGAAATGAAAAATAAAAAGTTGTTATACTATAAAAATTATACATAAACATAACTTATAAATACGTTTTTTAAATTTTAAATTTAATATACTTATTCTTTTTTACTTCATTACCATTTGATTTTCAATAAATATAATAATAACTAGCAGGTAACGCCCGCTTCGCTGGTCCCTATTTTTAAATGAATCACTATAATGAATTCTCAAAATTGCATTAATTTTTATCACGTGAAAAAAAAGAGAAACAAAATCTGATTAGGAAAAATGTCGCACCGGGTTCTCACTGCATCCGGAAAAAATTCCCAATCTAACTCTTATTTCTATTATTTTTCCCCTTCGCCCCCCTCCCGTCTATCCCAATAATTTTACAAATTCGAAAATATCCGCAATCGATTTGTAAGTATCAAAAACCTCTAAGAACCAGTTTTGAACGATCTATCTCTATTTTTATTTTTTTGCCCCACCACTCCCCCCCTTCCCGCCCCTCCCAATAATTTTAAAATTTCGAAAATATCCGCAATCGATTTGTAGGTATCGAAAACCTCTATGTACTGATTTTGAATGATCTAACTCTATTTTATTTTTTTTGCCCCACCGCCCCCTCCCTTCCCGGCCCTCCTAAAAACTTTACACTTTCGAAAATATCCCCATTCGACTTGCAGGCCTTTAAAACCTATCTGTACCAATTTTGAACGGCCTAACTGTATTTCTATTTGTTTTTGCCCATAGCCCCCCCCCCCCTTACCGCCCCACCATCCTTCCCGCCCCTCCTAATAATTTTTAAAATTCGAAAATATCCGCAATCGATTTTTAAGTATCGATAACCTCTATATACCAATTTTGAACGATAACACTATTTTTATTTTTTTGCCCCCCCTCTCCCCTCCCCCCTTCACGCCCCTCCTAATAACTTAACACTTTTTAAAATATCCCATTCGACTTGCAGGCCTTTAAAACCTGTCTGTACCAATTTTGAACGGCCTAACTGTATTTCCATTTGTTTTTGCCCCATAGCCCCCCCCCCCCTGCTGCCCCACCTGGGGGCTGAATTTCTAAAATTCCAGAAATTGGTTTTTAGATATTTTTATTAGCTATATTTTCGAGCAAAAATTTCACGTGTATCTATTTTTTTGTTTGAGATATATAGGATTATGCAAAATCACGTTTTACGCATGTGAAATCACGTTTTGCCCCCCCCCCCCCGTCCCCCTTGGGGACCGAATTTTGAAAATTCCAGAAATTTGTTTTAGACATTTGTGTTAGCTATATTTTAAAGCAAAAATTTTACGGATATCTGTTTTTTTGTTTGAGATTATGTAGGATTATGCAAAATCACGTTTTACGCATGTGAAATCACGTTTTGCCCCCCCCCCCCCGCCCCCTTGGAGACCGAATTTGGAAAATTTCAGAAATTGGTTTTTAGACATTTGTGTTAGCTATATTTTAGAGCAAAAATTTTACGGATATCTGTTCTTTTGTTTGAGATAGATAGGATTATGCGAAATCACGTTTTACGCGTGTGAAATCACGTTTTGCCCCCCCGCCCCCCTTGGGGACCGAATTTTCAGAATTCCAGAAATTAATTTTTAGACATTTGTGTTAGCTATATTTTAAAGCAAAAATTTTACGGATATCTGTTTTTTTGTTTGAGATATGAAGAATTTTGTGAAATCACGTTTTGCCCCCCCTCCCCCCCTTGGGGGGCGAATTTTGTAAAATCGCTTCTTAGTGGATGCCTACGTCATAGAACGAACATTGTCACAAAATTTGATGCTTCTAGGTTCAGGGGTTTGGTCTGGGCGTTGATAGATCACCCCCTCAGGAAGTCTTCTTTTATATATATAGACTAGTATATAACCCCGTCAAAAATGACGGAATGTGAACGATAAATCTTGAAAACAATGTTTAGATCATGAAGATTACCACGTGATCATTTAAATGTATTTTCAATTTTTGTTTATAAATCAAATGTGTTTCGATATTTTATAATTTTCGTTCTGAAATTAAAAAAATTCTACCCGATCAATAAATATGAATGACAATATAAAATATACAGACACGACATTATTTCATTATTAAAAACATGAAAATCTGACATTGACAGATTTTAATTTAGTGCCAGAGGCCTACTGCTAAACTTGTTAATATCGACAAATTCTTCTTTAGTTAATTCGTGACGATCTAAATTCCATGATAAAGTTTTCATTAAATCAAACCAATGTGTTTCAGCTGCAGATACTGTAACAAATAACGTTGGAAGTCCAAACTGTCTTATAGCCGCAAAACACCGTTTTTTCTCTTTTTCTCAATGAGGGGGAGGTGTGCCTTGGGGAGGACTCATGTCAAAGGTGTGCCTTGGGGGGGGGACTCATGTCAAAGTACTACCTTGGAATGGGACTCATGTCAAAGTTGGGCCTTGGGGGGGCTCATGTCAAAGTTGGGCCTGGGGGGACTCATGTCAAAGTTGGGCCTGGGGGGGGGACTCATGTCAAAGTTGTACCTTGGGGGGGACTCATGTCAAAGTTGGGCCTTGGGGGGACTCATGTCAAAGTTGGGCCTGGGGGGACTCATGTCAAAGTTGGGCCTTGGGGGGACTCATGTCAAAGTTGAGCATGGAGGGGGACTCATGTCAAAGTTGTGCCTTGGGGGGGGACTCATGTCAAAGTTGTGCCTTGGGGGGACTTCATTCAATAAATCCCCATTCAAAAAACCGACTGAAATAGGCCCTTAGCACTATTAAGAGTGAAGTATAAAAATTCGACAACGCTGTACCGACTGAAATAGGCCTCTAGCACTAAAAAAAACTGCTCGCTGACAAAAAATATAGGCCCGACAACACAACAGCAACAACACATCCCAGTGTTCCGTTAAGTGCTCTATTTAAAGTCCTCATAATAAGAATAATCTGGTGTGTCACTCACACGACTTTCTCTTACCCTGAAATTTAATACTATAAGTACAGGTTGGAGATTAAGAGGTAAGATACCGAGTACTGTTATGTAAACCTATGTTGAACAATTCAAATTAGACTTCGGAAGAGTTTTATATGATAATTAGTTCTGACCCCCCTCAACCCCCCGTTTCATTAATACACCTACATTTATACAGAATTTAATTCGGTTATTAAAAATAATTCTGTTTTTGAAAAATTATTTATTAAAATTATTATTTAAAAAAGTTATCTTGTATGATAATACAGACGATTTCCATATTAGAGAAGTAGTATAACACTAAATATCCAAAAAAAAAAGTTGAATTTATTCTCAATATTAAAAAAAAAAAAAAAAAAAAAAAAAAAAAAAATTTTTTTTTTTTTTTTTTTTTTGTTAAAAATGAAAAAAATCGATAACTTTATTTTAAATTATCGCAGATCGATGGTTCAACCATTCGTTTTAAACGTATTGTCGAGCTCTTTTGAAAGATACCCATCATGAAAATTTTCTCCCCTCGAGGGGGGGCGGCGAGGCTCCTACATACACAAAAAAAATTTCCCAGTTGACTATCTCCATTACAAAAAATATATATTCGTTTTATTTGGTTTAGTGCAGTCTATAGATGTTAAATTCTACTTACCTGCGATTTCCCCCGTAGACGTAATGTATTTAAATACTTTTGAATGTCCCTGTACACGAACCTCTGGCTTCATCTTAACGAAAAGCTTACTGTAGCATCCCTATATGATACACATTTAGAATACCGAGTTTGGAATTTCTGCTACTATTTGTTCTTGATATGCTGATAACAGACACACAGACATCCAGACAGACACACACACACACACACAGAGACCATTCGCTAAAAATATGGTTTTCGTATTCAGGGGACCTCAGAACATGTAAGTATAACAAAAACCCACGTTCGAAAATTTGACCCTAAAACAATACTTTCTCGACCCTATGGGTAAGAGAAAGTAAAAAACTATTCACTTCATTTTACCAAAATACTTTTTTTTAAGACTATCGAAGATCGTGTTTTCAAATACGCAAGCGAAGTGTGACGTCACTGACCTTCCGTGGATGCAAGAAAAAGATTCCCTATGTTAATCGTCCATTGGATTTTTTGTAAAAAATTATTAAAAATCGAGGAAAATTATTTCCTGATTTTAATACCTGTATTTGTGTATAGATATGCTATCGTATCCATGTGTTAGATTGAGTTATTTTGCTGTCAAATTGACAAAATTTTAAATTTCAAAACTGTGTCATCTTTGTCGTTTTTTGTATTTGGCGATTAAAAACATAATACGAAAATATACATGACAGATGTTTATTTTCGTAATGTGTATTGTACGAAATATTGTTTCATATAATTCATCGCTCTCTTAATATAAGTTGTTAAAATAACCATGATTTTTGAAAGGAATTAAATATGTTCGCCAAAATAATTTGGCGATATTTTTTTTTTCCGCCAAGGATGAGATATATTAAATCTATTCCGCTGCAACATATGAGTATCTTATATCAGACACTTTATTTAGACATTTGAAAACAAATTTGACTTCAAATTATGATAGAACATTTATAATTTTCCTTTTAATTAGTATATTAGTTGGATATTTATTGTGTAAATATCATCCTTTGAAATGAAATGTTTATGTTTTGAATCGATTATGGAAGTTTGCCATTTTTTTTTCTAGAGTTTTGAAATTTAAAATTTAAATTTTATCGATTTTCCAGCAAAAACAACTTAATCTAACACATGCAGACGATAACTAATACATATCTATACCGAAATATGGGGATTAAAATCGGGAAATAATTTGCCTCAATTTTTAATAATTTTTTACAAAAAATCCAATGGGTGATTAACATAGGAAATCTTTTTCTTGCATCCACTGACGGCCAGTGACGTCATCACTTTGCTTGCGTACTTTCTAACTAACTATCCAATAATTACAGACACTCCATTCTAACCCAAATTCAACTCTACTCGATTCTTCCAACCAGCTATCTCACCCGCAACATCGCCAAAATATTCGGGATCCAGCTAGGGTCTTTCTCATTCTCAACCGAACATTTTATCTTGACTCGACATTATCATCTTAGACTACTCTACTTTCAATACTCATTTCAACTGGCGACCTTTACTTGCCCAACCAAACATTCTATCCCAACTATAAATTTACACTAATTTCAAAACTAAAATCAACTGGCGACATTTACGCACTGAATTCAACGCCAATCATACCTTACAATGTAAACAAACAATGAAGCTTGATAAAAATATTTAAAGACTTTAATATGCTTTTACAAATATTTTAAGAGTTTTAAGGCTTTAATATGTTTTAGAAATACTTTAATTCTTTTTTTTTTTTTTTTTTTTTTTTAAGAAACAGTCAAAGAGTCGTTCATTCGGAATCCATTTGGAATTTGTATTTTCTGAATGGCAACAGTTTTGGTTTGTTTTTATTTGGTATTCCGTTGCTTACAATCATGAAGTTACATTATTCTAATTATAGGTTCATGTGATCCATTATATTTAATTCAGACCTTTAAACATTACAAATGAATAGTTTTTTAAGGTTTTAAGGAAAATAAATAAGAATACGTGCGATACAAAACATATTATATGTATGTTTCTTGAAGTTGAACCACCTCAGTGAGTTGAACAAACGGAAAAAAAAAAAAAAAAAAAAAATGGCTGCCAAAAGTTTTTGTTTTGAAGCGGTACTAACCGGATTCGTTCATGACAGATGAGGATCATTATATATATTAATAATAATAATAAAAAAAAAAAGATATCGCCTTCTAATGAAGGAATTAAATAAAATATAAATAGCGTAATAGCCGTTGCTAAGATACGCAGACGATTATAAGTTTTAGAAAATGAAACAGAAAAATCAAGGGATAAAATCCAAAAAAAAAAAAAATATTTTTAGAATTTAAATTCGAAAATCCAAGAAATATATAAAAATATAATCCGCGATTGTAATGAAATGCTCGCCTTCTGGTGGGCTAAGGTGAAATTACAATTGACATGATAGCTTTCGGCTTTCTAATAGACGCCATTGCTTGCCGATGTTTAGTTTCACATATATTTATTGAATAAAAATGAATAAATCCGGTAAAAAAGATAACACTTACTGTTGTGTGCCACAGTGTAACTCCAAAGGATCAAGAAATCCAGAATTAAGCTTCCATTTATTTCCAAATGACAAATTTAAAATTTCAGTTGCTTCGGCTAATGAAAGTAAAGAATTAATCAGATGATTTGGAACTAATATTTGTTCAGCTTCAGTTAAATATCTACTTCCTATCGAACTTTGAATAAACTGAAATATTTTTTCCAAAAGCAATCAATTTTCCATGATGTAATGGCGGAGAAATTATAGCACGAATATTAAGAAGTAACACATATAGAACAAAAATAAATGCACGTGGCTATAATATTTACTAACAACAAAAGCTGAAAAAGCGCCATCTATCGATCATTACAAACGCGGATAGCTGTTGCTAGGGAAAATAATGGGCAAAATCTAAACATTTAATATGTTTAATTCTTTCTACTGTATGTGTATCCGCGTTTGTAATGATCGATAGATGGCGCTTTTTCAGTTTCTGTTGTTAGTAAATATAATGGCCACGTGTATTAATTTTTGTTCTATATGTGTTACTACTTAATATTCGTGCTATAATTTCTCCGCCATTACATCATGGAAAATTGATTGCTTTTGGAAAAAATATTTCAGTTTATTCAACGTTCGATCGGAAGTAGATTTTTAACTGAAGCTGAACAAATATTAGTTTCAAATCATCTGATTAATTTTTTACTTCCATTAGCCGAAGCAACTGAAATTTTAAATTTTTCATTTGGAAATAAATGGAAGATTAATTCTGAATTTTTTTTTTTTTTTTTTTTTTTTTTGGAGTTACACTGTGGCACACAACAGTAAGTGTTATCTTTTTTACCGGATTTATTCATTTTTATTCAATAAATATATGTGAAACTAAATATCGGCCAGCAATGGCGTCTAGATGTATTCGAAAGCTATGCATGTTAATTGTAATTTCACCTTAGCCCACCAGAGGGAGAGCATTTCATTACAATCGCGGATAACTATTTGATTTCAATAAATATAATAAAAAAGATTTCTTGCTCAAATGAATTTAAATAAATAAGTAGTTTAATAGCGGTTGCTAAGATACGCAGACTTTTGAAAGAAAAGGAATTTCTGAAAAATGCAACATTGAAGCCAATATTTAAAATCGAAAACAAATTAATTAAAAAAAATTCAAATTTGAAATTCGAAAAAATCTCGATGAGGTGCACACCTACAGGGTCCCAGGTACCCATCTGCCAAGTTTTGTATCTCTGCGATCAGTAGTGTGAGCACTAGAGCGCAGACAGACACGCACACACAGACACTTCTCTTTATTATTTACTAGCAGGCTACGCTCGCTTCGCTGGTCACTATATTTAAATGAATTTCCGAAAGAATTGAATTAATATTTATTTTTTTACACCACATTATAGACAAAAACTAAAAAAAAGTAACTAAAATTGCTTCAAACCTCGCTTCGGATACCCGCTGCCTGCGGCAGCTCTTTTCCCGCCCGCACTGCATCAGGTCTAGGTTTCCCATGCCTGCAGAAAGATCTTTCCCGGACACTTCAATCTGGATATTTATCGACGACAGGGGGGATCTGCTACTATTTAAGAACTACGATTTTAAAGATGACTGTATCTCAGCATCTATTAAATATTTTAGTTTTGAACCATGTATTTTATAGCCCATGCTATTTACACTATATTACGATTTGACTCCGACTAATGTAATAAAATAAAATGTAGATTAAAAAAATATATATAAACAAATAAATTTTAATCAATTTAATCCTTTTAACTATGTATATACTAACATTTTTCCCGATAAATACTGTAAATAAAAATAATAATAAATAAAAGTTTTTTCTTTTAAAGGAATTAATTAAAAAATGAAAAATACGAAGTTGTTCTACTATAAAAAATTAAATATAACTGTTATAAATACGTTTTTAAATTTAAAACTAATTATACTTAATTTTTTCTACTGCATTACAATTTTGTTTGCTATAAATATAACAAATAATAATAATAATAAAAAAAACTCTCCTTCAAATGAATGTATTAAATAAAAATAAGTTGCGTAATCCACGATTGTAATGAAATGCTCTCCCTCTGGTGGGCTAAGGTGAAATTACAATGGACTCTTCCCACCTGACGTCAGAGGTCACATGATAGAGGAAAAACAAATAGCAGACGAAGTCTTGTTTATCTAAAGCGATTGCTGAAATAACATATTTTCTATTCTTATTTTTGATCAATCGTATTTAATCTGTGTTTTTTTTTATATATATCATCATTTTTAATCCATTTTATATCATTATTCATCATCTTTTGTTTGCTGTATACATTTGCAATCATCATTTAGTTTATACCTGTTATTGATGTTCATGGAGACCATGTTTAAATACTCTGATTTTTCGTACTTAAATCAGTGACAGTGCAATATCGTACTGCGTAAATCCATTTAGACCTGTAACTAAGTTAATTAACTTGTTGTAACACCTTTATGCAATTAAATTAAATGAAAACATTTTTAAATTTCAATTTATAATCCGTAAACATTCCTCAAGAAGCTATTATTTATTGTTAGATCAGTTAATGTTACAGTTACTCTACAATATACAACAATCGATTCTTATAGTTAAAAATAAATAAACACATAAAGTGTTCTTTAAAAATTATTAAATTTACAAATACAATTATTCTACTGTTTACAAATGCACAATATTACTTTTATTTTATTTTATATTAAATATTAACATTTTTGTTCTTAAGAACAATATTTAATTGAATTCGATTCTCAGAATTCGATTATTCGTTTTCCTCTATCACGTGTTTGAGCAGACGATGCTGGGAAGAGCCCATTAACATGCATAGCTTTCGAATTCATCTAGACGCCATTGCTGGCCGATATTTAGTTTCACATATATTTATTGAATAAAAATGAATAAATCCGGTAAAAAAGATAACACTTACTGTTGTGTGCCACAGTGTAACTCCAAGAAAAAAATCCAGAATTAAGCTTCCATTTATTTCCAAATGACAAATTTAAAATTTCAGTTGCTTCGGCTAATGGAAGTAAAAAATTAATCAGATGATTTGAAACTAATATTTGTTCAGCTTCAGTTAAAAATCTACTTCCGATCGAACGTTGAATAAACTGAAGTATTTTTTCCAAAAGCAATCAATTTACCATGATGTAATGGCGGAGAAATTATAGCACGAATATTAAGTAGTAACACATATTGAACAAAAATTAGTACACGTGGCCATTATATTTACTAACAGAAACTGAAAAAGCGCCATCTATCGATCATTACAAACGCGGATAGCCGTTGCTAAGATACGCAGACGATTGAAGCAAAATAATAAATCTATGAAAAATGAAACAAAGAAGACAATATTTAAAATCGGAAAAACATTAATTTAATAAATTCAAATTCGAAATTCGAAAAAATCTCGATTAGGTACACACTTGCAGGGTCCCAGGTACCTATCCGCGATTGTAATGAAATGCTCGCCCTCTGGTGGGCTAAGGTGAAATTACAATAAACTTGCTTTAATTCGGCTTTCATAAGCCGCCATTGCTGGCCGATGTTTAGTTTCACATATATTTATTGAATAAAAATGAATAAATCCGGTAAAAAAGATAACACATACTGTTGTGTGCTATAGTGTAACTCCAAAGGATCAAGAAATCCAGAATTAAGCTTCCATTTATTTCCAAATGACAAATTTAAAATTTCAGTTGCTTCGTCTAATGGAAGTAAAGAATTAATCAGATGATTTGAAACTAATATTTGTTCAACTTCAGTTAAAAATCTACTTCCGATCGAGCTTTGAATAAACTGAAATATTTTTTTCCAAAAGCAATCAATTTTCCTTTATGCAATGATGGAGAAATTATAGTACGAATATTAAGTAGAATAACAAAAAGAACACGTGGAATACACGTGGCTATTATATTTACTAACAACTGCAGTTCAGAAAGCGCCGTCTATCGATCATTACAAACGCGGATATGCCAAAATCTAAAAATTTAATATGTTTAATTTTTTCGACTGTATGTGTATAACTATTTGATTTAAATAAATATAATAAAAAAGATTTCTTCGTCAAATGAATTTAAGTAAATAAATAGTTTAATAGCCGTTGCTAAGATACGCAGACTTTTGAAACGAAAGAAATTTCTGAAAAAGGAAACATTGAAGCCAATTTTTAAAATCGAAAAAGCATTAATTTAAAAAATTCAAATTCGAAAAAATCTCGATGAGGTGCACACCTGCAGGGTCCCAGGTACCTATATGCCAAATTTGGAAGCTCTGCGATCAATAGTGTGAGCACCAGAGCGCAGACAGACACACACACACACAGATACACAGACACTTCCATAGAATAATAATAAAGGAAGAAGAAGCATAAGGTTTCTACATAAGCTGTTGTGTTGCCACAAAAAACAGCGATTATTAACAAGCCTTTATTAACAAACTTCAATATTGAGAGGAGCAAAAGTAGCTTTCGCTGGCATTTCACTAGAAGGGGTTTGTAAGCATTAAGACTATTAGCGTGCTCCTTCTTCATCTATTATTATTCTATGGACACTTCTCTTTATTTATATAGATATAGATATACAGAGTTTTAAAAGAAGATTATTCTCATTTTCAGATACATTAAAAAAACACCTTTGAAACAACATACTGCAATCAGAATACAAATATCTTAAATATCTCATGAAATATGAACATTTTTATGAAAAATGTTTTCACTGCACATGCACGAAAGATAGAAAATTTATTACACAGGTTGAAAGCTAGATATATTGAGCAACTTTCGAAAAAAGTTCATTTGACTAAAATAAAAATTAAGCAAATTGCCGGCAAAATAACGGGCTAAATTTTAGGTATTTTCCAAGAGTTGAAATTTCATAAGGGGTTTTTCACATGCTGCGTAATTAATTTGAAGATCCAGTTATTTCAACCATTTTGCGAAAATTCTTTTTTGTGAAAAACCCCTTATGATCTCACAAATCTTACTAAAACAAAAATATATTAGAGTTACAAACTTATAAGGGGTTTTTCACAAAAAAAGTATTTTTAGAGTGGGGTTGAAATAATTGAATTTTCAAATTAATTACGCAGCATATGAAAAACCCCTTCTAAAATTTCAACTCTTAGAAAATACCTAAAATCTAGCTCGTTCTTTTGCCGACAATTTGCTTAATTTTTATTCTGTTGAAATGAACTTTTGACAAAACACAAAAGTTGCCCAATATATCTAGCTTTCAACCTACGTAATAATTTTTTTTTCTATCTTTCGCGTATGCGCAGTGGAAACATTTTTCATAAAACTGCTCATATTTCATGCGCTTTTTAAGGTATATGTATTCCGATTGCTGCATATTGTTTTTAAAGTGCTCTTTCAATTTAAAACTCTATATTATAAATAAAAAACATGCGGATTTTTTTTTCTTTTTGAGTTTTAAAATAAATGCTAATGTCTCTGTTATTTAAATGCTATCGACACACAAATTCATCCACAAATTGTACTGGGTCTATATTAAATTATCCTAAAGTTACAGATCATTTCGTTTACTTAATGATACAAGGTGATCACAAACATTATTGATTTTGCTCAATTTGTTACCGGCCCCCTAAATGTTGTCTTAAACCAATCTTCCCTGAAATACACGAGGAAGACCCAGTTGTTTAAATATCCAATGTTTGAAAACATTTCATAGAGAGATAAGTTTTTTAATAGAAAGAAAAAAAAAAAAACTTGTTGTTTGCAAATCTTGCTAAAGGAAGTAAAAAGGAAGTCTATGTATATTTCAGTACGGGCGACTACCAACTGCACTCGCTTATTTCCCCCCCACTTTAAGAAAACTGCCAACTGCACTCGGACATGCAAACGCCTCCTGCAACCTGAAACCCCCGTTATGAATTTAGATCCTTCCACTGAAAGTAATGAAACAGAAAACGAAAGATGCAGTGGGAAACTAAAATAAAATAAAACCACTGGACATCCCGACCTCGCTGTGCATGAATCTGAGAACGTCTGTAACTCGGTTCCGTGGCAATCACTATCACGCATGTTAAAAAAAAAAAAACATCACTGGACACCCCTACCTTGCTGTGCATGAATCTGAGAACGCCCGCAACTCGGTTCCGCATCAATCACTATCAGACACGTAAAAAAAAAAAAAAAAAAAAAAACTTCACTGGACTCCCTTACTTCGCTGTGCATGAATCTGAAAACGCAGGTAACTCGGTTATTAAATTATAAATAAAAACTTTCAGCTAGGTTAGTTAGTATAATTCTACCAACAAACTTTTGGGTTCTTCCTATTCAGAGCGAAGGGGTGGTAAGATACAAACTTGCAAGAAAGTAAGTGAAAGGGGGTGACTAGTGAGTGCAGTTGGTATATTTCGAGTGCAGTTGGATAACACCGTTCAGTACATTATTGTATCAATAATATCAGTTTTCAGCTTTAGTTTCAGGAAACATGGGCTTTTATTATTAAGAAGATGTTGCTTTTAATTTACAGCGATGTTATAATTTGAAAAAAGAAAAACTAATAGTCCTCCGTCCTAAACTAAATTCTGCTTTTGCCAGAATTTCATCAAAATCTTTTTTTTATTATTATTATTGAAAGAAAAAGAAAAGAAAATTAATAATAATCAGTATCGTTACAAGCGATATCGAAAAAGTTTTTTTTAATAATTTTGAATTGGGGAAATAAAAAGTGCGCGTGAAATAATATGAAATAAAAATAAGTAAAAAAATTAATTTAATGTTTTTGTTTTTCGGGGGCTGCTCATGCATATAAAAAATGCGTATTAAAACGAGTCGAAGAAGGAAGCGAAATAAGTATTGAGTTATATTACGATAAATACGATATATAATATGATACGATATATATTAGACCTATCGTCCAGGGTTAGTAGGCATTTTCGTTGAAAGAAATAGTTTGTTCGTTCGGTGCAACTTGCACATTAGGCCCGTGAAGTACAACTTTCACATTAGTCCCTTGAGGTACAACTTTCACTTTAGTCCCGTCAGGTACAACTTGCACATTAGTCCCCTTTAATTTCCTTTATATATATATATATATATATATATATACTGGTTTCAATTCAAATTCTCTCTCTATTTCTATTGGCATTTCCCGTGCGTAGAACGGATACAGCAGCTAGTAATAATAATGATGTTCAATATCTGAAAGAATATATATATATATTGTTAAGAATTTGTATATATCGGAGAATTTTTTTTTTTTTTTAATTCTTGCTTTTCCCGCGTTTATATATTATTGCTGGAAAACAACTTCTACAGTCAGCTTTCCATACGTTGAAAGCTATCGATATCGTATCATTTAAAGGATCTTGGCGACTTGGATACACTTTTCTCAACTATAACGGAAAATTACTAGTATTTTATAGATTCTAATATACTCCGTGAATAAAACATAGATAATGTCACTTCGCTTCCATGTAATGTTTACTTCGTTTTAAAATTTTCTGCATTAAACTAAGTCGAGAAGTTATAAATTTTATCAGAGCGAGGAAAAATAAATTGCAACCATAGTAATAATAACGATGATGATACTAAATTCACTGCCTAAAAGAAGAAGAAAAAAAAAAACATTGTTATGAATTTGTAAATGTCACAGGAACATTTTTTTTTTTTTTTTTTTTTTTTTTTTTTCACTGAACGTTTTATTGCCGGGAACAACTCCTACAGGTAATTTTCCTCTCACTAACACATCATTTGAAAGATTTTGATTGTTTGGATACACTTTTCTCGACTATACTGAGAAACTGTTAGTTTTAAACAATTCTAATCATTAAGCATGAATAATATTAATTACAGTGGGCCATTAAATAATTAGAACTTTTATTCATTTATTTATTTTTTTTTTTTACTTTGACATTTCTTTTCTATATAAAAAAAAAAAAAGAAAAAATTACTGGACAAAGTGAACTTGAATTTCAGACATGGAAAGAGCATTTATAAACTCACATTTTTCACTATCGATTTTGTCACGACTGCAGTTAGTGGACCAACCACAATGCACAAATACTTTTCACATGCTACGTATTTAATTTTGAAGATCAAATTACTTTACCTATGTTGCAAAAGTTTTGTTTGTTTGTGTCTGTATGAGAGAGAGAAACCCTTTATGAACCAATAATTCTTAATAAATAAATAACATTATTATATTACAGTTACAAGCCCATAAGTTTTTTTTTTTTCTCCCACAAAAAGGATATTTTACAACGTAGTTGAAATATTTGGATTTCCAAATTAAATACGCAGCATATGAAAAATTCCTTTCGAAATTTCAACTCTTGAAAATATCTATAATCTTACTCATTCTTTTATTTATTTACAATTTGCTTAATTTTACTCTGTTTAAATGAACTGTTGATATAAGTTGCCCAATCCATTTAGCTTTCAATCAACGTAGTAAAACATTTTCTATTTTTTTCGCGCACGCGCAATAATGAAATATTTACTTACAGATGTTCATACCTGAGCGAAAATTACGCATGTGCATTTTATGTTTCAGAATAAAGTTTCTCTAACGTTTTGTCAATTTTTCTGCAAGTTTTGTAAAATTTTGTTAAAATTCTTTCTTGTTATAATAATAATAATAACTTGCCATTAATGTTTAATATATATATATGTATGTGTCTAAATGTTTGTGCGATTCCTACAAAAAAAAAAAAAAAAAAACATACAAATATTGTACATAATAACTGAAAACAATTAAAAGTCATTTGTGCTTTTCCTCAATTTGTGGTTGGTCCCCTATTGTACTCGTGACTAAATCGATAATGGAAATTGCGATAGTCTTCTCTGCATATCTGAAGTACAAGGCCTTTTCTTCTAGTATTTTCTTAGAAAACTAGGGGTTTCTGTCCATTGCTCGCTCCGCTCACCAACACCCCCGAGGGAGACTGCTTCACACTCTCATTTGCTTCGCTTATTAACCCCTGCAGGGGTCTACTCGCCTATTCGCAGCTTTGCCTTTCATTGAATAGGAATATTTATCTATCTATCTTATCCTATCTATCTATAATAATAAAGGAAGATCTCTGTCTCTTTGTCTGAGCATCTATACGTCCAGCCCCTATTGAACGCAGAACTACAAAATTTGACATACGGGTGCTCAGAAGCCTGCCAGAGTGCATAGTGAAAAAAGAATTTAAAAATTTTAATTAGTTCCGGAGATATTAATTAAAATGTCGACCAATGTCTAATTAAAAAGCGAGCCGATCGTATTTTCCGACCTCCAAGTAGAGTTCAGCCCGTTCCTCAAAAGAAGAAACACAGACAGAAAATTTCGCGCGTTTTATTAAAGTCATCCCAGCTTAGCGGTTGCAGATATTGAAAATACACCTGTACCACGAGAAAGAGCATTTATTACCGATTCTTACGGCACAATTTTTTTTTTTTTTAAATACGGTATTTTAATATATATATATATATATATATATATATAAAAGTTTTAAAAAGGATCCACAATTTCTCTTTTTCTCGATCGCCATTTTTGAATCGCCCTGTACGACAAAGTAACTGTTCCATTTCTTAACAACGGATATATTTAGAAAGGTCATTTAATCCTCTTTCCAACCATATAAACATTTTAACAAAATACGGATTAGCGATCCATATTTTTAGATTTTACGAAACATCGATTTTTTTCACAAAACATTTTATAACTCAAAATCTTTTTGAAATAAATCTTTTTTTTTTTTTTTTTTTTTTTTTTTTTACATGAACAATATTCCTGTGACGTCACCGTAGGTAAAATCGCCGAACACGTGGCCGATATTTTGTAAACAAATTAGATTCAAGATGCCATTTTATTGTTACGCATAACATTTTCCTAAATATTTCTGCAGTGAAACTTAATAATATAATGTTCAAACAAGAACAAAAGAGAAATGTAAACAACTGAATCGAATGATAAAGTTAAAACTATTCCATATCATAAAATTGCAGAACATTTTATGTATACACATACACACGTATGACGTATATATATATATAATGAATAAAAGATTAATAAGAACATTTTATACACACACACATATTTATAGACATCAAAGCTTAAATAATTAGAATTTCAATCACTTTAATAAAGGAATTTATGAAATGGAACATCCATTTAAATTTGTTAACATCGCAACAGTTCAAATGGCAACTTTTAATATTATATATGTTGATTAATATTAAAGTATATTACTAAAACTGGATTAAAAACAAATCAAAGGTATCACTATATCACTCTTACTTCAATTTCATATAATCTGTAACTCTTATAAATAATATTGCAAGATAAAAATTTGCAAGCCACAATGCTTTGTTATGGTAGAGTTGAGGATTGTTTCCCTACCCAGCTGATATTCTTGTAGCCTCGAACCCAAAGTGGGAATATGGTCCATTTTTCCCCTGAACCGCGTTCCTCAAAAGAAAAAGCAGAGAGAGAAATTTTCGCGGGTTTTTGTAAAGCCATCCCAGCTAAACGGTTCCAGATATTGAAAATACGCCTGTACCACGATAAAGAGCATTTATTACCGATTCTTACGGTACAAAGTTTTTTGAAAAATACGGATTTTTTATATTTTTAAAAAAAGTTTTAAAAAGGGTCTAAAATTTCTCTTTCTCGATCGTCTTTTTTCAAACGCCCTGTACGAAAGAGTAATAGTCCCATTTCTTAACAACTGGTATATTTTGAAAAGTCATTTAATCCTCTTTCGACTTATAAAAATTTTAACAAAATACGGATTAGCGATCCATATTTTTAGATTTTACGAAACATCGATTTTTTCACAAAACATTTTATAACTCAAAATCTTTTAGAGATAAATGATTTTTTTTTTTTTTTTTTTTTCTTTTTTTGTATATAGATCTCAATTAGACGAATCAGATCTCAAAAGATTGAGAGTTTATTTCAAAAACTGAATCAGTTATAAATTTTTTAATTTTCTGCATCCGTGTACTTTTTTTTAAGATTCTGAATCGCGCTTATCGCGTTTGCGGGTCGAACAATACTTAGTATATTGGTTACCTCGGAAACTCTCTTTTAATTTCGCAGACGATATTTCGAAATTGGAGCGAAAGAAAAATATCTTTTACTGATCGAGGTAACGCGTTTTTTGACTGCGATTAAAAATTGTAAATTTCAAAATATTTAACCTGATTTACACGTGTTAAGGTCTCCTGATTAGGTTTTCTTTTGTATCTCAGCTACTAATTAAAATAATTTCATAAGTAATACATCATTTGAAAGCTTTGTTGATTTGGAATTGAACAGTAGATTACAGAAATTTCTACCGCCAGATGGCACTGTAATATTTTAAATTTTAAATATTTCAAATTCTAATTAACATTAAATTACTTTTTAATGCATCATTCGAAAGATATTTTAAAGTACTTTTATATTATTGAAATTGGAATTCGAGATTTCCCCTGATTTATATGTTTTAAGGTGTCCTCTGAGATTTAAATAATTTCATAAGTAATACATCATTTAAAAGCTTTGTTGATTTGGTATTGAACAGCAAATTACAGAAATTTCTACCGCCAGATGGCGCTGTAATATTTTCAATTTTCAATTTTCTAATGAGCGAGGAAGGTGTTGTAAGTTCCAAAACGGCGATAAGGCGTCGCAGGCGCCACCGAGCGGGACTTTGCTAAGGTCAGAAATTTGAAAGATCATAAAATGGTAAGCGAACAGGCTGTTTCAGATATTGAAACGGGAATAGGGCGCCGCAGGCGCTACCGAGCGGGAATTTATTGCGTTTAAATTTTTCAATAAAGCTATTTTCACTATATGTCAATAAGCTGTTGTAAGACCTGAAACGGGAAAAGGCGCCACCGAGCGGGAGTTTTGTAAAGTCGAGTTTTTTAAGGATCGCGAACCAGCTGGTCGCCGAAGGTGGCTAGTAATATATAGCACAAGACAAAAGTAGAAAGATATTATAGAAATTCTCATATTTAATATCACATTAAAATACACAATATTTTAAACTATATCGTTTTTTAAATGAAATAATGTGTCAAAAATCTGTTTTAACGTTCGACAACTTAATAACAGTTTGCCACTGTTTTGGGTGAAAACATATTTTACAGCTAGACATACAAAATAAACGACGGCGACAGAAACTTTTTTTTTAGAACACAGCGAAATTCGTAATACCTAAACCATTTAGCGTTACAGATTTAATATATGACTCCCTGCTTCTCTTGTAGACATTTAAATTTTTGTCACTATTTGGCTATGAATTTTAGGGTATAATTGCTTGTTTTAAAAAAATATAAACTTATATTTTCTAACGCCTATATTTTTACTTTCTTCTATATGTAATATAGAGAAAGTATTGGATTCGTAAAAATTTTCGACCTCGGGTTTTTGATGGATTTACACGTTTTGAGAGCTGTAGAACACGATTTGACCCTTTTTAGAAAATGTCTGTCTGTCTGTCTGTCTGTCAGTCTGTCTGTGTGTGTGTGTGTGTGTGACAAAATTTTGTGGCAACTGTATCTCAGGAACAACTGCACAGAATTTCATACAAATTAGTATGTAGTTGCACCTTGACATAAATTAGTGCCTATCAACTTTTGGTAAAAATTGTCTTACAGGTTGCGTTGCCATCCCGCTTTTTCTAAATTTTTAACATGGTGATATAGGACAAAATTTTGTATAAATGTGTATAAAGATAATTATTTTTTAGTAATCATTATGAAATTTACAAGAATTATTTATAATAGAGGTAGTCAACTGGGGAAAAAATTTTGTATGCGTAGGAGCCTCGTGAACCCCCTTGGGGGGGAAGTCCCCCCTCGAGGGGAGTAAATTTTCAAGATGGGTATCTTTCGAAAGGTCTCGTCAATACCTTTAAAACGAATGGTTGAACTATAAATCTGTGATAATTTAAAACAAAGTTATCGATTTTTTTTTTTACTTTTAACAAAAAGTAACTTAGAAAAAAAAAATGTATTTTTTTTTTTTTTTTTAACGAAATTTAACTAGACTTGGTATTTAGTTGGCCCCTGACATAAACTGGGGCTGATTAGATTTGGGGATCAATCACTCAACAGGTGGTGCTGTGATCGTATTTTTTCTAAATTTTTAACATGGCAGTATATAGGATAAAATTTCGTATAAATGTACATAATGGGAGTTATTCTTAACCTATGATTGTGAAATTAATATGAATTATTGATAATAGTAGTAGTTAATTAGGAAGAAAATCTCGGCCATCGCTTCCCTCCCCCCAGGGGAAAGTACCCCCCGGGGGAGGGGGGGTATATTTTCAAGATGGGTATCCTTCGAAAGGTCTCGTCAATATCTTTAAAACGAATGGTTGAACTATAAATATGTGATAATTTAAAACGAAGTTATCGATTTTTTTTTTTTTTTTTAAATATTGTTACTGTGTGAATTTGTATAAGAAAATATAGAAGAAAGTCTTGTGGTGGCCACAGCATACTAGTTTTTATTTATAATTCAATTCAGAATTTAAAAATTTTAATAAATAATAATTATTTAATTTTCTTAAATTAATATATATACATATATGTGTGTGAGTGTGTGTATGTATGTATGTATGTAGGCTTAGAATTTTTGCTATTTGTAATATTTATAATTTTCTACGACTCAATAAATAAATTTTAGCTTGTTTTAGATATAAAATAAAGTAAAAATTAAATAAAATGTTTAAATAATTAGTTAACAAACAACAACAACAACAAAAAAAAATTATAATTAAAACAAAACTGATATATATATATGGGAAATTATATTTCCCGGCTATCATCTCCACTGTGTGATGTCACTGTGTACGCAGCTATCACGTGTGTACGTCACTGTGTATCACCCCTTTCACTGTATGCGTGCGCACCTAACGCGCGCTAGTTTAGTTATTGAGTTGACGTGGAGCGGTTGTGTGAAAGACAGACGGTCTTCTCCGCTCGTAAAATATGTATATGTTAGTGTTTCTGTAATGTCCCTTTTCTTTATTTAATAAATGTTGTAATGTTATACTGGTCTGTAGCCGTTTCCCTATATTTTTGGGGGCTCGACCTATCCCGTTAAATTCTCCCCTAGATAGACGTTACAAAAAAGTCGCTACTTTGGTTTAAAAAAAAAACAGTAGCTTGAAAATGTTGTTCTTCAAAATGTTATTTGTTTTAAAGTGGCTGTGGACATTTTTTTTTTATTCTGTGGACGATTATTTTATTTATTAAAATTTTACGATTCAAGAAATTTTTTTCTTCATTCGGACGTTGAAAAAAAGACTGTACTATAACTCTGAACACTGGACGTTGTTCAACAACAGACGTAATTTGCCGTTTTTTTTAAAAAAAGCTATACCAGAGTTGCAAGTAATATTATTAGATATGCCAACTTTATGCCGATGATTTGGAGTATATCAGTATTAGTGCTTCCTTCTTCATGCTCGACGTATTCAAAAGTAATTCATTTTGACGTATGAGTTCGTTTTTCAAATAATAAGAGCATTCCACATGTAAGTCATGGATTCATCATCTATTTTATCCTGCTTCATAAAATGATTTAAACAGCGCTACACAGGACTGCCTTTAATGTCAGAGGTAGGCGCATGCATTTTTTTTCTTTGCATGATAGTAGTATAATAATAATAATAATAATAATAATAAAGATTTTTTTTTTCTTTGTAGTTTAAATTTCGATTCAAACTAATTTCTTGCCGTTTTATGCCCGTTTCACAATTATTTATTTGTTCATTTTTGTATAAATAAAGAATTTTTTCCCCCCATATTAAATTACTTTCCATGAATAAAGAGATAGTCTGTTCCCCAATATTTATCTATTGTTACTAAAAATATATATGTTCTGGTTTTAATCCATTTTTTCCCCAATATTTACTTAAAAAAAAAAAAAAAAAAAAAAAAGAACAGTTTTTTTAAATTTACTTCTGTTTCCTTATTTTATTTTTATTGCATCCTAAAAATGGCCCTTAAATTGGGCGACCTTCCGCTAGTTGCAAATTCTTTGAAATATTCTAAAACAAATACCATAAAATTGCTAAACACGCTATTAGGATACCCAACATTTGATCATCAATCGCGTAAACGTATGCGAAATTTTAGCGGTTTTACTGCCGATTTCGACATTAATAAACATCAAGAACAAATTTTAAAATCATTTTCTTTGTCCGATTTTATATCAATCGCTAATTCGCTACATTTAGAACCAGTCGGTAGTAAGGAAAATTTATGCAAAGAAATTTTTAACGCACTTACTAATTTATCTGAATTTCAGAAAACATTAGATACTAGTTTTTTGTCAGACGAAGACGATCTCAGTGTAAATAATCATTCTGTTGAAACCCATTCTTCGATCGTTCCAAATAGTTCTGTTTTTCAAACCCAAAGCGAAACTTTCCCTTCGGGTGTTCGAAATATTTCTCCGAATGACGCTGCAGACGCAATGTCTGATTTGAGTAATCATTTCTGGTTTCTCCTCAGAGATTTAGCTAGCACATGTAGAACTTTTTCTGGAAATGATTCATATTCTATTCGTAATTTCTTTAATGACATTGAGGAACAATTCTGTTTATTTCCTAGTCTTACCGATCAACAAAAACTTATCTTTGCTAAACGTTTAATTAATGGTTCTGCTAAAACATTTTTATTTTCGCAACGAAATCTTAATACTTACGAGTCATTTAAAACCGCGTTAATTTCTGAATTTTTGGATACCATACCATCCATCGAAATACATAAACAGTTAGAAAACAGAAAAATGCGTCCTAATGAAACTGCTACGCACTATTTTTTAGCGATGCGCGAAATTGCTAAGCGCGGTAATGCTATTATTGACGATTCTTCAGTAATTCAGTACACCATTCAAGGTATACAGGGCAACCCCTCTGAAAAAATTCTTCTCTGTGGAGCAAAATCTTTTTCAGAATTTAAAGAAAAATTGCGTATTTATGAAACTGCTGTTAATACAATACACTTAAATCAACGAAATTCATTTAATTATAAACAAACATATGACAGTCGAAAACGCAGTACTGGTCACACACAATCAGCTTTCACTCGCGAATCCAAATTTAATATTGGTCCGGCATCTCAAAATAAATTACGTTGTTTCAATTGTAACAATATCGGTCACTTATCTAAATTTTGTCCTAACCGTTCTCGTGGCCCTAGGTGCCTTGCATGTGGTCTTTTTGGACACAAGTCTACCGATTGCCGCCGAACCGCTGCAAATGACGGACCTCCTTCTAGAGATAGAGTTAACACTGTACATGAATCGCATGCTTCTCATATGTGTAAACAAGTTAAAATTAGTGGTAATGAATTAACTGGTTTGGTTGATACTGGTAGTCAGTTAACCCTTTTGAAACATTCTGCATGGTTAAAAATAGGTTTCCCACCTTTGTCAAAAATTAATAAATCCTTAACTGGTTTTGGCTTTGCGCGTATACATGTTATTGGTACTTTTAATTCTTTTATTACTATAGACGATCAAGAGTTTTCAGCAACTATTTCAGTTGTACCCGACGTTTCCACATTTTATGACCTTATAATTGGATGTGACGTCGTCCAACAAGCGAACATTAGCATTTCACCCACCGGTGTTACTTTTTCTAGTTTTTCACAACAAAATGAGTGTACCGCAGATCCAAATTTTATCATGACGATCACTGACGATAGTCCCAAATTTGATATTGGCCCTAATGTTTCACGACATATTCGTAACGACATTAACAAACTGTTGTCGACCTATAAACCTAATAAAATCAAAACTGCGAACATTGAACTTAACATCACTTTAACTGACGATACACCTATTTTTCACTCACCCCGACGTCTACCCTTTACCGAACGAGACATTGTAGACGCACAAGTCTCTGAATGGCTTAAAGATGGTATTATCGAACCAGTGTCCTCCCCATATGCCAGCCAAGTTGTAGTTGTTCGAAAAAAAGATGTAAACACAGAGTTTGCATCGATTACAGGAAGCTCAATCGTAAGTTAGTTAAAGATCACTACCCCCTCCCCCTAATTGATGATATTTTAGATCGACTTCAACATGCAAAAATTTTTAGTACGATAGACCTACGTAATGGATTTTTTCATGTACCCGTAAACAAACAGAGCCGCCCTTTCACTAGTTTTGTAACCCATAACGGTCAATTTCAATTTCGCTACATGCGTTTCGGACTTAGCTCCTGCCCTTCAGTGTTCATGAGATATATAAATGCCGTTTTTAGAGACTTGATTGCTGCCGGCATAGTACTCCCTTATATGGATGATCTTGTAATTCCCGTGAGTAACGAACATGAGGCCGTAGAACGTCTAAAAACTGTTCTTCAAACAGCTAGCGAGTACGGACTCGACATAAATTTTAACAAATGCCAATTTTTACATACCAAAATAGATTTCCTCGGTCACATAATAGAAAATGGCAAACTTTTGCCATCCCCTTCCAAAACTAAAGCTGTTTTGAATTACCCAGATCTGAAAAATGTTAAAGACGTACGTAGATTCCTTGGCCTTACAGGATATTTTAGGAAATTTATTCCTCATTTTTCTACCATTGCAAAACCCTTAAGTGATCTTCTGCGTAAGGACACCCCTTTTCAATTTCAAAATGAACAAAGAGCCGCATTTCAAAAATTAAAATATTTACTTTCCCAAGAACCAGTTCTCAATATTTTTAATCAAAATTCCCCTATTGAGGTACATACAGACGCGTCTATAGATGGCTTGGGGGCAGTCCTGTTGCAGAAAAACATGCATGATAATAAATTCCATCCAGTCTTTTATTTTTCGAAGAAAATATCGGATAACGAAAGAAAATATACTAGTTTTGAACTTGAAGTCCTGGCTGTGGTAGAAGCCCTCAAAAAGTTTAGAATCTACCTGCTCGGAACAAATTTCAAAATTATCGCAGACTGTGATGCGTTCGTCAAGGCACTTAATAAAAAAGAAATAAATTCCCGCATTGCACGATGGGCTCTGTACCTTCAAGAATTCCATTACAATATTGAGCATCGAACAGGTTCCCGCATGGCACATGTGGACGCTCTAAGTCGAGCTCCACAATGTTTCATCATCCAAGATAGCCTTCATCTAAAACTCTTGAAAGCTCAGCAATCTGATGAAGAAGTTCAAGCATTAAAAACACTTTTGCAGTCCACACCCTATGATAATTACATTATAAAAAACAACCTTCTGTATAAAACAGTGAACGGTGTCGATTTACTCGTCGTCCCTACAGACTTACAGCATAGTATAATTAAAGAAGCACACGAGCGTGGACATTTTGCAGCACTCCGTACCCAAGAGCTAATAAACAAAGATTTTTATATACCTCACCTCAAAGACAAAATCGAAAGTTGCATTAAAAATTGTGTAACGTGCATACTCTATAATAGAAAACGAGGTAAACAAGATGGTTTTCTCCACCCAATTGATAAAGACGATGCACCCCTGCACACATACCATGTTGATCACCTTGGTCCCCTAGCTACTACATCCAAGAAATACAAACATATTATGGTTGTTGTAGATGCGTTTTCCAAGTTTACCTGGCTGTACCCCACAAAATCTACAGACGCCGCAGAAGTTATCAGCCGACTAGAAAGCCAACGATCCATCTTCGGTAACCCCGCCAGAATCATAACAGATCGAGGTCCAGCATTCACTTCCACTGCATTTCAAGACTATTGCCACGACCAAAATATTACTCACATACCAATTACAGCAGGTTTACCACGATCGAATGGTCAAGTTGAAAATAAAATTTCTACTATCATCGCTGTACTATCCAAACTATCATCCGACAACCCTGAAAAGTGGTTTTCCCATGTGCCTGCTCTCCAACAAATCCTCAACTCGACATTTCAAAGAAGCATAAAGACGACACCATTTGAATTACTATTCGGTACCAAAATAAAAAATAAAGATGACATCAAGATCCTGGAGCTTCTCAACGACGAATCTACAAACACATTCCAGAGGCAACGTGAGGAGCAGCGTATCGACGCGAAAAAGCAGATTCGAATAGTGCAAGAAGAAAATCGCAGGCAGTATAACCTTCGAAGACGACCAGCTGCTAAATTCCAAATCAACGATTTAGTCGCAGTTAAACGCACCCAGTTCGGGCCTGGTCTGAAACTAAAACAGAAATTTTTAGGTCCATATAAGATAACCAAAATAAAACCAAACGACACATATGACGTCGTCAAGTGTGACTTCGTAGAAGGCCCATTCAAGACCAGCACATGCGCTGAATTCCTGAAACCTTGGACCGACACTTTTGCAACACTTACTTGACATATTTCTTCAGGACTTTTTATTTTTTTTTAAAACTTAATTGACATAGTTCTTCAAGACTTTCTATTTTTTTTTTTTTTTAAGAACTCTTCCTTGGACATTTTCGTGTGCACAATTCAACTTTTTTTTTTAAATCATACGTTGAACTTGAACTTGCCAGAATAAGAAGAACTCCCCTTTTAACGAACTATTTTTTTTTCATGAACAATTTTTTTTTTCCATGAACATTCTTCAATACCTGATTTTTTTTTTGGTGAAAATTATCTACCTATTTTTTTTTCTACTTGTCTGTATGTATATTAACATCTTATCTTATTTTATTTTAGTATTTGATGATATGATTCAGGTTTTGAGTGTAATATTTACACTATTTCCATTTGGTAATGTATACATTTTTTATTTTATTAATGCAGCTATATTATTACTGTATCTATAATTCTATTATGTAGTGTTGTATATTGTTTATTTTTTTTTGTTTTGTTTTTGTATAATTTAATTTTTTTTTTTTTTTTTTTTTTTTTGTTGTTGTTTAATAACCTTCAGGCGAGGCCGCCTGCTTGGTCATGATGGCCGATATGGGAAATTATATTTCCCGGCTATCATCTCCACTGTGTGATGTCACTGTGTACGCAGCTATCACGTGTGTACGTCACTGTGTATCATCCCTTTCACTGTATGCATGCGCACCTAACGCGCGCTAGTTAGTTTAGTTATTGAGTTGACGTGGAGCGGTTGTGTGAAAGAGAGACGGTCTTCTCCGCTCGTAAAATATGTATATGTTAGTGTTTCTGTAATGTCCCTTTTCTTTATTTAATAAATGTTGTAATGTTATACTGGTCTGTAGCCGTTTCCCTATATATATATATATATGTGTGTGTGTGTGTGTGTGCGTGCGTGTGTTTGTATGTGTAAGTTGTAGAAAATTATAAATATTTCAAATAGAAAAATATGGCTATATAACCTACATATGTTTTTTTTAAATCACAAAAATTCAATTATTGTTTTTTAAATATTTTAAATTGTGGATTTAATTATTCAAAAGATTAAATTTTACAATCATCCATCCTTACAATTGTTGAATTTTAGATTTAATAGCAGAAAGGTAAATAAATAAAATATATACAAACAAAATATATACAAACAAAACCCTAAATAACAAACATAAAAATAAAGAAAAACAGACAAAAAATTAAATAATTAAAAAATAAACAAAGTGTATAATAGTTAGCAGGTAGACTTAAAGCTTTGTTTGAGCTTCCTGATTTGGTTTTCATGTGTATAAATTACGTAACCGCTTTTAGTTTGTTAATATTAGAGAGCAGCTAGAATTTTATTTCGTGCACAGAAAGATATATATATATAAAGCAAGTCGTTGTCGAAGAAGAACGTATTTTGATTAACATTTAAAATCTACATTTAAAGATCTCATATATTTGGAACATGTCTTTGCCTGTAATAACATAGCATCGGGATCCTATACTATAATTTTTCACGAAGCTGTATTGATTGGAGGTCCTACGTAAACGGTTCGAGATATGGAAAATACACCTGTACCACGATAAAGAGCATTTATCACCGATTCTTACGGTACATTTTTTTCTTTTAAATACGAATTTTTTATATTTAAAAAAAAAAAAAAAAAAAAAAAAAAAGTTTTTAAAAGGGTCGAAAATTTCTCTTTCTCTCGATCGTCATTTTGAATCGCCCTGTACGAAAGAATAACAGACCCATTTCTTAACAACTGGTCTATTTGGATAGGTCATTTAATCTTCTTTCGAATCATATAAACATTTTAACAAAATACGGATTAGCGATCCATATTTTTAGATTTTACAAAACATCGATTTTTTCACAAAACATTTTATAACTCAAAATCTTTTGGAGATAAATCATTTCTTTATATATATATATATAGATATAGATCTCGGTTAGACAATTCACTTCTCAAAAGATTGAAAGATTTTTTCAAAAACTGAATGAGTTATAATTTTTTTAATTTTAGGCATTAAACCATTGAATACAGCGAGCTTCCCGTAATGAAATTCTGCAGCCAAGTCGTTTGCGTTCGTTGTCGGTTACCATGACAATCATTCACAGAGGAAACGATGTCTGGTGGGGAAGAAACAAATATAGTTCCCGCCGCTTTATAAAACCACTGGTTAATAAAATCAGCCGCTTAATCTGATCAAATTGCCAGGAACGGAATCAAACCAATGCAAACTACTTTCAAAACCGCCGCTTAATAAAATCAGCATCGCCGGTTAATAAAATCAAAAAGGATAAGATCTCCAGCTTCAAAAATAGACATATATGCGCAAATTAGACAACGAATTTTGATTTTGTCAGCATTTCTTTTTAATTTTTGAAAAGGAAAAGTAAACATAGCAAGGTACCACATTAACTCTTTTAAAAGAAAACATCTGTAGCGTCGTAATCAAATAAGCACCCTTATCACCTGCCCTAGCAAAAAATCCAATAACTGTTTATTTTCAAAGTGTACTAGCAAATACTTTATTAATTTTGAATGAATAATTGATTGTTTTTAAAAAGTCCAACATATAAGTAAAGTACAGTAAAACCTCTCTAAGTTGGATACCTACGGTTCCAAGAAAAAGTGTCCAACTTAGAGAGGTGTCCAACTTATAGGGGTTAGACATAATGTTAATGGATACATTCCGTTCCGAGAAAAAGCGTCCAACTTATAGGGGTGTCCAACCTGAGAGGTTTCACTGTATACATATAAACAAATTTTATTTATAATATTTCTTTAGGGTAGGGTGGGGTAAAATGGGTCGCTTTTTAGCTATTTTCACATTTAATCTTCTGTAGCACTAATAAAATATTTTTTTTCAGTTCTTTAACAATTGTATCTTTACATTTGATTATTTCACAACATTTTCATGTACTTATAATAATAATTTAAAAATTATAAATTGGTTAAACTTAACTGTGTATGTTTTGACCCATTTTACCCCACTGTGGGGTAAAATGAGTCAGAACGCAAAATAATGCCTGAAGAATATAAATACACTAAAATAAGGAATACACTTGTTACATATATAGCTAAATAATGATAGTTTTACATTTTAAAGAAGTACTGCTCGCGGTTATTGCAAAATGGTTCTTCTAAAACAGATACAATGTCAGTTTTTTCTGTTATATCAATATCATCATTCTCAGGAAAAACATAAAAGTATATAATGTTTCATAATTCTAATAAAAACAACTTAGATCTTAATAATGTTTGAAAGAGTGTCTAAGGCAAAACAAGGATGTACTAGAGTTACAAAAGACAGATTTGCTGATAAGAATAAAATATTATACATATAACAAATGCTATGTAAATAAATGAAAAAAAAAAAAAAAAGCTAAGTTGAGAACAAAATAAATCTAATAACCCTAGGCCTAGTGCATCTTTATTCAAAAACAAAATAAAAAGAACAAGAGGCATAGTAAGTCTAAAATTATTTAATTACTATCTGAATTTAAAGAAAAATACATTGTTTAAATGTAGAAACTGAAAACTAAATAAAAATACTAATAAATGACAAACATTGTTTAAATTTAATAAATTATTAAATATAACATTAAAATTAAAGAAAAGAAGCACCTTACATTGCCTAAATTTAACAACATTTATTGCAGTTAATCTATATTTGAAAAGAATCAGCTAAGCCTAACTATGACCCATTTTACCCCACCCAAGAAAAATTTAAATAAAAAAGAATATATTTAACATTTTTCTTAACTGATTGGCTTGAGGTGTTCTCTAGAGTTTCTTCTGTAAAAAAATGCTTCAAGCTTGCACTATTATTAATAAAAAAATATAGATTTTCTGAAGTTAGTTCAGTATGTTTTTTTTCACACTATCATCTTTAGAATGTAAACTGTTCTTCTTGTGTTGCATTTTCATAAACATAACTTTTTTGAAATTGGAAAATGTTATTAAAAACTTGAAAAATATTTTTACAAAAATTGGTTTAAAACATTCTAGTCTAATTATATTTACTTAGCATTATTTATAAAGTGACCCATTTTACCCCACGACCCATTTTACCCCACGACCCATTTTACCCCACCCTACCCTATCAATTTTATAAAAGAAATATGTGTTTGATTTATCAATTTTAAATGAATAATTAATTGTTTTTAAAAAGCCCAACATAAATAAAGTATACACATAAACTAATTTTATTTATAATATTTCTTTATTAATTTTATAAAAATATCTGTGTTTGATGTATTAATTTTGAATGAATAATTGTTTTAAAAAAATATTAATTTAGTTTATTTACAATCCTATAAATCCTTTCATTTTGAAATTTCATTCTAATTTCGGGAATGAGTACATTCTTTTATGTTTCGAAAAGCTCGCCGGTTATAAAAATCAGCCGCTTATTAAAATCACTTTGGCTCAGAACGAATGTGATTTTATTAAGCGGCGGGCACTGTATTTTGCCAATTGACATCAGGTGGTTTTTCTGTTCTACTAGGAATAAAAATTGCAAATTTCAAAATGCTTCAATTTTCTTCTAAATTCTTTCAAACTTACTGTGAGCCATTAACAGCACAAGGGATAGTTGCAGTTCAAATTTCATCGATTTTGGAAAAAATTTACATTTTAATTGCAAATTAAATTGCAAATTAAATACGCGTATTAGAATATACGCGTATTTCAATTTCTAATTATGATTAAATTATTTTTAATGCATCATTCGAAAGGTATTTTAAAGTTCTTTTATATTATCGAAAGTGGTATTCGAGATTTCTCCCGATTTACACGTTTTGAGGTGTCCTGAATCGGTTTTCTTCTGTATTAGCGGCTTATCGATACAACAATTAGATTTTTTAAAATTAAATAAAGTATGAAATTTAGTTGGCAACAGGCAGACGACTGTCTGCGATGAAAAAGGAAATGGTTGTAATCAATTAAGACATCACGTGTTTTATAGTGGGGGAGAAAATTGCAATTTTCAAACATTTTCAAATTTTCATTTACCTTACATTTAAATGAATATTAGGCTTAGACAGCATATTATAAAGCTACTGTTCAATTTTCATGAAAATATATGAATAAACAAAAAAATTACATATTTATAGGATAAAAGATTAAGTTTTCTTTTATATTTTGCAGTATTTTAAATTGAGATATGCCGTTGAAATTTCGTAGTATTTGGTTTTAATGCCCGATAATTCGATTATGAATATTTTTGAAAGAGTAGAATTATTAGGGAGGGCTTGGGGAGGGGGGGGGGGGAAAAAAAAAAGAGTTACAGCGTTTGAAATTGGTTGGTATATTTAGATTTTAAGGCAAGCTAAATCCATTGTGGATATTTTCGAGTGTAAAATTATTATTAGCAACGGAAAGGGGGGGGGCGAGCGAAGGGGCAAAGATGTAGAAAAGGAACGGGAGTTTCGGAGATAACAACGGAATACCCAGAACACCTTTATTCTTTAATATTTTGCAGAGTTTCGAATTCCAATTTCTGCTCACATATCGTACTAAGGATCTTTAACGTTATATAGCCCGGAATTATGCAAGTTTCGGAGAAAACCATGGATAAGTCGGACACAAATCTCTTTATAAAAATGATTATATTAGCTTTATATCGCAGCTTCTAATTAACATAACTTCATAAGTAATATATCATTTAAAAAGCTATTTGAATTAGAATTGATGAGTATATCTTGCAAATCTCTGTCGCCAGAGGGCGCTTTGATATTTTAATAATTCAATATCTAGAATTCTAATTATGCTTAAATTACTTATAACACATCATTTGAAATATTACGGACTTTTAAACTGATATAAGCCGTTAAATTCCTTGCGAGAGTTTCAGAAAAACCACAAAAAAGCCAGAACACCTTTATTACAGTATCTCCAATTCTAATTATGATGCAGACTTTCAAATTACGATACTCCGTTCACATTTCGCATTAAGGATTTTTAACACGCAAGTTTCAAAGAAAAAACACGAAAAAAAATCAGACACAAATTTTGTTATAACAATGCTTATATTATCTTTGTATCTCAGCTTCTAATTAACATAATTTCTTAGGTAGAATATCATTTTAAAAGTCTTTTAAACGGAAATTGAGGAGTACATATTGCAAATCTCTGTCACAAGAGGGCGCTTTGACATTTTAATAATTCAATATCTCCAATTCTGATTATCAGTAAATTACTTATATGGAGAAGATTGGGAGGCCGTAGGCCCCACCGTGTTGCGGATTTGCGACGATCAGAATTTTCAAGATTCTTTATATAGTGAACGAACAAGTTATTTCAAATCATGAAACGTAAAGCGGCGCCTTAGTCGCCACAGAGCAAAAATTTGCTACAGTTAAAATTTTCAAATCTGTTTGCAGTATGAGCGTGGAAGCTGTTGTAAGTTCTAAAACGGGGATAAGGCGCGGCAGCCGCCACCGAGGTGGACTTTGCTAAAGTCAGAATTTTGAAAGATCGTAACGCGGTGAGCGAACAGGCTGTTTCAGGAATTGAAACTGGAAGAGGGCGCCGCAGGCGCTACCGAGCGGGAATTTACTGCGGTTAAATTTTTCAATAAAGCTATTTTCACTATATGTCAATAAGCTGTTGTAAGACCTGAAACGGGAAAAAGGCGCCGCAGGCGCCACCGAACGGGAGTTTCATAAAGTCGGATTTTTCAAGGATCGCGAACTAGCTGGTCGACGAAAGTGGCTAGTATACAATAAAGCCAACACTCCTAACTTAAATTTTGAAGTTACTCTTCTTGGATTATTATTATCACTATTAAACACAGCGCCGAAAATGATCTTTAACCTGAACATGTTATTGATGTTGTCATTACACTATATACCAATAAGTATTTGGACAATTTCGAATTTATACCTTTTGTCAAATATCTGAAAAAGTCCTATAGGAATCATCTTGTAACTTTGGTAGTGTAAAGAACATGTTATACCTCATATATATTTCAGCAAAAAGTAATGTCCTGAAGAGGAAATGGGGACCAGTAAAAAATTAAACAAAAATCAAAATGTTTTCAATCCCCCTGTAAAAAATAATGCTTTAAATGCGTTTTGGCTGTAGCATGTGATCATGAGGATTTTTCTCATTATCTGTATACATTTTTTTGAGGCTACCACATATATTCATGGAGATATACGCCTTAAAAAAAATTGAAAAAAAAAAAAAAAAAAAAATCCGCTCTTTAAATCAAAACACGTGGGGTATTAGACCTAGTGCAAAGACATTTTTAAAAAAATCTGGAGTGACTCCACTCGACTTTCCGAACATTGAGTAACTAACAGTTTTGTAGATAAAATAAAGAAAGAGGAGTTGCTAAACAAACAAAAAAGAGAAAACCATAAGAGTGTTTGAGTATTTTTCTCCATATATCACACGAGGTTTTATTTAACGCTACTGAACTTTGAGCCCTTAGATCATAAGGATAAAGAATATTTCGTTGTGTCCCTGTCAAAAATCTATAAATGCTAGATTCACCAAAATGCTTATAGTTAGTGCAACAGTGATTTATAATATTCATACAAATTTTCAGCTCAATTGAATAAGGCGTTTAGATGCTATCGCTGGTCTCATAGGCCATAAAGATAAAGAATTTTTCTTTGTCTCCCTGTAAAAAAATTGTAAGTGCTAGATTCCCCAAAATCTATACAGATTGAGTATCTGTGACCTATAATATGTGTATAAAGTTTTTGCTCAATTGAATAAGGCGTTTAGATGCTATCGCACTTTTAAAAATTTGGCAAAGAATTTTTCTTTGTGTCCCTGTAAAAAAACTATAAGTACTAGATTCTCCAAAATCTATACAGATTGAGTATCTGTGACCTATAATATGTGTATAAAGTTTTTGCTCAATTGAATAAGGCGTTTAGATGCTATCGCACTTTTAAGATTTTGGTCCCTTGGCCATAATGATAAAGAATTTTTCTTTGTGTCCCTGTAAAAAAACTATAAGTGCTAGATTCACCAAAATCTATAGGGTTCGTACTATGGTGACTTACAATATACGTACCAACTTTCAGCTTATTCGAACAAAGCGTTTAGACGCTAGCGTGTTCACTCACAGACATACACACAGACATACACACATACATACACACACACATACATACATCATCGTAAAAATAGTGAAAACGGACTCGTTGGACCTCGAAACGTATAGAAACATCAAAATCTCGAATTTGGATTTTTGACATGATTACAATACTTTCCTCACTATAGTGTTCGGTAAGTAACTAGCATGTTGTGGCCACCACATGATATTATTCTATATTTTCCTATACAAATTTCTCAGTAAAAATAATTTATTAAAATTATTATTTTAAAAAAATTATCTTCCATGATAATGCAGACGATTTACCTATTAAAGAAGTAGTATAACACTAAATATCCAAAAAAGTTCCATTTTATTCTTAATATTAAAAAAAAAAAAAATCGTTAAAAGTGAAAAAAAAAATCGATAACGTTGTTCTAAATTATCACAGATCTATAGTTCAACCATTCGTTTTAAAGGTATTGACGAGACCTTTCGAAAGGTACCCATCTTGAAAATTTATCCCCCCCGAGGGGGTACTCCCCCCAGGGGGGGTGGGAAGCGATGCCCAAACATGCACAATTTTTTTTACTAGTTAACTACTACTATAATCAATAATTTATATTAATTTTACAATCACAAGTTAAAAATAACTCTCATTATGTACATTTACACGAAATTTTGTCCTATACTGCCATGTTAAAAATTTAGAAAAAATGCGATTACGGCGCCCCCTGTTGAGCGAATGATCCCCAAATCTAATCAGCACCAGTTTATGCCAGGGTCCAACTAAATACCAAGTTTGGTTAAATTTCGTTCATTGGTTCGTGAGATGCAGCGTCCAAAAAATTCGTAATACACAGACACAGTCAGACATTTTCTAAAAACTATCAAATCTTGTTCAGGACATTCCAAAACGTGTAAATCCATCGAAAATCGGAGTTCGAAAATTTTCACGAATCCAATACTTTCTCTATATTACATACAGAAGAAAGTAAAAATTGGCATACATACATTAGACACAGCATACTGCAGTCAGAATACAAAAATGTTAAATATCTTACGAAATACGTGCATTTTTACTAAATAATTTTTGACTACGCATGCACTAGATAAAAAAAAAAAAAAAAAATTCATTTGTATAATTTAAAAGCGAAAAGTATTGAGCAACTTACATAAAACCTCCAAACAAATATCGCTTAGAATCAAAAAGTTATGAGAGATAGAATGAACAAAATTTCTGTGAAAAAAAAAAAAAAAAAAAAAAAAAAAAGAATAGTGTGTTGTGGCCACCACATTACTTTCTTCTGTATTTTCGTATACAAATTCACTCAGTAAAAATAATTCATTAAAATTATTATTTAAAAAAATTATCTCCATGATAATGCAGACGATTTCCATATTAAAGAAGTAGTAGGGTCAGGTGGGGTAAAGTGGTATACTTAAAAAAAAAAAAAATCTGTTACTTATTTAAAATAATACAATCATAGATATAGTAATTTATATAGATCTATCATCCCATTGTTATCATGCAAAAATTTTTGATGCCGAAAAATTTTTTTGGCATCAGCCATATAATGGTGTTGAAACCATAGATATAGTAATAAGACATAGATTGATCAGCGAGAGGGAAAAAGTGAGGCTTTTTTTTTTTTTTTCCGGGAAAGTCACTCTAATGGCTGCCTTTCCCCGAGTAAATTACACACAGGAATACACACAGATAATTTAGTAAATAAAATTTATGAATAATTTATTTACTAAAGGTGAATGAAAAACTCCAGGTACAGTTTCGAATTCATTTTTCTTTTTATTCCTTTTTTCAATACTCTCTAATGGCTGATTTTAGAACTTTTTTTCGGCATCAAAACTTTTTGCTCGATAACATGGGGATGATAGATCTATACATATATTACTATATCTACGGTTGAAACCATTGAAACTCGGCAATTGTAATCACTGAGCTGAAGAACAACTAATAATAACAGGAGACTTGGCATATTGGATAAAGAAAATTATTGGATTTTTAATTTTTTTTTTTTTTTGGCGTTTCTGACGTAGTAATTTATTCGGTTTTTGAAGAACAACTGGAGGGAAATGCTGGACCGGTTTTCGCGTGCCGTTTTTTGAAGGTTTGACTTCCGAGCGTTGCACGGCAAAAAGCATTTGATATCTTTATATTTCAAAGTAAAATTGTGTAAAGGTTGTCTGTTCGAGCAACCTTATGCTAAACATGATATTACAATTTTAAATTTTAATTCTTTATAGTGTATAATAGTAACAGACGACCCGACAAATGTTGTCTGCCATTCAAGGTTTGGCAAACGATTGCAGAAAAACTGGCATACACGAACACTGTGTAAAGGTATTGGAACCATTTGCTCCAGTTGTTCTTCAGCTCAGTGATTGTAATGGACCATATTCCCACTTTGGGTTCGAGGCTACAAGAATATCAGCTGGTTAGGCAAACAATCCTCAACTCGTCAACTCTACCATAACAAAGCATTGTGGCTTGCAAATTTTTATCTTGCAGTATTATTTATGAGTTACAGATTATATGAAATTGAAGTAAGAGTGATATAGTGATACCTTTGTTTTGTTTTTAATCCAGTTTTAGTAACATACTTTAATATCAATCAACATATGTAATATTAAAAGTTGTCATGTGAACTGTGGCGATGTTAACAAATTTGAATGGATGTTCCATTTAATAAATTCCTTTATTAAAATACAAATTCTAATTATTTAAGCTTTGATGTCTATATATATGTGTGTGTGTATAAAATGTTCTTATTAATCTTTTATTCATTATACATATGTGTGTGGGTGTCGGTGTATACATAAAATGTTCTGCAATTTTACGATATGGAATAGTCTTAACTTTATCATTCGATTCAGTTGTTTACATTTCTCTTTTTTTCTTGTTTGAACAGATATCTGATATTAAGTTTCACTGGAGAAATATTTAGGAAAATGTTTTGCGTAACAATAAAATGGCATCTTTAATCTAATTTGTTTACAAAATATCGGCCACGTGTTCGGCATTTTACCTACTGTGACGTCACAGGAATATTGTCCATAGAATCAACGAGATATATAAAGTAGAGTGATAAATGGTAACCCCTGAGAAGGTCCAAGATGAGTCATGTGACATGATCCCCTTGCACCTGCGTATTCGGTGGTTTCCTTGGTTACAGCTAGCATCTTATTTCCAAACATTCTATGGAAGAACACAGTTTTTAAAGTTGTGAAACTCTTTCAAAAAGAATTTATTTTGTTATAAAAATAAATAGGTAGGCGCTGACCAGTAACTTTTCACGGGTAAATTATAGTTGTTTTATTTTGTATGTTTTAATGCAGAATATTTGTTATTTTTCTTTCAACTATTCGACGAAGGCTATGGAAATAAATCATGCATGTGCTGAAAATAATGCATTTTAGGAAAGATCGTACACTTTAATTATTTATTTATTGCTTAAATAATATTTTTATTATTCATTCGAAACAATTTTTCGGACTATTTGCATTCATAGTAGTATATTTCGCATAGTTCGAAATAATATTGTAAATGGCGCCTCTTGTCAAACCCAGCCAAACATTGTCGCCAAAGCTTTTGTTTGTTTACGTTCTATGATTTATACGCCTGCTTTTAGTTTTATTTTCAAGTTCACTTGTGTCCTTATTTTATGTTGTTTTTTAATTGTGCGTAGCAATTATATCACATATTTATTTAAGTCATCATATCAATTTCAAATCATTCTGTAGTTAGATAAATTAGAGTCTTTCGCGGACAGTCGCCAAAAAAGCGATAAACAGCCAAACATAGCAACCTATTGGTTCATGTCACATGATTCATCTTGAACCACGGAAAGCTAATCCTTCATCCATTGAATCAGCACTCTAATGGAAATGGACCATATTCCCACTTTGGGTTTGAGGCTACAAGAATATCAGCTGGTTAGGCAAACAATCCTCAACTCTACCATAGTAAAGCATTGTGGCTTGCAAATTTTAATCTTACAATATTATTTATAAGAGTTACAGATTACATGAAATTGAAGTAAGAGTGATATAGTGATACCTTTGTTTTGTTTTTAATCCAGTTGCAGTTTTAGTAATATACTTTAATATTAATCAACATATGTAATATTAAAAGTTGCCATGTGAACTGTGGCGATGTTAACAAATTTAAATGGATGTTCCATTTAATAAATTCCTTTATTAAAGTGATTGAAATTCTAATTATTTAAGCTTTGATGTCTATATATATATGTGTGTGTGTGTATAAAATGTTCTTATTAATCTTTTATTCATTATATATATGTGTGTGTGTGTGTGTGTGTACATAAAATGTTCTGCAATTTTACGATATGGAATAGTCTTAACTTTATCAGTCGATTCAGTTGTTTACATCTCTCTTTTGTTCTTGTTTGAACAGATATCTGATTATTAAGTTTCACTGCAGAAATATTTAGGAAAATGTTATGCGTAACAATAAAATGGCATTTTAAATCTAATTTGTTTACAAAATATCGGCCGCGTGTTCGGCGATTTTACCTACTGTGATGTCACAGGAATGTTGTCCATTTATATATCTCGTTGAATAGAATAGAACAGAATGTTGATGAATTTTCAAAATGTCTAAATATTGCGTCTTTTAATTCTCCTAATAAATTTATGAAAAGAAATGGATAAGTTATCATAAAAGTAAATTATATTTGACTAAATTATGAAAAAATATAATTTTTATAATCAGTTGCTTTGTTATTATTAGGAAATAAAAACTGGTTTGATTTTTAATGGAATACCTTTTTTAAAGTTCGATATTTTTTAAGATTTTATATTAGTAAGTAATACAGAATTTTCAATCCATTTCCGAGTAAGCCCAATTTTTGCTATATGTTGTGTTTGGCCGTTAAAGGGTTAACACAAATTTTCCTGAAGATGAAGATATGTCCTATCGTTTTAGATCTCTAAAAAAACACTTAACCCCAAAATTTAATCAAATTCATTACATTTATTTCCGAGTAAACCTAATTTCTATTATATGTTGCGATTGGCAGTTAAAAGGTTAAAAAAAAAATTTCCTGAAGATGAGAATATGTGCAATTGTTTTAGTTCTCTAAAAAAATAAATAAATAAATAAATAACCCCAAAATTTAATCAAAATCGTCACATTCACTTCCGAGTAAACCCATTTTATGCTATAAATTGCGACTGGTTGTTAAAGGGTTGACGCGATTTTTCCTGAAGATGACGATAAGCCCATTCGTTTTAGCCCTCTAAAGAACACTTAACCCCAAACTTTTATAAAAATCGTTATAACCATTTCCGAGTAAACCTAATTTCTATCATATGTTGCGACTGGCCGTTAAAGGGTAAACGCGAATTTTCCTGAAGATGAGGATATGTCCAATCGTTTTAGCTCTCTTAAGAACACTTAACCCCAAACTTTTATAAAAATCGTTATATCCACTTTCGAGTAAAGCCAATTTCTATAATATGTTGCGATTGTCAGTTAAAGGGTTAACGCAACGCAAATTTTCCTGAAGATGAGGATATGTCCAAACGTTTTAGTTCTGTAAAAAAAAAAAAAAAAAAAAAAAAAAAGAAAAAAAAAAAGATACTTAACTCCAAACTTTAATCAAAATCGTTATATCCATTTCTAAGTAAACTCAATTTCTACTACATGTTGCGATTGGCAGTTAAAGGGTTAACTCGAATATCTCAAAAGATGAGGATAAGTCCAATAGTTTTTTTCGACCAAAAAAACTTCTAACCAGACAGAACTGGTAGATGGAAACGATAAATTTCTTAACTGTCGTTATTCCATACAAAAAAAAAAAAAGAAGAAAAAGAAAAGAAGAAGAAAAGAGAGAAAGAAAAATGAGTATCTGGCGTTTTTTATTCATCTTTAGTACATAAATTATTCATAAATTTTATTTGCTAAATTATTTGTGTGTGTTCCCGTGTATATTCAGTCGGGGAAAGACATCCACAAGAGAGTAAAATGGCCGTCTTTCTCCGAGTAAAAAAGGCATCACTTTTTCGCCCTCGCTGATCAATCTATGTCTTATTACTATATCTATGATTACAATATTTTAATTTTTTTCTTTTGTATTTATTAGATGGCTACACAGTTTTTTCGCTACAGAAAAAAATAGTGGCAACTTAAAAATTATCATTTTAATTTAAATTACTGTTCTACTTGCAAGATATTTCAGCTATTACTGTTCTAAACTTTTTCCCCTCTTTTTTATAAGAAAATTATAAATGTTTTACAGAAGAATCCGCGTTTGTAATGATCGATAGATGGCGCTCTCTGAACACTGCAGTTGTTAGTAAATATAACAGCCACGTGTAAATTATTATTCTTTCTCCGCCATTTCAACATGGAAAGTCGATTGCATAATATGAGGATATGCAGTGGTGTGATAATTTCACCTTAGCCCACCAGAGGGCGAGCATTTCATTACAATCGCGGATAACAAACGTAAAGTATCAGAGAACATTTAATCACTTGAAGGTAAATTAAATTTATTGTATTTTGTATTCTATGGAATATTTTATCAAGTGGGGTAAATTGGGTGCATTAGGCTTAATTATATGGCTAAATTATTATATAGGTCGTTCTCGCGAAGACTGTCACTATGAGAAAAATTGAAAGGAATGAAAAGCTTTGAAAATTTTTTAAACAGATATATGTAAAATAGCTACATTATAAAAATATAGATCCTACATATATTTCGCAATATTTAAATTAATAAATTAATTCGAAATACTGAAAAGTGAGAGAATGGCAGTTATAATAAAAGGATGATATTTTATTAGAATACACAACTTTTTATCATTTCTTTTTTTTTTTTCATAATTAATGACAATATAATTGTGACTTGTGCAAAATAAGGGTATTAAAACATGAAAAATTATGGAAATACCTCTCATAGAACTCAATGCTTGGGAATTATTTCGGTCTACAAACCAGCGGTTGTACTTCCTCCATTTTCAGTTGGAAACGTCCTGTACTAAAGAAGAATGAAATATATTAATTTCCAGGAATTCCATGAATATTCACGAGAGTTAGAGCGCGGACAGGCAAACAGATAGACAGACAAACCGAAGTCATAAACATTTTTCAGCTTTGTCGAAAAGTTTTAAAAAAGATTTACCGAAAATTTTGCTCCCTTTTTACTTTCCGAACACTATAGTGAGGAAAGTATTGTAATCATGTCAAAAATCCGAATTTGAGACTTTGATGTTTCTATACGTTTCGAGGCCCCTTGAGTCCGTTTTCACTATTTTTACGATGATGTATGTATGTATGTGTGTGTATGTCTGTGAGTGAACACGCTAGCGTCTAAACGCTTTATTCGAATAAGCTGAAAGTTGGTACGTATATTGTGAGTCACCATACCACCATAGTACGAACCCTATTGGTTTTGGTGAAACTAGCACTTATAGTTTTTTTACAGGGACACCAGGAAAAAATCTTTATCATTATGGCCTATGGGGTCAAATTTTTTAAAGTGCGATAGCCTTTAAACGCTTTATTAATCTAAGCAAAAAATTTGTACACATGTTATAGGTCACATTTGCACCAACTGTATAGATTTTGGTGAATTTAGCACTTACAGTTTTTTTACAGGGACACAAAGAAAAATTTATATCATTATGGCCGATGGGACCAAATTTTTAAAAGTGTGATAGCGTCTAAACGCCTTATTAATCTGAGAAAAAAATTTGTACACATGTTAAAGGTCACACTTGCACCAATGGTGAATTGGTGAATTTAGCACTTACAGTTTTTTTACAGGGACACAAAGAAAAATTCTTTATCATTATGGTCTATGGGACCAAATTTTTGAAAGGGCGATAGCATCTAAACGCCTTATTCAATTGAGCTAAAAATTTATATGAATATTATAAATCACTGTTGCACTAACTATAAGCATTTTAGTGAATTTAGCATTTATAGAGACACAACGAAAAATTCTTTATCATTATGATCTATGGGCTCAAAGTTCAGTAGCATTAAATAAAACTAAAACATCGTGTAATATATGGAGAAAAATACTCAAACACTCTATTATGGTTTTCTCTCTTTTGTTTGTTTATCAACTCCTCTTTCTTTACTTTATCTGCAAAACAGTTAATTACCCAATGTTCGGAAAGTCGAGTGGAGTCACTCCAGATTTTTCATTTTTTATAATAAAGAGGTATGCATGTATGTGTATCAGTGAATACGATAGCGTCTAAACGCTGCATCTGATATTTATGTTGGAGGTGACCCACAACTAATGATTTTAATGATGTAGAACTTAGTTTTTACTTTCCGAACACTAAAGTGAGGAAAGTATTGTAATCATTTCAAAAATCCGAATTTGAGATTTTGATGTTTCTATACGTTTCGAGGTCCCCTGAGTCCGTTTCCACTATTTTTACGATGATATATGTATGTGTGTGTGTATGTCTGTCTGTGAGTGAACACGCTAGCGTCTAAACGCTTTGTTCGAATAAGCTGAAAGTTGGTACGTATATTGTAAGTCACCATAGTACGAACCCTATAGATTTTGGTGAATCTAGCACTTATAGTTTTTTTACAGGGACACCAGGAAAAATTCTTTATCATTATGGCTTATGGGGCCAAATTTTTAAAAGTGCGATAGCGTCTAAATGCTTTATTAATCTGAGCAAAAAATTTGTACACATATTATAGGTCACAGTTGCTTGAACTGTATAGATTTTGGTGAAATTAGCACTTACAATTTTTTTACAGGGGCACAAAGAAAAATTCTTTATCATTATGGCCTATGGGGCCAAATTTTTAAAAGTGTGATAGCGTCTAAACGCCTTATTAATCTGAGAAAAAAATTTGTACACATGTTAAAGGTCACACTTGCACCAATGGTGAATTGGTGAATTTAGCACTTACAGTTTTTTACAGGGACACAAAGAAAAATTCTCTATCATTATGGTCTATGGGACCAAATTTTTACTTTCTTCTATCTTCAATAGAAGAAAGTATTGGATTCGTAAAAATTTTCGATTTCGGGTTTTTGATGGATTTACACGTTTTGAGAGATGTAGAACACGATTTTACCATTTTTAGAAAATGTCTGTCTGTCTGTCTGTCTGTGTGTGTGTGTGTGTGTGACAAAATTTTGTGGCAACTGTATCTCTGGAACTACTGCACAGAATTTCATACAAATTGGTATGTAGTTGCACCTTGACATAAATTAGTGCCTATCAACTTTTGGTAAAAATCGGCTTACAGGTTGCTTTGCCATCCCGCTTTTTCTAAATTTTCAACAGGGTGATAAAGGCAAAAATTTTCAAGATGGGTATTTTTCGAAAGGTCTCGTCAGTACCTTTTAAACGAATGGTTGAACTATAAATCTGTGATAATTTAAAACAAAGTTATCGATTTTTTTTTACTTTTTACAAAAAAAAAAAAAAAAAACTTAGAAAAAAAATCTTTTTTTTTTTTTTTTTTCTTCTCTCCCCTTAATTTTATCAAACTCCCACGGTTTCCGTGTTCTGACAAACTTAACTAATTTTTGCTTTTTTCCCCTAATTTTGTCAAAGTCCTACGGTTTCCGTGTCTTGACAAACTTTAACATATTTTTGCATTTTTCCCCTAATTTTGTCTATGTTCCGCGGTTTCCGTGTTTTGACAAACTTTGACAAAATTTTGGGTAAAATGTGAAAATTATTCTAAATTTGTCAAAACACGGAAACCGTGGGACTTTGACAAAATTGGGGGGAAAATGCAAAAATTTGTTTAAGTTTGTCAGAACACGGAAACCGTGGGAGTTTGATAGAATTAAGGGGAGAGGAAAAAAAAAAAAAAAAAAAAAAAAAAGTGGGACTTTGACAAAATTTTGGGTAAAATGTGAAAATTTGTTAAAGTCCCACTTTTTTTTTTTTTTTTCCTCTCCCCTTAATATCAAACTCCCACGGTTTCCGTGTTCTGACAAACTTAAACTAATTTTTGCTTTTTTCCCCTAATTTTGTCAGTCCCACGGTTTCCGTGTTTTGACAAACTTAGAATAATTTTCATATTTTACCCAAAATTTTGTCAAAGTCCCACTTTTTTTTTTTTTTTTTTTAATTATTGTTGCTGAGTGAATTTGTATAGGAAAAGATAGAAGAAAGTCATGTGGTGGCCACAACATACTAGTTAAAATTGCGATAGCCTAGTTAAAATTGCGATTGAATAAGGCTCAGCTGAAAATTTATATGAATATTCTAAATCACTGTTGCACTAAGTATAAGCGTTTTCGTGAATCTAGCATTTATAGGTTTTTACAGGGACACAACGAAAAATTCTTTATCATTATGATCTATGAGCTCAAAGTTCAGTAGCGTTAAGTAAAACTAAACATCGTGTAATATATGGAGAAAAATACTTACACTCTATTATGGTTTTCTCTGTTTTGTTTGTTTAACAACTCCTTTCTTTACTTTATCTACAAAACTGTTAATTACTCAATGTTCGGAAAGTCGAGTGGAGTCACTCCAGATTTTTTTTTTACCATGTTTTTATTAACTTCGATTCTTGTTCGTTTGTTTGTTTCTCCAGTACAAATCTTGCAATCGATTTTTAACTAACTTCCCGACTATCTAGACATTTGAAACTTTCAGAATAGCTCAGAACACGGTAAAAATGCATTTTTTAAATACTTTTAGCCAACTGTTTCGGGTTCCTGCTGCCATCTGCAGCGTTACCAGTACAAATCTTGTAATCGATTTTTAACTAACTTCTCGACTTGCTAGACATTTGAAACTTTCAGGATAGCTCAGAACACGGTGGCAATACATTTTTTGACACTTTTAGTCAACTGTTTCAGGTCCCTATTGCCTTTGGCAGCGTTTATATGATTCGACAGAAAATTTATTTAACTATTTTCCGGACTAGCTACACATTTGAAACTTTCAGAATAGTTCAGAACACCGTGAAAATGCATTTTTAAAATTGTTTTAGCCAACTGTTATGGGTTACTGCTGCCTTCGGCAGCGTTATCAGTACAAATCTTGCAATCGATTTTTAACTAACTTCTCGACTTGCTAGACATTTGAAACTTTCAGGATAGCTCAGAACACGGTGACAATACATTTTTTAACACTTTTAGTCAACTGTTTCAGGTCCCTATTGCCTTCGGCAGCGTTTATATGATTCGACAGAAAGTTTATTTAACTAATTTTCCGACTAGCTACACATTTAAAACTTTCAGAATAGTTCAGAACACGGTTAAAATGCATTTTTTAATAGTTTTAGCCAACTGTTACGGGTTACCGCTGCCTTCGGCAGCGTTACCAGCACGAATCTTGCAATCGATTTTTAACTAACTTCCCGACTAGCTAGACATTTGAAACTTCCAGGATAGCTCAGAACACGGTGACAATACATTTTTTAACACTTTTAGTCAACTGTTTCAGGTCCCTACAGTCTACGGCAGCGTTTATATGATTCGACAGAAAATTTATTTAACTAACTTCCCGACTAGCTAGAAATTTGAGAATAGCTCAGAACACGGTAAAAATGCATTTTTAAAAATACTTTTAGTGAACTGTTTCGGGTTCCTGCTGCCATCGTTAGCGTTACCTGTACAAATCTTGCAATCGATTTTTAACTAAATTCTCGACTAGCTAGACATTTGAAACTTTCAGTATCGCTCAGAACACGGTGACAATACATTTTTAATGCTTTTAGTGAACTGTTTCAGGTCCCTACTGTCTTCGGCAGCGTTTATATGATTCAACAGAAAATTTATTTAACTAACTTCCCGACAAGCTAGACATTTGAAACTTTCAGAATAGTTCAGAACACGGTGAAAATGCATTTTTTAAAATACTTTTAGCCAACTTGCGGTCGCGGAAGTATTAACACTCTTTCGTGGCCCATGCGATAAACTGTCAAATTAAATTTGAAACATTTAGCTTTATTCAAGGTCGTAGCTAAGGGAAGAGTATTTGGTTATTTTAAAAACTGAGAAAAATTTTGCAGATTTGTCGAAATTTTTTTTATTATATTTCATTTTAAACACTTAATATTACGTATTAAATATTGAACCTACTCTGAAATTTTTATCTGGCTAAGATCTTGGCTGAATTAAAGGCAAAATTTTTACAATTGTTTATGAAATACACTAGTGAAAGGCATCTGAAATACTTTATTCCTTAGACTGAATTGCCGTTCGGTCTCGTTGTCAACATCAATCGCCAACTGTGGCAAATGGCATGACAGTTTTCTAATGAAAAAGTTCTCACATTCGGTTACTTACTAAACTATTCTTCCGATTCAACATGTTAAAACAACATTAATTAATAAATGTTCAGAAAATCGACTGAAGTCAATTCAGATTTTTAATTATGAAATTACAAAAAATGAAAATGACATAAGTGGCTTTAAGTAGAGTTTAAAGGAATAAATACAATGCAAATTCATTCGAATGTCAATATGAAACGCACGCATCATATAAATACATATTCATAAACATGGGTTCCCTAAGAATTACACACTCACATAATATTGTTTCGTGTCCGAGAATGAAAGGCGAAACTCACAAAAATTCAATAATTTATTCACAGAAAGTTCCAGAAAAATACAGGTCTATAAACCAAGTATCAGCTTCAATTCAACCAGTAAACACAGCTTAAACAACAGCTGTCAATAGCAAATCCACAGTACAAACTGTATAGCAATAACACTTAAAGCAAGTCTCTTTCGAAGAGGCTCAAAGCAATGCAAGCATTAGCGGAAGCTGGCTGAGAACTGAACTGAACTAGCCTTGGCGAAGAACGTCCCTTATATACTCCTGTAGAAAAGTGTGGAAAATTCCAAAAATTTCCGTATCTCATCAGCCAATGAGATTAGAGCTTCCATATTTGGTATATCCCTAATAAGGATTTTCTCGCCAAGGAGGGAAAAAGTCGCCAAATTTGGCGCCAAATCCATTACCTGCCTTATTGGAACTTTTTAATGCGTTTTTAAGGGAAAATAAGGCTATTTTAACCCTAAAACGACTAGAAATGCACAAAATTAGCACTTTATCAACTTACTAAGCCTATTTGAAAGAATTTATACAAAAATAAACACAATTATTTACAATTTTGTAACACTGCCCCTCTCCCAAGGACTGCACGTCCCGCGCAGTGCAACCCTTGATCAAGAGGCGAAACTGAACAAATTTACACAATCTAAAATACAAAAACTAAGTTGCATATAACGATAAAATATAAATATAAATCAATTGAGAAATATGTACAAATATTTACATTACGCATGCGAAAATTTTACCAGTATTTGCATTTTAAATTTTAATATTACCGTTAATTGTGGTACTTGGCTAGCCTGTTATAGTGCACCACCTTCGGTTTTGATGAAGGTGTTTTAGTGACCGCACCACTACATCATTCAGCCTTTTTAAGACTGTGTACGGTCCTTGCCAGTTGCACTGTAACTTGGGAGAGAGTCCTTTACGTCGAACAGCATTCCACAACCAGACCTTGTCTCCTTCCTGGAACTCATGTTGTGTAGCCTTTAGATCGTACCTTGTCTTCATTTTCTCCGATGCCATGTGAATCCGCTCCCGAGCAAAGTTGTGTACGTCCTCAAATCGTGCCTGGAGATCTTGGATGACTCCTCGGGCGATGAAAGCGTATCGGGTGGTCAACCAAACAGGAGATCACATGGGAGACGAAGTTCACGTCCAAACAGCATCTGGGCTGGAGTATAGCCGGTGGTTTCATGGACAGCACTTCGATAAGCCAGCAGGAACAATGGCAACTTCAAGTCCCAATCTTGCTGGTTTCTTGATACTAGAAGAGAAAGGTTATTCAGGATGGTACGGTTGAACCTCTCGACCAAGCCGTCCAACTGGGGGTATAAGGGTGTTGTCTGGGTTTTGCCTATGCCGAGTAGTTGGCACAGTCCTTTGAAAACAGCAGAGGTAAAGTTCGTACCTTGGTCATTATGAAGTTGTAGGGGCGTGCCGTACCTTGACACCCATTGCTGCACTAGAACCTCTGCGACTGTGCATGCCTCTTGATCGTGAATGGGATATGCCTCAGGCCACTTGGTGAAATAGTCCATCACGGCGAGGATGTATTTATTTCCACTGGAGGTCCGTGGCTAAGGACCCAAGATGTCGAGTGCAATCCGTTCAAATGGCGCTCCCACGTTATACCGTTGCAGTCTTCCTCGACTTCGTTTCTGCGGGCTTTTACGTGCCGCACAAGCATCACAGGATTTGCACCCTTTCTTCACATCCTCCCTTGCCTTGCACCAGTAGAAGCGTTCCCGAACTTTCTGCAGTCTTCATTACCCCAAAATGGCCTCCGGTAGAGCTATTATGCAGTTGTTCTAAAACATCTGGAATTTTTTATCTTTTGTAATACAATCTGCCATCTGAAGCTTTTACCATCATCAGATTCCCACTTTCTGTATAATACACCGTTTCTGATATGAAGAGAGTCCCAAAGTACCCAATAACTTTTCGTAATGGGACTAAATCTGGAAATGTCCTGCCAGGTAGGTCTGTTGCTGGTCGTCTCCTTCAGCTGTAATATTGGCTGTATGACAGGATCTTCCAACTGGGCTTGTCTAAGTTCTTCGTCACTCCATGGTGTTGAGACAGTAACTTAGCAGGCAACCGGATTTATCGGCAGGTATTTCTGTTCGGCTCCAGAGGAGTACTTGCAGTTTTCCGAGCAGGGCTTCCGTGACAAGGCATCTGCATTACCCTGTAGAGTCCCTTTACGATGACGTATCTCGAAGTCATATTCCTGGAGGCGTTGTATGCACCTGGCAATCTGTCCTTCCGGGTTCTTGAACTGGAGCAACCATGTTAAAGATGCATGGTCAGTCCGGAACAGGAATCTTCTGCCATAGATTTAATGATGGAAATGTTCTATGGCTTTTACGATGGCGAGTAGCTCTTTCCTGGTGGTACAGTAGTTTCGCTCCGGTTTAGACAGGCATTTACTCCAATAGGCAATGACACGTTCCTGACCATTAATTTCCTGCGACAGAACAGCACCGACACTCTCATGGCTGGCATCTGTATCAAGTATGAACTGTTTGTCGGGCTGTGGATACGTCAAGATAGGCGATGATGTTAAGGCCTCTTTAAGTCGCTTGAACGCTTTTTCATATTCATCTGTCTACAGGAACTTCTGTTTGGCTTCCGTCAGCTTGTGGAGTGGTCTGGCAATATTTGAGAAACCCTTGACAAACTTCCTGTAGTAAGTGCATAACCCCAGGAAACTTCGTAGTTGGTGTACATTTTTAGGGCGACTCCAGTTCTCGACTGCAGAGATCTTCTCAGGATCAGTTCTCACACCTTCGGCAGAGATAATATGGCCGAGGTAGCTCACTTCACGACGAAACAAGTTACACTTGCCCGGATTCAATTTCAGGTTAGCCATTCTGAGTTTCTCCAGCACCTTTCGGATGTTTCGTAAATGGTCTTCAAAGGTGCGCCCCACAATGATAATATCATCCAAATACACCAGTCACGCTTCATAGGAGTCCTTTTAGCACTATCTTCATCAGGCGTCCGAAGGTGGCAGGTGCATTACATAATCCGAATGGCATAACTTTAAATTTCCACAGTCCTTGTCCTGTGGTGAATGCAGTCTTCTCACGATCATCAGGATGTAATTCTATTTGCCAGTAACTGTTCTTCAGATCCAAAGTCGAGAACCATTTATTGCCAGCAAGTGTGTCTAATGTGTCGTCAATTCTAGGAAGAGGGTAACTGTCTTTCTTCGTGATGTCATTCAAACGACGATAATCCACACAAAATCTTGTTGAACCATCCTTTTTCCGCACCAGTACTATGGGAGAGGCCCAAGGACTCGTTGATGGCTCGCTGACGTCGTTGCGCTGCATTTCATTTAGAAGTTCAGTGACCTCTTCCTGTTTAGCAAATTAAAGTCTTCTTGGATGTTGTTTGATTGGAGGATGATTTCCTGTATCAATTCTGTGCTGGGTGATGTTCGTTCTCCCGACGTCTTCAGGTGTTCGAGAAAAAGGGTCTTCAAATTCTTGGAGTAGCTTCTCCGCAGCACACCTCTGTTCACTTCCTAATTCTGCATTCTTGAGTAGTTCCGTTGTTAATTGCTCAGAAGACTTGGATTCGGTTGATTGCGTGGGGCGGTTGATGCATGTAACAGGAGTGCAGGTTGCTAACACCTCATCCTTCTTCACTGTCCGGACCTAATCGCTGATGTTTGCGACTCGCACAGGAATAGTACTCTTTGAGAGATCAACTAGAGATGAAGCTACCAGGACTCCTCTTGGGCTATTGTCTATATTCGGGTATTCAATCAGTCAATAGCGGAAGTATTGCTTGGTAGGAGGCGTTCCTGAAACTATTATCTCTGTGTATGGAGGGATGGAAATTTCAGACTTGGCTGTTATCTGGCAAATTGGCTGAATATCTTGATTTTCAGTGTTGAACACAGCTATGTCTTCCGAACTCGAATGCAGTTCATTATTCTTGAAGTCCAATTTAAAGTTAAATTTTCTCAAGAAATCAATTCCAATGATTAGAGGATCACTTATATCAGCCACATATGCCATTTGATGGTAACTGGCATTCCCAAAAGTGATGGTCAAGTTCATTTTTCCATATATTTTGATTTCGTCTCCGGTCACAGTCTGGAGTTTAACGCAGGGCGGAGTCCAGATGATCTTCTCTTTTAGTTCTTGAGCCAAATCCGTTCTAATGATGGACCCGTTGGCTCCCGTGTCCAGAATCATCCGGCAGGTGGTGTTGTTAACTTGGCCATAGACGTAAAGTCCATTATCGCCGCCACTCATCGATGAAACATGAAATACTGTAAACCGTGGCTCTTTAATTTCAGGCAACCTCCGCCCCGTGAGATGGCGTTCTCCTAGTTTCCCTGCAGTGATGGTGAAGCCGGGTGATTTCCTTTAGTTGGTCGTACAGAGCAGTTCCTCTTCGTATGACCATCCCCTCCACAGCCCCAGCACTTTATCTTCCGATCCTTTATTTCCTTATTATTTTCCAGGCTGCGCAATCTCTTTAAGATCTCTGCGAGACTTCTCTTCATTTCATTTTCATCAGCAGGCGTATCATTTAATGAGACTGCTCTTATGGTATGGCGGTCTTTACGGGAGGCTTGTTGGGCTGCCTCTATCCTAAGTGCATAGCCTAAAGCTGATTCTACGTCTCTGATGTTGGAGAGTCTCAGCGCTTTTTGAATTTCTGGATTCCGAACAGCATCGATAAAGTACTGAAGAGCTAAGTCATTTCGAGTGTCAGCATGACAGTCTGAGAGTGCTAGATGTGACAGTCTCTGAATGTCCGCTGCCAGCTCCTGCAAACTTCCGCCCGTTTTCTGGTAACGGGATTTTAGCTGGTGGCTACTATAGTCCTTAGAACACTTTTCTCCGAACCGTAGCTCCAGTGCTCAAGTCAAGGCCTCGAAGTCGTTCCTTTCTTTAGAAACATTTCTCAGTATCTCGGCTGCATCTCCCCGTAATGCTGCTGCTAAGTGGACTAACTTGGCGGTAGAGTCCCAGCCGTTAGCATGAGCTATTTACGATGGAAAAACTGCGTCTTATATACATGCCAGGAGGAACTGCCGTCGTAGGTGGATAGCTTAATAAATTCCTGATTCTGAATCCTTCTTTCTTTTCAGTTTCCTGGGGCATGGATTCTAACTTTTCTTCCACTTTTCTCTCCATATCTTCTTCTATTCTCTTCAATTTACCTTCTATATCTGAAAACCTTCCTTTCAGTTCCTGATCAAAATTTTCTTTAACTTTCTCCTCGAAACTCCGTTCTATCCTCGTAACACTCTCTTCAACCTTCATAACATTTTCTTCATAGCTTTGTCTTCAAAACTCTCTTCTATTATCAAAACTTTCTCTTCAAAATTTTCTTCTATCTTTATAACTTTCTCTTCTATTCCATCCATTCTATTTTCCATCACCGTTAATTTACCCTCTTGATTCTTTCACTATTGAAAGCTCTCTCTTCATCTCATCTTGATTAGATTTAATTTCTTCGGTCAAACTGGCTTCCATCTTTTCCTAAACTGCTTTCATTTCCTTCATTTTCTCAGTCAAGCCGTCTTTCAATTCTTTTTGTCCGGTTTCCATACTTTCTTTCATTTCTTTGTCCTGTTTCTATTTTCTCTATCAATCCAGATCTTAACTCATTCATCTGGGCAGTTAGACCTTCCAGAAGCTTCTTCATTTTTTGCTCCATAGCTCTAGTTATCACCATTCACAGACAACCCCACTCCTGACACAAGAAATGTTGTGTACTTGGGGGTTCTTGAGTTGTCCGAGAATGAAAGGCGAAACTCACAAAAATTCAATAATTTATTCACAGAAAGTTCCAGAAAAGTACAGGTCTATAAACCAAGTATCAGCTTCAATTCAACCAGTAAACACATCTTAAACAACAGCTGTCAATAGCAAATCCACAGTACAAACTGTATAGCAGTAACACATAAAGCAAGTCTCTTTCAAAGAGGCTCAAAGCATTGCAAGCATTAGCGAAAGCTGGCTGAGAATTGAACGAAACTAGCCTTGGCGAAGAACGTCCCTTATATACTCTATACGTCCCTTATATACTATAGAAAAGTGTGGAAAATTCCAGAAATTTCCGTATCTCATCAGCCAATGAGATTAGAGCTTCCATATTTGGTATATCCCTAAAAAGGATTTTCTCGCCAAGGTCGCCAAAAAAATCGCCAAATTTGGCGCCAAATCCATTACCTGCCTCATTGGAGCTTTTTAATGCGTTTTTAAGGGAAAATAAGACTATTTTAACGCTAAAACGACTAGAAATGCACAAAATTAGCACTTTATCAACTTACTAAGCCTCTTTGAAAGAATTTATTTAAAAATAAACACAAATGTTTACAATTTTGTAACATTATATGCGCATTAGAGAAACATATTGTTGCGCACTCGGGGCTCGTGAATTTTCTGTGAATGAAAGACGAACCTTGCAGAGCTTAAAAAAATTATTTTCCGATTATTTCGGACGAATACAGGTCTGTTAAACCCAGTATCAACTAAAGTTTCAGCAGAAAACGGAGCTTAAATAACAGCTGACAACATAAAAATCACGGCACAAACGATACCATAGTCATAATATACAGAAATAGGCTGTAATTCAATGGTAGAGTCTTAATCAAGCAGAACTTTCTATTCCGTAAAGTCTTAGCGAGAAACTCACCTCAGTGGTCGGAACGGGACCCCTTTTATAGCGTGCCATTAATTCTGAATTTTACAGTAACTTCCGTAATAATCGAGTTACAACTTGGACAATGGGTCTATCGATAAAAAAGGTTTTTTCACCAAGGTCGTCAAAATAGTTGTCAAGGTACGATAAAGTCGCCAAATTCATCGCCAAGTCCATTACGTGCCCTGATAAAGTGTGTTTTTAACGGAGAAGGATCTTTTTTAACGCGGAAACAAGATAGAAATGCGAAAAATTGACTTTATAATGTGACTAAACCTCTTAGAAAGAAATCACATAAAAATAACTAGTACTATTTAGAAATCTGTAACACTATATTTACATCTATGCATAACACGCGCGATTTTTATTGATCTATTACACAAATATATTCATTATGCATACGTATTATATTTATAAACTAGCAAGCTTTGCCCGCTTCGCTGGTCACTATATTTAAAAGAAAATCTTTTCTATATAGCTTTATGAAAAAAGGAAAAAAACATGTATACTGAAATCGCTCAAAAGTTCGCTTTGGGTTCCCGCTGCCTTCGGCAACGACTTGTTCGTCCTCGCAGTCTCCGATACCTGTCCCTATTTCCTGTGATAATCGCTTACCCGTGGGCTTCCATTTGGGTGCTTCTCATATATAACAGTTTCGATACGGACAATATCGAAAACTATGAAGTAGCCCTTTTATATTTGAATTCCAGTTACATATGAACAACATTATGCGTGATGTACATAATATTTACTTTCAAGTTATTTCCTATATTTATTTGATTTAATCGATCAACCATAAAATGACAGCAATTTCAAGCCAAATATAATATTATAATACTAGCAGGCTTTGCCCGCTTCGCTGGTCACTAAATTTAAGTAAACTCTTTTCAATATACGCAAGCGAAGTGATGGCGTCACTGACCATCCGTGGATGCAAGAAAAAGATTTCCTATGTTAATCGCCCATTGGATTTTTTGTAAAAAAATTATTTAAAAATATCGAGGAAAATTATTTCCCGATTTTAATCCCCATATTTGGGTGTAGATATGTATTATGTTATCGTGTGCATGCGTTAGATAGAGTTATTTTACTGTCAAATTGACAAAATTTTAATTTTAAATTTCAAGACTCTGTCGTCCTTGGCGTTTTTTTTGCATTTGGCGATCAAAAAACGTAATACGAAAATACACATGCCAGATGTATATTTTCGTAATATGTATTGTACGAAATATTTTTTCATATTATTGATTATTTTCTTAATATATGTTGTTAAAATAACCATGATTTTTTAAAGGAATTAAATATGTTCGCCAAATAATTTGGCGATTTTTTGTTTTTTCTCTAAGGATGACAGATATGAAATCTATTCCGCTGCAACATATTAGTATCTTATATCAGATACTTTACTTAGACATTTGAAAACAAATTTGACTTCAAATTATGATAGAATAGTTATCATTTTCCTTTTAATTAGTATATTAGTTGGATATTCATTGTGTAAATATCATCCTTTGGAATGAAATGTTTATGTTTTCAATCGAATATGGAAGTTTGCCATTTTTTTTTTTTTTTTTCTAGAGTTTCGAAATTTAAAATTCAAATTTTATCAAATTTACAGCAAAACAACTTAATCTAACATATGCATACGATAACTAATACATATCTATACCTAAATATGGGGATTGAAATCGGGAAATAATTCCCCTCGATTTTTAATATTTTTTTACAAAAAATCCAATTAGCGATTAATGCAGGAAATATTTTTCTTGCATCCACGGACGGTCAGTGACGTCACACTTCGCTTGCGTATAGCTTTACAAAAATAAAATAAAATGAAATACTGAAATTCCTCAAAGGCTCGCTTCAGGTCCCTGCTGCTTTCGGCAGCGATTTAGTCATCCGCTAAAACTTAGGTGCCTGTCCCTATTACCTGCGACACTGGTTTACCAATAGGCTTCCATTTAGATGCTTATTAGATAACAGTTTCGAAATAGATAGTATCGAAAAAACTGAAGTATCCCTTTTATATTTGAATCCCAATTACATATGAACAACACTATACGTGGTGCACATAATATTTGTTTTTACGTTATTTAATATTTTTATTTTGTTTATCCGATCCACCGTAAAATGACAGCAATTTCACGCCAAATATTACAATATGCTATGACCGGCTACGTCTGTCGCATGAGATAATTAATTTTTTGTGGCTATATATAATTCATGGTTGTAAACCTGATTATAGTACAGCCTTAATATAGTTCTCTTCGGCGACTTTTGAATTTTTGTCACCATTGTAGATTTAATCCTTTGTAACAATAAGACTTAATCACTTGTAACAATATGCTATCAGTGCCGGCTCTAACGTTTTTGCCGCCGTAGGCAAACCTCAAAAGTGCCGCCCTCTCCCCCCCCCCCCCCCCCCGCAAACTTAAAAAAAAAAAAAAATCATAAAAACGGTCTGAATTGAGCTAAGTAAATAATGCCCTATTTTTTTTTTTTTTTTTTTTTTTTAAAGTTAAAAACACAAAATGTTTGGAACTAATACTAGTACAGACAATATTTTCTAAACAGAAAAGAATAAAGAATCCTAGTACAATATACAAAATTTAAACCTGAGTAAAATAATCCTTTATTCTGCAAATCTCTAATAACTTCTTGTATATCTAATTTGTTACTTAATTCATGTTCAATGGCCAACATTGCTAACCCATTGAGTCGATTTTGACTGGACATGGTTTTAAAGTTTTTTTTTTTTTTTTCATTTTTAGTTTAGAAAAAGATCTTTCTCCGTTAACAAAAGTTATGGGCAAGGTTAACGAAAATTTTAAAGCAATGCTTAAATGCGGCCCAATGTTAAGGAAGGTAATGAATTTAAGGACGTCAACTGGACATTCTTTTTTTTTTTCAAAAGGAAAAAAATAAAGTATATTTTACCAGCCATTTTAAAATGTTAAGATCAGAGGAATCACCATCAGTTAAGGCGTTTTCCAGATCTTTACAATGTGTCAGTAATTCATTTTTGCACGTGTCTTTAAGTTTGCGGACATTGCATAAAAATTCAAAAGAATGATTATGATTATTCAATAAATTTAATGTCAGCTTCAGTACACTGATCGCCTGATCGCTAAAAAGAAAAAAAATATTTCATATTTCTCTTTTAAATTTTCTATAGATTCGCCTACACTTTAAGAAAAATTTCATTTTTAAGATTGAACATGATGGCGTGATGTAGTCAATTCAAAGTTTTTTTCTACGTTTATTACATTAGCTAATATTTCAGCTTCTAAGATAAAGTTTTCAAAGGATTCAACTGATCTTAATTCTTTTAAAAAATAAAAAAATAAAATAAAATAATGAGCTATTAATAAATCAGTGGCTTGGTATAAATCAAAAACTTTTGTTTCACGTAGCTTACTTAATCGGATTAATATGATTCAAAATTTTGTATTAAATGACGACCAAACGTAAAACACTTAATTGTTTTATTGTACAGTCGGCAGCAAAGTTATTGAAGCACACATCCACAATTTTCATATATATATATATATATATATATATATATATATCAATTTGATCGCTTCTTTTAATTATCAACTTTCTTTTTTATAAACAGTATAAGACTAAGATCATCGCTCGACAAATATTTACTTAATAAAACAGTAGTATGTGCGCATCTTTTAAGTAGGAATTATTGTTAGTGCTTTAATAATTTTGCTGCCGACTGTAATCAATAAACAACTGCCACATTTTGAATCATATTATCTATCTCTACATTTTTATAACTGCTCAATAAAGCATCATGAATATTTTCTATTTTAAGAAATAAAGATATTAGGGAATCCATATAACTTTTCCAACTTCGCAGTCATTCATTAACTACTAAGTTTAATAAATGGCTGCTGCAATGTACGTGAAATGTTCTGGAATTTAAAGTTTTAATCCTTGATTGTACTCCGAATTTGTCGCCTCTCATATCTGAGCAATTTTCATAACCTTGACCTCTCATATTTTCTAATTTTAACCCATGTTTTTTTTTTTTCAACTCTTTTAATAAAATTTTAGGCAGTTCCTTACCAGTAGACCTTTCAACAGGAAGAAAACCTTAAAAATGTTCATTGAATTTGCATTGAAATTCTGATTGGCCAATGGAAACATATCTTAATCAAAAATTTATCTCTCCCACCATCCAATGAATCTGATGGACGTTATTGCATAAATAAAGCATTGTTTTAAATCTGACATCACTAATACCAATTCAAACTCAAATTTTGCCGTGTTTTTACGGACAACTCAAAATGTCCCTCTCTTATGGCTGAGGATGTCCGAGGGCGTTGTTTCATACTTAGGATATAACTGATAATGTCCTGGGGAGACAGGGTACCTCCAAATAGTTCCTACATGCTGAAGAACACTGCTAACAGTCCCTACAATTGGCAAACTCTTGACTTTCTTTAATTAGAGAGCAAAAAGATCTTGTTAAATCAGCGAGTGTGCATTTTCCATTTCGCATCGTGGCTGCGCATACAATATACAGTGAGAGTAAAAAAAAAGTAAACACTAACTTATCATATGCTAAACCCTTTATTACAAATACATTAATCACCTGTAACAGAATATGACATTGTCTAGTTAAGTAACTATTTATTAGAAGTTTAACTCCTTATAAATATTAGACAAACTAATTAGAAGAAAAAATATTTCACTTTAATAATAAAGTGAAATATTTTCCATTTCCATTTTTCATTACGTATTTCCATTTTTACGTGTCAAAAAAAAAAAGTAAACATTGACAAATCTTCATTTCAAAATCTTTTAAAATATGTTTCCATCACTTTTTTCTTACAGAATTTTAAACGAAGTTAAATTCTTGATGCCTGCATTGCTCATGACATATTGTCTAGAATTTTCTCTTAAAAATTAAGAGATTTAGCTATGGGGAAACAAACACTGCTAGAAACAAGAAAATAATAATAAATTTGAAAAGAAATGGGAAATCATTACGTGAAATAGGAGAAATAGTTCAAAGAAGCCCTTGTACACTCAAGAAAATTATTGACAAATACATCAGGTACAAGCAGATAAAGGATTTTCAGAGAACTGGAAAACCAAGACGACTTACCAATGCAGATGTGAGAACTGTTCTACGAGAGGTAAAACCAAATCCATCTACTAGTGCAGTAAAAATGTCTGAAAAGATCTTGCAAACATCAGGAAAGAAAGTAAGTGCAAGTATTATAAGGGCTTTTAATGAGCATGGATTACACGGTAGGTTTCCGCGTAAGATACCATTCATACCAAAAGTAAACCAGATTAAACGTCTGAAATTTGCCAAAAAATACCATAACGAGGAGTTAAATTTTTGGAATAATATTTTATTTAGTGATGAGAAATTTTTTTTTAATTTTTAGTACAAAAAAGCAGCCAATAATATGGAGACCGAAAAACAAAGAACTTGGTGATAAGTATGCAGCTAAAACAATCAAACATGGGAGTAGTTCAGTTATAGTCTGGTGGTGTATGGCGGCAGCAGGGGTTGGAAATTTAGTATTTATAGAAGCTACTATGAATAAAATGGATTATTTAAGTATTTTGAAAAACAATGTTGCTCCTAGTGTTGAGAAATTTGGACTGTCATGAAGTTGGATCTACCAACACGATAACGATCCCAAACATACATCAAAAATAGTGAAAGAATGGTTATTATATCGGGCACCCAAAACCTTGGACCATCCTCCGCAGTCCCCGGATCTTAACCTCATTGAGCATTTATGGGCATACCTTGATAAAAAATTACGCAAAAGAACCATTTCTAATAAAGAAGAATTGAAAACTACTATCATGGAAGAATGACAAAATATCTCGCCAGAAATAACAAAAAAATATGGTGGCATCTATGCCTAAAAGGTTAAAGGCTGTGATAAAAGCAAAAGGAAAACAAACGAAATATTAATTCTAATTGTTTTCATTACAATTTTGTTATAAATACTCTCTGTTTACTTTTTTTGACGCATAAAATTAGATGCATTTCTGCTTAAGTTAAATTATTTCTTGTTGTATTTTGTTATAATTTAATGTTTATAAGTTGTTAAATTCTTCTTGAATAAGTTCTTCATTCTGTATATTTACTTTATACCATACGGAAGGAATGTATTAAAAATTAATCATTTTATAAATGAAAGATTGGTGTTTACTTTTTTTTGACTCTCACTGTATATTGTACAGAACTTACAAGATTTTCTATTCTTGTCTGCATTTCAAATTATAGGAATGGTCAGAGAAGTCTGTAAATACTTGTTGTATTTATTTACTTATTTTTTCTATTTATTTATTTTCTACATTTAATAATCGAAGTTTTTTTTTTTTTTTTTTTTTTTTTTAGTTTAGCTGGTTTTGCCGCACCTAAATTTTGCCGCCGTAGGCAGTTGCCTACCTTGCCTACCGCCTAGAGCCGGCCCTGATGCTATGAACGCTATTTCTGCCATATTTTAGACAACTAATCTTTTTATGGTTTTATATATTTCCCATTAAACATATTTTTATTTATTTATTTAAATATTAATTTGAATTAATCAAATATTTCTTTTCGACAGCGTGCAAGTGCTCATTTATTTGTATGATAAATTAGCATAGCGATTAGTATATAAAAAAAACTAGTATGTTGTGGCCACCACAAGACTTTCTTCTATATTTTCCTATACAAATTCACGCAGTAACAATATTTAAAAAAAAAAAAAAAAAAAAAAAAAAAGATTTTTTTCTTTTTTTTTTTTTTCGTTAAAAGTAAAAAAAAATCGATAACTTTGTTTTAAATTACCACATATTAAAGGTATTCACGAGACCTTTCGAAAGATACCGATCTTGAAAATTTACACACACACCCCGGGGGGGAGGGGGTACTTCCCCCTAATGGGGGGGGGAAGCGATGCCCCAAATTTTTTCCCTAATTAACTACTACTATTATCAATAATTCATATTAATTTCACAATCACAGGTTAAGAATATCTCTCATTATGTACATTTATACGAAATTTTTTCCTATACTGCCATGTTAAAAATTTAGGAAAAATACGATCACAGCGCCACCTGTTGAGCGATTGATCCCCAAATCTAATCAGCCTCAGTTTATGTCAGGGGCCAACTAAATACCAAGTCTGGTTAAATTTCGTTTAAAAAAAGAAAAAAAAAAAAAAACGATTTTTTTCTAAGTTTTTTTTCGTTAAAAGTAAAAAAAAATCGATAACTTTGTTTTAAATTATCACAGATTTATAGTTCAACCATTCGTTTTAAAGGTATTGACGAGACCTTTCAAAAGATACCCATCTTGAAAATTTACTCCCCTCGAGGGGGGACTTCCCCCCCACGGGGGTGGCGAGGCTCCTACGCATACAAATTTTTTTTCACAGTTGACTATCTCTATTTTAAATAATTCTTGTAAATTTCATAATGATTACTAAAAAATAATTCTCTTTATGCACATTTATACAAAATTTTGTCCTATATCACCATGTTAAAAATTTAGAAAAAGCGGGATGGCAACGCAACCTGTAAGACAATTTTTATCAAAAGTTGATAGGCACTAATTTATGTCAAGGTACAACTACATACCAATTTGTATGAAATTCTGTGCAGTAGTTCTTGAGATACAGTTGTCACAAAATTTTGTCACACACACACACACACAGACAGACAGACAGACAGACAGACATTTTCTAAAAATGGTCAAATCGTGTTCTACAGCTCTCAAAACGTGTAAATTCATCAAAAACCCGAGGTCGAAAATTTTTACGAATCCAATACTTTCTCTATATTACATATAGAAGAAAGTAATAAATAAATAGGTAAACATTATCGTGCTACACAACTTTATTATGTCACTCCATTGGCAGCTTTTGAATTTTTGTCGCCATATTAGCGATGTGTTTTTTTTTTTTTTTTTTTTTTCTTTGGTATGAAAGGGGGATGACTCTTTTGCTAATAATTTGGTCAGACACCTTTTTGTTTATATATAAGAATCCTTGCTATTCTGTTTATATTTTTAATGGTTTTTAGGTTTAAAATAGTGCTTGCTGAAATAAATTTGCTATTTTTAAAACTGCATTTTTTCTATAAATTTTAGATAAAAATAAATCATTTATGTGACTACAATTTAAGTTTAATATTTTTTTTACAATTTAAGTTTAATATTTCTTCTATATTCAATAGAAGAAAGTATTGGATTCGTAAAAATTTTCGACCTCGGTTTTCGACACGATTTGACCATTTTTAGAAAATGTCTGTCTGTCTGTCCGTGTGTGTGTGACAAAATTTTGTGGCAACTGTATCTCAGGAACTACTGCACAGAATTTCATACAAATTGGTATGTAGTTGCACCTTGACATAAATTAGTGCCTATCAACTTTTGGTAAAAATTGTCTTACAGGTTGCGTTGCCATCCCGCTTTTTCTAAATTTTTAACATGGTGATATAGGACAAAATTTTGTATAAATGTGCATAAAGAGAATTATGTTTTAGTAATCATTATGAAATTTACAAGAATTATTTATAATAGAGATAGTCAGCTGGGAAAATTCTTTTGTATGTGTAGGAGCCTCGTCAACCCCCCTGGGGGGGGAAGTCCCCCCTCGAGGGGAGTAAATTTTCAAGATGGGTATCTTTCGAAAGGTCTCGTCAAAACTTTTAAAACGAATGGTTGAACTATAAATCTGTGATAATTTAAAACAAAGTTATCGATTTTTTTTACTTTTAACGAAAAAAAAAAAAAAGTTTTTTTTTTTTTTATTTTATTTTATTTTTTTTAATTTAATATTGTTACTGAGTGAATATGTATTGAAAAATATAGAAGAAAGTCTTGTGGTGGCCACAACATACTAGTTTCTTTTTGTAATACTTTATAATTTTTTTAATATTTTTGATTAAAATGGCTGTTGCTATATTAAACTTCTTGTCGAAAAAAATTCGGTGTGCTTCAACACCAAAATTTAAAAATCGCCCTGGAGGATCTATTAATGAAACAGATAAAATAAGAATATGGTTCATAGAGTTTAAATAATCTATTTAAAAAAACTTTTAAAACCCAAATTCTTAATGTATTGCATCACATAAATCTTTTCAAAGTTAGAATAAAATTTAATTTGAAAAAAAAAAAAAAAAAAAAAAAAAAAAAGTAACTTCTTTTGTTTATTAACAAAAATTGATGAAATTTGAAGAGCAAGTTGGTCTTGTGTTGTACAGGCTGTATATTATATGTTTGTGTTTGTCAAACAAAAAAAATAAAAATTAAACTGCAATTTTTAATCACACTTTAAAAACATGTGACTTAATGAGTAGCAGATTTCCCCTCCCCCCCTCCAAACGGTTTCTATACAATTTTCTGCAGTTGCCAGCTAAAATTCATACATTAGTTAATTTTAAAAAATCTAATTGCCCGATCGATAAACTGTTTAATCCGTCGGATTCATTTGGTACCTTATTTGTAACGACACGACTGACATTTCTGATTTATTTTCTAATTTTTCTAATTTACTTTCCTCATTTTAAGTAAATGTACTTTTTTTTTTTTTTTTTTTTTTTTTTTTTTTAATTCTGTTGGGGGAAAAAATTGGCAACAATTAAATTATGGATAAAATTAAAATGGCTAATTTATCAGAAATTAGAAAGTTATTATTTTCATATTTTAATTAATTAAAAGAAAACTAATAAAGAATTCGAAAATCGGGCTTCGAGGTGCATCAGGAGAGGTCATTACGAACCTTCATGCAAATTTGTGTAGCTCAGCCATCAGTCGTTTTCTTAAAAAGCTCTGGAAATACATACACAATGACACACACACACACACACACACAAACATCTTATTTTATTATATGTGTAGAAGCTCATACATAACCTGCAAAAAGAAGTGATATCTCATAAAAAAACAATACCATTGTAAAAGTCACCCCGCCCAGCATAAACTCTTACCTTTCTTAAGCAGCCAAAAAAAAAAGGATTGATATCAAATTTCGACTCCGCTATTGAATCCCAGGTACTCAATGCCTAGCTTAAGGAAGATCTGCCAATAACACTGCATGTATCTTTCTAATAAATCCTAATCTCTTTCAACATTCTTTGTTATCTGAGTTAGTTTTTTCGCTGCTTTATAAAGTTATAATTTAAAGTATTTTTACGGCAGGGTGCGTTCTCTATGTAGAAGTTTTAATTAATAAAAAATTTAGTTAGTAAAGATTAAAATATTTTTACGCACCCCGCCGTAAAAATACTTTAAATTATAACTTTATAATGCAGCGAAAAAACTAACACAGATAACACATACTAGCCACATCATACTAGTTACTTTCTTCTCCATGTATAGAGTTGAATTCGTATTGGATTCGTGAAAATTTTCGAACTCCAGTTTTCGATGGATTTACACGTTTTGGGATGTCCTGAACACGATTTGACTGTTTTTAGAAAATGTCTGTCAGTTTGTCTGTGTGTGTGTATCACAAACTTTGTGGACTCTGTATCTCACGAACCAATGAACGAAATTTAACCAAACTTGGTATTTAGTTGGACCCTGACATAAACTGGTGCTGATTAGATTTGTGGAACAATTTCTTTACAGATGGCGCTGTGATCGCACTTTTTCTGAATTTTTAACATGGCAGTATAGGACAAAATTTCGTATAAATGTACATAATGAGAATTATTTTAAACGTGTGATTGTAAAATTAATATGAATTGTGGGGGGGGGGAGTAAATTTTCAATCTATATATTAATTCGAAACATGTTTTTGTCTGTCTCCACTATACTGAGAGAACTACTTGGTGTAAAAATTTGGTTGAAGTGTCTAAAAAAAGGTCTTGGTCTGTAGATGTGCTATGAGAAGAGAAAAAAAAAAGTCGAACGGTTTCCCCCCCGGGGGGGAAACCGTTTCTCCCCCGGGGGAAACGGGACCGTTTGGGTTAAAAACACGTTTACGAGCTTAACTAAGCTTCAAATTACTTCACGGTGAAGAAATTGTACATATGGGGACTAGAGTCGAATACTAAAAAATCAATATCTGCGAATTTGGAATTTTCGATTTTAAAGGGGGGGAAAAAGGGGGAAAGTAGATTTGGAGGGAAGGGGAAAGGGGGGAAATTAGTTTGAGAGGGAAATCCGTTCTAGACCCACACATGTAGCACCTCATTTTAAAGGTCTTGAAATTTCATGTCGATTGGAGATGTTTGTATACAGCATAGTGCGACCCCTGGTGGTGAAAAATGGAACTAAGTAATTTTGCTGTAGACCATATCATGTTGCACCTTATTTTAAAGGTCTTGGTATTTCCTGACGGTTGGTGATCGTACAGAACACACTGTGTCCCCTGGTGGTGGAAAGTGCAACTAAAGGATTTTGCAGTTGACACCACCATGTGACACTTTATTTGAAAGGTCTTGGAATATCAAGGCGATTGTTGATAGAGGTCTTGAAATTTCATGTTGATTGGGGATGTTTGTATACAGCATAGTGCGCCCCCTGGAGGTTAAAAATGGAACTAGGTAATTTTGCAGTAGACCTTATCATGTTACAACTTATTTTAAAGGTCTTGATATTTCCTGACCGTCGGTGTTTATGTATAGAATACGCTGCGCCCCCTGGCGGTGGAAAATGTAATTAAAGGATTTTGCAGTTGACACCACCATGTGACACCTTATTTGAAAGGTCTTGGAAATTCAAGGCGATAGGTGATGTTCGTGTACAACATACTGCACTCCCTGGTGGAGGAATGTGGATTTTGCCGCGCGTGCGTAGCATGCCTGCTATACGGTGCCGCTGCCACAGGCAGCAGTAACACGAGTCAGAGGTTTGTTCGGTTCAAGGTTAATTTTTGAGAATTTTTCCATGTTATTAGCGGCCTGCATATACGTGCCGCAGTTACTGGGTCACGTACCCGAGTTCCGTTCTGTTTGAGGTAATTTTTTTTTTGTTACAGATGATTATTTATTTTGTGATGTTTTCATTTAAAAATAAAAATTCAAAGAAAATCGAGTTAAAGATATAAAACCATACAAATTTGAGGTTCATGTAAGGTTATTATCACGGGCCCAGGCATATCCGGGCTGGTTCGTTTGGTTCCAGGTTAATTTTTGGGAATTTTTTTATGTTGTTGGCGCCGTGTATGCGCTCTGCAAGCACCGAGGTCACAAGGCAGAGTTTCGTTCGGATCGAGGTAATTGTTTTGTTACAGATGATTATTTTTTTCGTGATGCTTTCATTTAAAAACAGAAATTCAAACAAAATCGAGTTAAAGGTATAAAATAATACAAATTTAAGGTTCATTTAAGGTATCATGGGCCCGGGCAACGCGCGCCGGACGGGTCAGCTAGCATATAGTCTTAGTATTAAACGAAATAGAAAATAAAAGATAGCATCTGTTTATTTGAAGTCAGTTTGACGTCACATTGAGGGTACTTTGTAGAAAGTGATGTAATACATAGTATTTCGATTTATAAGCATTTTCCGACTTTTTTTTTATGTGAAATGTCGTAAATTATATTAGATGTTTTAACATGAAATACATTTAAATAATTATGCGACGGTTTTTGAAACATTACGGTCAATAGAGTGATCGTCGAATTCGACGGGTTCCAGCTAGTATGGGTATATTTCGAAAGATCTCGTAAATACTTTTAAAACGAATGGTTGAACTATAGATCTGTGATAATTCAAAAGAAAGTTAACGATTTTTTTTTTTTTTTTTAATCTTTTAACGAAAAAAAAACTTAGAAATTCGGCATTTAGTTATATATAGTATATAATTCTGTCAGATAAAAATCGTCTGCATTTATAATGGAAAATAATTTAACAATTTAATAAATAATTTGTATTGAATGAATTTTGTGTAAAATTATATAGAAGAAAGTCATGTGGTGGCCACATCGGCCACATCATACTAGTTTAAAATTAACTAAAGTATGAAATTTAGGTGATAACACTTCATTTTAATTCCTTTCAGTCATTTTAAATTTAAAAAGTACGGGGTCCAGTTTAACGGTCAGAAAAGGAGATAAAAAATAAATTAAAAAATAAAAATAAATATTTTACAGTTTGCAATTAATAGTCCTCCGTACTAAACTAAATTCTGTTTTTGACAGAATATTTAATTTATTATTATTATTTTTTTTTTTCAATATTAATTTCAATCAATTTAATGTATAGTAAAAATAAGTTTACAATTTAATTATTATTATTATTTTCTTGTTACTTTCTTCGATATGTATATACTAGTTTGTTGTAGGGCGGCTAAGGCGCCCATTGAAAAATAATCGTTTTTTCTTTTTCTTCTCTTTCTCACTTTAAATAATTCATTTGCTAACAAGTCCGTGCTAAATTTTCTCACTTTGTTTATCTCTTCGTTACCTTTAAAATTATTATTTTATAGACGTCATTATTTTCATATGCATGAGCAAATTTATTTTTATTTTTATTTCATTTTTGTACGGGAAAGCATATTTAATTTTATGCTGGAAAAAAAAAAAAAAAAAAAAAAAAATGGCAGCAAATAAAATTTTAAAATGTATTTTAAAGCTTTTATTTTCATATTTTAATTAATTTTAAAAAAATCTAATTATGTATTCGTTACAAGTAAGGTACCAAATAAAAGGCGTAATTTTTCTGAATCCGTTCGTTTAAACAGCTTATCGATCGGACAATTAGATTTTTTAAAATTGACTAAAGTATGAAATTTGGGAGACAAAGTTCAAGGAAATCTTTTAAGCCTAAAGTGTGACAGAATCAGTCACGGATGAGGGTAACTATATATTCTGATAGAGAAAGTATTGGATTCGTGAAAATTTTCGAACTCCAGTTTTCGATGGGTTTGCACCTTTTGGGATGTCCTGAACACGACTTGACTGTTTTTAGAAAATGTCTGTCAGTTTGTCTATGTGTGTGTGTGTGTGTATCACAAATTTTGTGGACTCTGTACCTCACGAACCAATGAACGAAATTTAACCAGAAAACTTAGAAAAAAAAAAAAAAAAATTACTTTCTTTCGGCATTTAGTGATATAAATTTTTCAAATAAAAATCGACTGCACTTATAATGAAAAATAATTTGATAATTTGATAAACAATTTGTATTGAAAAATTTTTGTGTAAAATTATATAGAAGAAAGTCATGTGGTGGCCACATCATACTAGTGTATGTGTGTTATCCATATTTCTAATGTATGTGGCAAGATTTTCATTACCATAATTTGTTAAATATGTCTATATTTAATGTATCATTTGTTGAATTACCTAAAAGCAAGAACCCGTTCCTTAAACATTGATTTTCATGAACACAGGTATTAATTTTTAATTCAACTCTGCACATACGATTTGATTAAATCGTCTAATATTTTCAACGATTTATTTATTAGTTCCCCATCAAACTATAGGTATGGGGAACTAACAACTAAGGTAATCGTGAAAATTTTCGACCTATGTTTTTCGACTTTTTTATACGTTTTCAGGTGTGAGGAATCCGAAAATGACAAAATTTGTATGGTGTCTGCCTGTAGGGTGTCTGTTACTGTGTCAGTCCGTTAGTGTGTCATGTCCGTTAGTTTGTTAGTCTGTTTACACGATATCTCACGAACAAATGATCGCAGAGAGGTCAGATCAGTTTTTAAATATTACTTTCGATACTGGCAAGAACCCTATTCATTTGCAACACTCGAATTAAAAAACTTCGTAAGTTATGAGAAATTTACGATTTTCTTAACATGGGAGAATAGGGCAAAATTTCACTTAAACGGAAACTTTTTACTGTAAAAATGTCGGACCAGTTTTAAAATATCAGTTTTGATGCCGGAATGAACATCAGTAACTATAAATATGCTACTTTGAAAATTTCGCAAGTTATTGGAAATTTACGAATTTCTTAACATGGGAGTATAGGGCAAAATTGCACATAAACGTCAATATTGAGGGATATTTTCATCGTAAAGATGTCAAACCACTTTCGAAATATTATTTAGGTTACTGGCATGAATATAATAGACTATGATTTTTCCAATTTAAAAAAATCGTAAGTTATTTGGAATTTACGATTTACTTAACATGGCAGAATAAGGCAAAATTGAGCATAAACTTCCATTTTGAGGATCATAAATACATTACACAACTTCAAAATTACATTTATGTTATTTGTTTGAACAGGATTGAATACAAATATTCTAATAGGAAAATTTCGTAAATTAATCGTAATTTACGATTTTATCAACATAGCGAAATTGTAAATTTTTGATATAAATATGAATTTTGAGGATTATTGCATTAGAAATAGTAGCATGAAAACTAAACAACGCAATCGACCCTGATAAAATAAATTAATAGATTAGAATAAGATAAATATATCGAAGTGAACGGTGGATAGCCTATTAGGCGGGGATTTCATTCTGTCACTGTATCAAGCTTTGGTCAGATTCATTTCTTTTAACATGATTATAATATGCCTCGCACTAGAAATTTATGAGAACATAAATATTATGGGGAACTGAGCAGAGTCTACCTATGCCAACTAGTTTTTATTTTATAGTTAGTGAAACAGTGATTTATAATATTCATATAAATTTTCAGCTCAATTGAACAAGGCGTTCAGATTCTATCGCACTTTCACAAATTTGGTCCCATAGGCCATAATGATAAAGAATTTTTCTTTCTGTCGCTGTAAAAAAACTGTAAGTGCTAAATTCCCCAAAATCTATACAGTTGGTGCAACTGTGATCTATAACATGTGTACAATTTTTTTGCTCAGATTAATGAGGCGTTTAGACGCTATCACACTTTTAAAAATTTGGCCCCATAGGCCATAATGATAAAGAATTTTTCTTTGTGTCCCTCTAAAAAAACTATAAGTGCTAGATTCTCCAAAATCTATACAGATTGAGTATCTGCGACCTATAATATGTGTATAAATTGTTTGCTCAATTGAATAAGGCATTTAGATGCTATCGCACTTTTAAGATTTTGGTCCCATAGGCCATAATGATAAAGAATTTTTCTTTGTGTCCCTGTAAAAAAACTATAAGCGCCAGATTCACCAAAATCAATAGTGTTCGTACTATAGTAACTTACAATATACGTACCAACTTACAGCTCATTCGGGCAAAGCGCTTAGACGCTAGCGTGTTCACTCACACACATACACACGCATACATACACACATACATACATCATCGTAAAAATTGTGAAAACGGACTCAGGGGACCTCGAAACGTATAGAAACATCAAAATCTCAAATTCGAATTTTTGACATGATTACAATACTTTCCTCACTATAGTGTTCGGAAAGTAAAAATCTGGAGTGACTCCACTCGACTTTCCGAACATTGAGTATTTAGCATTTTTTAAGTTAAAGTAAAGAAAGAGGAGTTGTTAAACAAAAAAAAAAGAGAGGAAACCTTAATAGATTGTTTGAGTATTTTTCTCCATATATTACACGATGTTTTATTTAACGCTACTGAACTTTGAGCCCATAGATCATAATGATAAAGAACATTTCGTCGATAAAGAACATTGTGTCCCTGTAAAAACCTATAAATGCTAGATTCACCAAAATGGTTATATTTAGTGTAACAGTGATTTATAATATTCATATAAATTTTCAATTCAATTGAGTAAGGCGTTTTTATGCTACCGTACTTTTAAAAATTTGGTCCCATAGGCCATAATGATAAAGAATTTTTCTTTGTGTCCTTGTAAAAAAACTGTAAGTGCTAAATTCACCAAAATCTATACAGTTGGTGCAACTGTGACCCATAACATGTGTAAAATTTTTTTTATCAGATTAATAAGGCGTTTAGACGCTATCACACTTTTAAAAATTTAGCCCCATAGCTCATAATGATAAAGAATTTTTCTTTTGTGTCCCTGTAAAAAAACTGTAAGTGCTAGATTCTCCAAAATCTATACAGATTGAGTAACTGTGACCTATAATATGTGTATAATTTTTTTGCTCAATTGAATAAGGCGTTTAGATGCTATTGCACTTTTAAGATTTTGGTCCCATAAGCCATAATGATAAAGAATTTTTCTTTGTGTCCCTGTAAAAAAACTATAAGTGCTAGATTCATCAAAATCAATAGGGTTCGTGCTACAGGGACTTGCAACATGCGTACCAACTTACAGCTCATTCGAGCAAAGCGTTTAGATGCTAGCTTGTTCACTCACACACATACACACACATACATACACACACATACATACACACATACATACTCTCACTCATACATACATCATCGTAAAAATGGTGAAGACGGACTCAGGGGACCTCGAAACGTATAGAAATATCAAAATCTCAAATTCGGATTTTTGACATGATTACGATACTTTCCTCGCTATAGTTATCGGAAAGTAACTAGTATGATGTGCATGTGGTCCCCACATGACTTTCTTCTATATAATTTTACACAAAATTCATTGAATACAAATTATTTATTAAATCATGAAATTATTTTCCATTATAAATGTAGATGATTTTTATGTGATAGAATTATATCGCTAAATGCCGAAAGAAAGTCAATTTTTTTCCAATATCAAAAGAAATACGATTTTTTCCCCTAGGTTTTCTTTCTCTAAAAGATAAAAAAAAAAAAAAAAACTAGTTGGCATAGGTGGACTCTGCTCAGTTCCCCATCATATTTATCTTCTCAGAAATTTCTAGTGCGAGACATATTATAATCATGTTAAAAGAAATGAATTTGGCCAAAGCTTGATGCAGTGACAGAATGAAATCCCCGCCTAATAGGCTATCCACCGTTCACTTCGATATATTTATCTTATTCTAATCTATTAATTTATTTTATCGGGATCAATTCCGTTGTTTAGTTTTCATGCTACTATTTTCAATGCAATAATCCTCAAAATTCATATTTATATGAAAATTTTACAATTTCGCTATGTTGATAAAATCGTAAATTACGAATAATTTACGAAATTTTCCTATTAGAATATTTGTATTCAATCATGTTCAAACAAATATCATAATTGCCGAAACGTCAGTGGAGGCCCTCTGTTGAGACTCAAAACGGTTTTGGGCTGTGTCTGTCTGTCTGTCTGTTTATCTGTCGCGCGATAGCGGCCGCAAAAATAGCGCTATTGACTTGAAATTTGGCACACATGTTCATGGGCCCCACGAAATCAGCTGTATAGTTTTTGGTATGTATTCCATTTCTACTTCGTATACAGGGACACGCCAAAGTTTTTCTTATCATTACGGCCAATGGGAGGAATTTGTATGTACCACGATAGCAGCCACAAAAATCACGCTTTCGACTTGCAATTTGGTACACATGCTCATGCGCCCAACGGAATCAGCTGTATAGTTTTAGGTGTGCATTCCATTTGTAGTTCGTGTACAGGGTCACGCCAAATAGTTCGATCATTACGGCCTATGTGAAGAATCTGTATGTACCGCGATAGACACCGCAAAAATCAAGCTATTGACTTCCAATTTTTTCCGAAACGTCAATGGAGGCCCTCTGTTGAGACTCAAAAGGATTTTGGGTTCCGTCGGTCCGTCCGTCCGTCTGTCTGTCTGTCGTGCGATAGCGGCCGCAAAAATCACGCTACTGACTTGAAATTTGGTACACATGTTCATGAGCCCCACGAAATTAGCTGTATAGTTTTTGGTATGTATTCCATTTCTACTTCGTACACAGGGACACGCCAAAGTTTTTCTTATCATTACGGCCTATGGGAAGAAATTGTATGTACCGCGATAGCGGTCCCAAAAATAACGCTATTGACTTGCAAGTTGGTACACATATTCATGAGCCCAATGTAATTAGCTGTATAGTGTTAGGTGTGTATTCCATTTGTCGTTCGTGTACAGGGACACGCCAAAATTTTTCTTATCCTTACGGCCTATGGGAAGAATTTGTATGTACCGGAATAGCGACCGAAAAAATCCTTCGATTGACTTGCAAATTGGCGCACACGTTCCAGCTTTGCATATAAGTAGCTGTATAATTTTTATTGCTATATTTTTTATAAACTGTGTACAGGGACACGCAAAAATTCTTAACATTAAGGCGTATGGGGTGAATTTCGTTTAAACGCATTTTAATATCATTACTTTGCAATGAAGAAAATGAAATTAGAGTACGTGAGTAAGATGCTTAAACGTGTGTTGTTTGAAGAAAATATGTGCTCTTAAGCTTTCTAATTAATGTACAGGACCTTACAAAAGTGTTCTGACAATGTCACTTAGTCATCCAAACGATGTTAAATTTGGAACAATTATTAATTTTAAACGTAAAATAAGCTGAATAGTTTTTACTGGTGTATACAATGTTTATGGTTCGTTTACAAAGACACACGAAAGAATTTCGTAACATTAGACCCTATGGACAAATTTTTAATTTAAGCGCGCACTTTAATGCGTTTATGCTGAATTGAACTTAATAAAGTTAACATACATTATAAAGTTGCTTAAAATCATGTTTACTCTTAAAAAAGGTTATGTATAGACTAAATAATTTATGGGACCACACAAAATAATTCCGAGTATGTACTGTAATCATCCAAATGATGTCAAATTAGTTCGAAAAATTAATGAGTTATAATTAATTAGGTTATTATTATTGGGGTTTATAATGACTGTGGCTACTTTTCCGGGATACATAAAGGAATTTCGTACTATTACGGTCTATAGTCGGTATTTCTTAAAAGTGTATTTTAACATGGTTACACCCCATCAAATATAATAAAATTTTATTAGAATTTTAAAAGCATGTTTTCCTGTTGAAAATTGTGGGCATAGAATTGATAATTAGTTTAAAGGTTACGCAAAATATTTCCGATATGCTATGTAATTTTTTTTGTATGAAATTCGGTATTTATGAATTTCAGGGAAATAATACAAGACCGTCGTTTATTAAGAATACATATTATTGCGTACTTGGGGGTTCGTAAGTTGTCCGAGAATGAAAGGCGAAACTTACAAAAATTCAGTGAATTATTCATAGAAAATTCCAGAAAAATACAGGTCTATAAACCAAGTATCAGCTTCAATTCAGCCAGTAAACATAGCTTAAACAACAGCCGTTAACAGCAAAACAACAGTACAAACTGTTTATCAATAACACATAAAGCAAGTCTCATTCAAAGAGGCTCAAAGCAAAGCAAGCATTTGACGAAACTGACACAGATCTGAGATTGGCCGCCTTGGCTAAAAAAATGCTCCTTTTATACTATTCTATCGAACACAGACTGTTCTGGAAAATTCTCGTATCTCATCAGCCAATGAGATTAGAGCTTCCATATTTGGTATATCCCTAATAAGAATTTTCTCGCCAAGATCGCCAAAAAATCGCCAAGGAGGGAAGCAGTCGCCAAATTTGGCACCAAATCCTTTTCTTCCCTTATTGGAGTTTTTCAATAGTTTTTAAAGGAAAATTAGGCTATTTTAACGCTAAAACGATTAGAAATGCACAAAATTAGCATTTTATCGACTTACTAAGCCTCTGAAAAAATTTATGCAAAAATAAATGCAATTATTTACAATTCCATAACACTTTATATGATATACAAATAGGTATACAAAGAGAGATGCAGCGGGGGGTTGAGGGGGGCGGCAGCCCCCCTCAAGAATGTATCTGATTATGGTAATAAGTCGATCGAATCAATGTATACTATTATATAATAAGGAATAAATAAAAATGACCTATTGAAAAATGTCTGATGCAAATAGGACGTTGAGGCTCCTGATCTGCAGATCCACTAGTGTGTTTAGGATCCTCAAAATGGAAGTTTATGCTCAATTTTGCCTTATTCTGACATGTTAAGTAAATCGTAAATTCCAAATAACTTACGAATTTTTTAAATTGGAAAAATCATAGTCTATGATATTCATGCCAGTATCCTAAATAATACTTCGAAAGTGGTTTGACATCTTTACGATGAAAATGTCCCTCAAGATTGACGTTTATGTGAAATTTTGCTCTATTCAGCCATGTTAAGAAATTCGTAAATTTCTAATAACTTACGAAATCTTTATATTGGAAAATTCATTGTCATTAATATTCATGCCAGTGTCCTAAATAATATTTCAAAAGTAGTCTGACATCTTTACGATGAAAATATCTCTCAAAATTGACGTTTATGTGAAATTTTGCCCTATACTGCCATGTTAAGAAATTCGTAAATTTCCAATAACTTGCGAAATTTCCAAAGTAGCATATTTATAGTTACTGATGTTCATTCTGGCATCAAAACTGATATTTTCAAACTGGTCTGACATTTTTACAGTAAAAAGTTTCCATTTAATGCACGTTTAAGTGAATTTTTGTCCTATTCTCCCATGTTAAGAAAATCGTAAATTTCTAATAACTTACGAAGTTTTTAAAATCGAATGTTGCAAATGAATAGGGTTCTTGCCAGTGTCGAAAGTAATATTTTAAAATTGATCTGACCTCTCTGCGACAATTTGTTCTTGAGATATCGTGTACACAGACTAACAAACTAACGGACTAACAGACTAACAGACACCCTACAGACAGACACCATACAAATTTTGTCATTTTCAGATTCCTCACACCTGAAAACGTGTAAAAAAGTCAAAAAACCGAGGTCGAAAATTTTCACGATTACCTAAGTTCCCCATACCTATAGTATGACGGGGAACTAAAAAAAAATCTATAACTTTGTTTTAAATTATCACAGATCTATAGTTCAACCATTCGTTTTAAAGGTATTGACGAGATCTTTCGAAAGATACCCATATTGAAAATTTAGTCCTCCAGGGGGGAAGCGATGCTCTCACATGCACAATTTTTTAGTTCCCCATCATACTATAGGTATGGGGAACTTAGGTAATCATGAAAATTTTCGACCTCGGTTTTTTGACTTTTTTACACGTTTTCAGGTGTGAGGAATCCGAAATTGACAAAATTTGTATGGTGTCTGTCTGTAGGGTGTCTGTTAGTGTGTTAGTGTGTTAGTGTGTTAGTCCGTTACTTTGTTAGTCTGTGTACACGATATCTCAAGAACAAATTGTCGCAGAGAGGTCAGATCAGTTTTAAAATATTACTTTCGACACTGGCAAGAACCCTATTCATTTGCAACATTCGAATTTAAAAACTTCAGCAGTTATTCGAAATTTATGATTTTCTTAACATGGGAGAATAGGACAAAAATTCACTTAAACGTGCATTAAATGGAAACTTTTTACTATAAAAATGTCAGACCAGTTTTAAAATATCAGTTTTGATGCCAGAATGAACATCAGTAACTATAAATATGCTACCTTGAAAATTTCGCAAGTTATTGGAAAAGTTCTGAATTTCTTAACATGGCAGTATAGGGCAAAATTTCACATAAACGTCAATTTTGAGAGATATTTTCATCGTAAAGATGTCAGATTACTTTTGAAATATTATTTAAGACACTGGCATGAATATTAATGACTATGAATTTTCCAATATAAAAATTTCGTAAGTTATTGGAAATTTACGAATTTCTTAACATGGCAGAATAGAGCAAAATTTCACATAAACTTCAACCTTGAGGGATATTTTCATCGTAAAGATGTCAAACCACTTTCGAAATATTATTTAGGATACTGGCATGAATATCATAGACTATGATTTTTCCAATTTAAAAAATTCGTAAGTTATTTTGAATTTACGATTTACTTAACATGTCAGAATAAGGCAAAATTGAGCATAAACTTCCATTTTGAGGATCATAAATACATTAGACAACTTCAAAATTACATTTACGATATTTGTTTGAACATGATTGAATACAAATATTCTAATAGGAAATTTTCGTAAATTATTCGTAATTTACGATTTTATCAACATAGCGAAATTGTAAATTTTTCATATAAATATGAATTTTGAGGATTATTGCATTGGAAATAGTAGCATGAAAACTAAACAACGGAATTGACCCTGATAAAATAAATTAATAGATTAGAATAAGATAAATATATCGAAGTGAACGGTGGATAGCCTATTAGGCAGGGATTTCATTCTGTCACTGTATAAAGCTTTGATCAAATTCATTTCTTTTAACATGTATATAATATGTCCTGTACAAGATATTTATGAGAACACACATATGATGGGGAACTGAGCAGAGTCCACCTATGCCAACTAGTTTTCTCTAGGTAACTACTACTATTATAAATAATTCATATTAATTTTACAATCACACGTTTAAAATAACTCTCATTATGTACATTTATACGAAATTTTGTCCTATACTGCCATGTTAAAAATTTAGAAAAAGTGCGATCACAGCGCCACCTGTTGAGCAATTGCTCCATAAATATGATCAGCACCAGTTTATGTCAGGGTTCAACTGAATACCAAGTTTGGTTAAATTTAGTTGATTGGTACGTGAACTACAGCGTCCACAAAATTTGTGATACACAAGCACAGATAGACACACAGGTTGACAGACAGACATTTTCTAAAAAGAGCCAAATCGTGTTCAGGACATCCCAAAACGTGTAAATCCATCGAAAACTGGAGTTCGAAAATTTCCATGAATCCAATACTTTCTCTATATATACATATAGAAGAAAGCAACAGAGGGTACTCTTTTAAATTGATTGATTTATAAAAATAAATAGCAAAGAAAAAAAAAATGTATATATATATATATATATATTTCTCTTTTCATTAAGCTTATTTCGCAGCAGGTTTTTCTTTTCTTTTTTTTTAATTGAAAATGCAAACTCGACTCTATACTGTGTAATGCTTTCAATACATTCTAAACAGTAAACCTCGCCCTACATATTTTACATCGAAGGACATCTCTAAAGCGTTTACAAAAAGAAAGAATGCATTTATAAAAACAAAAAATAATCCAAATTAAAAAGAGTTTGAGAAGCTTTTTCCCGCTAAAATACGCAAGGGAAAAAAAAAAATGAATTTAGCTCTACTTACCTTTACAATAAAAATTAGTATGATATGGCCACCACATGACTTTCTTCTGTATAATTTTACACAAAATTCATTGATTAAAAATTATCTATTAAATTATTAAATTATTTACCATTATAAATGCAGACGATTTTTATCTGACGGAATTATATCGCTAAATGCCGAAAGAAAGTCAATTTTTCGCCTATATAAAAAAAAATACGATTTTTTTTCCTAAGTTTTCTTTTGTTAAAAGATTTAAAAAAAAAAAAATCGATAACTTTGTTTTAAATTATCACAGATCTATAGTTCAACCATTCATTTTAAAGGTATTGACGAGATCTTTCGAAAGACACCAATATTGAAAATTTACTCCCCCCGGGGTGGTACTTCCCCCCCCCCCCCCCCCCCAGGGATAGGGGGAGGGAGCGATGCTCCCACATGCACAATTTTTTACTTTCTTCTATATGTAATATAGAGAAAGTATTGGATTCGTGAAAATTTTCGACCTCCGTTTTTTGATGGATTTACACGTTTTGGGATGTCCTGAACACGAATTGATAGTTTTTAGAAAATGTCTGTCTGTGTGTATCACGACTTCCCTCAGGACTTGATTCTTCTTAATTCCCTATTGCCTTTAGAAAGATGCATGCATATATTTTGTTCCTGAAATGTCTTTTTTTTTTTTTTTTTCTCTCGTTAGCTTTGTAAGATGCTAAAATATCTTGCGCTACTGATTCTGCACCCAAGCTTTTAACGAATCAGTTCTCCAAAAGCAGAAACAATTTCATTTTGTTTACTTCAACATATGTAACTTGCATTACGATTTCTAATTGCTACTTTAACCCGATCAGGTTTAGGTTATCGTATTTTTCGGCACCTTGTCAGTTTATCACGGGTCACTGAAGGCCCGAGCAATGTTAGAACACGTAATTTTTAATGAAAAAAATTTGATAAAAATCTTTAACACTCTTGAATACTTCTAATTTAAAGGCAGACAATGAATATTGCAAAAGAAATTTAAACAAATATTTTATTTTTCATCAGAAATACGCCCATTTCTATAAAATGCAGGCATTTACTAACAAATTTATAAATTTTGAACAAACTGAGATATTTGAAAAATTTAAATTGCATAATAAAGTTTAAGAATGGTATTTTTACGAAAAAAGTCATGGGCACTATAGATAGGTATTTCTTCTATACGTGGATTCTGACGGATGAGACATAAGAAAAATGGCTCAGGTCTCCAATGACCCACGATAACCTGATCGGGTTAAATCATTATTTCCAGTCACCGAGTCACCTAATCTCATTTTATGAAAAGCACGGAAACTTCCGATGTTTTCATGATTACTGATACTAATGTTTGAATTAAGAAGGACTACTTTCTTGAGGGTCAAGAAATGATAAGTATTTTGCACCCCGAGAAGAAAAATGACGCAACTGAAAAATAGCAATTTTTAGTTTATGTCATTAAAAATGTGTATGAAGTGTCTCACTCAACATACATAAAACGTGTCACACCTCTACCTCGAAAATTTATCCACCTGAGAGGCAGTTGTGTTAGTTTTATATCAATGCTAATCAATTCTTTATCGTTATCTTTAAATTGATTTTTCTCAAATACTGCATTTTTAAGTTGTGTCACTTTTCTCGCAGGGATGCAATTTGTCTTCCACAAAAAAATTTAACTTTGAAATATTAGCTCATAGGGGGAAGAGGTGGTCTGGACCCGCTGGGACCGTCGCTACACCACTGTTTCTGGTCTGCGTTAGCGACCAGATTTCCGACTGGATTTCCTTGTTATATCGGTATACGTTGGCCGTCGTCGGGTTTTTATAGGTTTTGATGAAACTGGTGCCAATTAGATTTCAATTAGATTAAGAGAAAGGCTAGGAACAGAAGAGTGCCCTGCGATTGACAAAAATTGTCCCTCCGACATAAGGTGAAATTTCATTTTCTTCAATTCAAGGAGTAAAGTAAATATTAAAATTTTGAATTTTAAGCTTTTAGGCTTTGCATTTCTCCTCCTGTATGAGACTGAGATCAGCAGTGTGATTAATAATGAAACTTTTGAGCTCATCTAGTCGAGATCTGAATCTATTGACATCTCAAAACAGAATTTTTAAAGGACCCGTTATTTAGGTGCATTATTAACGAGGGGTAAGAAAAGAATCGCCATCAGCACAAAGGGTTTTTAGGAACTGATTTCCATCGGACTATTGTAAGCAATTGGGCCAGGAGGCGCGGGCAATAAGCTTATTTATCTTAGTAATTCAGTCATCAATGTTAAGATTATTATTTAATATCAGATGTAAGATTGTCGCTGTATTAAATGTGTTAGTATTATTTATAGTTGGAGCAGAACCAAATTTATATATGACATTATTTTCAGGGGAAATTTGTTCATTATGAACGATATTAACAGAATGGACAATAATGTTGTTGTCTTTAGTAGTGTTACTTAAGATTCTTGAAGATTTTCGATCAATAGAGGGAATTCCTTGATTCATGCAGGCAAAGGAAAATTGATTGGAGACATTTGAACTGTTAAAAAAGAAGTTACGGAGTTTTTAATTGTAGTTATCAGAGAGGACTTTTAGTTTTAGATTTTTAGGGCAGCTCTCGAAGTTAGCCGTGTGACTGTTTTCACAGTTAGCACACTTAATTTGGCTTCTCTCGGTGTTTTGATAATCACTTAATGATCGACCCAGCATTTATCGCCAACAATTTTAAATGCACAGTTTCCTGAACTGTGGTTAAAGCGTTGACAGTTATAAAACTGTCTCCTACCTTTAAATTTGTAAAGGATAGGGGTTACGCAAAAACTTAAGAATGCTGTAATATTATATATATGCTTAAATTTATCATTGGGGAAGATGTCAGCAAGTAAAGTGGCATCGGTTATTTAGTCTTGAATTTTTTTTATTGTGAGACCCGATGAACTTTAAAATTTATGCTGAGAAATTCATTTCTGACCTCCTCATTGGGGATATCAGGAGGAATTCTCTTAAGTAAAAATTTCCTTGGATGTTAAGTTCAACTACAGTCGATAACAAAAGTCTCCGAACATTAGCAAAAATTTCTATATAAAAAAAGTACACTTAATACAGTTTTGCTCAGTAAATCCTTGTCGAATCCTGATTTTAGTCAGTCTAAAAATAGGATTCGACAAGGATTTATTTAACAAAACTGTATTAAGTGTATTTTTTTCACATAGGAATTTCTGCTAGTGTTCGGAGACTTTTGTTACCGACTGTACATTACAAAGAATTCCAATTCAGGGGTCAAGCAATTGTTTTGAATAATCTTACAGTGTTCAATGGTTTTTAGTTTGAACATTATGATCTCACCTTTGAAAGATGTTTCGATAAAAGGATTTGTTATATCGTTTATTATTATTATTATTATTATTATTATTATTTTTTTTTTTCGATTTCACGACAGTTAGTAACAGCCAAGATATGATAAATAGGCTCAGGCCTAGGTGACTTCTCAAGTACATTTTCCGAATTGAGGATATTTATTTCTTCATTTAAAAGGGTTTTGTATTTGTTAAATGTATCTATGTCTGGGTTAAATTTGTCTTAGTGATTTTTGTAGATTTGCTGGGTAATTGAAAGCCATCAGCATTACAATTAGAGGAACTTGATCCATTACGTTTCTTATTAATAAGATAAGAGTATTTACTATTAGAATTACTACTATCACGCTCAGAGAGTAAACTTAGATATATTTACGTTATCAGTAATATTAGACATACTGACTGGAAATAATTATCAGCACCAACAGAGCTACTATCATAGTAACATCATGTAATAAATTCTAAAATATATTTGGTAGAACTTGTGACTATATTATGCGGATATATTGTTGGTCTAAGAAGATGGGATCAAAATTTTCAGCTCACATGCCTGTGAGGTGATCCTCTAATCTCGTCTGATGAAACAAGAGTTGAGGCTTAAGCCAGTTTCTTACATTGTTGTTGCAAAAAGGACCATCGCTGAGAAGCAAAGATTAGGCGCAATATTATTATAATACTGCAAAAAATCCTCTATCCTCCTAAAGGGAAGGCGGGAATATAGTATTCCATGGTCTAATAGACTTCACATCAATAGATCAGGATGACGTGTAAGAAGTTTTTATACAGTTTTTATGAAATTTTTCTCACACACACATATACGGGGAAAAAAATGTAGAAGTAATAATTACAAAAATAGTCTTTGAACAATCAAAAGACAGAAAATCTCCAGTGGGCTTACTACCTACGCTGGGACAGGGCTACCTCCATAGCTGGGTTCCAGAGACGTCATACAGTCGGTAACAAAAGTCTCTGAACACTAGCGAAAATTCCTATATAAAAAAGTACACTTAATACAGTTTTGTTAAATAAATCCTTGTCGAATACTGTTCTTAGTCAGTCTAAAAACAAGATTCGACAAGGATTTATTTAACAAAACTGTATTAAGTGTACTTTTTTTACATAGGAATTTTTACTAGTGTTCGGAGACTTTTGTTACCGACTGTACATCAGAACGTCTCATTTTCACCACATCTCAGTGCGTATCCTAAATAAAGCGTATCTGATATATAGCGGTTGATAATCGATGAGATATACTTCCTGAGACATTTGAAGGGAGCAAACTCTGATTTTACACATACGCAGAGATGTATCAAATTCATAGATGATGCTATGCGATATCTCTGGGCTGAAATATTTCTACGTCCCAAGAACATTTCTGAAATGTTACATACACACATATACAGAAAAAAAAAATCTATGGAACACCGCAATGTTGCTGTGTGATGTTCTTTGCTACATTTTGGTTTTAGAGAATAAGTGTTCGGAATGGGCCGACTCTAGACTGTAAAAAAATAACTATTACCAGCTGCAAGAAACTCTCTGTGATTGGAAAAAATAATTATTTTCACCAATCACAGAGAGTTTCTTGCAGCTGGTAATAGTTATTTTTTTACAGTGTATAGAGCGGGAATTCACACTGGCACAAAGAAAGGACACAAAAACTACACTTAATATTTGCGGAAAAAAAAAAGTTAAGTAATCGAAAAGTTGCAGAAGAAGGATAATAAAAATGAAGACCAAGTGAAAGAGAACAGATCTACAATCAGTCAGCATGGAAAATAATTTTAAAAGGAACTCATATACTATATACTGGCTTATGAAGGGTCGGAACACGTCATTGGAGCCATGTTGATAAGTCCATGAAAAAGTAAACATCTGGTTTAGTGGTGGAAATGGGCGAGTCCATTTGGTAATAGATAATAGAATAGGGCTTTTGTTTTAGTCAGCCTTTCAAAAAGCATGACTATTCAGAGCTTAGTTAAATTTATTAAAAAGAAAAAATAATAATAATAACTAAGTAATTTAAGAAAGATATTTTAATATAAAGCCACTGTAGTGTAGTACGATAAAACTTACTGATATAGCTGATTTAATTTAAAACTCATTAATTTTTTAAAAGAAATTTTTAATAAAAATAATAATTAGAACAATAAAATTTTATTTTCAGAACATCTACCTACTACCTACACATTACAGAAGTTTTCAAACGATGAAAGCAAAATATAAATTTCCATTCAGGTTTAGCTGATAAAAATATAATGAAAATATATTAGAATATTTTATTAAATCCGATAAATATTTATGAAATAAATAAATCAAAATATAAAATGTGGGACATACATATATAAAATTACTATAAGGCAAAAAAAAAAAGCACAATGAGTTGTTGTGAATAGGAATAAATTAGATATACAGTCGGTAACAAAAGTGTCCGAACACTAGCAAAAATTCCTATGTAAAAAAAGTACACTTAATACAGGTTTGTTAAATAAATCCTTGTCGAATCCTGTTTTTAGTCAGTCTAAAAACGGGATTCGACAAGGATTTATTTAACAAAACTGTATTAAGTGTACTTTTTTACATAGGAATTTTTGCTAGTGATCGGAGACTTTTGTTACCGACTGTACACAAAATAAATTCCCTACGAGTTTTCCCTCCCCTCTACAAAATTGATTACTGTGGATTGACCTTTACTGGCTGTTTGCCAAAATTCCTCACATTCTATGGGTAATCTGTATATTATTTAATAACAGACCCGCACCAGACTGAAGTTTTGTTGAGTGCGCAGCACCTGGGGCCGGATCTGCACGACTTGATGAATAGCACTGACAGGAAAAAGTTTGTGGTGTTTTTAAAAAAGGGGAGAGTAACATGGGTAAATGTAAAATAAAAACATGGAAGGGTTAAGCTCATGGAAATACTGCTGCCAAAATTCATAAAAGACTTTTATGAAAAATTACTGGTGGCCGAAAATCGTAGCAGTTGACAGTTATGAATTAAAATGTACAATGAATAATTTTCAAACATTTACAAGAAACTAAGTCATAAAAAAGTCTGCCCTATGTAGAAAACGTTTTTCCGGTCTGAAAGGCACGACTTAGCTAAGTGTCTGCCTGTATTTATGCCTTTCTTTCTTTCTTTTCTTTTTTCTTAAAGTGCTTATCAGTATATGATATGATGAGAGGAAAAATTAAATATTAAATAATAATTCCTTCATTTTAACATTTGATCTAGGAATACTTTTTTCTTTTATAAAATTATGAAAAGTAAAAAAAAAAAAAAAATAATAATTCATTCATTTTTACAATTGATCTAGGAATTTTTTTTTTTTTTTTCTTTTACGAAACTATGAGAAGGAAACAAAGAATAAAATAATAATTCGTTCATTTTAACATTTAATCTAGGAATACCTTATTATTATTATAAATCATTTTAACTTTATTTTCTGTTATATATACAACAATAATAATAATGAAATCATCACACGATAATATTAAAAACTAAACAAAATATCAAATTGTGTAACAAAATTTCTCTCTCTCACACTTTCTTTCTTTCTTTTTCTTTTTAATAACTTGAAACTGAATAAAATTTTGCTCTTAAGTATCATGAAAATGCTTTATCATTCGATATTTATTCTCTCTCTCTCTCTTTTTAATTATTTATTCTACTATAAATATAGACAATTAATTTGCAATTTAATTAAATGTATCTTTTCTTTAAAAAGAAATTATTCATTTACCAAAAATTTCTTTTTCCATTATTGTTGGATTTTTAATAATATTAACGATTACTTTCCTCAATAATTCTTTTGTGATTACTTCTTTGATTACTTATTTGTATAAATCAGTGGGGCAATGGAGAATCGTAACACAGTCAAACTTTGTACATTCTCACAGTAAACATTTATTGATTTTATGGAAAATATAATAATTAAATATTCACTATATAATTTGATCATGAAATTAAAACGTACTCAGGAATTTTAAAAGAATTATTCTTTCCTTAGTAATGATGTAAATTTATAATATAATTTAATCTAGCAGTTTTCGTCAATAATAATTATTTAATAACTTTTAATTATTAACATCATTAAATGCACTCTCCATATTTACTTCTCTTATTTAGAATTATTGTCAGGCAGCGCCCCCAAATCACGATTTTTCTGCCCCCTATGTTAACAATGGAATCGTCAGTAGTGTATCAATCTTCCAAAATGCACGTCAACGTCATAAGAAGCATGTTTGTAAGCGTGTTTGGGAGTGTAACTAATTCCCTTACGCTGTTGTTGACAAATAGATTAATTAATGAATTATCAGACCTTAATAATCTCTACTAACTCTACTTTGCGTTTATGGCACCAATGTGATGATTACTCATGTTGAGCACATTCAAGGAAAATCGATAAAAGTAGGTTCTCGCAAAACAACGTTAAAATAAAGGCAACCTCATTATGCGAATGAGATTAATGGGATTAAAAATAAAATTATATTGCGCATGCGTATGCTATTCTATAATTTTTAGTTTTTCAAGATGGACGCCGGGATATCAGGTATAGTTCACATGGATAATATAGCTGAAAATAATGGTAATCCACCTGACAATGCCAAAACACGACAAGCTACAAGGTATGGTGTTAGACTTTTTAGGGAGTATTGCATGCAACACGGTGTTGATGCTATCAATAATTTGGCTCCTGTGGATATTGCTCGTATGCTAAAGGGCTTTTATGGACAAGCTCGTACTAAAGATGGCCAAAGATTTTCCGTTAATTCGCTGATTGCAATTCGATATGCTATTAGTCGATATTATCGGTCTCCTATGGTGGTTAGGAAAATAGACATTGTTAAAGACAGTGCTTTTAATGAAGCCAATGAAACATTTAGAGCCGTTTTAAAGGAATTGGAGAGAGAATCAAGAGGGACAACATGTCAAAAAGAATTACAAATGGTAGATATGGACGATCGTCGCAGACTAAGACATTATTTTGAACATGCTATCAGTACTCCAAGAGGTCTGCTACAAAAAGTTTGGTACGATTTAATGTTAAGAGTGGGCAGAAGAGGACGAGAGAGTCAACGTCTACTAAATAGAAATTCTTTCAGAATTGCCAAAACTCCCGATGGACGGCAGTACATATATCAGGTAATCTTTTTCTCCTTATGTTTATTTAAATTATTTATTGTCATGTGGTCATTCAGACTTTCTATTCAGTCCTATTATTTAATCTATCATTTTGATATTGATACTGTCATCGAATCTAATTCCTAATGATGTTTGTTTTGAGTTCACTAGCTTCCTCTTTTTCTTTAAGATCTTGAATTTTTAATAATTTATGTCATAAATTATAGTTTAAACATATTTTTATCATTATCATGAAAGTTTTGATTGACCTTTTTATGTTTGATTATTCAAAAGTAAGTCTGTAATATTTTCTTTAAGAAGTTGTGTGTGAATGTTTATAGGTCATGTTTAACAGTCCTATTTGTCAATTTTGATTTTTAATGAGGTATAATGTATAAAATGTCATTTTTACACATGACTGAAATGAAATTGCATGATCTTTATATTCACTCAGGCATAGTGAATATATTAGTCAAGTATTTAGGTTTTAAATTTTTATTCACAAGTTTATAATATGAAGTATGCAATCTATGATAATTCTGAAAATTATTAAGTATTAACTTAATATAAGTGTAATAGATATTATTTTTATTTAAACATATAAATAAAAGTACAGACACTAGCGTCATTTTAATAATAATAATAAAAAAAAAAAAAAAACAGACATTTTAAATTCCTGGTATTAATATCTGAAATAAATGTTATCTGTATTGTATATGACATATGAGTAATGCATAATATTCTACTTAATCTCTGTCCAAGAATTTGATTTCAAATATTCTTACATAAATAAAGATAAATTGAACTCTGCAATAATTATATAAATTATACTTTTAAGTTTGGTAGACACTAATTAATGCTACTAATATACCACATTTGGCTCTTTAAATTATGAATTCAATTATTTTATTATCAAGATGTGAAACAACTTTTAATAATTTAACTGAAATTGAGAAAATTTGTTTTGCTGACAGTTATGCAAACTTAAGAAGTACTTAATTAAAATGATTATTTAAATTTTATTTTATGCTAAATTACTTCTTTTTTAAATCAGGATTTACCAAAAAAAGGAAAAAAGAAAACATAATTTACAATTTTTTTCCTTAAAATTTCTCTAAATATTTACAATTTCGAATACAAATGATATTATTAAACAAAGCTATGATTAAATTTGTCTAATAAAATTTTCATTATACTATTGTTATTTAATACATTTGAAGAACTGTGTATTAAGTGTATAAAATGTATATATGTATTTTTTTCCCCTTAACTCATTAGGTATTTACAAAAGTTTTCAATTTACAAATTTCCAAATTTTCAATGACTTGAAAAATCCCTATCAATTCAATTAACTAAATTTTCATATATATATATATATATATATATATATATATATATATTTATCAAATTTAGTTTTTGAAATACTAATTTGGTTTTATTTTTGACCAAACGTGAGACTAGCTAGATATGTAAAACCACCAAATATGACAGAAAATACATTTATAACATCAATATTATTTTAAATTTTTGAAAAGTTATTTTTCTTTTTTATGCAATAGTTTAAATAGAAGATTTGTTTATAAGTAATTAACCTTAAAAAGTGACATAAAAAGCTAACAATTATTTTTTACTGTTATTTTTCATGTATCAAGTATATTTGGTTTAAGTGTTGGATGCTTTTTTTTTTTCCATTGGGCAGTTTTGTTTTCCTATATATTAGTTACATCAGTCTAAATAAAATAAACTACTTTCATCTCTGGTTAAAAGCCATAATAATTAATAAAATTATGCTTTAAAATATTAATGTAAAAATTAAAAATATTTACATTAATATTTTTTTAATTTTAATCTGATTAAAAAATCTAGATAAAGATTTATAAATTAGGCCAAACTTGGTCTTAGCCAATAATTTTGTTTTCCTTAGATAGAAATACTCTATCATAAATTAAATTTATGTTAGTAATAATAACAATAATTTTAATTTCTTATATTTTAATTTATTTATTTTAGTTATAAAACTTATATATTGTTGAAATATTTTCATAGCATTAGGGTGTCACCTACACACTCTTTAATTGCACTTTAGACTCTAAAAACATTCTACTGAAAGAGAATAAAAGAAGAAATTCAAATATAAAATCTCAGACATTTAAAAGTTAAAATTCAGTAGTAATATGGTCTACAGCCAAAGTTGATATGATAGGCAAATAATTATGGAAACAATATAAGTTTAAAATGAAGTTACTGTTAAAAGGTTTAATAACACATAATACTCAATAAACTGTACCAATCAGCTGTGGCTTGATCATGTCAGGTTTCTTCCTTTAAAGATGAATATAAATGAAATGACTTAATAAAAAATTGTGTACTTCGAATATAAATTTCATATTTATTAAATGTAATTTGAGATCAAAACCTGCAAGATTTTTCTTATTTTTTCATGTTTGTGCATTATTTAAAAAATGATTGTTGTCTTTTAGGAGTAAATCTTAATCACTCCTAAATACTTACATGTTCTTTTAAATTTATACAAGAAATATTATTATTATTATTTTTTTTAAACTTATATTAAAGAAGTAATAATGTATATAAAAATGTCAATAAAAGTTATACATACAAATTCCTGTTTATAATAAATTGTTACTGTTATGAATAGATTTGGCTCCTAACATTCAATTCAAAACATTTTTGGTATTATTTAATTATAAATAATAGTAATAAAAACTTTATTCATTAAAAAGTTTTAAAAACAATTGTATTGGAAATATATAAAATATATATTAAAATACAAGTTAAAGTAAGTTAAAATACATAAAAATAAAAGCATAAACATTTTGTGTTAATTCTTAACATCTCATCAATATGACAACATCTTCAAACAACTGCATAAAATCCTTGTTTATATGCAGTTGTGAGTCATTTCTTGAAGAAAGTGTCATGATACTGATGAGGTGCTAAGAATTAGCATAAAACGCCTGTTTTTATGATTTTAACTTGCATTTTAATATATTTAATTAAATGATAAAAAAAAAAAAAAAAAAAAATTCATTATTTATTAGCAAGTTTAATAACATCTGATGCATTTAGTTTTATTTGTTTATTTGAAAAAAATATCCATGCTTTTATTTTATGTGTAATGAAAGTTTTCTTTTCAGATTTTTCCAATAACTGTTTTAAATATTTAAGTAAAACAATCTGTAAGATTGTAATGAGACTCATTCTCAACATGCTGTTTATTACATTTTTTCTTAGTTGTGAAGTCAAACTGCAAGCCTATTTTTAACAGACAGAAATATTGAATGCTGTGTTTTGTCATTTGATTTAAACAGACAAATTGAGTAATAATTTTATGAGAAATCAGACTGGCACTTGATGTTGCTTCATGAGAGAATAAATAAGTAGAACTAATTAAATAATTAGATTTCGTTATTTTAAATTTGAAGTTTTAACAAATTTAGAAAACCTTTCCTAAACTGCTTCTTTTAAGTTTTTTTTTTTTTTTTTTTTTTTTTTTAAATATATAAAGGTAATTTCTATGCCAAATTAACCAGTCACCCAACTCGACTTTCAGGATTCATTCTGTTCATGATATGAATGAGAATATACTTTTTGGAATTTTTTTTATTTCATTGAATATTAATTTTATCAATTTCTTAAAATTGGCAATTTTTAGCTTGCATGGACACTTTTAATCTTAATTTCTCAAGTTCTGTAAGAGATAATAAAAGTTTGACCCATCTTTTTAAAGAGAATTTTTATAAGGTTTAATTTAATACGCAACTTGTTTATGTTAAGTAAAATATATATATAGTATATCTATATATAATGTAAAATATTTTTAAAAATAGTGTTTTTAAAACTGTTTAAAAGAAAAAAAAAAGTGTACATTTTTTGTAATATTAAAAGCTATATAACGTGAACTTTTTAAATGGGATCAAAAGTTATAACAAAAATTTAAAGTTACTGTACATATAAAAATGTATAAAAATGATATAAACTGTGCTTGCACATTAAAAATCCTAATTTTTCAAGTTTACATGTTCAACATTAATACTAATGCTTAGTCAAAAATAAAACTAATTTCACATGTAACAAAATTATGCCAGCTGATGAATAAATAAATAATTAAAAAAAAAAAAAAGTTTTTTTTTTTTTTTTTGAAAAAAGTTTGAAGCAGAGTGAGTATTAGTCACAGGTGTGTAAGAACATAAATCAGATAAATTGAATAAACCATTATGTAGTGGCCATCACGAAACTTTCTTCTATATTTTTCTATACAAATTGTTGCAGTGCAAATAGTGACAGTTTCTTTCTCAGAAAAATATAATACTAAATGTCAAATTAAAGCCAGTTTTGTGTCTTAAAAGCAATATCTTAAAAAACTTTTTTTTAACATACAGACAGACATTTTCTAAAGATGGTCAAATTATGTTCACATCATCTCAAAATGTGTAAATCCATCAAAAATTGGAGGTAAAACTTTTTACGAATCTAATACTTTCTTCTTATGTATATAGAAAGGAGTAATAAAGACAAATAAGTAAAACAGGGATAAATTTCGTGATGAAAATCTGTGCTTAGCAGTTATATTGATTATTTATTCATTATATGATCCATTTTGATTACTTACAAATACAATTAACTTGCCTGTAAGTGTAATTATAACAATTTATCATCTGAAATGTTTTTAATATAACAATTTAAACATTTTGTATTATTCATTTTTACTTTACAAATGTTAAAGGTTGCCAAAAATGCCTTAAGGAAATGTATACTGTATGTTTTATAATCGATGGTTGAATGTGTTCATACAATTTACCTGATTCAATTTTCTTTTTTCAGTATAAAAATTCCTGTTTTTCTGGTATTAAATTTACAAAATAAGACTAAAATATCAAATTCACCCCTATTAACCATTTCAGCATTAACCGTTTTTCAGTATATCTGATTTAATGATTGATAAATTAATGCTATGTGCAGTATAAATATGAGAATTTGGTATTGTACCCTACAGATATGTATTAATCTTATTTTCTCGAAAAAAAAACATGTATTTCAAAATTTAATGACACCAGCCTTTTATTTTGGCTATATGCATGACGGAAATAGACAGACTTAACTCCTAAAAGGTTAAACTCAATTTAAATTAATATTTTTCATAATGAGAGGATTAGACTTCCTTGTAATAAATTATTTCTATGTTCTCTCCCCATATGAAAATTTTTCTCATTAAAACTTCAGGTATTTTTTCATGAATTCCTAATCACTCCAGACAATCCTTCTGGTGATCCCACTGAGATACCACTCTAAAAATTTCAGTCTATGAAATTTATAGAATTACAAAATACATTATAGAGATATCTTTTAAATGATCTAATAAATTAATTTTTTATCAAGCATTAGAATGTTATACATCAATTTGTCTTATTTGATTATGATTATGCTTTAGTATTCAATACTAACTATTTAAACTTAAAAAATTAGGTCATTTACTATGTATGCATAATGTATGGTAAAAATTTATTTTTAATTTTACCTAACATATCAAGTTGCATATATAAAATTAAGCCTTATAAAACTCTCTTTAAAGTGAGGGGTCAGAAACGTCTCTGTTCCTTATGGAACTTCATAAATTTTAGTTTGAAAATGTTCACATAGGCTAAAAAATGCTGATTTTTTCAAAATTTAAGAAATTTATAAAATGAAAATCCAGTGAAATAAAAAATTTCCAAAAGTGTATTCTTATTTATATCAAGTATTTATATCCTGAAAATTTCATTGAAATCTGAAGTGGTCAGGTTGAAAATAGAAAATTACTTGGTTGCTATGGCATGGAATGTCCTATTAAATCTATACACTAAGACTCACTGAATAATGAATATCAAATTACTTGCAGTCAGAAAATTTGTCTTGTTTTTTAATTCTAGATAGTCACATATTTCATAATCATTTATTAAAATTAACCTCATTTCTATTTTGTAAACTGTTATATATAAATATCTTGAATCGATAATAAATTTTGTGCATTTCTTAATAAATTTTGTGCATTTTTATTTGATTTTTTCATTGATTTTGAATTATCTTGTGTGCACAGTCTATATGAATTTAAATAATGCACATTGTAAAATCTGAAAGTATGATGTATAGTATGTATAATTTGCTTACCAGTGAAATTTCAAGAGAGGAAAATCTTGATAAAACACAGTTTCTGTTTCTATGGAACATTTTCTCTTATCTGAATATGGCAAAATTTCACATAAACATCAATTTTGAGAGATATTTTCATTGTAAAGATGTCAGACTACTTTTGAAATATTATTTAGAACACTGCCATGAATATTAATGACTATGAATTTTCCAATATAAAAATTTTGTAAGTTATTGGAAACTTACAAATTTCTTAACATGGCAGAATGGAACAAAATTTCACATAAACGTCAATCTTGAGGGATATTTTCATCGTAAAAATGTCAAACCACTTTTTAAATATTATTTTGGATACTGGCATGAATATCATAGACTATGATTTTTTCCAATTTAAAAAATTCATAAGTTATTTGGAATTTACGATTTACTTAACATGTCAGAATAAGGCAAAATTGAGCTTAAATTTCCATTTTGAGGATCATAATTACATTAGACAACTTCAAAATTACATTTATGATATTTGAACATGATTGAATACAAATATTCTAATAGGAAAATTTCGTAATTTACGATTTTATCAACATAGCGAAATTGTAAATTTTTCATATAAATATGAATTTTGAGGATTATTGCATTGTAAATAGTAGCATGAAAACTAAACAACAGAATTGGCCCTGATAAAATAAATTAATAGATTAGAATAAGATAAATATATCGAAGTGAACGGTGGATAGCCTATTAGGCAGGGATTTCATTCTGTCACTGTAGCAAGCTTTGGTCAAATTCTTTTCTTTTAACATGATTATAATATATCTCGCATTGGAAATTTATGATAACATAAATATGATGAGTAACTGAACAGAGTCCACCTATGGCAACTAGTTTTTTCTTGTAAAATATATATTTGATCTAAATTAAGAACTCACTGCTATTGTAATTGCTAAAAAAATATTGTGTTTGCATCGTACTTTCTTTTATTCCATATGCCAATGCCACGTTCCAGTCTATTCAATGATAAATGATTTTTTACATCTGTAGAAGGAGTAGCTTACAGAAGTGGAGTCCTAGGGAAAAGTCAGTAATTGAAGGCTCCTTTCTACCATGCAGTTTACAAAGATAATTTTGGATATTTTCAGGCCTTGCAGCGTTCCTAAAATTTTACTCGAGTTTTATTATACTGACACCACTATCATTAAAAACTTTTTCTTGAAGGTTTTAATGTTAAAATATTAAGTAAATAAGTGTTCATTTAAAATAGTGGTGACAATGTAGCAAAATGATTCCTAAAATTTTAGGAACGCTACGAGGCCTGTATTTTTAAAATGCTTTTAATTTGAAAAAATAGCTTATTTGTTGGGGGTCCTGTTATAAATCTGGGCTAAGGGGCCTGTTATAAATATGGGCTAAGGGGATATCAGGTTCTGAACCGGTAAACCATTTTTAATCATCAGGGTTGCCAACTGCTCCGATTTCTGCGGAGTTTCTCCGAAAAAATTTAAAAACTCCGCAATTCCGCAAAGTGATGTTTATGCTCCGCAAATTCAGTCTTGACCACCTAACTAAATATTTTTTATTAAATACATAAAACTGAATAGTGGCAGACACCGAAAAAAAAAATATATATATTTTTCTTTTTTCTTTCTTTTTTTTTTGAAGAACCACACGCTTCACCGTAAAAAAAAAAAAAAGAAAGAAAACATTCTAGTGCTAGGCATTGCGTAATCGAAATATTGCTGACTCAGAACGGGAACAAGTATTTGTTTACATTAGCTAAGAGAGTGTTTAATTAAAACCACAAGCTGAAAGGGGGGAAGAAAGAAACCGAATGCTATGATTATGCGGTGTTTTGATTTTCATTTAAACTATATCAATGTTTCAGTTATCTTAATGCTTAATAGGTCTTTAAAAAAATTGTTTATTTTAATTATTTATCGATAAAAATAATGGATTCAAAGCTACTGAACTTTAAGGCCGATTGACAACGCTTTATTTAAGATTTATTTGAAATAATTATGCATTTATTTTATCATTCACTTAAAGCATTAATGATTTATTATTATATCTTCATTTGTATCTGGGGGGGGGGGGGGGAATAAGTAAACAAATTATGACCAATAATCAGCAAAATTCTAAAGTTTACAAAACATATGGTCCCAAGCTATGCAGATTAGAGGGAGTTGACTCAGAGATGAGATCATTTACACATTTATATGAATATCGGAGATTTCGTTTTTAGATTTTTATGTGATAGTATAATAATTATTTTGACATTCATGAAAATTGTTGGAAATTTAATTTTTTCTTCCCCTTCGTGCTTTCTTTCTTTTTTTTTTTTTATGTAACTGAATAATCTACTTTCATATATTGTCTTTATTTATGTATGGAAAATATGCCATTATGCAAAAAACAAATTACTTTTGGGGTTTTAAGCTTATATTCAGACTTAATCGCATTTCCCATTCTTATCTCTCTTCACTGTTTTGCTAAATATATTTCATTATCAATAAATATTTCTTAATTTCATATTATTGTTGTTAATTTATGTTTGTTAGTGGTTTCTTTCTTTCTTTCTTTTTTTTTTTTTTTTTTTTAATGTATTTTTAAAATTGCTCCTCAAAGTAGCCAAAATGCTCCTCAAAATTTCTCTGAATACTCCTCAAACTGTTTTTGAAAAGTTGGCAACTCTGAGTCATTTATCTGTCATGTAGCTTGTTTCTCTAGATATCAAAACATTTATTAAACAAATATCAATGTGTGTTTTTATAATTAATCATTTAATCATATACTGAGTTTTTTCCAAGTTTAAATAAAGGCCAGGTTGCTGTTAGTAAGAAAGGACACTTTTTAAAATTCTTTAGATTCTTAAGACAGTTTTGGATTATTAAGTCATTCAATGCCAAATCAAACAATCATTCAATCTGACTATTTCAAATTTCAATTAAAACTTCAAGAATTATTCTTCTTGATAGCATAAATGAGAATATACTTATAAATTTTTCTTTTATTTCATTGGATTTTTATTTAATAATTTTAAGTTAAAAAAAAAAATCAACATTTTTTAACCTACATAAACTCAAACTTCTTTATCAACTCCCTAAAGCTATTATATCAGTGCCAATCATTGTCAATCCTGAAGAAATAAAACCATATCCAAAGGTACAGTAAGAAGACAAATCCGAAAAAGGCCTGAATTCCTGCATTTTATTGGATTTTTCTGAGAAAAATCACACTGAAGCAGAAAGCACACTAAAGATTTTGCTGATCTGGAAGATCCATGTATCAATATTCAGATTGGAACTTTTGTGTTAGTAAAATTTGCTGGTAAGAAAAGTATCAAATACTTTGTTGCTGAGATTATTTCCATTTCTGATGATGTATTTAAAGTTAAATATCTAAAAAAAAAAAAAAAAAAAAAAAAAAAAAAAAAAGATCTGAACTCTCAGAAGTTTACGAGAGGATATTACCATTTATGAAGTTGACAAAAATGATGTTATACTAAAGCTACCGCACTCAATATTGTCTGGTGGATCAGAAAGGCAGCTTGAGATTTTTAACATTTGGAATTGATCTGACCAGTTACAATCTGGATTATAAATATGTGTACGGTATTTTTACCAATAATCACACTATGGTTAATGTAGTTTTTTTTTTTTTTTTTAGTTAATATTTAACATTTTCCACTTTTTAGACTCAGGCTAGACTTACAAAATAATCGTTGATTGTGATTGTGACTGATTAATAACTGAAAATAATAATAAATATATATGTATGTATATAATGTTTCTTGTTTTCATTTACTCAATGTTTGAATAGGTTTTCAATATATATATATAATTTTGAGTTTATATGTATCTAATGATTAATAAATAGATTTTGTTACTTTAAATTGAGTTTTTCTGTATCTTTTAATTATATGGTCCAAAGTACACTTTTAGTGGTGTACCTTAGACTTAATTGCACTTTTTTTTTAATTTAAAAAAATATAATTGATATAATATTAATAAAATACCATACAGCATTTAGAAAAACTGTATTTAGTTTTGGTGAATAATTAATTACAAAATTAAAATTTGAAAAGTCAAAATAGATCCAAGGTGCCCTACCTACCACTATACTATATGTTTACTAAAATTAAAAAAAAATTATTTAAATTTTTTTTTTTTTTTTTTACTTAACAAAATTCAATTTTATAATCATCAGAAACTCTTTTATCATTTATAGTACTTTAGAAATTTTAGATTGATAGTGTGCAAAAAAATATTTTACATAAAGAAAAAAAAAAAATCCAAATAAATAAATAAATAAATAATAAAAATCTGAAAGTATTCACATTTATATCATCAGTAAGAATGATTTCTGAAGAAGTCAGGTTGGAAATTGGAATTTTTTTGTTTGATTTGGCATTGAATGATTCATATATTTTATGAATAATATTGCAGAATTCCATTTTACAATATTAAATATTAGAAAATCTTCTAATAAACTATCTAACTGAATCTTTTAACTGAATAATCTTCTAACTGAAATTAAATTGCATAATTCAATAATTAGTAAAAAATAAGTCTGAAAATATTGTGGACTTCTGTGTACTACCAGAGCCTCCTTAAGTAGATGCCTTCCACGCGCAGCGAATCCCAATGTTAAATTAGGCAACATTTAAAAAACAAAACTAACGCTAGGTGACAGCACCTACGCAGAGCAACATATTTCTTCTGTTTCATAGATAAGTTATATTCTTCATCTAAAAATCTAGCTATTAATTTCAATTTAAAGTCCAAAATTGTATTTTTTTTTTTCTTTTAATTTGAAAAAATGATGTGAAAGTGCTTTATCGTAAATATTTTCAATAAAATATTCAAATATTTATATTTAAAAAAGTATAGTGTTTAATTTTCTTCGAAAGTGGACAAGACCTATTTTAGCTTTTCAACTAATTAAATTACAACGTATCAAATAATAAATTATTAAAATCATGTCTTTTTTTTTTTTTTTTTTTTTTTTGGTCATGTCCTTTACGTTACATTTTTACCTTATTAGGTGTGAATTATATTTCTTAAATCGAAAATTTTATATTATTTATAAGAAAAATAAACCAGCGCATTAACGAGATAAGTTAACATTCAGTAATAAAAATTGGAGAAGAAAACAATCTGTAGGATTTTTGGCATGTATATTGCTTATGGATCGTGTACAGAGACACACCAAAGTTTTTCTTATCATTACAGCCTATGGGCAGAATTTCGTTTAAATATATTTTCACATGGTTACAATGCATTCAACAAAATGAAATTAATAGACATCATTGACATGCTTAAAAGTATGTTTTCTGAAGAAAAATACATGCTTAAACTTGGAAACTATAAGAAAAGAAACTTACAAAAATGTATGTCACGTAATCTTTCAAATTATGTCAAATTTCGAACAATTATTCATAAAATACAGAGAGAAATTGAATAATTTTTACTAATGCATATAATATACACAGCTCGTTTACAGGAACGCAAAAAAGAATTTCGTATATTAAAGCCTGTAGACAAATTTTTATTTAAATACATTTTAATGCATTTATGCTGTATTCAACATGGTGCAATTATCTCACATTATTAAGATGCTTAAAAGCATTTTCCACTAGAAAAAGACATGTATAACTAAATAATTTATTTACAGGACCGTACAAAAGAATTTTGATGACATTTTGTAAAGGTTAAATATGATTCAAATGTTAATGAGTTACAAGAAGTTTGTTAAACAGTTTTTATTGGTGTATATGCTTCTAGCTCGTGTGCAGGACACACAAAAGCATTTCGTACCATTACGGTTTATAGACGGTATTTAGTATAGATACGTGTATTTTAACATGGTTACACTTCATTAAACACAGAGAACCAATGTTATTGGCATCTTTAAAAGCATAAGGTCTGTAGAAAATAGTAGGCGTAGAATTGGTACCGTAATTTTCGGTGTATAATCCGCAGGTAAAATATGTCATTCTGCGACCAAAAATTTTCATTAACGGAATATTTACATATTTTTCAAGAAACAGCTCCAACATATATAATGTTATTTCTAAATTAAAAATTCTGGTGCAAAACTGAGTCTGACATGCAGATTATACGCCGAAAATTAGGTAACTGGTTACAGGGCCACACAAAATAATTCCGTTAGGTTTTGAAATCAAGTAGCAACAAAATTTATATAAATATTTATGAATAACAAGGAAATAAATATACAGATACATATAGAAAGATGGATACAACGGGGGTTGAAGGGGCAGTACCTGCCCTCAGAAAAGTGTATGGTTATGTATGTAGCGAGTTAGTCCTATATGTATATAATTCAAATAATATGGAATAAATATAAATTATTTATAATTTAATTATAAATGATCAAAAGCCGTATTGAAATGCATTTGAACGATTTTACATAACATTTATTCCGCAACTCTTGAATTAAAAGAAACAATGTATATATATTGAATATTACGATTTATACACACACATATATATAATGAATGAATACTGTGTGTCCCGTGGGACTCATCACATTATTATTCTGCGTCCCACCTTCGGTTTAACAAAAGGAAAATTACTACTTAAAATAGAGGTTGGTCCAGAAAGTATTAAATACTTTTAATAAAACAGGATTTTAACATATATAAACATTTTATCATTGTTAACCTTTTACATGTCGCCTTCAGATCCGGGTGTAATTTAAATTAGATTTTTACATATTTTGCCTTCTAATGCTTTAGTTTAAAGAACTCTATCATTAAAATGTGTAATTTTTTTTTTAAATATATATATTTATATAATTTAAAATTATTAATTTAAAATTATTATATTTAATTTTATTATTCAATGTTATTATATTAAAATATTATTATACTTTAATAATGTAAGTTATTTTAAACTTACCAGCCCATTTTTAGAAGCATTTGCTTAGTTTTCTAAATTATGTGAATTTTTAAACTGTGGGGTAGAAGGGAAAATGGTAAAATAGGTCATTTTTAAGTTTTCCTGTACATTTTCACTTTTATGATTAAATTGTAATTTCTATTTCAAAAAATCAAGTCATCTTTCTGTTATATCTGATAATATTTCAAATCAGTACTCATGATATTTAATTTTTACATGAATTTTTTAATTCCATGTTCCATTTGTGTATTGAAAGGTTAATAAAAGTAATGTTTTGAATCTTAAAACTTAATATTTTTAAAAAGAACAAAAGTAGAAATAAAAACTTTCTATTTTTTCTTTTCAAGATTCCCAACACTTTTATTTCGATTTAACTAAAATAATCAAATTTTTATACGCATTTACACAAGTCTTTAAAAAACAGTGGTATTAAAAAGATATAAATCAATCTTGTTCCTATATTGGAGCATTTTATAGTTTTATTCATAAGTTACTAATGTAATTTATCAATAAAACTATAAAATACTCCAATATAGTTACTTCAAAGTAACTAAGAACAAGTTACTTTTCTGTATTCCTACATCAATAAATAAAAATTTCATTTCATTTTGTAATAAGCATAACTATTTTATTTGTTAAATCTAACTTACTAACAGAGGTGTCAACCCTTTGAATTTTTATATCATAATTTCTTTTAAATTTATCTTCGTCTTAATCACAGAATTTATGATAATAAATAAAAATAATGTTTTTAAGAAAAATATTATTGATATTCAAAAATCCGGAGGGTTGGTAATTTTGCATTACTTATTTATGCAGTTTACATACCTTGTCTTGAAATATTTGTGAGCCATTTTTTACGCAGAATTGCATTGCTGGGTATTTCGTGAAAACTTATATTTTCACGGCGACTTTCTGACTTACAAAATGGTACGACACAATACACCATATTATAAAAAAAACCTCTCACATTTGTTAAATAATTAAAACATAAACCATACAGAACTCAATTGAAACTCAATTGAACCGCGGGAAATAAACAGAACTTTACGTACGGTACCAAGCGCCATCTACTGGCTATGCTCTTCTTGTACTGTTGCCAAGATTTGGAGCGACTCGCTAGGCATCTACTTAAGGAGGCTCTGGTACTACAGTACGAAGCCGAAAATCTGGAATCGTCGGGACCGTGGCGATTCCGGATTTTTGGTCATGCTTAAAAAAAAAATATTTTGGTTTAAGTACTTGGATAATATGCAAATTCAAGTAAAAAATAATATATTATGATTTTTAAATATATTCTATTAAATATATTTTTTTTTTATCAACTTTAACAATAAAGAAATAAAATTAAAAATTTAACTTGAAAAATAAAACAGATTTATTGAAATATATGAATATAAAAATTAGTACAAGTTACAATAAAAGAAAATAAATAAGAAAAACATACCATTTTAAAAACTTTTCCATTTCTTTTTTTTTTTTTTTAGTATTTTAGTTTTTTTTAATTAAAAGTTTGAGCATAATTGAAATAGAATATAGAATTTAGTTCTCAAGTAGATAAATGTTTAAGAATTGTTTTATTATTATAATCTTCTCCCTCCTCTTTCACACTTTCCAAATGCCGGTTTTGAAGATTACTAAGAAATAAAATACTTTTTCGGTTCTTTATTTAGATATATTTATACTTAAAAGAAAAAAAAAAAAAAATCACTGTTGATGAGTACCAGCGGCGAAATTGTCTGGATTTTTGGCGATTCCGGATTTTCAGCTTCATACTGTATTATCTATTGATAATACTACACAGAAGTTCATAACTGTAGCAATATAGTAAAGCAGTAGCATGCATTAACCAAATTATCTCGACCTCGAGAAAAAAGTTTTTTCACTGAAACGTCAATGCTTCACTGATGTACTTTTTTATTTTAACTTATTCTCTAAAAGACCATACTTTTCATTTTAAAGTTTATCCTTTTTTTTGTCATAATGAGCTTATTTTTTTTAAAAATACATTAAATATTTGAAAACTTATATAATAATAAATTCTAGTTGAATTTTTTTTTTTTTTTTTTTTTTTTAAATATATTTTGTTTGATTTCAGGTTGACGATGAAGAAGCTGGTGTGATTGTGGAAATTCCCGGCGATCCTTTATGCCCTGTTAAAACCCTGAAATTTTATCTTAGTCGCTTAAATCCTGCTTGTAGAGCCTTATTTCAGCGCCCCAAAGAACACATATATGATCAAGACACATGTTGGTATGTCAATTCTCCTGTTGGCAAAAACATGTTGGCTACAATGATGTCTACTATTTCCAAATGTGCAAGGTTAAGCCGCATTTATACAAATGTTCGCATCCGAGCCACAACTTATTCTCCAGCTGATGGGAAAGGATGTATTCCTTGTACAAATGTCGCTGAGCCTTTAAAATATCCAGATAATCAAGAACAAAAAAATTTCGAGAAGAGACTTGAAATCGCACCTAAACCTGTTCAAACTACAACCCAAAACTCTCACATTATAAAACAATTGAATGCTCCTATAGTTCAAGCCTGTTTATCTGTAGCTGTTTCAAAACCTTTAAGTACTGTTTCTAATGTGTCTCCTATTATTAATAGAGTTTTTCCTCTTACAATACCTGCAACTCTAAAAAATGAACTACTTAATGGACAAGCTTTAAGTTTAAAGAAAGAGGAGGTAATAACTTGTTTTATGTGTATTTCCTTTTAGTTTAGTTAAATAATATATTAAATGATATTTAAGTTCCTAAAAATTATTTTCTTTTTAATTTTGTTTAAAAAACAGTGTAGTTTGTAATATATTTAACATAATTACCATTTAGTTCACTGTTTTTACCAATGTATTTCTCATACATAGCAAAATCAGGGAATTAGGGTGGATGTTCTGTCACTTTGATATGTTTTTGTTCAAGAAATTGTCACTGTCAGTCTTGCTGTATGAGAAGATCCACCATGATAGTTAAGCATGAGACACCTTACATTTACTTCTTGAATTTCTGGATGATACTTAGTGATAATGTACAATGGACTTTATCCGCATTATGTATTAAACCCTTGTTTTGTGACTACTACATAGAGGTCAAGACTCGCAGTCGCCACTTGCCACGTGGCGACCTAATTTGAAAAAGTGGCGACCCAAAAAAATTGCTGTAATCGCCAATCAGATATGTGATTTCGCGGAATTTTGCGAATTAACTTCTGCTTTTAAAAAAAATCACGGATATCATCCGTTTTAAAAAAAGAAACCCCATTAACGATCGGCGATTAAATTCGCTACGAAAGTCGCCCAATTCATAATCTTTCTCCATCCACAACATAAATGTCAATATTCATTTTAAACTTGCTTAATGAGATTCTAGAACCTATAAAGAAATAGAATAGTTAAATATTTCTTGCTCATGTAATTAATTTTTACCCCCTCAAACATCTCCAGATAGTGATCAGTGATTAATTTTAGAAACAATAAAGAGATAGAAGTGCTCAATGTTTCCAACATATGTAATTATTTTTAAACTTCATTACTGAACTTGATAAATCTACTTATTTTTTCTCAATTAAATTAAATATTTAATATCTATTCCAAGTGTTTAAACAAGGGGAAAAATGTAGACTAAATTATTCAGGTAGGAAATTTTTTTTCTAAATCAATTTAAGAAAATTAATACTCAGTTGGTTTTATGTATATTAGAAACTGATAATTAACTACTGTAGCTTTTTTAAATATGTATGATTAATGTACATAAATAAAAATCATGTTATATATTTGTTTGATTTATTTTCCCCTTGTTGACATGGAATTTTAATAAGGTTTTATGTGGATATAAAACTTATTGCAATAATATTATAGAATTGTTTTGTGCTAATGAAAAAAATCCTGAAATTTTTAATGTAGATAGAAAGCTATAAATATATATACATAACTGTTTAGGTAGTTAATTTATTAAAAGTGACATCAATGTTCAATCAATTAACCAAACAATCATGTTAGTAAAAAATTTCCAGCTAATTTCTAATTTTAGCAATTGCATGTCTGTTAATATAATTAAATCTTGGATAATATGCCAAAAAGATTTTTTGCCCCCCCCCCCCTTTTCCCCCAGACTCAAAATAATTTTGTTTTCTTCTAATGCTAATCACATCTATTTTCCGTATGGAGATGTCACACTAGGTGAAATTTATTAAATGAATCAAATTTTTGTATTTCTCTTTCAATAAGACAAAGTAAATATTCTTGCAAAACACAAATTGTGTATGAGAAATAACATTATTTTGTTAGTGTGTCATCATTATAGCCTGCTGTTTTCTGTATCGAAATGAAATTAGTACGTAACTAGTAAAGTCCATATATTTCTCCTCATTACTAAAACTTTAAAATCTTCTTTCTAATAGTATAATTATTAATAGCATTTAAAAGTTGCATTATATGCTACTATAACTACCCTATATGTTTATAAAACTCACTCTTAAAATACTAATAAGAATAAAATCATAAACAATCAAAGGAAATTCAAACGAGATATCTTCTCTCAAAAGTCGAATCATTTTTCAATGATTTGATTTCTCAGCCAATTTTGTCTTTATCCCACCTGCTTTCATTTCAGGTATTAAAAATTTTAGGCTCGAGAAGTATGAAAGTAAAAAAAAAAATATTTATATTCAAACAATAATTTAAAGATTTTTTTTTTTTTTTTAATCTGTGGAAGTGCATATTTTTTTATTATTAAAATAATACAATAAAGGTCACTGTTTCTTAATTTCCTGACTATATCATCTGTGTTTTATGCCTTTATATGTATATAGATATATATTTTTTAATTATGTGTGTGAATATCAGGTATAACGTCGACTCGCTAGTGGTCACTGAGTTAATCATATTCAGTGGCCACTGGCCACTTACAAAAATTGTAAGTCTTGACCTCTACTACTACAGGGAAAAATACAGAATTATAATGTGTTTACATTTGTGTTTTATGGGGGAAATATTGTATTCTAGAGGGAAATGGAGAATCAGATGTTGGGTATGATTTAGTCGAACTCAAGAAAACAAATATTGTCCATTAGCTATAAGCTATCTTCTGTCCCTCTAGTTTGATGGCTTTAACCAGTTCTGTACTTAAAAAGAAAAAAAAATAAAAAAAAAAAAAACTTTTTTTCATTGCTAATTGTCTTTTCACCGTTGTTGGTTTGGGAAAATCTTCAAAAGCCTTACTTTACATTCTTGATATGTTGGAACTTCAAAAATTGGCATATGTTTTACAGGGTTGAAAGAACCTGGGTTTTATCAGAGTTAACAGGAATATTTTCCTTCTTCTGTTTTTTTTTTTTTAACATGAAGTACATAATTCATAATAAGGTAATTTACAAAATTAAATATTAATTATATGTTAAAATCAAAAATTTAAAAATTTTCTAAAGTCTTTTTATGATTAAGTTATAATTTTTTTTTTTTTTTTTTTTTAAATTAAGTAATTGTTCTTTAAACATTCTAAAATTCTGTTTATCTGTCCTTTACAACAATTTGAATTTTAATAATTATTTACTTATGGCTTTATTAAATTTTTCATAGTCAATAGATTTTCATAAAATATTTTTTAATTGTTTTCTCTCTACATTACTTAACAATGTTGCACTGTTAAAGTTTTGAGAAATTAAATATATATATATATATATATTTATTATTATTATTTTAGATTCCCAGAGTTTCACAGTTTTCTTTATATTGACAAACAACTCTGTTTTTTCTTGCTTTTATTTATATATACTATATATATATTTTATTTTCTTTTAATAAGGTAATTATAAATTTTTTCATGGGAATTTTTAAGGATTTTGTTTTATAGAGCAGTATTTATATATGTATACCCCTCTAATATTTTTGAAAATTCTTTGTTAATGTTATAATAATGTATGTAATATTTGTTTTATATATGTTTATTGTAAGTTTGATAAAAGTACAATTTTATATAAGGATTTTGAAAGAATCCACTTGGGTTTTTTCAAGTAGGTTTTTGTGTGGGCTGAATATGATTTCCTTAGAATTCGCGTGGCACTCAATGTGTTAATGGACTTTTTTTTAGGGTCGATTCAGATTTTAATTTTTGGGGCCCTTTTTTTTTTTTTTTTTAATTATAGGTAATTATTAAAAATAATTCTGGAAACACGTGAAAATTTTATAAAAAGATCATTTATAAAACTAATTCCTTTAAAAAAGGCTGTTTTTATGAATTTGAATTTTGTCAGGGGCAGCAATACAGCAAAAAACTCCCATATTTTGCCTGTATCGAATCCTGTAAGGTCCATATATTATATTTGTTACTTATATGTAATATTCATTGCCTGATTCTTAAAATTTTAGGCAAATTATTCCTTTTTTTTATAATACAGATATATATCATTATTTAGAAATACCAAATTTGCAAAACTTGCAATTTTGATTATTTATTCTCATCTTTGTTAAAAAAAAAAAAAAAAAAAAAACTCTTCCTTTCAAAAGAGATATTGCAAATAGAATTAGGAAAGCTTTTCTTAAGGTTATTGTAATATTAGTTGAAGTGAAATGGATTTTTCTTAAGTTGAAGATGAAAAAATAATTATATAATATCAAACTGGTATATATAAGTTTGTCCCAATAGTAGAAAGAGTGCCAGTAACAAATTAAACAAAAAACAAAATGTTTAGTGTCACCCTGTAAAAAGTTTTTGAAATTATTTTGTTTCTATGAGCATTTGTTTATGTTCCTTCTTTCTTATAATTATCTGTATTCATTTGTTTATGAAGAGCATGTATATTTATAGATATAAAGGTTTCTTTAAGAATAATTAAATGTTTTCAAACCTTCTTTCGTTTATAACATAATGGGTTTTTTAATTGATGGTATATTTGAGAAAACTTAAGACATACTACAGTGCATTGCATACAACATGTTGCAGTCATGATATGAAAATATTAAATATCTGCTGAAATACTAGCATTTTTATAAAATAATATCTAACTGTACATGCACAAGTGCCAACAAAATTTCTTTTGCATAATTTGCTAACCATATGTATACTTACTCTAAAAAAAAAACTCAAGTATCTATATATTGGGTCATTCCATATAAAATCAACAAATTTTAAGAAAAAGTTCTGCCGCACCATTTTTGATTTTCATGAGATTTTGTAGGTGATATGTACCTATCTTCTATATCCCAAAACAGTTTGTTTTATCTCTTGAAGAAATTTTGTTCTTGAGATATAGCCATTTTGTGTACTCTGTGGATGAGTAAAAATCGTCATTTCTAACGCTTTCTTTAAAAGCTGTAGAATTTTTTTTTTTTTTTAAATTAGCAAGAACATCAAAAAGGGCTTATTGCAAACAGACTTTTATTTGTGCACAGTAAGATATATTTATATTAAGCCTAAATAGTTTTTTGGACATCAAACAGTCGTTCACAAATGTTTTTTGTCATTTTAAGCATTAAAAAACAATGAAGGACTTGAAGTAACAAACTAATTTTTTTTCCTGTTGCAGTTACATATTAATACTATATGTAGAAAAAAAAAATAGCTGTTACTGGTGGTTCTTCATTGAGAAAAAATTACTTAACACGTTAAGCACCAGGCAAATTTTAAAGGAAATCCCAGTCAGACCATGTGCGCTGCTTAGAAGTGCATTACGTTTACCATGTTTCAATAAAATTCCTTAATGACATAATCCTCTAATAAATAATTAAATAAAATTTCAGTAATTACTTTAAACAATGTAATTTTGTTGAAACACAACTAGATATTAAAATTTAATGGAGAGAAATATAATGGCAGAAAACTGAAAGACTGAATCTCATTTCATATGTGGTACCAATATGAGAGGAACTGAAAGTCATAAACTTCTGGTGATTAGATGAAGCTATCCATAAAGCATGGATGATTAATGAATTGTTTGGATAAGAACTTCAGAAGTAAGATCGTGAACTATATGCTAAAAGCAGAAGATTCTACTTCTGCTTGACAATTGTAGTGCACACAACAGTAAACAGTTTCAATCTATTAGTATTGTACTCTTTCCCCCAATTGTAACTTCTGTGGTACAGCCTGTGGACCAGGGTGTCACCAGAAGCCTTAAATGTCACTACAGGAAATAGCTCATTTTACAAATTTTAGAGGGATATGATAAAAATGTAAAATGTTAAGATTCTCTTGATGCACTTATAATACTCTAAAAAACTCTGAGGTTTGTTATGGATTCTACAATCAGAAAATGTTTTTGACATGCTGGCCTAGCAAAAAATGTTGAAGCAGATAAAGATTTATCTATCGTGATGTGATAGAAAAGCACACAATTTCATTATTCTCAGATTATGACATGCAGTTGTTCGAAATGTGATTATAAAGTCATTACATATGAAGATCCGATTGATGAAGGGACTGTGGTAGAAATTAAAATGAATCTATCTAAAGTTGAAAATTCTGCATCTGATGGAGATGAACAGAAGCATATGACGAAATATCCACCTTTCAAGATGCTACAACAGCGATGCGTGTTTTTTTTCTACACAAACAGTGGAAGAAAGATTGTTTGAGTCAATTAATGTATTGATTAAAAAAATTCATAAAGTGTTTTGAAATCGGCATTATGTCAGCAAAAGTTTACCGATTACTCTGGTCTTCAGTGGTTTGGTAACAACGGTCAAATTATTATTTTTATTATTAATTCCAATTTTTATTTAAATATCTGCAAATAAAAAAGTCCCACCACGTCACATTTTTCTGCTAGAATATCAGAAAATGGCAATTTTCACGATTTTTTATCATTTTCACAGTATCACAGGTGGTAACCCTTCCTGCTGGCAACTCAGAGTTCTGGCAACCATGTTTGTTCCATTATTTTGTTAAAGTATCAGAAAATGGCAAATTTCACTATTTTTTTTATGATTTTTACAATACAGTCGTCAACAAAAGTATCCAAGCACTAGCCAATAATTCCGATATAAAAAAAGTTCATTTAATTCTATTTTGTTAAATAAAACCTTGTTGAATCATGTTCTTAGACTAAGAACATGACAAGGATTTATTTAACAAAGCAGTATTAAGTGTACTTTTTTTAGATAGGGATTATTGCTAGTGTTCAGATACTTTTGCTGCCAACTGTATCACACATGGTAACCTTTCGTGGTATCAACCCTGCCTCCTGGCCATCCTCTCTGCTGGCAACCCCTGTCTGGCAACCCTGTATTCGTACCTCACCTTTTTTTTTTTTTCCTGGTTTTCTAGTTAACAGATATTCTTTTAAGTATGATTGTGCTGTTTTATAGTTAAAGTTTCATGTTCAAAATGGCAAGTTTTCAGTGTAGATCTTGTAAAACTGTACCCGATAAGTTTTGTTGTATTTGTGAACTATTCATATTAAAATCACAAGGTAGACATTTAACACTAGATGTATTTTGGTTTTAAAATCACAAATAATAATTCAATGATTTAGTGTATTTTCCATGTTTTTATGTTCTACTTAGTCTACAATATGTATATTATCTAATATTAACAGTATTCCATGCTAAATTAATAATACTGATAGTAATAATGCATGTTTTCTAAAGACTTTTGTACATTGTTTCCAGTACATATTAAATAATCATAACAAAAAAAACTGTACATGTTACAGATTTTTCACTATTATTTTTTAATTCTGCACTACAAAATTAGTTGAAAATAGTTAATTTCATTTCTGTTACCCAAATTTATTTTTATTTATTTATTTTTTTTTTAAATACACCATTTTTTAAAGTACATAGCAAGTAATGATTTATACATTTTGTGAACTCAATCATTTTTCTGAACGGTTTGGATATAGCGAACAGAACCTGTGGTCCCTTGAAGTTCGTTATAACGGGGTTCAACTTTAGTCATAAATAAAATATAAATTATTGTACAAATCTATTGGCTGACTCACTCTATATTTCCCCCTTCTTTGTGAAGTTGCATAGGTTCATTTTCTGGACACCAATCGTAATTTGTATAATTCTATTTCAAATGTTTCTTTATAAAGGAACTAAATTATTTTGATTTGTCATTTATTGCATTTTTTTACATAACATTTTTTAGTTTTTTTTTTTTTTAACAAACTTAGGGTTGTGTTTTATCCATCACAAAATTTTGTAAAATTTTATGTCCAACAAGCTAGAACTTTGATCAAATAAGGTTTGGAACTATATGATATTGTCTATATATAAATATATGTATGTCTGAAAATTTAAAATAATTTACTTTTTGTATATCATCATAATTTTATTTTAAGTTTATTCTATTTACTTCTATATTATTAATTTTTATGTTAATGTAAATAGGAAACTCCAAGTCGTAAGTGTGACTGGTGCAAAAAAGATTTAAGCACAGGTGCCGTGGTATTGAAAAGTGAAGTTGGAAAAGAATATTGCTCGACAGAATGCTTAGGAAAGTGGTTTACTACACAAAACAAGTCAGAACAACCTGTTGTATCTTCTGTTACAGAATCTTCTGAAAAATCACCTTCAATAACCACATCAAGCAGTAATAGTAGTAACAGTAATTGTACAAGCTCTAGTAGTAGTGCTACCATGAGTATTACAAATAGTACAAGTACTGCTCCTGCAACCGCTGTTCAAACTGATACCTTACAAACACAGACTAATTTACAGTCTAATACACAGTCTAATCCAAAGATTCAAAAACTCCTCACATTGTGTTCATCAGCTAATCTTTTAATACCTTTTCCATCCATTTGTAAAGATTTTACTAGTAAGTGTAATTATTTTAAACTTATAATCTTATGCTTAGCATTAAATTTTGACTTTGTAGAATGTAATTCATTTTCCTGGTCTAATATATTCATTGGTGTATCTGTTATTATTATTCAAGGGGTGAAGCTTTTAATCTCTAAATTCATGTTTTTTAAAATTTGGCTGTCAGTGAGTTTCATTTAATATTCATTTTCTAAATGGGAAATAAACCTATTTAATACAAATTATGATGAATGGTTTTTTTTGTTTTTAAGAAAAAAAGAAAATTGCAAATATTTATTTGTCATTAAAAAAAGAGATGTTTAATTATAATAAAATTAGCTTAGTTATTAGAAAATATTTTAAGCTTATTTAAGTATTACATAGTGTGATAATTGTAGAGATAAAAAAAAATGATGTTTTATATGGTCTTGCTCTTGAATTTAGATTTAATATTGTCAAATTATAGATCCATTTGTAAATTGGTCTATTTTCTATTAATAATTATGAATTTATTGACATGCGATGTTGTAAAAATAAATTGTTAAGTGAAAGTGATTCAGAAAATTGTAGTTACATAGTTCATATTACACAAATTTAATAAGTTACATAAATAATGCGTCAATGTAAATAAATAGAGATATTTGTATGTACTCTTGAGAACAGGCCACTAATTGCACAGCTATAGAACTTGGTAGGTAGGGTAGCCTTAGACCATGTAAGGCTGCACCTTATCAAGATTGTTTCAATTTTATTTTATCCGTTGATTTTTTCTGTTAGGTGCATTTTCTTAAATTTAATGTTTCTATTCAATTGGCTGTATTCCTTAGTAATGCTTATACTATTTATTTTTTAATTCTTTGAATACTTTTCCTTTTTTTTTTTCTTATATATAGTCAGTCACATGATTAAACATTGTTTTTATAAAAATGTAATTTTTATATGAAAGTACTGTTTCATATTTTTCACTGCCAATATATTTCGATTGAGAAATATTTTCTCAATCTGTGGCTATATTTTGCTAAGTAGTACCATTTTTATATTTTTAAAAATTAAATAAAATGTAATAATTTAATTCAATAGTTTGAATTGAATTATTCAATTATTTGAAAACAACTGTTTAAAATGTTCCTTTGAAAAAGTATCATTATTTTTAATTTATTATATTTACTTTTCGGTCTTCCTAATAAATGGCAGTATTAGTACTGCTTAAAAATAAAGATAGATTTATTTTTTTAATTGTTGCTACATATGCTTTTTGCTTTTGTTTGGAAGCTTGCGAATATCCTATTGTATTGATTCTGCAGAGATTAAGCAAAAATTATTGCAGGGAAAAATAAGGTATGTGTTATATGCAGTCCATATTTTGAATTTTATCAAGGAAAATTATTTTTTCAGTTAAAGCCCAATTTGTCGATTGACAAAAAATTGCTTTAATTTAGCCATAAACCACACTTGAAACAAAATATGATTTTTTAAAGAATCGGGCATTTAAAGGTTAAATGTAGTGATTAGTGATGTGAGCAAAACCTGATCATTAATAAGCCTTTCATTCAGTATGCAAGCAGCAGTTTTAAAGAATTTTGTGAGTTCGGCTGTTTCACTCACAATTATTTATCTATTCCCCCTTTTTTACTTTCTCTTACCCATAAGGTAGAAAAAGTATTGTTTTTGGGTCAAATTTTCTAACGCGAGATTTTGTTATATTTACACGTTTTGAGGTCCCCTGAATACGAAAATCATGTTTTTAGCAAATGGTCTGTGTGTGTGTCTGTTATCAGCATATCTCAAAAACAAATTATGGCAGAGAGTTCAAACTAAATGTGTATCACATAGGGATGCTACAGTAAGCTTTTCGTTAAGACCAAGCAAATGGTTCGTGTACAGGGACAATCAAGAGAATTCTAATACATTACGTCTATGGGGGGAAATTGCAGGAAAGTACAGTTTAATGTCTATAGACTGCACTAAACGAAATGAAACGAATATATATTTTTTGTAATAGAGGTAGTTAACTGGGAAAAAAATTCTGTGTATGTAGAAGCCTCGCATCCCCCCTCGAGGGGAGTAAATTTTCATGATGGTATCTTTCAAAAGAGCTCACCAATACCTTTAAAACGAATGGTTGAACCTTCGATCTGCGATAATTTGAAACAAAGTTATCGATTTTTTTTGCCTTTAACCAAAAAAAATAAAAATAAAAATATTATTATTATTTTTTTTTTAAATATTGAGAATAAAATGGACTTTTTTTGGATATTTAGTGTTATACTACTTCTCTAATATGGAAATCGTCTGCCTTATCGTAAAAGAGAATTATTTTTTTAATAACCGAATTAAATTCTATATAAATGTAGGTGCATTAATGAAATGGGGGGTTGAGGGGGGCTACCGCCCCCTCACACAGAACTAATTATCATATAAAACTCTTCAGAAGCCTAATATGAATTGTTTAACATAGGTTTACATAACAGTACTCGTTATCTTACCTATTAATCTGCAACCTGTATTTTTAGTATTAAATTTCAGGGTAAGAGAAAGTCATGTGAGTGACACACCAGATTATTTTCACTCAAAAACAATCTGTAGTTTGTTTTTGCTAAGAAGTGTATACATATATATGTGTGTGTAAGAGAGTGAGTAATGAATTCACAGGATCTCTTTAAGAAAATAACGAAAACTCATTTTGTTTCATAAAATATCCTTTATTATAACTATAAAGTAAATATGCATATATGTGTATATAATATATGGATTTTAATATTTTTGTTTTCTGAATACTTTGCAGCATCAACTTCACCTTCTGAATCAGAAGTGATGGTAAATGGTAATGGAAAATCTGAATCAAGAAGTTCTTCCCCACAACTTATTGTTCCTGATGAGGTGATTTTTCTCATATTAATAATATTTTACTAAGTAATTTTAAAGTATATTTTAGTTTACTGGAAGAATAAAAATTAAATTACTGAAAACAGACTTCATAAGGTAACTCGCTCTTACCTTTACTTGAATCATCTTTACTTGAATTATCTATGGTATGCAAATTTTAGAACAGTGATTCAATAGTTAACTAGCTGAATTTTTCTCCATTTAAAAAATAAAAGTATAATGTATTTGCAAAACCAAATACTTAGAACTTCCCCACTAACCTTTTATTCCCTTTTTTGCACACTTTTTTCTTTCTTTTATGACTTCTTTCTCTTTTTTTCCTATCAAACTGACTCAAAGTTTTTCCTCTTTGACTTGCATTTTTGGATCAATTGACAAGAAAATTTCTAATGAAATAATAGTGTCATAAAGAGATAAAAGTTACATATTTGAAACAAATGTCAGTGATTAATAAAACAAATGTGTTTTATCATGGTTTATTTATTTATTGAGCATGCACAAAATCTGTTAACCTATAACTCAGATCACTACTAATATTTTTTGCAATGATAAACTTATATATAGGACCTGTTTTCCCAGAAAGGAAATGGACAAGCTCTTGCCTCCCTCCTCCCCCTAATTGGCAGCCTTTTAAAATTAACACTGTTTACATATTTCTAAAATTTATTTTGTATAGCAGAAGGAGACCACAATTATTGATTTTTCCCTTGGCTCCCATTCTTTGTAAGTTAGTTCTAGCTTTTTATGCTATATTTAATATCAATAAATCATTGACCAGTTTCTAATTTTCTTTTCGGGGGGAAAATCTAGTTTAATGTTCTTTGTGCATTTTTCAAAAACTCGCCAAGATGGCAATGTTTCGTTCTGTGTCCCACATTGCAACCCTTTACTGCCTATGTGAGGAAGCACATTATATATATATATATATATATATATATATATATATAATCTAAAAGATTTTGCGTGACTTTCCAACTTACAAATCATACATAATACGTTATGTGTGAAATTATATGTATGTGTTATAACAAAACATATACAGCCTTTAAAAAAAATACTATGTCCAAGTGAAAAAATTAATTTATTTCACAACCGATGATATGAGTTTTATGCAAATTTAAATATAACACAAGAAAAGGCAATTTTAATTATATCTATAAAATTTTGCAAAAAATTAAATTATTTCTTATTTAAAAATTTTTCTTTTGTTCATATATGTGAAAAGCTGGAAAAAATATTAAGGCCACATAAGATATTATTTAAAAAACAGTTAATAATCTAAAAACTTTGCCTTATTTTCAGTATATTTATTAATTTTTGAGATTATAAAATTTAAAAAACGTTAAAGTCTGGAAAAAAACTTCAAAATATTTACAAATACATATTGAAATTATTTTCAAACACAGTGTAATGAAAGACAGTTTTAAATAAATCTATAAAAATATTTCAATAATTAAAATTACTTTTTATTTTACAAATTTTTTTCTTTAATACGTGTAGAAAACTGGAAGAAATTATACACATAAGATAGTATTAAAAGAATTGCTAATAATCCAAAAATTTGCCTTTTTCAATTAACTGAATCATTCTCGAGGTCATAGATTTAGAAAGTTTCTTCAAATTGTCTTTTGGTATGTTTTTCCAGCTCTTTTCAATGGCCATTTTCAGCTCATTTACGGTGTTGTAAGTTTTCCCATTTCCATAAATGTTACCAACCAGAATGCCCCCATAAATTTTCTATTAGGTTCAGGTCAGGGCTTCTTGATGGCCATTCAAGCTCTTGGACCAGATTAGCTTGAAGCCACGATTTTGTGGAGCTTTATGTGTGTATTGGTGCATTATCTTGCGAGTAAGATAATGGGCTTCAAGCTTATAATATCCAAGTGCTTGAATGACCATCAAGAAGCCCTGACCTGTACATAACAGAAAATTTATGGGTCATCATGGTTTGTGACATTTATGGAAATGGAAAAATTTACAACACTGTAGGTGAGCTGAAAATGGCCATTGAAAAGAGCTGGGAAAACATACCAAAAGACAATTTGAAGAAGCTTTCTAAATCTATGACCTCGAGAATGATTTCGTTAATTGAAAAGAAGGGCAAATTTTTGGATTATTAGCAGTTCTTTTAATACTAACTTATGTATATCATTTCTTCTAGTTTTCTATATGTAAAAAAGAAAAAAGAAATTGTAAAATAAAAAGAAATTTTTAATTTTTGAAATATTTTTATAGAATAATTTACCACTGTCATTCATTACATTGTGTTTGAAAATGCATAAAATTTCAATATGTATTTGTAAATATTTTAAAAAAATTTCCCAGATTTAAAAGTTTTTTAAATTTTATAATCTCAAAAATGATTAAATAAACTGAAAATAAGGCAAAAGTTTTAGATTATTAGTTGTTTTCTAAATAATATCTTATGTGGCCTCAATGTTTTTTCCAGCTTTTTACATATATGAAAAAAGAAAATTTTAAAATAAGAAATAATTTAATTTTTTGAAATTTATTTATCGATATAATTAAAATTGCTTTTTCTTGTGTTATATTTAAATTTCCATAAAACTCATATAAGCGGTTGTGAAATAAATTAAGTTTTTCGTTTGGCCTTAACTTTTTTTCCAGGGCTGTACATTGATTTTTTTTTTTTTTTTTTTTTTTGCTACGTTTAAACAGATGACATTATAGATGAGAGAAAATAGTAAAAGCAGTTGACACATTATCATGCTCACCCAAATACACAATTTGCCAACTACAGTAGAGTCTCGATTATCCGAGTCCCGCTTAACTGAGTTTCGGTTTAACCGAGGTACTCCAAAAAAAAAAAAAAAAAAAAAAAATTATTTTTTTTTAAAATTAAGAATTAAAGAATTTATTTTTTTTCTACTTCTACCTTACACTTTCTTTGGCTAAGGCAATTTCTTATTCGAATTATCTCTCTTTCAATTTAACAATGTACTGAGGAGTGTCAGTTGTATGTACTCAGCCCTAAATAAGCGGTTTTGTATTCTGTGATTGATGGAATTCTGGATCAGGAAAAGGTTACACTCAATTGTACTGCAGAGCCAAATTTTAAAAAGCCGTCACTTAAGTAGTATAACAGGAATAGATAAGACGGATCTATTACTAATAAAGGAAAGAGGGTATTGAAAGGAGAAAGAGGACAAATTCTCCACCCCCCACAAACACATGATGATATAGCTTCCCGACTTCCGGGCTGGTCTAATTTTAATGGCAGTGTGCCAAGATGTTTCTTATCTTTCCCACACTTGAAAAAGAGTTTCTTGCATTCTTTCAAGAAATTCATATTGGATATTTATCTACATTCTAGAAACGAAAAAGACAGTTTTCAGTCCTACTTTTTACGTTTGTGTCGTGCTTAAAATTTCAAAATTTAATAAAAAATGAATTCCAAAGACAAAAAACGGAAAAGAATCGTTGTTTCGATAGAAACAAAAATTGAAGCATTGAAGCGGTTGGACAAAGGAGAATCTATTAAAAGTGTTGCGTTACATCTGGGTGTTGGAGAAGTAACTGTTGGTGTTGGTGATTGGAAAAGAAATAGAACTCAGATTGAAAAATATTTTGCCGACAAAACAAACTGCAGCCAAGTAAGAAAAACAATGAAGCATTGTGAATTTGAAAAAACTTCTGAAGCTTTGTTTTTGTGGTTTACGCAATTGCGAGAAAAGGGTAGTCCTGTATCGGGACCAATGTTAAAATCAAAAGCTTTGGATTTTCACAAGAAATTTTATAATGATGAACCCTTTACTGCAAGTGTTGGATGGCTTGATAGGTGGAAAAAACGCTAAGGAATTCGCCAACTGAATATAACTGGTGAAAAGTTATCTGCAGATTCTGAAGCAGTTGTTAAATTCAAAGAAGATTTCCATAAATTTATTAAGGAAAATAATATAAGTAGGGATCAACTGTTCAATGCCGATGAGACAGGATTAAATTTTCGAATGTTGCCATCAAAAACCTTAACTGCCAGAAAAGAATCATCAGCTCCCGGATATAAGAAAAAAAAGGAGAGAATAACTATTTTAAATTGTTGTAATGCATCGGGTACTTTTAAATTTCAACCCATGATCATCGGAAAGTCTAAGAAACCAAGAGCATTTAAAAATATAAACATTTCGAGTCTTCCTGTATATTACAGAAATCAAAAAAATGCTTGGATGAGTGGCGAACTTTTTAAAAAATGGTTTTCTGAGGAATTTGTCCCTAAAGTGGAAATATTTTTAAAAGATAGAAATTTGGAAAGAAAAGCACTCTTACTTTTAGATAATGCCGCATGCCACTCGGATGAAGAGCAACTGTCAAGTGGAGATATCAAAGCTTATTTTTTGCCCCCAAATGTGACTTCACTCGTACAGCCATTAGATCAAGGTGTTCTTGAGAACTTGAAGAGAAATTACAGAAAAAAGTTGTTAGGAAAGTTGATTGAAGATCTTGAAGAAAAAGGAGTAACAGAATGTCTTAAAGAGATTACACTGAAGGATGCCGTGTATTGGATAGCCGAAGCATGGGAAGAAATTCAATCAACGATTCTACAGAAATCGTGGCGGAAAATTTTATCATCAGAAGTGCAGCCAAATGATGAAAATGAAGCATCTCATGACGAATCATTATTGAGCTTGGCAAAAACACTTCCTGTTTCTGAATCTCTTACTGAGAAAGATATTGATGAGTGGATGAATGCAGATGAGCAGCAAGAAATAACAGATGACATGATTGCAGATATGGTTGAAAATCGAGAGCAAGAGAGCAGTGATGATGAAAACTGTGTTAAACAGAAAAAAATTACGCATTCTGAAGGTCTAAAATCAATTGAAAAAACTATTGAATACATTGAGCAGCAAGAAGAGGCTACACCTGAAATCCTAATGAATCTAACTAAATGGCGTAATATTGCAGCCAAGAAACGGTTATCAATTCACAAACAAAAAATTATTAAGGACTATTTCAAATGAACAATTGCATTCCCTGTTTTTATTCTACTACAAGTATTACCAGTGGATATCAATAAAAATTGTAAGTATACCATTTAATTAATAAATTCTGTATAAATTAATATTTCAGTCATTTATTTAGAAATCCATTTATGTAATTCCGGTTTAACCGAGTTTTTCCCTTATCCGAGGTGAGCTCGGTCCACATTAACTCGGATAATCGAGACTCTACTGTAGATGAAAAGCATACAACTAGATCTCAGTCGTAAACATTTATTATCAAAGTAAGAAAGTGTAGTAAGTACAGGTTATTTGATAAATATGCAATTTCTCTCCCCAAGATAACAAATATTTTAAATTCATTGCATATAAAAGGAAGAAGAAATTCAGCTAAGAAAAATTCTTCAGTATATTTAAATAACACCCAAAAGGGAGACATTATTGTGACTTAAAATGAATAATTATAGCTGATTTATTTGAAACCAATATTTTTTATTAAGACTTACATAATATATAATAAACAAATCGTTTATACTAGTAATCTAATTGTAGGTTTATCCAGAAGCTATTTTAGAGACAGTTGATTCAGATCCTGACATGTTAGATGGAGAAGGTGAATCAGATTTAGATTTAGAAAGTTCTCCTCCAAAGAAGTCTATGTGTGATAAAGAAATAATGTGTCAACCTTCAACAGCATCATTAGCAATATCTTGTAAACCTATCTTAAAAAGCCAGGGTATTCAAACAGGTTGTTATTTTTATCTAATTTATTTTGTAAATTTTTTAATTGACTGTTTAAATGAGTCTTTGTTGAATTTTTTACTTGATAAAACATATAAAACACAGCACTTCACACATTAAAATCCAAGTCAAAAGACTTAGTTTAAAAGTTTACAGCATAAAAGATAGAACATCACGACGTTTCGTCCAAGCATTGTTGCTTGTGAACATCTTCAGGTTTAGTTTGCTTACTGCCAGCGTCTTGATCCTTTAATATATGTAGAATGGGTTGCCATACTTTCTCCAAATGTGCATAATGGATGGCGCGTTTATCGTATTTTATTATCTGTATTTTTTTTCTTGTATTTCAAGTTTAATCAGACTGGAGGGGGTTGCTATTATTTCAGCTTGATTCCATAAAGGTTTAGCATTTTTATTTTCTAATATGTAATCTTTAAGAGCTGTGTTTCCGTACGGGGATCGTAAAGAATATTGATGTTCGTAAATGCGTTTTTTAAAACTTTTTGTTTTCCCTATGTAATAGACAGTGTTATTCTCAATTTCAATAGGTATTTTATAAATGCCTTTTTGGGGAGGGTTAATCTGATGTTTAATTTTTAACAAACTTTGTAATTTTTGTGTTTTAAATGCTAAATTATAATTGTAGTTCGTTTAAAATATTTCTAATTGGGATAAATTGTTTATGAAAATCTATTGAACCGATGTATTTATAGTTGTCTTTTTTAATTCTAGTTTGATTTAAGATAATTTTAACTTGATTACGTATTTTATTGAAAATTGATAAGTTATAACCACTTTCAAATATAGTGCATTTGATGTATTTTAAATCTTTTTAAATAAGAAATTGAAAAGTATTATGTGTGTAAGCACATTTAATTACTGGAATTATAGTGTTTCTTTTATATGCTCATCCAATATGACAAAAACAGACCTTTTTATTAAACACAAGCTTATTTTCGCCAAGAAGTTATTGGATTTAACCTTCTTACTGAATTTTTACATATGCTTTTAACTTTGTGTTATTAAGTTTGCATGTTTTGCTAACTTGTAATTTTACATGAAAAGCATTAGGAAACTAAGTATTTTTTTATTTTATAGAGCAGGAGTGGCCAACATACAACCCACTTGGGAAATCAAAGGAATTTATTGTTTGACTTTATCTATATTAATAGAGCAAAACTTAATAAATTCGGTTTGATATTTTGGAATATAATTGCAATCAGTGGTTACAATAGCTATCCAAAGGAAACATTAAATGATAGAAACAAATATCACATTGATTATTAAAATAAAATATTAAATTGTTTTATTCATTATTCTAATTATTAATGCATTGCCACAAATATTTTTAACTTATCTACTTTTAATTTATAAATAAAGTCATAATAGTAATTTATTATGTTAAAATTTTACAAAAAAATAAAGAAATATATATATATATATATATATATATATATATATACAGCCCTGGAAAAAACATTAAGACCAAGACAAAAACTTTATTATTTCCGCAACTTTTTATTCAAATTTTATGTAATTTTAAATTCAGTGCAAGAAATCATAGTTTTAATTATACATATAAAAATATTACTGGAAATTCAGTTATAAGATAAAGACTTGAATTAGCTTGAATTGGCTTGAATTAGCTATACTGTTTTCCGAAATCTTGCACTGTGCTGATAGAAATGCAAGTTTCCTGATGAGTCAACATTTCTATTTTTCAGCATTTAAAATTCCAATTTTCAATTCATGAATTCTCTTTTTTTTTTTTTTTTTTTTTTTTTTTTATCTCTTCGGTAATTTTATCCTTTTCTCTTTTCTATAAAATGTTGACTGGTTTCTATTACTTTAATTGTTTTTGAAAACTATTATCTCATCATTTGGCTTATGTGTTATGTTTGTGTCATTTCTCTTCTGCATAAGTACTTTAACTTGTTTTTACTAATCTTGGTACTCAAATTAAATTATCACAGTGACAATAATTTTATTTGAAATAAATCTCATTTAAAATTTAATTATATGTTGGTATTTTCATCTATCTTTTGTTGACTGAGTGTTACAAAGGTATTAAATTATTCAAATTATATATATATATATATACATATACATACAGTGGAATCTCATAAATGGGAATTACTTTTAACATGAACTATTTCCACAATCCCTGTCAAAAAGATTAGTTTCTGAATTACTGATAGCATAAATTACTGATAACATGAACAAAATTTTTATTTCCCTAGAGATTCACGTTACAGGTTAAAGGTTCGACTGTATATTCATATACATATGGCTCATGCAGATGTTTTGGTTGGATAGGTCTGTTACACTGTAAAATGATTAATTATTGTATTGTCAACTTGTTTAAATATTCATTAAGTTTTTTTCAGTTATGTTTGCATTTCTTGCAGAAATAAGTCTAAACTTTCAAGATAAATGCAAATTTAAGCATTTGAACAAAATGTACAGTTATGTATTGCTAATTCCAGCCTATCAAGATTAAACTGAAATGGAATAACTGGACATATAAAAGAACATAACCTAACATGGTAAAAAAAAAAAAGTAATGCGTCAGAAAATTGAATTTTTTTATCATTTGGATAAAATATTTATTTATACACAATGGAAAAATATCCCACTATTTAGAAAGACTCACATGGGGGCATTTCATCCAAGTTTAGGTTTCTAGTATAGACAGTCAGTCTTAAAAGCCTGCACTACCTATCTTCACAGACATCCCATGTAGAGTCCTGCATCGGGTCGGGTAACCCGATTTTACCTGAACCCGACCCGACCCGCGGGTCGGGTTCGGGTCGGGTTGACAGAATTTTTTCTCTGGCGGGTCGGGTTGACTGAATTTTTTTTCTTGCGGTTCGGGTTCGGGTCGGGTTTGGTTTTCAACAAGTCGGGTCGACTTGAGAACACCTTTCAAAATATTTTTTACAATTATAAACATAAATTTATAGGCATGTTTACAACTATGTAACTGATTTAAACATTCTGCACATACAAGACATGTATCGGTTGGTTGGTTGGTTGGAGGATATAAGGCCGATTGACTCCAGATGTGTCCTAGGCCTATAGGGGTTTGCCCTCCGTTTGAGTCTTTCTAAGGGGTCCTAGCCCGTATTTACGCGTGTTTCGGAGGAAACCACGGAAAACTCCGAACGGCTAGGTCGATGAGCGCGACCTGGGATCGAACCCGACACCTCCCATCTACCAGCTTCGAGCACAGAACCGCTCGGCCGCTGGTGGGCAGACATGTACCGGAGCTCCCTATTCCTATCCGCGGATATCCGCCAGAAAAATAGATCTGTATTTGTATCTGGATCTGTTTTCTTTCCTTCAACGGAACTAATATGTATCTGTTGTAGAAATTGTATGAAAATTAGAAAAGTATTATAAATCTTTCTCGACTGTTGTTAATATATAAATTAAAGAAATACAAATACAGTATAACCTCGCATTTGCATTCGGGAAATTGAAAAGATTTCACAGTTTACAAGTTTTTTGTTGTTGTTTTTTTTTACTTTTTTCTATATTTAGTAGAAGAAAGTATTAGATTCTATCAACTTTTGGTGTCAACGGGTGGCACTGCTATACAGCGATTTCTGCAATTTCAGGGGAGGCTATATCTCAGGTTCTATTGCGTATAATCCAACAAAACTTGATATGTTAGAAGACCAATATGAGATATTATGCAGATTCAATTTGAATGCCTATCAGCCAACAGGTGGCACGCAGCGATTTTCGCAATTTAAGGAAAGGCTATATCGCAAGAACTACTGCACATAATTTCATGTAAATTTGTATGTAGGTGTCATTTAATATATATTAGCGCCTGTCAACTTTTGGTGTAAACCGCTCAACAGGTGGCGCTGCTACACAGCGATTTTTACAATTACAAGGAAAGCTATATCTCATGTTCGATTGTGTATCATCAAACAAAACTTAATGTGTGAGAAGGCGAGATTATGAGACATTATGCTGACTCAGTTTGAATGCTTTTCGGCCAATAGGTGGCGTTGTTATACTGCAAATTTTATCGATAACAGGACGGCTGTATCTCAAATTCTATGCCATGTAACTGTACGAACCATGATATGTGAGATAACCATTATAAAAACGCATTGTTTAAGAAGTTATTTATAGACGATAAAACTGTCTCTCTTTGGATATTTAGTGTTAGATTTCCCTAAGATGAAAATTATTTGCATTCATCACGTTAAACTTTTTAATAGTAGTTTTAATAAATTATTCGCACTTAGTGAATTTGACAGAAAAATATAGAAGAATGTCTTGTGGTGACCACAACATACATTTTTTTTTATAATTTACTACTGTGTGACACTGAAAATTTACTTTATTTTATATCATGTTATATCATTTTACCTTGTTTTGCATGATTTTTAGATGAATAAGTAATGTTGATTTATGTTTCGGGTCGGGTTCGGGTCGCAAAAAATTCTCTGTTGCGGGTTCGGGTCGGTTTTCGGGTTGATGAAAATTTTTTTGTCAGGTTCGGGTCGGGTTGCGGGTTGATGAAAATTTTTTTGTCGGGTTCGGGTCGGGTTTCGGGTTGATTTAAAATTCACTTGTCGGGTTCGGGTCGGGTAAAACCCGACCCGCGCAGGACTCTAATCCCATGCCAATATTATTCTATGGGGAAGTTTGTTTATAGAATTACTCAACACCTGATGTACTTTTTTTAATGCTGTTTTCATATTCAGAATATTCACATCAGTTAAGTAAGTACTTTTTAAAAAAAAATTAATTTTTCGTGAGATACGAAAGTTAATTTTTTTTTTTTTTTAATCCAAACATATTGAAATATAAAAAATAACATTTCTTCAGTGTGCATTTTTTTCCCTCATGAGTCATTTTTTAGTAATGTGCTATCTGCTTATCTATCCATCAAGTTCATTTCTCCCATGTTTTATTTTGTTAGCATCAGTGTTATAATGCAGTGATTTTTCCCCCTACCAATTTTTATTTATTTTGTATCACTTTCAGATTTTAGCACATATTTTAATGAGAATATACCAGGAAGCCAATGCCTTTATCCTAAATTCATTTTAAGTAGCAGCTGTTGTAGTAAAGATAATGATATGGACGATATAGATGTCATTGAAGAATATAGTGTTTTAAATGGAGATGCCTATGAATGTTTAGATGATGCTCAAGACACTAGCTCATTATGGGTAGGTAATATATTAAAAGTTTAAAATCTGTTTTTGAGAAGTAAAAATTGGAAACTCCGAAATGCATTTGTGTTATATTATTTGTGGGTGTTGTTCTTTCAGTAACCTCAGTGTATCAAGTAGAACTAGATTATTTATCAATATCTCACAAAATATCAATACTTTTTTTAATCTTGCAATAAGAACATTTAATATCTTACTCTGCTGATATATCCCTTTAATAATATTTCTCAGCACGTGCCCAACCAATCGAACATCGATGAATAACTTTAAAACATCATATCTCACCAATACTTTCTTTGAATTCTGCTTTCTTTTTCTTATTTATTCACTAGCACACACACACCGAGTGGCTGGTTGTACCCTGAAAAATAGCACGGAATATCTTACTCTAATACTCCTTCGTTCCCCTCCATTACTCACTAAAGTATTAAAACATAACCCCAAACGATCTCTTTCAGTGTTACCACAATACATCCCTCTTTCATAAAAAAAACAATGTTACTGGGATACATCCGAACACAATACATATACTTCCTCTTCCATTATTCTTCGCAAATCAAAAATACCACTGCTTTAAAAAGTCTGACGTTGAATGATATCATATAAAATGATTCATTCATCAAGAAAATTAAATTATCTCAATATTATCGCCCAACTTCTCCATTCGTACATCCCCAGACCAATATTATTGCAGCCCATTGCTCGCAGGTGAAAACAATATCTGGAGTTTTAGTTCTTCCTGCTATTGGTTCATTGATATTGAGATATTTCAAAGTATCGATATTTGCTGGCTAATAACTTGTGAGCTTCAGCAGCATGTGCTCTGATCATAACGGAATTGCAATATTTCAAATACTGCCAGTTCCTACAAGAAGAGCTCTTCAGCTGTTCCTTGCTGCTAATTACTTGCTTTGTTTTCTCATTAATTTTCATCTATTATCAGCAAAACTAGGTTTCTCTAAATGCTAAAAAAATTTTAAATGGTTACTCTAAATATGGTAGAATGCTCGAAATATAAAGAAATAATATATATATATATATATATGAAAAATGTTTGGGGATATTTCAGATTTCCTGGTGTTAATGATAAAATAATTAATGAAATTGTTTGCATGTGTATTTTATTTACTTTTCTTTGAAATTTTATAAAATTTAAACTTTGGTCCAAAGCAAAATATAATTTTGAATCATTGAAAAGCATTGGATGATTACTATTTTGTGTCAATCAGTAATTAACACTGTTCTGACTATAATTAAATTAATGACACAGTCGTCTTTCATAAAAAAAAAAAAAAAAAAACATGGAATATAAAAATCCAAATCAAGCTTTGAACTCACCAAACATAGAGGTCCCCTGTATGAGCCGAAATACCCGAATCCGAGACCAAAAAGATTTTTACCATAAGCATAAGAACTTAGAAAAACAGAAATGGAGAGGAATATGTGACGTTTCAAGTTCATTCCTCGTTACTATTGCTTGGCAGCGAAGTGTCGCTTTTGATTCACGGGCACAGCAAAAAAAGTAAAGAAATAAAACGATTATTTTATCTATAGACTTAACTTTAAATAATAAAAAGGGAGATTATGACATGTTTATTACATTCTTAAGAGAATAGTATTTATGCAAGAATAGAATAGAGTAGAGGTTAAAGGCAAAAAAATATTTATAGAATTTTTAATCTTGCTTAGAATAATTACTGTAAATATTATAAGTTAACCTCCCAGTTTGAGAAAATTTTTACGATAAATAAATAAGTGAAAGGATTACATATTAAAACTAGAATGTTGTGGCCACCACCTGACTTTCTACATTTTCCTATACAAATTCACTCAGTAAAAATAATTTATTAAAATTATTATTTAAAAAAATTATCTTCCATGATAATGCAGACGATTTTCATATTAAAGAAGTAGTATAACACTAAATATCAAAAAAAAAAAAAAAAAAAAAAAAAAAAAAGTCAATTTTATTCTCAATATATTATATTAAAATATATATATATATATTTAAAGGAAAAAAATTGATAACTTTATTTTAAATTATTGCAGATCGATGGATCAAACATTCATTTTAAAGGTATTGGGGAGCTCCTTTGAAAGATACCCATCATGAAAATTTACTCCCTGGGGACTTCCCCTCCCCCCCCCCCAGGCTACATATATAATTTTTTTCCCAGTTGACTATCTGTATTATAAATAATTCTTTTAAATTTCATAATGATTATTTAAAAAAATAATTCTCTTTATGCACATTTATACAAAATTTTGTCCTATACCACCATGTAAAAAATTTGGAAAAAGCGGGATGGCAATGCAAGCTCTGTTGGACAATTTTTACCAAAAGTTGATAGACACTAATTTATGTCAATATGTAACTACATACCAATTTGTGTGAAATTCTGTGCAAGTAGCCCTTGAGATACAGTTGCCACAAAATTTTGTCAACACATACACAGACAGACTTTTTCTGAAAATGGTCAAATCATGTTCTACAGCTCTCAAAACGCGTAAATCCATCAAAAACCCGAGGTCGAAAATTTTTACGAATCCAGTACTTTCTTCTATTAAATATAGAAGGAAAAAAAAGTAATCTAATTATGTAATTTATATATGGGATAATTACAAAAACTAAAATATGACCAGAAAAGTTTATAAATCGGTTAAATTAATGATGTACAATATTAAATTTAAATTAGTAGAACAGCATTTTTATAGTAGAACAGCATCTTATTTTTCATATTTACAGTATTTATCGGGAAAAATGGTAGTATATACATAGTAAAAAGGATTAAACTTATTAAAATTTATTATTTTTTTATATATATATATATATATACTAGCTGCCTTCGGCGACCAGCTAGTTCGTGATCCTTGAAAAGTCCGACAGTATGAAACTCCCGCTCGGTGGCACCTGCGGCGCCCTCTTCCAGTTTTGATATCTGAAACAGTCTGTTCGAACACCATGTTATGATCTTTCAAATTTCTGACTTTAGAATGTCCCACTCGGTGGAGCCTACGGTGCCTTATCTTCGTTTCAGAAATTACAACACCTTCCTCGCTCATTAGAATTTAAAATATTGAAATTTTAAAATATTACAGCGCCATCTGGCGGTAGAAATTTCTGTAATGTACTGTTCGATTCTAAATCAACAAAGCTTTCAAATGATGTATTACTTATGAAATTATTTTATTAGTAGCTGAGATACAAAAGGAAACCTCAGGAGACCTCAAAATGTGTAAATAAGGTGAAATCTCGAATTCCACTTTCGATAATATAATATCGTCTGCAAACTTAAAAGAGGTAAATTCCATGGTAACCAAACCACTAACTGTTGTTTGAACGCAAACGCGGATTCAGAATGTCATCAAAAACTGCAGGCATGCAGAAAATTAAAAAATTTATAACGGATTCGCTTTTTGAAAAAAATCTCTCAATCTTTTGAAATATGATTCGTCTAATAGAGGTCTATGAATAAAAAAAATAAAAAAAAGAAATGATTTATCTCTAAAAAATTTTCAGTTATAAAATGTTTTGTGAAAAAATCAATGTTTCGTAAAATCTAAAAATATGGATTGCTAATCCGTATTTTGTTAAAATGTTTATATGGTTCAAAAGAGGATTAAATGACCTTTCCAAATATACCAATTGTTAAGAAATGGGACAATTACTCTTTCGTACAGGGCGATTCAAAAAAGACAATCTAGAAAAAGAGAAATTTTGGACCCTTTTTAAAACTTTTTTTTTAAGTATAAAAATTCCATATTTTTCAAAAAAAAATTGTACCGTAAGAGTCGGTAATAAATGCTCTTTCTTGTGGAACAGGTGTATTTTCAATATCTCTATTAGTTGAGCAGCGATCGCTTTACAAAAAAACGTGAAATTTTCTTTCTCTCTGCTTTTTCTTTTGAGGAACGCGATTCGGGAGAAAAATCACGGTCGCCTGGCTTTTTGAATTGTTTTTTGATTAGACATATGTTGATGTTTTAATTAATATCTCCAGATCTAATTAAAATTTTTTAATTCTTTTTGCACTATCCCCTCGGGAAGGCATCTGAGCACCCTCTTGTCAAATTTTGTACTTCTGAATTCAGTAGTGGCTGAACGTATAGATGCACAGACAGAGAGACAGACAGACAGACATCTTCTTTTATTATTATAGATTTATTATTTTTTTAATCTACTTTTTATGTTATTTTATTACATTTGTCGGATTCAAATCGTAATATAGTGTAAATAGCATGGGCATGTAAATACATGGTTCAAAAACTAAAATATTTAATAGATGCTGGGATACAGTCATCTTTAAAATCATAGTTCTTAAATAATCAGATCCCCCCTGTCGTCGATAAATATCCAAATTGAAGTGCTGGGGAAAGATCTTTCTGCAGGCATGGGAAATCTAGACCTGATGCAGTACGGGTGGAAAAAGAGCTGCCGTAGGCAGCAGGTACCCAAAGCGAGGTTTGGGGCAATTTGAACGTTTTTTTTTTTTTTTTTTTTTTTTTGTAAGTTTTTATCTGTAATGTGGTGTAAAAAAATAAATATTAATTAAATTTTTTTGAAAATTCATTTAAATATAGTGATCAGCAAAGCGGGCTTAGCCTGCTAGTTGTAAATATTTTAAACATTTCATTATTAGCATTATTGCACCATTTTATAATTCATCTCTATATATTTAAGTTAAGGCCATGGATAGGGTTAAAATGGCTACCGTGGTTGTGGAAATGAATTCCTTGGCGAAAAATGTCTGAGCTACTCCATCTCTAAATTTTGAAAATTGCTAAATTGGTCATATTAAAAATGATCTCATTTAGCCAATCATTTAACACTTTGACTGCCAACCCAAAATTGCAAATGTTTACCATGGTGCCAGAAAATTCTTTTGTGTAATTTGCATTGTTTTCAACATAAAATTATATATAAAAAAAATATTTTTTAATCTGATTCATTTTGCAATACATGGGGAGATTCTCATCCTCCAACAATCAAACTCCAGAATGATTTTCATGTGACTAATATGGTTTTTATAGCCAAGGACTGAAGTTTTGAAAAACTAGCTATTATATATGAAAGCCAGTGCCCCCAACAGAAACATCACTGGCTATTACATATGATAGACATGGCAGTCAAAGGGTTAAATATGTTTTGAGTTAAAAAACTAAATCTTTATGTAAGCTAATCTAAACTGTTGTCTCTTAAATTTCATTTTGAAAATTTCTGGGCCTAACTTAAAACTGTATAGCAATATTTGTTTAATATAATCATAATGTTCATTACTAAATCTTTTTCACCTGACGTTAAAATAAAATTAATAAAATATAAACTAATTTTCATTTTATCTGGATTAAATATTTGCTTAATATTTTTTAAATATTGGTTATTTTTAAATATTTTCAGTATTCTAAATAATTTTTTTCTTCTCTCGAGCATCTGGAAAATACCAATTTTTCAATTTCCTTTTCTTTCTTTTCTCTTTTTCTTTTTACATTTTATTTTCTAAAAGTAGAAAAAACATATCTGCAGACTTTAAATTATAATTCTAAATTAATTTTTTTTAGTGAAAATACCTAAGATAATGCATTTTATGTATTTGCAGACGATCAATTTCTTTGTTACTAATAGCAACATTGACATTTATTTATTTATTTTTATTTTTACACCATTGATCACATTTTAATTTTTCTGTGAAAAATGATGATGTCATAAGACTGAAAGAACAATGATTTGGAGAAAATTTTTGCAAGATGGCAAATAGAATACCTTTTATTATAGCCTAGTGTTTTTAATCAATATCTTCGTTAATTAAGATGATAGACATTTCTAACCAACTGAAATGCCTTCCTTGGAATTTATGTCTTATTTCATTATGCATATAAACACTAAGAAATCAAAATAAAAAAAAAAATAAATAAATTCATAATTTGATTTTCAGCTTTAGATAAAATTTTTAAATAACTCTTTGAATACTTGTCTTTAACAATTAATCAGGTATTATTAATATAAATAATAACAAATAAATAAGTAAAATGAAATAAATATGTTAATGCATTGAAAATTATAGAGTATACTAGATAGATGTTGTAGTTTTTCGGAATCCACTTTATGCCATATGCCTTGGAGTCTTGATCTAATGAGTCTTAATGTACGAAAAATGACTGTAAAGTGTTACCCCAAATCCAGCCCAACTTCCATATCTTTATATAAAAGGAAATGTCTGTGGGGGGGGGGGGGGGCAGCGTAGCACAATGACGGTAGCTCGGTCAGTTATGTGATCGACACAAAGATGCAAATCACGTTCAATGTGTCCTAGTGTACCTCAAAGCCAGATTTTTGCATTTTTGATTAGCTTCTTAAAAATTAACATATGAAAATAATAACATCATAATAATTTACAAATTAGCCATTTAAATATTATAATTTAATTGTTGCCAAAAAGTTTATTTTATTTTATATTTTTTTCATTATAAAAATAAATACATTTAATTAAACCTGAACAATAAAAAATTAAATTATGCATCTTGCAAAAATTGACGTCATTATAATTAAAAATATTTTGCAACTATTGATAAAGTGCTAACATGTTTCTTATATTCTGCAAGTGCATTATTTCTTGCAATACTGAGATCCCTCTTGTTCATGAGGAGTTGCCCCTTCCCCCTTCATACACACTCGTAAAATAAACAACCTCAACGATAACTTTTTGTTTTGATTTGATATAATATATTCAACTTATTTATGGAAGTAAACAATACTTTTAATAACGGTTTCAAATCTGAATTACAGCAGTTTCCTCAATATTTATTTTGCTTTCATTAAGGAACAAATGTTAAAAAGGAAACAAATAATTGAAAAAATTTAAATTTGGATAAATCAGAAATTTCATTTTAACTAATGTTCAGCAGTTCAGCTAATACAATTTTTTGTAATAAAAAAAATAATAATCATTCAACAGATGACTGTCGAAGAATGCGACGATGATGATGATGAGGATGTTGTTGATGATGTACCTGAAAGTGAAGACTTTTTAACAACCCCTGTTAAAATTGAAGACCCCTTAAGTGCTGATTCTTTAGTTAATGCATATTCACAACGTGGCCGAACAACTAAACGTACAACATGGGATGAAATTGCTCAAAGGAGTAAATTACAAACTCTATGGGGAGTCAAAGTATTCAGAGGTAAGATATATTTTTTATTTAAAATTTAAAAGACTTAAAAATTCTACATTTGAAATTCATAATTAAATATCATATGACAAATTTTAGAATACAAATCACAATAAAATTTCTAAAAATATAAAAATAAATAAAATAAAGTTAAGACTATTCATTGTTTCATCTCAAATTATTAATAATTCTTTTAAATTTATGAACAACAAAAACAGAGTTTGTTTTATATTATTTTATACGTGCTGTCAAAAATTAGATTCTGCTTACCTTTTAATTAAAATTTTATCTTTATTAAAATTTGATTTTTATGTGTTAACCTCTTTGAGACAGTACTGTCATATACAACTCCACTGCATTGTTTTTTTCCCCCTCCTGCATAAAGCAAATACAACTTGTACAATCTGGTTCTCTGCTACCAATTATTGACACAATCACTTGAAATGTTTTTTAAAAAATTCTACACTTTTATCATTCAAAGTTTGTCTCTTTATACACTACAAATGATAAGAATATTCATTAATTTTAAACATGCATCACAGAAAATTAGGTGGAATACAAGCACACAATGCATTTATTTTGAAATTTTGAGTTATCCTTTTCTTTTTCATTCTAATTGTCTAATATGCAATTGGAGTGTTATTTAGAATGTCTGGGTAAATAAATTATGATATAATCACATGACCTATTCAGTTAGCTTTTTCCCAGTTAATTGCAAATATACATATGATACAAGCCTGATGATTAAATTTATCCCGTTTTATTTATCTCGAATGAATGCATTTTGAATAATGTTATTGTTTGTATTTTACTTTACAGAACTCCAATTGTTTTTTTTTTTTTTTTCCCTATTTCCTTCCACTTTGTTAGAAGTGTTGAAATATGTCTTTTAGCTTAGTAAATGTTCAAAATTAGCAGTGGTCTGTTGGTCCGAAACTACAAAAATAATTCAACAGACCAACAAAATATAAATTCTAGTGGTCCACTGGATCATTGAGCTTTTCAATTTTTACTTTCTTTTTTTTTTTTAAATTGCCGATAAATCTATCACAAAATAGCATGTAACAATTATAACAATAGTAAGTGTACTTCATTATGATTGCCATTATCACCTGTTCTCTCTAATTTTTCAATTAATTTCACTTTTAAAGCATAAATTTTAAATTTACACTGTAAAAATTTTTTGTAAAATTACAACAAATATCCTTCAGGCCTCGGAGCGTTCCTAAAATTTTAGGAATTTTAGGAATCATTTTGCTACATTGTCACCACTATTTTAAAAGAACACTTATTTGCCTAACCCTTTAACATTAAAACCTTCAAGAAAAAAATTTTTAACGATAGTGGTGTCAGTATAATAAAACACAAGTAAAATTTTAGGAATGCTGCGAGGCCTGCCTTCATCTTGTGATGTGATAAAATCAAGCACTCAAGTTGCAAAAAATTTTTCTATCGGAACGTGCTGTTTTCTTACATTCTCTATGACATCAAACAGTCATGTGACACAGATACACGAATGAGCTTCAAACATAAACTAAAACCTTTAAATGTTTGTCTTTGTTACGCCTTCCGCCACGATAAATGGTAAACGTAAAAAATGGAGGATCGAAGTTGTGATTAGGAAAACTATCAGGAATTTAAAAACTTTTTTTTTTTTTTTTTTTTTCTGTATCTGAATAGAATGGGAAATATGGCATCAGGCAAATAACAAATTATTTTTGGGTTTTAAGCTTATATTCAGACTTATTTATTTTCCATTTTTATCTCTATTGAGTGTTTTGCTGAATATATTTGATTATCAATAAATATTTCTTAATTTAATATGATTATTGTAAATTTATTTTTGCTAGTAGTTTATTTCTTTATTTTCTAATGTATTTTTTTATTTTAAAAATTGCTCCTCAACTTAGGCAAATCTCCTCAGACTTTCTCTGAATACTCCTCAAACTATTCTTGAAACAAAATCCACAAATTTTATAAATTTTTTAGATGTCTCTATATGAGATGTTATTTTATATTCTTGAAAAGTTGGCAACCCTGTAGAGACATCCAAGGGAATTCAAATTCTATGGGCGAAACTTCTGATAGGCTCATTTAAGCTGCATTAAACAAAAATAAAATGGACATATATATTTTTATATGCATAAAAATTGTTGAGTATGGGATGTGGTATGAAAATCTTTTACCATTTGTTTACAGGACTATATGAAAGAATTTGGATATATTAGGAATTATGATTATACTTTGAAATTGCTGGAAGTACTTTTCAAGTTGCATTATGTTTTTCATTCTATACTAAATTTAAGTATACTACTATGTGGTGTATGTATAATCTATATAAATTAAGAGAAGTGTCTGTGTGTCTGCGCTCTGGTGCTTTACACTACTGAACGCAGAGCTACAAAACTTGGTAGTTAAGTATTTGGAACCCTGTAGGTATACACCTCATTGAGATTTTTTCAAATTTCAAATTTGAATTAATTTTTATTTTTATTTTAAATAGTTGTTTTTATGTTTCATTTTTCATAAATTTATTCTTCCATTGTAATCGTCTGTGTATCTTAGCAACAGCTATTACACAATTTATTTATTTAATACATTTATTTGAAAGCAAAATCTTTTTCCTCTTTTTAATTTGCTATGTATATTGAAAATAAAATGGCAATGCAGTAGTTTTTTTTTTCCCTTTATTTATTTTTGAATTAAAAACTGTAATATTTAATTAATTAAATTGAAGAAATTAAATGCAAATAAAAGGTAAAAGGAATTGATGGTATTTAATCTCAACAGGTGAACGTTTATATAATACGTCTACTTAATGCAAAGTCAACTTAGTTAAAGTAAAATTTATAATTGTAGTATAGCATATTTATTTTTTATATGGTTTAAACTTTTATTGAAAACATTTCTTATTAGGGTGAAACATTTTTACTTACGTTTTTGGTCAGAAACTTTATTTTTAATAAGTTCCGTTCCTGTTTACCTTGGAAAACTTTAGCTAATGATAACCGGTTAGTTGCTCACTGGTTTCCTGACATCTTTTGCTGGTCTATCTGCTTAACTGCGTAGTTGCCGATTTCTGATACTAGATGGCAGTGCAATCACTTGTTTTAGCAGGCTGTCATTGGTTGTAAGCTCTGATCCGTTGGTCAGTATTTAAGGACTTGCTGGTGAACGATGCAGGGCTGTTCTTCAATGTTTTGGTTTTGTGAAGCAGTCTAGTGGATCAGCTTTAAGATGTCCGTTTGTTTTAAAAGTCTACCCAGTGATGCTTATAGTTAAATGAAATAGTTTTAATTTAAAGTTTTCTACTCCTGTCGTCGTGGCTTCATGTAGCGTTTCCAGCAGCTGCAAGTTTTTGTTGAAAGGGTCGTAAGTTGTTTTACTCTTGTAATGTTTTCTTGTAGAAATGTTTTCAGCAGGGGTGCAGAAAATGTTCAGATCTCTGAAATTTCCCCCAAACACAATGTAAATTTCCCTCAATAATGCAAAAATCTACTTTGCTATACAAAGTCACTTGTTCTATGTAATATATCTTTAAGAAAATAAGTATACAGTGTAACATAAAAATATTGCTGTTGGTATGTATTATAAGAACTTCAAAGTAGCAAATTCTTATTTTTGATTTACATTTTTATTTTCTCTTAAAAAAATATTCAAAATTCCCCCCGAAATTTTCCTCGTTCAGGCATTCGGACATATTCCGCACCCCTGGTTTTCAGGAGAGATGTTTAGTATTTCGTTTAAGACATTGTTATTGGCTTTAATGATATGTTGAGTCGTATGTAGTTTGTTAGATATTGGGCTAACGTTGTCGTGTTTTTTTTACTCTGTTGTTTGTCAACCTCGGCTGACATCGTATTTTTGGCTTTATGGTATGTTAAGTTTTGTGAATGTATATCGTTGTTGACTTTTAAATATTTATAAAATGTTGAAGTGAAGTTTGAATTCTATTTGCGTTGAATTTATTGAAAGTTTATTACTGTTGAAATTTTTTTTGAGTTTTGTTAAAGTTGGATAAGTTTATTGTTAAAATTAAAGATAGATTTATGTTTTTAAAATTTTTTTTAAATTATTGATTTTCGTTAATGCTGTCGAAAGTTTATCTTGGTTGAGGTTGATAATAGTTTTATGAATGTTGAAGTTTTTTTTGTTGAAGTTTTTTCTGAAGTTTGTTTTACAAAGTTGCTGCTCAACATTTGTTAAGCCTTGTTAATTGTTATGTTAGTTGCCTTGGGCGATAATATACTACTGTTGTTTATTGGAAATTGAAGCTAATGATTAATATTAGGTTGTAACATATGAAATGTCAGATTTTCATGGTCTACTTAAAGAAAAAATATATTTTTACAGAACAAACTTTATTAATCAAAATAGGAACCATTAGCTTCAATACACTTTTTCCAACGAGAAACAAGTTTTTTTATGCCGGTATCATAAAATGTAGTCGTCCTGGAGGCAACAAATTCATTGAATGCCGCTTCAGCATCCTTTGGATTTCTGAAGCATTTCTCCTACAAGAAGCTATCGAGATGTTTGAAAATCTGTAGGTGAGAGGTCAGGTGAATATGGTGGATGGTCTAAAACTTCATAGTTTAACATGTGCAGCTTCTGACGAGTGATCATTGAAACATGCGGTCTAGCGTTATCATGGAGAAGAATAGGGCCCTTCCTATTGACCAATGACGGTTGTTTACGTGTAAGTTCCTGGTGCATTTCATCGATTTCTCTATAATATTTCTCCGCTGTGATGGTTTCGCCTGGTTTTAGAAAGCTATGGTGAATTAAACCAGCTGAGGACCACCAAACAGTCACCATAACCTTGTTTTGATGGAGTTTCGGCTTTGGGAAGTGTTGTGGAGACTTGTCAGCATCCAGCCACTGCGCTGAACGTTTACGATTGCCATACAGAATCCACTTTTCATCACAAGTTAAAATTCAATTGAGAAAAGGATCATTTTGGTTGCGAAGAACAAGGGCAGATGAGATTTCTAAACGTTTGTGCTTCTGATTCTCATTCAATTCATGCGGTACCCATTTATTCAATTTTTTTACATTGCCAATCAAGTTTAGATAATGTGAAATGGTTGTAGGATTTACACCTAGTTCTTCTGCGTAATCTCTAACAGTATTGCCTAGATTTTTTTCAACTATTGCTCGTAAAACTTCATTGTCCACAACAGTCTCTAGTCTGCCCCGGTCTTCGTTTGTGAGACTCTCATCCCCAGTTTTGAACTTTGCATTCCAACGTCGAATGGTACGTTCATTTACAGAACCGTTTCCAAATGCAGCATTAATGTTTCGGGCAGCTGCTGCAGCATTATGCTTACTTTTTCACTCATACAAAAATAGCACTCTAAAATCTCTAGAATTCATCCTACGATTAAAGCTATAAACTTACCACCAAATCACAATATTTTTATTTGAAACTCATCAGATGAAAAAGACAAGGTTTTAACTTTAAAATGATACATAATTAACGACTGTATCAAAAAAGTTCCGAAAGGAACCAAATCTCAAAAATTTTACTTTTGAGAATCGGACATTTCATATGTTACAACCTGATATATTGTTCTTGAAAAATTATTTTTACATTTGTTACGTTTTTCGATTTAATAAATTTTGTTTATTTCTTAAAACTTGTCCTCATTATTTATGAGTTGCATTTCTCTAGATATACACTTAAACATTTGAAGCTGCTTAATGCATTATTACAGTTAATTACATTGTACATATTAGGATACTCTGCAACATTGAAACTTTAAAAAGTCAAATCGGCGATCAAGTATCTGTGTGTTTGTGTGTGTCTGAGCTCTGGTGCTCACACTACTGAACGCAGAGCTACAAAACTTGGTAGATAAGTACCTGGGACGAGGTATGTGCACCTCGTTGAAATTTTTTCAAATTTGAATTTTTTTGATTAATTTTTTTTCAGTTTTAAATATTTTCTTTTATGTTTCATTTTTCATGAATTTATTCTTCCATTGTAATTGTCTGTGTATCTTAGCAATGGTTATCATGCAATTTATTTTTTATTTAATACATTCATTTGAAGGCTTTTTCCTCCTTTTGATTTCAATATATATTTTTTTAGTTGTTATTAATGATGGGATGTAAAAAATAAATACTAATCCAATTCTTTTGAAAACTCATTTGAATATAGTGACCAGTGAAGCAAGTGTAGCCTGCTAGTTTATAGACAATATACAGGGCTACTTAAAATTAAATGAATACATTCTTCTCTGTGAAATGTAATTGATGGAAGTGCTTTACTAAATTTCACCAAGTTCAGGAAAACTGTGTAGGATTGATGATTACTTTCACATACCCATATGGTAGACAAAATACTAATTTAAATTCCATATTTCAACTTTTTTTTTTTTTTTTTTTTTGGGGGGGGGGGGAGGCTATAATGATGCATCATCTTAAGGTTCCCTCAATACAAAAGTCAAGTTTTTAGTGAATGATCAGTATTACTTAAACATTACAGCATTTTAAGTATCAGCATTACTTAAAAAACGTATAATTGCTGGAAATTCAAATTGGTTATTGTGAAGACTATATCAGAAATACCATATTCACATTCAGAAGACCATATCATATTAAAATGTGTGACCAAGAATGATAAGTTTTAAGGAGTGGTGTGGGTGAAATTTGACTTAATAATTTGGAATAATCATTTAAATTTAATAATCTTAAAATTTTCATGAATGTAAGTACTATGTTCAATCGGCAGGTTGAGAGGTTGCTGTAGCTCCCCCTGACACAGAAGTATATGTCAGATAAAACTGTTTCTAAAACTGGTTTTAACTGTTTTTATGTTTATATACAATATTCGTTATTTTACACCTTTAAACACACAGGGTAAGAGAATGTCCTATGAGTATCACACTAGATTATTATTATTTTAAATCAGTGGCAAAATAATTCCACATTTCAGCGATTGACCGCAAACATATCATGTTTTATTTACCAACTGGCTGCAAAAAAAAAAAAAAAAAAATACAACTTCAACACTGACGATGGGAAAAATGACATTTTTAAGAGTTAACTTAGGAAAAAATTGGGTTGGATAAAACTTGCGAAAAAGTAACGAATAAACTCAAAGAAACTGTCAGTCATTTGTAAGTAACTTAAAATTTCAATTTTCATGCATACTGGAATTTTTTTTTTAAACAACTGGAAAAACCTGGAAAAGTAAGGTAATTTTTTTCTATTGTTTGAATATGAACCCTGATATTAAAAGTAGGTGGGAAAAAGAAAAAAAAAAAAAAAAAATGTGATTAAGTATATTCCGTTGCATTATTCAGTAGAAAAACATTCTTTTCACTTCAAATGAAATGTTTTGACAATTTAATAGAATATTTATTTTTATGTATAAAAAATAACAAAATGAAAAGCAGACGATCTTGTATCATTATATATTTTTTAATTAAATTTAATACATATAGCCCTAAATTATTCATTTATTTTAATATTTTGTTTTATTTCATTTATACTAAAAAAAAAAAAAACTGCGAGCACTCGTTGGGGTTTGATCTCACGACCTTCCTCAGTCAAGCTGAACACTTTAACCACTGCGCCACATCGTCTTACTAATGGTTTCTGTTTCGTTGATTTTCATGGGAACAATTAAAAATTTTAGGGTTGTATTTCACACCATGTGTGTGTGTGTGGGGGGGGGGGGTTGCAGCAAATTTACCCTCTACCCTATGTTTTTTATCATGCTGTTTAATTTAAGCTTGGTTTGGTTGCAATAGGCATTTTACTGATTCATACTTCCCTTGTGAGAGATCCATGCTGTGAAAGAGATTTATTCTGATTCATATTAATGTCTAGCTTATATCCTTACAAACTATTTATCATGAAAGATTCAAAAGTACCAAAAAATAGGAAATAATCCAGGGAATCTAATCATCTAACTTCTAAATTATAATTAGCTAAAAAACAGTAATTAAAAATCTCATAATTTTTAAATTAGTAATGGTGATTAAAAAAAGTGAAAATTCTGAAACTGCGTTAATAGAAAATAATTAATTGATTAAAAATTTTTCTTTTTTATTTCAGAATGGTTACAGTCGAAAGGTACTAGGCGTGACTTTGAGCATTTAGATTCTGTAACATTAGCTAACATACTGGAGGAGTTCTATGAAAATCTTACAAAGCCTGATGGGGAAGAATATAGTGTGAGCACTATGCATACAATTCGAGCCAGCATCAGTCGTTACTTAAGTCTGCCTCCACAGAGTAAACCTTTTAGTATTATAAGAGATAGAGAATTTAAAAAAGCAAATGAAGCCTTTTATCGCCGAATCAGACGTCTACAAAGTCCTCGTCAGCCTGCCTTCCATTACGCACCTGGACAAACTGCAATATGGCAACCTCACCCTTCCACAGTCAATATCCCTTGTAATAGCAATGGCATTATGCTAGTCCAGCTTGGTCCTCCTCCTCAACAGTAAAAAAAGAAAGGGTTACAATGTACATAAAGTTGTGTATACAATAATGGAGATATTTAGTCCATTTTGTCTCAACGTGTGCATAGCACACTTTACTCTAACAAGTAAGGAACTGTTAGTGGTACATTGTTATGAATCTGACCTGATAATATGAGTAATTTGTGTTTGCCCGGTGAAAATAATCTTGCATAATCTTAGCAGATGTGTTTTGTCTGATTAAATTTTGGACTTTATTTTTATACTCAAGATCTCGCTACTCTGTACAGAGTATATGTACCTTCTGTGGAAATGCAGTTTGTTGCCGAGAGCAGCTGGCAGTAGGTTTTGATTTTGACATTTTAGAATTTCAGAAATATTTCATTAAATAAAAGGATTGTATTTAGTTCTTCAAGCTGACAGCTGTAGTTTTTTTTTTTTTTTTTTTTTTGTTATATTTATTGTGCTATTGTAGTTTGTTTGAATTTAAGTATTTATTATATGATTGTAGTGTTTGAAATGCATTTTTGAAACCTTTTGATATTGCTTTTGTTTTAAAATATATTTAAAGCTATGAAGATTTATATCTCAATTTTTAAAAAGCATATTGTGTGCTAAACTTCATTTACACTGGAAAATTTCAGAATCTATTTAAGAAAAAAAAAATAATAATAATAATAAAATAAGCTGCTGTGCATTATTATTTTAAGAAAGGAATTTAAAATTTATTATTTTTAGTTATCTCTATGTTAAGAATATAAGTTAAATATTTCATATTATTAACCTTTTTCTTTCTTTCCTTTTTTTTTTTTAACTAAAAGCCAATGCTCTTAAAAATTGCATAAAGCAAAGCAATAATTTAAATTTTAAAGCTTGCGTGCAACGAAAGCATGAAATCTTTTATTTTGCACAGCAATATTTGGAAATGTTTAAAAACTTATTTTTCATAATTACTATTGATTTTTCTATGCTAGAAATACATCAGGGATAGTTGTAAAAAAAAGAAAAAAAAACATTTAACGGATTTTTTAAGTGTAGAATATGAATGCATGTTTCTGTGTTGTCTCAATTTATGATGGCAGTATTAAATACAAAGAAAAACTCAATTTCTGTTTTGTTGTAGGTGGAGAGCTTATACCTTCAGCCTTTGTAGCTTCCTTTCATATGTTTTTGCTTGCAAATAATGTTTTATGTACTGAAAATTCTTAGTGAGAGTTTTCAAGGAACACTGGCTTTTAAATGAAAATTTTCAAATTTTGTTGTAGTTTATACTTTTTTGTTGAAATTATTATTTTGTAAAATGTTTTTAATTATATTTCATTCTAATCTGAAAGCTTTATCCTAAGTAGTTTTGTTATATACATTTTTTAAATTTTATTTTTATAGGTATTTTGCTTAAATGGTAGATTTATTTTAGCTGTTTTTGTACAATCAGTTTAATATTAGATTTCAACTTATTTTAGGATTTCCACATCTCTATTTAAAAATAATAATAAAAAAAAAGCAGTAAGAACAGGGGTGTGTGGGTGGAATAAAAATTTAAAACAATTATCTTATTACTAATTCAGTTACTCCCCCCCCCCCCCCCCCACACACACATATAAATAATATATATATATAAACCTCCTAAAGTATATCAATAATTTTCTTAAAAGTTAAATTGTTATAATAGCGATATTCTATTCTATTGAAGAATTAGACGAGATTTTTGTTTGTTCTCTAATCAAATTATTTATGCAAACATTATGTTATATTGTACAAATTATTATTATTCTAGTTAGTTATGATATGCTATTTTTATTTTTTATAAGTTTCAGGGAAACTAAGAATCACTTTAGAATTAAAATGCAAATTTTAATTGTTTTAATCTGCTAATCTCCAATTTCTATAAATCATCACATAAAACAAAATGTCTAAATTCATATTAATTAAAGTAGATTTAAAGGACAAATTGTTACATCAAATACTGAAATTGTTATGGCTTTGTAATATTTTATATATTGCTGGTTAGATATCAATATTGCTCATTTTGTTTTATCTGATTTTTTCTTTTCTGTTAATTTTATTATGTATGCATGGCTGTGGGAATCCTATTGATTCATATATTCTAAATTTGTTGCAATTTAAAAGCTAGTGTTTTATTAGTGTGAAAGGACTGCAAAGCATTTAGTGCAATATTGTATATGGATATATTAATTAAATTTGAATGTGCAAAGATACGTTATTTAATTCTATAAATCAATGTAAATAATCATGTTCTACTTTTGTAGTACAATTATATACTTATCAACAAACTTATGATTATGTGTTTATATATTTTAATTATTTTTAAAAATATTGCAATATAAACGTTTTGTTGAATTTTTAAGATTTTAAAGAAATTCTTTTTTATAATTTTTGTTTTAATCAACTGAAACATTTAAGTTAAGCTAAAAATAACTTATTGAAATGCTTTTTTAGTAATTTTTAACTTTAGAAATTTGTTTAATGTTTACATGCTATGATTGTTAAAATTATTTTATGCATGAGAATCAGTTACTGTAATTATAATAATTAGTTTATTGAGCTGTATATATAAAAAAAATGTTAGTTGTGTCATTGCTTTATCGTTAACGTTATTTGAGATAGTCTTATGAAACTGTGACATGATATAGAAGAATCATCTTATTTACAAATTTGTGCTTTTAATTTATAAAATGTTAAAATATTGTCCTCTGTAGTCATAATTTTTTTTTTTTCCTATTATGAATTATGTAGAAATATACCTTTACTGTTTTTGTAAATAGTTTTTTTTTTTTTTTTTTTTTTTTTTTTTTTTTTGAGGCATTTTCATTCAAATAATTTTTGACATTAAATTATATATTTTATTTTATGATTTCTGATTTTGTTATTTGAGTTTAGCTTAATTAAGTTCATTTTGTTTGTCAAAAAAAAAGAAAGAGCTTTTTGTTCAAATTTTTCATTTGATAAATAAAATTATTTTATTTGTTAATTTGTTGCTTCTTTTTATTTTATTTTCTTATTTTAAATTATTTTATTTTGCTTAATTTCAAATGTACGTTTTTTTTTTTTTTTAATGTATATATAATACTGGGAGTATATTTATTTTTAAAGTGTAGCATATTTGATGCAATAGTTTTTTTTTTTTTTTTTTTTTTTTAATAATGACATTGAATTAATTTTGATATGTTTCATACAAGTAAGTGTTTGTTTTAATGAGCAGAGCCTAAACAAGCCATAAGTGGATTTGATTCCCACTTATGGCTGTACATTCAAGCTCCTACCAATGTTTTACTGTACCAAAAGTAAAAATATTTATTTTTTAATTAAAAGGAAATTCCAATCCCCCTAAAACAAGATCTGTCTAAGCTGTGGCCCAGTCAGCTTGTGCTTTAATCAAGCCCTGTTCATGAGTAAATTTAACTCACTTTTTACTTTTACCCATAATGTAGAGAATTATTGTTTTTGGGTCAAATTTTCGAAAGTGAGTTTTTGTTATATTTACACGTTTTGAGGTCCCACAAATCCAAAAATCATGTTTTTAGTGGTTGGTCTGTCTGTGTGCCTGTTATCAGCATATCTCAAAAACAAATTATAGCAGAAAGTCCAAACTTAGTATTCTAAATGTGTATGATATAGGGATGTTACACTAAACTGTTTGGTGAGTTCAAGCTAATGGTTCGTGTGCAGGATCACCCAAGAAAATTCAAATACGTTACATCTATGGGGAAAATTGCAGGTAAGTAGAGTTTAACATCTATAGACTGCACTAAACCAAATGAAACAAATATATATTTTTTTATATGCATAAAAACATGTCTCATGTAGAACATGGTAAGGAAATCATTCACTGTTCGTTTACAGGGCTACACAGAACTAATTATCACATAAAACTCTTCCGAAGCCTAATTTGAATTGTTTTAACATAGGTTTACATAACAGAACTCGTTATCTTACCCTTTAATCTCCAATCTGTATTTATAGTATTAAATTTCAGGGTAAGAGAAAGTCGTGTGAGTGACACACCAGATTATTTTTTGCTAAATGAGATCAGAATGAAACTTATAGTGCATGTAACTTGCATTATATTAAACATATAAGCTTATATTTTAAAAGGACCCATACTAATTTTATTATTTCAGGGATGAGAGTGTTGCAATAATATAAAAAATCTAAAATTGAGTTTAGTGTGTTGTTGGGTAGAAGTAATAATTAGATCATGACATTATTTAAGTATATTGTTGGAGGGTGATAATCTCTATTTTTAGTTTACAATATACATTATCAATAATTTTTAACATTGCTTAGTTTTTTTAGGCTGCATATTGTTAGTACTCATTAGCTTAAATTTGTGTATTTTTAAAACATACAGTGTGAATAAAAAGTACACATAATGTAATATGAAAATAAATTGTCTAATCAGTGTTGATTGAGAGCTGAAGTTTGACCAATAAAATGCTAGAAACAATTGAAAGAGATGATAAATGAAAATAAATAATTCACTAATGAAGCAATATTTGCCTCTGGCAGCAATAGCTAGAAATGCATGAATAAAAATCAGAAGCAAAGAGAGAAAGAGAGAAACTTTTTTTTTTTTTTGCTTCTTTGTGTTAATAAATGAATTTGACACCGAAGTGTTCTAGGAGGGTCAGATACTTTCACCCCTTCGTTATGTGATATCAGCCTAATTTTCTTTTATTTTGACAAAAGCAGAATTTTAATTCTTAACAAAGAAAGTTAAATCTATTAAAGCTACCTTTTTTTGTTAATAAACATTAGTAATGATAGTCAAATGTTTATTTAATCATAAGAAATATTTTAAAGGATTTTTATTAGTTATAAAAAAAATTCAAGTTACTGAATCATTACAAAGTGTTTTAAGCGTACTTATCACACATATTTTAATGTGATGACTGCTCCTGTGTTTGTATTATTAGTTCATCAACTTTTGCTTCAACTGATTTTACTCCATATTTTATTTAAATCATAGAATAGTACTTTGTTTTAATTGTTGTTTTAAATAAAATCGTCTTTTCGCATAAATATGTTGAAAATTAAATCAGAATTTTGATTGGACCCCACTTGTGGCTAAGAGGTTCTGCTCTCTAAGTTAGTTGATGGGTTCAAGTCTTAATTACACCCATCAATTTAACCTTTAGTTTCCCATGGTTTTCTTTGAAACACAAATATGGGCTAGGACTCCTTCATAAGACCCCTCATTCAAAACATTCCACTTCATACTCAAGTGTAATCAATTAGCTTTAACCAAAATATTTCCTTTTTCACTCCATAACAAACATAAGATAAAATGATTTGTAACAAGATCTATCTGCTAATAATTATGAATAAATTAAAGTAGAACCTCGATGCATCGTTTTTCATGAAAAAAAAAACGACGAAAGCGGGAAAATAATGAATGAGGGTTAAAGTCAAAACACGGATAAAACAATGTTTATGAAATAATACACGCAATATATATAGTATACTACTAATAAAAACTAATTTGTTACTCTCCAAATTGTCAAAGAAATAAATCGAAGTTGTAGTACATTAAGTGATATTTATTTTTAAAAATCAGTAATTTTATGTTTGATTTTTTGTTCATTTTATAAATATAACGGGGATTTTCCAGATTTTCTGGTTCTTTTCTGTAATTTCGTGTGCATATAAAAGAATTTGTGCATTTTCAAATACCGTAATTATGTCAGACACACTTGGCATAGGCTCAGCCTCAGGAATGTGAAAAAATGTAGTAACTGGCCATACTGGATGCATCCATTCTCCTCTTTACACAAAGTAAAATAACATTCTCCAAGCAACAACACACGATTCGTATTCAGTAATTCATAGGCACTTGTTACAATATCTGCACAATCCCTGTTTTTCTCTTAAAACAGCAGAAGTTGAGGTTGGTTCGGTTTTACATCGCGGGCAAATGGCGATTTTCTGGAATTCACCTTTGAGGATGGTCCGGAGACATGCCATCACAATTTTGACCCTCTGTGGAGAAGGAAAAGAGTTATTTTAGTATAAATGAAGTAATCCTAGTTTGAATGCCATATGGAATCACTTGATTTTCAATTTCATTTCGATCAGAAGAAAAAAATTGCAACGATGAATGACTTTTTGAAGAACAATACATGCTGGTTTCATTAACATTATTTAAATACAGTTTGTTCAGGGACCATAGAAATAAAACGATCAATGCGGGAGAACGATGGATACAGGAATGATAGATCGGGGTTGCATTGTATATGTAAAACAAAATAAATTGATCAATTTAATCAATGAAAGCTGTTGTGCATCCATGCATGATTCAGAAAATTCTGAAGTTAAAATTGACATAATCAACCAATGTAATTGCAGGAAAACATTTTAAAACTATGAAGAAATTCAAGATTATTTTACATATCACTAAAATTTTCTCATGGACTATGGATTACATGTTAGTGACTTATGGCTTGGCATGATATTCCCAAAACCTAAGTTTAATTTCTGGCCTAGTGACTTTTTTTACTCTTGTTTAAAATTAATTCAGCTTTTCTATCAAAAATAGATATATTTAATATTTATTCTTAATTTTTATTTTTCTCTGAACATCTTTTATTTATAAAGAAAAATAATTATTGCTCATTCTTATCTGTGACAATTTATTTAGATAAGCACTGGATTCGCGAAATATTGGCTATATATGTTATTAAATATTTGATTCAGCTAAATGTTAAAAGCAATATTTAAAAAAAAAAAAAAAAAAAATGCTTGATAATTAAAACACGTATATTTGTTACTTTTAATTATCAATAAATTGAGCTAATAATATGATAATGAAGAAATGTGGAATTACAGGAATAAAGGTTTAAAAGAAAAGGGGAACTTTTTACATCTGTGCTTTATAATCTACATTTTCCATAAAATATTCAAATTCAGATAAATTTATTTTAAGTGAGGTAGTAGTGATTTATGTTTCTGTGACTTATATACTCCTTGACCATGCAAGGCAATATGTTTCAGCACTAACACATCATATCAGGTCTTTTGGAAATAACTAGTTCATTTACTTTACAGTCCTGATAATGATTTTCATTTGTTTTGGTATTTGAACTACTACTTTAACCATTGACCACCAAATTTTTTGGTGGTGAATGGTTCAAAAATAATAAAGAGCTGAAAACTGCAGTTATAGATTAGGTTTCTTCACAGACAGATTTTTTTTACATCAGAATTCAAAAACTTGTTGAGCTGTATGACAAATGTTTGAACAAAAATGGAAATTATGTAGACAAGTATGTTCATTATGGAAATAATATATCTTAATATTTACAGTATTTTTTCTTATTGAAAATAAAACGGATCTTATTGGAAAAAAAAAAAAAATACTTCTTGTATATTAATCTTAACCAGCACACTGACTTAGAAAAGGCAAAATTGTTGTGTTGTTTTCAATTTACAGTTTTTACAGTGCACTAAAATGAAGGTTATTTCAATTTCAACACTGAGATGAAAAATATATTTTTGCATTTGAAGTGAAACTTTATGGTCATTATATATGATCTTCACTGTCAAAAAGCATATTAAAATTTCTTGATTATGTAATTTTAATTATATTGTGGCAGGGTTGGCCACTAGTCAGGAAAAGTCAGGGAATTTAAGCGAGTCTGGAAAAGTCATGGAATAGTCAGGGAATTTCATGTAAAGTCAAGGAATTTTGACAAATTTTGTGAAAATGTGTCATATTTTAAAGCTTGTTGTAATTTGTTAAATTGTTCGTTAATTTTGTGAATTTTTTTAAGAAATAAACAGTGTGAGTCAGTGAAAATGTTGAAAAATAGTCATGGAAATGTCAGGGAATTTGAAAAAGTTCTTATGTTAGCCACTCTGTGTAGAAATAAACATCAGCTTAGTGGATGGATATATCCAGTTCTGTTAGCCTGAAAGTTAAGTGTTACTGTGTTTAATTTTCATACCCATTTGTGAATTGCATTGGCTTGAATTTTTAATTTCTGTTATTCAAAACTCTTATCAGAAATCTATTATTGATAGATCAAATAAAATCCAAAATGGGTAGCCCTTTCAAAGGTTTTTGTTGTAACCTATTATTTAAAATTTTATTCTGCTACAAAACTACTAAAAATAAATCCCCTTGAAGTTAGAATTAAAGTCCTTATTAAATATGCAAAAAAAAAAAAAAAAAGATAAAAAAATTTAGAATTATTTAAGCAGCCTCGAAAAGGTAAAATTTGAACAGTTCCATTTAAAATTCATTGTATTTTCAGTTGGAATTCAAATGGGCAATAAGATTAATAAATTTTAAGTAATAGTTTTTATTGCCTTATTAAAAATTTTTGTTTGTTGCAGAACGAATTGTCAACTTAGATAAAGTTATTAGAGAATCTATTATTTTAGCATAAAATTGGAGATAATTATGTTTAATCAGCTGTGGGGTATATATCAATGTGCATTTAAATTAGATGGATGAATGAATAAATGAATGTTATACTTTAGAACTTCAATAGATTGATTGGTACAAGTAAGTTTTTTTTTTTTTTTTTTTTGATATATGAATCCTTTGATTGTTAAAATAATTAACATCATAATAAATTAAAGCAGACTAAATTTAAGTTTTCAATTCACAATATTATCTTTTTTCTGAGGGATATTTTGAAATTGGGTTTTACCACTGTCAATGTAGCAGAAATGTACAAATTCCTAAAAAGTATGCAATTAAGTATCATTTATCTGTGCTATAAAATTCAGAATTTTGGCTAAAACATTGTTCAATGCATCTCTAGTACTTTTATTTGCATTTAAGAAGAAAAGAGTGCTATATTTATTTCTTCATAAGAGCTTAGTATATAGTAAGTCACAATTTTAACATTACTTATTTTGGTGTTGAAAAAGATTATATTTTTTATTATCTGAATAGAATGAAATGATTTTTCTTTCAGAATCTTTTTCCGATTCTCATATTAATCTTAACCCTATAAGTGTTAACCCCGTTTTTTTCCGTCATGCATAGTCAAAATAAAAGGCTGGTGTAGCTAAATTTAAAAATATATGTTGCTTTTTTCAAGAAAATAAGATTAATAAACATGTGTAGTATACAGTATTAATTTTATGAATCATTAAACAGATATACCAAAAAACAGCTAACACTGAAAGGGTTAAATCATGCAAGTTTTCAATCTTCAATAGTGGTCATTAGGTATCTTCCTTTGCTGCTTTCTGTTTGGATTTTTTTTTTTTTTTTTTTTTTTTTTTTTTTCAGAACAATATATACTAGCTGCGAATAAAGTTTTGCTTTCGTCAATTTGATATTAATTATATTTTTAAATTGTTGTGGATGATGTTACTTACAAATTAAAATTAAGTATGATCCATCTATAGTAAACAGAAGTAATCACAGCCTCAATTATTACAGAATATGCACTATATTGTTTATTTTGGATGTTAAAAAAGAAAATAGAATTAACAATACTATTCATTCTTAACTATTTTTTTCTTTCTAAAAAAGTAAAGTTAAAAGAAAATTTTGCATTTGAAATTTATACAAATTAATAAATTATTTAGATTCTTAATATTTTACATATTAGAAAATAAATAACTGATAATTATAAATACTTCCAGTATTATATTAATAATTTATAAGTACATATTTATTGAAATTTTTCAAAATTCTTTATACATTATGATTAGTTCAATTGTTGGTCACAGTTTTATTGTTTTAGCTTAGTCATCTTGCCGACTTGTTTGTATATCATGATTACACATACAAGTATCTATTTAAAATGTTACCCATACCTCATCTTTCTTTTGATTTTAAGTTTTTAAAACTTAGATTAGGAACATGCATATTCTTTGTTGTACTGTTGATGTTTCGCAAAATTGCTGTCAAACAGCTTTGTCAATTTAAGGGTATTCATTATACCAAATTATTGTGGTCAATGCTCTCAAAGTTATTTATCTATATATACACTTCAAATGTACCTCAGTTACTATTGGTGGTTGTCTTATACCAGTGAAAAATGTGAATCTTGTTATCAATTTAATTTTATTCAGTTGACGTTGTGAAATTGTTGTAGAATTGTGTTTGGGAAGTTTTCATTCAAAATGAAAAATTGTGATGAATTAATTGTTTTTAAAATTCTCATAGTAAATAATTAATTGGCTATTACAGTCATGCTGTTAAAAGCTAATTAAAAATCTTCACGAGTCACAGAGTGTAAGATTATCTAATGTGTAACAATGATTTAAAATACTTACATATAAATTGAACTTTAAGGTATATGAAGCAGCAGTGTAATTTGAATATCACTCATTTCTCAGAATTCATTTTAGAAGAACAATTTTTAATTTCATGAATACACTAAATAACAATTTTCATTCAAAATAGTATTTTCTTTTCCCATTAATATTGAAAGATGTAATCATAAATACTTCACTTTTATTTTTTTTTATTTTTTTATTATACTAAATGAAAATAACTTTTTACATTTTTATAATGTTCTTCAAGATGATCTTTGTACCACATTTGTGTAAGTTTCCATGTTTTTGCTGTATTGTGAGCCTTTCCTCTTTACCCCTATTTTATACTTGAGGGATTAAGTAATTTCTTTTTCCCCATAGGATCTTGAAATACTTGAAATTGTTTAACATTAATTTTTTTATAATGTATATATATATTGAAATAATAATTGGAAGAATGTATCCTATATAAATGATGCAAATCATTGAAATATTCTCAAGTAATAAAATAACATACAAGAGTTACCTCCACCACAGTGGGAGCAATAACAATTTGGGATCCTCAACAAAAAGTAACAACTGACATTTTTAATAGTTCACTTCCAGTTTTTTTTAAATAATTAAATGAGTTGTGGATTTATCTTTTAAAAAGCATCTCAGTAAAATTATACCAAGAAAGTTTCTAAATTTAATGTTAATATGGCAAAACTTACTTGATTTATTCGTCATGTTTATTTTCAATTCTCCGCTTCTGGTTCCACAAAGTATCAAAGTATAAATCCTCTGCTCCCCTGCAAGGGAAGCCTTAACTTCTGCGGTCCCACAGTGCCATGAGCCTCATGAACCCTTTATTGTTGCCTGTGCCCCATCACATACTTCTGTTATTTTATAAATATATTCCAAAGTAAATTAAGCCTGTCTGGTGGTGGAATGATTAACTCTCTGGTTTTCAGGCACCATGTGTCTGGTTCGAGTCCTTGTTCAGACGTGAATGTTTGTGATAATTCTGAATCCATTTTAATCGGTGTACCCCAGTCTAATTAATCTTAATGTGTATGAAAATGTATTGTAGAACAATAAAAATCGAAAATATCACAAAATTATTCTTGTAAACAGTAATCTGATCTCCAAATACACAGATGAGGGCAATAATTAATTCTAAAATACTGAATATTTTCATGTTATATTCTTTTGTAAGTTCATAATTAATAAGTAAATTAGGTTGATGCTTGTTACTGTCCCAATTTACATTTGCATTATTATTAAAAGTAAAAAAAAAAAAAATCATTAAATGTAATATATAAAGTACTATTTTTTTTTTCATAAAATAAGGAAGTAGATATCAAGTTTTAGATTGCTTTTAAAATAAAATTCAGCATATCAATTATTAATAAAAAAAGAGATGCATTTTTACTTTGGTTTATTTATTTATTTTTTTTTTTCCTTTCGTTTTAAGCTTTAAGAATTTTTATTGAAAATGTTCTGAAATTACAACCAACAAAAGAAATAAAAAAAGTTGAGGTATACTTTAAAATGATCATGATTAATTTTAAAAGTGTCAAATAATATGTATTAAAAGTTTTAAAAAAAAAATTTAAAATATTTTATACATTTCCATTAGCTCTAATTTCTGTTATAATTTTAGGTATTGTAAAAGTTCAATAATGCTTTTATTGAAGTTTACTGGGTTAGCTTCTATTATTTTTAATAATACATCAACTGGAACAAAAATCCATCATATTGCATTATAATACACACTTTTCTAAATATCTAAAACTACTCTTTAATAATTATGTGATTTGTATATCACTCAATGCTTCCAATTAAACAAACTAATAACTGCTCTTTGTATTTATATTTCAGCAAATAAGTTCATACTTATGGCTACTTTTTTACTCATACATGTGATTGCCTTTGCAGAATTTACTGCTACTAATACATCTCATATTTGAACTGATTTTTATAATTCTCTATAAAAAAAATTTTAGTGATATTTTTTAATGATACAGTGGCCTTTTAAAGCTCATAATTAACATGCTTCCTATGTTATCATAATTATAACAATACCTAAGATAAGTATTTGCTTATTAATGGAATATAAAGACTAATTTATTTTTAAACATATTTAACAGTATTTTCTTATTTAGCACTGCTGCTTCACTTTTACTTTCTTTTTTTTGACATTTGCTTTAAAAGTGTAATATTCTTGTAAATATATGTATAAATAAGTTTTTCTCTAAAATACAATACTTACCACTTGCGTGATTTACCTGCTGTACTTTTTATGGGGAAAAACAAACATGAAATAACTTTTGAATATAAATTTGATAACAGTCATCTTCTGCTTGTTATAAAAAATGTAATTTTAAGTGTCATGTGTAGGTGTTTATTGCAATCTTCAGTTTTGAAGTGCTTGCTTGAAACTCTTTTTTTTTTTTTTTGCTTTTGTAGTTTTTCTTGAAAATGAAATATATATTTTCATATTTATGCTATTTGCTTTTGCCAAACTGTATGTCGCAAAATAGTACAAATACTTGCCTGGTACTTTCCAGAATAACAAACTAAGGCTTTGTACACTATTAATTGCCTTTTCATATGACGGGTGGCATTGTTCTACCTCTCTCTCTCTCTGTAAGAATAGTGCCCACATTTTTCTGATACGGTTGCTCCTAACAGTTTTGATTATCATATGAATTTGTGAGATCTTGCATATTATGTTGAATATTCACGTACTTTCAAAATATGAATTAGAATATATTCTTTTGCAGCTAGAATACCTCAAAAAAGATCAGGGATGTGAGTAAAGCTTTCTGTTACATAATTGCACTACCTCATGCATCATATCGTGGTAAATTTTCTTATACTTTTTTTTTTTTTTTTTTTTTTTAATTAAAGGGGGAAAAAAAAAAAAAACTAAGGGAAAAAAAAGAAAAAAAAAAAAAACTTATTTTTAAATTCTCAAATACAGTTAAAATTCTCAAGAATAATGCTTTATAAAAATGAGACTCTGTTTATAACGTAAAATAAATTCTGTATAATTTTTTTAGTTCTGAAAAAAACTTTGGCTCATTGTAAGTTTTTCTGCTGTAAAAAGCTAATTTTATGGAATTAAAGGCATAAGCTATTCTTAAATTAAAAATAGATTAATCAAAATTTTTTAAAAAGTTATTTCAATATTTTTGACAATAAGGTTAATTTTTTAATGAAAAATTTTTAATAAATTCAGTAGTTTTCATTTTCATTATTAATATTATTGTGAAGGTAAAAAGTAAGTATACGATTGTAATGAAGTAAAATTAACTAAAAACTTGAATAATATATATTTTTATATATAATATATATTTTTAAATCCTTCATTTTGGCCAAATTTTAATCAGTTATCATAAGAATAATTATTAATTTTAACTTCTTCTTCTTCTTTTTTTTTTTAATCTTTTCCAACATTAACTGGCTTTAAATAATTAGATTTCACACATCATTTATAACATAACTATAAATATTAGTCCAAATTTTGTGAGCTTGTATTTGAACAATCTGACTCAAAAAATAAATAAGTGTACTGATTATTTTTATAAATTAGCATTATTTACTTTTTCCATCTAAGCAATAGAAGTTATGAAATTAGTCCCAATTGATTTCGAAATATTTAACCATACTTTCCATTTCACGAATAATTCAGAATTATTTGTAATTTTTTCTTTTCAAATATAGTTTTAAATATTCTTAAAATATTTTTGTTCCTAAAATAAAGTTAGTGGAAATAAATCAGAATTTTATTCATGAGTTTATTAAACTCTTGAAAAAAAAAAAAAAATCTGTTATCACCGATATAAAAATATTTATCAGAATTGTTATCATTGTATTAATTTTATTTAAATTGAAAAAGAGCAAGTGCAAAGATATATTCAATATTACATGCAAGATCTTAACAGTAATAAAGATGTTTAATGCATTCAATAATCAGTGAGGATCATCTTTTTCCAGAATGATGCATATCATTATTATTCATCATTTGGAAACTATGCTATGTACCTGCTAATGAAAATACAAACTTTTTAATATGCTTAAGTACAAATGACTACCAAAATAGTATTTTTATAAATATCGCATTTATTTAAGTATTATTTTCTTTTATTCAATTCAAAATATATAGCATTTATTTAATGAATAGTTACAATATATTTTCAATATTTGGAAATATATTTGAATATTGGTGTGATCCAACTATGGCCTTTAATAAAACTTAATAACAATTAGGTGTAATGACAGTAAATAATTGATTTTCAAATGCTCTTTACCATCTATATTTTGCATTAATTATTTTGATGATCTATTGTGCAATAAATATTGCAGATTTATAACATATGTACAGCTGCTTTTTAAAAGCAAGTCATAAAGGAAAGAAAGATATAGGTCTATTCTGATAACAAATCATATTTTTCATTTACTTTTTATTTTTATGGAGATATTTTATAAATCACATTGTAAGTCAGTCAAATTAGTAGCTGATAAAACCAAATTTAGTGGTTAACATTACAAGCATTTTGCAAAGATCTTTGTTCATTGATTTTTATTAAAGTAAGGTAGACTACCAAGATTGAGGAGAAAAGCATATAACATGAGAATAAGAGAGAAACTTCTGAAATGACAGCAGCAAAGTAAATGTCTCAGGGAGTCAAGAGGTTGCATAGCCTAGTCATTAAGGAACCTTAAATTTACAGGTTAAGAAACCTCTAACCTAGTCAGTACTTTGACTGTGGACACAATGATCTTTTGGAAGGAATGATTATGGGGACCACTTGGCACAAATCAAATGATAATGATGATTATGAGCAGGGATCACAAACTTACTGTCCTGCAAATACTGAAGATGGAGCTATGTTATACATTTTGTTTACATGGCAACTAACCATTTCCCCACAGATTACTTTATGCCCCTTGAAAGCCTATGGGACGATTTACTTAAAACTATTAGTTGTTTTAACATTGTAACTTATCTTCAACCTGTTTTGATTAAAATATTTGTCAGTACATATGTTTTCATTGAATTTTGGACTCAATTTTACCCATGTTCCTATCATCCTAAGAAACTCGAATGAAATGTGTATTACTCAGTTCAAAGTCTAATTCATCCATCACAAGATGGTGCTTATTCTCCTTCAGGACATTTTCTTATAGGAATCGGGATTGTTTCTTTTCCTCATAAATTTCACTGTAAAAAGAACTGAAATTTAAATAGTAGTGTATTTTAAATTTAGTATTAAGCAATACTAAAAATAATAATTACGTTCCTGAACCATTTTCTGCTTATATATAATTTTAAGATATTTTAAGTAGGGTTACTTGTATCATTAGATATATATATTGATTTCTGTAGATTTTTCAAGCTATATATATATTTGGATAACTTTAGAGTTCGTATAAAATATATTTCAGGAAGAACAGTTAAGTAATTATCTTATTTAATTTTATCTTAAGTAATTTGGCAGCTGGATCACACTAAAAGATATTCCATCAAAGCATACTTCCATGAATTTGCCAGAGACTATCCTTCCAATATGCATTGAAATTCATTTAAAATGACAATTTTGTCTTTCTTTATACACTAAAAATTTTGTTGTTTCTATGTAATTTTATGGTAGCTTAGAGAAAAAGAAAGCAATTTTGGGGATGTAACAGTTTTATAATTACACCTGCATAGAGAAAAATTCATGTAATTCATCATAAATAAAATATCATCATCAATATATTATACATATTTTGAAATTTTAAGTGATGCAAAGTACTCCTAAAGTAATGCATCAGTAAATGTATTCAAATTTCTCTGTATTTTATTTTTTTAACGACAAATTACTTCCAACTTCAGATAAAATTTTATAATTCTGTCTAAAAATTTCTTCAAAAAAACAATTATGCCAAAAATTTTTAATTGTGGATTTTATCTAGAGTTATTTGACCTGCACTCATCCCACAAAATGACATTTGACCCATGACCTGCAATAAAGTAAATTAAAATTATATTACAAAAAATATAATTATATTATTAAGCATACCTTTCAGAGGATTAACCATTACATTAAAAATTACAAATGTATATATTTAATTATAAACAAAACTTCTATCTACAATATAATGAAATGTCAAATGTATTAAAACCTCCTTAAAAAAAAATATATATATATATATTCCTAATAATTTGACAATGTCATAAAAAAGTAAAATAAGGAAATTAAAACATGGAAGTCAAATAATTTTAGTAGAAAGTTTTAAGCAATAAGAATCAATATTTACGTAATTGTAATTTTATACAACTGTAACTCATTTGTTGAGGATTGGGTGGGTTTTACATCTCACTAGTGCAGTGCTATGGGCAGTTGGTGACCACATGTTTTAAATCATGCTGCTTTAAATTACTTTGGAGAAAGAGAATGTCATGTAATCTCTGCATCGAGAAGGTTAGATTCATAAAATAAGAACAAAACAATTCATCGAGAAAAATTACCTGTGCGGGTAGACCCTTGAGCCAAAAATTAATGGAAATCATGACCCACATCCGATTTGCAAAGTGATTAATCTACAGGTTTTTGCAGGTACGCGACCCAATGCTGAACTCTTAAATTAACATAGCATAAGATTTTTTACAAAGTTATTTAAATATAGGAGTGATTATATTCAGGTAATTTACCTAATTTTAAGTATTTTTTTCATTTTCAGTACCAGAATTTAAGTTTTTCTGGTAGTGGTGGGCACTTGATTTACTGGTGGGTTACAGCAGCATTTCATGTTAGTGGTTGGATATATTACTGGTGGATCACCTTTTCTGCAATTTTATATGGGCATATAAATTTCTTGATTCAGAATACATGGGAATATAAATTTCTACAATCGGTGTATTAAGTATTAAATCAAAAGTTGGAGACCTGTTAAATACATTTATTTATTCCTTTCCAAATTTTCTATTCATTTGTTTGTAAAAAATATGACTGCATTACTTTCAAGGAGTATTTTGAGCTTTGTTTAACGTGAAAGTACCTGTAATTTAATTTTTGTTAAATTTTAAATTTGGCTTCATTGTAATCATGCTTATGAAGTGTGTTGATTATTCATAAAGAAAAGCTTTTAGAAATCAAGATTTTTCCATTCATAACTTTACAATATCTTCAGTGTCAGTAGACTAGTTTCTATTATCACGTGCCTTTTATGTATATCACGTGGTCAATGTTCAATAGTTGTATAATATACCTCCTTTCTATGCACTTTTATGAAACCTAAAAGTACAACTGTTTGTAATTATACTGTGGAACCTTTATTTTTAAAATTGAATTCAGGTAAAGTTAATCAAGGTCTCATTATATAAAAAAGGGAGTAAAAGTTTTTCAGTTTTATCATCAATATCTCTTGCTAAAATTTTGTTTCCCAACATAATTTTAAAAAATAATCTATTCAATTTAAATGAATATTTTCAACTTTGAAAATATGCAAGATTTGCATTAACAAAAAAATATATTTTCTGAAAACAGATTAGGAATAACATTACATTAATAGTAGAATTAAAATTCAATAAACCTTTATCTTTAATAACATCAGTGTATTTTTCTTTCTAAAAGAAGTTTATAACAGCTATGAATCACAAAGTAATAATAAATAAATAAAATCTCTAAAGAAATTAAAACTAATGCATTTTTCTACTTACTATCTGTATGCAGCATGTCTGTAAAAATAAGATAATGTGCTTTTTTTTTTTTTGAAAATTTGTAAAACATAGGAAAATTCAAAATATCATTGAAACAAAAAACATTAATACCTTGTCATTTTTTAAAGATTGGGAAAGAGTAGTTTTAACATTGCCTAAAGCAATGCAGTGGTGACTGTTTAGGATCCATTCCTAGGGATTGTCTAAGATACAGGTAGGTTCTTAGGATATAGGTAGATCCACTCCTAGGATCTACCTATAGGCTTTGGACCATTGTACCCCAATTATGATGCCATGGTCGAAAGACGAGACATCATAATTTTGATCCTTTGCAAAAGGAAATACTCCCCCATGTTTATAACTCCCAGAGATATTAGTGTTATGGAACATAAAGAAGTTTGCAGCCACAGTGGATATTATGTGCATCATCAACCATTAATTTAATGTCTGACTTATTTTTAAAGGTTCCACAGTATTTCTGCTTTTATTTATTTATTTTTTGCAAGAACTGTGTTAGGGTGACAAAAATAAAAATCATTTTGTAGCCGTTAATTTTTCACCCATAAATCTGCAAACCTCAGGCTGTGTCTAAGTAGCTGTAGTTTATCTACCTCTCAGCAGTTATCAAAGTAACATTGTAAGTTTTTCATATGTAACTTGATCACTAAAAAAAATATAAAAAAACGGTATGACATTATGTGTAGAAAAGATATTAAATTACTTGGAAGAGTATGTTTCCAAGAGGAATTGGAACTCAAAGATTGATTTTAAAGTACAAACTCATATCTCTGGCATTTCTAACTATATTAGTCTCTTGACTGTGCCATATTAATTTTATGTCAGAATTTTTCAATATTAACTAATATTTTGTAGAGGTGAAAGTGTCCAAAATATTTTTAGATAAAAATAAGTTAACTATAACAGCACATTTTAAATGGTCAATTTTTCTGTCAAGAAAACCTACTCTTTGTGCATAGTCTATATATCAATATTATCATACAGTATAGGAGTTTACAAATATTTTGATATAAAGTTGTTTAAATTTTTATTGTTTTTTAGGATGTTTCATGCTTCTTATATTTCATCTCTTAAAAACATTAAATTTTTTAATTTGGGTCTTTTTTAAACTTCTGTAACAATACTAACAATTGACAATATTGCATTTACCTTGTATTTATAAGGCACTAGAAATGTGTATTTTTTTACATTTCAGAAAAAAAATTTTAAACACCTTCAAAACTCGTGCACAGTATAGATGAAAATACTTGTTTTGAACAATGTAAACACTGGGGAGATATACTGTTTAATTTTCATGGTACCCAGTGTATAAATATCAAGACATGGCTTTATTTAAATTAGTTATTGTGTGTCGAATAGAAAAGTATGATGATTAAATCATTGATTAATGTGTGGAGTCTTCAACTGAAACTTTTTCTTTGAAAATTATAGTAAATCACTGTGAAGTCTTAAGGAAAAAAAAAAAAAAAAAAAAGAGAAAAAAAAGTTTTAAAAACAATAAAATTTCTTTTTCATTATTTCTTGCTTTGTGTGTCATCATTTTAACGCATGTATATTTTCCTTTTTTTTTTTTTTTTTTCCTGTTACCTTTTTTTCTCAATCATTCTCTGTCTTTTTAAATTCAAAACTATTATTCTTGTGATAATAAATGAAATTTACATTTCTATACAGTTCCCAAGTTCTTTAAATCAGAAAAAAATTTCCCTTACTCTAACAAGAAAAAAAGAAATCATTTTTCTATGATTTTTCTATCCTATTTATCCTTGAGGTTTTAACACACTAAAAATGCATTTAAGAACAAATTTTTAACATTTTATACAAAAATAGTTTAGTTATTATATAAGAAGGAATATATGAAACAATAATTCATACGTGAAATAATAATCAAGGCTGTAACTGGGATATGCTTTGCAATTAAAATCAACTCCATTTCTGAAACTAAAAGGAACACAGACACTAACACAGACTTTTAAAAGTAGCACTGGTTATTGCTAATTTTCATATCATTCTGCATAATAAATACTGCCACTCCCTCCCCTCCTCTTTTTGAATAATGTTTACTCTGAATAGAGTACTATAATTTTGAGATATTAATCCTAATTATTAAGACACTAGGTTAAAAGAATTCTTTTTCTATAAATTGTGACATAGAATAACTACAGTCGGTAACAAAAGTGTCCGAACACTAGCAAAAATTTCTATGTAAAAAAAGTACACTTCATACATTTTTGTTAAATAAATCCTTGTCAAATCTTCTTCTTAGTCAGTCATGATTCGATAAGGATTTATTTAACAGAACCGTATGAAGTATACTTTTTTTACATAGGAATTTTTGCTAGTGTTTGGACACTTTTGTTACCGACTGTACATGTGGACACTTTATTTTATGGTATTTTTGGAGTAATTTTTTAATTAGAGAGGTTGTAACAATCAGTGTTTCACACCTCAATTAACTCTTCCTGTACCAGACTGTTCTGCGAAAAATTTTAATTGAATCATTTTTGTACTCAGTAAATTAATTTTCCAGAGAGCTTAAAATACACCAGTATAGTGAACACTTTAAAACACAGTATTAAACACATTTTCTCTTCCAGTACAAAACAAGTAGTGATTTCTTCAGAAAAGGAGAAATAAAATGTAAACTGAGAGAAAATTTATATTTAATTAGTAAAAGGTATTTTCTGTGTCATCAATGCATTTAAAGTAGAGAAAATTATATAAATTGAAAACAAACTCTAAAATATTTAACAGCTTTAATAACACATTGTTTTATTTAAAACGAGTCTTGATTTGTAAAAACATTTTAACAACCTCCCTTGTATTATTATAATCTTATAAATATCAAGGTAGATAGTCTTTCTTTTTGATATTTGCTTTAATTCTACGTGTTACTTTTAGAAAAGGTAATTTCTTCTAAAAATTTAAAAAATATAATCTTTTATGAATATGTGCTAATCTAATTTTGAGTGGAATAAATTGAGTTTTTTTTTTTTTTTTCAGTTTTTTGAAAAGATTAACATTCTTTTGGAAATGACATACAGTTAAAGAAAGACTAACTTGGTATTTATAAAACTGTCATACTTCATACAAAAGGGTGATTGATATATATATTTTTTTATTTTATTTATATCTTAATATAAATAAAAATCATTGTTTGTATGTATGTAGGATGTCTTACATCTCCTCCCAAACCACTGGGCTGATTTGAACCAAACCTGGCACAGTTACTGCTTATGACCATAGTTGAAGTACTGTGGGTGTTTCAAATTTCTAGCACATACGCAATGGGAGGTGGAGAGAAAAAACCCTTTTAAAACATATTTTTGTATTATTTCTTCAGTATTATTGTAGCTAGAAATTCAAATTTAACATGCAAGTTATTTCTAATGTATATATATTGTTCCTAAAAGAGTTATAAAAATTAAAAATTTAAAAGGGGTGAAATGATCTTAAAAACATTCTAAAATTAGGCTTTTGTCAGAATTCGATACCTGCGATTTAAACATTTTACTGTGAATACATGAAAATGACTTAGTACCTCAATATAATTAAAATCAAAGAAAAAAAAAAATTATAACATGTTAGTATGATGTCACTTTCACAAAACTCCTAAATGAAGTACAACCGTCTTTGAGAATGATGTCATTTCTTAGAAGCTATTCAATATAAAAAGTACATTTTAATAGAGAAAACTGCTACGCTTTACTATGATTGTGTGAGACTTTCATTTACTAGAGATAAAATATGTAGTAAGAAATAGTAATACCAACTCCAAATTATAATACAATTAGGAGCTCTACTCATTTTTCGCACGGGAAAAAATTAAAAAAGAAAATTTGAAAGCAAAACCAATTTATTTGACCTGTTGGCCAGAGATTATTCTGATTTCTGACGAAGATCAAACTTTGTTAAAATCTGTTGAAAAACATATACCTATTGCAAACCACTGTGATTTTCCCCATGTAAAGAATGGGTAGAAATGATAGTCATTTCCCTTTCCCTCTTATCCTTTTAAGTGATAAATTTCGAGATTCTTATATTTTCATTAAATTAGGACCTAAGAGGAGACATTTTTCTAAATTTCATACTTATATAGGAAACCACTGTAATCTGCCCCGTCCCCCGTGCGAAGAACGGGTAGAAATGCTAGACATCCCTTTCACGTGCTTTAGAGTTAAATTTCATAAGATTTTAATCATTCGCATTAATTAGGACCTACGAAGAAACATTTTGCTAAATTTAAAGTTTTTATTGGAAACCATTGCGGTATCACACGTACGAAAAGCAGGTAGAACTGTTAGAGGTCTCCTTTCCTTCCCTTAACCGTTAAACTGCTAAGCAGCGCGTTAGCGCTGCAATGTTCCGTCTCGAAAACTGCTAAGCAGCGCTATCGCGCTGCGAGAGGTACAAATCAGATATCACCGGAATTTTAATTTAATTTTTTTACGTAAATAAAATCAACCATTCAGAACCAAAACACAGTTGGTAATCATTATCTCTTCATTATTCTCTTTTACAAGAAGTAAATTTTTTTTTTATATATAATACCGAGCTGCTACCCTAATCTGGCAAATTGTTAGTACCGCCCATTTTTCTACACCACTTAAATAGGGTAATTTTCTTCAAATATATTTACGATGATTACGAAAACAAATACTCTAAAAATTAAGTGGTGTAGAAAAATGGGCGGTACTAACAATTACCCGGATTAGGTTGGCAGCTCTGTATATATATATATGTTTATTTATTTAATAAAGTTCTTTATTTCATTATTTATTTGTAAAACATAAAAAGAATTAATAAATTAACTGACAATTGTATGAGTGATTATGTTTTATTTTATTTTTTTTAATGCTCAAAAAATATTACCAGAAAACAACGTCAATACTCTAATCACTGAAATCAATTAAATGTATTTCTTTCGAAAGAGAACTATCTAACATGATTTTTGAAGCATATAATATTACGACGCTCGTTTCATCATTTTTAAAATATATATAATTATATTTGTGAAATAAGTTGGAAAAAAATAAGAATGGGCGGAGTCTCGATAAAATTTTATCAAAATACCCCCTTCACTACGCTGAATTGCATATTTGCAAAACAAAATTGGATTTTTTCACTGATCCAAAATTTTCGTAAAACATTGTGTGTGAACAATTATTAATGGTAAAACACGTTTTTTGTTTTTATTCATCCTTTAATGATACTTAAATTGGCCTTTTACAAACGCTACAGTAAGGCGTGGCTTTCATTAATAAGGTGTGTTTTTATAGATCATTAGAAAATTTCATATTTTATTTTTGTAGAAAGAGCTATTGAGGGTAATTAATTAAGGCATAAAAATACACATTTATACATTTCCTTTCACTTTCTGTTTACTTGGATTTTTTAAAATTTTTGCTGCAAGGCGTGGTTTTCCAGGTGGCATGATCGGGTTTCGAATTATTTAGAAAACTAAAATTAAATATTCACACCGGAAAAACTTTTATTGAGACCTGAAATAGCGATAGCAGTTTAAGGATGTATTTCAGAAAATGCTTCAGCAGTCAAACGGTTAAGGACTAAATTTTAGAATATTCTTATCCTTTATCTTAATTAGGGTCTAAGAGAAGACATTTTGCTAAACTTCAAGCTTCTAATGGAAACCACTGTGATTTTCCCTGTTCAAAGACGGGACCGGCGAGATAGTATAGGTATTTTTCCCTCTCTTATGGGCCTGCTTCACAGCATTCATGACGTCACACACGAGATTTGAGTAAGGCTCCTAACGAGGTGGTGCATTAGGCATTTTGTTGCCTTAGGGTTGCCACATGTACCCAGCTTGTTCTGTAGATAAACAAATGGTAGCCATTATTTCTATCTTTTGTATTGCTTTAGAGTTACTTTTTTCATAATTTTAGATAATTAAATTATGATATGGGCGATTGCTTAGTGATAAATTGTTATAATGACTCAGAAGAACAATATAAAATGTGCAGATTTCCATAAGATAAGAAAAGTAAAATATTACTTCTATTTTTTTTTTTTTTTTTTTTTTTGTGTGTGTGTGTTTGACTTGTGCAAATGTAAAAATACAAAAAAAAAAAAAAAAAAAAAAAAAAAAAATTATATTATTTATATTAATAACAATAAATTAATTAAAGACCTTTTATTACTGTATCTATGAGTCTTGGCAATGTTTTCTGGGGTCACCAAAGTTGTTTTGCTTCCGTGTCCAAAATTACATCTATTTTAAGGTTCGTTATTTTAAATGAATAGTATATACTATAAATAGTAGAAAAAGTAAATTAATAAATAAACATTTTCCACTTTTAAACAGTAAACTCTTACTTTATTTTCTTTTTTTTTTTTTGTAATAAGTTATGATTTGTATTAAAAATAGAAACAGTCCCAACAACACATCTTATCCCCAGTACATTCACACAATATCCTGCGGATGAAAACTATCATGAGAATATACTGTGTATAGTGTATAAATATGTTGTTAGAGATATTACTTGTTGCTTATTACTCTTCACAGATTGTAACTTCAGATCATGGTTTCTTAAAATCGCTAGTGAAGCGATAAGGACGCCAAGCTGGAATGCTGCCCTCTTACGAAGAAAAAGAATGGCGGCGGCATGCCGGCCTATATATTTTGTTTAAGGGGCCCTAGATCTGAGTGAGCAGTGAGCAAGCATGTGTAAAACAAATGTAACGTTTTATTTTTTTCCTTTTGTGATATTTTTATTAATTATTTAAATTAGTTTTAAATAAATTGTTTGCAAGTATGATCCAAAATATATCTATATTAATAAAAACAAACTTTTGTCTGTAAATTTGTCAGAATAAAAACATTTCGTGATATCTTCACGTTTGACAATGAAAGCCAAAAATGACTTCAGAAAATTTTGCCTGTGTGTGTGTGTGTCATGGTGTCCGTATGTCTGTAATGCTATTTTTGTCCGGGCATCACTTGAGAAAGGCTGGTCAGAATTCAATGGGACTTGGCAGAAACTTAGATCTTTACCCAACTTAAAATTATACATATCTATCAACTATTGAGAGATTTCCCCCTCCCCCCCCCCTAGAATTCAATGGTGTTTCGCAGAAATTCAGGTCTTTACCCAACTTAAAATTGTATCTATCAACTTTTCCGAAATTCCTCCCCTTTCAAGTAAAGAAATTGCACATGGGAAGACTAGACACAAATAAAATATTATCTGCAATTTAGGAATTTTCGGTTTTTAAGGAAAGGGAGAGGGGAAAATCAATTTTTGGCGGGAAATTTCGAAAATTCCTGATTTTTGAGTAGAACTCTACCAAAAATGGAACAAAGATGTTGAAAGAAGGCTATGCGACTTTCTATTTCCAAAAACACATTTTTCTTTTTTGTGGTTTGTGTTTTTTTTTGGGGGGTGGGGGTGGGGAGTATTGATACACTGCTTTTAGCGCTAAATTTGTCCTGAGAAATCTATGTGAGCTGTGGTCACGAATTTTGGTGCTTGGATTGATTATATGTATCCGACAACAAAAGTAATGGGATTTATCAAAATTACCCCATTCGAGTAAATCGAGTAGGGAAGGGTACTTCCAGAGCAACGCTCCTTGAAGCATGCACTTTTTTTTGCCTAGTTTACGACTAGTATAATCAATAATTTGTATTAACTTCACAGTTAGCATTAAAAATATCTCTCATTATGTATATTTATCCAAAATTTTGTCATACACTGCCAATTTAAAAATTTAGGGAAAAAAAGGATGGCAGTGCCACCTATTGAGTGATTGGCCCCCAAATATAATAAGTACTAGTTTAGGAAAAGGTCCAACTAAATATCAAGTTTGGTTAAATTTCGTTCATTGGTTTGTGCGATACAGAGTCGACAAAATTTGCGATATATGTGCGCAGACATTTTCTAAAAATAGTTAAATCGTGCTCAGGACATCACAAACCGGTTAAATCTGTCGGAAACCAGAGTTTGAAAAATTTAACTAATCTAGTATATATAGTGAGAGAAGAAATTATTTAAAAAAAAAAAAAGTATACTGAAAAAAATCTAGTGTGTAACAAACAGACAACTTTTAATACTTACTATCACACATAAATTTGTTTTACAGATAGTGTGGTCAGAAGTCATAAAATTGACCTAAGTAACCAGATGTTTGTAGCAACTAATTAACACAAATATTGAGAAGACATTTGAGAGAGAATTAATAGCACATGTTCAAAGAAAATCGGCAGAGCTATTTTTTGAAGCACCCATTTCTTAAATTGTATATTGACCTATTTAATCTGGAAGCCTATCATTTTTCCTAAAGTAATATCATACAGAAACTTTCGAATAGCTTGGCAAGGTCCAAGAGCGTAACCTGAGTTTGAATCTGACATTTTCTGTCAAGCAGCTTTCAGAAGAAAATTTATCACCCATTGGTGTGGCTTGCCACTTTAAAAATCTTTTTATAAATATCCTAAGCAAAGTTGTACTAACTATAAAAGGATATAACTCTAAGGTCATTTTTGCAGAATAGGGCAAGTTAAAACAGAATCTACAGAGGTGTGCAAAAAAATTGCACCACGTCACGTTGCAGTACATGTTTTGTACAAAAAATAACTATATTGCATGCAACTGTCATGAACTGCTGCAAATAACAGAAAAGCATATCTACAAGAATTTGAATGTCAAAAATATATTTAATACATTTCATGACGTAAAGTTTATAAAAAAAGCCCACTTCTTCTGTGTTAGAAAAACTGACCAAAATAATGCAGTTCAATTAACATTAAGACATTATTACAATAAGAATTCTATTAACATTGTGCCACTACATAGTTTGTCTGTGTAGGGATTGATTCTGATAAATCCGGGACTTTTTTTTTAATTTTCTTTATCTACATATATAGCTATTCACATTTTTATTTAAAAAAAAAAAAAAAAAAAAAAAAAAAAAGTGAAAATCATGTCAGTGTGTTTTTATGCTAAATTCATATGTATATTAAATGAATATAACATATAAAGTTTTGGGCATCTATGTGAAAGATAATAAATGGTAAGAATGCAATTTTAGAGAAATGATCATTCTATAGGAAAATTCTAAAACATACATTAAATTTGTTTCACACCGAAAATAGTTTAATGAATTTAAGAAAATTAGAATGCAATACATATGAAATCTTATAAGCTTCTCCGTGAAAGAAATATACATGATATGCCTATCATTTCCTATAATGATCATACATTAGTAAAACAATGTAATGTATACCAGTTTTTACTTTGTATTCTGTGTTAAACAATTTAATAAGTCATTTTTGTATATATTTTTTTTAACTTTTCAAATAGCAGTGTTCAATAAAATGTATTAGCGAAAAAGCGAAAACCACTTGTTTTTTCACATTCTGTAAATATAAATGTTACACTTTTTTAAAAAAAATTGTTTTTTGTATAAATGTTATGCATTATGGTCACATTTTACAAAAAATGCGTCTGAAGTGAAAACTATGCCACAAATACTTAGTGAGCCCACCCCTGGCCTTGATGACTGAACAACAACGTATTGACAAAATAAATTTTTGGATATGTTCAAGGAATATTTCATTGAACAAAGCTTGGATAAGTGATCTCTTAACTGTGTTAAAGATACCAGGTTTACATCCAGATTTAGAACCAGACTATTGCAAAGTAGTGATGTTACGGTACTGCAGAATTTTTAAAAAAAAATCTAGATATGGGGAAAAAAAAAAATATATATATATATATGATAAATTGAGTAAAATTGAATGTAAAAAAAAAAAAAAAAAAAAAAAACTTGTGTAAAGAATAAATGGGTTCTAACTGCCAAAAATTATTCATTTCAATATTCTATATCTTTGTAAGGTATGTGGGTTAAGCAATTTCATCACATTTGAATAATATTTTTTCGGCATGTTTGAAAATCTTATGATTTTTGATAGGGAAAGAATAAAAAAAGGGACTTAGGGACCTTTTTGCCAAAATAAGGGACTTTTAGGGACCTAAAATAAGTTAAGACTTTTAGGGACCACACTAAATGCCCCGTCATTTTTGCTTGAATCTAATCCTCCTCTCCCCGCCTGCTTTTGGCTCAACCACACTGCCGCAGCAAAATTTTTTTCTTTGTCACAGTCTGGTTCAACACTGAATAGACAGCTGTGATAATTAAAAGAGTTCCAGACTACATTTTTCAGTGATAGACTGACTGCGTGCAGATATGTTGAGAAATTTATGGTTTCCATGTTGTTTTTTTTTTTTCTTCTAATTAATCTAAGACCTGTAATATTTTGCTTGACTTACTTTAAACTGCCTTATTGAATTTTTGAGGTTCGTTTTTAATGTTTACATTAGTAAAAGGATTCATATAAATGTTTAATTAAGTTTTTATATTGTCATAAAAGTAAATGTTATTAGTGAATTGCAACACTTGCGTTTTTCTTTTGGAATGATGAAATACCTTTATTTAAATTTAACTTGACAAAGTATTTCTAGTGTCGTATCAATGTTTACCTTTTTGACGCACATATCGATTATATTTTGAACGAACTGCTGTAGGGGCGGTTTGTCTCGGTAGATGGCATGACAATCGTTGTCGCTGATGAGAATGAGGAGAAGATAAGCTTCAGTTATTGGCTACTGGTCATGATCCGCCTGGATGTATTTAAAGACTGGTGGACGTGGAAACATTTGCAGTTTTATGTACCAGACATGTTTATTTGCATTACGATTTGTTTCTTTTAAGTTATTGCGTTTTATTTTAAAGATGTTGTAGTTTAAATTATGAGTCCTTCAATATTTGAAACCAATGGTTTGTGGAATAATTCATAGCGTTTGTCTGGTAGTCATCTTTAAAGTAAAAATGAAATGTTGATAAGCGATTATTTTTCTTCAAACGTCCAGCTGTTGGTTTTTCTGCACTTTCTTGGTGTTTATTCTGGTAATAAGTTTCTTTTCCTAGTAAGTGTTATATAATATTTTGAGGTCAACTATTTTGTGTCATTTTGGTTTGAATATGTAATTGAAAATATAAAAGTTAATTCGTCGATGGTTTCAGGCATTTAGTGCTTTAAAGTTGTTTTTCATCAATGTTTTTTAAAGTAATTGAACAATAAAAGTTTAAGATAGCAGTTCATTAACCTAGGGTTAATGTCATCAATGTATAATGTTGATGGGATGTTGTTTGTTAACCTTGGGGTTAACATTGTTTTGGATAGACACCTGTTAAGTTTGATGTAATCAGTGTTGGTCGCGATTGTTGTTTTCCAAGTAATATATTTTTCACTTGCCTGAGAATGTTTTGTCATTGTTGAAGTTTTGAAATATTAATTACTTGTTATTATTGTTCAAGTTTTACATATTGTTAATTTCGATTTACTAATAAAAGTTATGTTTTATAAAATTTTTGTCCTCATCTTTTGAACCACACTCACATTTTTTTCTTTCTTTCTCAATATGGCTGTTAATATTTTGCCTGGGATTGAAAAATTAGGTGCAAATAATTATGCAATCTGGAAGAACATGCATTTTGTTTTGATAGAGAAAAATGCATTGGACATTGTGATAGGAGTGGAAACACTGCCGGAGGCAGGTGACAAGGGTTTAGTTAATTATTATGTTAGTTTTTTTAGTAGTTATCATATTCTAGTAGTTTATCAGTAGTTTTCATATTAGTTAAGTTTTAGGGTGTAATTAGTAAAGGACAAATAAATGATTTCAAGTTAAGGTCAAGGCTGGTTCTATCTATGATATATTTAAATGTCTCTGTTTAATACAGAAATTTAATAGATGATTGTTCGTATCCAGTACAGGCATGGAAAATCTTAAAAGGAAAATTTTATTAGTGATTCTCGTGCCCATCATATGATGCTAGTGAATGAATTATTTAAATGTAGTAAGAAATCAGGAGAGTTATCATTTTATATGCTTCTAGAATATCTAAAAGGACCATTTAAAAGAAATTGACTAGCCAATGCAGGATGTTTATTTGTGTTATCATTTCCTTCAAAATTTGCCAGATAAGTTCGAAGCTGCAATGCAGTATATTTTAAGGTGGACTGAAGATTTTGAATTTAAGAAAATTGTTTTGGAGATGATGGCCGAAGAATTTCGGTTACAACTAAGAGATTATAACAAAAATAGACGCTGTTAAGTACAGAATATTTCCCTTAATGTAAGAACTTTCAGAAATCTATTAAATGCTTCAGATGTGGCTAGAAAGGGCATACACATAAAAATTGTTATGTTAAACACAGCTTTTGACACAGCAACGTCTCATCATTTCTGTCGCAATTTAAAATTTTTTCAAGAGTACACTCCAATTGAGGGTAAAAGTTTAAATGTTGCTGTTGATGACATTAGTATTCCAATTGAAGGCAGAGGATCTGTTTGTTTAAAATTTAAAGATAATTCATGTATTTTAAAAGGATGTATTATATTCTTCTAGATTGCGTAAAAATTTAATTGGTCCTAAAATGGATGTAAATGAGGCTTGTTTTTTTAGCCAAGGGGGGAGGATAAATGTGATCAGTGTTGATAAGAGAATCTTTTCTGCAGAGTTAAATAATGGAAGTTATAATGTATACCCTAAGGTTTTAAATCAGAATGGAGAGCAGGTTCCAAATGTAAATGTTTTTCAGGTAAATACAAATAGTGTTGAATCATGGCATGCACGTTTTGGGCATGTAAGTTCTGAATTAATTATTTACACTAGTAAATGTAATGGTGTTAAAGGTTTACCTAAATTGAAACATTCTAAGTTTTTGGGAACCCTACCGCCTCAGTAAGCAGAAAAGAGTCTCTTTTAAATCAGATGTTTACTTTCAATGCAAAGAACATTTAGAAAATGTTTTCATGGATGTTTGGGGACCTACAAAAATAAAGAGACACCATGGGGAAACTTATTTTCTTTCTATAATTGCATGTTTTCTAAGAGGACTGACATATATCCACTTGTTGATAAGACTCAAGTTTTTTCTGTGTTTGAGAGACACATTGCTCGTGTGGAAAGGCAGTTGGGGAAAAATTTAAAATTTTTGAGAACTGATAATGGTTAAGAGTTTGTGAACGATAATTTTAAGGACTTTTGTGATAAAAATGGTTTTGTTGATGAGTTAACAAGCACTTACTCCCCAGAGCAGAATGTTGTCTGTGAGCGACTCAATCAAACTGCATTAAATTGTGCAACAGCAATGCTCGTGGATAGTGGGCTGCCCCTCAGTTTTTGGTCGGAAGCCATTACATATTTTGCTTATACATGGAATAGACTGGAGAAAAAAGACCCCGTTTGAGCTTTACACAGGACATAAACCTTTTGTAAGACATTTAAAACCATTTGGTTTAATTACATATGTTGGTGTTCCTAGACCAAAACGTCAGCACAAATTGTCTTCTAGGGCTAAGGAGTGCTCGTTGGGTACGCCTTAAAGACAATAGGTTACCGTGTTTGGTTAGAACAGGAGAATAAAATTATTGAAACACTTAATGTTTCTTTTGGAAATTTGCTTTACGGTAAGGACAGTGGAGCAGTGCTGGGCTCCCATCTTCTGACTTAGACCTGTTCGCAGATAATCCAGTTGACTGTGCTCCTTCCGATCCTGTAGATATAGTCTTGCAGAACGAGCCTGAGGAAGCTGACGAGGAAGATGAACCTGTCGAGTTGTTTTACCTCCTGTTGAAACTCAAACTACAATGGTATGGAGACGTAAATCTGTACCTAGACCTACTGGTAGCCATATAGATGTTTATTATTACCCTGAGAATTCCAATACAAGGTTAAGGTCCTGAAATGATGTCCAGAATTATTGTAATATCCGTAATATAGTTTTTGACTTTTCGGGAAATAATTTGTTTGAAGGTGTTATGAATCAATTATACCTTCTACTCAGTTAAATTTAAACGGAAAAATAAAGGTAAAAATAAATCAATTTGACTAGACCTAATAGTTCCTAAAACCTTAAATTAGGTAGTAAAATCAGATTAGTATTTAAAATGGAAAGCTGCAATGGATGAGAAGATGGAGAGCATGCAGAGTCGTAAAGTTTGGTACCTGGTTGAATTACCAGATGGTAAAATTCCTTTGGGAAATCCTTGAGTTTTCACTGTAAAAAGAGAAGAACATGTTTCAAAGTCGCTTCAAAGTGAGGATTGTGGCCCAGGGTTTTTGCCAAATTAAAGGCAACACACATGACGAAACTTCCTCCCCTGTTGTGAACTTTTCTGTTGTCCATTATTTCTGTTCGCTCTTGGTGTCTAATTTGAATTGGTGCAATACTCAGTGTGATGTTAAGTGTGCGTATCTATATGTTCCGTTAGATGAAGAAACATATGTCCCAACCACCTGGGTACGTTGTTTGGGGCAAGGAACATCTGTGTAAACTTGACCGTGCACTATATATATGGTCTTCACCAATGTGGCCGTTTATGGTTTTATGAGTTAAACAGTTTTGTAAAGTTTAATTGGTGCTATTGCATGTATAAGTTTAAAGACTTTGGTGTTCTACTAGTTTATGTAGACGATATCGTCATTTTTGGTAAGAAACAATGTCAAATTGAAAATGGTCTTGGAACAAAAATTTGACTTAAAAGTTTTTGGAAAAACGAAAAAGCTCTTGGGAGTTGAATTTCATATGAAGACAGAAATGTACAGTTATCTCAATCTTCATATATTGATGAGGTATGTGATCGTTTTAAATCTTTCTACATTCCTATCTCTTCCCTCCCGATTGTGAAAGGCATTAAGTACTCAAAACAAGACTGTCCGGCAAGTGAAAAGGAAATTGATGAGATGACTAGGCATCCTTATAGGTACATATTAGGATGTTTATCGTTTCTTGCTAATGGGAAAAGTCCAGATATTGCTTATGCTGTTAACATTGAGAGTCAATTTCAAAATTGTCCATGTTTGTCACATTGGAATGGTTTAATTAAACTGCTGGGGTATGTTTTGTATACTAAGCAGTATAAATTGAATTTAAAATGTAATAATACTAGTTTAATTGCCTTTTCAGATGCTGATTTCGCAATGATTATGTTTCAATGGGTGGTCAGATTGTTTTTTTGGATGAGAGCCCTATTTCCTGGAGAACTTTCAAAGAGAAGTGTGTGAGCCTTTCCACAATGGAAAGTGAGTTCATCGCTATGAGCAAGTGTGCCAAGGAACTGATGTGGCTCAATCATATTTTAGAAGACTGTCATGATTTTAAATTAATTCCTGGTATACATAATCCTCTAACTCTTTATTCTGACAACCAGGGTGCCACTGAATTCACGAAATCACCAATCGAAAACAACAGGTCTAAACACATTAATGTGAAACTTTTTTTTTTTTTGTGAACGGCTGTTTGAGGGACAGTTCAATCTCAATTTTGCTTCTAGTAAATTTAATTTCGCCGATCCATTTACCAAGCCCCTTACTATTATTATTTTTTTTTTTTTTTTGAGTGTGTGGTTAGACACGGGCCCGTGTGAATGATTAATGTGTTATGTGTCTGTTTTTTTCATTGTACATATTCTCTTTTAATTTCATTTATCTTACTAATTTAAATGTTATGTGATGTTTAATTTTAAGTGTTTCTGCAATGGGGATATGAAAAAATGTTACGTGAATTTCACTAATGGTTTTTTAATATACAGGGTGACATAAAATAACGGAGACAATGTTTAACACATCCTGACACGAAATAATTGTAACGTATACAAATAAAAGTTGTTCTGTTGAAATACCCATGCATTTTTTTACTAGTATGTGCATTTACGACTGTGAGCTCACATATTTCCTTTTCCTTTTAGAATGTCAAACAAACGTATTGCAATTTTGGAGCTGTTTCGTCAAAGAAAGCGGCAATGTGAAATTGTTCGTTTACTCAATGTGCCGCGACAGACTGTATCCAAGGCCATCAAACGTTTTAAGGAGATACATTTTAAATAAAAAACCTAGTTATTTACTTCGTGCATCGTTTTAGATCTTTCTATGCACGAAGTAAATAACTAGGTTTTTTAATTTAAAATGTATTTAATTATAATTATACTTCGTTTTTTCTATATATTATACGTTTTAAGGAGCTTGACCATGAAGGCGACTGTCCTGGAAGAGGACGAAAGCGTACCGCCAACACGCCCAGGAACCGCAAGGTCATTCAGAATCGAATCAAGCAAAATCAGAGTCTCCATGCGAAAAATCGCCCGTGAGACCGGAATCAATTGCAAAGCAGTTAGGTGAATAGACAAAAATGAACTTCATCTCAAGACGTATAAGTTCCAAAAAGTTCAGCGGCTCACGGAAGACAACAAACGAGTATGACTAAAAAAATGCTGGCAACTCAAGCGTCGGTTTGCAGCTCAACGATGGGAGAGCATCCTCTTCACGGACGAGAAGCTTTTCACATTGCAGCAGGCGCACAACTCCCAAAACGACAGATATTGGTCCTCAGACGCTCCCGGCACATCGACAATCGTGGAACACCGACAAAAACCTCAGTCTGTCATGGTTTGGGGCGGCGTTTGCACCAGTGGCAAGACCCCTCTCGTTTTCATTGAAGAAGGGGTCAAAATCAAACAAAATGTGTACCAGCATGACATCCTTGAGGCTGTAGTACTTCCGTGGGCCCAGCAGCACTTCCAGAATGGGTTTTGGACGTTCCAACAAGACTCCGCTCGCTGCTCCAGCTCACAGGGCGAAGTTGACCCAGGAGTGGTGCAGAACCCACTTTCCCGATTTCATTGCTTCTACGGAATGGCCCCCCTACTCGCCGGATTTAAACCCCATGGACTATAGCGTGTGGTCGATTTCAGAGACGAGGGCATGTGCAAAACGCCACAGCAGTTTGGAGTCGCTGAAACAATCACTGCTTCGTGAGTGGGACAGATAAGACTTGCGGGCAATTGCCGAAAACTTCAAGATTCGTTTGCAGCTGTGTATCGACGCTTATAGTGGCCACTTTGAAACTAACTGAATATGTTGTAACCTGAGGTCCATATTATTGTTTGCAATTGTTACATATGTTGATTTCTTTCCTATTAATAAAATATGGAAAAAAAACATTGTCTCCGTTATTTTATGTCACCCTGTATTTCTAGTTATAGCATGAACAGGAAAGTATGTTAGATATGGACTTTAATTGAAGGATCATTTTATTGTATGGAATGTTCTTTTTTATTGCTCAGCCAAAGGATAGAGCTGTGGTAACATTTTTCTGTTTAAATGTTTATGCAAACTGATGCGAGTCTCAGGCAACTGATGTTGATATACAAAAAACAACATGGTGGGGGGCTCTGTTGAGAAATTTATGGTTTCCATGTTGTTTTTTCTTCTAATTAATCTAAAACCTGCAATATTTTGCTTCACTTACTTTAAACTGCCTTATTGAATTTTTGGGGTTCGTTTTTTAAAGTTTAGATTAGTAAAAGGATTGCATGTTTAATAAAGTTTTTATATTGTCATAAAAGTAAATGTTATTAGCAGGGATTAATCCAGCTTTTTAAAAATGGTACCCCATTTGTGAATTTATAAAATAATTTGTGAAAACATCAAGTAAGTTTGTGAAAATTAATGATACTTCAGAACAATTAACTAAAATACGTAAAGCAGTTTTCTTTAATTTTAAAATACATTTAAAAAATAAAATGAAACAGTTGTAAAAATAAATATATATATGGGCGAGTTAAGTTGTTTCTTATATGTAAGATAAGTAGGTGTTTACTTAGATATTTATCATTGTCTCCAACTCTAGTAAATATTCAAATTGAGGGTATTTTTCTGTGTTCGATGCAGTGAAAATATTTTAGTGTGCAGTTATATTGCTGAGAATTGACTTTGTGAAGGTACCTCTTTGCTGAAAGTTGAATTTGTGAAGGTACCTCTTTGCTGAAAGTTGAATTTGTGAAGGTACCTCACTGCTAAAAATTGACTTTGTGAAAGTGCCTCAATGCGGCACTAAATTTGTTCTGGATTAACCTCTGATTAGTGAATTGCAACACTTACGTTTTTCTTTTGGAATGATGAAATACCTTTATTTAAATTTAACTTGACGAAGTATTTCTATTGCCGTATCAATGTTTACTTTTTGACGCACGTATCGTCGATATTTTGAATAAACTGCTGTAGGGACGGTTTGTCTGGGTAGATGGCGTGTCGATCAATGTTGCTGACGAGAAGTCCAGCTGTTACTTTTTCTGCACTTCCTTAGATTCCGTCTTCGGTGGTGTTTATTCCGGTAATATGTTTCTTTTCTTAGTAAGTGTTGCATAATATTTTGAGGTCAACTATTTTGTTTTGAATATGCAATTGAAAATATAAAAGTTAAATCATAGATGGTTTAAGGCGTTTAGTGCATTACAGTTGTTATTCATCAATGTTTTTAAAAAGTAAATGAACAATAAAAAGTTTGTTAAGATAGCAGTTCATTAACCTAGGGTTAATGTCATCGATGTATAAATGTCGATGGGATGTTGTTTGTTAACTTTAGGTGGTTAACATTGTTTTTGGATATACACCTGTTAAGTTTGATATAATCAGAGCTGGTTGCGATTGTAGTTGTAGATATTTTTCACTTGCCTGAGAACGTTTTGTCATTGTTGGAGTTTTACATATTGTTAATTTCGATATACTACTAAAAGTTATGTTTTATAAAATTTTTGTCCTCATCTTTTGAACCACCTTCACATTTTTCCAGGTTAACATTTTTTTCAGCTTAATGTTTCTACTGACGTTTCATACTTTGCAAAATAATCATTAACAGCAATTTTGCTGACAATATAACATACAAATAACCATAGAGAGAGAAAAAAAAAAAAAAAATAGGCTGATCGTCTGTCCTTTGTTTTTCTTAGAAGGGAGTGGGGAAAAAAAAGGTTTATCAATTAATTATTCATTATAATGGTATTAAAAGAAAAAATTAACAGCGAGAAAAGCACCCATATAATTTTTTTTTAAGTGGGATTTTTTTTTTTTTTTTTTTGCGCAATCCTGCACTCTCACGCAAACCCTGCTTATCTACTTAACCTGTTTGCAATAGCAGTCATGAGTGGTTTTTTGTGTTACAGTCGACTCTGTGAAATCTACAATTCCTTATAATTCACAGCTCCTTTCCGAATGTAAACAATGAAAATCACAATTAACAGTTAAGATAATTTTTATTCTTCTCAAAAAAAAAAGAAAAAGAAAATGATAATAATTGTAAATAATTTTTGTCAGGGATTCAATCAAATTGTGTATAAAACATCTATTTTTATTAAAAAATTTGATTATGTTTTTTAGAATTTCGAAAAGAAATTGCTGGATATCTGTCTTTTGAAGTTTATAAATTAAATTTGAGCATATGAAAATATATTTCCTATCAAAAAATTAACAGAATTTGAACTTGTTTATACATATTCCATTAGAATTGGTTTCCAAAAGCAAAATGTTTTCAAGTGAAGTTAATTGCAAAAAGAGCGAATATTCATTGTAATAGGAAATTCAGTCACATCAATACTACACTAGATAAGACGCTTGCTCATGCTGAATCCGCTCTACAGTGCAAGCATTGCGAATTTAGCGAGTCGACTGCACTTGAAAACAAAACAAAAGTTATCTTGTTATTCCAAAGGGAAGAAAAGATAAGTACAGTATAAGAGCTTTTTACTATAGCATTTTGAAATTTTTATCACTTGTCCCACACGACTTTTGTGAGGGGGGTGAAAAAGCGCATTTTTCAGAATGAAGGACCAGCTTTTTTTTTTTTTGCTGCACATAGTATTGATATGCAAGTGCAACAAGAAGAAAAAAAAAAAAAACTTGGTTTGTTACTGCAAGTTTTTATAATGCTTAAAATAACAAAACACATTAGTTTTTGAATGACTTTTTGATGTCCAAAAAACTCTATTTAGGCTTAACGTAAATCTATTTTACTATGCACAAATAAAAGTCCGTTCTTTAAACTTTCTAATAAGCCTTATTATCTTCCTCCTAATTCAAATAAAAATTCTACAGCTCATAGAAAATAGGTCTAAAATGGTTATTTTTAGTCATCCGCACAATAAAAAAATGGCTATATCTCAAAAACAAAAATAACTATTTTGGGATACAGAAGATAGGTGCATATTACTTACCAAATTTCATTAAAATCAAAAATGGTGCAGCACAACCCATTTGTTGATTTAACGGTGAATGACCCTACTACATCATCAACAAAAGTTAAATTAGGCCTTATGTGGAATATATAATACAGCTGAAAATGTAAGATAAGAAATGTATAAAGTGGATTTCTAATATAGTAGTACAATCCCCCCCCCCCCCCTTCAAATTCAAAATACTATATATATGCATGTATATAAATAAGTAAGGGCTTTTATTGATTTTCTTATGTAACAAACATACCAGGGAATTTTTTTAAAAACATTATTTTTTATTATTATTTAAGTTTCCTATAAAATGTATCAAAAATTTAATTTATCTTAACACTGTTTAAAAATATTGTCTTATTTATTTTTTAAACTTTGAAATATAAATCTTCCTATTTATAAAGTTACAAAGTTGGCAGCTATGCTTTTTGATGCTATAGTGAGCCACTTAGAAAACTAAAATAAATATTTTTTTCCCCATCATTATTTTATTTACAAAATAAAAATTGCTCGATTTTTATTCTGTAGCACACAATTGTAACTGAGAAAGTTTTTTAAATTTTTGCATACAATCCATGTTGGTAATGCATACATACCATTATATGCCTTATATTGTTATAGATGCATTATACAGGCCTTATATTGTTATTCTTGTCAGAAAAAAAGTACAAATCAAAAATGGGTAATTACTTAAAACTCGTTATTCAAACCAACTCAAAAGAATGATACAAGTAAAAGACTTTATTTAAAAAAATACAATAAATGTCCATTCATTTTAAAATATCATACATCAAGGAAATTTGGAAAAGAAAAAATAGTTCACTCAAGGCTTTGATTTGAAATGGGAGAAACCTGTCTTCTTCCTTTTTGCCATCAATTTTTTTAGACTTGGAGAGAGTTCAAACATTTTGACTGGCTTTTTCTTCATTCTTTGTGGAGAAGGGAATATGAATTCGCCCCACGGTGTTCGAAGTTCCATGGGATCATCTGTCTTGAGCTGAAATTTTGCAAAGCATAATTTTTTTAAAAATTAATATAAGAAAATTGCTAAATATTAAAAAGTACTAATGAAAATATAAAAACAAACTTTATCAAAAATTTTAATAAATATTTCATTTCATATTTTTATATGTTCTCAGAAAGATAATCATAGGAGCAGCATTGCTTATTTCTCTAAGTTCACGCTGACCAGCCAGCTACAAGTAGTCATATATTCAGATTATCTTACACATTTCACTGTAATGCCATGTGTTAAAAATGAAAATCTTGTAATTTTGCAAAATATGAAACTGATGCTTAGATTTCTATCATGCTTTGCTGCTTTCCATCTCATTAGGAGTATATCTGATGTCACACCTCTACCAGAGCAAATGTCTGATCGGTATAGACCAGTGCCAAAGATAGCAAAACTTTACAATTTGAGAGTGACAACAGCAGCTAGAAATGACAGCTCACCAATTCAGAGGGCAGAGCAAACCAAATCATGAACGGGAAGAGGCGTTTCTGTTTTGCAGTTGAGTGCTGTCTGCTTTCGAGATGTTATTGCGAATAATTATAAATCTGAGGCCCCACCCATTAGTCCCTGTTATTCTATGATATATTTAATTTCATATTGTCTCTTACTTCTTCACACTGATTGTTTGCAACCTTTGCCACTCAGGATTGCATGCAAAATAATAAGGGTACATGACACATTGGTCCCAATAACTCTTTCCGACCGAAAGTGTACAATTATACGGGCTAGCCATCCACAACATCCACTCACATTTTTGCATCCTAAACAGTTGTATGTAATAAAATCAGGAAAAAAAATCTGATGTGGGCACCACATGACTTCCTTATAACTTGATTTTTCCAAAACGTTTTTGAGTTATTACCATTTTTTGATACATTTTGGCCATTATGAACCTAATTTTCCTAAATATCTCCAAAACGGAAAATCATACAAAGTCCAAAAAGGAAGGTGCACAACTAGATGTTATAACAAACCTATGTACCAATTCGCAACTTTCTACATCCAACCGTTTTTGAGTTATGCGACATACACACACACAGACACACATACATACAGATGTCACGAAAAATCGTATAAATTCCCTTATATCTATAAAACGTGAGCTCATGTTAAGACGATACTTGCAGGTGTACAACTAGACATCGTAACAGTCACATGTATAAATTGGCAACATTCAGCGATCATTCGTTTTCGAGCAATGTGAAATGCAAAATCCATTTCGCAAATCGGGATTACTATACTTCCTTATACTTTGTATAAGTAAAAAACGATCGAGCTAATTAGCAGAAAGCGTAAAGTACAATTTTCAATCAACAAATGTAAGTTACAGTCCATATTATTCTATCAGTTTGCAAAAACAGAAGAATGTAATGCTTTAAGGTAAAAATGTTCCCGGTCTTAAAGGTATACCAACCAGGGGTAATCAAAGAATTACTGGAAAAAAAGGGGAATTCTTCTTTCGTATTTTGAAATTTGACTAGAAAAAATTATTATTTTGTAACAGAAACTCTTAGTAACAAATAGAACTGAAAAAATGTTTAAAATTTTGAGATTTAGATCGCTTTCTTTGAACGATGGAGGAAAAAGGACAGCAAATATGTGTAAAACTTTGGCAAAAGAAAACTTAAATGAATACAGGGTGGTTACAGACAAGCCTTTTTTACCTGATTCTTCCACTAGAATATTTATACGATAATTTTTACTTAAGTAATGAAGCAAACATACTATAAAAAATTCTGAAAGAAAATTATTAGTGGATGAATCAGGGAAAAAATGTGGTCTGTGACTACCCTGAAATATTTAATACTGTAGGGTTAAATACCTACAACCTTAGAAATTATTACATTCAAATTTAAAGTGTCCAAACACAAAATTTGGAAGAAATCTATGCTTTATCCAAGCATCTCATAAATGTTAGAGTTTAATAATAAAAGAACATGCAAAAGAACCTTGTGTGAGTGTTCACACATATGTTCTTTAAAAGTTTATTTATTAAAATTTTATAGATAACAAAAGAGAGATTAATATAAGTAATAAAAAAAAAAATCTTTTTAAATTTATGTAATTCAATTAATTATATAGAATTTCCCGTTTTCTTTTCAAATCAAAAAGGTTTCATTAAATAGCGTTTCTTTGTCTTTCAATAGTTACAAGCACATTGTTCTCTGAATAAAATAAAGCAATTTTTATATCGGGTTTTTTGAAAAGTAATTTTGTTTATATTTCTTCCCCGAAAGAATTAAATCATTTTAGCTATAATTATTTATTTTGTGAATGTATTTCAAAATTTGTTACCAGCTTATTTCTAGCAATTGTATGTTTTAATAAAACAAAAACAGTCATTTCAGTTAATATTTATAATGCTTGTGTTTACATTAAAAGCTATTATTACTTTTCGAGCAGATCATTATTATTCTAAAAATAGATTTTTAATGGATGTATCCTGTCTGGATGGCGCACATCTGAAAACCGTTTTTGTCCATTGCTTTGATTGACACCTGGCACAGTTTTTCAATGCCAAGTTGATTTGATTTTAGTAACGACAATTTAGATTCAAAATTTTGTCTTAAAATATAGTAAAGACAAAGAAATAGCTTGGCATTCTTTTGGCTGAATTTTAACGATGTGAACTTTTGGGGTTAGCACTTTTTGACTCCGTTTGCAAAAGACGTGATTTTATATGCGCACAGGTGATTAAATATTGGGCTTCTTAAATTATTTAATTTTCAAAATAAAAACTTTAAAATTCAAGGAAAAGTTATTTGTATACATATACAGAGACTGTTTGCACATTTTTTAGACGATTTTATTTCACTATAAGAAAAAATCGTCTGCATGGAACATTTTACTTTCACAACAGTTATATTTTTGGAAGTTTTATTTAATGTCTGATATTTAGAATTTTTGTTTACATGCAAAATGGCACTTTTAAAAAGGCAATGGATGAAGGATATGTTTCCGCTCTTTCCGAAGAGGGTTATTCTCATTCAGTAATTCAGAAACGCTGTAAAAGCCATGGTTTTTCGATATTTAAAGCCACAATAGGAAATATTATAAAAAAGAAAGAAAAATATCATTATAGTCTGACATCTTAAGGGAAAATTCTTCCAAATACTTATCCAAAGACAAAACTCAGTTCTTCTAATATTGCAAAGGTGAAATATTTAATGCTGAAACAAAACCCTCCAACTCAAAGGTATGTTGCAAAAACATTAAACTGTTCAGTTTCAACTGTAAATAAAATTGTTAACTCTGATTGGAATCTTTAAAAGACCAAAAAATATAATGTTCGTTGTCTTTCTCAGCATCATATCCATGAACATAGAACACGCTGCAGAACTTTTTATGAAAAACATTTATCAGGAGAAAAGAAAAAACAAAAATTGCTACATGGTTCAAAGAATCAAATGAAAGTTTTTCTAAAGGATTTATGATTGTCATTGGTTTTTTAATACAAAGGCAAGATAAAAGTAAAAAAAGTTGTCAAAAATGTCAAAATCAACTCTAAATACTATCAAGAACATATATTAACTCCAATTTTTAAATATGAAATTCTAGATCTTTATCCACAATGACATCAATCCGTTGATCTGCATCAAGACAAAGCAAGCAGCTGCATATCACAATCCACAATTGCTTTTCTAGAAAAAATGGAACAAGAAACGGGAATTAAAACCATATTCTTCACTGATATTTCTGCTAAATCTCTTGATGTATCACCAATGAATTTTTGTGTTTTTGGACTCTTAAAATCTGCATTATCCAAACACCAACCTACAACAAATTGAATATTTAAAACACAAAATATGAGTAATTTTTTCAGAACACTCCATCAAAATCGTCTAAAAAATGTGCGTACACCCTCTGTATACATAGTTAGCATAACTAAATACGTGAACAAACAAACGTGCATTTTATTTTTATTATTATTATTAATAATACAACACAGATTTTAAAATGAATTGCTTATAGATTAATGGCAAAAATTAAATCGCAGACAAGTTGAATGAAATGTAAATCTCCTCCCCCTGTCTGTTTCTCTCTATCACACACACATATATATATATATATATATATATATTTTAGGGGTGGGAATTCAATTAAGAGTTTTAACTGGGTTAATCGTAGTTCATTAATTGATTAATTGGATTTTTAATCTTTTTCAATTTTCTTTATATAATTTTATTTCAATGATGAATAAAACTCTCATATTGCGTATATATACATATATGTATTATTCATAAGTTTGACTGAATTGTTTCATAACTGAAATTAAATCAATTTTCAGAGTAATAATTGGTGACTTTAAGTGTTAATTTTACATAAATATTTTCACTTATTCAATAATATATATATTTAATAAATTAATTTTTCGATTCATTTTGAAAGAAACATTAAATGATTTTACACATATTTCAGTTTTATATTTGCAGGCCTTGTCCATCTCGCTTGTCACTATTTTTAAAAGAATTGTCAAAATTCCACATCATTAACATAAAAATCTCAAATTCTTATATTTAAGTTCTTCGTTGTCACTTCGGACTAGAACACAGAATGTTATTTTCTGTTTCTACTTCAATAGTTACTATTAGCAATTCTGAACAGACAATAAACGCTTGAAGATACTGTGAAACTCTGTGAACATTTCCCTCATCAGAGGGATAGTGAAAATCTCACCCCCCCCCCCCTTTTTATATTTTTTATTTTGTAATCTTTAGCATTTCTATTTTTTGAAAGCTTCTTGTTTTTGAGAATACTATTACCCTAGCCAACACTTTCTGTAGAAGGCTACAGACAGGTGGTGTTGCTCCAGCATGCACATGAAGAGGCATTTTGTTTAATAACTGTTTTCCCCCTTTCCTTTATCAACAAAAGTGCAACAACTTCTTTTGAGAGGTTTTATTTTTATTTATTTATTTATTTTATTTTGCTTTTTCATTATTTTATAGATGTTTATTAGAATGTTTGTTAGCAAAATATGTGAAAAAAATATTTTGTAGGCAGAGCAACATTTTTACTTTAATTTGTAGTTGAAAATTTTAATCGGATTTTGAAAAAATTGAATTATTCGATTCGATTAACTCGATTAAAAAAATTGATTGGGACTAAGCATTGATCCATTAACTGAACCGATTAATCGGCACAGCCCTAATATATATAAATGTTTATTTATTCATACATCAATTCAAAAACTTCATACACAATTACAAGTTTATGCTTACAAAGAAGAGTTTGTGGCGGCAGGTCAATAATTGGCTCTTTGAAAGAAATAGCATTTTGTCACTAAAAGCAAATTATATTTAAAATTTTAAGATTTCTTTTTGTATTTCTCTTTTTCTTCTGTATTTTATTATTTTAAAATCAATTAAGACTTTATCAATAAATGTATTCAAGTGAGGAATCTTTTCTAATATGAAAGTTTTATTATTATTGCTAACAATACTTTTAAAACCACAAAAATAGTAAAAAACGAATTACAGTTAAAGCAAGTTAAATCGAAATCAAGTAAAAAAAAAAAAAAAAAATCTTAATTAAAAGGAAGTGCAATTACATTAAAAAAGTTTAAATAAACTTAAATGTTTGCAAAAGTTCCTTGGAATGAGAATTCTCTGGATTTCAACGGCTAGGTAGCAATCATGTCGAAAATTAACATATTTACTTGATATTCCTTAATTAAAGATATTCTAAGAACACTTCATTTCTCCCATCTCAACAAATATGCAGTAAAAAAAAAAAAAAAAAACGATTAATATTAATTTAAAATATAGCAAAAAAAATAAGTTGGACCAAAGTGTCCTTCGAAATAACAATAATATGTGGGATATTGTGTGTTATTATTATTTATTTATTTTTTATTATTATTATTATTATTTTGAGGAAAGGAGGGAGAAATCAACACTAATGAAAATATACAGCAAATGGGAATAAGTTAAATCATGTAAAAAAAAAAGGGGAGGGGGGGGGGGGGGGGTTAAGTATAGTCAATGAGACATTTGAATTATTATTATGGTCAATGGTTTCCAGCCTAATAAAAGATCTTAAGTGCATGACATCAAGTGAGCTACTTAAAATTTTAATGAAATTTCATTATTCAAATATTTAAAAGATTTAACAATAATGAAACATTCATACCCTTTTGCTCGGCTGTTGTTCTTGGTCCTTTTGACCGTCTTTTAATAAGAAACTGCTATCTGTTGCAGGTAAATCACCTTCAGTTGGGTACACACTACGCAAATGAGCTGGATAAAAGGAATTGCGTCGCTTTATTTCTTCTACTCTTTTTTTAGATTCATCATCATCTTTATTTTCTTCATCAATTGTATTCAGGCTGTTGACATTGAAGAAGTCCTCTTCATTTTCACTAATATACTGTGAATGTGAAAGATCTAAAAATAATAATAAAAAATAAAGTGATTTAATTAGAGTGAAATAAGCATTTTTATAGGCTAAAATGAATAAAAATTGCTAACCCCACCCAATTTCATCACAAACTATCACAAAAACATGCAGCAGGTGCAGACCAATTTGTAATAAAGTCTAGTTATTATTGCAATAGTTAAATTTTGCTAAGGGGTCATATTTTAAAATTTACTTCATCTTTTCGAATAAAAACATCCATTTTTGGCTTTATATATGAATTCCTGAGATCAAGGTGGTGCAGAAAAAGGTATGGTTTTTAGCTGATTTTTGATTAGGTTACAAAAATATATCAGGGATTAATTTTTTGATCTCACATAGAAAAGTATTATAGCTATTCAGCTAACTGAAAAAAGAAGTATGACAATTTAAAATCTATAATAATAAAAGGAAAGGTTTGTCCATATGTATGTCTGTTCTTCTATACGTTCTGCCCCTACTGAAAGTAGAAGTACAAAAATTGACATACAGGAGCTTTCCTGAGGGAATAGTGAAAACAGAATTTAAAAATTTTAATTAGTTGGAGATTTTTTTTTTATATTATTATTAACTAAAATATGAAATTTAAGTGGCAACAATTTCAATGTAGATTTAATCCTAGACATTTGTTACAGATGCAAAAGGAAATGCTTTCAGGTCATTAAGACATCACATGTCTTCTTTGAAGTAGGATTAAAAAATTGCAATTAAATTTCTTTTTTTAATTTTCAGTTATGAACACATAATTAATATACAGCTTAGACATAAGTCCTGCCTTCAGCTCAAATTTCATCAACTTGAGTTGAAGAACAGAAAAGCTACGTTTTTATTGGAATTTAAAATTTATTGTGTAACACACACGACTGGAAAGACGATGTAAGATTAATTTTTCTTTTTTCTTTTGCAGTATTTGAAATTGAGGTATGCCACTGAGATTTCGTACACAGATATTTTCACGTTTGGTGAATGGAATGAAAATACGGTCACAAGTGTTAAATTAATAGGAGGGAGGAGGCGAAAGGGTAAAAATGTAGACATAGAGCATTGAAAATTGGTATTATTAGGTTTTGGGGAGTGAAAAATTTAGGGTTTTAGACCCCCATAGAACCTAATGGTCACTATGAAATAAAAAATTCAGAGCCTCTAGACCCGATACAACCTAATGGTGGGAATGTAATGAATATTGCCGGACCTTCCATGACGATCTGTCTAGCTTTTACACTTACAGTAGGATCACTATGAAATTAAAGATTTAGAGCCTCTAGATCTCATAGTACCTAATGTTAGGGGTGTTACGAGTATTTCCAGACCCCCCATGGGGATCCGGTTAACTTTTAAACCTACGGCTGGATCGCTATAAAATAATAAAATTTAGGGCTTCTAGACCACATTGAACTTAATAGTGGGGGTGTAATGAGTATTGCCGAACCACCCATGGCGATTCAGCTATTCAACTTATGGTTGGATCGCTATGAAAGTAAAATTTTAGGGCCAGACCCCAAAGAACCTAATGATGAAGTCTTATAAATATTGCCGAACACCCTGGATGATCCGGCTAACTTCTAAACCTACGGTGGATCGCTATGAAATTAAAAGTTTAGGGCCTTTATGTCCCATAGAATCTAATGATGCGGGTCTTATGAATATTGCCGAGAAGTCTGAAACAATCAGCTCAATCAAATAAAGTGTTTAATGCTATTGCACTTCAAATAATTTTGTACTACCAGACATAATGGCACTGTTTCAAACTACACAATTTTCGAGTTTTTTATTCTTTTGAAAAAGAATAAAATACATATATTATTTGAGATAAAATTATTTTCAAATATCTCTTTCGTTTGATAAAATAGAGAGTTGGTATGAAAGGTAAAATTGTTCAGAATTATAACTTTCACGAAATTAGAAAAATCTAAATGATTCTAGTGATAAGGACCAGATGGCATGGTGATGTAATTTTAATGATGCATTGCAAAATGTTTTTGTTTTATTTTGATAATAAAAATTTAGAATAAAACATTTTTTCAAACCTCATTAAAAAATTTAATTATGCAATACAGTAAAATCTCCAAAATCTATAATGCATAAAATTTCCTATCTATATATCTTATATATTTTTTAAATCTATAATGCATTTTTTTTTTTTTTTAAACACACTGTTACCTTTAGTTTTCTATCTTGATGATAGATGGCAGCACCAAACAATTTTCAAAATTGCCATAAATGATTTCAATTCTGAATTATTTTTTATTTAATTTAACTTTAAGCTTATTTTAATGCTTGATTTTGCAAAATTTTTTAGTTCTTTATTTTTATTTTTCAGTATACACAATTTCTAGAAATAGTAAAAAGAAGCATTCCAAAATCCAAAATGCATATAAACTAATCTAATTGCTATATTTTATTTGCCATAACCTCTGTTTTTTATTCTGCTGATAGATGGCTCTACCAAACATTTTTTACATGAGTAATTTCTTTTTTGCTAGTGTTACTCTGAAAAATATAAATAATGAGAGTGACTCAGAAAATGAATTGGAAATTATTGAAAACAACAAAATTTCAACTGAAAATTTAATTGCTGCATTATATAATGAAATAAAAAGTTTGGAATAAAGAAATTTTATTACTGAACATGAGTTAATGTCTGTATATAGAATTAAAGAAAAAGTTATTGCACACAAACCAAAATTAAAAGAAATATATGAATTTATTTTTATGCTTTGCTGTTATGTTCACTCCTAAATATACACACAACCACCTCAAAATACACAGATATAATGAAAATAAAGATTTTTTTTTTTTTTTTTTTTTTTTTTTTTTTGGGTCATGTTTGTGATACTTTTCTTACATATATTTTAAAAAGTAAAAACAGGGGTGAAACTACCTAGCTTGCAAAAACCCTGAAACTGTTCCTTGCATGTAGATAGGGGAGATTTATTAATTATCTATCATATGGCTACCTACATTAAGTGATATTTGCAGACTTCATAATGCATTATAAGGCAATTAACATTCAAATCGAGAAATTTCTGTAAAAACTAAGTGTTTTAACATGAAATTCAAAAACCCAGAATTCAGGGGTAGCCCCTAAAAAGTTTCACCCCTGTAAAAAGAAATTTGAGAATTCAATAGAAAATTAATGTTTACAAAATGTTGTTATAATTCAATATATCCTGCACTGAATCAATTTTATAAGAAATCTACCCCAAAAATGGTTAAACATTTGTTTTAAACAGAATTGAACTCTTACCTGACATTAGTTTAATGTTCAGAAAAAACAGTACTTACTGTCGGGATTTTTTTTTTTTTTTTTTTTTTTAATTTGTCACTTGGTGTAAATTCAAAAGTCTCCAGTAAAATTCAAATAATATTCTGATAGGTTATTATATTAAATAAATATTCTTACCTTGACATGCACGAAAAATATTTTAAAAAGGAATCTTACTAGAATTAAGAAAGGAATACCTTTTGTAGAGCAAAAAGCATCACAAAAGAGTACAGTGCAAAAGAAAAAAAATTTGTTAAAATATACAAAACTAAATTTTTAACATAGAAGAGATAACACACATTACACAGAAAGATGGGATATGTTTTTATGTCTTAATAATAGAATGTGCAACATTCACACATTATTTTAAAGCAGAACGACCATGGTGACTACATAACTAAATCTAAAACAGTCTCAAAACAAAACTCTGGTGCTGCTGCCCTCAAGAGTCAACTTCTGAAAAGAAAAGTTTCTATCACTTACCTTGTTTCCATCTTAATCACAAAACAATTTAACTAATAGTTAGATATCTTGAAAATGCAAAGTGGCATTTACTTATTTATTTATTAGTTGGCTTTTGCCTGCCTGGCAACTGATATTTCCAAATATTTTAAAATTTATTATTCCCTGTAATGTTTTCAGTTCTCATGAATATTTAAATCATTTAATAAAAAACAGCGACATCTAATCTTTTTACACCATCATGTTATAAATTCCAAAATGTTAAAAAATAAAACAACTCTTTAAATTTAACCATACAACAACATAATCAGTTAATATGTTTTGTGGCTATTACAGAGTGACAAATTAAAATTTTAAAACTTTTAAACAGATTCAACTTTAAATTCAATTCGAGTCACGTGCCGATTTGGATCGAGTGCGGTGCCACATCATGGAGAATGGGATCGGGAAAAAGAAGGAAGATGAAAAATCAGTTTCAACTACGGAGACAGACCATGTAGCTACTGAAGAAGGGGCGGATTTCGCCCTGAAAGATCTCTAGTGTCTTAACAGAGCATTATTAAAGGTATTTTTTAAGTAATTGAATTTGAGAGTGACAAATATTAAAACTTTTCTAAATTCCCATTTTTCTACATTTTCCTTGATTTGTATTGTTTATTTCCCACAAAAATCTCTGAACATTAGTGAACAATTTTGCGATTTACACTTAAAGAGCTTTCAAATATGGCTGATTTTCACAAAATTTGCCAAAATTGACTTTAAATGAAATTCACTAACTTTTCCAGATTCCCTTAAATTAACCAACTCCGTGACCAGTAACCCCCTTGAACTCTCTGGCTGCATTAGATTGATCCCCATTTGGTAAATTGCCAGGACGATTCTACGCACAAGCTAGGGGAGACAGCAAAGGAAGAGAGAGGGGAAATATTTCTATTACTGTTGTTTCATTTGCTATGTGTTGAATCACTGATACTACAGGCATTCCTATTTCATAAATGGACCAGCCCTTTTCACCCATACACAGATGATGCCAGGGATCTTCCTTCTGCGGTTTATGAGTATTACCTGTTTAACAGAATTGTATTGACTAAAAATCAAAGAAAGCAGCTACAGGGTGGCTATAGAAATTCAGAAAAAAAGTTTCCTGTTTTTTTCATGACAAATTTTGACAAATTTCCATGATTTCCATTACCTATCATATACATTCCATAATTTTGTGTACATCACACTCTTGCTTAACCTGCTTGCTAGACCACTGCATTTTAAAAAAACTCTACTAATGGGGAAAAAAAATCCTCAATCTTTTTTTTTTTTTTTTTTTCTCTTTGTTCACTTTCAAAAAGGTAAATAAAATGAAAAATTCAAAGTTTCAGATAAATTAACAAAATTATAAAAATATGACTCATTTTAATTGCACAACATATTGACATCAAGACATAAAATTATTTCTCAAGTTGTTGCATTAAAAAATATTTATTATTATTTAATTTTTTAATGTTAACTTGATGAGATTCAACTAGAAAGCAGCCAATCCTGTGCAATCATGGTTAAGATAACACCTGTTTGGCGATCTTCCAGTCATACTTGCTGTGCAAAAAAAATGAAAATTTCTATGATTTTTGGGTATTTCCCTGTTATTTTCAGATTGATGAAGTACCCTGATTTTCCTGTTTTCCCTGATTGGCGCAAAAAAAAAAAAAAAAAAAAAAAAAAGTCTATTTATCAACTAAGAGGGAAAAAATTCAACTGCTGTAATTTAACCTTAATTATATTTTCTTTTTTAAATAAGATCCTTTCAAAAATTGCTTATTTTCTTCATTTCAAAATAGGAAATATACATACAGTAAAGCACCATTTATACGTCTTTCAAGGGACTGACGTAAAAGGACGAATGAATGAACAGACGTATAATCGAAACTGTAATAATAGCACTTTGATTACTACACATTTAATGACACTTAAGCAAAATTTATATGAAAATACTAATTAATAAAGTTTCTTAAGTTAGTAAATGTATATCATACTTTTTTTTTTTATATATAAAAAGAATTTAAAAAAAAAAAAAAAAAAAAAAAAAGGATTTATAATAAAAAGTGAGAAAAATCATAATTAATGCATGACTGGGTACTAATTACATATATGATATATTGAGTATTTTGTTGCATTTCTTAAAAACTATATGAATGCATTTTGAATATTAATTATACATATTGTGTATCTTTAATAATAAGCATATGATTTATGATCATACAGATAGTTATTTAATAACAATAAAAATATTTAATAATCATCTGATTTACTGCTTGTCTATATGAGTATTAAAAATTCTACTGTGAATTCAATTGATTCTTTGATCAGTATTCTTCCATCTTTCCTGTGTTTCTCCAATTAAAATGCTTTCTAGAAAAAATCAGTCTTATTTAAAATGGAAAATAATGACAGGTCGAGAAATTTTGCGAATTTTAGTAAAGTGGAAAAGGAATGAATCGGGACTTCATTAAAAGGACGTATAAATGTAAAAGACGTTAAACTGTGTTTTACTGTATATATATTTGGAAGCTTAAATATTTAGAATGTTTTTGCAATTAATATTTATTATTTATCCTTTTTCTATCAAAAGGACTTCAAACTGCAAAGCATATAAAATCCAACTTATGAAAGGTATGTGAAAGATACTTGTAAGAATCAAAAGTACACTCCTCATATTTATAAGGACACTTTATGTTTTGAAATAACTAATGAATACTAACTGCACTTAATATATCTAGCATTCTAAAAACCAAAACTGTTATAATTTTTTTTTTTAATATGAAACAAAATTAATAAAAAATAGTACAAAATATTTTTTTCTCCATGTTTTTTAGATGTTCATAAATTATACGGACAATCAAGATTTTTTCGTTTTATTTAACTTACTAGCGGATAAATTACAGTTGACATACGAATTTGTTAACTACTAGGCTAGATTAATTCATATATAAGCCTTCAATTTTTCTTGGACGAACATTACTGATAATTCCTCGAAAAAAAAAGAACGTTCATGTAGTGAAGTATGATAAATGTGTTTTTTATGTGGAAGGATAATTTCAATCCGCCAAATTTCTAATGAAAGGTTGGGGTCCATATTTATGCATGCTTAAAATAATTAACATGTTAAAATGAATAAAAAACCTGTAATAATCAATAAGCATTTAATGGAGGAAAGAACGTCTGTGTTGTTAAAGTTGAATAACGACAATATGAAATGGTAAAATGTTGCATTTTCAGATGAAAAACATTTTATTCTTGAATAAACAAATGGTTTTTAAACAGTTACTGGCACAATCTAAAGATAGCGAAATACAGAGGATTTTTTAAAGGCAGATATGAATCGGGCATTTTCAAGGTGAATCTATGGTGCTCTAAAGAGCTGTTTCTACTGAAAGCAGAATGAATTTATCAATTTTTTCTATTATTATGAACATCAAGAGAATATCTGCAAATTTTAAATGTGGAATTCGCAGATTTTTGTTAGATTTTAGAGAGGGGTGGGGGGTGGGGTAATAATTTTTTTTTTCAACAGGACTTACATTTTTGCTCTACTTCTAGAGCAACAGAAAATAGTTTGAAGAAAGAAAATTCTGTATTATCGCCTTTCCCGTGGCCTAAAAGTTGAAAAAAACCTTAACTTATCATATTAGAAAAGTGCGTGCAAGTGAAAAGCAATTTTAAATAGTTTAAATGTATGCAGAATATCATCTGTGCTGTATGAAATGGTATTGAAACTGTATATTAATATATATATAATAGAAAAACGATAAAACTTTTTAAATATCACCTATTAATGAAATTCAAATTAATAAAAATTATATTTGTTTAAATAATAGTGCTCAGTGTTTAGTTAGTATAGAAAAAACGGGTGTCCTTATAATTATGTGAACCAGTGTATATATGTTACATTAATTTCATGCTATGGGATTAGGCACCACACATAAGGCAATTTTTGTTTATTTTACCGCATGCTTTTGATGTTTCTTGCTATTTTTCACGGTTTTTACCTATATGACAATTAATTTAATAAATAAAATCACTTTCAGAATCCGATATATGTTTTGTCATTTACAAATATTTCCGACAAGCCGTATCTCATAATAATACACAAAGATAAGGGAAATTGATCGAGAAACTTTACTATCAAAAGACTGCATTTAAATTAAAAAAATAATTCAGTTACGAGATTTATTAATTACACAGGCCTGCAATGAAATTTTTTTTCTTCAAGGTAATATATTTTTCTGGGGTATTTTTGGATGCTGATTAAGGAAAAACTAGTCAAAAATTTCCATAATGTACAGGTTTGATTAAAAAAAAAAAAAAAAAAAAAAGATTATTTGTGCTTAAAGTTCCACTTTTTCAATTCCCATGAGAGTTGTTTTCCGTAAAATCTAGGTGATGTGATAGATAAATAAGGAGAGCTATTTGATCAAGGCATCAAAGACATGTAGATGAGGTATCAGGGACGATGGGAAATCTAGTCTAACTGAGTGTAAACATGTTAGCAGATTATTGTTAGATGCTGCATAGAGAATCCACCCTCCTGAATGCTCCCAAACTGTGGACAAGGAAAAAAAGCTTTAAATGGAGCTCTGATGTGAAGAAACACATTTAAAAGGTAATGTGTACATAATAGCTTATTTTAATGTGTTTTATACATAAATAGTTTCGAATTTGTTATAGCTTCTGTGTGAATTCTTCCGATCTTCCTTCTTACTGTGTGAAAAATTTTTGCATAGAAGAAAAGACAAGAATGTCTGAATTCAGCATATCAAAACACATTAGAGGTACCCAAAGCAGTATGGGGGGGAAAAAAAATGAAAAGTTTGATTTTGCAGGCCTGTGTTATCATTGCCATGATAAATGTTATGATTTCAAAGAAATACAAAACATTTTCTATTTCTAACGGCCTATTTCCCTTGAAGTTGTAAACCTCTCACTTTAATACAACTGGAATTATTTGATTTCCAGAATAATTTGATTTCAAAAAGCAAATATTCCCAAATTATACTCTTACTTAGGGTAAAAATATCAGGAAATTAGCTTGCTGCACGAACTTTACACTATTTTGAGAGAATGTATTTGCAGCTATATCCGTTCATAAAATTAAATAAAACCGGGCTAACAATCAAAATTAAAAATGATAATCTTGATTAAGACAGATAAACATCTATATGTCATAACAAAGATTATCTGTACTCAGTCTTTTAATTCAGGCATTGGAAAACTAGTAGAAGGAAATGGCTGGCAAGTTTCTGGAAGAAAAAAAATTTTAGTTTTATAAATGCATTAAATTAATTTAATGTTTAAATAAACACAACTATACGGCTATATTAGAAAAATTGCGTACTGCATTTTAATTACCCTATTCATAATCCTGAATCGTCACTTGAAAATATAATTTTATGAATTAAGAGACTCCACTCACTAACACCTAAAAGAGGTTTTCACTGCTTTGACTGCAATTTTGCCTTTTGCTGATTAGTGGTATTAAGAGGGCATAACACAAGATAGCACTAGAACAATACTACAAAAATCCCCATATATGATCTCAAATTTAAACACACAATATTTAACCATATCTATGTTTAAATGAGTCAAAAATCTTGACTTAAGGTTCAACAACTTTATAAGAATTTGATGCTATTCTTGATATATGATAGTAATAGGATGTGTAATTTTTCAAGGACATAAAAAAACAAAACAAAAACGATGATTATTAGACAGACAATAATATAAAACATCTGTAAGTGTGTGTGTGTGTGTGGGGGGGGGGGGGGAACCTGAGTGATATCAGCTCACAAAACAAACAGAATCTTAACTAGGATGCACCCAAAGCAGTTGGTTAGGTCTAACCTCTTCACATTTTATGCAATTACTTTTAAAAAATACAGTTTTGAATTTATTTTCTAGAAAATTTATAAACTATTTTTAAGTACTGTTGTATAAAATTATGATTGTATAGTTTTCAATCTATGTGTCTATTAAATGTGAACTTTTTTTTTTTTTAATGCATAATTTTGTACAAAATTTTATAAAAGTTTGTATAACTTACCTTAGTAATGACACAGAATCAGAAAATAGTTTGAAGTCATTCGTATTGTAGTTATTACTTATTAAATTTTTAGGTTGAATTACAGTCGGTAACAAAAGTATCTGAACACTAGCAAAAATTCCTATATAAAAAAAGTACACTTAATACTGTTTTGTTAAATAAATCCTTGTCGAATCACGTTCTTTGTCAGTCTAAGAACAGGATTCGACAAGGATTTATTTAACAAAACAATATTAATTCTACTTTTTTTAATATAGGAATTTTTGCTAGTGTTCGGACACTTTTGATATATGATAGTAGTACTTGAAAACTTTTAAGCTTACTTAGTCATAAAAAAGAATAACTTTTTTATTTTTTTTAAATGAACCTTGTTTAATTCCATTTGTATTTATTGTCGAACACTTATAAATAAGAAAAGCTGTCCATTTTAAAATCCTGAATAACCCAGGGCACTTCCAGTATCAAAGCGATGCCATTTTGGCATAGTGGTTTACACCAGAAAAACAATGATTAGCAGAAACTATTTGGAAGTTGGTAACAAAGTACTTTTTTTATTTTTTAAAGTTTTAGAAATTTCAGATCAAGAAAAATATACAAGTCTACAACCAAAAAACTGCACAAGACTTTTTAAGAATTGAGAAATTTATATTTATTTGTGGCTTGTGTGAATAGATCTATGGCTTAACTGACACACCTGCTGTAGAACAAAAAAAAAGCCTATGGTAAAACAAATTGAAATGATGAGTAAAAGTGTAGACAATAATTCTCGAATCATATTAGTTATAAATTAAAACAGAAATATATGAAAAATAATAGTGATAAGAAATGTAATATTGCATTAAGCATAATATTACAGTAGATTCTCAATTTACAAGGTTCAATTGCCAGAGAGAGAGAAGGGAGATGGAACCTTTTGTGGTGTGTTTTGTTCTCTCTCTATATATAAAAACTGAAAGAGGTTTATAATTTTTTATCAAATAAAAAAGTAACGCTATTACAAAAGACAATGAGAGCAGTATTTATTTCTAGAAATTTTAACTCTTAGAACCGGGGTCTGCCTAGGGGGAAAACTGGGTCCGTTTACAGACCTTTCACAAAATTCCAGGCTAAATAAAGGACCCATCACAAAATTCCATGTTAAAAAAACAGACCCTTCACAAAATTCCATATTCATAAAACGGACCCCACAAAATTCAAATTGGATATAAAGACACTTTTCCCAATTTTTTTTTTTTGAAAAATAAAGCATTTATAAAATAATTCCGAGTAAAAACATCTGTTCAGCAATATATAAACATTTCATCCCAACAATTTTCTCTTATGTTCTCGTTTTATAGTCACTATCGCTACTACATGACAATAAAACCACGCCTCCATTTCTTGCGGAGTCCACGCTGATCAGTAAGGGAATGACATCAAACACGATAATGGGTGTGGTGTACCTTTCCTTGATGTGACGAAATTTTTCTGTGGAAAATTACATAAATATTTTGGCAACATCTTTTTGCCACGTTGTGTTTGTTTTTGTTTAGTTTGTAATTCTTTAGTATGTGGTTTGTAGAGTAGCATAGTTATAGATGTGTGATTATGTATTTTTGTAATTTTGTCAGTAATTTGATCGCTTCCGTTTAGTAAAGATGAAGTGAGGCCGGCCAGTTATGGGAGGAAATTCCCATAATTCAGACTATTACGTTAAAAAAATATGTTCATCATACATTCAAATTACATTGCTCCTCTTTTATTGATTGGCTGATAACAAAATACAGAAAGATTAGGGCTTCTGTCTAAATAATTTGAGTATCATTTGAAATTCAGAGGTTTTTTTTTTTCCTTTCTGAAACACTAGTTTTTTGGGGGTGCTGTTCCCCAGGTTTATAAAAAGGGCAATGTGCTGCTAATGAAAAGGCATTTTCTAGATTCATGTGGGCAGTTTTGGATTCTCAAGAGCGGACAATACCTAATCTCGCCGGCAGCTTTCGCCCATGTTATTCTATGGGAAAATTTGTTTACATAATTACTCATCACCTAATGTATTTCAATTCTGTTTTCACATTTAGAAAATTCATAAGCGTTAAATTAGTACTTGTTTTCCAAAAATTGATTTTTTAAAATTTTAGTATTTCATTTTGCGATTAGAAAATGAGAAAAATGCATTTTGTGAAAAATCGCATTTTTGAACTCAAAATTAAAATGTAAAAATTAAAAAAAAATGAATTTTTCAAAAATGAGTACTCATTTAACGGTTATGAATTTTCTGACTGCGAAAACGGCTCATTTAATATTTAAAATCCAGTCATTTATTTTAAAATTTCGATTTTAAGTACAAATAAAGAAAAACTTTTAAACTTTAAATTTCTTTACAACTTAATTTTGCTTGTTACTGATATATGAACGACTGTTGATTGTTATGCACAATACATTGCAATTTTATATTTATAACATATTTTCAATTTGAAGGTTATTTTCAATAAAAGGCAAGGGCGCAACTTTTTTAGATTAAGGGCAAGAAGGGTGCCATTTTTTCAGTCAAAGGGCAGGCAGGGCACAGTGCCCTCCTGAAATTGTCTAGATGAAACGTGTGTGTGTGTAGATAAAATTTGTGATATTAATTTTCACAAAAATAAAAATAATTATGTCAGAAAAAAATTTCACAAAAATAGGACACTGGGGAGAAAAAAAAAAAAAAAAAACCTGGACAGACCCCTGTAAGAAGTAAACACTGACAAAGATTAACATTGCACTATTTTTGAAAATATAGACAAGAAACAGTGCGAGAATGAGCAAATTAACAAAAATTTAACAGTGAAATTTTACAAAATTTTTAACAACAGCAATATGGGACTACAATCCCCCTAAGATCCATAATTTTGAGGGATCCATACGGATTCTACAAAATGACTCATACAATGCTGTTTTTGGGCACTTTTGTAGTGGAAATGATTTCGGAATAAAAAAGGATTTACAGAAACTAATTCAGTTTCATCAAATTATTTATTTTATTTTGCAATGGAACAATTTTTAAGCAATTTTTAATATGTACTTCTTAATATTTTTTAAATGTTTTCTAACCGGAGGTATTTTTTTGAAATACTACTTACTTGGCCATTTTGTTTCTCTCCCCACTCCCTCCCATCATGATCTAAGTTTAAAACACTAAAGCAGCATGTGAATTTTTGTTCAGACTCTTACCGATATCCTATTTTGTATAATAATTTTATATTTCATATTACTTTTTCAAATATTTCTGTTAAAATTTGCACAAATCTTGATTCTGGTTCCTGGTTAATCAAGAATCTACTGCATTAAGAAATACTTTGAGCAGATAATAGAAATAATTTTACTTTTATAAGAGGTAGAGGCACCAGACAATAGACTTTCATTAGCAGTACTTGATCGCCATCTAGAAAATCAATACACATAATTCTACATCATATTTATATCATTTACTTGTGCTTATATTATTTACAAAATTAATATGCAAGGTGATAATTAAACCTCTGGAGGATTAAAATATTCTGCTTATTTAAATAATAAATTTTAGAATAAATTTTAAGAACAGCCAAATTAATAACAAGACCTTGGCATAAAAACATTTAATACTGTGCCATTAAAAATTATTTAAATTTATATTTTGTATGAATCTGCTAGTATTTATTCATTATTAACTGTTTACAGATCATTGCATTCTTAATGAAACTTCAGTTAGATGTTGGCTTTTAATGACTGGCCTAATCGAAGCTTCTATGAAAAACATCAAGCCGAAAAAGGTCATCTTTTGTAAATTTTGCAAACTTTTGATCAGGAGCGTATTTACAGTGTAACTCCACTATTACATATTCCAAGGGATATAACATAAAAAGTGTAAGTTTCAATATAATAAAAATAGCTGGATCACCCCCCACCCCCCAAATAAACCTATTATTAAAAGGGGGGGAAAAAAAAGAGAAAGAGAGAGAGAGCAACATTATAAGAAAAGTTTATTTACTGATGTAAGTCCATTATAAATGTAGATGAGTTTTATCTGATAGAATTATATCGCTAAATGCCGAAAGAAAGTGAATTTTTCGCCAATATAAAAAGAAATACGATTTTTTCCCCCTTTTTCTTTTGTTAAAAGATAAAAAAAAAAAAAAAAAAAAAAAGGTAACTTTGTTTTAAATTATCACAGATCTATAGTTCAACCATTCATTTTAAAGTTATTGACGAGATCTTTCGAAAGATACCCATATTGAAAATTTACTCCCCCCGGAAACGTACTTCTCCCCCAGCGGGAAAAGGATGCTCCCACATGCACAGAATTTTTTTCCTAGTTAACTACTACTACTATTCATACTAATTTTACAATTACAAGTTAAAAATAACTCTCATTATGTACATTTATATGAAATTTTGTCCGAAAATGTCATGTTAAAAATTTAGAAAAAATGCAATGACAATGCCACCTGTAGAGTGATTGATCCCCAAATCTAATCAGCACCAGTTTATGTCAGGGTCCAACTAAATACCAAGTTTGGTTAAATTTCATTCATTGGTTCGTGAGATACAGCGTTCACAAAAAAGTGATACAGACAAACAGAAATTTTCTAAAAACTATCAATTCATGTTCTGGATATCCCAAAACATGTAAATCCATCAAAAAACGGAGGTAAAAAATTTTCATGTATCATAGAAGACAACTTTCTTTTCCAAAGATATAAATGACTATGCAATGCTTAACTATGAAATTATTCGAATTTGTAAAAGGTTTAAAATATACACCAAAATGAGCGCGGAAAATGTTGCATCGTTATTGTCAATAGAATGAATTTCAGTTCCTCTCAAAGAGAAAAACTAGTATGTTGTGGCCATCACAAGACTTTCTTCTATATTTTCCTATATACATATTCAATCAGTAACAATATTTAAAAAAAAAAAAAAAAATAAAAAATATGATTTTTTTTTTTTTTTAAATTTTTTTTTTGTTAAAAGTAATACATATTCAACCAGTAATAAAAAAAAAAAAAAAAAAAAAAAAAAAAAAGAATTACGATTTTTTTTTTTTTTTTTGTTAAAAGTAAAAAAAATCAATAACTTTGTTTTAAATTATCACAGATTTATAGTTCAACCATTCGTTTTAAAGGTATTGACGAGATCTTTCGAAAGATACCCATCTTGAAAATTTAGTATTTACCCCTCTCTCTTTGAATTTTTTACTCTGATATAAGTAACTTAACACCTTCGGCTAATGAATTATGCAAATGAAAACTTATGAACACTTGCACATTCGCAACTAAATTCATTTAGCAAAAACGGTCATATTTCATCAGATTTAGATATTTGTTTTTTTTTTCTGATTGTAGTATGTTGTGTCAAATGCGTATACGTCAAGTTTTTTAAAAACGACTTCGCATTAGGTTTAATACCCTCGAAAATGTAACAAAAAAGGGCAAATTTTTAAAATTTGTATTTATTTATTTATTTTTTTTAAAGAAATTATCATGTCTCTATGAATATATGCACTAGTCTCACACAAACGAATAGAAATAATTAAAAGAAGCTTTATAGTCACATGCTACGTCTAGAAAGCACTTCAAGCATTTCAGTCAAGTGATCCCAAATATTCTGTTTTTCTATGATATTTTGCTGGACCACATTTTACCTTTTGGGAAAAACATCCACTCAAATATAAAAAGTATAACATGTTCTTTACACTCCCCAAAGTTAATAGGTGAATTGTTTAATACTTTTTGAGATATTTAACAGAACGTCTGAAATAGGAAATATATGTTAATTTATAAAAAGATAGCGTGTTAGTGGTCTGCAGGAGTTTAAATTGTGAACTCAGTGGTCCGTGAAGTCAAAAAGGTTGGCGACAGCTGCATCAAAGGATGCGTTGCCGAATTATGGTTTTAAAATTATGTTAAAGAAATTGTTTTGAGAGATATTTTTAAGTCGATCCGACTCGTAGGGAAAAAAATTCAATCAACCCAACTCAAGCTGCAAGAGAAAAAAATTGTTCGACCCGACCGGTGAAATTGAGTTACCCTGAACCAATGTGACTCAAACCGATGGTTGAATTTCATGACCTATTGCTGAATTTCCTGACCTTTTCACGACTTTCATGACCCATTGTTAATTTTCATGACTTCAATGACTTTTTTGACCTAGTAGACACTGATATCTACCACAAATCATGATAATCGATATTGATCAACTATATGGTCGTGATATATCGGCTATGTATAGACAATATAATTTCTTATTTTCATCTTTTACCTAACAATAGGGATGAATAAAAATAGAAATTGCATGCATGAAAGATGAAAAGAAGTTTTATACACATAGATTTCATGGTGAGGAGAACAGTTTTTATTTTTATTTTATTTATTTATTTATTTCAAGGGGAGCGGAGGGGTTGTTATTACTGTTTTTATCCAATCTTTGTAAATTTGGATGTTTATGAAAAAATTAAAACTGACAGAAAATTACTAATGTTCTAAAAAAGTAGAATTAACTTCGCATTAATTTATGTTCCACATTTTCAATTTATGGAATGCTAAAAAGGAGAAAAAAAAATAATAATATTCTTGATGTCCATTTATCAGAACTTACTACATGTATTTTAATTCATTGTTGAAATATTTAGGTTTGTTGTGAAATGATAATGATTTTATATTATATCATATATCACTGTTTTAGAAGCAATAAATTTTTTTGTTACCCTGCTGCTAAAATTGCCCTTAATAAAGATATATTACTTTGGGGAGAAATTTCAATTCTAACTTAAATGGACTTTTTTAGAAACAAGATTTAAAAAAAAACTATGTTGTGCCTATTAAAATGACAACTTTCCCGTTTTCGCAGAATATTGCTGTACAGCAGTGCCACCTATCGGCAGATATGCACCCAAATTGTATCATCATAATGGCCTTTTCATATAACTAGTTCAATTACACGCAATACAACCTGAGATACAGCCTTCACTTATACTGTGGAAATCGCTGCATAGCAGCGCCATCTTTAGAGCGATTGGCATTAAAAGTTGACAAAAACTAATAAATGTCAAGGTGCATCTGCATATAAATTTATATGCAATTCTGTGCAGTAATTACTGAGATATAGCCTCCCCTGAAATTATGAAAATCGCTGTATAGCAGCGCCACCTGTTGGGCAGTCACCACAAAATTTTTGTCACATCCATTTTCTAAAAATGGTCAAACTGTGTTCTGGATCTCTTAAAACGTGTAAATCCATAGAAAACTGTAAGTCAAAAAATTTTGCAAATCCCATACTTTCTTGTATTGAGTATAAAAGAAAGTAAAAAACGGCTTAAGCAAGCTCTGAGCACTAGTAAAGAGAAGATTTGTGGGATTTTATATTATCCAAATTTTCTTATTTTTTCCAACGATAGTCACACTTTAATATCGTTTCAATCAAAGAATCTATTCTTTTGTTTCAATCATTCAAGATTATTTTTATTGTTTGATTGGACTCATAATTTGATTATTAGAATTGGTGGGAAGATTGTCAATTTTTTGATATTAATGAATAAATGAATGGTAAGTATTGAGCTACAATGAATTTCTTACATAAAGATTAAAGAGAGTAAATTAATAAAAATCTATCATTTTGTAACTGCAATAGTTTTTTTTTTCTTTTTTCTTCTAAAAATATTTTAAAAAAAAGAAAAGGTTTACATGTATATAATTTTAATTAATGGTATATTTCCGATGCTAATTAATTAATCTTGTCTAAATTTATTTTATAAATGAAATTTATAAACAGAATTCTTTGTTCTATATAATTATTAAAAAAAATTTTTTTTAGTGATATATGCAATTCATGATGCTAATTAATGATTGAATCATAAATGAATATATTAAAACTAGATGAACGATCGAAAATTTTTACAAACCAATCAGTATTTATGGTCTGTTTTTGTTGAAATTCTTTTAAAATAAGCAATATTTAAATATATACTTTTTTTTTTGGTACTTATTAATTTAAAATCTTCAATTTTTAAAATGACAATGAGGCATACTATTGATGCTTTAGAATATTATCATTTGGTATCTAAATCAAAGGACTAAAAGTCAGGTTTGGTCTACTTTTGGGATACCTGCCAATGAGCATGGTAATGCTCATTGGCAGGTATCCCAAAGGTATCGCCGGCAGGTATATTGGCAGGTATCGCCGCAAAGGGTTAATAAACCCTTTGCGGCGCAAGACAATTTGAAACATTTCAATTATACTGCCACCGGAATTCATGAACTAAATTAAACTTAAAGAAATTTAAAATTTTTATGTTTAAAAACCCGGCCTTTCCTGATGTGTTATAAACGTGAACTTTTGCTAAAAAATTTCCGGGATGAATTTTTGCAGCTGGATCTTAAATTTTGTGTCCTCGCAGCGAGGACAGCGCGCGTTAAGGGGTTAACACTGATGTGGCAATTTGTAAACTCTGCAAAAAATATGTATGTGCAAAAGGAGGGAGTACAACAAATTTACCTTCTCATTTGAAAGTGCACCATCCATTAAAATTTAGTGAGTACACTTCAAAGAAGCTATTGACTCCTGTTATACGTACATATAGTGAAATGAATGGTTCTGATAGTTCACCTGCAGAAAGTAGTGTTTATATTTGGTATACTAAATGATCTTTGCATTAAACAATTTTTAATTAGAAAATTTTATTACATTGTTTACCAAGCTATGAGTTTAATCGTAGTTTAACTATGAGTTATTTCGTAGCTACAGTCAACGTGTTAAAATATTTTCTGTATTTCTCTGCCTATATTTTAATAAATATGTCAGTTTACAGAATTTTGCTTATTTAGTAATTATAATTATTTAATAACTAATTTAATTACTATAATGACTTAATAACTGTAATATTTTATTTAAATTTGTCGTGATATCGATATATCAGAATATCGTGATATGAGGATAACGATATATCATGATATTAAATTCCTGACATCGTCCAGCCCTAGTAGACACCCTGCATGTTAAAAATTTAGAAAAAATACGATTACAGCACCACCTGCTGAGCGATTCATCTCCAAATCTAATCAGCACCAGTTTATGTCATGGGTCCAACTAAATATCAAATTTGGTTACATTTCGTTCATTGGTTCGTGGATACAGCGTCCACAAAATTCGTGATACACACATACAGACATTTTCTAAAAACAGTCAAATCGTGTTCAGGACATCCTAAAAAGGTGTAAATCCATCGAAAACTGGAGTTCGAAAATTTTTACGAATCCAATACTTTCTCTCTATATACATATAGAAGAAAGTAAAAAATAATGCCTCCAAAAATATGTCTTTCTTAGGTAAAAGCTTATTATTTACAGAGACGTTCTATAGATCCATCAACATGTTTTATTGCCCTCATGGGTTGGGTTTGGAATCCATTTATTCAAAAACATTCAGTCAAATATCATAGCTGGAAGATTTTTTAATTCCATCTTATACTTTCTTCACTTTGTGTTTACTTTAATTCAAAAATTTTATAAGCACTACTTCAACCCAAGCGGTGTCGGTTAGACCTGCTGGTAATTTATAAAACAATAAGAAATTACACAGATATGAATCAAAAAGTTAAAAACATATTTTCACACTGCCATTTAAGAGTATAGACCAGCAGATCAGTTTCAGATTGATAATTTGGTTGCATTGTTTATTTGTCCTCAAGCAGATAATAAAGATAATTATCTACCTTGATTGAATTCATCTCCCAAATGTTTTTGTTTTATATAATATTTATCCCCCCCACGTTTTGCTGCATATATAATTAAAGTAAATTGAATCATCTCCCAAAAGTTTGATTTATGAGTCCCCCCCCCTTTTTTTTCTCTTTATATTTGGCATATACGTAATTGTAAATAACAGAAAATAAAAAAAATCTGTTAAATGTAAAAGCGGCGATAGGAATTCAGTACAAACATAGAAAAAATTAAGGTATCTAAAAAATAAACTAAATAGCGGAAAACATAAATTTCGAGAATGTAAAAATGAGGTTATATTGTGTTATATGATGTGCATTGTAAAGTTATAAGATAATAATAATTACAAATGAATAGACTTACTCATGTGCAGTGGAATAAGAAGAACATGGAACACCAACAGATTGACGCCTGAAATGTATTTCTGGAAAACAAAATTTAATATTTTTAGTACACAAATGCAAATAGTCATTAAAATATATGTATATATATATATATTAGAATGGAGAAATATTTAGTATAAGCACACAAGGCTTTCTCCCCTCAAATTTATAAAAATGATTTTGACTGGAAATGAAGTACTAGAAAAAAGTAGAATAATTATTTTAATTTCTGTAACTTAATGCCACCTTCCTTTGTAGTTAACAAAAATTGAATTTTCTTAAATTCTTATTCAATATTAGTATTTTGATTTAAATGAATGAATTTGAATATGATTATTAAAACCCAGACTCACACACATCTTTCAGTAGGCTAAAAGTTTCCTCCTCCTTTTTTCATATTTGTGATCAGGATAATTTCTTTATCTAATAAATTCTATTATCATATTTATCACTTCTTTTAGATTTAGTAGGTAGTTTGGATATTACATGATTGTTTATTAGTTTGGACTTTGCTCGTTCAGCAGCCAAATTTATTACTCTTTTGCTGTTTAGCTCTCATGCTAAGTTTAAATTATTTAATATTGTTTTGAATGATATTTTAAAAATTATTGATATATTTTACAACATTATGTTTTACGGGCCAAAAAGGTCCGAGAAATAACATCTGAATCAATTTAAGCAAAGTACAACAAAATGGGTTAGTGGTAATTTTAAAATTTTGCTTACAATATTTGCCTATCATTTTGTGCCATGTCCGTTATCATAATTTTTACTTTCTTCTATATGTATTTATAGAGAAAGTATTGGATTTGTGAAAATTTTCAAACTCCAGTTTTCGATGGATTTACACGTTTTGGGATGTCCTGAACACGATTTGACTGTTTTTAGAAAATGTCTGTCTGTGTGTATCAGAAATTTAACCAAACTTGGTATTTAGTTGTACCCTGACATAAACTGGTGCTGATTAGATTTGGGAAACAATTGCTCAACAGGTGGAGCTGTGATAGCTTTTATCTAAATTTTTAACATGGCAGTATAGGACAAAATTTCATATAAATGTACATAATGAGAGTTATTTTAAATGTGTGATTGTAAAATTAATATGAATCACTTATAATAGTAGTACTTAACTAGGAAAAAGTATTGTATGCATGTGGGAGCATCAATCCCCCAGAATTGCAGAATCTTCAATTTCAGAATGATTTCATTTTAATTTCTTCCACAGCCTCTTCATCAGTCGAATCTTTATATGTAATGACTTGAAATTTTGTGCTTTTCTATCCACATCTGATAGGTAATCTTCCTCATCGTCAACATTCGCTGTACCTTGAACATTCTATGTTAAACCAGCATATCAAAAACATTTTCTGATTGTAGAATCCATACCACTAAGATTTTTCGAGCATTGTAAATGGATCAAGAAGAGAAATATCACATTTTACATTTTCATCATATCCCTCTAAAAAATTGTAGTATGTGTTATTTCCTGTAATGAAATTTAAGGCTTCAGTTGACATGCTGGTTGACCCCATAGCAGAAAATGCGCGATGCGCGACGTACGTCGCAGATTTTTTATTTAGTCTGCAGATTATTTCCAAATCAGCATTATGCAGCAATTCCAAATCTCCCGATTTTGGCAGGAAAGATAGCGATTTGCAATCTTTTTCCATCCACAACATAAATGTCAATATTCGTTTTAAACACGCTTTATTAAATTCTAGAACCTATAAAGAGGTAGAACTGTTCAATATTTCTCACTCATGTAATTTTTTTGTGTGTCCCCCCCCCCCCCCCCTTCTTGTTACTCCCAGTTAACGATCGGCTGTCAAACAGATCGCGGAATCCTTGGGATTTCTATTTTTCCCCCCATCACCAACATAAATGTTATTAATAAAACAATTAAGATATATAACCTTTTACTTATCTTCACGTTACATCTTGGTATACTAGTTTCATCTGGGGCGCCCCAGCTTGGTCACTACCTTTGCTTTGGTGTTCGAAACTGTGGTCTTCCTGTTTTCTTGTTCTTTTAAAGACTTTTCGCCATTGGCGGTTAAGGATAGCACCTTCGTTGCCATTACAACTGTCAGAATTAGCTAAAATTTCAATAGACTCCCTGATCGCTGCGTATCCGTGGTTATTATAGTTGGCCAACTTTTTTACTTCATCAAATTTGATATTAATTTCTTCGTTTTTGTTTACATGGGTTAAAGCTGTGGTTAATTTACCTGTTTTTATATCGTGTTTATGTTCTTTGATGCGAGTTTTTATTTTTCTCTTTGTTTTTCCTATATAACATTTTTCTTTATTTTGTTCGTTATTGTATGGTATTTTATAAATTCCTGCAGTTTCTAAAGGTTTAGTTTTATCCTTGTCACTTCTTATTAATTGAAAAACGTTAGGGTTAGGTTTTATGGGTATATTTATATTATGTTTTGCTGCAGTTTTCTTGATTTTACTAGATATTCCACGGTCATAAGGTATGGAGGTAGTATATTTAAGCTTTGGTTTTTGAAAATTATTGATTTCATTAAGAGTTTTTAATCTTTTTCTAAATAATTTATCTATTAATTTATTAGAGTATCCTGCTTTTTGTGTGAATTGTTTTACATTTTTTATTTCATTTTTTAAAATTTTATTGTCTTTACAAATTACTATTGCCCGGTTGATATGGGATTGTATAGCATTAATCTTATATTTAAAAGGGGTTTTACTATTTTTATGGATTATTTCGTTACTGCTGTTAGGTTTTCTATAAACTTGTGTGGTTATTTTATTAGCATGGCGAATGATATTTACATCTAGAAAATTTAGCTGTTTATTGTTTTCTTCTTCTAAAGTGAATTTAATATTTGGATCTATTTTATTTAAAATGTTTAAGATTTCTATGGGATCTGTTTTTTGGTCAATTACTGCTCGGATTTTTGCAGTAATTGACCAAAAAACAGATCCCATAGAAATCTTAAACATTTTAAATAAAATAGATCCAAATATTAAATTCACTTTAGAAGAAGAAAACAATAAACAGCTAAATTTTCTAGATGTAAATATCATTCGCCATGCTAATAAAATAACCACACAAGTTTATAGAAAACCTAACAGCAGTAACGAAATAATCCATAAAAATAGTAAAACCCCTTTTAAATATAAGATTAATGCTATACAATCCCATATCAACCGGGCAATAGTAATTTGTAAAGACAATAAAATTTTAAAAAATGAAATAAAAAATGTAAAACAATTCACACAAAAAGCAGGATACTCTAATAAATTAATAGATAAATTATTTAGAAAAAGATTAAAAACTCTTAATGAAATCAATAATTTTCAAAAACCAAAGCTTAAATATACTACCTCCATACCTTATGACCGTGGAATATCTAGTAAAATCAAGAAAACTGCAGCAAAACATAATATAAATATACCCATAAAACCTAACCCTAACGTTTTTCAATTAATAAGAAGTGACAAGGATAAAACTAAACCTTTAGAAACTGCAGGAATTTATAAAATACCATACAATAACGAACAAAATAAAGAAAAATGTTATATAGGAAAAACAAAGAGAAAAATAAAAACTCGCATCAAAGAACATAAACACGATATAAAAACAGGTAAATTAACCACAGCTTTAACCCATGTAAACAAAAACGAAGAAATTAATATCAAATTTGATGAAGTAAAAAAGTTGGCCAACTATAATAACCACGGATACGCAGCGATCAGGGAGTCTATTGAAATTTTAGCTAATTCTGACAGTTGTAATGGCAACGAAGGTGCTATCCTTAACCGCCAATGGCGAAAAGTCTTTAAAAGAACAAGAAAACAGGAAGACCACAGTTTCGAACACCAAAGCAAAGGTAGTGACCAAGCTGGGGCGCCCCAGATGAAACTAGTATACCAAGATGTAACGTGAAGATAAGTAAAAGGTTATATATCTTAATTGTTTTATTAATTTAATTGCTTCATGGATAAAATGTTTCAAGTATAAATGTTATTATTTTTTTAAACTTACTTAATTAGATTCTAGAACTTACAAAGAAGTAGAATCGTTCAATATCTCACTTATATTTTTTTTATTTCCCCCCCCCCCCCCCCCCAACAAATGGTGATTGAACGTTCCACAAAAGCATTGTAATTTTTAAGCTTTCTTCACCCACAGCATAAATGTCAATATTAATTTGAAACATGCTTTATTAGATTCTAGAACCTATAAAGAAGTAAAATTGTTCAATATCTCTCACTCATGCAATGTTTTGTGACCCCCCCCCCCTTCCCCCCAGTAACGATTGGCAATCAAATGGCTTTCGGAATTCTTGTGATTTCAAATCTTTCTTCATCTGCAACATAAATCTCAATGTTCTTTTTAAACTTTTTCACTTAGATTCCAAAACCTATAAAAAGGTAGAATTGTTTACTATCTCTCACTTGTATATTTGCTTCCCCCCCCCCCTCCACTAACAATCGGCAATCAAACGCTCCATAAATGTATTGTGATTTCCAATCTTTTTCCATCCAGAGCATAAATGTCAATGTTCATTTTAAACTTATTTTATTAGATTCTGAAACCTATAAAGAAATAGAATTGTTCAATATCTCCCATTCATATAATATTTTGGGACCCCCTTTTACCATTTGCTTCCGATCGTTAATGAAACTCCATGCAGAAGTGTTGAGATTCTCATTCTTTCTCTATATGCAGCTTAACTGTCAATACTCTGTTTAAATTTGCTTCATTAAATTACAGAACCTATTTAGAGGTAGAATTGTTTAATATGACTGACTACTCATGTAATTTTTGTTATTGCATCTTTGAAAATATACTAGATTTTGTATCGATTTCAAAATTTGAGGATCTTGACACAATTTTGTTTGAATTCCAATATTTTCATAAATGGATCGCTAGCACTATAGAAGAAGAAATTTGATATGAAAGTACCACAGGTTTTATTCGGAAAGTCTTTTATTGAGCTGTCAAAGAAAATACCTGTACTTATTAAGTTACTTAACCCATTGAACGCCGCTATATGAATCTCATTGGAAAATTTTGCATTTTCGTACGTTTTGGGTTACAAAATGCATCCCTAACCATATGTAGTTTAAATAATGTAAAAAAACAATTATTTTGTTTGAAGGTATGATGTAGTTCTAAAATGGGAGACTTGGCACCTAAATGGAGGTAGAATAGATGTTGATAAACTGCATAACCCTTTTATTCTTCGACCACATTTCATGAAACCATGGAAGCATCTGCGGAAATGCTAACTCTACGAGTTCAATGGTAAAATAGGGATGACAGTCATCTGACTCAGAGAAAATGAGCAATAACAGAGCGTGGAATTACTGGATGTCTTCCAAATTTCAAACTGTCGGTCAAGCTGGCATCCCTCCAACATTTTGGACGCGTCCTCACTGCTAGTTTTATGATATATGGCTGCACTGGAAATTCATTTTCTTGATTCCTGTTTGTTATAATTTAAGAAACGAATGTTTTAATTTATATCCACCGTTTTAAACCCCTGCACTTGAATAATCAGTTATTTTTAGCGATTTTTTTTTTCTTTTGCAGTAGAAACAGACGATTTTGTTTGAATAATTAAAAATAAAAATACAATTTGAATTACAAACTTTTTGAAAAAATTACCAGCGAAGGGCACTTTAACATTCAATTAAAAAAATATATTTATCTTAATTATTGTAGCGAAAAACATTCTTAATAAAATGTTCCCGCAGCAGGAGCTTTGGCACCTACTGGGTTAAATTCGCAGTTTCAATTACAGTATCACAAATTTTCTGTGAAAGTTGGGGCTCGGACATTGAGAAGGTGAGCAAAATGTAATTAAGATACAGGAACCAGAAAATTTTAGGAAGTTGTTTTAATTTCAATGTTTAGAGTCTCCTACAAGTATTTTACTAGAGCCTGTACGAACAAAATCATAAACAAATTACTAGTTCTTATACAATACGAAATATAATTGCTAATGCCAACTCTTTACCTAGCTATATGCAATTAAAATTCTATAACTTCAATGCTTTGACATATCTAACAGATTAATAACATTAGATAAATGCAAACTTGTGATAAAAACATGCTTATTGAATCTGGTAACTTTTTTTTTTTTTTCCATAACTCACTTTGAAATTATGCTGCAGATTATTTTCTAATGCATAAATAGCTGTTGCAGATTGACAGAAAAAATTCTGCTACTGGGCTGGTTGATAGCCTGTTCTACAGAAGTTACATTTGGAGGAAAGAGTACAATTTTAATCGACTGACACTTTTTATCATTGCTGTGTGCACTACACGTTTGCAAGCAGAAGTAGAATCTTGCACATTTTAGCTTACAATTCATGATTCCACTTACGAAGCTTTTATCCAAACAGTAAAGGGCAAAATTAACGGTCGCCACCGGCCACGTGGCGACTAAATAAAAAAAGATGGCGATTAAAAGTTATGCATCGATCGCCACTAAAGTTGCCACTTTTTGTAATCATTAAAAGATTCTAAAAATCGAGCGACGATAGGCAATCGAAGCCTTGTGATTTTCAATCTTTTTCCATCCATGGCATAAATGTCAATGTTCATTTTAAACTTGCTTTGTTATATTCTACAACCTATAAAGAAGTAGAATTGTTTAATATATCTCGCCCATATAATTTTGTGGAATCCCCCGCCCCCTCCTTTCCCTTCCCCTAACGATCTGTGATCACACAGCTTATAGAAAGCTTTATAATTTCTAATCATTCTCCATTTGCTGCAAAAATATAAATATCTATTTTAAACTTACTTTATTAGATTCTAGAATCTGTAAAGAAGTAGAATTGTTTAATATCTCTTACTCATAATTCTTGTAATCCCCTCCCCTCCTACCCTCCAACGTTTGGCAATCACATGCTCCACTGAAGCCTTGTGATTTACAATCTTTCTACATCCATAACATAGATGTAAATATACATTTTAAACTTTCTTGATTAGATTCTAGAACCTATAAAGAAGTATATGGATGTATCACCCCCCTCCCACACACACATGTGCACTCCATTTCAACTAGCAGTTAATGATCAAATGTCCTGCAAAGCACAATCTTTTTCCATTATTTTCTCCATAGTATCAGTGTATACTTAACCCATTTAAGATATTTGACAAATGTGTGTATCAAAATTTGATTTGGCTTAAATGTGTATTTTTCAAAAATTTTTGTACTATTTGCTTTCTTTTGAGTAGAAATCTTCCTTTTTCCTTCCCATTTTAAAGTAGAAATATCCCTATTTTTAAAGCTACAAATTTGGCAGCTAAGTAAATTATTTTTAATGAAGCAGCTAAGTTTCCATATCTATACTTTTTAAGAGGAAATATTTTAACTCTATTGAAATAAAATCATTTTAAAAAGTGTGTTTTTAGAAATAAGAAACAATAATAAAACTGCTAACTGTATTTACACATGACCATGTAAAAGGTTGTGATGATGATGAATCAGCTGATTCATTTACTAGAAAATATCAATATGAACTGTGAATGATAATGGCTTATTTCACTTAAATAAATTAAAAAAAAAAAAAAAAGTACTATTGAATTACCTGAAAGATGAAAACTTTTGCTGTTATTATTACAGCCCCTAAGCAGATTTTAATTTAGGATGTGCAATTTAGGATTTTTAAAAAGAGCGTAATTACAAATTACAATTTCAGTGTCCCTGTATTAATTTTATTATTATATGTATTTCTTATTTTCATATTTTTCTTGTGGTGATTATACCGCAAAATGGTAACAATGCTTTTTGCAGACTGAAAGAAATAGTCTTATCATGTGAAAAGTGGCCACTAACTTAAAAAAGTGGCTACTAATTAAACTGACAGTACCGGCCACTGGCCACTAATGAATTTTCCCAGTTTTGCCCTTTACCAAACAGTTCCTTAACCATCCATACTTTACAGTTGGCTTCATAAGAAACAAGAAGCTGTTTAATATCCCAGTGGCAGAAACACCGCGACATAGTCGCAGCCACAAAAAAACGGCTTGCGGACAGTTTTTGCCTGCACTGATAAAAAAAATTGTCTGCAACTTTCGGATAACAATTTACTGACAAAGATCCTGTATCAAAGCTAAAACTAATACTTTTCTTATTTATTATTATTTATATTGTGTTATGGATCAAGAAGAGAAATATCGCATTTTACATTTTCATGATATCCCTCTAAAAAATTGTAGTATGTGTTATTTCCTGTAATGAAATTTAAGGCTTCAGTTGACATGCTGGTTGATAGCCTGTTCTACAGAAGTTACATTTGGAGGAAAGAGTACAATTTTAATCGACTGACACTTTTTATCATTGCTGTGTGCGCTACAGTTTGCAAGCAGAAGTAGAATCTTGCACATTTTAGCTTACAATTCATGATTCCACTTACGTAGCTTTTATCCAAACAGTTCCTTAACCATCCATGCTTTACAGTTGGCTTCATAAGAAACAAGAAGCTGTTTAATATACCAGTGGCAGAAACACCGCGACATAGTCGCAGCCACAGAAAAACGGCTTGTGGACAGTTTTTGCCTGCACTGATAAAAAAAATTGTCCGCAACTTTCAGATAACAATTTACTGACAAAAATTCCTGTATCAAAGCTAAAACTAATACTTTTCTTATTTATAATTATTTATATTGTGTTGTATCAAACATTGCTATAAAATATTTAATTGAATGAGATGAATTGAATTAATACAACTGTTTATACTATATTGTTCTGGAGTAAAATTGTATTCGTGTATTGTTGCACGAGATCACCACTGATGTTAAGCCCCTCCCCCCCAATCAGCTTTCAGGACTTTTTGAGTGTAAGCCATTTTTACCCCTGATTACAAGCAAATTTTGCATACAGATTATGAAATTTTAAAAGCCTGTCTCAGACAGCTACAAAACTTTCTGCCACTGGGTTTAATATTTTTGAAGCATATAAGATGTTTAGATTTTCCAATCACTAGAAGCTCACGATGTTCAATTCTACTCATACTAGCACCACACAAGAAATGAGATTCTGTCTTTCTATTAAATTTTAATGTCTGGTTTTGTGTCAACTTGTAAAAGAGTGCAGCCTCATCAGCATTAAATATGTCATTCTTGTTATATTCACTAGAGATGTCATTCAAACATTTTCTTTCCACTCATATGTCGGATGTTGAAACATTTTCTGATTCTCCGACGATTTTTCCCAAAAAAATGTTATTCTGCTTTTTGAATCTATCAAACCACCATTAGAACAAAAAAATGGAATTCCAAATTTACTTTCATCAGCTTTTGACTAAAGCATTTACCCAGACATTGGTACAACTCGGCTTCTTAGAATACTGAACCATTATAATAGAGCTTCTTCCACTTCTTGATGTTCAGCTTTTCCCAGTTTTTTAGGAGTAGTTCAGAATTTTCTCGAAAGCAGAAATTATGTTTTCTCTGTTTTTCCAAATTGTTCTAACTGTAGATGTCAACAATTTTTTTTTTTTTTTTTTTTTTTTTGTCAAATGTCAGCTTGGCTCCTTCCATTTTGTATTTCTTTTATAACGTTTACTTTTTATTCAATGCAAAATGATTCACACTTGGAAATTTGGAATCAGAGATTCTGCCAATTCTGTAGATTTACACAGGCTCTATAGTGATGAACAATCAAATGGGTCAATGAGATTAAATTACTTTCCTTCTACCTGCGTGTGTAACCATGGAATAATAACTTATCTTTTCCGAAATCCACATTTTGTTTCATGCAATTCCAATTGAGCATTCTAAAGATAGACTTTCCCTGATCTATTTTCCCCTTATCTTCTTCCCCTTATTATCTTCTATGGTGGTTTTCATGGTATTTTGGCACTTTTTTATACTTTTTTTAATTGTATGTTATACTGGTTCATTAATGCTTATGTCAAAGGTTAAGAACTTTTATAGGTTTAATTCCAGGGAATCTAAAATGGTCATTCATACAAGCAAGAATCAAATATATAATAAACATACTTATTACTGATTTGCAAAGTGTTTCATTGGTCGACATACATCATCTTATGAAATTAGAGTCTAAGACCTGTTTTCAGGTCTGACGGAAAAAAATTAGTGACTGACTGAAAAAAAAAGTTCATTATAGCCGTTTTTTAAGATTTCAAAGGCTCTCTATAAAAGGATAAATTAGCATTAAATATAATAGTAAAACGGTGGGGCCAAAATATTTGTTCGTTATATACCGGGTTCACTATATATAACTAGGTGTGACTGTATTTTAAAAATTTTTTAATGCTATAAAATTTAAATATACTCTTCTTTATTTAATGCACAGCTGAAATTTAATTTTAATATTAATTAATTATTATTATTTTTTTTCCTTTGGGACAATATCAGGGGTGGCTAAGACTAGAACTTTTCTGAGTTCCCTGACTATTTTTCAGCATTTTCCCTGACTTATGATGCTCATTTTCCCAAAATTTGTTAAAATTCCCAGACTATTCCATAACTTTTCCAGACTCACTTAAATTCCCTGACTAGTGGGAGTGGCCACCCTGCAATATGTAAGCAAAATTTTAAAATGGCTTAGCTTAATAGAATTTTGAGATAGCTGTCAGTTTAATAGAATTGTCCATACTAAAAATAAAATAACAAGATCCTAGAAAGTGTGAGGGAATCCATGAAAACAAGTATAATGAAATAGAAGTCTTGCAAATAAATAAAAATCTCATCCCCCCCCCCTGTGTGTGTGTGTGGGGGGGGGGGGGTAATTTAAAATGTCTTTACTGTTTTTACAATTAAATGTCTTTAAATGACTTAATTACTACTTTAAATGTCTTTAAAGTTAAATTACTTTAAATGTCTTAATTTACAATTAAATGTCTTTAATTGTAAATTTATGTCTTTACTGTTGCAAAATGATAGCCGGCACATATACAAACACAAACTAGTATGTTCTGGCCACCACAAGACTTTCTTCTATATATATTTTCCTATATAAATTCACTCAGTAACAATATTAAAAATAAATAAATAAATAAATAAAATAAAATAATATGGATTTTTTTTTTTCCTTTTTTTTGTTAAAAGTAAAAAAAGTTTGATAACTTTGTTTTAAATTATCACAAATTTATAGTTCAACCATTCATTTTAAAGCTATTGACGAGACCTTTCGAAAGATACCCATCTTGAAAATTTACTCACCCCATGGGGGAAAACCGATGCCCCCACATGCACGAAATTTTTTTCCTAGTTAACTACTACTATTATTAATAATTCACATTAATTTTACAATCGAAAGTTTAAAATAACTCATTATGCACATCTATACGGAATTTTGTCCTATACTGCCATGTTAAAAGTTTACAAAAAAAAAAAATGCGGTCAATGCCACCTGTTGAGTGATTGATCCCCAAATCTAATCAGCACCAGTTTATGTCAGGGAGAACTAAATACCAAGTTTGGTTAAATTTTATTTATTAGTTTGTGAGATACAGTGGACACAGAATTCGTGATACACACACAGACATTTTCTAAAAACTATCAATTTGTGTTCAAGACATCCCAAAATGTGTAAATCAATCAAAAAACGGAGGTAGAAAATTTTCACGAATCCAATACTTTCTCTATATATTACATATAGAAGAAAATAAAAAGCACACATTTTAACATACATATGCCTACAGACATTTTAATTTATGTCTATATACACAGCAATGCCATTTACCCACTATAGTGCGTAAATTACGCAAAAAATCGAAGGCAGGATGCAAAAAATTTATTTTGGTGGGTCCCAGGGGATTTTCATTCTTAAAAAAAAAAAAATTTCAAATTGAAAGAAATAATAATAATAAAAAAGTAAATTTAAAAATATATTTCTTGTTTAAAACTGATATTTTCCTTATATTTTTAATGCATTCAGCTTTGAAGAAGAAAAAAAAATCCTTTAAAACTTCATCTAAAAAAAAAAATTATATGATAAACACAAACAGTGCAAAATCGAAAACGAAGTTCCAATGCAAAAAGATTATCAGTGAAGTGTACAATGCACCAAATCACATTACTGAGTAATGAATCACCAATGGGTGCCCGCTACCAAAGCTTAGCCGAAATATGAAATTCGAAAAACGGTTGCAAAACCATTCTTTCAAAAAATCAAAAGCATTCCTATCCAATTACAATACAATATACCAATCCAATTTGATAAACACACACAAGTGACTGGTACAAAAACAAACAAATAGTTCTGAAACGCAAAAACGAAGTTCTGATACAAAAAAGTTACCAGTTAAAAGTGCCAATACATTGAATCGCATGACTCTGCTGCAGTCTAAGTTCGTTTAAACAAAGTCAAAAATAAATGAAACGAATGGACGAATGTGATTACAGAAACATAATATGTCTGCGTCTGTATTAAGATTCAAGAAACTTTATTTTTAAGAAAAACCTAAGTATTAAAATAATAATATATTTGTGGTGTTAAGCAAAAAATAATTTGCTAATGGGAGAATATTATTATTATAGTAATTTTCACAGATAAGTAAGCACACATTTTTACTTTTCTCTTTAATGCATTATTTAAATTATCAGTATACTTTAAAGTTATTTTGTGGTTAAAGGAGGGTGGGCACTGGGGATAACTTTTGCAGATGTAATATTTCCATTTTCGACAAAGGAAGATATATGAAAAATTCTGATAAATGGAATCAGTCGGTCCCGCGATTGATGGATAATGGATCTTGTACTGTATTTGAAGTGGAACATTTAACTAAATTTTGTAATAAATCTGCTATCTCATAACTCTTTTCTCAAAAGAAGAAAAAAAAACCTTTCTAATTTTGTTCTTTTAATGCTGTTAATTTCTAGGACTTTTAAAAAATGTTTTTAGTTTAAAATAATAATAATAGTTAGCTATTACACTGTATTTTCTCTTATTCAATTTTTTTTCTGTTGCAGAGCACATTGAGCTAAATGTTTCAGTTGTTTCTTAACATCAGCCACCTCCTACATAACATTAGCTTTAAGACAATCTCAAAAAGAGCTGGTTAAAAATTCATAAAAAACTTTTTTTCATCTACAATAAGATAAAATTTTAATTTATATCTTGAATATATAAAATCATTTATGTCAGGACCCAACTTTGAGGTTTTTGGAACTCATGGGTCCCAGGGACCGAGGGTTTTGAAAGGTTAGCAGCATCACTGATACACATGGAATAATTGAAAAAACAATGGAGTACCCCCCGCCCACCATTTTTAAAGAAATTGAAAATACAGGAAACAATATTTTAGGGTAATATTAAAAAAAAAATTACGTTACTTTAGAACAATCTCACGGATAATCTTGTACAAAAGGAAAAGAATAAATATATAAATTAACAAAGTGAGAAAATGAAATTTTTAAACAGCATTCTAATCGACTATTGCAGTATGTTAATTTAGGCAAAAATGAAGCACCCCCCTCCCCTCCCCAACAAAAAAGAAAGAAAGAGGGGGCGGGAGAAAAAAGAAAGATGGATTTATTTATATATATATAATATATATATATATGTATGTGTGATGAATATTATTTGGTGACACATCTTATCTATGATGAAGAAAGGTTTTCACACAATAACAAGTCCATTTATTTTATGGAGTCACTTTATTGATGGCTCTTGGACAGATTATAGTTGAGTTCTTGCTTAAATACCCCACTTATTTCGGCATGAATCTTGACTCCTCCTATGCTTTCTTATTGGACAGTCAAGCTGAGATAGTCTGAGGTAGAGTGCTGCATCGGGTCAGGTAACCCAATTTTACCCGAACCTGAAATACAGGTCAGGTTGACTGACTTACTTTTTTTGCGGGACGGGCTTGAGTTGGGTTGACTGGAAATTTTTTACTGCAGGTCAGGTTCGGTTTTCAACGAGTCAGGTCAATTTGAGAACATTAAAAAAAAAATTACCTTATTAAGCAGAATTTTTTCCCCATAATGAATATATGCTAACCGAAACTATTATAGTAAAATAAACATCCATATTACACTGACAATTAACAAAAAACATCAAATACTATTATTATTATTATTTAGAATAGAAGATGTGAAAAGCAGGCTCCTTCTCCGAGAATAATCAGATATGTGATTCATCTATTTTGATTGCTCACATCCTTTCAAACTGATAATTGATATTTTTTTCTCTGGCAGATGTTTTTAAGAAGTTGTTGAAACATATATAGATTTAGATGAGAACGGACATTCAGTAGGCCTCTGCAGCACTGTATTATTTTTATATTTATGTGTGTAATAAACATCAAACAAACTACAAAAATGCTAAACTTGAAACTGAATTTTGTACACTTAAAATACGCATCACACATAAAGAGTTAAAAATCATCTATATTTTTATATTTTTAACTTACAAGTGTATTAGTAATTACATTTTTAATTCTTTAGAAAATCATTTACGAACTGGTGACAATGAAAATTTACTTTATTTCACAACTTAAATATGTTTTGCATAATTTTTAGATTATTAATTTTCATTTAGATTCAGGTTTCAGGTAAAAAAAAAAAAAAAAAGTCAGGTCTCGGCTCAGGCTGGTTTTTCAGGTCGGGTTAAATTTAACAATTCACCTGCCGGGCTCAGGTTGTCTGAGGTTAAAAAGAATTAAGATTTTAAACTATTCTTTTAAATTAATATTGAGTGAATTTTAATTCCATTCAAAATTCATAATTCTTTTTATCCTTATATATATGTCCCGAATGTTACTCAGTGACACATTTTATCCCAAATGAAGAGAGTCTTTTCACTTAGGGATGAGTCAAATAGTTCTAGGCAGTCATTTATTTACAACTCTTGGACATCTTACAGGTTATGTCAAGTACTTCGGGCTAAGCAAGTTGACCATATTTCATCGTAAGTTGAGTACGAAGCTGTGCTTTCGTTAGTTACATTGTGGCACGCAAATCACCCCCCTCTCCCGGGGGTTGTGATTTGATGCAAGTTATTTTAGCACTAGCAGGACAGCACACAAAGAGAGGCCTCATCCCCGCATGCTCTCTCGTAAATGTTACCCAATCTCAGAGCAAATATTCACTTCTCCTCTGCCTAATCATTGGCTATTAACTTAATGATTGACAGGTTAGCTTAGCCCCAGATCTTCAGGATTAATTAATATGCATTACTTAACCACAAGAAAAGGAGAATTGCATACTACTCAGCACTTTTTATTCTAAAATCTGTCCAATTTTCTGACTTTTGCGTTATGCATGTGCATTGTCATAAAACTTATTTTACAGGGGAATCTTTAGAATTAATTTCAAGTTAAGAATTTTTAATGGGATATTTTTTAAGCTATTATTCAATATTAATTAAAAATAACAAAATAATCCAGGGTCTCTTAAAATTTAGGATAACTGATACCACAACAAACAGTCAATTTGAATATTTAAAAAATGTTAAATATTGCAGTAATTAAACAGGAGAAGAAAATGGAAAAATGAAAATTTAGCATATTTTTAAATTTACCTGATAATCTGCATCTAAAGTCCTCTTCCTTTAATTCATTTTTCCTTTCTTCTAATTTCTGAAAAGCCCCTTTAAATATTTGTACTTTTTTTTCTAATTTCTGTATATCAAATTCTAATTTTTGATTTTCCTTTTTTAATTTTTGATTTTCTTCTTCCAAACTTTTCTTCTGAAAAAGAAAATTGTAATATGTTTCAACTATACACGGACGAAAATACAAAATAAATTTGTCTTTTGATACAGTAGCAACCTAAACTAAAAGTAAACAAATAAAGATTAAAATTTATTAGATTTCTATGGCCATTTGGCAAGCAGCAAACACAAATTGCTATTAAAATTTTGTGCAAAACATGTATAATGCTGCTAAGAATTAGGTTTAAAATAAATGGGATAACACAAAAAAAGTATAAACAAATAAAAGTAAGAACCTGTACAAAACACTCACAAAGCATCTCATTAGCTGTGAAACTTCTTTAAAAGCAATGCTATCCCCCCCCCCCCCAAACCAATCTACAAAATTTTTCATTTAAAAAAAGATGCATGTTTGTTTATAATAGGCCTGCAAATTGCCAAATGGCAATTGAAAGAATTAAATGGCAATATGACATTAACGACTAGTATGTTGTTGCCTCCACAAGACTTTCTTCTATATTTTTCTATAGAAATTCACTAAGGGCAAATAATTTATAAAAACTGCTATTTATTAAAATTATGTAACACGATGAATGCAAATGATTTTCGTCTTAGAGAAAACTAACACTAAATATCGAAAGAAAGACAGTTTTACTGTCTATAAATAAAATCTTAAAAATGTATTTTTATAATGGTTACCTCACATATTAAGTTTCATACAGTTATATGCCATAGATCCCGTTACAGAAGAAATTTCCAGTATAGCAGCGCCATATATTGGCCTTTAAGAATCCAACTTGAATCAGCATAATGTCTCATAATGACCTTCTCACATATTAAGTTTTGTTTGATTATATGCAATAGAATATGAGATATAGTCTTTCCTTAAATAGCAGAAATTGCTGTATAGCAGTTCCACCTGTTGAGTGGTTGACACTAAAAGTTGATAGGTACTAATTTATGTCAAGGTGCATCAACATATAAATTTATATGCAATTTTGTGCAGTAGTTCCAGAGATATAGCATTCTCTTAAATTGCAGAAATAGCTGTATAGCAAAGCCACCTGTTGGCCAATAAGCATTCAAATTAAATAAGCATAATGTTTCATAATGATCTTCTTACACATCAAGTTTTGTTTGATTATACGCAATAGAACCTGAGATATAGCTTCCCCTTAAATTACAGAAATCGCTGTATAGCAGCGCCACCTGGTCAGCGGTTATCACCAAAAGTTGATAGGCACTAATTTAGGTCAAGGTGCATCTACAGATAAATTTATATACAATTCTGAGCAATAGTTCTGGAGATACTGTTGCCACAAAATTTTTGTCACACACATAAACGGACAGACAGATATTTTCTAAAAATAGTAAAATCCTATTCTAAAGCTCTTAAAACATATAAATCCGTTGAAAACCAGAAGTCGAAAATGTTTAAGAATCCAATACTTTCTTCTATTGAATAGTAGAAGTAAGTAAAAATTTTAGTGATTTAAAATAGCATTAAAAATATAATGATTAATATAGCTTATTTTCACAAAAATTGTCAAAATTCTCTGGTTTTAAACGAAATTTCTTTATTCCCTGACTTTTCCAGATTTTTTAATTTTCCTGACTTCCAGCACCCGACTTTTATATAAACTTCATTAACATTAATTTCATTAATCAAGCATGTTATAATTGCAAATTACAGTAATCATTAAAAAAAAAAAAAAAAAAAAAAAAAAAGTCCTTCCGGCTCATTTGGAAGGGTAGGTTGATTTCTTTTGCCCTATTAACTAGCCATCATTTTGTTTCGAAATGGCAGCTACAAATTATTAATGGACTTGGCTATGTACATATGGAGTTTTAAAAAAATTGGTTCATAAATACCTTTTTATGTGAATTTAAAAATTTCAAGTGGCTGGCACTTGGAAGCAAGATGGTGGGCCAAGTTGACAAACAAATATATCAAATGCATTTGTGAGATAAGTTTATTCTATAAATTTAGTTCAAATTAATTCAGAATCTCAAAAGTCATTGTGCTGAAAAAATACGTGGCCGCCATTTGAATCAAAATGGTGGAGAAAGTTGCTCAGTGAACTAATCCAAGATATTAGTAAGATAAGTCCATTGTTATTCATCCAGCTTTAGTTAGAATAACTTCACTTCAGTATTTCAAAAGTTATCGCAATAGCAAAGTCTCAAGTGGAAACGTTTAAGTGGATGCAATTTGGAAAGAAATTGCCCACCGAAATCATAGTTGTTTGAATGATAATTGATAAATCCATTTTTCAACATTAGTTAGAATTGATTAAGTATTTCAAAAGTTACCATGATAACAAATTTTCAAGTGGCCGTCACTTGGAAGCAGTATAATGAAGCAAGTTGCCCAGCAAACTCATTCAAGATATTTGAAGCATAGGTTCACTGTTCAACTTTGATTCGAATCAGTGCAGTGTTTCAAAAGTTATTGTTATAGCAAATTTTCAAGTGGCAGTCTAAGAAGCTGCAACTTGGAAACAAAATGGCGAAACAACTTGCCCAGCGAAATCATCCAATATATTTGTATGATAAGTTCATTGTCCAGCTTTAGTTCAAATTAAACCAGTATTTCAAAAATTACTGTGATATGAAATTTTCAAGTGGCACCATAATTTCAAGTGGTCACCACCTGTAAAAAAAAAAAAAGCAGAATGAGATGCCCAGCAAACTTATCTGAGATATTTGAATGATAAATCCACTACCCATATTTGATGCGAAATGATTCAGTATTATAAAAGTTACCATAATGGCAAATTTTCAAGTGGACGCAACTTGGAAACTAGATGTTGGCATATAAAGTTCATTGTATACATTTCATTGAGACACTTATATGGTCTACGTATACATCAAAATTCAAAGAAATTCAGAATACGCTGTTTAGAATGTGAATTTTAAATTTTCAAGTGGTCTCCACTTGAAAACAAAATGACGGAGCAACTTGATTAACAAACTCTTCCAAGAAATTTAGAAGATAAGTTCACTGTCCAAATTTGGTTTGATTTTGAATATTATTTCGGAAGTTATCGTGATTTTAATTTCAAGTGGCCACGTTCAATGTAAGATATCCACCACTTTGTTAAAAATAGCAGATAAAGTTCATTAATAACCTTATGTGGTCTACATTTACATCAAAATTCAAGCAAATCCGGCCTTAAATACGCTTTTTACAATGTGGATTTGAAATTTTCAAGGGGCAGCCACTTAAAAACAAAATGTCGGAGCAACTTGGTTAACAAACTCATCCAAGATATTTATAAGATAAGTTTGCTGTCCAAATTTGGCTCGATTTGGAGTACTATTTCGGCAGTTATCGTGATGACAAAATTTTCATTATAGATAGATATATAGACAAACAAAGTGACTGAAATAGGTCGATTTCTAAAGAAATCAACCTTTAAAAAAAGGAAGAAAAAAAAAAAAGAGGCATATTTCAGCAGTTGGGTGTGCATGCTCACACACACACACACACACACACACACACGGGGTGGTTAGGGGATGGGGGGGGAAGGAATTTTGTTGATTTGCAAGAAAATAATCTGGTACGTTGAAAAATGAGTAAATTTTTTGTTAATCCCTGCAACAATAATATATGAAGCAATACAGTAGACTCCTGATTAACCGGGATCAGATTATCCGGGTTGCGGATTATCCGGGACGGCTCAAAAAAAAATAAATAAAAAATGCGGAAATGTGCTGGAAGACCGCTTTCTTCTCAACCCTTCATTCTGTAATGGACTCGTCCAGTTGACTTTGAGCCTAGCCAGCAGGTGTTTCTCCCGTTCTGGAATGCGGAGTCAGGAGATGATTCACCCACCGTTGCAGTATTAGTACTGTTTAGATTATTAGTTTCACACGTGCTATATATTCTGTTCGTAGTATTAAGATGTCAAAACGCAAAAGGGTCGTTCTTAGTATAAATCAAAAGCTGGAAATAATTGATAAATCAGAAAATGGACATACAGTGAAATCTTTAATGCGTGAATATGAGGTTGGTGATCAAACTGTGCGAGACATTATTAAAAAGAAACAAAAATTACTCGAATTTGCTGGAAATTCAGATAGTCCAAAAGGAATGTGTAAGAGAAAAACAATGAAAACCTCAACATATGAAGATTTAGATAAAGCCATGGTTGTGTGGTTTAACCAACAGAGAGCTGCCGGAATTCCTGTATCAGGTGCTGTCTGTACGGCTAAAGCAAAACATTTTTTTAAAGAGCTTGAAATACCTGGTGATTTCAATGCTTCGAGTGGCTGGTTAACGAGATTCAAACAGAGATATGATTTTCGCCAAATAACTGTGCAAGGTGACTCAGTAGTGACAAATCTGCATCTGAAAATTTTGTTTTAGAATTCCATAATTTCGCACGTGAAGAAAAATTGAGTGCCGAACAAATATACAATGCGGACGAAACTGGTTTATATTGGAAGTGTTTGCCACAAAAGACATTAGTATATGAAACAGAAAAAAATGCATCAGGACACAAGAAGCAGAAACAGCGCATAACAGAATTGTGTTGTGCTAATGCCTCCGGCTCACATTTTTTAGATTTGTGTGTTATTGGAACTGCAAGAAAGCCAAGAGCTTTTTCAAAAATGAAGAAAGATTCAAGTTTGCCTGTAAGTTATTACAGTAATAAAACAGCTTGGATGACTGCAGAAATATTTTCTGACTGGTTTAAAACTAAATTTGTTTCTGCAGTACGAAAACATTTGGAAAATGCCGGTCTTCCTCAAAAAGCTGTTCTTCTGCTGGACAATGCACCTAGTCACCCAAATGAAGAAATTTTAAAATCAGAAGATGGGAATATTTTTGTGAAATATCTGCCCCCAAATGTGACAGCTGACATCCAACCTACGGATCAGGGCGTTATTCACAACCTTAAAACAGTATACCGTAGAAATTTGCTGCTTAAGTTGGTAGAGGAAGGATACGATAATTTGCTTTCTTTTTGGAAAAATCTAACAGTTTTCGATGCAATTTATTATGTTTCTGATGCTTGGAAATCAATAAAAAGCACCACGGTTATAAAATCATGGAAGGCAATTTTACCGGATAAAGAAAAGGAAATTCCTATAGAAGACGATGATAGTACAGATTTGCAGAGAAAAATCTTAAAAGAATTGAGAAAGTTAGACAGTTCTGAAAATGTTGACGAAAAAGCAGTGCAGAAATGGATTAACGAAGATTCTAAAATAGAATGTTACGAAGTTTTAAGTGACGATGATATTGTGTTACGTGTTGCTTCTGATTCAGATAAAACAAGGAATTACGAAGAATGTTCTGAAAGCGATGAAGAAAATCTTGTAACTCATCAAAAATTAAGTCACGGTGACGCATTAGTACACACTGAGGCTTTACTTAATTACTTGGAGCAAGAAGATGAAAGCACACCTGCTAAAAAAATGATGTTGAGAAATTTGCGTAGCAAAATTCGTCAAAGAGTAAATGAGAAACAAAAACAAACTTCTATAACTTCATTCTTCACAAAAATGTGAGGTAAATTAAATTTCTTTTTTTTTTTTTCTTTTTTGTAAATTATTCTAATTGTAAATCTAAATAGCATTAACATTTATGTTCATTCGCTTCCTTTTATAATAATAAAATCCTTAATGTCCTATTGTATAATAATTTTATATTTTCTCACGATTTTTTCTTAATGTTCCATCAAAATTTGTATAAATTCGATTATCCGGGATGAGGCATTTCCCGACCATCCCGGTTAATTGAGAGTCTACTGTACTAAAATTAATTGTAATTAAATTTCCATATGTGTTTACATATTCCTAGTTTCTCTAAAATCCAAATGTGGCAATTATTTTAGAAATGGAAGAAGGGAGGCGGCAAATTAATTCGAAACCAGATAGCACTCATCAGAATAGCCATTTGGAGAATTTTTATTTTTTGCCTGAGCTTGCATGAATACAAGCTAGTAACACTTAAAGACTCCCCCCATGACAAGCACTTTACACAAGCATAGGACACTTGTTAAGCACAATACCACTACCAGGCAAATGCTGCAAAAGCAAAGTAAAGGGCATTAGGAATTTTATTTAACTGTTTAAAATTCCTAATGCACAAAAAACCCCTACAAAATATACTTTTTCTACACCCTATAACCAAGGTACTTCAGATAAAATAAGAAACGCCGCTAGTAAGCTCAATTTAAATATTCCTATCAAACCCAATCCCAATATTTTTCAATTAATAAGAAGTGATAAAGACCAAATTTCCACCACCGAAACTGCAGGAATCCCCCTTAAAAATCATAAAAATGAAGAATACAACTATACAGAAGTCACTAAAAGAAAAATCAAAACCAGAATTAAAGAGCACCAAAATGACATAAAATTCAACCGAAATACCACCGCTTTAGCTAGAAGTTACTATGAAAACAATATAAATATTGATTTTGATAGAGTTACAAAAATCGCAAATTACAATAACCAAAGCTATGCATTTTTTAGAGAAAGTATTGAAATCGCGTATAATAGTCACGTCATCAACGACCACGAATCAGCAGAAATCGACAAAGTATGGCGTTACTTATATGAAAATAAAAGAAGATCAAGACTTCAGTAGCCGCCAACTACGAAGTGCAGTCTGCACCGTTGACGGAGGGGGATCCCCTCATGAAAAAGCTTTCTGCCAAGCACGAAGTTTAAATAAAGGTTTTATTTTAAATATGAATTACAACTTCGTTTTAAGTAGTTTTTTAATGTATGCTATGATAATTTGACAGTTTGCAGCGGTCGCCGAGAAAGAAAACCTGTAAATCTTTAATTGGTGGTCCTTACATAGAATTACTTCTATTCATTTAAATTGTTTTTTATTTTCAAGTTATTTGTTTTATATCGTAGGTAATATTATATTTATATAGGCAGGGCCGTGCCTACACTTTTAGCCGCCCTGGGCGACAGGGCCCGACTTAGACTACCTGCAGCCCCGGGGCAAGCCTATTCTGGGGGGCCCCCTTGCAGTGGCATAAGAGGTCTTTAGGTTGCAGAATTTCTGTATTCGCCTGTAGGGGGCCCCTTCCAGAAGGGGGGCCCAGGGCATTTGCCCCGTATGCCCTGCCGTAAGTCGTGGCCTGGGTGTTCCATCAGCGGGAACACTGCGACTGAAAGGGTTAACAGTTTACAAATCAGTAAGTTTCATTACAATTTGATTTCCTTCTTACAGGATAAAGGAAATGTTACAGAGCAAAACATAGGAACCAAAATCTACAATAAATACGAATCAAATAACGCTGTCAAAAATAGAACGTTTTAGATAAAATTACGTGAATTTTCCTGACAACAAAACTGTCACAGAGGATAGCATACGCCCCCGGGTGGGCTCGAACCACCAACCTTTCGGTTAACAGCCGAACGCGCTAGCCGATTGCGCCACGGAGGCAGAAATCTGATGTCTTTATCAGGTATATAAAGCAAGAAATTGCATCAACGAATTTAATTTTAATTAGACAGAGTGTGCATAGTAAGGGTCAAACGTTCAGCTCTATGCATATTTCTGTTATAAAAGAAAAACATTTGCTAAATTGCTTAACTGATCACAAATTAGTGACTCATTTTAATTTCAATATTAACAAAATTCAACGTTAATTAAGTTATTTTTCTACAACTTTTTAGGTAGGGAAGAAGATTAGAGTGCTTGAGACAAAGATTTTAATTTTAGAATAGATTTTCCATAACCCTAATGGAATATTTCCTCTAGAAAAGTGAATAATAGTAAAATAGAAATCATAAGCATCACACGCCCCCGGGTGGGCTCGAACCACCAACCTTTCGGTTAACAGCCGAACGCGCTAGCCGGTTGCGCCACGGAGGCAGAAATCTGATGTCTTTATCTGGTATATAAAGCAAGAAATTTCATCAACGAATTTCAAGAAAATGTAAGATATACAAAATAATACATTTTTAGCAGATGTTTTCCTTTTAAAAATATGTTTGTATTAAATTTCAAAGTATAGTAAACTAATGATTGCTTACGCAGATGAATTCATACCAACAACCTTCTGTTATGCGCAAAAATTCTCTGGCCTATTATTCATCAAGGAACAAGTAAATGTGTTTTAACCCTTTGCGGCGCAAGGTAATTCGGATCATTTAAATTACACTGCCACCGGAATTTACGAACATAACTAAAATAAAAGAAATTTTAAATTTTCACGTTAAAAAAAGGGCCTTTTCTGCTATGTTATAAATGTAAATTTTTGCTAAAAAATTTCCGGGATGAGTTTTTGCACTTGAGAATTAAAATTAGGTGTTCCGTGGGCGAAAGATTTTAGCCGCCCTCCTAGGCAAAAGATTTTAGCCACCATACTAGGCACTAAAATTATTTCCCTCCTTCTGCTTCTGAAAACTATCCTTTAAAGCCAAAAACTGCCAGGTTGCCACAGATGAAAAGTTATCAAGTTTTTTTTTTCCCTCTGTTTTAAAAATAAGCCTCCGGCGGCTGAGTGGTTATGCACTCAAAGCTGGTATACATGAGGTGCCGGGTTCAATCCAAGTTGCGCTTGTTGGCCTAGCCGATCGTTGTTTTCCATGGTTTTCTCCGAAACTTGCGTAAATACGAGCTAGGACTCTTTAGAAAGACCCACATGGAGGGCACTCCCCCTCATATCTAGGACCTACAGCAGTCAATCGGCCTTATTCCCAAATCCAATCCAATCCTGTTTTTAAAAAAATCTAACAATTTTAGTAAACCTAATTTTTAGCTGAAATTTTGTCATTTTTAGCCGCCCCTAGCTGTTAGCCGCCCTGGGCGACCGCCCCGGTCGCCCCCCCCTAAGCACGGCCCTGTATATAGGTAATAGTAGGTAATATTATATATAATTATTATATATACATATATATATATATGTAATAATGAAGATCTATTAAGCAAAGTAGAAGCTAAGCAACAGATACAAGATCACTGAAACACCAATGACGAATAAGATTTAAAAAAAATTTTATCAGTGGATGAAATACACTAATGTAAAGAAACCAGATTTATATATATGTATATATATATATATACACTATTTAAAAATTCTACTACGAGGGTTACAGACAATCCATAATCACTTGGCACCTCTGGGCTACACTACTGATACCTAGTTGCAAAATATTTGACAAGTTAATATTTATAAAGCATTTATAACACAATAAAAATAATTACATCAGCAAGAAATATTTAACAATTCTATTTCTTTACATGTTCTAGAATCTCATAAAGCAAGTTTGAAATGAATATTGACATTTATGTTATGGATGGAAAAAGATTGGGAATCAGGAGTTTTCGTAGAACATTTGGGTTTTCTTTTGAAAACGAACGATATCCGCGACTTTTCTAAAAACGGAAGATTTCATCATCTGTCTCCGGAAGATACGTTAAAAAACCGGAAGTCTTCCGGGAAAACCGGAAAAGTTGGCAAGTATGTTATACTATCACATAAAAAATCTAAAAACGAAATCTCCGATATTCATATAAATGTGTAAATGATCTCTGAATCAACTCCCTCTAATCTGCATAGCTTGGGACCAAATGTTTTGTAAACTTTAGAATTTTGCAGATTACTGGTCATAATTTGTTTACTCCCCCCCCCCCCCCCATACAAATGAAGTTATAATAAATCATTAATACTGAATGATAAAATAAATGCATAATTTTATCCCTTGCGTTGTCAATTGGCCTTAAAGTTCAGTAGCTTTGAATCCATTATTTTTATCATAAATAATTAAAATAAACAATTTTTTTTTCGTCAGAAAGTATTTTTTAATGACCTATTAAGCATTCATATAGTTTAAAAGAAAATCAAAATACTGCATAATCATAGCATTCCGTTTCTTTCTTCCCTCGCCCCCCCCTTCAGCTTGTGGTTTTAATTAAACACGCTCTTAGCTAATGTAAGCAAATAATTGTTCATGTTCTGAGTCAGCAATATTTGGATTACGCAATACCTAGTACTAGAATGTTTTTTTTTTTTTTTTCTTCTTTACTATTTATTTTTGAGTATTGTACGATGAAGTGTGTGGTTCTTCAGCTAGATTGTAAAAGTTATTTTTGTTATTTTTTTATTTTCAAGAGTTGAAGCGCTTTCATAGATAAAAAATAAAATTAGAAGAATAATGTTTTATGCGGCAACTGTTGGAAATGCAAAATCAAAAGCTGATAAGGATTAGATCGTGATTTCTGTCTATATGTGTGCAAGGGAAAAAAAAAAAAAAAAAAAAAAAAAAGAAAAATAGGCTCCCCCCCCCCCCCCTGTTTCACACCAGATTTTTTTTACTGTAAGCCAGGCCGGGCCTGAACTTTGAGGCTCTAGACCTCTCTATCTTGACTAAGGCAGGCCAAACGGGACCTTTGCCCCTGACCTTCTTGTTGGGCTTGGCTTCTGAGTCGAGTTGTAAATCCGCTACTGATTAGTCTGGTCATAAAACCGTCCGTGTGTTTTTTGAGGGGACCTTTTTTTAATGTTTGTAATTCATTTTTGGCATGATAAGAATGGAATTTAGCGTGGGCGCCATTTTTGTAATTTGGGCATTTGGCTGCCATTTTTCAAAATGGCGGCTAGTGTTAACAAAACACAAAAATGTTGAACTTTACTTCGGCAACTTCCACATTTAAGGTGTTATTGGACAGATAATTAATGAATCTATGCATTTCACTATGTTAAAGTCTTTAATCTGAAAATTTAATAGTGATTATACATAAAAATATGAAAATATAAATATGGTTAACATTGGATCATTTTATTATTGTGATATTTTAGATCTTGCAAATAAGCACTACATATTAATACAAGTAATTTTTTTTAAAAGGTAAACAATATTTATTTTATCCCATAAGCATATGTGAAAGAACATAATCATCTTTATACATCTCATAACGTAAAACACTCAAACACCAAACATTTCATCTGCATCGGTGCTTTCTGCAGCTGGTGCATTCCATACAGTATGGAATGCACCATGGGCATATTCTTCTTCTGTTTCTCCATCTGATTCTTCTTCAAATCTTTTTAACCTGAGGCAACTGTACTCCAACTGGGAAAGGGGGGTATTCTGTGTGTAACAGTTTGCAGTCCAATTTGTCTTTTCTTCCACTCAAATCTTGTAGAAAGCAGACATTTTGTTGACTTAGAATTCTCGTATTCGTAAGTCTACAAGTGGCTTCGAAGTCAATATTGTCTAAATGGATCTTCATTAGGAGGTAGCCTACAGTGCAGCCAGATATCCTAAAACTAGCAGTGAGGATGCACCCAAACTGTTGGAGAGATGCCAGCTTGACCGGCAGTTTGAAATTTGGAAAACATCCATTAATTCCGCACACTGTGTTATTGCTCATTTTCTCTGAATCAGATGACTGTCACCCCTATTTTAGCATTGGATTCGTTGAGTTAGCACTTGCGCAGATGCTTCCATGGTTTCATGAAATGTGGTCGAAGAATAGCTGTATCACACTGATGCATCTGATGCCATTTACGTACTTAAGCTTCACACAGTCGTTGACTCACTGGGTCATTATAGATTATTTTAATAGTTAAAAATTCCAATGAACAAACAGTTCATCGGATGATAATTCTTTTACTGCAAGATGATGCATTGTTTGCAAGAGTGTCACATTATTTCGTTGAAAAAGGCGTTTCACAGTTGTCACCTTTCTCAAGTAAAAAAAAAAGCCTTCTATTGTATCACAACCTGCAAATGTATACATTCCAAGTGCAGCACTTGCTATCTTTTGTTCCAAGAACAACGACCAGTACTGACAGAATTTCGCATCTTTTTCCGATTTTTTCTTGTATATATGCATGTCTGTTTCACCCAGGTGATTGATGTATGAACAGGGTTGCTACACAAATCAGGAGAAAAAATTCCCTGTCTCTTTTAGAAGTAAAATATATGACATGGAATCATGTAGCACATGGGCGTCAGCACAATGGGGCAAGGGGGGTCAGCCTGAAAATTCTAATAAGCATTTTTTTCTTTAACTTTAAAACTATGCTATCAGAATTTTATTTAAAAACAATTTTTTTTTTCCCAGGTTGTGAAGTTTTAAAGTGTTTGTGCCACAACTATTCAGAGCACTTTCCACATACACTCCCTCATGCTTAGGGAAAAATACTATGAATGACTCGTTTCCTCTAAATCTCGACTGAAATCCAATAACCTACTCAAAGTGTGTTTCAAGCTTTTGGCAAAGTAATCTAAGGGGGTGATTATCATCACATGTCTCTGGATTTGCTCATATTCATACAGAAAGTACCTAAGCATAAATGCTTCTTTACGGATATCCAAGCACTTGACAATATACTCACACAGTTTATTGAATGCTTCAGTGTGTTTTTCAGCTATCCAATTCAGTTGCTAACGTCGTTATTATTATTATTTTTTATTATTTTTATTAATATTATTATTTTGGCATCATTAGTGGCCTCGTTGTATACTGATTTGCAATATATTTTCTATCCGTCTTATGATATTGAATGTCCAACGCAACTGATTTTAGAATCTCACCGTCACTTTCACAGAATGTAACTAGAGCTTGCAGCCTATTCCTAGTTTGTTCATCTTCAACGTGGTTAACAGCATTTAAAAAAGTTTTCCCAAACATCCAAGGATTTTAGTCTACGAAATTTTATAGGTGTTCTTTTCCTAAGTTCTTTTCTAACTGTTTTCATGTCGCAATAGTTCATTATAAAGGGCAAAACTGGGAAAATTCATTAGTGGCCAGTGGCCGGTACTGTCAGTTTCATTAGTAGCCACTTTTTTAAGTTAGTGGCCACTTTTCATATGATAAGACTATTTCTTTCAGACTGCAAAAAACATTGTCACCATTTTGCGGTATAATCACCACAAGAAAAATAAGAAATACATATAATAATAAAATTAACACATGGACAATGAAATTGTAATTTGTAATTACGTTCTTTTACAAAATCGTAAATTGCACATTCTAAATTAAAATCTGCTTAGGACTGTAATAATAGCAGCAAAAGTTTTAATCTTTCAGATAATTAAATAGTACTTTTTTTTTTCAATTTATTTAAGTGAAATAAGCTATTATCATTCACAGTGCACATTGATATTTTCTAGTAAATGAATCAACTGATTCATCATCATCACAACCTTTTACATGGTCATGTGTAAACACAGTTAGCAGTTTTATTATTTTTTCTTATTTCTAAAGAAACACTTTTTTAAATGATTTTATTTCAATAGAGTTAAAGTATTTTCTCTTAAAAAGTATAGATATGGAAACTTAGCTGCTCCATTAAAAATAATTTACTTAGCTACCAAATTTGTAGCTTTAAAAATAGGAAGATTTCTACTCCAAAGAAAGCAAATACAAAAATTTTTGAAAAATACACATTTAAGCCAAATCAAATTTTGATACACACATTTGTCAAATATCTTAAATGGGTTAAATATACACTAAATACTATGGAGATAATAATGGAAAAAGATTGTGCTTTGCAGGACATTTGATCATTAACTGCTAGCTGAAATGGAGCGCACATGTGCAAGTGGGGTGGGGGTAAAAAAAAAATCTATATACTTTTTTATAGTTTCTATAATCCAATCAAGAAAGTTTTAAATGAATATTTACATTTATGTTATGGAGGGAGAAAGATTGTAAATCACAAGGCTTCAGTGGAACATGTGATTGCCAACCGTTGGAGGAGGGGGGGGGGATTACAAGAATTATGAGTAAGAGATATTAAACAATTCTACTTCATTACAGATTCTATAATCTAATAAAGCAAGTTTAAAATAGATATTTATATTTTTGCGGCAGATAGAGAATGATTAGAAGTTATAAACTTTTCTATGAGCTGTGTGATCACGGATCGTTAGGGGGGAGGGAAAGAGGGGGTCCAAAAAATTATATGAGTGAGATATATTAAGCAATTCTACTTCTTTATAGGTTGCAGAATATAATAAAGCAAGTTTAAAATGAACATTGACGTTCATGCCATGGATGGAAAAAGATTGGAAATAACAAGGCTTCGATTGCCTATCGTCGCTCGATTTTTAGAATCTTTTAATGATCACAAAAAGTGGCGACTTCAGTGGCGATCGATGCATAAATTTTAATCGCCATCTTTTTTTATTTAGTCGCCATGTGGCCGGTGGCGACCGTTAATTTTGCCCTTTAGTTCATTACAAACAATGCACAACGACTGAGTATAAACTGTACGTTTACTACGTAAGCATGTCTTATTCGTCTGGTGATTAGAATGTTCAATACATTTTGTCATCGTTTGTCCCAAGAACAGATCTTTTATACAATTCTTGCGCTCGTGCCAGTTTCTGGCCAACAATTTCAAGCTTGCAAAGTCTGAACTTTCCTAGGAACAGTATCATCTTTTAATTTCTCATTATCATACTTACTTCATGCTCAAAACTTTCCATTCTTGCGCATTCTTTTCAATGCTATTCCATCTATTCCGATTTGGTTGCTGTAAAGAAATCTTTGACGTATTTAATTGTTCACATATCACACATTCATTTTCAGTGTAATATTTAGCTTTCTTTTTGCTCGAATTTGGCAGCACTGCAACAACAGAGATTGCGTTTTTGCTTTTTTTTTTTTTTTTTTTGAATGACCAGGAGTATCCATTTTCTATTAACGAGTTAATTAATCATATGGAACAAACATAAAACATAATTGGGATAATACTGATTAATGTGATCAAATTAAATAGCATAGAATTTGCTTTATCCTCAAAAATTTGCTTCTATTTTTTTTTTTTTTTTTTTTTTTTTTAAATCACACTAAATAAGACATATTTCCTGTTGTACATATTTGTTTCCTTCAATGCTTAATAAAGAAGCAGAATATGTTTTTATCTTTCGTGGACATCATACAAGTGCTTAATAAAGAAGCAGAGTATGTTTTTATCTTTCGTGGACATCATATAAGTGGAAATAACCCAAAAAATTTGGAGATTTCAGTGTTTCAAATTAGAGTTAACACTGGATGCCATTTTCCAAAATGGCGGCCAAACACTCAAATTACAAAAATGGCACCCTCGCTATATTTCATCCTTAACATTTCTGAAATGGATTACTAGCATAAAAAAAAAGCCCCCCCCCCCCAAAGCACTCGGGGCTCAGTTTTTTTATCGGACTATGATACTTTTTTTTTTTTTTTTTTTTAAAAAAAAAAGGATTTTAAATGAATAATAAAAAAAATAAATAAAAAAATGTGTACAATGTATTGTGTACAAAACTGAATGTCAGCTTGCATCATATGTAAGAAAAATTATCTTTAACAAAATTCATAGCAATACCTTATAAGTATTTGCTAAATCTTATACAATCCAAATGATTACAGCATTGTTCTATGGAAGTTCTAAATTAAAATACATCACAGATGCTGCTAGATTCTGAAAAGTACAGTTCCCTGGGACCCATCTTGTAAAGATATGGTTCCTTTTTGTGATTCCCCCCCCCCCCCCAATTTTTGATATTTGGGGAGAGTTATGAGAGAGTATTTCAAAACTCCCTTCTTTTGTTAAATTTATCCCAGATTAATCTATCGGAGCTACAATCATAAATATAGTATAGATTAGTTCATCCAATACACAGTGTAATGAGATTTTATGAATTTTCCCTCCTTCTCTCCATTGTTGGTGGAGGGGAGAGGGCAAAAAGAATTTTCAAATGTAATTTTTGTTTCATATTACCTCAGGAAGGTGATTTTTGTTCATGTAGGTTTGTGTTTTGGGGTCTGGAAGTTGATTGCATTTACTTTCGTACCTGTGAAATTAAAATGGGCAAATTGAGGAAGATGCACATGGGTATGTACTACCGTACCCATGGTTCAAACCAATATAGATGTGGGGCAGGTGTGGTAAAGATGCTGCCGAAGTCATTTTTCACCCAACCAAAGTTTATGTGTTAATATTTTTGTTTTTGTACATGTACTCATGTAAGGTGGTGCCACAGCAGTGGTGCCAGCTTGGTGCACAAAGAAAAATCACTACTGAAGGCAGTGGGAACTCAAACTGGAATTTTGACTTGATTTCAGGAAGTTTTTTTTTTTTTTTTTAAATGTTTTGAATTTTTTGTATTAATAAGCATTATCAAAATATTTTATACTATAAGTGTTCTCAGTAGCAGAAACAGTGCAGCACAGCAGGGAGCGCTGCAGATTAATTTGAAATTTTAATAAGAAATGCTAGGCTTAAAAAATACAGATATAATTTACATTTATGTCTTCAAATTATTGTGCTTCCCGTATATTTTCAATTTATTTTCTTTGTACATGCAAATTTTAAATATTTTAAGCATTACAATAACTGCTTGTACTAAAACACATGGTCTACTATTCTTGGATCGCAGACAAATTTTGTTTTGCTGTAGATAAATACAGAAAATTCTGCTATGGGTAAGTGTTAATTTAAATATAGTGATCAGTGAAGTGGGTAAAGCTTGCTATTTGAAAATAAATATTATTATGATGTTCTTTTTTTTTTTCCCCCAGGCTCAAATTTTGAGGGGGGATTCAAACCCCTCATCCTTTCCTGCATGCATAATGGGGACAAAATGTTTATCTGCAATTTCTTTAATATATTTTGTTGTATCACCAAGGGGATAATTTACCTAACTTGGATGGCAGCCTAATCTCATGTTCTATGATGAAATTTGTTTTCAAAACTACTATTTATATAAGGATTTTATTTATTTATTTATTTATTTATTTTTAATTATGTTTTTCCACTTAGAACATTAACAACCAATAAACTGTTCCTGCTTTTAAAAAATTATTATTATTTTAATTTTTAATATTTCCTTTTAAAGCTCTAAAATATGAAAAAATAACTAAGCACATTTTTTGCACTTTAAAGCTTCAAAGTGAAATATTAAAAATATTAAAAGTTAATTTTTGGAAAACGAAAATAAAATTAACGGCTGAATTTTCCAAATGTGAAAACAGAATTTAAGAAAATAAACTGGGCAACGAGTAATTTTGAAAACAAATTTCTCCATAAAATAACTTGGGGTTAGACAGTCATTCACATTAGGTGAAGTTATCATGGACAGAGTCAGTTGATTAGTAAATATGTCTACATTACTATGTTCAACAAATGTGCAATGCTTGTGAACAAGCACTAACCCTATGGAATTTTTTAGATTGGAGAAATTTTTGATTAAAATGTTAGGAATGAATGTTTTATTTGTCATATTTTTATATTTAGGACAAAAAAAATATTTCCTGTTTATACTAAAGAGTTTGGGAAAAATTAGTCCAAAAATACAGACACAAACGGAACCAATCTGAAAAATATTGACTTTCACTGACTTAACTGACCCCTTTTCACCCTTTGTAATTTTTCAAGGACAGTTTAAATTTTGACTTTTCCAGGTCATTTTCTTCTATTTTGATGTGACATTTTATATATCAGCAAGTTAGGAATATGATAAGTGTAATTGAAATTTCATTATTTCTCTCCCACCCCCTACATTTAGTAAAATTTTATTAACTTTTATTTTTTTTTTAAAAGTCATTACCTTTTTTTCTGACATTTCAAGTCTCTTTTCAAATAGTCTTCGTTGACTTCTTTCACCGTAATAGTCCTGTCTAAAAGTATTCATGTACATTTTTCTTTTTTCGATTTCACTAAGTAGTATGGATTGCTCTGTTCTTGCTTTCTTACATTCTTGAGATAACATTTTGATTCTTAAAAAAAAAAAAAAAAAAAAAAATAATAATAATAATAATAATAATAAATAATTACAAGAGAAAAAATAAATTATATAATATAGAAATAAATTTTTACTACGACATAGTCATTTAAAAAGATAAAAACTAGGAAAACAATAAAATATATCTAAATCTCAGTCACAGAAAAAAATAAATTAGAAATCAATAAATAGCAATGACTTTTTGAAAAAGTGTTTGATTGTTACAATTTGTCTACCTTTAATCAATAAAATATCAGGTTTAGGAAAGGTAAAATACTCTTGAAAAAGAGAGAGAGACTAAAAAGAGATAAGTTTTTCCTTTATAAATGAAGATCACGAACAAAGATGTAAAACTAATATATATATATATATATATATATTACAGGGGCATACTAAGGGTGGAGTGGAAGGAAAGTGTTGCAATTCTTAAAACTAATATTGTAGCTTAAATTTTAAAAAGGGCATTAGAGAAAAAAGTTCAACTGTTTGACTGCTTTAACATCCTATATAATATTAATGAAGCAACCCCCTGAACATGTCCACTATGCCCACTTCAAAAGAATTCTGGGCAGCCATTTTGAATGAATAAAACGAACAAATGTTATATCATTAAAAACAGCTTTTAAAACTAAATACCTTTTATGAAAACTGCATACATTATAATTTCAGCTTACGAAATATTAAATTACAAAAATTAAGTATGCTTTGAATTAATTCCACTTTAATTGAATTGCAAAATCAGCTTGATGCTTCTGCATTGTATTTATGAAATGAAAATATTTTTATTTCAGTTTTAATATATTATTAGGGATGAAACAGTAATCTGGTAAATATTCAGGATATGCAGCTGAATTTTAAATATCTCACATGGTACTGAATATCAGCACCCCAGATACGGATATTTGGTTGTATGAAGCCAGATATCTAAAAGGGAAAAGTCACATTTAAACTCCTCTCTAGAGATGAAACAGATAGTGATTTGATTTTGCCAGATACTGGATATCTGGAGCTCGTGTACCAGCCGGATATGGATATCCAGTACTAGTTTTGTTTTTTGTTGTGTTGTATTATTTCTTTTCTTTTTCATATTTTAAAACAATAAATTATAAACATGTTTCAAACACTATTTAAAAATATATATATATATATATATAATTTATAAAAACTGTTTATTTAAATAAATGTATCAGATATTAATAAAGCTGCATAATATATATATATATAATTATTTAAACATTAAACTAGTCTATTTATTTGTGATATATTAGAGATTAAAACTATAAGCCTCTGTACTTGTGACTTGTGGTGAAAAATACATACCTGCCAACATTTGAAAATGACAATTTGTAGCACACCAATTTTAAAAATGGACAGGATGGTTGGTTGGTTCATTTTTATCATGCAACACACGAATCCTAAACAAAAAATTGTATATTACCGTATTTCCTTGTATATAATCCACGGGTTACTATTTTCAGCCCTGATGAAAAATTTTCCATAGATAATACTGCACTGCCGGATGCCAGACATCCGGCTTTTATTTGCCACAGCAATCCGGCCAGATTATGTAAAAAATGCCCCCCCCCCCTCCCCCCCAGATTGAATATTTTTAAAGTTATTATTTTTATCGAAATAATTTGCATTAGTGTTCATATATAATGAAAGACAGTACTGTTTAAGAAACAAGCACAATTTATGAAATCAGGTGTAAATTAATTTTATTCTAAATTCAGAATTACTCTTTCTACACTATATTCAACCAATTATTAAAATTCCGCAAAAATGTTAGCCAATCAATAAATATTTTTGTTGTGTGTTTAATTATGTGTATAATTTTAAATATAAATTATAATTATTGCAAAAAATTATAATCTTAGCAATGGGAAAATTATTTTTAAAATGTTAAAATATAAATATTACACACATTCAAAGGCTTCTGCAGGCGTTTGATCACCGATTGTTAGGGGAGGGGTTAAAAGAAAGAAAAGTGAGAAATATTGAACAATTCTACTTTTTTATTGGGTTCTAGCATCTAATAAAGTAAATTTAAAAAGAACATTATTGACATTTACAGGGCATTTATAGCACAACTCTCAAAATTAAGGGACTTTAGGGACCAAAATAAAAAGAAAAGGGGCTTTAAGGACCTATTTATTTTACGTGTTCTGGAATATATATATATGCTGATTTTTTTTTTTTTTTTTCCTATGATCCCCTACCATGTGTAACCATAATACCTGAAATCAATACCTGAACAGCTTAAAAAATGCTTACTTTTCTTTTTGCTCTTCAATAGTATTTCTATTCTCCGAAATCTTCTGATTATATTCCTAAAAGAGGGAGAGAGAGAAAAAAAAAAATCACACACTGTCTGCCAAACACAAAAATATATATGTATTATTTATCAGAACAAAAACCCTCAACGGGTTAAAAGTTTGTGCCGCTGCACTTTATTTCAATATTAATTACAAATATGGGTCTTAAAAATGATATCAAATTTTGAGTGATGCTTTGCTATTAACTGAAATATACACAGATTTTTCTAATTTGCTTTTTTCTTCTATTTATATTTACATCACAGTGCAGGGTTCGTTGATTTAAATCAGTTTGATTAAAATCATGATTTAAATCAATGGATTTTTTTAAAAAAATCATTGATTTAAATCAACTGATTTTTTTAAAAAGTCATTTATTAAAATTGAATCATTTTTCAAAACTTTTTACGATCTAAATTTTTTAAATCTTGTTAGAATGAGTTTCAAATACAAAATATGTTGCATTTACAACCTTTAATTAGCAAAGCTATATATATAGGTATCTGTACGTGTGTGTGTGTTGGCACATATGAACCAATTACTTTAAATCTTACCCAATTACTTTTTATGCTTCAGAAATGAATTAAAGAACTTGAAAGCAATTTTTATATATTAATAATTCAGTATAGGATTGTACACTAAGACCATATATTATCATGAAAACTCTATGAACTTGTCTTTTTTTTTTTTTTTTTTAACATTTTAACAACAAAGCATAATTAATTCAACTATTATGATAACATATAAAGCATGGAAGTTTTCACTTTTATTTATTTATGTATTTTTAGTGACATTTCAGCTTCATTTATTAATTTTTTAATGTCATTCAGCATTTATATATATATATTATATTGTGTCCATAAAAATGTTTCTTTTCTAAAATTTTTCTCATTTAAAGTACTGCATATATTAGTTTTTATAAAATTACTATTTAATGATTTTTATCATATTTTATTATTTTATGAATTTTTATGTTAATCATAAAGTTGAATGATTTCTATAATGAGAACTTTTATATGATAATAGTTTTTCTCAAAAATATTTCTATTTTTCATTAAAATTTGCCTCAAAAATAAAACCTGGATCGACCTATGCTTAAGCTTCAGTTATTTTCTTTGATAACATTTGATTTTGATGATTCACGTGCATTATTGGGATTATGCATATTTCAAAGATAGTGTTAACTTTCATGCCATAATTAACATGGTTTATAATAATACCATAGATAATTACATATAGATCCATTAAATTAATAATACAGCATGTTATCCAGAATCAGAATGGTCAAAGAGACGTTTTATTCTTCCCTAACACTCAGAGACGTTTATTTTTAAATATGGAAATTGTCTGCTTCATTTGTATTTTTAAATTTTAAATAAAAGGTATTTAGTTAAAATGAGAAGTTTCATCTTTTAGTAATAAAGTGATCATATGATTTTACAAAATGATAAGCTGAAAAATCTATATCTATATATAAAATAGAGAACTTCTAATAATATGTATTTAGAGTAAAAGTAAATATTCATATAACACGATAGTTGTTTTTTATATACATTCCGTTTTAAAAACTAAAAGGGAAGGTACAAGTTTGCGTTACACTTGCTTGTTAATTTGTATTTGAGTATGCTATAATTCTTGTGGTCTTAAATGATAAATTTCATTATCCATCAGTGTTTAAAGTTAAAACTGATGTATATATGCTTATAAAAAGCATAGCTTCTGGCATGAAATTTACTTAAATTATGTTTTTAGACATTGTTTAAGATATAGATTACTTTTACAGGTATAAAGTAATGAGTAACTATAAATTTGTAGACTTTTAAAAAAAATCCGATTTAAATCGAAAAAATCTGATTTAAATAAAAAAAATCCGATTTTTAAAAAAAAATCAAAAAAATCACGAACCCTGTCACAGTGCACACATAATATTTCTAACTTTAACATGAAAAAATATATAGAATTTATTCACTGATGCTTTTTCATTCACATCTCATGAATTCAAAATATGAGTCCCAGGAGCAGAAAGTACTTAAAACTGCGACGCCCGTCGCAGAACAATTCAGGCTTTTGCAGAACATTTCATCTATCCCTAACTGGATAATGTTGATATAGCTAACATTCTAAAATTAATAAAACCTAGATATGTTCAACTGACCTGTAAATCTGTTAGCATACTAGAAAATTGCTGGAAACAGTCATTGTTTCAATGTATAGACAAAATTTATAAACATTTTGTAAGTAACATATCCACATTAATGTGACACTATTAATGCCAAAAGCCATTGAAAAAATTGCAAATTCTGGGTGTATTCCTCAGTTTTAGATTATAAAAATTTTAAATCATGTTTTATTATAAATGTGTAATAAATACTTTACTAATAAGTATTATTTTTATGCTTATTTTGCATTTTACTGTGCTTTGACAAATTTGGACAAAATACCCGCAGAACATCTGCAAATTTTAATGTCTCGTTGCAGAACATCGGATGTAATTCTGCTCCTGGGATATGAGTTTTAAAAGAAATGATATAATTTCAGTGATGCCTGGGTGTTACTTTAAAAATATTTCTTTTTAGATTTCATAACAATTACTTTTGTTTTGTTGAATAAAGTGTGTTTACATATTGAAATAATGCTTTTAATTTTCAAATATACTGTCAAATAATCAAACTTTCACTGAATTTACATTATAAATTTAAGTTATCTAGTTCAATAAATTGATTTTTCTTCTGCATCACACTATCCAAAACTGCAAGTAAAATTTTTGCAAATGTTTTCTTTTGCATCACACAATCTCCATACACACATTTTCACTGTTAGTATTACGGTACAAAGTAACATTTACATAAATTTTACTTACAGTTTTCGATAGTGTGACACAATGATTTCTTTCCAGATATCGTTCTCTCTGTGAATAGGAGTTGCCATGGTAACCCAACCCAAATACATGAAGTCGTACAATTCAAATGGATCCAGAACGCGGTATGCAATGATTATGATATAATCTTAAAATATGGATCGCTAATCTGCATTCCGTTAAAATGTTTATATGGTTCGAAAGAGGATTAAATAAGCTTTCGAAATATACCAAGTGTTAAGAAATGGAACAGTTACTCGGTCGTACAGGGCGATTCAAAAAAGATGATCGAGAAGAGAAATTTTGGACCCTTTTTAAAACTTCTTTTAAAAATATAAAAATGCGTATTAACAAAAAAAAAAAAATTGATCGTAAGAATCAGTAATAAATGCTCTTTCCCGTGGAACAGGTGTATTTTCAATACCAGCAACCGCTAAACTGGGATGGCTTTACAAAAACACGCGAAATATTCTCTCTGTGTTTCTTCTTTCTTTTTTCACTATGCACTCGGGCAGGCTTCTGAGCACCCGTTTGTCAAATTTTGCAGTTCTGCATTCAATAGGGACTGAACGTACAGATGCTCAGACCAAGAGACAGACAGACATCTTCCTTTATTATGATAGATAGATTTTCACTAACAACAGAATTTGTGTATTTATTGCTTTGTTCTGCGTTTTGTTAAATAATGCATCCCCCCCCCTTTTTTTCTTAATTATTTAAGAGCAATGTAACAATGTCATCATTGCATAAAACATATGCATAAAAACATTATTTGCACTCTTTTCCACTTTTTTGCAGGTGTTTTATTTTTTCACAAAAAGGGACCCAAAAATTATAGTGCTGACTCTAGGCTAATTTGGCAGGGTGGCCATTTCAAACCCATTTTAGCACCCTGCTGCCCTTTTAAAAACATTTTGGCACCAAGTAGCCTTTTCTAACTTTTGAAATGTTCAGAGGCCTTTAGAAACTTTTCTTCCTGACTTTTCAACTTTCTTGCAATAGTTCTGCAGCATTCCTGGAAGAACAAGTGCATATAGCCTATATATATATATATACAAACACGTAAAATTAGTAATTTACTTTTGTCATATACAGAAATCACAACACAGAAGGCCGCAAATTATGCAAATAATGCCCTTTTTGAAAATAGATTGCCCTTTTCATTGAATTCCCCCCCCGGCGGCCCTTTTATTCTAGAGTCAGCACTAAATTAAAATCTGGATCGACCCCTGATGACAAGATGTTGCTTCAATTTTCATACTCGTGTATTTTGTATTTCATATGTCATAGTTTTTTATTAATACTAGCAGGCTACGCCCGCTTCGCTGGTCACTATTTTTAAATGAATCACAATAATTAATGAATTCTCAAAATTGCATTAATTTGTATCATGTGATAAAAAAAGAGAAAAAAAAATTCTGATTGGGAAAAATGTCGCACCGGGTCCCCACTGCCTTCGGCAGCGTAGACCCGTGCGCTGCGCGCACGTATTCCTTCACTATCCTTATGACTTCTCAAAATTCAATGTTATTACTCATAAACTTTCATTCTTAAGAAAAGGAATTAAGAAATATATAATTTAGCATCGGGTAAAAACTCACACCGGGACGCCACTGCCTCCGGCAGCGCAGACCCATGCGCGCTGCGCGCGCACGCTTGAGGATATACGTCCGCTGTACACGCATATTCCTTCTCAACTCAAACTTTTATTATTAAGAAAATAAAATAAAAAAAAATCTTTTATCATCGGGTAAAAACTCGCACCGGGTCCCAAACCCATGCGCGCTGCACGCCTATTCCTTCCCCACCGTTCCAGCCCCTCCTAATTAACTTGCATATACCAATTTTGAACGGTCTTACTCAATTAGCTGAGATGCAAAAGAAAACCTGATCAGGACAACTTAAATTGTAAATCAGGTGAAATCTCGAATTCCACTTTCGATAATGTAAAAGAACTTTAAAATATCTTTCGAATGATATATTCGAAATAATTTAATCATAATTAGAATATGAAATATTGAAATTTAAAAATATTACAGCGCCATTTGGCGGTAGAAATTTCTGTAATCTATTGTTCCATTCCAGTTACTTATTCTTACTCAATTAGCTGAGATGCAAAAGAAAACCTGATCAGGACACTTTAAATTGTAAATCAGGTGAAATCTCGAATTACACTTTCGATAATGTAAAAGAACTTTAAAATATCTTTCGAATGATGTATTAGAAATAATTTAATCATAATTAGAATATGAAATATTGAAATTTAAAAATATTACAGCGCCATCTGGCGGTAGAAATTTCTGTAATCTATTGTTCCATTCCAGATTAACAAAGCTTTCAAATGATGTATTACTCATGAAATTATTTTAATTAGTAGATGAGATACAAAAGAAAACCTAATCAGGACACCTCAAAACGTGTAAATCGGGTGAAATCTCGAATTCCATTTTTCGATAATGTAAAAGTACTTTAAAATGTGTATCAACTAAAATAAGCTTTCAAATGATGTATTACTTATGAACTTTTTTTAATTAATAACTGAGATACAAAAAAAAAAAAAAAAAAAAACTGATTCAGGACACCTCAAAACGTGTAAATCTGGTGAAAACTTTCGATAATTTAAAAGAACTTTAAAATATCTTTCGAATGATGTATTACAAATAATTTAATCATAATTAGAAATTGAAATATTGAAATTTTAAAATATTACAGCGCCATCTGGCAGTACAAATTTCTGTATTCCACTGTTTGATTCCAAATCAAAAAAGCTTTCTAATGATGTATTACTTATGAAATTATTTTAATTAGTAGCTGAGATACAAAAGAAAACTGATTCAGGATACCTCAAAACGTGTAAATCTGGTGAAAACTTTCGATAATTTAAAAGAACTTTAAAATATCTTTCGAATGATGTATTAAAAATAATTTAATCATAATTAGAAATTGAAATATTGAAATTTTAAAATATTACAGCGCCATCCGGCGGTACAAATTTCTGTATTCCACTGTTTGATTCCAAATCAAAAAAGCTTTCTAATGATGTACTACTTACGAAATTATTTTAATTAGTAGCTGAGATACAAAAGAAAACTAATTCAAGAGACCTCAAAACGTGTAAATCTGGTGAAAACTGTCGATAATATAAAAGAACTTTAAAATATCTTTCGAATGATGCATTAAAAATAATTTAATCATAATTAGAAATTGAAATATTGAAATTTGAAAATATTACAGCACCATCTGGCGGTAGAAATTTCTGTAATCCACTGTTCGATTCCAAATCAAAAAACCTTTTAATGATGTATTACTTATAAAATTATTTTAATTAGTAGCTGAGATACAAAAGAAAACCTAATCAGGACACCTCAAAACGTGTAAATCGGGTGAAATCTTGAATTTCATTTTCGATAATGTAAAAGTACTTTAAAATGTGTATCAAGTCAACAAAGCTTTCAAATGATGTATTACTTATGAAATTTTTTTAATTAATTACTGAGATATAAAAGAAAACTGATTCAGGACACCTCAAAACGTGTAAATCTGGTGAAAACTTTCGATAATTTAAAAGAACTTTAAAATATCTTTTGAATGATGTATTAAAAATAATTTAATCATAATTAGAAATTGAAATTTTGAAATTTTAAAATATTACAGCGCCATCTGGCGGTACAAATTTCTGTATTCCACTGTTCGATTCCAAATCTAAAAACGCCTACTAATGATGCATTACTCATGAAATTATTTTAATTAGTAGCTGAGATACAAAAGATAACTAATTCAGGAGACCTCAAAGCGTGTAAATCTGGTGAAAACTTTCGATAATTTAAAAGAGCTTTAAAATATCTTTCGAATGATGTATCAAAAATAATTTAATTGGAATTTGAAATATCGAAATTTTAAAATATCTGGCGGTAGAAATTTCTGTAATCTACTGTTCAATTCCAAATCAACAAAGCTTTCAAATAATGTGTTACTTATGAAATTATTTTAATTAGTAGCTGTGATACAAAAGAAAACCTAATCAGGACATTCTAAAACATGTAAATCACGTGAAATCTCTAATTCCATTATCTACGGTAGTTTTATTAATGGAAGTAAAAAGAAAAAAAAATATTTTTTATTTCGCCAAAACCTATATATATATACCACGGTAGTCGGGTAATGGAAGTAAAAAGAAAAAGAAAAAGTATTTTTTAGTTCCTTCAAATGTATTTTGTTGCTATGGAAACTCCTATCGTCTATTGAAAGATAGATTACGTGTTAGAATAAAATTTAATTAGCAATTAAAATGTAACTGCTTTGTTTATTAATGAAATTTGATGAAATTTTAACTGCAGGTTGGTTTTGTGCTGAATAGGTTGTATATTAAGTGTTGTGTACGAAAAAGAAAATTTGAAGCACTTTGAAATTTGCAATTTTTAACCCCAGTTAAAGATCATGTGACATTAATGACTTGCACATGTTTTTTTTTCCTTAGAGACAGCCGTTAAAATCATCTGCTGAATGCTGATAGAATGCCGCTTTTTAAGCAATAAGGATTTTTGGTCATTTTCGCGATCGATATGGGTCAGCATTTTAATTAATATCTCCGAAACTAATTAAGATTTTTAAATTCTGTTTCGAGGAAAACATCGGAAAGGCTCCAGAGCATCTGTATGTCAATTCTTGTACTTCTGCGTTCAATAGGGGCTGAACGTATAAAAGAACAGACAGACAGACAAACCTTTCCATTTATTATTATATAGTTGGTTGGTTGGTTGTAGGATTTAAAGCCGATTGACTCCTGATGTGTCCTAGGCCTAGAGGGGGAATGCCCTCCGTGGGGGTCTTTCTAAGGGGTCCTAGCCCGTATTTACGCAAGTTTCGGAGGAAACCACGGAAAACTCCGAACGGCTAGGTCGATGAGTGCGACCTGGGATCGAACCCGGCACCTCCCATCTACCAGCTTTGAGCGCAGAACCGCTCGGCCGCTGGTGGGCCTATTATTATATAGATTTTGCCACCTTTAGTAAATAAAAGAGGTTAATTCCCCCCCCCCCCCCATTTTTTTTTATTGAATTTCTTTTTGTGGCTCATTCATACTCTACAATAGTCCATTTAATCAAATGTATATGGATGAACAAGCCAATTATTTTTTTGTTTTTACCATGATCTGCATAGTTGTGCAATGAGATGGCAGTTTTTTCCTGTAAGAGTAGAGTGGTCAGCTGTAGTATTTTAAAAGCTATGCTACCAATAAAGTGTTACTTATTTCATTTGCTTAGTGAAAGTGCACTTATTTTATTTATGAATAATGTTCTGGTTTATCAAGTATATATCCAGGATGTAACCATCACCGTGGTAAACAAACCTCTTAGTTCTTTTAATAAAGTTACTTGGAATCATCTGTAAAGCAGCCAATTTATCCCTAACCTTGTGCAGGCAGCACAATTTTCCAATCCAATTTTTCATTTATTGCTTTTACATACCTGCCAACTTAAAACTGGTAAAAATCAGAACATTTTAGGAAAAACATCGGAAAAATCAGAACTTAAAAAAAAAAAAAAAAAAAAAGTCAGAACAATATTGAATAATAATAAAAAGAATTTTTACACAGAGAAAAAGAAAGTAAATGTTTTTTAAAATAAGAATTAAAACTTAATCAGTTTACTAATAATTTGACATTTTTTGAAAGCCAATCGCAAAGAAATTTATTTTAATTTTTTTTTTCATCTTTTACCAATATCAGAAACTATGTTCGCCATTCTAACAAAATTAAGTTTAAAATAAATGAGATAATAAATAAAACATTAAAAAAAAAGCTACATTTAAAAAAGCTCATTTTTATGACCCCCCAGGTCTCCCACCGGTTAGGATGCAGTACAATATCTCCGCTAATGATTCCCCCTCTCCTGTTGCCATTCTCTATCGATGGCAACGTCTCTCCTCACTCTGGCTTTTTCCATTCAAAAGGCTCCCCTCGCCTACAAGCACGGCGCGACACACAACAAATAAATACCGAGCGACGATTAAAAACCTCCCGTGAATAAAGAAAGAGAAAGCTGATTGCTTCTTCTTCCTCCCCCCTTCTGTCCAAAAGCGGCCAGCGCTCGCTTCAGACTTAATGAGCGGGAAGAAAACAGAACCGCTGCTCTTATCAGTTGCGTCTGCTTCCTGCTTTTAGTAGCGGAGATGATCGGCGTTCAGTAATAATGTATTGCACAAACAGAAACCAAAAACGAAGCCCTTCTGGTTAAATTCTTTCATATTCATTTATTCACAGATTAAAAATTAAATGTAAAGATTTTTTTGATATCAGAAAATATACTAAAATTCGTAAAATGTCAGTTACGTGTATAACATCATAACACATAACAAATATGAAAAAATTGTAATTATTGGCAGCTATGCTTTTATATATAATCAAATAAGTAAAATAAACATTATCATTTTGAACCAGGCAAACTGACTTGAAAAAATTACAAAAATAATCTATCAAAAACTGACCACTCATTACCTTCAGACAATTTGATAATTCCTTATCTGTAACAATTAAGCATAAAAATATGAACAATTGTTCTCAAATTTCTAGACATAAATATATAATCATTATTTAAAAAAAACAAAAAAAAAAAAAAAAAAACTACATTTAAAAATTTGCTACTTTTGGTTTTGTACTCAAAATATAACATCCCCCCCCTTAATGAAATATGTTAGCATCTTAAGGAAAAACATAATTAAGAATATTAAGATAACACAAAAATAGATGCCTAATAATTATTTTTGCGACGTTTAGAGTATTTTTAGATTCTTTTTGGACATTTTTACTACATTTAAATAATTTAACACAAAAAAGTGTTAACAAATTACCATTATGTCTACCTTTCTCCTTTTATTAAAAAATTAAAATATTGTTTAAAAAAAAAAAGTTTAATATTGCAATATATAATAATTATTACCTGACATGTAAATTCTAATGATTTTAATTTTTGTTCCAGTTCTTTAATCTTTAATTTATGCTTATCCAATTCAAATTTATGCAAATCATTAGCAGTTTGCAGTTCAAATTTCAATTTATTTAATTCCAAATTATAAAACTCATTTTCCTCAGTTGAGCAGCACTTGTCCTGGAGATTAGCAAAAGAAGATTCAGCATTCAAAGAGACTACAACGCATAAACATTCCGTTATCACATTCAATATCTCTTCTAAGTCTAATCGACTAGATCTGTTTGTTCCATTAATTTCCTTTTGTCGCTTTCCAAATACTTGCAGCACTTTTTTAAATGATCCATTTTTCGTTAATTTCTTTAACTCACTAAAAAACACATCAAAACTCAGATTTCCAAGAACATATTTATTTTCTGGTGTCCATATGCCTTCTTGCTCAGTATTTTCTATTTTGATATCATTCACTCGCAAATCATTTACAGCTAGATGAGAATTTTCTGAAGCTACATAATCATAAGTGTTCTGAGTATCAGAATCATCCGATTCGTACATTTTCCAAAGCACAGCTTCAGATGTTTTTTCAGGACATGGTGATGGTGATTTTACAGACACACTTGACTGTTCACATGGTAAATGATTTTCTGAATTATTTAACAAGTAGGAATGATCATCAGATGAAAGACAATGTTCAACAGTTCTAGACTGATTAAATGACACCCGAAGTCTCTCTGTTTCAGGTATATTAGAAGTGTCTATCAAATCTGGCATGTTTAATGCTATTGTCATAGTAGCAATTGAACAAACTTCTTTCTGTTTTTCTGGCTTTTGGTTTTTGCTGAGTAAGAGTATCTGTTCCTAGAGGAAAAGAAAAAATATGTTACACAAATGTATAATGCAAAAATTATTTTATGTAAAGAAGCAATTGAGCAACTGAAAATGTAGAATTTAAACTATTACACATTCCTATTAAAGCACAGGTTATCTATAATAACAGATAACTGGATATTTATCATTCATCTATACATTCAGCCCTTCTAACAATACTATTTTTCTGCTTAGAAATTTGTTTTCCTTTTTTAAAATATTTTGTCGTAAAACATAATAAAAGCTTATACTCACATACAGAAAAGACAAAAATTATAAATCACTTTACAATATGGTTAGTATGAGTTCATTACAGTAAAATAAATTTCTGCACTAAATCTGCAGATTTTCTTTTTTTAAGTTAAAAACTAAGCATTACATGTTAAATAATTCAGAAAAGATGCAGGTGAGAGAGGGGCAAAAAATGTTTATTTTTAATTTATAAATATAAAATAAGAGTCTTACATCTGAAAATATAGTTAAGTTTTAACTTATGTTATAAATATGCCATAAAATTAAACACATAATAAAAATTATTTTTTTTTACTTCCTTATACAAAGTATGGATTTTGTATTTCACATTGCTCGAAAACGAATGATCGCTGAATGTTGCCGATTTATACGTGTGACTGTCATGATGTATAGTTGTACACCTGCAAGTGTCGTCTGAACACGAGCTCTCGTTTTAGAGATATAAGCGATTTTACACGATTTTTCGTGACGTCTGTATGTGTGTGTGTGTGTGTCTGTGTGTGTGTGTATGTCGCATAACTCAAAAACGGTTGGACGTAGAAAGTTGCGAATTGGTACATAGGTTTGTTATAACATCTAGTTGTGCACCTCCCGTTTTGGACATTGTATGATTTTCCGTTTTGGAGATATTTAGGAAAATTAGGTTCATAATGACAAAAATACATAGGTTTTGGCCATAATGTATCAAAAAACGGTAATAACTCAAAAACGGTTTGGACAAATCTTGCAATTTAACTGACTTCCCGACTAGCTAGACATTTGAAACTTTCAGAAAAGCTCAGAACACGTTTACAATGCGTTTTTTAAATATTTTTGGCCAACTGTTTCCGATACCTGCTGCCTTCGGCAGCGTTACCAGTACAAATCTTGCAATCGATTTTTAACTAACTTCCCGACTAGCTAGACATTTAAAACTTCCAGAAAAGCTCAGAACACGGTGACAATGCATTTTTTAAATATTTTTAGCCAATTGCTTCGTGTCACTGCTGCCTTTAGCAGCGTTTATATGATTCAACAGAAAATCTATTTAACTAACTTCCCGACTAGTTAGAGATTTGAAACTTCCGGAATAGTTCAGAAACACGGTGAAAATGCATTTTTTAACACTTTTATCCAATTGTTTCGGATCCGAAGTCCCCCCCCCAAGGCACAACTTTGACATGAGTCCCCCCCCAAGGCATATGAGTCCCCCCAAGGCACATGAGTCCCCCCCCCCCCAAGGATTTTAAAATGAGTCCCCTCAAGGCACAATTTTATTTATTTATTTATTTATTTTTTTACGTATGCATGCATTTTTTTTTAAATATTTTTAGCCAACTGTTTCGGGTCCAGTGACAATATTTTTTAACATTATGTATATTTCTAAAAGTGTATAAGGAAGTCATGTGGTGCCCACATCAGATTTTTAATGGTTATGCCTTTTCATCCCCCCCCCCCTTTTTATGTCAAGCAACAAACATTGTGACCAACACTAGAATTTTTTCAAATTCCCTGACGCGCTATTTATTTCCCACAAAAATTTCACAAAATGAATGAATAATTTAACAATTTACAACAACGAGCTTTGAAATATGGCTTATTTCGACAAAATGTGCCAAAATTCTCTGACTTTCCCTAACCAGTAGCAACCCTGAACAAAGTAAAAAAAATTATAGAAATCAGGCACACAGATAGTTGTTTAATGATGTTGTGAATAAACAAAATATATCACTATTATTATTATTATTTAATTATTCTGCATAATAGTTTTTTTGAAGATTAGTTAAGGCTTTCATACTCATCTGATTGATATATGCATCATTGATGAATAAAAACAAAATAAGTTGCAATAAAAATAAACAGAAACTTAATCCATATTGTCCCTTTCTTACTTTTCTGGCATCAGTTTGACTTACATTACTGCTGTCAATGCTTTCCCCCTTATTCTCGCAATCCTTACCACTTTGCGAGCCAGTTTTCGTAATGCTACTGCAGTTGACTAGAATTAATACCATGGACAATTTTTTAAGGACTGCAAACTAGCAGGTCACTGGAGACAGCGAGTTTAACTAACATTTATTTGTGTAAAACCAAAACATAACCTAGGTACTTACTAGGTACTTTATCTCTTACATCTCCCAAAACTGCTAGTGTTTATAACTTTGTATTTGCCTTCATCTAAGGTTCTTGTTAAGTGTTTTTTTTTTTTTTTTTTTTAATTATTTACTTTAAGGAATTATATATGAAAACCATTTCACTAAAGAATTTGTTATTTACTTACCATACTCATTTAAAACTCATTTTTAAAATTTCATGTGAAGCAACAAATTATTAAATGAGACTTGTCATAAATTCACAGAAACTTATTTTTAAACTGAAAAGTAGTATCTAGCTAACAGCATGCTGATGTTTGTTAAGAAAGATTTAAAAAAAATTTTTATTTACATATCAATAAACTGAAAGTCTCAGTTAGCGCACTTTACTGTTAAATTGTGTCATTTGAATAGACCTTTAAAAATTCAAACTAAAATAATCAAGTTTTTTTTTTCTTTATTATGAATTTTATAACTTGACTAATTGCCAAAATTTACATACCATTTCAGGAGCAGTAGGCTATATTATATTCCACTTAATTTTAATTACCAACTGCAAAAATTCATCTAGAAAATTTTTACAAAATTTTACTTTAATAGCATAGAAGAAAAACTTTTTGTTTGCTTGTTTGATTTGTTCATAAATTCTGGTGGCAGTTTACTTTAACTGAGTGAAATTTACTTGCCCCTGAAAGGGTATAACCCAACTGATTGCAGAAATTTGGATTTTTTTTGCTACGAATTGATAAAAATCGAAATTTTCTGAAACATATTTACTGAAATATGGTCATAATTTTGGGACTTGTTATGGAAAATCAGAATCATTTTGCCGCCAATTGAAAAAATGTACATTTAATTATGCAAATAGTTGACAAAATGTACAATTTTTTGTCATTAATAGATTAAATTTGTGTTTTTTCAAATTTATCAAAATACACAATTTGGCAACCTAGTACTGATGCATGGAATTATTTGATCACTAACATTCAAAATATCAAATATTTATAGCCTGTTATTTCATTGCAAATCAATAAAAGTAAACCTTTTCACAGATTCAGCAAAATATGCATTAATTTTGCAGCCAATTATTGAAATATTTCTTTATTGTAAAAATGTTTTAATCGCAATTAACTTTTATAATAGGCTATTATTTCAACATTATTCAATAAAGTTTGCATTTTATCAATTTGAGATTTCTTGAATGAATTAAGGGTTGGTGTTAATACGTGTTGAGAATGAATTGATTTTTTCAGCTTTAGATGGCAAACACATGCCTTCATTGAACTTTTTCAAATTGCATTTATCTTCAAAAAGATAAAATAAATAAACAAATGACAAAAACCCAAATTAGTAGTTTTTTACATCTTGCAATAGTTCTTCCAAAGATAAGATAGATTAAAAAAAGAAAGGAGATCAACATTAAAACAAAATACAAGAATTCAGATCGATGGCAAAAGCCATATATATTACAAAAAGAAATTATTTGATTGCTTTATGCATATAAAAAAGAATAAATTGTTTTTATGAACATGTAATACTTTAATTAAATGTTGTAACAGAACTTCATATAATAAAGTACAAATTTTGATTCACAAAGCACAAACTTTGTTACTTGTACATTATTACAGAAAGAAAATCGCAATCTACAAAAAAGCTGAAAAAATTTCATTTATATTTATTACTATTTGTCTAAATTATTTTAAGATGAGCAATAATTAATATTGACATTTTTGAAGTGGTTTTTATTTACAAATATGCAATATGTAACTGCAGAAAAATATTAATAAAAAACCTGATTTATTTATTTATTTATCTTTTAGAAATAATCCGGTTTTTTTTTTTTTTTTTTTTTTTTGACAACCCTTACAATATAATTCAAAGTGTCAGCACATTGCATTTTATTTTTATAAAGAATTTTTAATAGTTCATAACAGTCATTTCAGAAACTTTTTGGAGTGGAAGGCTGATATTTTTATACCAACTATGTGAAAAATACCAGAGCCGGGAATCAAACCCGGGCCTTCCGCTTTACGTGCGGATGCTCAAACCATTGAGCTACCCTGGCTGATTACCAGCTAGGCATTTCTCACAAAATATCCGTTGGCAAAGTCACCGAGTCTGTAAACACAGCTGTATCAAGTGACATTAATATTCATGGCACAACTCCAATAGACCACGAAATTTTAATTTAATTTAGAAATTTATTCATCAACCATGAAATATCATTTCAGAAAATTTTTGGAGTGGAAGGCTGATATTTTTATACCAACTAGGTATCAGCCAGGGTAGCTCAATGGTTTGAGCATCCGCACGTAAAGCGGAAGGCCCGGGTTCGATTCCCGGCTCTGGTATTTTTCACATAGTTGGTATAAAAATATCAGCCTTCCACTCCAAAAATTTTCTGAAATGATATTTCATGGTTGATGAATAAATTTCTAAATTAAAGTTCATAGCAGTGTTTAAAAGTGATTTTTCAAAATGATATATTGCAGTTCACTATGGCACACCTCCCATTCAAAACAGTATAAATAACACAAATGGTTTGTATACAAGGACACCCAAAAGAATGTCAATGCATTGTATATTATGAGAGTAATTTTCATCTATATATATAAATGGCTAAGAGATTTCCTTGGACTGTGTGTGTGGACACACCGAATATAAGATCACATGCTGAACAAAAGTAAAAGAAAAAAAATGGTTAAATGAAATTAATGTTTTTGCTTTTTATGTAAAAATATGATTATGTGCTATCTTTAAAAGAGTAAAAATTAACAGGGTGGCTACAACTTTTTTCCATGATTTCCGTTACTTATTATATGCTTTTCATAATTTTGTGCATATTATACTCTTGTGTAGGGCTGGATTATTTATCAATATATCCCCAAGTATCGATATTTTTTTAATATCCCGATAACAATATTTAAGATCTAGCTCCGCCAATATATCCCTTTAACTAGTGCACACCCGAGTGAACGAAACTCGAACGAGACCCGAAGAAAAAAAGCGCCGAATATCTTATTCTAATACTCATTTTCTACTTTCCTCTAATTACTCACTGATAAACTAGAAAAAATAACCCCACGCCAAACGATCTCTATTGCAAATACATATACTCATCCTTCATAACCTCAAATCTAAACATCACTGCTTTAAAAAGGCCACCGCATAATAAAAAAATAAACCATTATTTATTGAAAGCCATCTGCTTTGATTATCCCGGAAATAAGCTGACTTCGTTCAAGGTCACGGTTCTACCCCTTCAGAAAAAATTCATCAGACATACTCCAATATCACAATCCATTCACTATTATTGCGTATTCATACCTATAGTCAGCAGGTGTGTTTACTAGGAAAGAGATTTGATGTTAGTCGAAACGATATATCCCTATCCGATATATATATTATGGGTTCTGATATATTACACTATATTGAATTGCCACTCTACATTCATGCATATCGTAGGTGATGGAAACCACAGAAAAGGCAATATGACGAATGAAAACAATATCTTCTGTTTTAGCTTCTTTCATACTATTGGTTCATTAATATCGGTCTATTTCAAAGTGTCGATATAAAATGGCCAATAACATGCTTCAACATATGTTTAATAAAGATCATCAAAGCCGAACTGATACAGTGATGCCAGATTGGGGATTTTGTCCCCATTTTGGGGAGTTTTTGAGGCTTCTGGGGACAATTTTGGAGACCAAATGTTTGTGGGGACTTTTTTGGGGAATTCTAAAATTTTTGGGGACAAATCTGGGGCGTTTTTCTACTTTCTGTCAATGTTGGTAGCGTAATGATTTATCCCTATGACTAGAGACTTTCAATAGCTTTATTGTTATTTGGGGATTTTTTTCAAAATTGCCTTCATTTGGGGAAAAATCTGAGCTTAAATTATAGAAAAATCTGCTTGATATATATATATATTTTTTTTTTTTGAAAATTTTTTTATTTTCCCTTGTTAGTAGAAATCAAGTTGGGGATTTTTTCGAAAAAAAAAAAAAAAAAACCGTGATTTGGGGAAATTTGAAGACCTGTTGGGGGAAATAATTTTCGACCATCTGGCATCACTGAACTGATATCTACTAGAAGAGTTTTTTTTGCAAATTTTCTTAGCGTTTAAAAAAAAAACTTCTGAAAATTTAAGCAATTATGGAATGTAATTTTTTTTAAATATTATTTTATTATTATTAAATATTTCGATAAAATATTTTTTTTTATAAAGACTGTACGTCAGATAGCTCCCTTTCTCCTTTCCCATGTTATCCAATGGGATTTTCGTTGCTTCGTTTTATAAAAATATCTCATTCAAAAATGAAGTTTTTCAAATTCTGTTTTTTGAATATTACTCTTTGAACGGGTCGCCTGTTAGCTTAGTGAGCAATTTTTCGAAAAAAATAATTTAAATATTTTATTTCAATAAGTAAATTATGGACTCTAAGTGTGGATCTCTAAGTAAAATATTTAAATTTATTTTTTCGAAAAATTGCTCACTAAGCTAAAAGACGACCTGTTCAAAGAGTAATATTCAAAAAACAGAATTCGAAAAAGTTCATTTTTGAATAAAATATTTTTCTAAAACGATGCGACAAAAATCCCATTGGATAACATGGGAAGAGAGAAAGGGTGCTATCTAACTGATGTAAAATAAAGTTTTATCGTCAGTAATTTTACAGTGACAGTTTCTTTATAGAATTATATAATATTGAATAGTTTATTACTTGTTTTATGTAGCATTTATTTTTTTCTCTTTCCATTTATTTATTTATTTTATTTTTAAAGCCGTACATGTTAAATAAAATTGGTTTAAATGCAAAATGAGTTACTTTAAATAACAAAATGAAACTTCAACATAATTTTGTTTAAATAATATAATTTTTATACTGACAATGTATACATACATACACACACACACACACACACACATATAATATGTAATTCAAATTTCAATTATTGTGAAACTATTACGAATGTGAATTGAACATATATATTTAAAAGATATTGTAATGATTTAGTAAGAGGATACAAAAATAAAAATGACAAGTAACTGATATTTAGGATGCATATAAGAGTTTTAAGTAAAAAATATTACTCTCTACGACCAAAAAAAGGTGTATTCAATGGCAATTCTGAACTATTTATAATGGCAATTCTGAACTATTTAAAATGATTTTCATTTTTTATTTAATACCTACATCTTAAGACAATTTTTCTGAAGCTTTATTTTTAGTAGAATTATGAATTTTGATATACTTGGTACAAATAAAACACAGATCACATATTAGCTGTGTTAAAATATGATTTTAAAATAATTAAAGCTTAAAATGGGAAGAATAGAGGACAAACTATACAGAGGTATACTAAAAAGCAATAGTATAAGTTATAAGAAACACAAAACATTAATTCACTTTTTATGATTTTTTTATTTTTTATGATAAAGTTGTGGTAGTAATATACCAGAAAATACATGGAAAACACTGTATACTTGTATACTTTAAAATTCGTGTGCATATATCTTTAAAAAATAACAAATGTCTATTTTTTCCTGCCTTGAAAGAAATATCGCAATATATCACTAATATCGATATTAACTTGGTGATATATCGCGATATTTAATTTCTGATATCGTCCAGCACTACTCTTGTGTAACATGCTCCCTAAACCACTGCTATTCAAAAAACTATACTGATGGGCAAAAATATCTCAATCTTTTTTTTTTTTTTTTTTTGTTCACTTAGAAAAAAGGAAAATTAAATTAAAAATGGAGAAATTAATATTTATAAAAATATGACTCATTTTAATTGCAAAACATTAACATTAAGACATAAAATTATTTCTCAAGATGTTGTATTAAAAATATTTATTATTATTATTTAATGTTAACTTGGTGAGATTCAACTTGAAAGTAGCCAATCCTGTGCAATCATGGTTAAGATAGCATCTGTTTGGCGATCTTTCAGCCATGCTTACTGGGCAAAAATGAAAATTTCCATAATTTTTGGGTATTTTTACAAAATTTCCTGATATTTCCAAATTGATGAAGTACCCTGATTTTCTTGATTGTCGCAAAAAAAGTCAATTATATTTATTAACTAAGGGGAAAAAATATTCAACTGCTGTAATTTAACCTTAATTATATTTTCTTTCTTTAATAAAATCCTTTCAAAAATTGCTTATTATAGGAAATATATATATATACACTTAAATTTCTGCTTAAGTTTTAGTTTCTATGCAAAAGCATAATTTATATTTTACTTCAAAACACATTACTAATTTTATAGCAAGTTTATTAAATTCATAAACATTTCTCATAAGTCAAATTATTAATATAAAACAATACCTTGAGATAATCTACTTCTTCAAGTAACTTTTTGATCGTTGATTCTCTTTCAATTACTTGCTCATATAAATCTTTACAATCAGTTTCAAGTGACTTTGCTAAAATTTCCCCATGCTTTGGTGAATCTATGCAGTATTATTAGAATTTAATTAATCATCACAGATTACTACTTTAATTACATAAATAGATATATTGGGTGAGTGCAAAAGTTCTATCAGTTTTTGGATATGCAAATTTGCAATGGAATTGACGTCACACATGACATTCTAATGACTAGGGATGCACCAAATATTCGGTATCTAATCGGTATTTGGCCTATTCGGCCATGCTACCGAATATTCAGTTTGGTCGAATATCAAATTATTCAGCTACTATTCGGCTAGTTGGAAAATATAAAAATTCAATTTTTTTAATCATTTGAAAAAATTCTGCCATTTTTAATTATCATTAAATTAAAGATTTTTTTTTTTAAATCTTAAAAAACAGATTATATTTAAATGAATACAACTGTTTCAATTTAACAAAACGATTTACTTTAATTATTTAAATTTTGAGTTCAGCATAAAACATGAGCATTCTACAACATATTCCTAGCTCAGAACAACTGCCAGCAGCTATTCAACAGAGCTGGAACTCAAAGTCACAACTAGTTGAAGCTCATCGAAACTAGAACTGAAACTAAGCTGAGACCCAACTGAAACTAACGTATCTCCAAACATCACGGCATTATATACTCTCTAAACAAGTTGATCTGCATAACAACATTGACCGCTGCGCCATGACACCCGGTGGAGAAAAACGAAACATAATTAAAAATGATAATTCCCAAGAAGTGGCAACAGCACAAATAGGAAAGATTATGCAGACTGGAAATGGCAACGCCGATATAGTAAACAGAGTAACGATGTTTGAAAAGATAGATGCAAAGTAAATTTTAAATATCAAAAGGATTTAACAAATAAATAAAGGTAAGTTTAAATACTTTCTTAAGATGAAAATAAGTAAATTCAAAAGTTCCTTAATTTTAATATGAGGACATTGATATGGATATCAAATGCCCCCCACCGCAATATTAAAAAAAAAAACACAAGAACTATATAAGAAAACAATATTTTAAATATTACCAAGAATTTGCTGCACATCTATTCATCTTAAGTCCATAATTTCAGGAAAAAATGCGAAGTATCACATGGCTTTACAAAAAACGAAAAATGAGGTATCACCAATGATACTCTGAAAGAACAACTTAGTTAAGGAGACAAGGTACTATTGCATGCAATTCATATAATTTCCCCCCCACACAATGCAAATCAGATATATATATATGTCAAAAAAAAAACAGTATGAGAAATGATTATATATACAGTGATAATGTACAGGTATATAATATACAATAAATATGAAATATGAAAAAATATGATAACACATACACAAGGCGCCTTGTATTTCATTCATTCATACCATTATATACAATATTTACAAAAATTTGCAAAGGTAAGGAAAAATTTCAAAAAAACTTTAACAGATATAAAAAAGAAAGATGCAGCAATTTACTGGAAAATTTAATTAGAAAATTATTTATCATATTAAGTATTTAAAAAAATTAATTTTATAAATTTTAATAAGTCACCTTTAGTCATAGGCTTGGTAAACGGGTCGGCAAGATTTAATTTAGAACTTATATATTCGAGGTTAAACTTCCCCTCGTCAAACCAGTCTCTAATAAAAAACAATTTTATATTTACGTGTCGTGTATGGAAATTTTCTATTCTGGATTTAGTAAAACGAATGGCTGCCTGATTATCTGCATATAAAGTAGGTATATCAAAGTTATTATTTATAAGTTTTAAATTGGAGCACTCACATAAAATATTATAAAACCAATCCTGCTCCCTTACACAATCACACATAGAAATAAACTCTGATTCCATCGTTGATATAGTGACACCTTTTTGTTTATTTGTGCGCCACAAAACGGCAGCACGATCCAAAAATACCAACTGACCCCCCCATAGAAACGTAATCGTCTCTATTAGCGGCGAAGTCAGCGTCAGAGTAAGAAATTATTTTAATATCTGTGCAATTGAGATAGAGTTTATAATGACTGGTGTATTTAATGTAACCTAAAAGTTTAAGTAAGCCTTGCCAATGTTTAAAACCAGGATTTTGTTGGAACTGAAAAAATATATTTGTGGCATATGCAATATCAGGTCTTGTACGGTTTGCTAGAAAAGAAATACAACCTAAAAGATTCCTGTAAGGTAAATGAGATGCTTCTTCAATATCAGACTGAACGACTGGACAATCACTCTTAGAAAATTGTACACCTTTAACTATAGGCAAGGAAGAGACAGGTATCCGATGGTTTTGAAACCTCTCATTAACTTCGGCAATATATTGACCCTGATGGATCAAAACCCCAGTATCCGTGTACTCGAATTCCACACCTAAAAGCTTACGAGTGGTACCCAAAATTTTTAAGTCAAATTTAGACTGTAAAAGGTCTAAAATGTTATTTGCCTGTGATTCAGTCCTAGAAAAAATAACTATGTCATCTACATAAACCAATAAAACGGAAAAATCAAAATATGAATATGCACAATTACAATTTTCAAATTTATTAAAACCAAGTTCCAACAATACTTTATTTAACTCATAAAACCATAACCTACCAGATTGATGCAGCCCGTACAATGCTCTGTCTAATTTACACACCCAATCCTCTTTGCCTTTTTCAGCAAATCCAGTTGGTTGATTCATGTAAATTTCCTCGTTCAGAGGAGCGTATAAGTAAGCGCATTTTACGTCACATTGTACGTTAAACCACCCGCAGTATGAGACCAGCAAAGAAAAGAAAAACCTTACAACAGAAAAATTTATGACAGGTGAGAATGTTTCATCATATGATTCTCCCTGGACCTGGTTGAAACCTTGTGCGACTAACCTTGCCTTATACCTAACTATGGTACCAGACTCGTCACGCTTGACTGTATAAACCCAGCGGTTTCCTAACACAGATTTATTCACAGGAAGTTTCACAAGATGCCAAACACCTCTAGTAGTCATACAATTCAATTCTTCAAGCATAGCCTCATGCCACTTATCAAACTGTTTAGATTTTTGAGCCTGCTTATACGTTCGCGGGACCACCACATCTAGTCAGCTAGTAGTGCTGGACGCGGAAGGTATAATGCTAGGATTAACAACACCAGAAAAAGTATTAAATTTAGAAAAATCAAAGTCATTAGAATTAAAAATTAAACCATTATCATTACAAAATTTCTCGACTTCCTTTGGAGTTCGTTGACATGACCTTTTGCCTTCACCATCAGGGTAGTAGTAAATGTCGATCTTCTTTCCTTTTGGCCTAGGCACAACCTTTCTGTACCAAATCGGATTAGTCTTCCAGCTGGGAGATGAAGCTTGAGGAGGAGCAGGAATAACAGGAGAAGCAGGAGTGGCAGGGAGGACGGTTGGAACAACATCTTCAGTCTCGCAGGGCAAGACACCAGAGGGTCCAGGCTCCGGATCCGTATGACACCGATCAACGGGCCATGGCTGCTCCTCTGGGACAAGTACCAACTCAAAAGAAGAGTCGCCCATCACCGCTCCACTGCGTGACACATCACTGCTCTCAACAAAAGAAACATTTATCGTCTCAACAATCTTCTTGTCCTCTTCCAACCAGATCCTGTATCCACGGGTACGTAAGACATATCCAACGAGGACACCACGTTTAGACTTAGCATCTAATTTGTTCTTGCGCCTGACCTTAGGAACACCGACGTAAGCCAAAGTGCCAAATGGCCTTAAATGTCTTACTGAAGGCTCATTACCAGAATATAGTTCAAGAGGTGTTTTAGAGTTTCTACCATGACAAATCCTGTTCCATGTGTATGTAAAATGCATGCATGCTTCAGGCCAAAAATCGTCAGACAAGCCACTAGATTTAAGCATTGCCCGAACACAATTCATTATTGCATAGCTGCCAACCTTTGAGAATCAAAATTAGGGAGATTTTGTATGCGACATAGTTTATGCAATAAATAGAACATTAATAGCACAGTAATTGTGGGAAAGAGAAGGAGCAAATAAAAGGGAAATTTTGCAGTATCCAGAGGCTTGCTTCTTATTGCAAATAATGAGAAAAAATAAACAAAACATACTGAATTTAAAATACTACTTGATTATGTTAAATTCTAACTATACGGAATTTATATAATATATATACATACACTAACTAAAAAATCTAGTCTTCATCCCCCCCCCCCCATATTTACACATATGGGATGGATATGAAATATAAATATTTAATTGAGGAAAAATATATAGCTTCATTAACTTCAGCAATAAAGTCTAAAAATAATTACATACATGAGAAATATTGAGCACCTCCATTGCTTTATTGTTTTTAGAATTGATCACTATCCGGAGATGGGGGAAAGTGGAGGGGGATAAAAAAAAAAATTACAGAGTAAGAAATATTATACTTTTTCAATTCTACTTCTAGAATCTATGAAAGCAAGTTTAAAATTCATTTATGTTGCAGATGGATAAAGATTGGGAGACAAGACTTCTGCAGAACATTTGATTGCAGATTGTTATTTGAAAATAAAGGGGGGGGGGGGTAAATAATAACTACATGAGCAAGAAATATTTAACAATTCTAATTCTTTATAGGTTCTAGAATCTCATAAAGCAAGTTTGAAATAAATATTGACATTTATCTTGTGGATGGAGGAAGATTGGGAATTGGGAGCTTTTGTAGAACATTCGATTGCCGATTGGTCCATGGGGTTTCTTTTTATAAAACGAATGATATCCGCGACTTTTTTCAAAATGGAAGATATAAATCCGCGGAATTACGCGAATTAGACAAAAAAAAAAAAAAAAAAATGTGTATTTCCGGTAAAAATCACATGCTTAAAGTGGCAGCACGGTGAAGAGAAGAGGGGGGGGGGGACGAAAATTTTGAAAAATTCGGGAGATATTAATGTTTTTCGGGAGTTCGGGAGATTGCCTCAAAATTCGGGAGCCTCCCGAATTTTTCGGGAGGGTTGGCAGCTATGTTATTGTCTGGTTAAACCTCTCACAAACCCCATTTTCCTCTGGTGTATAGGCATTAGTCAACTCATGTTTTACCCCATTTTCTCTACAAAAAGCCTTAAACAGTTCATTATCAAATTCTCTGCCATTATCCGTTCTCAAAGCTTTCAACTTGGTCCCTAGAAATCTTTCTGCTCGTAGAACGTGTCTTTTAAAGACTTCGAAACACATAGATTTCTCCTGGAGGGGGTAAACAGAAGTTTTACCTGAAAAATCGTCTATAATAGACACAAAAAAACGTTCACCCTTCTTTCCAGAAATTTTAACAGGACCCCAAGTATCAAGAAAAATTCTATCTAATGGCTTTTTAGATGAAGAAGAACCAAGAGGCTTGAAAGAGACACGATTTTGCTTACTCAAATGACAGGGATCACAAAAAAAATTAACAGATTTTAAATGAGGAAGACCCTTAACTGCAGAATTACGAATAGTATTATAAATTAAATCAGGACTAATGTGATCAAAACGCAAGTGCCATGTATCTATATCTTTAATATTGGCAGTTTTAATTACTGGTGAAGCTGAAATTTCAGCATTAAAATTTAGATCAACATTAGTTTTGGAATTCTGCCCCCCATTCATTTTAACATTATGATTATTTTTTATGATTTTTGGAAAAGTATAATAAATCCCGTCATAGAGCTTAGCAGAAAAAAGAAACTTGCCATATTTATCGACCACATTTAGTTTACCAGCCTTTCCAGTAAATTTAGCACCGCCCTGGTCGAATCTAGAACCGCTTAACAAATTTTTTCTTAAATTTGGTGAGAAAAGGACATTCCAAAGTTTTATAATAACACCATTAAAATCTAATTCAACTTCCCCTTTTCCAGTAATGGGGAAAGTAACCCCGTCAACAGCCACGTGCAACTCATCACCAGAAATTTCGGTGAAATTACAAAAAGAAGATTTATCTTTGCAGAAGTGGAGAGAGGCGGCGGTATCGAAAGCCCAGCTGCCTTCTCTATTAAAACCACTTAAATTAGCTTCAGCAATATAATTCTGAGCTTTAAAACCTTTATTTTTATGGGGGGGGGGGGGGGGAGTTTTATCACGTTTTGGCTGTTGAGCGGAGTCACCTTTTTTTACAAAATTATCTTTAAATGTATTAGCTCTAGCAGATTTATCATTACTTAACTTTACCCGACAATCTTTACTGATATGACCCTTTTTTCCACATCGCCAGCAAGTAAAAACAGGCCTTTTCTTAAACTTGACACTCTGGGCTTCAATATTACAATCAACCCTAGATTTATCAAGATTTCTGAGCTGGAGACGAGTCTCCTCAGCACAAAGTTCAGTTACAATATTTTTAAACTCAAAATCTTTATCAGGCCACCTTAAAATTTGCTGGACGATTTGGTCAAACTTATCAGGCAAAAAACGTAAAATCTGAAAACACAAATACTCGTCATTTATAGGTTTACCAATAGATTTTAATTGATCTGCTATTTTTGAAATTTTTGCTGCATAAATTGCCATAGATTCGCCAGGGTAAAAAAACCAGGACATTAATTCAGAATATAACTTCATATGGTGACTTCTACTGTCTGGTTGGAAATTGACTTTGAGGATTTCCCAAGCTTTAGCGGGATCATCACATTCGCTAATTAAACTCCGATATTCTGGTTCGATATTTAAATAGATTAAGGACATAGCAGCATTCTGCCTTCTCTTAAAATCTTTTATAGACTCAACAGTGACCGTATCACTCTTTACAGGTTGCTTTTCGATACCAGTTACGATATCGTAGGCATTTTTTTCCATTAAAAGGAACTTCATGTCTCCTTTCCAACCAGAGTAATTATGAGAATTAAGTTTAACTATTTGAGGCACTAAATTATACGCCATGATTAAACAATTTAAATAGACCACAAAAGAAACAAATTGAATCCACTGAGTCTACAAAAAAAAAACTAGTCAAAAAGAACTTTATTTAAACTGGGCCCATAACCCAGATTGTTAGACACTTTAAGGTCTATCTTAAACAAAATTATATTAAGCAGATAAAAAACTGCAATAGAATTATTTAAGTTTAGAGGATTTCAATTTGACTAGCATGTAAAAGTTTTAGACTCAGTAAATACAAAAGTATTTGAAACGAAAATAAATTTATTCATGAAGATATAATAAATTCAAAACAATTATAACAATAACTATGAAAAAGATTTAATATAAATATATAACAAAATTTCAAAATTCAATATAACAAGATTAATTCTCAAAACGAAACTATATTACCTTTTTTACAATATATTATCATTACTTGATGTCACAAGAAGATAGATAGATTTTAGCACATCATTCAAATCCATTTACTTGATCGCCATATGACCAATGTGGGAGAATGGATGGAAAACACTACGTCACATAGTCATAAGCATTTCAAGATATTATAGAAGAGTGCCTAATCACACATCACGTAAATTATTGAAGAAAAAACACAAACACTTGATGATAACACTTATTGATGCATATTGAAGATTGCGGTCGCCCGATGACCAGCGAATACCATTGAGTTTTGAAGAACAAAGTCAGCTAAACGATCCCAAATTTCATGGTCGCCGAATGACCACGATATTCCAATGATCAGAAGAAAGCAAAGTTCAAGCATTATAAAAAAGGTTCTCATGAAATTCATCCATTTAAGCTTATGAAGAAATTATTAAAAAGATTTTAAACTTAACGAAGGTAAACAATCTTAACATCATCAAACTATTCAAACTTTAACAACAACAATTTAACAAAACGATTTACTTTAATTATTTAAATTTTGAGTTCAGCATAAAACATGAGCATTCTACAACATATTCCTAGCTCAGAACAGCTGCCAGCAGCTATTCAACAGAGCTGGAACTCAAAGTCACAACTAGTTGAAGCTCATCGAAACTAGAACTGAAACTAAGCTGAGACCCAACTGAAACTCAACTGAAACTAACGTATCTCCAAACATCACGGCATTATATACTCTCTAAACAAGTTGATCTGCATAACAACATTGACCGCTGCGCCACGACACCCGGTGGAGAAAAATGAAACATAATTAAAAATGATAATTCCCAAGAAGTGGCAACAGCACAAATAGGAAAGATTATGCAGACTGGAAATGGCAACGCCGATATAGTAAACAGAGTAACGATGTTTGAAAAGATAGATGCAAAGTAAATTTTAAATATCAAAAGGATTTAACAAATAAATAAAGGTAAGTTTAAATACTTTCTTAAGATGAAAATAAGTAAATTCAAAAGTTCCTTAATTTTAATATGAGGACATTGATATGGATATCAGAATATCAAATTATTCGGCTACTATTCGGCTAGTTGGAACATATAAAAATTCAATTTTTTTAAACATTTGAAAAAATTCTGCCATTTTTAATTATCATTAAATTAAAGATTTTTTTTTTTTAATCTTAAAAAACAGATTATATTTAAATGAATACAATTGTTTCATATAGTTTCAAGTAACTTTAAAGAAAATCCTAAGCTACATTAATCATAACAATTAATAATATCTAACAAAAGTTGTCTGTATCAATAACTGTAAAATGATATTGTTAAATAAGTGTGGAAACATTAAGTACAAACATGAGAGTAAATAAACACAACATACCTGTTAAGAGGACAGAGGAAGACTGAACTTTATTCAATAGCAATTATGGCAATACAACAACACAGTGATGGTGCCATCTATTGGCTAATACTGAATTTAAAACTTATTTTTACACTCCCACTAAAGTTTTAAATTATGCACAATATGAAATTATTAATGTCCAATAAAAGTCAAATAAGTATTACATGACAAAAGTTAAAGTTTTACACCCATTGCTTGAGCCTTGGAACATTTTTAGTTAAACAGTCTGCAATCATATTAGCAGTTGGCACACTTTTTATGACATGTCCAATTTGAACAGCTTCTCGTACAAAGTGATGTTGTATATCGATGTGCTTTGTACGAGCATGGTACATACTATTCTTGCTTAAATTAATCGCACTATTATTGTCACAATATATAGACACAGATTTTGCTTGTGTCAGTTGAAGTTCTTTGACAATTTTATTTATCCATATAGCTTCCTTAGCTGCAGCAGAAAGAGCCATATATTCTGCTTCGGTTGTACTAGTTGCAACTGTTGGTTGACGTTTACTACACCATGATACAGCTCCACCTCCAATCAGGAAGACATATCCTGTTGTTGATCTACGGTCTCCAATGTCTCCACCATAATTCGCATCACAGTAGCCGATGATTTCATCACTACAATCTCTGGAGAAATTAAGTGACATCTCTGTAGATCCTTTAAGATAGCGCATAATTCTCTTTGCAGCTACCCAATGACCTTTCGAAGGATTGTTGCAAAACTGGCACAATAAATTCACTGCAAAAGCTATATCAGGTCTTGTGGCTTGTGCTGCGTACAGTAAGCTTCCAATAGCCTTTTGATAGAGTATTTTTGAAACAGAATCTTCCCCGAATCCATTATTAAACAAATTACATTTTGTTAAAATTTTGTTATGATCAAGAGGAGTTGTGACAGGGTTTGACTCTACCATGTTGTACTTATGAAGCATAGTTTCCACATATTGGGATTGATTTAGGCTAATGGACCCTTTTTGCCTATCACGTTCTATTTTAATACCTAGGCAATAACTTGCCATTCCCAAATCTTTCATTTCAAATCGTTTTTTAAGTTTTTCCTTTAGACAATTTTTGTGCTTTATGGAACTGCTAAATATTAAGATGTCGTCAACATATATTGTTACAATGACTATATCTTTATCCTCATTAATTTTAATAAATACACAACTATCAAAGGTACTTTTTGCTTTAACCCTAATTGAACTAGGAAATTTTCCAGTGTTTGATACCAAAGTCTGCCACTTTGTTTTAAACCATCTAATGCTTTATTAAGCTTAAGTACTTTCCCCTCCAAGTTCTCCTGGTAATATTCTTTAAAACCATCTGGTATTTTAATATAAATTTCCTCACTTAATGTTCCTTGTACAAAAGCCATTACTGCATCCATTTGGTCAATTTCCCAGTTATATATAGCGGCATAAGCCATCAAAATTCTTAATGTGACATATCGAACTACAGGTGCAAATGTTTCATTGTAGTCTATCCCCTCAACCTGAGAGAAACCTTTTGCCACTAAACGAGTTTTGTACCTTTCAATTTCCCCTTTAGCATTATGCTTTACTTTAAACACCCATTTGCAATATACAACATTTTTATTTTTAGGCTTATATACTATTTCCCAAGTTTTATTTTTAATATGACCAAGTATTGTTTCTGATATAGAATCTTTCCAGTGAGTTGCATCAGGACCATTTAATGCCTCATCAATTGTTTTTGGTTCACAGTAAAAATCATTTGTTACTGCTGCTAACGCTTTTGCTAAACACATGCGATCTAAATTTGGCATCTGCAAATCTGGCATACCATCCATGTTAAATTCCCGATACCGATTCGGGAGTCTATTAGTTCTATTTGGATGAGTTAATATTGGTGGACTATCAATTAAATTATTGTTACTTGAAGTACTATCAGTATCATGATCGTTAGCAGTGTCAGTATTTTCTAATGAGTTGCTTTCTAAATTATCAACTATACCTTCTGCTTGATCATTTAAATTCTCATCTTCAATGTCTGAAAATGTAATTATGCTCCCACTGAATGAGGCATCACTGTTAAATTTTGAATTTTTATTAACTGTTTCACAATACATTTGATCTTCCAAAAAATATACATCTCGTGCACTTATGATTTCATAAGTAATTGGATCAATTAACCGATAGCCTTTCTTATTATGACAATACCCAATAAACATCATTTCTTTTGCCTTTATATCCCATTTAGAACGTTTTTGTTTTGGAATATGAATAAATGCACGACACCCAAAAACCCTTAGATATTCCAAATTCGGCTTATCCCCACTCCATTTCTCATAAGGAGTCATACCTGGAACTGCAATTGTTGGAGAAATATTCTTACAGTGATTTGCAGTTTGAATAGCTTCTGCCCAATATTTTTGATCAAGGTGAGCATCTGCTAAAATTGATCTTGCCCGTTCAACAAGAGTTCTATTATTACGTTCTGCTACACCCATTTGTTCAGGTGTGTATGGAATGGATTTTTGATGTTCGATCCCTAATGAAGTTAAATATTCACTCATAACAGAACTTACGTATTCTTTTGCATTGTCAGAGCACAGAATTTTGATTGGTTTACCAGTTTGCTTTTCAGCATACATTTGAAACACTTTGAATTTTTCAAAAACTTCAGATTTATGCTTTAAAAAATAAACAAAAGTCATACGTGACAAATCATCAATAAAAGAAATAAAATAATGAGAACCACCAATTGATGTGACATTCATTGGTCCACATATATCACTATGTACAATTCCTAACAATTCTTTTGCTCTTTTAGCTTTACCCTTAGGAAAAGGTTGCCTATGTATTTTACCCTTAATACATGAAATACAATTTAACAATTTTCCATTAAAAGTGAAACTCTCAACCATATCATTTAGTCTTGCCATTCCTCCTTGACTTAAGTGACCTATCCTTTTATGCAATAATTCATTTCAAGTATTTTGGGAAGAAATTAAGGCCAACTCAGTACACAAATCAAGAGAGTACAAATTGTCACCAATGCCTGTTCCACTAGCAACTAACTGTTTACCTTTATAAACAAAACATCTTTCTCCCGTGAAGGTGCTAACCATTCCAAAATTTTTATTCAGATATTTAATTGATAATAAATTAGCTGTTAATTTTGGCACATGCAAAACATTATTGAAAGTACAAAACATGTACTTTCACCCCATTTCTATTTAAAAGAAATTTTACACTGCCCTTACCTTCAATTACAGAACTTCCTGTTTTAATTTCTTGAATGCTAGGTTTTTGATAATTTTTCAGTAATTCTTTATAAGGAGTCATGTGATAAGAAGCACAAGAATCCATGAACCGAATCTGGGGATTCGGATTTGATTTTGTTATGTATACATCTGCTACATAAGCTTCTTCCCTTTTTGAATGTTTTGCCCCGTTACTAGACTTTTTACTGAATTGATTTTCACTATATCCAGTCTTTTGTTGAGATAATTTTGTGCAATTAGAACTTTTATGTCCAAATAAATTGCATTTAAAGCATTTTCCTTTAAAAGCAAAATTTTTCTTACTTTTAAATTTTTCATTAACAAAAGCATGTTCCTTAAAGTCATCTGTTTGAGGTTTAATATCTTCGGCTAATAAACGAGTTTTAACATTATCAACTGTTATTTCCTCACCACAATTTTTTAATGCCATAATAAGTGGTTCAAATCTGTCAAGTAAATTTGCTAAAATTATTCCTGCAATTAATTCCTCATCAGGTTTAACACCAGTTGTTTTTAGCTGTTGATAAGCTGAAATAGCCCTACGTAAATAATCAGACATTTTTACAGTCAACATAGCGAGTATTAACTAATTCTTTAATTATTGAAACCTTTCTAGTTATTCCCTTATCTTTATATGTTTCAGCCAATACTTTCCATGCTTCTTTCCCACAACTTAATTCTCTAATATCATTAAAGATATTCTCACTAACACCTTCTACTATATAGGACAAGGCTTTGGTATCTTCTGTTGGATCTTCCTTAGTACCTTCTACATAATCCCATAAATCTTTTCTAATAAGGTGCATTTTCATAGAAAATTTCCAATTCATATAGTTAACTCTACCAGTTAATTGGGTATGAGCATGCCTTCTCCTGCAGGCATGTTTAATCTGATCAGGCAAATTAGCCAAGAAATTCAATTTGAAATTAATTTTAATAAACTTTCTATTAAAAAGTAATTTATTTTAAAATAAATTGACCAATTTTATTTAATTAGAAAAATATAGTAACCATTAATTAAGATTCACAAATTAGTAAGTTTACTAACATTCACTACTAGGCCTACTCTTAGGCCTAACTAAATATGTAACCAAAGAACTTAAGTTTTTATGTAATCAAATTCAAGTATTTCAATTCCAAAAAATATACTTGTAGAATTAAATTCATGTGATCAACATTTAAGTATTTTAATTCTAAAAATTTACCTATAGAATCAAATAAACTTAAAAGATCTTAACTTAATATTTTCATCTTTATTTATCTCATATTTGGGTCTGGGCCCATAACCTGTTAAATAAATGTGGAAACATTAAGTACAAACATGAGAGTAAATAAACACAACATACCTGTTAAGAGGACAGAGCTTTATTCAGTAGAAATTATGGCAATACAACAACACAGTGGTGGTGCCATCTATTGGCTAATACTGAATTTAAAACTTATTTTTACAGATATGTTTCTGAAATTGAATTATGAAAGAACGTACATAATTCACATGATGTTAATGATACCATCTAGGAAACTTCAAGAGATGAAACAAAGATCAGATACAAATCTGGCAAGATAAATGATCTTTTAGACAATCGTCTAAAAGAACATATGAATTACGTCCGCAAACAAGAAACCAATAAATCGGCTATTTCTAAACATTGCTGGGAGGAAAATCATAATTTTAAATTTAATTCAGCTAAAATAATTTGCAGACCTAAATCCATTCATGAACTCGATTTCTTTGAAGCTTTTCATATTTATAAAAATTTTAAAAACCTTGTAAATTGTGATTTCGCTGTTCCCTATTTGTCCGATTGTTGGAAATTTTACATTCAGTCCACATTTCCTTAATTTTTCTACTGTTTACACAGCTACACATTCCTTAATTCCTATTGGCCACACTCCCCACCTCTTCCGTAATCCTATTGGTTGAACTAAATCCGGTCCCTCTCCTATATATAAGAGCACTTCTCCAGATTCAGAATTCTTTTTGCACTGAAGACGGTACGCTTTAGGCTACCGAAACAGCTGTATGCACCTTAATAATTTTTCTTTGGCGTTTCTGACGTAGTAGTTTATTCCTGTTTTAATATTCCAACGCCAAGTCTCCTACTATTAAATGACACAAGTCATAAATTAGCAGTTTTGAACTTGTCATTGAAAAATGCATATGAAGTGCCCCCAACATGCACGAAAAGCATCACATCTCTATCTCACAATTTATTCACATGAGAGTGAGAAGCATTTACATCAGTTTTAATATAGGTTATTCAGTACGTTGTTACTTTTAAATTCGTTTTTCTCAAATGCAGCATTTCTGTTTTTTTTTTCCCTCTTTAGTGGGCGCAACAAGATATTGTTATTAAGAAGCCTAACAGTTAATAAATTTCTTTGACTAGGAATTCAGCATTACACCACTACTTATGTTTAGTAATATAATATTTTCCTACATTTATATAAACCATTGTTTCTCAATATTAGTTTTATATATATATATATATATATATACACATATATATATATATATTTTTTTCATAATTAAAAAAACAATATATTACTCAATGTAAATGGTATTACTGAAAAAATTCGCAAAAAATTAGCTGATTGACACTTGACAATAAGAGTAAATCAACCAGCCGAATATTTGGTATTCGACCGAATAGTAACTGATAGACACTTTAAGGCCAGTCTTAAATAAATATATATTAAGCAGATAAATGCTGCAGTAGAATTATTTAAGTTTAGAGGATTTTTGATTGAACTAATTTGACTAGTATGTAAAAAGTGTTAGACTCAGTAAATAGAAAAAGATTTAAAACGAAAAAGATTTATTCATGAGAATATAATAAATTCAAAACAATTATAACAATAACTAGAAAACGATTTAATATAAATGTATAACAATTTGTAAATCCAATATAACAAAGTTATCTTCAATAACCTCTCCATTAATACATTTACGCTGGTAGTTGATACATGATGAATAAAGTCTTTGGCATATCAATTAAGTTCATTTACATGGTCGCCACATGACCAATGAGGAAAGATAGATGACAAAAATATCACATCACATTGACATAGGCATTTTACCACTTAATGAAGAACAATCAATCACACACCATGTAACGTAGATGGCACATTGAAGAAAAACCTTAAAACGAAACTTATTGAAGATCGCGGTCGCCCAATGACCAGCGAACACCATTGAATTGAAGGAAAAACAAAGTCAAGAACTCGATCCCAAACTTCATGGTCGCCGCATGACCAATGAATAAAACAAATAGAAGGACCTCGGTTAAACTTAACTTTTTAGTAGAAGATTAAAGTCAATTCATGGTCGCCGCATGACCAACATATTTCATAATGATCAGGAAATAACAAAGTTAAAAAAAACTTGCCGTTATAAAAGTCCTCAAGAAGACTATCCATTTAAATTTTTAAAGAAATTATTGCAGATTAAAAAGATTTTAAACTTAACTTGAGTAAACACTTATTAACATCATAAAAAACAAACTTAACAACAAAAGTCAACAATCGATTTACTTAAGATTTTAATTTTGAGTTCAGCATATAAAAAACGTGAGCAGCTTACGATGTATCCATTATCTAGAACAGCTGCTGAGCTGCTACTCAACTGAGCTGGCCAAGCTAAAACTAGCTGAAAGTATATCTGAAGTAAACTGAAGTATCTTCAAACATCACGGCATTATATACTACCCAACACCAGTCAATCTACATAACGACATTGACTGCTGCGCCACGACATCCAGTGGTGAAAACCAAAACATAATTTAAAATGACAATTTCCAAGGAGTGGCAACAGCACAAATAGAAAATATTATGCAGACTGGAAATGGCAACGCCGATATAGTAAACAGAATAACGATAATAAATATAAAATAAACCTATCTTTACTTCGTAGTCGTTCTGAGATCTTTCAGCGCCGGGCACCCGGGCCTCTTCGGAGAACGTTAACACTGTGATGGAGTCTTGGGTCTCTGGCTGTTTCCTTGTTGATCTTTCAACAGGTGGTTCCATGCCCTATTTGGGGCCACTGCGCCGCTTTCGTTACACGTGTCGTCATTGGTGGATATTTCGATGGATTCGCGATACATGGCGTATTGATAGTTATTGTAATCGGATAGTTTAATGGTTTTATCGAATTCTATTTTGATATCGTTTTCGTTATATGTTTTGGCTAAGGCTGTGTTGGATTTTCCAGTTTTGATGTCATGTTTATGTTCTTTAACTCTGGTTTTTATTTTTCTTTTGGTGACGCCAATGTAGGAACCGGGTTTATTGTTTTTATCTGTATACGGAATTTTATATATACCTGCGGTTTCGAGTGGGGGGATGGGATCTTTGTCACTACGGATTAGTTGATAAATATTCTTATTTGGTTTTATAGGAATGTTTATATTGTATTTACTGGCGATGTTTTTTATTTTATTTGCGGCTCCGCGATCGAAAGGGATGGATGAAGTGAATTTAACGGGTTGTTTTTGATAATTCGGTATATGGTCTAGTTTTTTGAGTCTATTTTTAATTAATTTATTTACGATTTTATTCGGGTATCCTGCTTTTCTTGTTAGATATTTAATGAAATCAAATTCTTCTTCTAGGTCTTTAGGTTCGTTGCAGATCAAAATGGCGCGATTGATGTAAGATTGGATAGCGTTTGTTTTGTATCTGAAGGGTGTTTTACTTTTAAAATGGATAATTTCATTACTATTGGTTGGTTTTCTGTAGACAGTGGTTTTAAACTTATTTTTAATCCGGGTTATTGTGACATCAAGAAAATTTAGTTTGGATTCTTTCTCTTCTTCGTATGTGAATTGGATGCTTTTATCGTAGTTATTGATATCGTTAAGGATTTCATTGACATCGGTTTTCTTATTAATTATGGCAAAAACGTCGTCGACGTAGTGATACCAGTACAAAATGTCGTTTTTTAAATTTCTTATTATTTGATTTTCTAGTTTTCTTAATTTAAATTCTGCTATGAAGCCTGATATAGGTGACCCCATGGGCACGCCAGTGGCCCCAAATAGGGCATGGAACCACCTGTTGAAAGATCAACAAGGAAACAGCCAGAGACACAAGACTCCATCACAGTGTTAACGTTCTCCGAAGAGGCCCGGGTGCCCGGCGCTGAAAGATCTCAGAACTACTACGAAGTAAAGATAGGTTTATTTTATATTTATTATGTGTTAGTATAACTCCGTTTTTCTTAATTACTTAAAAGAATAACGATGTTTGTAAGATGAAAGCAAAGTGAATTTAAATATGAAAAAGAAGTTAAATAAATAGAAAATGGTAAGTTTTAAATACTTTCTTAAAGAAAAATAAGTAAATTCAGATGTTTTTATTTAATATGAGGACATTGATGGCTATCAGTAACTATTTGGTTTGAGGGATATTCGGTATTTGGCCATAACTGCTATTCGGTGCATCCCTAATAATGACGAAAATTGACGACCAATCAAACGTGTGGATGCCTCACATATAAATGCATCACATCTCATAAAGTTAATAATCTCCACAAAAAAAAAAAAAATATATCAGAGGGTGTAACATGGAAAACGAGAAAGAACATATAAGACATTGTTTGTAATACGAGTTCGATAAAAAGTATACGGCAGCAGCAGCATGTTGCAATGTTTGTCAAGTTTATGGAGAGGATGCAATAGACGAAGGCACATGTTGTAGATGGTTTCATAAATTTAGGGAAGGAGACAGAAGCTGCCAATATCAGGCTAAAAGTGAACAGCCACCACACGTTGGAGATGACGATATTGACCAAGCCATAAGGAACAACTCTAACCCAACTGTGCAAGAATTAGCAGAATCTTCAACATGCACCGGACAACGGTCGAGAGATGGCTGGTTAAGTTGGGTTTTATGAGAAAATAACCTTATAGCTAATCAACGGGATGACTGATTCACCACCTGTGTTTCCTAGCTTTCCCGGTACAAAAATGACTCATTCTTGACACGAATTGTGACAGATAATGAGAAGTGGGTTATGTACAGTAACGTAAAGCGTCATAGAACTGTGTGTCGCCCTTTTGATCCGCTTGCATCGACTTCGAAATCTGAATTTCATCCCAAGAAGGTGTTATTGAGTGTGTGGTGGGATATGCAGGGAATAATTCACTGGTAGGTCATGCCACTCTACCAAACTAACAATGTTGCCTTCTACTGTCTACAGTTAGACAGGTTGCATTCAAATTTGGTAGCAAAGCGGCCAGATCTCATGAACCGTCACGCATTATCCTTCATCACCAGGGTTGCTACTCATATCAGGAGAAAAAATTCCCTGAGTCTTCCCTGTCACTTTTAGAAGTAAAATAGATGACACGCAATCATGCAGCATTAGAATCTAACATGTTTACAAGTCAATTGAACATATTTAGGGTATATTAATTCTATTAACTTACTATAGTTGGGGAAAAAACCATAATTGATACATTATGAAGCGCTAAAATTTTTTTAAATATTTTATTACGAAAAAACTTTCTAAGGTTTTTCCGAAAAATTTCAAAATTCCCTGAATTTTCCCTGTTTTTGCAATAAATTTTGAAATTCCCTGAGTTTTCCCTGTTTTTCAATAGATTTCAAATTCCCTGAGTTTTCCAGGTTTTCCCGGTACCGTAGCAACCCTGATCACGATAATGCCAGGCTACATGCTGCTGTCATCACTTGCCAAAAGTTACTGGGATTTGGTTGGGAGGTTTTACACCACCCTCTCTATTCTCCTGACTTGGCACCAACTGACTATCACCTATTTTGTGCGTTGAACAATTCCTTCAGTCAGAAAATCTTTGGTGAGCTTGATGCTGTGAAAATTGCCATCCAAGACTTTTTTTACTCGAAACCGCCGGAATTTTACCGCCATGGGATTCATCTCCTACCAGAAAGATGGCAAGAGGTCATAGATAGCAATGGGGATTATGCACAATAATAGGTACTGTTCATTTTGCGTTTATCTGCTCTTCTTCAGGGGTAATAATAACGGGTAGAACTTCTGCACTCACCCAATACAATATGTTAAAACATATAGCAGATGTAATATCATGATATAATATTACTCTAATACATTAAAAATCTTTTTATTTTTAAAATATTTTTTATACATGTGCAGATTTACTTACAATAATACTTATTAATGGATGAAAGTCTGCAAAACTGAAAACTGTGCTTTGCACATTTTTAATTTAACTCTATATAGAGCCCAGTGGCAGAAAGTTTTGTAGCTGTCTGCGACAGGCTTTTAAAATTTCATAATCTGTCTGCAAAATTTGCGTGTAATCAGGGGGTGAAAGTGGCTTACATGTTGTAAAATTTGTACCCTTTCCATGTTCATTCTTAAATTTAAATTTAAATTCATTTACTACTTAAATATAATTTAAATGATTTGTTTTATAATCTTTAAAGTTTAAATTATTAATTATGAAATATAGCGTTTAGTGCTATTGTCTATTTGATACTGCCATTGAGTTAAAGATAATTAAAATTAAAAACAAAAAGCTTAATGATAACTATTTTAGTTGAAAGTTATATTTCTAGCATGATTTGTTAAAATTAACTTTAAAGAAAATATGTTTAAGTCCTTTCACGGATTGTTTATTGTTTTATTGTGACCGAACACGTAGACGTTATAATTTTCAACTGCAGAGTCTTCTAGTTTCGCCCATAGATGGCGGCAGGCTCGTAGAATCATGTTGCTATGGTTACTTGTCACGTGTGGTAGGCGTTGCCGAGTGTACAGCATCGACTCTGTCGTTCAGACCGAAGTGGCTGTCACTTGAATCCGTTCACTTGTATAAAAGGAGGTAAGGAATATGTAATTGCTCTCTTATGTTTTTAATGCAGTTGATGGTTGCATCGACTAGCGTTTGCTAGCCAGGTCTTTTTCTGTTATGTTTAAGTTCAGCTCAAAGTCATGAGCTGTTATTTTAATTAAGTTATAAAGTATTTTATTTTTATAATGTTTGTAAATTACGTTTTGTGACTTGAAGTTTTCGACGATACTTTTTGAGTATCTAGTTATGTCACAAAGTAAACATCGTTTTCTCTTTAAGCTATATTAATCTTCGTGGCAGTATTTTAAAAGTCTTGAACCTTTCGTCAGCAAGTTTTCTATTTAACTATCGTTTATATTTATTTAATGTTACTCATTATATTATTTCAAGTTTAATAAACAGTTTTGTTTAAACATTTGTCTTTAATGAATGCTGCACACATTTATCATTTTATAATTTATTAGAGCTGAGCAACTATTGCATATTTCACTGCTAATTAATGTATGTGACAAATAATTTTTTCACATCATTACACTCAAAAAGCCTGAAAGCTGATAGGGACGGGAAGGGGGGGGGGCTTAACATCAGTGGTGATCTCGTGCAACAATACACGAATACAATTTTACTACAAAACACTATAGTATAAACAACTGTATTCATTTAATTCATCTCATTCAATTAAATATTTTATAGCAATGTTTGACACAACACAATATAAATAACTATAAACAATAAAAGTATTAGTTTTAGTTTTGATACAGAAATTTGTATAAGTGAATTGTTATCCGAAAGTTATGGACAAATTTTTTTCTCAGTGCAGACAAAAACTGTCTGCAAGCCGTTTTTCTGTGTCTGCGACTATGTCGCCATGTTTCTGCCACTGGGGAACAAAAGTATAAAAAAACCAAAATTTTATGCGAAGCACAGACATTAAAACAAAATTTAAGAATTCAGTTGGCAAAAGCATTATATTGCAAAAAGAAACAACTTCGTTATTTTAACTTATCAAAAAGACTGGTTATTTACAACAGAAATAAAAACAAAAACACTAACCAGGGCTCAAAAATTATATTGCCCGAGGCATGTAAAAATTCAGATTAGGCATGTACTTTTTCCAATGTTTTTATTAATATGCATTTGAATAAGATATTTGGGCATGTAAAAATTTTGAGATTTTTCAAGCCATGACACTAACGCTAACAAATTTTACATCAATGGCTCAGGAAACAACCACTTTAAAATGTTTAAAACACAATTTTAAAGATGCTTAATTCTGTAAGCCTTGATAAATTAATTTAAAAAATTTGAATGTTGTTTAACACACATAAATAGAGTAGAACAAACAATTTAAAACAAAATATATTACCAGGAGAATTATTTTCATTAATTTGTGTTAATAGATTATGCGATAATTGTCTCTTAAGTGCAGATATTTTCAACTCTAAGCTCTGTATTTTCTCTTTTTGAAGTTCATTTTCTTTTTTAATTGCCACATTTTCTTGTTTGAGAGTTTCATCTATTTTAGGAGGACACGTTACACTACTTTTTTCATGTTTGTGTGAACAAAATTTTCTTCTTTTACGTTGTGCATCTTTAAGTTGCTTTTGAAGCTCCATCTATAATAAAAGAAAGGACATAAAATGTACATAATTGGAATAATTTAATGAGAGACTATTTAAAGACTAAATCTACAGTATTACAGAATTTTTCACTCTCATCATTTAATTTATCAGACATTTAAGCCTTAGATTCAGCCTTTTTTATAGCTTAAGCCTTAGTCCTAAAAGTTTGTTTTAATTTTTGTTTTCTGCTTTGTGTAGGAATTCAGAGCGAGAAAGGCTCTGTGGTCAAAGAGAAAAAAGATATTTAATCTCAGCAAGTTTCTAAAATGAAAAAACTTGAGACATTTTTTTTTTTAAGTTTACTTTATCGACATACCAACATTTTTATCTTTAGATTCATGACTAATACATGTAACACAATGTGGAATTACATTTATATATGTCTCGGTAAACTATTACTGACACATTGTAGCCATAATGTCTCTCAAATAAAGAGTCCAGTTGATTGAATGCACTTTGAAACTAGGTTACAGTTTATTCCATATTACCAGGCAGATAAAGCATGCTGAGTACTTGAAAGCGGGCTGAGTAGCATCATTATATTGTAAGATCTTAATCGTTACGAGCAGACAATACCTAATCTCAGGGAAAAAAGGGAAAATTTGTTTCCACAATTACTCTTTACCTAATGTATTTTTTTTTTTTTTAATTCCGCTTTCACATCCATTAAAGTAGTAAAATTGATTTTTAATAATTTTTATGTTTTATTTTTAGTTAAAAAAAAAATGCGGATTTTCACAAATTGCATTTTTCTAATTTTTTAACCGTAAAATGAAATACTAAAAATTTAAAAAATCAATTTTTTGAAAATGAATACTAATTTGACGATTGTGATTTTTCTGAATGTGAAAAAAAAAAAAAAAAAAAAAACCATTAGGTAACGAGTAATTATGGTAAAAAATTTTCCCATTGAATAACATGGGCCATGGCTGTCGGCAAGGTTAGGTATTGCCTAGCGATGGAGATCTGCATCGTATGTTTAAAACCTCATGATGGAGACCTGCATCGCATGTTTAAAACCTCATATCTCTTTAAATAGCAACCTTTGCATTTTTTTTTTAATTTTAATTTTACCAAAATTGTTTTATCATTTCCCAAAGCAACTAGAATCTTTGACAGTTTATATCTTTATCTGTGACAATTTTCATTGTTGGCACGGGTACAATGAATTACGATTATTTATATAAAAAGTAATAAAAACATACAGGAAAAATTGTTTTTGGATAGAAATAAGGTAATGATGCAGAAATATGGTTGATTTCAAATGTCATTAAATTCATGCATTTAAGGGCTAAAATCGACTTTGATCCGGAGTCTGGTCTTGAGGAGACATTTAGGCAAGAACAAGTAAAAAGGCACCGATTTTCACATGCAGCTGTTTAATAATCCTCATTTTGGTACTAATCTAAACATTTCAGGTGCAGGGTTAGAAATAAGTGGTCGTTAGTCGCATTTTGCAACCAGTTTTTTCATTTTGATGCCTAGAATTCCAATCATAGGTGCCATATTTGACACCTGGATTTTTTCATCATCATACCTAATAATTTTCCCAATCCCATCAGACTGTAAACAAGTCTATTTCAGTCAATTGAACCTTATAAAAACTGATTTAAGAAATCATATCTTTATGAAAGTAGTTGACGATTTGTTAATGATTAAATTAAACAGCCCTAAATTGGAAGATTTCTGCCCAGAAAATGCTATTAAATTGTGGTGGAAATGATGTATCTTCTAGACGAAGAATGAATTTTTGATTTTAAATATGTACGTTTAATATTGTCAATGTAATTACATTCATTATATAAATATTTTTCATATAATCTTGCATATATTATTTACAAGTTGATGCTTTATTATTATTTTTTTTTAATATACATATTTAATTATAGATGGCACCTAGATTTTTCATTTTGATGCCCGAAAAATTTAATCCAGGCATCATTTTGATACCTAATTTCAAAATTCTTATTTCTAACACTGCTCAAGGGTCTGTCCAGACTTTTCGGACAGGGTCCTGTTTTTTGTAACATTGTGACAAACTCTACACGTATTTTGTGAATTTAAATTTTGTGTGAAAATAAAGTTCTTTTGAACTTTTCAGCTAGGGCCCTCCTGTTGTGAAATTGTGAAAAATGTAATTTTTCAAAATAAAATTATAATTAAAGTTTCATTTTAGACAATGACAGTTCATTTTTATAGAACTAAACTAAAAGAAATGCATAGAAGCCCTTAATAAATTAGAAATTGAATATCAGCTTTTCAGGGAAATACAGCAAAACATCTGATTTTTTATAGGCAGCCTGTTCATTCCGTGGAAGATTAGTTTTAAAAATGAAATAGACTTATCAAAGGTCTATTTTTTAGGATAAAATTTTGTGAAGGGTCCTTTAACGGACCCAGATTTTCCTCTGGACAGACCACTGCACCTCCTATACTTTTTCATTGGTTATTAACTTTATGATTAACAGTTTAGCTCAGACCCACAAATTCAGTGCCCAGTGGCAGAAAGCGTTGTAGCTGTCTGTGACAGGCTTTTAAAATTTCATAATCTGTCTGCAAAATTTGTGTGTAATGAGGAGTGAAAATAGTTTACACTCAAAAAGCTTGAAAGTAGGGATGAAACGGATATCCGGTAACTATCCGGTATCCGGCCTATCCGGCTGAGTTTTAAATATCCGGTGGGGTACCGGATATCAGCACACCGGATACGGATATCCGACAATTACAAGCCGGATATCCGAAGGAGAAAATTCAAGCTTAAACTCCCATCAGATGAAAATTTTGCGACAATTAAAAAATTTTTTTTAGATCATTTGTAGCTTGTAAAAGATTTTTTTTTTTTTTTTTTTTTAAGTTGGCTTCTGCGAAAATCGATTTTGGACTCATTAGCAAACAAATATAGCCAAAAGTAGCTTCAGGTCTAAGAAATATAGAAGCCCTATTTTAATTTTGTACAGAGTTAGCTAGGTTTTTTTTCCAGAGTGATCTATAACATTCCCCCTAATCTTCCCCATAACAATAAAAAGATCTGTTCATTGTTGTTCCTGAACAAATTATATTTATTCTCTGCAGTTGCAGTGTATATATAACTCTGTTTTCATGTCTTTTGCTAATATGTTGTTAGATTGTTTAGTAATATTGTTAGTCTTGGATGCTGAAGTTGTTAGATTGTTTCGAGAATGAGTCAAATAATGTGCATTTATTGACTAGAACCTGTTTATTTACAATCCAGTTTTTCATACATAATAAAGCTGTTGTTTTTGTGACCATATATTTATACTAGCAGAAACCTGGCATTACTTGCGCCTTCTATCTATTCGATTTGGATTTTTTAAAAAACCCTCCAATTTATATAAATTTGCATTTTTAATGGAATATCTTACTAAAGCACCTGAATTTAGAATTCCCTGTTGCGTTGCATAGATATATCACAAAAAATTAAAATTACTTCAAATAAAAGTACATATTTAAATTTTCAGAAAGTCTGCACTTTCATATTGTTCATAAGAAAAAAAAAAAAAAAAAAATCAGTTATTTAAAGTTTTTGATTTTGTACTGCAGAAAAACTTCACTTACTTAAGAATTTCAATAACTAATGTAAAATTTTCTTTCTTATCTGTACAGAATATAAAAATATAAGTTAAAAGTATAAATTCATTTTGAATTATTACTTTCTTCTATATTAAATAGAAGGAAGTATTGGATTAGTGAAAATTTTCAACTTCCAGTTTTCGGTGGATTTATGCATTTTGAGGGAACCAAAACACAATTTGACGATTTTTGGAAAATGTCTATCTGACAAAAATGTTGTTCAGTTCAAGAGTTAATGCACAGAATTTCATATAAATTTATACATAGTTGCATCTTATCAAAAAAAAAAGTGCCCATCAACTTTTGGTGCAAATCACTCAACAGATGGCGCTGCTATACTGTGATTTCTTCCATTTAAAGGAAGACTATATCTCAGCTTATGCTGTGTCTAATTAAAAAAAGTTATATCTCAGATTCATTCGTGTATAATTGCTAAAAATTTAATATAGGAAAGGGTCATTTATATAAAACATCATGTTGATTCAATTTTGGTGCATATTGGTCGATAGGTGGCTATATTATGTTGCAATTTACTCTGTGAATAAGAAGGTTAAATCTCAACATCTATAAAATTTAAGAGATAAACAAGATAAAATTAATATGAGAATAAAAGTTGGCTTAATTTGGGTGTATATCGACCAACAGGTGGCGCAGCTGTTCCTCACCTTCTGTGATTCTCCACATGGCTACATCTCAATTTTTTGATTAAAATTGCACTAGACTCAATATCTAAAATCTTTATTGTAAGCAGCTATGATTATGTTTCTTCTGCATGTTAAACAGCATGTAGTGTTGTTATATATAGAGAGATATAGAAGAAAGTTTTGTGATGGCCATAACATACTAGTTTGAAGCTTTTAATTAATTTTTTTTTCTTCTTTCTTTTTTGTTTTCTTATAAATGTCTCAAAAGAAAGTATTGGATTCATAAAAATTTTAAACTTCTGGCTTTTGATGGATTTACACATATTAAGAAGTCCAGAACCTGGTTTGACCAATTTTTAAAAAATTGGTGTGTGTGTGTGTGACAAAAATTCTGTTCAACTGTACCTCCGGAACTACTGCATACTATAATTACATATAAATTTATGTGTAGTTGCACCATGACATAAATCAGTGCCAAACAACTTTTGGTGCAAATGGCTCAACAGGTGGTGCTGCCATACTGCGATTTCTGCAACTTAGAGGAAGGCTATATCTCAGAAACTACTGCACAGAATTTCATATAAATATATATGTACATGTAACTTGGCATATATTAGTGCCTATCAAATTTTGGTGCCAATCGCTCTACAGGTGGTGCTGTTATACAGTGCTTTCTGCAATTTAGGGAAGGCTATATTTTAGGTTCTATTTCATGTAACTACACAAAACTTCCATGTTGGAAAGGCATTATGAGAAATTATGCTGGTTCAGTTTGGGTGCATGTTGGCCAGTAGGTGGCTCTGCAATACAGAAATTTCCCCCCAAAAGGGGAAGGCTATATCTCTTATTCTATTGTGTATAATTGCATAGAACTTGGTATGTGAGAGAACCAGCCATTGTGAAACACTATTGCGATTTATTTTAGGTGTATATTGGCCAACAGGTGGCAATACTACACTACAGTTTACCCAATGAATAGGCTAAGTTAATCCCAACTTCTATGACATATGTGCATGAAACTTGATATATAAGACAACCATTATGAAAGCAAATGTTGACCTTATTTATGTGTATATCAGCCGACAGTTGGAGCTTCTATTATGATTTTTCACAAGCGTATATCTCAGCATCTGTTGATTAAAATTGCATAAACTCCTTTTGTAAAATATTTATTGTGAGAAGCTATGGTTAAACTTTTATATGATTTAAACCGTAAGTGGCGCTGTTATATAGAATTATGTAGAAGAAAGTTTTGTGATGGCCACAACATATTAGTTTTCATGTGAAAATAACCCTTCAACTGTGTTTATATTGATAAAATATTTTATTTCATTTTTTTAATGATAGTATTGTAAAAAATATGTAAATAATAAGTTTTAGTTTTATAATTCTGAACAAAACCTATCTTTTTGTGATAGTGCTTTTCACCAATAATTGCAAGTGTAGGAATGAGTATGTTAGGCTTAAAATTTTATTCTTCATGGCAATATTGCACAAATAAATAGAATATTAAATAAATATGTTTAAATAAATTATATTTAATATGTTTTTAAAAGAATAGTATATGAAATATGTTTATATTTTATTGTTTTAAAATAAAGAAAAAAAAAAGAAATATACAACACAACAAAAAACAAAACTAATGCCGGATATCCGACGGATATCCGGTCCGGATATCCGTATCCGGCAGGCAGAAGAGCTCCGGATATCCGATATCCGGCAAAATCACTATCCGTTTCATCCCTACTTGAAAGCTGATAGCGGCAATCTTGGGGGAGGGCAGCTTAACAGCAGTGGTGATCGCGTGCAACAATACACAAATACAATTTTACTACAGAACAATATAGTATAAACAATTATACAAAAATAAGTTGAACTCATTCAGTAAATATTTTATAGCAATGCTTGACACAACACAATATAAATAATTATAAATAATAAAAGTATTAGTTTTAGTTTTGATACAGAAATTTTTGTAAGTGAATTTTGAAATGGAGAAGTTTTGGAGCAGTTTTAAATGAAATTAGCACCTTTGGAGCAGACGCCATACATCGGTAATGCATTGTTGTGGGTGAAAAATCTCTAAAATGATGACAATTTTTTTATGACTGCAGACAAAGACTGTCCGAAAGTTGCAGAATTTTTTTTTATTAGTGCAGACCAAAACTGTCTGCAAGCAGTTTTTCTGTGTCTGTGACTATGTCGCCGTGTTGCAGTGTTTCTGCCCATGGGATTCAGGGATAATCAAATATGCAGTATTTTACCACAAGAAAAGGAGAATTGCACAAACTCAGCAACTTTTATTTTAAAAATTGTTCCATTTTCTGACTTTTGCATTATGAAAGTGTTTTACCGTGAAAACTCACTTTACAAGGGAAACTTCAGAATTAATTTCATGCTATGACTTTTGAATAAGATTTTCTTTGGATTATCATACAATGATTAGCTTAAAATAATATTTTTAAAATCTTAATTCTTTCTATTTTTTCATATTCTCCCCCCCCCCCCCCCCCCCAATTCCAAGATTATGTTCACCCAGGCTTGCCTGCAAATCTGTGAATTCACACGAAAGTAGAGAATATTCAAGACAAAGTTGTATGTTCTTAACATTCACAAAAAGGATTATTATGGTCTCATTTTTGTGTTTGTAGGTGTTTTTCTCCAAAAATTGAAGCTTTAATACAAAGAGGCAATATGGTTTTTAGATAAGTGACAAGAATGATTCTTTTTTTTTTTTTTTTAATTAAGGACCAGAAAAGCACTGTCATTGGCACTATTTTTTCCACCAAAGGACAAGCGGTAAATTAATTCAAACAATGGAATTTCTTTAGCAAGCATTTTCTTTAGTATGCATTGAAATTGTAAAAATCAAGTTTTAATTTACTAAAGAATTGAATGTAGTGTAGTAAAATGTTCACAACAAAGACTAACGATATGTTGCAATGTATATAATCCAGTCCTAAGGTATAGACATTCAAAATGAAAATGTATTGAACAAACTGGTTTTTGTGCATGAAGCAGTAATTGCTGTAAAAACCGATTATGAAAATTTTCCCCACACAAAAGTCACTGTACTTGAGCAAGTTAATAAAGTACAATTGAAGAATTTCAAACAAATATTGCTATTTCTAGCATTTCTAGTGATATTATTACTGGGTTTTATTTGGCTAAAAGGATAGAATGTAAAATAAGGAAATATAAAAATTACTTTTTATTTTTTAAATTATACACATATATTTTTCTATTTAAAAAAAAAAAAAAAAAGGGATAAAATGTAAAATCAGTAAATATCATAAAATGAATAATTTGATAGTAAAGACAGACTTTAACAAAAAATAAAATATTTCATATAATAAAGTTTAACAGAAAATAAAGTATCATTTCATATAAACCTTTTCATTTTCAGCATTAGTCAATGCAGAATAAAGATCTTCTACTTCTGATGTTAAAATATGATTCTCTCTCTTCAGTTTAGTTTGTTCTTGTACAGCACTAAATGAAATGAAATCAGATGTAGTTATAAAAAATATATTTATCATAAAACGGATTTTTCCCCAATCATGAATTTTTTTAAAGCCCAAATTATAAAATAATAAAATTAAACAGCATATACATACATATACTTACATAAATGTGATGTACCTGAACAAATTAGGCCCATAATACTTATATCTTACATCACAATATACTGTTATTGAGAATAAATAGAGGAAAATATCTATTTTAAATAATATTACTATTCAAATATATAGAAAAAACAAATCTGTTGTGAAACAACCACACAACTTCCATTAGTATTACCCACTATTACATATGCATATTTCTCTCTCTCTCTCTCTCTTTTTTTTTTTTTTTTTTTGAGATAATATGATCAGAAGACATAAAAATTGACCTGAAGAAGTAGAAACCTAAAATTTTTCCAGTATGAGAAACATAATACACGAGTAAAGACATATAAAACCAAGTTTACATGGCAAGTTACAAAGTAACAGAAAAAATGGTAGAGTTATTTATATTTTGAAACGTTAATTTCCGAGAAAGATCTAAAATTAACCTACCTAAGCAGGATGACTGGTCATTTTCCTGTAACAACCATGAAAGGATATCTAAAATTGATTTATGTAACAATTTAAGAAAATCGTTAGAACCTTTTTTTGAGGTACAGGCTCTCACCAAAACTTGACAAACTCAATTGTTGACCGGAAAACAACAATTACATTACAGGGGTGATTGCGACTCAAAGGTAAAAACCCTGAAAATTAGAAAAACCCCAAAATATCAAATAATACTCAAACTATTTAGGCCAGAAGCCCTCAATCCTTTTACATTACAGTCACATATCACCTGCATAACAAATGAAAGAAAAAATAACTTTATAGGAAATATGAAAACACAGACAGGTTAGAGTGAAATCCTTGAAATCAGGGGTAAACCCTGAACACAAACACCCCTGTACATATGAAAGGATGTCTAAAAAAGAGTTATTATGCCGAGTTTGAAAAAAAAAAAAAAAAAATCTCTGCTACCATTTTTATTAGAACACACTTGTGAAATTGAGTTATTTGTACAAGACACCTATCAAGTTTTCTGAACTAACCAACTATATCATTCAAAAGGACATCGAATAGAGTGTTTATATAGCAATTTTTAAGACAATCTTTAAGGTGTTATCAGATGGAAGATGATATATTCTAAAATATAAGCTATTGCCACTCAAAAGTGACCAAATGACTTCAGTAGGGTTGTTTTTAAGCATAAACGGAAGAACGAAATCCAGATATGTAAACAACGGACCCAACATTTGACTATTAGGTGTTTAAAAGGGAAAAGAATAGAGGGTGTTCTGTAATTGCGATTCTCTGATTGGAGGATTTTGTTCTAAAGACTACCGTATGTAATTTAAACAGTTGAAAATGCATGATTGACGAACATACGTTTGGCAATTTGTATCAAACGGAATATTTGGATTGTTTCTTGCATGAGAAACCTGTTTATGAGGTATTTTGCGCTTAAGACTATCGTATGGTTCTTTGTTTGATAGCGGCTTTAGAGGGTCATTCCATGTCAAATCAACCAGAAAAAACAACATTTGTAACCCACCATCTCGGATTTTCTAGAAAATTTGCTGATTTGTTCTGACTATTGTGTAACTAGCTCCAGTCAATTTTTTCGGACCTAGGCAAAATAGTTTTTGAAATAAAAAATATCAAAGTTTTCAAGAATTTCATGTAGGAGTTATCAATGTTGCTCTTATTTTCATGAATAATAAAACATTGTCACACACAATTGATTCAATGTAAATTTTATTACAGTAATTCATTTAAAATTAAAATCCAGATAAAAAAAAAATGATTTGAGCCATTTAATTTGAACTCAATTCCATTACAAATATCTTTCTGAATTTTAATGTGATTTTTTTGAGTAACTATACATTTGGCTAATGGATTTTTATTATTATTATTATTTTCAGTTATCTAAAAAAATGATTATTATTATTTTTTTTTTTTTTAAATATTGTGACAGATAAAATAGGAAAAGCCTACTAATATGCAGCAATTATGTTTATTTTGTAATAACAGGGCTGCCACTCAATAAAGACTCCAAAAATAGTCGCTTTAGTTGCATTACATATGAAAAATAGTCTCCTAAATAAGTCTCTTGAAGCAGAAAATAGTTTTCTATTCCTAATCCCCCCCCTTTTCTTTAACCCTGTATTAATGTTATGATTATACAGTATAGGACCCATTAATAAGTACAAAACTTTAAATAAACACCATAAAATGCAAGAACGCTCAACAATTGTTTCGGGTCGAAAGACAACATGACCTTTCATCAGGCGAATAAAATAGGTACAAATGCTGCAATGCAAACAAAGCCACTTTGTCTGATTTGCAGCACTTGTGCAGGGTGTCGACAATCAGGGAAAACAAAGAAATCATGGAAAATCAGAGAACTTTATCAATCTGGATTCTGGAAATATCAGGGAATTCCACAGAAAATACTCAAAAATCATGGAATTTTTTATTTTTGCCTTACAAACATGACTGAAGGGTCACCAAATGGGCAATATCTTAACACAGTGAGGGCTGCTTTTTTATTTTAGATGAATCTCAACTAGTTAACATTAAAATAACAAGCTTTCCCCCCCCCCCCCCATTAAATATTCTTAATGTAACAACATGAGGAATAATTTTATGTTCTGATGTTAATTTGTTGAGCAAATTTTGAACTTTTAGTTTTCATTTCATTTTTTTTCTGTGTATGACAACAAAGAAAAAAGATTGAGATATTTATTACCTTCATCAGTATAGTTTTTTGAATTGCAATGGTTTGTGAGCATGTCAGTATGTTACACAAGGGTGCAATACACAAAATTATACAATGTATATAATAGGTAACGGAAATCATGGAAATCTGTGAAAGTTAGGCTGGGAAATCATTGAAAAATCAGGGGATTTTTGTATTTCTGAGGCCACTCTGTCGTGCTTACTTCATCTCCTGACAAAAAGATCATGTTTTCTTTCAACCCGAAACAACTGTTGTGAGTTCTTACATTTTATTGTGTTTATTCAATGTTTTGCACTTATTATTTTTAAATGCCAGCTCTGTGGTGCTTTCTTATAATAGGACCCATTATCAAGAAACCACGGGACCAAAAGTATTATGGATTTCAGAATTTTCTGGATTTTGGATAACTTTCCATTATTTATTTCCCTGAATTATAAAACATAACACAATAACTGATCGACAATTATTTACATCTTGGTGTAACTACGAGTAAATTTTTAGAAAATTCTGTGCCTTATTTCTTCTGCTAGAGCAGCCACAAAATATTAGTTACACTCAGATGGGAATTTTCTAAAAATACTCAAATTATATACTAGAACTCTCTAAATGAACAAAATCAAAAATATCTAAGAAAATGAATAATGCAGTTTTTCCAGTATTATTGACATTTCTATAAATTAAATTATCCAGTACCAAGACATTGCGGTGAAGAGCTCTCTGCCAAAGTCAGCGAGTGCTTAAAGCGAAGTTTTTAAGCAATTTCAATGTATTTCCTTTTCAGTTTTAATTTGTAGAACGGTATAAAAAATATTGATTCTTTTTTTTATTTCTTTTAAATGTAGTGACCAGCAAAGCGGGCAAAGCCTGCTAGTACCCAATAAAAGGCTTGATAGTTATTTTTTTTTTTTTTAAGTAAATAAAATTCTGGTTTTAGATACAAAATATTTTTTAAATCATTAAAAAAAAAAAAAAAAAAAAAAAAAAAAAAAGATCCAAAATGATTCCGGAGTTTGGAATTTTGGATAATGGATCCTATACTGTTGTGAAGGTTAACTTTGAACCAGGATTTTTTTTTTTAAATATATGTTGTTCATATGTTGTTCTTTTTTAGTTGCTAAAAGTTTAAAATAGTTGCCTATATTATTTAACTGATACCAAAATAGTTGCTTTTGCCTATATTTTGGCTAAAATAGTCACCATAGTTTGCCTTCTCTTCAAAATAGTAGCTTTAGTTGCGTTGTCTTTTTAGTCGCCAGTGGCAGCCCTGTAATAAATATCAGCAAAATAAGTTTTAAATAAATAACTGAAGTTAAATACTCCAAAATTTACCTTTCTTTCCACATTTGGGATGACTCATATAAGCTCTTCAAAAATTCAATCTCTTCCTTCATCTTTACAGCATCTTTTTCTAACTGCTTATTGTGTTTATCTAAAATAAAGATTATCTATATTGAATTACAGATTTTTATATATATATATATATATTCAACAGAAAGTCCAATTTCTTAAATGAGTTATTTATGAATTATTGAGAAAAGCACTACTGCAAAAACACCTATAAAAAACTAACCCTTAAAACTGAATTTTAATAGAAGTCTTCCTGAAAATATTAATTCAGGCAATACATAGATATTATATAAATTAAGCAGTTTAATTATTCAAATTTATATTCTTTAAATTAAGGATTTTTTTTTTTTTTTTTTTTTTTTTTTTTTGTAAAAATTTTAGTTTTTTAAAGATTATTTTACAATGTATTATACAGTGAAACCTCCTGTAAGGGACAATTTCTCTGGTCCCAGTCCCTTAGAATAGGAACCTTAATGCATTTACCTCTGGCTAAGGGACACTCAAATTAAGGGACACCCAAAAATTACAAAATGAATTTTTTGAGACATCAGTGACAATTTTTGGGCAAGTGAAAGAAGGTTTTATGATGAAGAAAACATAAAAAAGAGTGAAATTTTATTATGCCTTCTATTTTGAAGAATAATTTTCAGTGTAGAAAACAGAACAATACAGGAAGATACAGCCGAAACATTATCTCAAACTTCACAATGACGACCACTGAGAAACACATGTGCTACGAGCTCAAAGGTATTTCTCTTTGCCGAATGGCAACATTTTAAAAGAGTGGATTTTCAAACTCCAGTTTTAACTATGTTTGATGCTTGATGAAGGCATTGAGAAAAAGGAATGTCTGAACTTGCCTAAAGAAGTTGCTCAAATGTTAAAGTAAAAGAATATCTGGTTCTGGCCAATGATAAAATTTATGCACTGATGAGACATATGAGGATATCAGATTTTTTTTTTTTTTTTTTTTTTTGTCTCTAGAGCAGTAAAAATGAGAATATAGAGAAGGAAAAGTGTGATGTCAAACACTAATAAGATGCTTTAAAATCACTTCACAATTAAAATATTCATCGTAAATAATGGTGATTATGAAAGTCTAACAAGTCTGTTTAATATCCATTTCGGGGATTAAAAAAAAAAAAAAAAAAAAAAAAAAAAAATGCTTCCAAACAACCCAGGTAATGTATTATTTAAAATAAATTTTCGAAAGTACAAAAGACATTTTCTCAGTTTCTTTTTTTAATTTTCACGATTTTGTTAATTGAGAGATTTATTTTTTATAATTCAAAATTTTAAAGACTCATTATAAAATGGGTACTAAGTTACACTGCATTCCGAGTCCTTTAAAGTTTGGTATTACTAGTATTTCTATTTAAATTTCTTAAGGACAGTTTGACTTATATACCATGTAGACTAAATCATACCTCTGAAGAAGGGACAAAATGTCTGGTCCCTTGGGTGTCCCTTATTCAGAGACAATACTGTATTGGATAAAATTGTTCAATTTTGCCTCAATCTTGAGTGGAAAAGGGGTCTCCATTAATATATAATTTTTTTTTTTAGTTTCTTAGCAGAAAATACCAATTTTACATGTTTATTACTTTTGTTTTACCATCTGATGTCAGCATTTTTGAATTAAAAGCCATTGCATTTTAACTAATTTGCTCCATTAAATGGTAAACAGTGGTTAGTTCAAACCAAGAGAAATAATAAGTTATCAGCTCTTGAAAAATATAAACAATAAGTGAGGTACAAAATTGTACATGTGTTTTCAAAAAAGTGGCCCTTGAAAAGAGGTGGATTTTTAAGAGAGGTATAATTGCATTTATGAAAATTAGACTTTTATTCATGTACTCAGAGCTTATTTAAAATTTTTATATTTCAACCATAAATAACTACCAATAAAGTTAGGCAGCACAAATTGAAAATTAGAGACTCCAACTTTCATTGCTTAATAGCATTCCAATAAAGATATGTCAGATGAATTTGTTATCTCAAAAAATCCTTAACTATAAGTTTTTGTCGCAGTTATTAGATCTACTCCCTAAAGAACCACACTTTCATAACAAAAATTTTTTTCAAGTGTGCTATATATAAGAGTACAAGAAATTTGACTTTAAATCTAAAGAGTAATAACTGTGGAAGTTTCCTGCAAGAAATAAAGTTTATATTTTTATATAACAATATATGGAAGAGAGGAGAGTGATTATAACTTACAAATTTGGGTGGGATTTAAAAAAAAAAAAAAAAAAAAAACTATGACTATTTAGTTAATTGACAAATTTTCAGACATTTTTAGGTTTACAATGTGGCATAACAACTTTAACCACGATTTGTTAAAAACATACACTACATATTTCTATTTTCTTTCTTTTAAATCAGGGGCGGCTCAACTGCAGACCTCAGGCTGCATGTGGCTTACTACCTGTAAAGTTTTTAAATTAATATACCTTTCTTTAAAATCTCCTCTTCCAATTCCAACAATCTATAATGCTGTTTTGAAGATTCTTCTTCTTCTTCATCCATGGTCTTAACTAAGCTATTAATCTCTTTCTTCATCCGAAGTGCCTGTCAATAAATAACCATGAACTCTTACATAATTATTCCAAGTTTAAAATAAGGTATTTAACATTAAAATTCATACTTATTAGGAACTTACTTCAAGTATAATGATCAATATTTCATCTAGAACATCTGATAAAGTCAAAATAATAATATTATATTAAATAATAAAAAAAGAAGGAGAGGAGTGAGGCATGATTTTAAACTCAAAAATAAAAATAAAAAATCATGAAAATTCAAAAAGTTACTATTACAGTAGAATAAACCATATTTCAGGTGCTTAAAAAAAAAAAAAAAAAAAAAAAAAAAAAAAAAAATCACAGCTGTGACTTTTAGAACAACCTATATTTGCATCATGAACTACATTAGCACTTTATCGATGTGTAGAAAAATTTTTAAAGTGATAATGACGTCAATTTTTGCCAGATGCACAATTTAACTTTTCACAATTTTTCAACGCTTAATTACGTTTAATTAAATGTATTTATTTTCATGTCGAAAGAAAATGAACTCGTAAATTTTTTTGGTAACAATTAAATTATAGCTCAGGGTTGGTTCGCACTAAGGGAAAAAAATGAGTGGGATTCTCCCACTCTAACAAAAAATTTAAGTGGGATTTTGAAAATTTAAGTGAGATTTTTGAAATTTAAGTCAGTAATTGCATTTTACAGAAAAAAAGTATTTTCAAGAAATATGCAAATTACAGACATGTGATTGCTGAAATTAGAAATTAGCTGAAAAGTTTTTGCAAATATGATTGATTGGATCATTAGTTGAATATTGATAACGTCACTTTCATAAACAGATGACAAACATTTATATTATATAGTTTTTATCTACATTAAGCATTTTCAGGATTTTTTCATTAGCTTAAAAAAAATTCTTCAATGTACCTGCAATAACTTTTATATCCACATAGAATTTTATTAAAATTTCATACCAAGAGTGAAACAGATTTTTCAAACGAATATAGAATATGATTTTTATGTATGTACATTAATCATTCATATAAAAGTAGCAGTAGCTAATTATTAGTTTCAAACATGCATAAAACAGACTGAGTATTAATTTTCTTAAATTGGTTTGGAAAAAATTTTCTTATCTGAAAAATCTATTCTTCATTTCCCCCTTGTTTACAAATTTGGTATAGATATGACACCCCATAAAGATTTAATTTAATTGAGAAAAAAAAAATAGATTCAGTAAGTTCAGCACTAAAGGTCTAAAAATAATTACATATGTCAGAAATATTGAGCACTTCTATTGCTTTATTGTTTCTAGAATTGATCATTGACCACAATCCATATTCCGGAGATTGGAAAGAGGGGGGGATTAAAAAAAAATAATTACAGAGTAAGAAATATTAAACTCTTTCAATTCTACTTCTAGAATCTAATAAAGCAAGTTTAAAATGAATATTATAAAAATACAATTTATGTTGCAGATGGGTAAAGATTGAGAAACAAGACTTCTGCAGAACATTTGATTGCTGATCGCTAGATGGAGATAAATAAAGGGGGAGGTGGGCAAAAAATAATTACAAGAGCAAGAAATATTTAACAGTTGTATTTATTTACAGGTCCTAGAATCTCATAAAGCAACTTTGAAATGGATATTGACATTTATGTTGTGGATGGAGAAAGATTAGGAATCAGAAGCTTTAGTAGAACATTTTATCGCCGATTGTTCCATTTTTATTTATCTATTTTTTAACGAACGATATCCGCGATTTTTTTTTTTTTTTAACGGAAAAAATAAATTCGCGGAAAAATAAGTGCGGCAAAAGCATGCATATGAAAATTTTTTAAGTGGGATTTTTTTTAATATTGCGCGTTTCCCGCGATCCCGCACTCTAGCGCGAACCCTGTAGCTAATATTTTAATGACTATCTTTATTGCTATTAGGAGCTTATTATTTTCATATTTTAATTAAAGGAAAACTATTTGAAAATTCGAAAATCTGACTTCAAAGTATTGTGTTGTCACCGGGTTCTGAGCTACTGTGAAAGTTTCAAATGTCTAGCTAGTAGGGAAGTTAGTTTAAAAATAGATTGCAAGATTTGTACCGGACAAACAAACACACAAACAAGAATAAAAGTTAATAAAAACATGGTAATAAGCACACTTATGAAGATCATTTTGTAAAGAATTACTAATAATAGACAATTGCGGGATTAGAAAAAGAGTTACCCCAGTTTAATGCAGAAAGTAAATAGTTGATTTTGGGGTAAAGAGCTTTGTGAGAAGAACTGTAAAACACATTCACTGCAGAAATATCCCAATAAAAATACAAAGATCAAAAGATCTGGTAGTCAAAAAATCAATATTTGGTAATATAAAAAACTTAACAGCAATAAAAAAAAAACTCGTCTTTTAATGAAAATTTGATGATGATGACAGATATCACATACTTCTTTTCTAAAACTTGGAGACTCAAAGTAAGCTTTCAATGGAGAATTCGTGAAAATGTCTTCCTTTGGTGTTGCAGGAGAAATAGATCGTTTCACTTTAATCCGAGCAGAGGATCGTCTGGGTGTAACATAAGGGCTCACTGTTGAAAAATTTCAAATACATCAGTATCAAATAAAGGAAAATTAAACAAAAGAAAATAATTAATAAAGTTTGACAGGGGGGGGGGGATGCGTTTTAATCATTTTTTTAATATAGAGCTCTTGATAATGAAAAATGACCCTAATTTTCGAAAAATCTAACAAACATTAACGTTTTCTATATGAATTAGCCTTGCTAAGAGAAAATTAGGATCTCAATAAACACAGACCAAAATATAAATGAGTAAAAATAGTAATAAAATTAAGTATCTTTTCATAAGAAAAATTATATGAAATATTTAACCTTACCAAAAAAGAATGCACCAGAATTTCAGTTAAAGGAATTGTATTAAAATGAAAATATAATGCACTACATATGAATAATAAAAAAAAAATAATAATAATACAACACTTAAAAAATTTATGTGCATAGAGGCTTCTCTCGCAACTTTTTAAAATCATCCCATCCACAGGTGAAAGTAAAAAAATTTTTGCTGGACTGAAGTATATATATATTTTTTGTAATATTGGGTAAAATATAATAAACTCATACATAATGTATGTAGATATTCAAAACATACATTTCCAAGGGTTACATTAATAAGCATAAGTATGAAAACTAAGGAAAATTATTTATTAATATAATGGAATTAACATTAATAGGGGCTGATTTAGAAAAAAATTGGGACCTTTATTTGCCCCTAACAAAGATTAATTCCATAAAATTGGCCTATCTGTATTATAACACATAAAAAAAGACTGAATTCAGTCAATAGACTGAAAACTTTCACCCATGATCCCATCTCTAGCCAAACCTGATGTAATTCTCTTGGGAAATTTGTCATCAGAATTATTCATTACCTTATATATATAATATAAATTCTACAGCCATATTCATAAAATTTACAACTCCAGAGTTTTTTTTTTTTTTTTTTTTTTTGAAAAATTGATTTTACAATTCTTTAATATTCAATTTTAGGTTTAATGCGAAAAATGAATTAAATTTATTTTTTGCAGGTTATAGCATCAAAATTTAAATCAATAATAACAATAAAAATAAAAAAGCTGTGCATCTTCTGTATATGAATCAGAACAAAAACCCTTAACGGGTTAAAAGTTTGTCACGCAACATTTTATTTCAATATGAAATGGTAATATGGGTCTTAAAAATAATGATACATCAAATTTTGAGTTTGCTATTAATTGAAATATACATAGATTTTCTTATTTCATCATTTGTTTTTTTCTTCTATTTACATCACAGTGTATACATAATATTTTCAACTTCAGCACGAAAAAATATATAGAATTTACTCATCTGCACCTCGTGAATTCAAAATATGAGTTTTAAAAGAAATGATATAATTTCAGTGACACCTCAGTGTTACTTTAAAAGATTTATTTTTAGATTTCATTACAATTACTTTTGCTTTGTTGAATAAAGTTTATTTACACATTCAAATAATGCTTTAATTTTCAAATATACTGTCAAATAATCACACTTTCACTGAATGTGAATTTACATTATAAATTGAAATTATCTTGTTCAATAAATTGATTTGTCTATTGCGTTACACTATCCAAAACTGCAAGTAAAATTTCTGCAAATGTTTTCTTTGCATCACACAATCTCTTTGCACACATTTTCACTTAGTACTATGATACAAAGTAACATTTACATAATTTTTACTTTCTTCTATATGTAATATAGAGAAAGTATTGGATTCGCGAAAATTTTTAACCTCCGTTTTTTGACGGATCTACACGTTTTGGGATTTCCTGAACACGAATTGATAGTTTTTAAAAAATGTCTGTCTGTCTGTCTGTCTGTCTGTGGTTTCTTGTTTTCACCGAATCTCACGAACCAATGATTGAAATTCAACCGAACTTGGTATATAGTTGGACCCTGGCGGGGCATTGTGCTGATTAGATTTGGGGATCAATCGCCCAGCAGGTGGCGCTGTGATCGCATTTTATGTAAACTTTTAACATGCCAGTATAGGACAAAATTTCGTATTTTTCACCGTATCTCACGAACCAATGATTGAAATTCAACCGAACTTGGTATATAGTTGGACCCTGGCGGGGCATTGTGCTGATTAGATTTGGGGATCAATCGCCCAGCAGGTGGCGCTGTGATCGCATTTTATGTAAACTTTTAACATGGCAGTATAGGACAAAATTTCGTATTTTTCACCGTATCTCACGAACCAATGAATGAAATTCAATCAAACTTGGTATATAGTTGGACCCTGACATGGAATGGTGCTGATTAGATTTTGGGATCAATCACCCAGCAGATGGTGCTGTGATCGCATTTTATGTAAACATTTAACATGGCAGTATAGGACAAAATTTCGTATAAATGTACATAATGAGCTTTATTTTAAACTTGTGATTGTAAAATTAATATGAATTATTGATAATAGTAGTACTTAACTAGGAAAAAAAATTTGTGCATGTGGGGGCACCGGTTCCCCCTCGGGGGGAAGTACCCCCATCCCCCCGGGGAAGTAAATTTTCAAGATGGGTATCTTACGAAAGGTCTCGTTGATAATAGTAATAGTTAACTAGAAAAAAAATTTTGTGCATGGGGGGCAAAGTTTCAAGATGGGTATCTTTCGAAAGGTCTCGTCAATACCTTTAAAACGAATGGTTGAACCATAAATCTGTGATAATTTAAAACAAAGTTATCGATGTTTACGAAATTTAACCAAACTTGGTATTTAGTTGATCCCCGACACAAACTGGTGCTGATTACATTTGGGGATCAATAGCTCAACAGGTGGCACTGTGATCGCATTTTTTCTAAATTTTTAACATGGCAGTATAGGACAAAATTTCGTATAAGGGTCATTGCCAACACAAGGGGTAGAAACCATGTCCCTTAGCCCTCAAAAATATAAAATATTTTCAATCAGAAAAAAATTTACAGCTAGGCTATTTCTTACGATTTTCTCTAGTTCAATATTATTATAAAAGTTTTTAATGTTATTTATTTTTCTTAGAACTCTATCGATAAAACCTGGAATATCCACTTCGTGGACTGTTCCCAAAGAAAATCTGTAGAATATAGCATTATTTTCAAGCTTAGTATTAATGTTTTTTAATTGCATTTTGATTTAAGCAGGACATAGTTATCCTTAAAAATATATTAAATTTTAGAGTTATAAAATGAATCTTGTTTTTTAATTAATTTATAACAAATGTCCCTAATGAAATGCATCCACTCCGTGGTCAACTATTTAATTTCCCATAAAGTTCAGTAGATGGCACTGCCTGTCACCAGTGTATAACTGGGAAGAAATAGGGTGTAGCCATCTTTGTTTTCACCTACATGTGCTGAACTCAATGCTTTATTTCGTTCTGTTAAAATAGATTTCATCTGTGATACCTCTATTTGGCTATCTCATCAGTCCACTCCGTGGTCAGAAGTATACAGGTAATTATAAGGATTATTTATTATCTAATTATTATTACAATTAATGACTACAAGGCTTAATTTGACACTAAAATTAAATTGTTCCTGACATTGTTGCTTTGTTCCTTAAAATTAAAAATCAGACATTCTGCCTACTCCGTGGACTTCCACTCCATAGACATCATTTGATCACGGAGTGGACACTTCTTTCCACGGAGTGGATACTTTCAAAATTAATCTTAAAAATAGATACACTTGAAAAATAATTTAAATATATTTGATAAATAAATTTTATCCCCCCCTTTTTTTGTTAGCCTACTGATTGCTTAAGGTGCAAATGAAAATATATTTCCCCCCCTAACTTGTATATTTTTATTCGTGTTTTTCTAAAAATGTCATTTCAACTTCTTTAAAGCAGTATTTGCTATTTTTTACTGAACTGTTAAGCATTTCTCTTCATGATTTAAATGTAAGAACCGAATTCGTATAATATAAATTTAAGAACAGTTTTATGAGTGTTGTTTACAGAGTAATGCAAAAGGTATGATGTATACTATATGTCTTTTTTGTTCTTTTTTTAAAGTTTTAAAGGTAAAATGTAGGAAAGGTGACATAACACTTTAGAAAAATAATTGCAAAAATATAATTAAATTTAGTTTCAGAAGAAAAAAAAAAATATTTTTGTTTTACAGCAAAACTAAAATTGTTTTGTATTTTTATTAATTGAATAACTTTTTTATAAAAACAACACTTAAAATATATATTTGTTTTCTTTGCAGAAATTTATTATGCCGTTCAAGAAATATGGAAATTCACATGTAACCCAATGCAGGACAAACAAATGTGCACAAACCTTAGCTCAAACTCAGTCAAAAAGAAATTTAGGTGCAGTTGAAATTCAAAAAGACAAGAAAAATAACAAGAAAAAGAAACTTTCCAGCCAAACTACAAAAAAATGTAAAGAACAAAAAAGAAAATGTATGCAGAGAGCAAGAGAAAGACTAATGCTCCTATTACACACAAGTTTTCGCTACAAATTTGAGACAATTGTTAATTTGGCTCAAATCACGTCAATACCCAGTGTTATAGAAATTGGGAATATAATAATTTTTTTCTTTCTAGTCAGACTGTGATAAACCAGTAAGAAGAAACCTCCTTATGTGCCGAGGGAAGACAGCGCCGGTGGGAATTCATTCACCGTTGTACTCTTCGCTCTCCCATGTCGTCCCCGTTAAAACAGCGATAAATAGGTGTGCCTTGACATGTACTGTACACCGGATAAACCAGTTTTTCAAACAATTCTTGATTCAACTATTGTAACCTTCTTTTGGTCTACAGCTTCCAAAAATTGGAGCAAAAATTGGATGAAATGAAAGTCGCATGAAACATCTGTCTGTAATAGGAGCATAAGAAATGATCCTGCAAGACATGAAGAAGAAAAAGCTAAAGAAAGATAAATATATTACAAAAGGAAAAATACTGCAGTTGAAATGTCTGAACGAATGAAAAGAAGTGTTAGGAAAAAAATGGAAGAACCAAAACAGAAATCAAAGGGAGAGATTGAAGAAACAGCATAATCTTTGAAGAACATCTCAGAGATGATACACCTCCTGAGACACCTCGTTCAGCAGCCATAAACATCACACTACCACAAATTAATCTATATCTGACAGCAAGACCATCTATATCATCATCTAGCAGATTAGAAAGTGGAAGAAAAAGGTCGAAAAAGAACAGTGAAAGGCTTCGTGAAGAAAACAAAAAAAAAAAAAAAAAAAAAAAAAATAGTTAGGAAGCTTGAAAAATACAAAAATAATGCTACTGATTCTGAAATACCCAAGAGAAATGTGAAAAAAAAATTATCACAGAAGCAAATTCAAAAGAAATTGAAAAATGTATTATTTTTGGCGAGGTTATAAAAGAGCCAATAAAAGAAAGTTTTTAATGCGCAAAATCAAAGAAGAAACTTAAAGTAATCTTCCAAGTTTTAACAGGAAAAATAGCAAGGAAATACAAGTATCTTCAACATATCAGATCAATCACATTTAAAAAAAAAAATAAAGTCCACTCTGTGGTCAGTGATGTCCACTCCATTGAAACATTAATTTTCAAATTAATTAATTACCAACCAAAAAATAGCTAACGAGATAGCTCATCAAGTAAATTAGATTCATAGTTGTCAAGAAGGAATTAAGGAATTTTTTAAAAATTTTTTGGCAAAATTTTTATATTTTCAAATTAGTCTTCGTTTTCTACCCTTTAAATTGGCAATAACCCATAAATGTGCATAATAAGAGTTATTTTAAACTTGTGATTGTAAAATTAATATGAATTATTGATAATAGTAATAGTTAACTAGGAAAAAATTTCTGTGCATGTGGGGGTATCGCTTCCCCCCTGGGTGGTGGTGGTGGTGGGGGGTAAATTTTGAAGATGGGTATCTTTCGAAAGATCTCATCAATACCTTTAAAATGAATGGTTGAACAAAAATTTGTGATAATATAAAACAAAGTTATCGATTTTTTTTAATATTCTTACTGATTGAATATGTATTACTTTTAACAAAAAAAAAAAAAAAAAAAAAAAAAAAAAAAAACTCAGAAAGAAAAAAAAAAAAAAAAATCGTATTTATTTATTTTTTTTTTTGTTAAATATTGTTACTGATTGAATATGTATAGGAAAATATAGAAGAAAGTCTTGTGGTGGCCAGGCCACAACATACTAGTTAGTTACACTTTTGGATAGTGTGACGCAATAGACAAATTTATTGAACTAGATAATTTCAATTTATAATGTAAATTCAGTGAAAGTGTGATTATTTGACAGTACAGCAAAGCCCATGCTGATCTGTTATTTAGCAAAGTCCCTGCTCAATGGTGCCTGCAGCGCCTTATCCCCGTTTTAGAACTTACAACACCTTCCTCACTCATTAGAATTTAAAATATTACAGCGCCATATGGCGGTAGAAATTTCTGTAATCTATTGTTCGATTCTAAATCAACAATGCTTTTAAATAATGTATTACTTATGAAATTATTTTAATTAGTAGCTGAGATACAAAAGAAAACCTAATCAGGACACCTCAAAACGTGTAAATAAGGTGAAATCTCGAATTCCATTTTTGATAATATAAAAGAACTTTAAAATATCTTTTGAATGATGTATTAATTAAAACTAATTTAATCGTAATTAGAATTTGAAATACACGTATTAGAATAAAATTTAATTTGCAATTTAAGTGTAAATTTTTTGTTTATTCTGCGAAATCGATGGAATTTGAACTACAACTTTGTCTTGTGATGAAAACTTTGTATAGTACGTTCCGTGTGCGACAAAGGAAAATATTTGTAGTCAATTACGTTCAAAAAAGTATCATAAATGTTATTTTGAAGTTGTTTGATGATATATTTATGATCCTCAAAATGGACATTTATGCTCAATTTTGCCCTATTCTGTCATTTTAAGTAAATCGTAAATTCCAAATAATTTACAATTTTTTAAATTGGAAAATTTATACTCTATGATATTCATGCCAGTACCCTACATAACATTTCAAAAGTGGTCTACGATGAAAATATCCCTAAAAATTGACATTTATGTAAAATTTTGCCCTATTCTGCCATGCTAAGAAATTCGTAATTTCCAATAACTCGCGAAATTTTTAAAGTAGCATGTTTCTAGTTACTGATGTTCATTTCGACATCAAAACTCATATTTTAAAACTGGTCTCACATTTTTTCAGTAAAAATTTTCCATTTAATGCACGTTTAAGTAAAATTTTGCCCTATTCTCCCATGTTAAGAAAAGCGTAAATTTTTAATAACTTACAAAGTTTTTTAATTCGAATGTTGCAAATGAATAGGGTTCTTACCAGTGTCGAAAGTAATATTTTTAAACTGATCTGACTTCTCTGTGACAATTTGTTCTTGAGATATCGTGTACACAGACTAACAAACTAACACACACCATACAAATTTTGTCATTTTCGGATTCCTCACACATGAAAATGTGTAAAAAAGTTAAAAAACTGAGGTTGAAAATTTTCACGATTACCTAAATTCCCCATACCTATAGCACGATGGGGAACTAAAGAGTTTAAATGACATGTATTGTCAGAGATATTGCTAGAATATTTTCCTAGGAGTGAAAATGCTCCTTGATCTTTTTTGAAGGAGTGAATTTGGCATTATTAGGAGTACAAAAAAATGGAAGAAAAAAACTTGATCTTTCGTGAATGCATGCTAAATTTTACTTCTTTCGTAATAAAATCAAAAATAAAATATATGTATATGAACTCACATTATAAGTTTCAGTTATGAGTTCAAGTTATATTAAATGGACTGGCCAATTGCAGTAATATTCTTTTCAGCATAATTTGTACAATATAATATCAGAACTCAGAATATGAACATAATGTGACTCAGTTTATAAATTACAATGAACATTGAAAGATAAGGCCATATGTGAATCTAAGAAATTCTAATATTGATGCAAATGTTTACAGTTTTACTCAAAATAATTTTAATTATGAAAACTTTTTATTGATAAGAGACGATATTAATTAATTAAAAAAAAGTATGCAGATCACTGAATAACAGAACGAATATAAACTTTTTCAAACTTTTTTTAATAAACTAACTAAATTTAACCTAAAAATACAAAGCGTGAAAATACTCATGGTTAAAATTTTAAGGAGTATTTTTAGATTTTAATGCCTAACATATGCTTGTAAAAGAGTTTAAAAATATCTCTGTGTATTGTACTTAAGAATTTAAGTTATTTTATTGTATCAGTTATTGTCATTAAGAATATTTATTTTGAATAAGCATACATTAAAATAAAATATAGCTTAATCTTGCTAATTAACACTTTAATATTAGAATCAAACCAATTTTTACTTCTAAGATAAATATTAGATTAATTATTAATTAGTAGTTTAATATAACTAGGTGTATTACAACTAATATGCTAAATAACATATATCTAACATTGTAATGCAAATGTATTCAAACAAAAACCCACAAAAGCCCAGAAAAACCCAAGTGGGTTGGGTTTTTCTAGAAAAACCCGGGTTTTTGCCAACCCTGGTAAGAATCGGTAATAAATGATCTTTCTCATGGTGTCATGGTGCAGGTGTATTTTCAATATCTGCAACTGCTAAGCTGGGCTTTACAAAAACGTGCGAAATTTTCTCCCTGTTTCTTCTTTTGAGGAACGCGCTGAATTGTACTTGCAGGGGTAGTAGTGGCTTCAAAAAAATTTCAGGACACAATTTTTATAAAATTTCAGGACAATTTCAGGACACACGCGCTAAAAATTGCCCATTTTCAGAATATCTCAGCTATAATTTTACTGAAATTTAATTATATAAATTACATAATATGGAAAAAATATTAACTTAATAAGTTAATTGATAAATTACAAAAAAAAAAAAAAAAAAAATACAATTACACTAAATACTTGCTTAAAATATATATATCAAATCAGAATAATTTTTATCTCATTTTAAATGTTACATTGGTTTTAATATATTAATGAGACGTATAAATTATGTTTAAATTTATTAACTTATAAATCAGTTCATTACAGAAGTTTTTATTTCCATGTCTGGTGTGAATTTTGAACTGCTTTTATTACTCTATTCTACATATATAAGGAAAAAGTATTGGATTCATGAAAATTTTTCAATTCCTGTCTTTGACGTACTTACATGTTTTGAGATATTCTGAACACTATTTTTTAAAAATCTCCATCTATGTGTGTATCAAAAATTTTGTAGACGCAGTATCTCACAAAAAAAATGAACAAAATTCAACGAAAACTTGGTATTTTGTTGACGATGACCTAAACTGGTGCTGATTACATTTGGTGATCAATTGCTCAACAGGTGGTGCTGTCATCCCACCTTCTCATAATTTTTAATACGGCATAATAGGACAAAATTTCGTATAAATGTAGAAAATGAGAGATATTTATAGCAAATGATTGTAAAATTTATAAATTATTGATAATAGTAGTAGTAAATTAGGAAAAAAGTCACGTGATATACGAGAAGTATCTTCTCCAGGGGGTGTAAATTTTTAATACGGGTATCTTTCAAAAGAACTCGCCAACACTTTTAAAATGAATAGTTGAACCATAGATCTGTGATAATTTAAAACAAAGTCATTGATTTTTTTCATTTTTAATTGGGAAAAAAAAAAAAAAAAAGCCGCATTTCTTCTGATGACACAAAATTTAGTTTCGTTCAGCATTTGGAGTTATATTTCTCAGAGATAAAAATCATCTGCATTCAGCATGAAAAATAACTTTAATAAACAATTTTTACTGGGTGAATGTGTCTAAGATAACACAGAAGAAAGTCTTGTGATGACCACAACATACCAGTTATAAATATTGAAATTTCTCAGGAGTATTTAAAAATCATGATGCATTCATATGGCAAATCATTTTTTTTTTTACATAAACTTGAATATACAGTATCAAAGTGACATCAGATTTAGTGTTTTTTATAGCAAAATTTTATATCTAACTATATTAAGCCTTTATACAAAGTAAATAGTTTAAAACATATATACATGTACATAATAAATATATAAAAAAAAGTTTTGATAAAAATATATATCATTAACATGTTGAGCACCATGCAAATTCTTAAAATCCATTAAAATTCCATAATGATTCCTCCTGTAATAAATAAAAATTAAGCAAATTTTTTAATAAATTTTTAGCCATTAAATGAAATATTTTTAGTTTTATATCCTATTTTATATCCGCCATCGATGGTTGATGAGGCTTTATATCATATTTGACACTGTCAGCCACCAATGGCTGACAGGGCGCACAATGGTTTAATTTTTTATTGGTACTGCTTTTACTTTCGGGGTAAAACTTTCACTGAAATGTTTGAAGTAGGTATAACATGTTCTGCACACTCCTAAAGTTTCAAGACGATTCCTTCAGATTGACAAAATGTCTAGAATCTAGAATGGCTGACATCGCACTCAACGTGTTAATAAAAATTCCTAAGCAAAAAAGGCAGGTATTCAAAAGCTGTACACAAACGTTTTTAAAAACTTCCGATAAAATTATTTTCATCTTTTTTTTTTTTTGGTTAAAAAAAAACAAATAATTTTTCCCTGTAGTCTTAACTGTAGCATTATCAGTTTTTAGCATCATCTATCCCACTTTAACAGTTTGACTGTTTTTTATGCCATACTGCACTTTTATGATGCTTCATTATAGACAAAGCATGAGCAGCTTTTCCTTCACACTTTAAATCAGCTTCTTCTAAAATTAATTGTTTAAATTTATCTTGTAATTCTTCCTTTCCTTTTTTTTTTACTTTGAAAGCAGCAGCATCTTTATTATGCTTCCATTTTTGAGCTTGTTGTCTTTATTTACTCTAAATTCAGCATGAGACTGATCTATATATCAAATCATCTCTTTTGATACATTGAGGTCTGCTTTCTCAAATAACAACTGCAAAAGCATAAAAAATAAATTACAATTTCTGATATGCTGCTACTCTCTTTTGTGACAATATTACTTATAGAAAATCCTTTCTCAGGCACTGTATTTACTGTGAGATAAAGTCAAACAAATTTTAATTAACTTGACAAAATGGTAAACTTTGAAATTACCATACTGAGATTACCTTTCTCATTGAAAAGTGAAAGAGAGATGAAAAGTTTTTAAAATGCACTGAAATTTCAGGAAATTCAGGACATTAAATGAAAATTCAGGACATTTCAGGACAAAAAAATTTTCTTAAGGAATTTCAGGAATATCAGGACAACTACTACCCCTGTACTTGGAGGGTGGAAAATAGGATCTGCTCGCTTTTTAATTAGACATTGGTCGACGTTTTAATTACTATCGAAATTGTCCGAGACAATTTTTTTCATGTACTACTGACCAGAAAAAAAAATTGTAAAAAAAAAAATGAATTTTTTCTCCACAATATCTTTTTTTTTGTTGTTGTTGTTGTTGTTAGTTTGTTTGCTTGTGAAACCTTATTTATTAACAATTTTCTATCTTCTAAAGTCCAAGTCCAAATTACTGAAATGAATATTAGCTCTTTGTAAAAACCACTAAAAAGAGATCTTTATGGTACTTATTGTTGAACACTGTAATGTGTCTCCTTTTTTTTTAAACACTTCTCTTGCCAGAAATAGCATTTTAATTCTATGTGAGACAAAAGATTCGTCATTAACAAAGATCAGAGTTGCACATGGAACTTCTAGTTTTGTTAGTCATGTACGTAGTATACCTTCCATAGAGTATAAATTCTAATAAAAAAAACAGCCAATATAAAGTCTACTTTACAGAAAGACATGTGATGAAAGATGGCACTATCTAATCCTACTTCAAGCAAAAATGCCGCTAATCACATCATAGAGTATAGCATTTAGTATTCATATTTGCAGCGAGGCAGATTTTCAAACGAATGTCAAGATTCCCAAACCAGACTGAGCTTTGACTGGACCAGACTCTAGTGGGTACATGCAGGTTCTGTCACAGGTTCACAGGTTCTGTCACAGAAATTCCGTATCAATTTTCCTTGTTTTCCAAAAGGAAACCAAAGTGTTAAACCCACTTGCGAAAAAAGCCACCATATGTGGCTATGCGTCATCAGCATCGTTCAAACTATTTCACTACTACCGTCATCCGTCGGCATGCACCTATAACTAAATAACATTCGCATAAGGAATCATAAGGATTACCACAACGAATCTCTTAGGGAGAAAAATCAATAGGCAGAGTGAAAGGGAAGAGGAAAAACTTAAATATATATATATATATATATATATATATACATACATAATGTTGGAGTTAAGGCTCCTGAGTTCGACAAACCTCTGAAGAGATCTAAGACGGTCCTAAAACGAAAGTAGGTGTGAGCTGTGATGCCAGTAGAATAAGTGGCTCTGCTATATACTGCCCTGACAGGCCTTAAAAAACCAACACATTATGTAAATATCTTCGTTACTATCGTCACAAAGCAGACATATCTGAGTCTGATGTAGAACGCGATGATGGGCCACAGCTTCACAGTTCAATTTCCAAACGATAATCACTAATGACGTGCATCCACAGTTGAAGATACTCTGTGTCATATGAGACACCTGGTTGAAACACACCCTGGTTACATATATAAACGCTAGATAGTTCGATACGTACACCATCCAGAAGATTTTCAGCAACTACAATGCGTATAAGCATGGCCCAGGGTCTGTAGAAGACATGTCTACCCATGCTAAACAGTAAGCCATATGAGAAGACCTCAATGTGTTCACTAAACCTAGACATGTAATATGTCTAGGTTTAGTGGACGCCAGCACACAGGTCCTTATGTTTCTGGTAATATGATCTAAAGCAAGCATTATTATCTAATTAGAAAACCACATATATATATTATTTTCTTCTACACACATAACAAGAGAAAAAAGTATTGGATTCGGAAACATTTAGACTTCCAGTTTTCAATGTATTTACATGTTTTTTAGATGCATTGATCACCATTAGACTATTTTTGGAAACTTATATATATATATTTTATTAGATTTTTGTGTATATTGCCCAGCAGGTAGAGTAGCTGCACTAGATTTCCCTTTTATGGGAAAGATATATCTCGGCTGTATAAAAAAGAAGCTATATCTAAAAAAAAAAAAAAAAAAAAAAGTATTTGAAACATGGTTGTTTCGAAAATAAATCATGCGCCATACCATTGAATTAGGACGTCAGCCAGTTTTTGGTATGTTGAATTTGAATGGACTTAACATTGCACTAAAGCTAGACAGACAGCATATTAACGTCTAGAATTCATTTCTAGAGTAATCGTACCATCACAATTTAATTTTTTGGAGATGTTTTCCCAACTTCAGTATATCTGAGCTATTGCATTTACAAAACATGGAGGACACAACGGATTTTACGTGCACCAGATACCATTAATCTACATGAGTCTTTGGATGGCTCCAGCATCGATCGCTCAATCCTTCAATTATGAGCTCGACTCCTTATTAACCGGACTACCGCGAGTCCAGTTTTTGGGGATTTTCTCCGTTTGTCAGCTGTTTATAACATCACAGGTTAAAGAACTCTCTGGCAGAGACTTGTGCATTTTAAAGGACTAGTTCCATCAGTTTTAGGCCCAAGGCACTTTTTAGATTTATTATTATTATTAAATCTTTTCTTGCCATTTCAGATTTTAGGAATATTAATTCCATTGTTTGCCGCCATGCGGCGTTGTAACCGATTTTATTTATAGCGCATAACCATTTTACTATGCCTAGATACGAATTTTAAGGCAATAACATTGTTTTAAAGTTAAGGTGATTGGGAGGGGGGGGGGGGGGGGCAAACTTTAATGCACACGCTCTTGGTATACATATGTGCGGGTACACGACCAACATCTGAGTGAAAGTTGGGCCCCCCTCCGAAATTTTTTTCTGGATACGGCCTTGGCACGGAGTAAGAATATCGTCACATATATATATATACATATAAATGTTAAGTTTGTTTTAAAATGATCAAAAGTACTTATAATGGAAACAAAAAATGACAGCTATCTAAAATTGAAAGGAAAATAGTCATATAATTTTTAAATTCTAAAAATTATTGCAGAATCATTTGGAATTTTGTTGAAAAATTGTAAAATAGTACTTAAAAAAAAAAAAAAAAGGAGGGGGGCTAAATTTAAAATATTTAATCAGCTTTCTGAAAGTAACAAATAAATCTAATGTGGAAAATCTAATCTAATGTGTTTTTCTAATGTGGAAAATCAACTATATTATAATTACTTTCTACAGTTTCATTGTATAAAGTTTTTTTTTTTTAATTCTTTGAAAACTTAATTAAAAAACCTCTTTAAATCAAGAAATGCTTTATGCGAAAATTTCTGAGCACAATTATTCTTGTAATTGCTTATAATTCTTCAGCTGTGATTTAAGCATTAATCTGAATCAATTACAATCTGAAGATTACATATTTCAATTAAGTTAAATAGAATCTTATTTAGAAGACATCAAAAAATACAGACTCTTGCACTAATGTACTAAAAGAAAAATAAAGAAAAATGTAAAGGCTGTATTTTAGTTGAGATAACATATTGCAATGAAGTTAAATACACAATACTTTTTAAATATTGACAAGTAAATATATGTTGCAACAAAATAAATGTACAATAGTTTTTTGAAACCCTTAAATACTTAATAGAAACAGGATATTTAGTCTCACATTATTATTATTTTTTTAAGCAGTGTTTGCTTACGTATATGGATGATTAATCAATGCTTTATTGCAGGGTTGTTTGTTTCATTTTTTACACATTAAATATATATATGTAGAGAGAGAGATTGGATTAGATAGATGTGGAATCAATAAATGTAAAACTTTATTATATTTCATGTACCTTTTCTTGATATTGATGTGATCCATTTTATTATCATTTCAGGGCATTTAGCACAACTCCCTCAAAAATAAAGGGACTTTAGGGACCAAAATTGAAAAATAAGGGACTTTAGGGACCTATTTATTTTATGCTTAAATATCACCAATATACATATATACGCGTTCTTTTATGATCCCCTACCATGTATAAGCCAGGTATAATGCCCAAAATCAAATAATTTAAAAATATACACAGCCAGTGTCAAAAGAATTCATACTCTTTTGGTTTTGTTGAATACCTTAAGATACAGTTATATGAGCCATGAGACTCTTGGTCCTCCAATAATTTCTATGATAAGAGCTCACTTTTACTGCTCTTTATGATGCAAAATGAAAAGTTTCAGATTTTACATTTAAAGCTATGTTTGGCAAATAGAATATACATATTTTCCCATCAATTTATTGTCTTCAAAATTTGTTGTCCTAAGTGTGTGGGAGGGTCAACAAGAGGAACATTATATTACCTACTCAAGATGCCTAGAGTGTTTTGCCATCCATGGGGATCCGTTTAAGGGATTTTAGCCTGTATTCATGCGAGTTTCTGAGAAAACGAAATTTTCAAATAGCTAGGCAAGGCCCACAATTGTAACCCGAATTTGGCATTTTTTATCAACTAGGTTTCAGAACAGAACCTTTCAGCCACTGGTGTGGTTTGTTGCTTCAAAAATCTTTTTTGTAAACAACCTAAGCAAAACCATACTAACTATTAAAAAAATTTAGCTCTAAGGTCATTTTTTGCACAATAGGGCAAATTGAACTAAGATGTGCAAAGAAAAAATTGCACAATATGCTGCAGGTGCAGTCTGAGTTTTGCAGTAACTATGCTATATGCAACTGTCATGAACTGCTGCAAATAACAGAAAAAAGTATATGTCCATAAAAGTTTGAACAGCAGATAAAACACGTAATGCATTTCAGGATGTGACAAATAATAATAATCATGACATTTTGATTAAATAGTGTTGACTCTAGGCCGATTTAGCAGGGCGCAGCGCCCGGCGGCCCATTACTAACACATTTTTGCGCCCCGCGGCCCTTACTAACTTATTTCTAGCGCCCGGCGGCCGTTACTAACTCATTTTTAGCGCCCGGCGGCCCTTATTTGTATTTTTCGCAGGGTTCCCAACTGCTCCGATTTCTGCGAAGTTTCTCCAAAAAAATGAAAAAATTTAAAAACTCCGCGAGTTATTTTTTATGCGCCGCAAATTCAGCCTTGACCACCTAGCTAAATATATTTTATTGAATACAAAAAACTGAATAGTGGCAGACACTGGAAAAAAAAAAAAAAAAAAACTACTATTCTTTTTTCTTTTCTTTTTTGCCTTGCACACATATCGCGATCCAATCCTTATCAACTTTTAATTTTGCATTTCCAACAGTTGCTGCATAAACATTATTCTTTTAATTTTATTTTTTATCTATTTTTTATCAACTCCTTTTGAAAAAAAGAATTAAAAAAAAAAAAAAAAAACTTTTACAATCTAGCAGAAGAACCACACGCTTCATCGTACAATACTCATAAATAAATAGTAAAGAAAAAAAAAAAAAATCTAGTGCTAGGCATTGCGCAATCGAAATATTGCTGACTCAGAAGTCAGAACGGGAACAAGTATTTGTTTACATTAGCTGAGAGTGTGCTTAATTAAAACCGCAAGCTGGAAGGGGGGAAGAAAGAAACGGAATGCTACGATTGATTATCTTCATGGGTTATCTTAATGCTTAATAAGTCGCTTAAAAATACTTTCTAAGGAAAAAATTTGTTTAATTATTTATTGATAAAAATAATGGATTCAAAGCTACTGAACTTTAAGTACGATTGACAACGCAAGGAATCTAAGACCAGGAAGAGCTATCTTCCGTGGGAGACTTTCTGAAGTGTCTTAGGCCGTAATCACGCGAGTTTTGAAGAAAATAATATTTAGTCAGACTTTAACGGAGGAATTGACCTCTGTAATAGGAAACTTTCTTAAGTGTTTTAATATACAAAGTTTCTGAGAAAATCATGGAAAATTTCAAACTTTATCGTACCAAGTATCTACCGTTGGAGAAAGAAAAAGAATATTTTCTGTGCTTTTTGTTGGGATAACTGAATACGCGATAACTTAGTTTTTATAGTGCGTGGGTGATTCTAAGAAATTTTCATATCAGAAAATGGGACTTTCACAAAAATCGTCGGATTTAAAATGGATTTGTCAAATAACATCTATTTTAGCAATTAGTTTACGATTACGTAATTTTAAAAATTAGCTGTAAAATAATTCCGTATTTCTATAAAAAGCGACAAAATTATATGTATAATGCAAATCATGTTTGAAAAAAAGCAAGAAATTCATCGATTAGCATCAAAAGCCTTTTTCAGCGATTAATTGCGATTAAACATAAATTTTGTTAATTATCGGCGAAATGATTGCGTGTTTCCGTTATCGGTTACTAATGTATCGCGATTTACTGAAATCAACTAGAGGGGAAAAAAAAAAAAAAAAAAAACTTTATTGGCTAGCAGCCAAATGATAGCATATAAAACGTAATTTTTTTTAATTATTAGTGGGTAAGCGATCCCGTATTTGCGAAATCTACTTCAAAATTATTCCCGATTTCCGAGATTCCGCTTAGAAAATAATAATAATAATAATAATAATAAAATGCAAATTTCATTGATTAGTGGCAAAATAGTTGAGTAAATACTAAATAGTTGAGTATTTAAGATTCAGCTTTCAGAAGAACGCATTTTTCATAGATTAGTAGCTAAATAATAGCGTGTTTCGACAATCGGCCGCATAATAATCGCGTATTTCAGAAATCTGCTTTGAAAAAAAATGCGCAATTTTTTACCTATTAGGAGAAAAAAATAATTTAGTTCCGAGTAAACGTAATTTTTGACAATTAGTTGTGAAATAATCCGGTGTTTTTTAATTCATCTGTAAATTTTCACATATTTCTGGATTAGGTTTTGAAAAAAGTGCGTATTTCATCGATTAACAGCAAAGTTTGGTATTTGGGGGATGTAGCTTTAAAAAGGGCTCAAATTTCATCGATTAGCAGCCAGATAATTGTATATTTCGTTAATAATTAACCCCATTTTCGATATAATTAACCGCAAAAATATCACGAATTTTAGGAATCATCGTTGAAAGAAGAGTGAATTTTATCAATTAGTTTCAAAATTATAGTATATTATTAGCAATTATTTGCTATTAAAAGTAGATTTTGTAAATTTGCAGTGAAATAATTAAAAATTTCGGCAATCGGTCGTAAAAATATCGGGAATTCTGTCAAATACGGGAAAAATAGCATATTTATTTAATTAACGGTAAAAACGAAATTCTACCTCCCCCCCCCCTCTCCTCTACGAGAAACTCTCGATTTTTGAGGTATATTTAGCAATAATCTTAAGAAAGAAAGAAAGAAAAAAAGTTTCAGAAAAGTTCATGGCTGTTAGTTTGCACTAAAATTGAATTTAATGTTGTACAATTTCAATTATTTTATTGTAGATTCAGTTTTATTACATTTTCTAATATCCAAACTATTAAAATTGTCCATTATTTTGACTTTATTATTACTCCAAAAATTTAAGATTGTGTTTAAAAAAATTCAATTTTTGTATCTGTTTAAAGTATAGCATTGAAATTTTTTTCACATCAACTGTCTTGTTCTTGTAATTAAACAAGTTTCTTTTGAATAGGCATGCACTAAATGTTTGATTATTACTGAATAATGAATATTCAGTATACCAAATAGTAACTAAAAATTCGGGGCTACATTTTGTAAGTGATATATTTCATTAAAAAATGTAAAAAATTGTCAAAATTGTTTCTCATAAAAATCTGATTTTGTCTTTGTGCATTCTATGATATAATATTATTTGTACAAGCTTTTTTTTTTTTTTAATATCTGATTTTTCTTTTCTTTTAAAATTTCATTATTTTGTTTATTTATTTATACCTTGGATACATTGCTGCTATAAAAAAAAATAGTAAGTTTTTTTTTTTTTTTTTGGTGGGGGGGGGTTACATTTTGTAAGTGATATATTATGAAGATGTTATAGTGCCCTTTTTGAATTATTGAGAATATTATAGTGCCCCTTTTGAGAGTATTAAAGTGCCCTTTTATCGAGTTCCCCCCAGCGGCCCTTTTGTTCTAGCGTCAACACTATTAAAGGTACAAGCCCACTTCATTCTGTGTTGCTAACAAAGTTGGATATTAGCCAAATAAATAATGCAATTCAAAGCTACAAGTGAAAATAAGAATCATACCAACATTGGCTGCCACTACAGGGTTTAACCTGAGTTCATATTTTTTTTTTTTTTTTACTGAAAAAGCTAAAATCAAAAAACTGTCTTAAGCAAAATGCTATAATACTATTAGGCTTATGATACCAGTTCGTATGCTATTATAGATGTCTCTTTATGTTACATTTTTCTTTTCCAAACTAAGTTTTAAATTTTATAATGACATCTTTTAAAAAAATCTGAAGTGGCTTCCAAGAACATTTTGAACATTTAGTATAGTTATTGGGTGTTTAAACAAATTTGAACCGCTGAATATTTCAGTAAATAAATAAAAGTGAACATGATGTCAGTATGTTTTTATTTCCAAATTCATATATCCGTCAATGAACATACAAGTAATATATCTGAAATTTTTAGGCATCCCTGTAAAAGAAAATATATAGTAAACATGCAATTTCGGTAATTCTGTAGGAACATTCTGAAATATATATTAGTTTCACTTCATACTTTTAAATAACTTAATTTGTCTTAATAAAATTAGTCCCCGTAGGATGTTATATAAATAAAATCTTTTATACTTCTCGATAAAAGAACTATGCATAATATGCCCATCATTTCATACAATGATCATACATTAGTAAAACAATGTAATGCATATCAGTGTTTTTTAACACTTTCCAATAAGATTGAAAAGTGTTAATGACTTCAGTTTTGTCTGTCGTCCGTATTCTATTTCCTATTCATGGAATTTCTTGTAACTGATATGTGTTATTCAAGTTCACTATCCCATATTCCCTATTAAAAATGGAGTAAATACCTCTACTTGGTTTGTGTACAGGGACACTCAAAAGTATTCCAAAGCATTGCATTCTATGAAAGGTATTGCAATAAACCTGATTTTAATATACTTTACACAAATCTTAATGAAATTAAAATATGTTATTCATGTTCACTATCAGATGTTTCCCATTGAAAATAGAATAAATACCACCAATGATTTGCGTACAAGAACATTTGAAAATATGCCAAAGCATTTATTCTATGAGAAGTATTTCTATAAACCATACAGGCACACACTACCACTTGGCACAAATCTTAATGAAACTGAAATATGTTATATGTACAAAAGAATGCTTTCTACAGAATGTAGTAGAAACAGCAATAAAATTTAAAGGGACTATAAAAATATTCAGTTACATTAAGGACTATTTTTGAAAATTTGCTGCAATTACATTTTTGTTTACCTCAAGCATTTTTAACACTTTCTAAATAATTTTAAGTGTTTGTCTATGTCTATCTGCTCGACTCCAGTGTTCGTCAATATTTTCAGATTTTCTTAAAAATGATATATGCTATTCAAGTTCATTATGTAATGTTCTCTATTTAAAATAGCATTAATGAGTCCTGCACGACTTGGTTTGTATACAGGGACATCTCCCCCCAAAAAGGCCACTACATTGCTTTTTAGGATAGCCATTTTTATTAAATCACATTTTAATAACTAATCTACTGCAAAAATCATAAAGAAGTTGACATTTATGTGAATATGATAAAATAATGTTTTGTATAGAATAATATGTTTAATCTTCAGATTTACAGGCCTACACTAAAATATTTAGATACATTAAGAGCTGCAATTAGAAATTAATGGCTACATTTCCATTTGTATTAAGCATTTTTAACGCTTTCTAACAATGTTTAAGAGTGATATAGTTTACCTGTCTGCCTTTTCATGGTGTGATAACGTAGATAAAGAATACTGAAGGTTATAATGACACAACAAGTATGTACAATTGGAAAATGCTAATAATCAATGCGTACCACATGATTTTTTGTTCTTGTTTCTTTTTATTCTGTGTTAAATATTTAACATTTTATTTATTTCTTTTTAATAACAGTGTAATGAAATGCTTCAGCAAAAAAAGCAAAAATTTCTTGTTTAATTTTCGCATTCTGTATACACGCATTTTGTGGAAAATGTGACCGTAGTGGAAATCCTATGCCATTTACACTTTATGGGGCCACCCCTGGCCTTGATGACTGCACAACAATTGGGCATTGAGATAATTTTTGGATATGTTCATTTAGTATTAAGAAGCATTTCATTGTACCAAATTTTGATATGTGCTCCCTTAACTGCGTTTCCATTCAGACTAAAATCTAAACTATTTATTACCAGGCCAAAGCAAAGTAGTAATGTTACGGTACCAGGGGTCGACATAGGTTTTAATTTTTGGGACCCATTTTTGTGAAAAACAAATAATTTTTGTGAAATTTTGATTATTTTTGCAAAAAAAATTATTACTGTATGAAACCTTTCATTTTAGCAGTTACTCTACCTGATGTTTAATATCAAGTTAATAGCATTTCACTGAACCAAGTATAGATACTCATTAAAATTAATGCTGGAAACATGGAAAAATTTTATAAAATTATCATTTTTACAAAACAAAATCTTATGAAAGGGATTTTTTAATAAATCTAAATTTTGTGAAGGGGCCTATTTTATAGATTTGAATTTTGTAAAGAGACTCATTTTAGAAATTTGAAAAGGGGCAGCAAAAGGGTCCCAATTTCTGCTTGGATCGATCCCTGGGTACTGCAATTTTTTTTTTTTTTTTTTTTACATATCTTTGCTAGTCATCAGAGTTGAATTTGTAACTGGGCTCATTACTGAACTGAAAATAATCGAGCTTCTGACCTAATGCATGCAGTACAACTAACTGTGGTATCGCGCTATGCAATGGTGAGAGGACAGTTAGCACAATGACCTTTTTAATCTTAGCCTTTCCTTCCCCCATGGCCCATTTGCTGAATTATCTATGAATATTAGTGTCCCTGTTACACATCTGATAACTGGCTGCCAAAAGTTAGTCATTTCAGTATTCTGTAGATAATATAAGGTATGTGCCTAAGCAATTTCATCGCATTTGAATGTTTTTTTTTTTTTTTTTTTTTCCCCAGGCATACCTAAAAAAATCTTAAGATTTTTGATAGGCAAAGAAAAAAAAAGGGACTTAGGGGCCATTTTTACATCGCTTGGAAAATCATGAAATGAGATCTTTTTCTCCCGAGCATCTTTGTTTTTGTTTGATTTGCAAAAAAGGCTCGCAACATTACAACATCCTTTAAGCACACTAAATTTCACAAAAAAGTAATTGATTAAAAAGGTCAAAAACAGATAGCGAGGGTCTCATAAAAAATAAATACAAGCAGAGGGATACAATGAAACAACTTGCGTCTAGCGAGCGCCAAACTTTTGAATCTGGATGATGTATGCAAAGACCATGGACCATGGTATAAATCTGTATGCATGAGTGATTTTTAAACTTTTTCGCTTTAATTTTTTTTTTAATTTATTATGAATAACGATGAAATAGAATATCTATAGTTACAAAATACTTCTTTTATTTTAAATGTTATCTAAATACTTTTTTGACGAAGTGGGAAATTTTAAAATTAAAAATATTTTCTTCATGATAAAAATTTATTGACTGCATTCACGTTGGTCAGCCTACCAACGTGAGCAACTCAAGCCTTGCAAGTAAGAACTACATCACAGCATTTTCGCCGAAGACAAGCATGCAATTCACAAAGTAATGTAGTTCTATTTTTAAAACAACTTTTATAAAAAACAAGAGATTTTCTAAAAACAACGAAGACATTACTAGATTCAAAAAGGATCCCATTAACAACATATTAATTAAAATAAAATAGTTTGTGCCGTTTTAGAGATATTTTTCATGATTTTAGTCCATTACACCATCGTTTATCCTCATTTGGCTTTAAATTGAGATTCAGATCTCAAAACATACTGCATATTGAAATGTAAAAATTTTAGGGTAGCTTAAGACAGAAGATAAAAGATTATTTTGAAAAGATCAGAACAAAATATGGCATATTTTCTCAGATATTAAGTGTCGGCTTTTACAAATCTCTTTGATGTCAAACTAGCTGTATATATGAGTTCGCAGCGTTCCGTTTGTCCTTCTGCTTATGTCACTCGAAAAACTGCCGTTTTTCATGATAACCAAAATTAAAAGAAATATATTATTTAATGAATAATTCCTATAATTATTTTATTTCTAACCAATACAACATACTAGATTAGATGCTGCAGAAGAATTAAAATTAGGAATTTCTCATTAATTTAATGCTAAAAAAGATATTTTGACATAAATAATCAGCATTTTTTAACTGGTAAACTTAAAATTTCAATTAGAAGCAAACAAAAATTTCTGAATGAAAAAAATACTAAATAGACTTACTTTTCTCAGCACTTTCAGAAAGAAGTTTCTCCACGCTATTTTTAGTAATCCGCTTCCTCTCAGAAATGAATAATTTAAAAATTTCTTCTAGTTCTACTTGAAATTTAATTTCTAAATGAAATAAAGTTGTTATCTCTTGACTGTTATTTTCAAGTAGCTGTTTAATTATTTCTGACAACACAAACACTGCAACTTTTATTATTTCCAATTCATTGTACAACAATGAGCAATCATCATATGATATGATATCTGCACTTTTTATTTCATAATGATCTGAAACGAAAAGAAATGTATAAATTAAAATTTTAAACTAAGTTAAATGAAATAAAGAATAAAGATAATAGAAATGAATTATAATTCATTAATGATTAAAAACACTTTAAAAACACGTCTAAAATAAACTTTATTAAAAACGTTACAATAATCTAAAGCTTTTCGCCTTGACTTATCAAAGCATCATCAGGGATTTAATAATATGTTTCAAAGAGCAATTTTATATGTATTTTTTGCATTACAAAGTCAATTGGAGACTGGTAAAGACTGGATCCAGGAGCGAAGATATGTAAGGAGTAGAACTTTTTGTAGTTACTAAGGGGCTGCAATTCACTGTGACTATTGACTTATTATAATTATAATTCATTAATCTACACCCATATTCGACAAATTGTTAAATTTCAAGTTAAGGATGCTATGATATATGAAATACCATTGATTTAGCAAGGATGGCATCATGTTTATAAAATAAAATAAATAATCATTAGCAGGGTCGGTGTGTACTGAATTGAGAGAAAATTCATGCCTCAAATAAAATTTCATGACCTATTTTATTGAAATATTTGGATTTAGACCCTTGTTTAAACTTTAAAACACAATAGCAGATTTCGAATTCAAATCAAATGCACTGACTACTTTAATTAAATTTGTATTTCAGTAAATCTTAACATCTCTCACCAGAAAACAGTGGCAATGATGCTGGGTCGCAATAGGCTTTTGGCAAAAGCTTTCCAGAGTAAGCTATGTTCACACATTGTTAAAAAATGCCACAAAATAAACTCGACGGCAACACTTTCTGGCATACAGTGGTTGTGGTACTCAAATTAAAAGCTATGAAAAACCTATTTTTTTTTTTTTTTTTTTTTTTAAAGTTATCCCTCATATTTTTAACGTAAACAAGAATTAATTCTGGCTTTAAGTGAACATTATAGATTAACTTGAAATTATTATTAGCGTAAATTTGATTTTAAATGCAAAATATGTTAAGATGTTCGCTAATAATTTCAAGTAAATAATCACATCTACAGTGTTCACTTAGATCCAGAACTAATTAGTGTAAAATATAATTTTTTAAATCAATCTTCTAATGTCAGGTTCATATTTAGAAGGTGGGATTGCATAAATCTTGCAATATTTTCAAAAATACCACTCAAAATATATCATAATGGAATTACCTTTATGCACTGAGGACGGTACGCTAAAGGCTACCGAAACAGCTGTATGCTTCCCACATTTTTTTTTCTCTTCAGCATTCCTAATATTGTAATTTTTATTGGTTTTAAAAATCCAGCACAGAGTCTCCAATCAATAACATGGGATTTCGTTGTTGAAAAGATTAAGTATTGTCCACTCTTAGGAGCTTATGTTTCATTTGCTGTATTCTTCCTTTTCTGATTTACTAAAAGAGCTTTCTTTTATAATTTTGTTATTTTTTCTTATATGAAATCAGGATGAGGAAGGACATACCAGGCCACAGGAGTGTACTAGTAGCTATTTGCAATAAGGAAATTGGCCAACTTAATAGGTACATATGTCATGTCTGATGCTATTTCTACAGTCTCATTGGATGTTCCACCTGTTTCTGGGTCAACATCAGAGATATACCACACTTTAAAGTGGTAAAAAAATTAAACTATTTATGGTCTCATAAATTTCTAGTACAAGACATATTATAATCATGTTAAAAAAAAATGAATTTGACCAAAGCTTGATACAGTGACAGAATGAAATCCCCGCCTAATAGGCTATCCATCGTTCACTTCGATATATTTTATTCTAATCTATTAATTTATTTTATCAGGGTCGATTCCGTTGTTTATGTTTCATGTTACTATTTCCAATGCAATAATCCTCAAAATTCATATTTATATGAAAAAATTACAATTTCGCTATGTTGATAAAATCATAAATTACGAATAATTTATGAAATTTTCCTATTAGATTTGTATTCAATCATGTAAAAAAAAAATATCATAAATGTAATTTTGAAGTTGTCTAATGTATTTATGATCCTCAAAATGGAAGTTTATGCTCAATTTTCCCTTATTCTGACATGTTAAGTAAATCGTAAATTCCAAATAACTTACGGATTTTTTAAATTGGAAAAATCATAGTCTATGATATTCATACCAGTAACCTAAATAATATTTCGAAAGTGGTTTGACATCTTTAGGATGAAAGTATCCCACAAAATTGACGTTTATGTGAAATTTTGCTCTATTCTGCCATGTTAAGAAATTCGTAAATTTCCAATAACTTACGAAATTTTTATATTTGAAAATTCATAGTCATTAATATTCATGCCAGTGTCCTAAATAATATTTCAAAAGTAGTCTGGCATCTTTACGATGAAAATATCTCTCAAAATTGACGTTTATGTGAAATTTTGCCCTATACTGCCATGTTAAGAAATTCGTAAATTTCCAATAACTTGCGAAATTTCCAAAGTAGCATATTTAAAGTTGCTGATGTTCATTCCGGCATCAAAACTGATATTTTAAAACTAGTCTGACATTTTTACATTGACTTGACATTTTTTGTTGTCTGACCACAACATATTAGTTTTCATGTGAAAATAACCCTTCAACTGTGATTATATTAGTAAAATATTTTATTTCATTTTTTTAATAATAGTATTGTAAAATATATGTAAATAATAAGTTTTAGTTTTATAATTCTGAATAAAACCTATCTTTTTGTGATAGTGCTTTTCACCAAAAATTGCAAGTGTAGGAATGAGTATGTTAGGCTTAAAATTTTATTATTCATGGCAATATTGCACAAATAAATAGAATATTAAAGAAATATGTTTAAATAAATTATATTTAAAATGTTTTTAAAAGAATAGTATATGAAATATGTTTATATTTTATTGTTTTAAAATAAAGAAAAAGAAAAGAAATATACAACACAACAAAAAACAAAACTAATGCCGGATATCCATATCTGGCAGGCAGAAGAGCACCGGATATCCGATATCCGGCAAAATCACTATCCGTTTCATCCCTAATGATTAAGTCTGAATATAACCTTAAAACCCAAAAGTAATTTGTTTTCTGCTTGATGGCATATTTTCCATACATAAATAAGAAAGTAGATTATTCAGTTATGAAAGTAGATATGGTGGTACAAGTTTAAGAAATTTCCCTCACTCATTTCTGCTGAAAATTTTATAAGTGTAATTTATTATGCATGTGATTGTGATATCGACATGTTCATTTTTATGTATTAGCTAAGTGGGAAAATAGCTAAGATTTTTTGCAGAATTTTTAGTTTTTAAATAAACAAGTACCCACAGATTATTCTGGTCAATGTGCTCCAGTTAAAATATGAAAAGTGGGAAAGTTATATATGAAAGTAGTTATTCAGTTACATTGAAAAAGAAAAAAAAAAAAAGCACAAGGGGGGGGGGGGGGGGGGGGGGGGGGTTAAATTTCCAACAATTTTCATGAATGTCAAAATAATTATCACATAAAAATCTAAAAACGAAATCTCCGATATTCATATAAATGTGTAAATGATCTCATCTCTGAGTCAACTCCCTCTAATCTGCATAGCTTGGACCAAATGTTTTGTAAACTTTAGAATTTTGCAGATTATTGGTCATAATTTGTTTACTTTTTTTTTTCCCCCCCAGATGCAAATGAAATAATAAATCATTAATAATTTAAGTGAATGATAAAATAAATGCATAATTATTTCAAATAAATCTTAAATAAAACTGGGATGGAGCGGCTTGATCACCACCTTTAGAGCACTTAAAATACCTTTTTGGAGCATATCGAAGCAGAATAAGTATGGATTTGGAGCATATTGGAGCAAAATAATTATGAATTTGGAGCATATCGGAGCAAAATAATTATGGATATGCAGCAAATTTATTTTGAATCTGGAGCACATTGACCAGAATAATCTGTGGGTACTTGTTTATTTAAAAACTAAAAATTCTGCAAAAAATCTTAGCTATTTTCCCACTTAGCTAATACATAAAAATGAACATCTCGACATCACATGCATAATAAATTACTAGGGATGAAACGGATATCCGGTAACTATCCGGTATCCGGCCTATCCGGCTGAGTTTTAAATATCCGGCGGGGTACCGGATATCAGCACACCGGATACGGATATCCGGCAATTTCAAGCCGGATATCCGAAGGAGAAAATTCAAGCTTAAACTCCCATCAGATGCAAATTTTGCGACAATTTTTTAATTTTTTTTCAGATCAGTTGTAGCTTGTAAAGGATTTTTTTTTTTTTTTCTTTTTTAAGTTGGCTTCTGCGAAAATCGATTTTAGACTCATTAGCAAACAAATTTAGCCAAAAGTAGCTTCAGGTCTAAGAAATATAGAAGCCCTATTTTAATTTTGTACAGAGTTAGCTAGGTTTTTCTTCCAGAATGATCTATAACATTCCCGTTAATCTTTCCCATAACAATAAAAAGAACTATTCATTGTTGTTCCTGAAAAAATGATATTTATTCTCTGCAGCTGCAGTGTATATATAACTCTGTTTTCATGTCTTTTGCTAATATGTTGTTAGATTGTTTAGTAATATTGTTAGTCTTGGATGTTAAAGTTGTTAGAATGTTTCGAGAATGAGCCTAATGTGCATTTATTGACTAGAACCTGTTTATTTACAATCCAGTTTTCCATACACAATAAAGCTGTTGTTTTTGTGACCATATATTTATACTAGCAGAAACCTAGCATTACTTGCGCCATCTATCTATTCGATTTGGATTTTTTAAAAAACCCTCCAATTTATATAAATTTGCATTTTTAATGGAATATCTTACTGAAGCACCTGAATTTAGAATTCCCTGTTGCGTTGCATAGATATATCCCAAAAAATTAAAATTACTTCAAATAAAAGTACATATTTAAATTTTCAGAAAGTCTGTACTTTCACTTTCATATTGTTCATAAGAAAGAAAAAAAAAAAAAAAAAAAAAATCAGTTATTTAAAGTTTTTGATTTTGTACTGCAGAAAAACTTCACTTACTTAAAGAATTTTAATAACTAATGTAAAATTTTCTTTCTTATCTATACAGAATATAAAACAACTAAAAAGTATAAATTCATTTTGAATTATTACTTTCTTCTATATTAAATAAATTTTCAACTTCCACTTTTCGGTGGATTTACGCATTTTGAGGGAACCAAAACACAATTTGACCATTTTTGGAAAATGTCTATCTGACAAAAATTTTGTGCAGTTCAAGAGTTAATGCACAGAATTTCATATAAATTTATACATAGTTGCATCTTGGCAAAAAAAAAAAAGTGCCCATCAACTTTTGGTGCAAATCACTCAACAGATGGCGCTGCTATACTGTGATTTCTCCCATTTAAAGGAAGACTATCTCAGCTTATACTGTGTATAATTAAAAAAAATTAACTAAGTGTGTCACAGGGAGGGCTATTATTATGAAACATGTTCATTCAATTTCTGTGCATAACGGTCAATAGGTGATGCTGCTATGCTGCAATTTTCCCGTGAATGGGGAAGTTATATCTCAGATTCATTCGTGCATAATTGCTAAAAATTTAGTATGGTAAAGGGTCATTTTTACAAAACATCATGTTGATTCAATTTTGGTGCATATTGGTCGATAGGTGGCTATATTATGTTGCAATTTACTCTGTGAATAGGAAGACTAAATCTCAACATCTATAAAATTTAAGAGATAAACAAGATAAAAATAATATGAGAATAAAAGTTGGCTTAATTTGGGTGTATATCGTCCAACAGGTGGCGCAACTGTTCCTCACCTTCTGTGATTCTCCAGATGGTTACATCTCAAAATTTTTTGATTAAAATTGCACTAAACTCAATATCAAAAATCTTTATTGTAAGCAGCTATGATTATGTTTCTTCTGCATGTTAAACAGCATGTAGCGTTGTTATATAGAGAGACATAGAAGAAAGTTTTGTGATGGCCATAACATACTAGTTTGAAGCTTTTGGTTTATTTATTTATTTTTTTTTTCCTTCTTCCTTCTTTTATGTTTTCTTATAAATGTCTCAAAAGAAGGTATTGGATTCATAAAAATTTTCAACTTCTAGTTTTTGATGGATTTACACATTTTAAGAAGTCCAGAACCTGGTTTGACCAATTTTTAGAAAATGTCTGTGTGTGTGTGACAAAAATTCTGTTCAACTGTACCTCCGGAACTACTGAGTACTACAATTACATATAAATTTATGTTTAGGTGCACCATGACATAAATCAGTGCCTACCAACTTTTGATGCAAATGGCTCAACAGGTGGTGCTGCCATACTGCGGTTTCTGCAACTTAGAGGAAGGCTATATCTCAGAAACTACTGCACAGAATTTCATATAAATATCTATGTACATGTAAATTGGCATATATTAGTGCCAATCAAATGTTGGTGCCAGTCGCTCTACTGGTGGTGCTGTTATACAGTGCTTTCTGCAATTTAGGGAAGGCTATATTTTAGGTTCTATTTCATGTAACTACACAAAACTTCATTTTGGAAAGGCATTATGAGAAATTATGCTGGTTCAGTTTGGGTGCATGTTGGCCAGTAGGTGGCTCTGCAATACAGAAGTTTCCCCCCAAAAGGGGAAGGCTATATCTCTTATTCTATTGTGTATAATTGCATAGAACTTGGTATGTGAGAGAACCAGCCATTGTGAAACACTATTGCGATTTATTTTAGGTGTATATCGGCCAACAGGTGGCAATACTGCACTACAATTTATCCAATGAATAGGCTAAGTTAATCCCAACTTCTATGACATATGTGCATGAAACTTGATATATAAGACAACCATTATGAAAGCAAATGTTGACCTGATTTATGTGTATATCAGCCGACAGGTGGAGCTTCTATTATGATTTTTCACAAGCGTATATCTCAGCATCTGTTGATTAAAATTGCATAAACTCCTTTTGTAAAATGTTTATTGTGAGAAGCTATGATTAAACTTTTATACGATTTAAACCGTAAGTGGCGCTTTTATATAGAATTATGTAGAAGAAAGTTTTGTGATGGCCACAACATATTAGTTTTCATGTGAAAATAACCCTTCAACTGTGATTATATTAGTAAAATATTTTATTTCATTTTTTTAATAATAGTATTTTAAAAAATATGTAAATAATAAGTTTTAGTTTTATAATTCTAGACAAAACCTATCTTTTGTGATAGTGCTTTTCACCAAAAATTGCAAGTGTAGGAATGAATATGTTAGGCTTAAAATTTTATTCTTCATGGCAATATTGCACAAATAAATAGAATATTAAATAAATATGTTTAAATAAATTATATTTAAAATGTTTTTAAAAGAATAGTATATGAAATATGTTTATATTTTGTTTTAAAATAAAGAAAAAGAAAAGAAATATACAACACAACAAAAAACAAAACTAATGCCGGATATCCGACGGATATCCGGTCCGGATATCCGTATCCGGCAGGCAGAAGAGCTCCGGATATCCGATATCCGGCAAAATCACTATCCGTTTCATCCCTATAAATTACACTTATAAAATTTTCAGCAGAAATGAGTGAGGGAAATTTCTTAAACTTGTACCACCATACATATACAAAAAAAAAAAAAAAAAAAAAAAGGGGGTAAAATGTAGGTATGCATCGAATTTTTAGTTACTATTTGGTATACTGAATATTCATTATTCAGTAATAATCAAACATTTAGTGCATGCCTATTCAAAAGAAACTTGTTTAATTACAAGAACAAGACAATTGATGTGAAAATAAATTCAATGCCGTACTTCAAACAGATACAAAAATTGGATTTTTTTTTAAACAAAATCTTAAATTTTTGGAGTAATAATAAAGTCAAAATAATGGACAATTTTAATAGTTTAGATATTAGAAAATGTAATAAAACTGAATCTACAATAAAATAATCATTGTTATTAAGGATGGAAAAGGATTGAAATTGTACAACATTAAATTCAATTTTAGTGCAAACTAACAGCCATGAAATTTTCTGAAACGTTTTTTTTTCTTTCTTTCTTTCTTAAGATTATTGCTAAATATACCTCAAAAATCGAGAGTTTCTCGTAGAGGAGGGGGGGGGGGGGGGGGATAGGTAGAATTACGTTTTTACAGTTAATTAAGTTAATTAAATAAATATGCTATTTTTCCCGTATTTGACAGAATTTGCGATATTTTTACGACCGATTGCCGAAATTCGTAATTATTTCACTGCAAATTTACAAAATCTACGTTTAGTAGCAAATAATTGCTAATAATATACTATAATTTTGAAACTAATTGATAAAATTCACTCTACTTTCAAAGCTGATTTCTAAAATTCGCGATATTTTTGCGGTTAATTATATCGAAAATGGGGTTAATTATTAACGAAATATACAATTATCTCGCTGCTAATCGATGAAATTTGAGCCCTTTTTAAAGCTACATCTTCCAAATACCAAACTTTGCTGTTAATCGATGAAATATGCACTTTTTTCAAAACCTAATCCAGAAATATGTGAAAATTTACAGATGAATTAAAAAATACCGGATTATTTCACAGCAAATTGTCAAAAATTACGTTTACTCGGAACTAAATTATTTTTTTCTCCTAATAGGTAAAAAATTGCACTTTTTTTTCAAAGCGGATTTCTGAAATACGCGATTATTATGCGGCCGATTGCCGAAACACTCTATTATTTAGCTACTAATCTATGAAAAATGCGTTCTTCTGAAAGCTGAATCTTAAATACTCAACTATTTTGCCACTAATCAATGAAATTTGCATTTTTTTTTTTTTTTTTTTTTTGAAGTGGAATCTCGGAAATCAGGAATAATTATTAAGTAGATTTTGCAAATACGTGATCACTTACCCACTAATAATAAAAAAATTTTATATGCTTTCATTTGGCTGCTAGCCAATAAAGTTTCCCCCCCCCCCCCCCCCAGTTGATTTCAGTAAATCGCTATACATTTGTAGCCGATAACGGAAACACGCAATCATTTCGTCACTAATTAACAAAATTTATGTTTAATCACAATTAATCGCTGAAAAAGGCTTTTGATGCTAATCGATGAATTTCTTGCTTTTTTAAAACATGATTTGCATTATACGTATAATTTTACAGCTAATTTTTAAAATTACGTAATCATAAACTAATTGCTAAAATAGATATTTTTCTAAAAATGTGTAATTATTTAGTCATAAATCAGCTTTTTTTTTTTTTTTTTAATTTGATTACTGAAATGTCATTTTTTGCGGCTGATTTATAAAATACGTAATTTTCTTGTGCTATTTTTGTGACAAATCCATTTTAAATCCAACGATTTTTGTGAAAGTCCCATTTTCAGATATGAAAATTTCTTAGAATCACCCACGCACTATAAAAACAAAGTTATTGCGTATTCAGTTATCCCAACAAAAAGCACAGAAAATATTCCTTTTCTTTCTCCAACGGTAGATACTTGGTGCGATAAAGTTTGAAATTTTCCATGATTTTCTCAGAAACTTGTATATTAAAACACTTAAGAAAGTTTCCTATTACAGAGGACAATTCCTCTGTTAAAGTCTGACTTTATACTGTTTTCTCCAAAACTCGCGTGATGACGGCCTAAGACACTTTAGAAAGTCTCCCACGGAAGATACTTCTTCCTGGTGTTAGATTCCTTGCGTTGTCAATTGTACTTAAAGTTAAGTAGCTTTGAATCCATTATATTTATCGATAAATAATTAAAATAAACAATTATTTCGTTAGAAAGTATTATTTTTTAGCGACGTAATAAATATTAAGATAACTGAAACATTGATATAGTTTAAATGGAAATCAAAATACCACATAATCATAGCATTCGGTTTCTTTCTTCCCCGCTTTCAGCTTGTGGTTTTAATTAAAGAAACACACTCATATAGCTAATGTAAACAAATATTTGCTCCCGTTCTGAGTCAGCAATATTTCGATTACGCAATGCCTATCACTAGAATGTTTTTTTTTTTTTCCTTTACTATTTATTTATGAATATTGTACGATGAAGTGTGTGGTTCTTCAGCTAGATTGTAAAAGTTAGTTTTGTTATTTTCAAGAGGCGTTGAAGCGCTTTCATTGATAAAAAATAAAATTCAAAGAATAATGTTTTATGCGGTAACTGTTGGAAATGCAAAATCAAAAGTTGATAAGGATTGGATCTCGATTTCTGTCTAGATGTGTGCAAGGAAAAAAAAAAAAAAAAAAAAAAAATAGAAAGAAAGAAAAAAGAATAGTTTTTTTTTTTTTTTTTTCAGTGTCAGCCACTATTCAGTTTTATGTATTTATATTTAGCTAGGTGGTCAAGACTGAATTTGCGGAGCATAAAAAATAACTCACGGAGTTTTTTTAATTTTTTCGGAGAAACTCTGCAGAAATTGGAGCAGTTGGCAACCCTGTGAAAAATACAAATAAGGGCCGCCGGGCGCTAGAAATGAGAAATAAGTTAGTAAGGGCCGCCGGGCGCTGTGCCCTGATAAATCAGCCTAGAGTCAACACTACCAATAGTTGCCTTTTTGTGAAAATAGTTACTTTTTCAAGCTTTTTGGGTCAAAAAAGTTGCCATAGTCTCCTCAGGCTGAAAATAGTTGCCTTTTAGTAGCCTATGGCAACCCTGTTAGTATGTGTTTTGGAGAGGTTTTATATAGTGAAGCAATAGAATGTTCTTTAATAAAACTGATGAACTTTTACAAGATAATTATATATATAAACAGAAAGAGAAGGCAGACGCACATAAAGCACAAAGACAGACAGAAAGTCAAATCGGAAATATTAGCATTCATCAAACAATATAGAAAAGTATTTAAAATGGTTAATACTACTAAAAATACACTTTCAACCATTTCCTCTTATACAACCATACCAATGTATCCAAATCTTTCATGTGATCCGGTAAACAAAACGTTAATGCTACTCCGGTATGTTGCTATGTCACTGTGTTTCTGCCACTGGGGTAGTGACATGCATATTATTTTGAATAGGAAACCATCTAATATTACTTTAAATAAAATGTATTAATTTCAAGACATGCTAAAAATATTTGCAGAAAATCAGATCGTAAACACAGACAGATACGCAATTAAATTGGAGTTAGATATTTTTTAACAAAATAAAATTTTATGTGACATAACAGCCTGTAAAATTTTGTAAAATAAATGACTGAAGAAAATTTTTATCATTTTCCTTTTTCGTCAATTAAGGAGGAAACTAGAAAAAGATTTGGGCTGGACAAAAAAAATTGAGCCTGAGCCGGCAAAAAATTTTAAGCTCAAGCCCGGCCCGTGCAGACCTCTAGTGGGGAGAAATGTACCTACCATCAATAAATTTCTGCATATAATTATATCTTAACAAAATATGTTCTTCTGTGGCAGGATATTTATTTTCAGAACTTTTATCCTCTTTTTTAAGAATATATTCACTATCTTCTTTTTCTTTTGTAATATCTTCATTATCTTGTTCTCTTAGAATACCCTCATTATCTTCTTTCATTAAATAATCATTAGAATATGATGGAAACCTAAAAGAAAAACAAAATGAATGAAACTTATATGCTCTAATTTACATTATGAAAATTAAGCAAAGATATCACATTATTCTAATTTAAAAAAATAAATAAATAAAAGGAAAATAAATTCATTACAGTATACACATAATGTATATGCAAATTTTAAATCCCCTCTTTACACAAAAATAATGTAGGTTAAAGCAGTGGTTTTAAATCATTGATCCATCAAGTTTTGATGGGTATTAACTAGTAATATATTATTAGTTAATATAACATAAAACAAATCACTACAATTATATATATAAAATAGCCTTTGTAACAAGTCTAGAAAAGTCACATACTGTACACCTGTCGCATCACTTATGCATTTTTTAAAATTAATTTTTTTTAAACAAATCTCATTTTTATAATTTAATAGCTTCATTTTTGTGCACAATATCAATTTATATAACCTGAAGTTATGCAATCACTGGGTGGCATAAAGGGGGGGGGGGGGGGACATGCACAACCACTGATGTTTTTCAAAACTGGTTTCACAAATATTTCAAATATGTAGAAGCAGAAAAAACAGTAAAATCTCTACTATATGCAGTCATAGGTCTCTGTCTTATAAGCCTTAAGGCTGGACATCAGTGAACAAAAATATCGTGTTCGCTCTTCCAGGGAAAAAGTCCCGTTTAGCCTTGAACTGTCGTAGGTGCTAGAAAACGATTAGCGCTGACCCCCAAGACATCTGGTCAACCTGTGGCTATCAGTGACCAGTATTTATTTATGTTACCTACAAGAAAGTCTGAATTATCTGTAATCTCTCACCTTCATTCTTCCACTGAGTTTTTCTGAAACATTTTTGAACTTTCGAATATCTAAATTTGTATCCAAAGACACAAAATTTTCTCTTTTCACTTACGAAAGATTAAATATAGTTAGATCGACTGCTTTGTCTCTTCTTATAAAGTGATTAAAATATTTAAACTGAAACGATATTTTACTGTAGTTGAAACAGTACGTATAATTTATGTAAAAACAATTATTTTATTCATTATAGAATCGTAATAAGTAAATCTTGCACCTTTTTATTTATTTATTTATTTATTATTATTATTATTATTATTTCACGAAATTGAAAATAGTTAAAGATTACGTATACAGCACGCGCTGCTTATCAAAATCACATTCGTTCTGAGCAAAAGTGATTTTATTAAGTGGGTATTTTGATTTTCTTTCTTTCTTTTTTTTTTTTTTCCCGGCGACCGTTCATGCACTCAAGAAAAAAGTATTATTTACCTGAATTTGGGAAGAAATTTCTAAAAGCATCAGATAATGGAACTATTAAACAATATTAATTAACTTTTAACAGATAATTATTTGACTATTTCTTCAAAGTAAGAGAGTTGAACACATCCAAAATTCAGAGGCGTTTTCTTTGAGAAATATCGTCAATACTTTGCTAAACATTCAAGCTTTTCTTTTAAATTTAAAATCTTTTCGTTTAAGCTTTTTGTTTATAAACCAGCAATGCTCATTTTATTAAGCGGCGGTTTTAAAATTGTTCTGCATTAATTACAGAATTGCATTAACTTTAGTTCAACCTATATATTGTAGATTAATAACCATGAACACAAATAATCTGTACATAGTAATAATTGCAGACATAGTTTTACACAACAAAGCATCCTGTTGTACTTTGAATGGCCCATACCATTTTCTGAAGACAGACTGCTAGTTTTTGTATGTATGTATGCAGCGACCCATCATTATTTCAACACACTATGCAAGTTTTCTCCGACTAGAATATACTGTTCACTATCAAAACAATAACTGATTGGGGGAACATAACTTAATATCTTTTTTGTAAAAAAAATAGAACCGACTCCAAAAAGCAACTACTATTCAAACAACTAAAAAAAAAAAAAAAAGTATGAAATGAAACTGTAAATTGCACCTAAATGTATAAAATAATTTCCTTCACCAAACAACCTATAACACTACAATTAATCATAACTTTTGAAGTTGGCGCAAAATTAAATAAAATTTAATTAGTTTTTAAAGGTTTGTCTTTAGATCGGTAGCAACAAATGCTGTTGTCTCGAATGATCCATTTTCATGTTTCCTTTATTATTTTATCACTGTATACAATAGGTCCATTAGTAGCATCTACATAATCCAGTGAACATTCTTCACAATGCGGTATTTATGTTTCTACGAAGTTAGATTTTCCTTTGCAAATTTGGTATAACTTTGATAACTATCATCCTTGAGGGCTTTATGATTTGGCGATCAAAACATAAGGCAAAAATATACTCGCAAAATGTATATTTTCATAATATATATTGTATGATGCGTTGTTTCATATTCTTGATTACTCTCTTGATATACCTTATCAAAATAATCATGATATCCCAAAGAAATTAAATATGTTTGCCAGATAATTTTGCGATTTTTCGTTCACCAAGGACGTCAGATACCAGCATCTTCGCTAACTTTTGCTGCTTACGAAATCTTATTTGTTTTCATGAATCAAAGTAGTTTTTGTCTGCGTTTTGCAGGTAACAATGTGAGATGTGTATTTTGAATAGGATTTGATTTTTGTATTGAATAAAGGTATCAATTTTTATTTAATTTTGCGCCGACTTCAAAAGTTATGATTAATTGTAGTGTTATAGGTTGTTTGGCGAAGGAAATTATTTTATACATTTAGGCGCAATTTACAGTTTCATTTCATACTTTTTTTTTTTAGTTGCTTGAATAGTAGTTGCTTTTTGGAGTCGGTTCTATTTTTTTTTACAAAAAAGATATTATTTTTCTCTTTTCAGTGAAAACTTATTCCTATAGCAGAACATCAGAAGTCGTTCGACGACAGTTTCACAAATCACAACTTCCAAGAAAAGTGACATAACTCAAAAATGGCTTATGTCACTGAAAAATACATGCACCCAATGTGAACAAAAAAGTTATATCTCCATATAGAAAGCTATTCACTCGAGAGACAGTTGTGCCCGTTTTATTCTAGTCAAGTTATATTTAAGTTGATTTTTCTCAAATGCTGCATTTTTTAGTTGTGTCACTTTTCTTGCCTTTATCCGATATGAGCAAAAAACTGTCTATTGAATGAATATACGTTAAGTTAAAAAGTCTTTAGAAATGTAAAGAATGGAAACGCTGTATTTGTAACCAAAAATTCTGTTAGGCATATAGATTGAACTTTACAGTGAATACGTGTCACACGCTGCGCTGAAAATTGCGCAGCGTAAAGTTCAAACAAAGAGCAAAATATGCATTGCAGCTGACGTACAGAAGTTTCAACATCGATACTTACATACTGCTTTTACCAATGTAGCTGCATGAGTTCAGCAGTTAGAGTGAGAACAGACATTTGTGAGTCAGGGGTGATTGTGACTCAAAGGTAAAAACCCTGAAAATTAAAGTCTTGAATAAAAAAGACTCTGGAATATCAAATGATACTCAAATTATTTAGACCACAAGCATTCAATCTCTTTAGTATTTGTCCACATGTCACCTAGATAACAAATCAACAACTAATAACAACAAAAGATAACTTTTTAGGAAATATGAAAATACAGATAGATTAATTAAAAACCCTGAAATCAGGGGGAACCCCTGAACACAAACACCCCTGGTATCCTGTAATTTGTTTATATCTTAATGAAATCATAAATGAAACCTATTTCAGGCCAAGATCATTACGACAACATAAAAAGTATTAAAATTAAGTCAACTCTTACGAAGTTATAAGCTAACAAATTTCAACAACAACAACGAGAAACATGGTTTGTATTGAGAACCTCTTCCTTTATGAAGTCTGTTTAAAACGCCTATGCGTTAATCGATGTGACCGCTTACAATAACCATACTTTAAATTTCACATAGCATAAATGTCCCCCGCTACGCTACAACATATGCAATGTCATTCAAGTGTGCACAAAATAGGAAATTGTGAACAAACAAATGCACGTTTTAAGCATTAATGTCTAAACTATATTTGCGTACTATGTCGATGATGCTCTGCAATTTTATAATTCACTTTTTTCCCCTGTCTTGAAACGTTTCCGAGATAGGATCGCTAACTCCACTCTTTTCCACAGGGTGGCGATTTAGGCGGTTGAATCGTGTGGCACATATCCACTTTACTATACCTACATTACATACCACTTTTATGACTATAGCTGCACCTGTTCAGCAGTTAAAAGATTCAGGACTGACTTTTTCGTGCACCCTGTATTTTCTTTTGATCGTAAAGATCTTACAATGGGACCTATTTCAGACCAAGACCTTTACAATAAAACAAAAAGTATCAAAATCGGATCACCGTTCAGAAGTTATGAGATAACAAACAAATAATCATACGCTTTGAATTGAGAATCTCCTCCTTTTTGAAGTCGGTTAATTAGAGCATCTCTTACGAAGTTATAAGCTTACAAACACCAACAACAGCACATAGCTCGAATTAAGGACACCCTCCTTTCTGAAGTTGGTTGAAAACGACTTTGCGCTAATCGATGTGACCGCTTACAGCAACAGTACTTTGAACCACAGAGTATACGTGTCATCCGCTATGCTGCAAAGTGTGCAACGTAGTTCAAGTGTGCACAATGTAGGAAATTGCGAACAAACAACTGCACGCTTTAAGCGTTCTATTTTAGCAATAATGTCTAAAAACTGTCTTTTCATAGTAAATCGATGATGCTCTACAACTTCATAATTAACTTTTCTCCCACCTTTAACCGTTTTTGAGATAGGAGCGCTAATTCCGCTGTTTTTCTCCAGATGGCGCTTTATTTTCTTTAGATTGTAAAGATGTTATAATGGGACCTACTTCAGACCAAGAACTCTACAACAAAACAAAAAGTATCAAGTAACCGTATTTTGAACTATATAGCGTATGTCTCAACAGCTACGCTACAACGTGAGCAATGTAGCTCAAGTGTGTATAGTATAAGAAATTGCGAACAAAAAAAATGCACGTTTTAGCCTTGTATTTTAAGCATCAATGTCAAAATTATCTTTTCGTACTAAATCGATGATGCTCTGCAATTTTATAATTCACTTTTTCCGCCTGTCTTGAGCCATTTTCGAGATAGGAACGTTAGCATGAATGTCTAAACTATCTTTTTGTACTAAGTCGGTGATACTCTTCAGCTTTGTAATTCACTTTTTCTTTAGAACCGTTTACGAGATAGGAACACTAACTCTGCTATTTTTCACCAGGTGGCGCTGCAAGCGGTTTAATCTTGTACTGCATGGCCACTTCGCTATACTTACATACCATTTTTATCACTATAGCTGCAGCCATTTTGCAGTTAAGAGTTTGGACTGATTTTTTTGGGCACACTGTATTTTCTTTAGAACGTAAAGATATTACAATGGGACCTATTTTAGACCAAGACCTTTTCAACAAAACAAAAAGTATCAATATCGGAGCATCCGTTCAGAAGTTATGAGCTAACAAACATAAAAAAAAACATACGGTTTGAATTGAGAACCTTCCTTCTTTTTTGAAGTCGGTTAAAAAACAAATAAACTAGAAAATGCAGAAAACAGCGCAGATTGGAATAACGTAGAAAATGTCTTCATCCTGCAGTGGCTTTACAAAGGCTGACACACATATATATATATATCGTAATAAAATTTAACCTTAGAATTTAGCAATTAATAGATTCAAAATAATACCAACACAACAAAAATAGAACTGATTTTAACTTATGGGTAAGACTGACACAAAAATGTTGCGATACAGATTAAGAACCAATAAGAGACAAAAACAATTTAAGTTTATATATATATATACACAGACATAAGTATATATACACATCTGACAGAGATGCAAGTTTCCTGATGGTGATCATTTCTCGTTTTCAGCATTTAAAATTCTATTTTTCATTTCATGAATTCTCTTTTCTTTTAACAGATCCTTTTTGTTAATTTATCTCTTTCCATTTATATTATTTGATGAATGTTTCTATTGTATTAATGGATTATGCAAATTATCTCATCGTTAGGCTTATGTGTTATGTGTGTCCAAGGCCGTATCCAGAAAAAAATTTCGGAGGGGGCCCAACTTTCACTCAGATGGTCGTGCATCCGCACATATGCACACTAACAACGTGTGCGTTTAAGTTACCCCTCCCCCTTAATCACCTTAACTTTAAAACAAATATAAGTTATTGCCTTAAACTTCGCATCTAAGCATAGTAAAATGGTTATGCGCTATAAATAAGATCGGTTACAACTCCGCATTGTGGCAAACAATGGAATTAATTTTCCTAAAATCGGAAATGGCAAGAAAAGATTTAATAATAATAATAATTTTAAAAAGTGCCTTGGGCCTAAAACTGATGGAACTATTCCTTTAGAATCTACTAGTCTCTGATAGAGAGTTCTTTAATCCGTGATGTTATAAACCGCTGACAAAAGGAGAAAATCACCAAAAACTGGACTCACGATAAACCGGTTAATAAGGAGTCGAGCTCGTAATTGAAGGATTGAGCGATCGATACTGGAGCCATCCAAAGACTGTCATGTAGATTAATGGTATCTGGTGCACGTAAAATCCGTTGTGTCCTCCATGTTTTATAAATATAGCTCGGGTATGCTGAAGTTGGGAAAACATCTCCTTCGTGGAGGTTTTAAATTGTGATGGTATGATTACGGATTACCTTAGAAAGGAATTCTAGATGGTTGCTGTGCTGTCTGTTTAGCTTTAGTGCAATGTTAAGTCCATCCAAATTCAACATACCGAATTCAACATTCAACATACCCAACATTCCTTTTGGAAAAGAAGGAAAATTTTGATACCGAATTTCTTTCACAGAACCTGTGGACTGCATGTACCCACTAGAGTCTGGTCCAGTCAAAGCTCAGTCTGGTTTCGGAATCTGGGCATCCGTCTGAAATTCTGCCTCGCTGCAAATATGAATACTGAATGCTGTACTCTATGATGTGATTTGTGATTACTGGTATTTTTGCTTTTAGTAGGATTAGATAGTACCATCTTTCATCGCATGTCTTTCTGTAAAGTAGACTTTATATTGGCTGTTTTTTTTTTTTTTTTTGTTAGAAAGGAAGAAAGGAAGGTATATTACGGAATGGAAGATATGGAAGGTATACTACTTGCATAACTGTCAAAACTAGAAGTTCCATATGCAACTGTGATCTTTGTTAATGATGAATCTTTTGTCTCACAAGGAATTAAAACGCTATTTCTGACAAGAGAAGTGTTTAAAAGAAAGCAGACACATTACAGTGTTTAACAATAAGTACCATACAGTTCTTTTTTTAGCGTTTTGCTAATATGCATTTCGGTAATTTGGACTTTACAAGACAGAAAATTGCTAATAAATAAGGTTTCACAAGCAAACAAACTAACAAAAAAAAAAAGATATTGTGGAGAAAAAATTCATTTTTTTACAATTTTTTTTCGGGGCAGTAGAGCATGAAAAATATTGCTTGAGCCCCCAGAGCCCCCCCCCCCCCCTCTGGATACGTCCCTGTGTGTGTCATTTCTCTTCTGCGTAAGTACATGTTTTTACTACTCAGTGTATTTAAATTATCATCGTGACAACAATATTATTTGAAATACATCTCATTTAAAATTTCATATGTTGGTATTTTCATCTGTCTTTCATTTGCTGAGTGTTGTAAAGGAATTGAATTATTCAAATTATATATATATATATATCCTAAACGTTTTTTTGTATTTTTTCTGTTTCATCTTATTCAATGTTTCTTGTTTTCATCTATTCAATGTTTGAAAAGGTTTTCAATATATATATAGTACCCATTGAAATTGCCCAAAGCCTTGTTTTGGTGTTACATTCCTTTCCCGAATCTATTATATAACGTCCGAGTTCGCATTGCCATCGGCAGTTAGAAATCTCGCCCCTCTGCTTCTTTTCTGGATACATTTTGTCTCGTATATTTCCTTCCAAGTGAAGTAAAAAATAAGCAGTTAAATAATGTTTTAAACAACATTATGATAATGCATACAGTATTTTCTTTAAAGAATTATTATTATTTTGTCCCTGAAATAGAAGTATAGGTTAAACACTTATCAAATTATATTTGAATTTTGAAACGATGACCTATAACATACCTATAAAGTTTTAGCTAAATCGAATAAGGTGTTTAGACACTATTGCACTTTAAATAATTCGACTCCATAGGCTGTAGTTATAAAGAAGTTTTATGCGTGTGTAAAATAAAAAACTTCAGACTATTGTTAAATTTAAAAAAAATATTCACTTGCATTACTCCTTGAAAGTTATCAAGCAGCTTCTGGAGTAGCAACCTGATATGAACTTCAAAATATACATTAGAATTATCTGCAATTATTTTGTTTTTAATTTATGCTGACAAGAAGCATACGCAAAAATCAACCATTAAAATCTTGATTATAATGTGGAACCTCAAAAAATGTAATAATACCAAAAACCCAACAATCAAAGTTTAATTTACATGCATTTCATTTATCGTATGAGTATGAGAAATTAATTTTCATTCCTGATAAATTTTTCTGGACATGGACAATACAAAAGAGTGTTTTTGCTCATTTATTAGTATCCCTGTATATTTACTAAAAGATATGTACACACCGTATTGTGTATTGAAATATAGTCTTACTTTAATAATACACAGCGCTACCTGAAATACATTTCCATCAGTTTTTAAGTATAGTCCCACTGTATTCTGTTTCTTTCGGATAGCCTTGTAAACGAATGGTGAATGATTTTCACACCAAATTCTATGCGAAATATATTTTTATATGTATATAAAAATATTCATTTCACTTGGTTTAGTGCTGCCTATAAATGTTATACTGTACTAACTTGCAATTTTGCTCATAGATGCAATTTTGCCCGTAATGTATTTGAATTCTCTTGGATATCCCTGTACACGAAGCATTTGCTTGATACCACCAACAAAAGGTTTAGTGTAGCATCCTTATATAACGCAGATTTAGAATACCAAACTTGGACTTCCTGCATCAGGGGTTAATACAGGTCGAGTTTACTACCGTTTATGGGTACCTTCACAAAAATCGACCTGGCAAAAAAGGTATCTTCACAAAAATCATACAGCTAAAATCGGTACTTTCACAAAAATCTTAGTCCTCCCAGCAAAATCTAACATTTTTAATTAGCACATTTTCAAAGGAAAGTAATTCGTGCATTTCTGTTGATGCGATTTGCGAAGCAAGAATCATACAGAATATTGGTTTTAATCTACACACAAGCGTTTGTTATGGGCGAGAATATATGTAAACAAAACGATCCTTGTGTGTATCAGTACAGACACACTCTGAAGTTGTGGCCATAGTGTACTGTTTGCTGATTCGTCAGGTGGTTTAACATTTTGGTGACTGTATGGTGATGTGTCTATCCTCCATGGTACAATTCATGTATACTGCAGTGATAAATACAAATACAAATTAAAACAACTTCTACTTACACTATCTCTACTGAACTGTTTACTTCAGAGTGAAGTAAGTTTTGGATTTTGGTTCCTGTTCTGCTATAAGCCTCACACTAGCTGCTGAGAGTTAATTTTATTATTCTACTTAGTTCAAACTCCCCCCCCCCCCCATACACACACAGAGAAAGAAAAAGAGTGCACTACAATTTTTCACAAAAATAAAATATAGTTAGGATTTTTCACAAAAATAGGTATTAAGTTTGAAATTTTAGATTAGCCCCTGTGCATGCTACTATTTGTTCTTGAGATATGCACAAAACAGACAGACAAGCAGACACACAACCACTAGGAACATGTTTTAGGATTCAAGTCATCTCACAACATGTAAATATAACAAAAAATTAGTATCGAAAAACTGCACTTTCGGTCTTTTCGGTGAGAGAAAGTGAAAAATGCTACCAGTTGTACACTCATCGAAATCTATGTAACTCCTGTGCCCCGATGTTCTATTATTGCAGCATACCTACCGTCTTTCAGCTCAATTGAACAAAACCTTTAGACATTATAGTGATCAGACACACACACACATAAACCAATGCGGAAAAAAAAAGAAGAAAAAGTAACTCAATTATTATTATTATAGGTTTCCTCCCCCCCCCCCCCCAATAATTACAATACTTATAGCTTACTATAATCTAGAACAGTTTGTTGCGGGCACTTGTACCTCTCCTCTTACGTTAGACTAGCAAGCCTGTGCGAATTTTTCGCACTTTATTTCTTTGTAATCTTTAATCTTTAAAATTATTATTATTTAATTTTAAAGCCATAAAAACGTTATGTTTACATATGCATAAGCAAATTTATTATTCAACCTTTCCCCCCCCCCCCCCCCACGTGAAAGCATATTTTATTTTTTTCATAGATATAGTAATAAGACATAGATTGATCATCGAGGGTGAAAAAGTGATTCCTTTTTATTTGGGAAAAGTGAAAAGTCTGCCCTTTTACTTTCTTATGGATATTTTTTAGGGTTGAAACGGATAGTGATTTTGCCGGATACCGGATATCCGGAGCTCCTTTGCCTGCCGGATACGGATATCCGGCATTAGTTTTGTTTTTTGTTGTGTTGTATATTTCTTTTCTTTTACTTTAAAACAATAAAATATAAATGTATTTCATATACTATTCTTTTAAACACATTTTAAATATAATTCACTTAAGCATATTTATTTAGCATTCTGTTTACTTGTGCAATATTGCAATGAAGAATAAAACTTAAGACTAACATACTCATTCCTACACTTCCTTGCAATTTGTCAGAAATATATAGGTTTTGTTCAGAATTATAAAACAAAAACAAAATTATAAATTATAAAACAAACATTTACACATTTTTTACAGTACTAAAAAATGTGTGTTTGATATGTATTAAAAAAAAAGAAACAAAATATTTTCCTAGTATAATCATAATTGAAGGATTGGTTATTTTCATAAGAAAACGTATTTATTATGGCCATGACACACCACTTAATGTTTAAATTGTACAAAAGTTTAACCATAGCTTCACACAATAAATATTTTACATATGGAGTTTGGTGCAATTTTAATCAATAGATGCTGAGATATAGGCTTGTGAAAAATCATAATAGCATATCCACTTGTCGGCTGATATACACCTAAATAAGGCTGACATCAGTTGAACGGAATTTTTGTCACACACACACACACAAACTTAAAAAAATTGATCAAACCAGGTTCTGGACCTCTTAAAATGTGTAAATTCAGCGAATACCAAATGTAGAAAATTTTTATGAATCCAATATTTTTGCTTGAGACATTTATAAGAAAACATAAAAGAAAGAAGCAAAAAAAAAAAATATATATATATATATAAAAAAAGCTTCAATGGCTTAGTATGTTATGGCCATTACAAAACTTTCTTTTATATCACTCTACATAACAAAGCTACACGCTGTTTAACATGCACAGAAGAAACTTAATAGTAGCTTCGCACAATAAAGATTTTAGATATGGAGTTTAGTGCAATTTTAATCAAAAGATTGTGAGATGTAGTCAAGTGGAGAATCATAGAAGATGAGGAACAACTGCGTCATCTGTTGTTCAGTATACACCCAAATTAAGCCAGCTTTCTTTCTCTTATTATTTATCTTGCATATCAAGTTAAGTGCAGTTAAATGTTATAGATGTGGAGTTTAGCCTTCCCATTCACAGGGTAAATTGCAGCATAGTATAGCCACTTATCGACCAATATGCACCAAGATTGAATCAACATGTTTCATAAAATGGTCCTCTCACATACCAAATTTTGTGTAATTATACACAAATAAAGTCAAGATAATTTCACCATTCACGGTAAAATTGCAGCATAACAACATCATCTATTGGTTGATATGCACAAAAATTAAATAAACATACATATTTCATAATAGCCCTGTGACTTACTTAGTCTTTTTTTTAATTATACACAGTAGAAGAGATATAGTCCTCCTTTAAATGGGAGAAATCACAGTATAGCAGCACCACCTATTGGGTAATTTGCACCAAAAGTCGATGGGAATGCGCAACTATGTATAAATTTATATGAAATTCTGTGCATTAACTCTTGAACTAGAGCTGCTACACAAAACTTTTGTCAGACAGACATTTTCTAAAAACGGTCAAATTCAAAATTCTTGTTCACTGAAAATGCGTAAATCCACCAAAAACGGGAAGCTGAAAAGTTTTACGAATGAAAAGCTTTCTTCTATTGAATATAGAAGAAAGTAATGATTCAAAAAAAATTTATATTTTTGTTTCTTTAAATGCTTTTTACTTATTTTATATTTTTATATTCTGTACAGATAAGAAAAAAAAATTTAGATTATTTATTAAAATTCTTTAAAAGTAAGTTCAGTTTTTCTAATGTACAAAATCATAAACTTTAAATAATTGAGCTTATATATATATATATATATATATATATATATATATATATATCTTTAATTAAAAGTAAGTTCAGTATTTCTAATGTACAAAATCCTAAACTTTGAGCATTTTTTTTTATTATTCTTTAACAATCTAAAAATGAAAATACAGACTTTCTGAAAATTTAAATATTACTTCTATTTGAAGTAATTTTAACTTTTGGGACTATATCTATGCAGCACAATGGCAAATTCTAAATTAAGGTGTTTTAGTAAGATATTCCATTAAAAATGCACATTTAGATAAATTGTAGTGCTTCTTTTTTTAAAATCCAAATCGAATAGGTAGATGACACGTTTAATTGAATAGGTAATGGCACAGACAATGATTCTGGAGGTCTGCTAGTACAAATATATGGTCATAAAAACAACTTTTTTGTGTAGGGAAGAGTGGATTGTAAATAAACAGGCTGGTTCTAGTCACTAAATGAATGTTATTTGACTCATTCTCGAAACAATCTAACAACTTTTACTTCCAAGACTGACAATATTACTAAACATTCTCAACTTATTAAACAAAAGTCATGAAAACAGAGTTATATGTACTGTAGAGGATGAATATTAACAATGAACAGTTCTTTTTATTGTTATGGGGAAGATTAGGGGGAATGTTATAGATCACTCTGGAAAATAGTAGCTAACTCTGCACAAAATTAAAAAAGGCTTTCTATATCTCTTAAACCTGAAGCTACTTTTTGCTAAATTTGTTTGCTAAAGTGGCCAACTTCGACTTTTGCATTTTTTTTTTTTTTTTTTTTTTTTAACCTTTACAAGCTACAACTAATCTTAAAAAAATAAAAAAGTCGCAAAATTTTCATCTGAGAGGAATTTAAGCTTGAATTTTCTTCTCCGGATATCCGGCTTGAAATTACCGGATATCAGTATCTGGACTGCTGATATTGTTGAAGACCATTAGAAGTGGTCTGTCTATTAAAATTTAATATTAAGCAAAGTTTTTGCACAATAGAAACGTTTGAACTTTAAGTTTTTGAAAGTGTAAAAATGACTAGTGACTAGAAAACTTGACCTCAGTAAAAACAAGGAAAATTTAAAAAAACTTAACAAATTTATTTATATCAAAAAACATATGTAAATATATATAAAACTTTTAATCAAAAAAAACAATTAACATAAAGCATTAACATAAGGTAGCAATATAAGCTGGATAATTACCTTGTAAAACATTAGCTTGAAGAAAATACAAAAGCATCCACAGTCCCCCATTGTCCCACAGTCCCCTTTTAAACACAACACTATTTAACACAAATCAAGGTCGCCAAGTTGACCATTGATAAACGTAAGATGATATAAAAAAAATAATGCAACTCAGAGCAAACGACGATTGCAGATAGATGGTCGCCAAGTTGACCATCGGGGGAATAATCAAGGAACTAAATTAACATCCCTTAGGGTCGCCCGGTTGACCACTAAGCAAATAAACGTTACTCCAAGGAAAACATTATCACTGTAGATAACGATCGAACAAAAGATATAATTTAAAACAAACGAAGATTGTAGATAGATGGTCGCCAAGTTGACCATCGGGGAAATAATTATGAAGATAAATTAACATCCCTAGGGTCGCCTTGTTGATCACTAGGATATAACAACGAAAAGTCTTTAAAGTTACAGAAGAAATTTATCATATTTAAAACGATAAGGAACATGGACAAGAGTTCAAAAAAACTTTAACTTCATTCAGAATTTAATTATTAACTATTTTAACTTCATGGTAAACCAGCATCAACTTTTAACATATTAAAACTTAACTTCGTATAAAAAAATTCATATGCTTAAACTTTTAATTAAATAAAACTTTTAACTCCAAACCAGCAAACATCTTATCTAAACAGGAGACCAGCTCACTGGAAAACACACTAATGCATCTCGTTGCTGCACTGCTGCTACTGCCCGTACTACGATCGAATCGAACTTTTATATCACTAAAGAATACAATATTTGCATAAAACGATCAGAAAAACATCGATAATAACGCCACCGTGTGGTCAAAATCAAAATAGTAAAAAATAACGATGACGCCACCTTATGGCCAAAGTTGAAACATTTCATAATTAATTTAATGAATTAAGATACGATGGCAACAAGGAGAAAAAGTTATTTTAACAGTGCAGAGAATGGCAACAGCTAAAACGTAAACAAACCACGATGTTTGCCGCGAAATAGCGTGGAGTAAATAAAAGATTTAAAAGGATAAATTAAATTTGAAAAAAAAAAGTAAGTAAAAGATATTTTAAGTTATAAGATATTTAAGTATACGTATATAAAGATAAATTAAGGAATGTTTTTACATTAGATGTGAGGACCAAAAGATAACCAAAGTTATCAAAGCCCCCCACCGCAACATATAAGAAAAAAACATTCAAATATTAACCATCTTAATAATTAGTATAAACGATTTATATGCAACAATTTCATTAGTAAAAACTATTTAACAACTAACAACAAAAACTCAACAATCTAGTAAAAACAAGTTAACAGCTAGCAAAAAGTGCAATAAGACGAATTAGCAACAAGAGTTAAGTGTGCATATACATGCCACCCAAGAAAATTTCAGAGTCCATAAAAAAAACTGTACCACTAAACGGCACACAACCTGACAAAAGTCAGTAAGAAAAATGTACTTCAAAGATAGTACATAAAAAAAATTTTAAACATGTACTACGAAACAGCACATGAAAGTAATTTTAGATTAAATTTAAATTTCATTTTACAATTAATTTCTCCCCTTTTCATTATAAATATAATCAAACGCAAATTCCCCACAATGCAGATACTAAGCAGAAAAATACATTATAAATACTCAATACAATTTATATGATTATGTATATGACCTATATTCTAAATATGCAATAAGAGATGATATAATTTTATATACAATATGTACAAGACCAATGCAAAACACAATTCTAATATACAATATTAAATTACTATAAATGATGAAAAAAGATGAAATACTTATATACACTATATACAACACATATGCACAAGCGCTTGTGACTCACATACATACCAACAATTATATACATATATACAAAAAAAATATCCGCAAAGTGGAGAAGAAGAGTTTTAATTACTAGAATTTTGAAAGAAAACTATATTTATAAATTTTAACAATTCATTTTTGGCAAGTGGCTTTGTGAATGGATCGGAAAGATTGGACTTAGAAGAAACATACTGAAGGTTAAATTTCCCTTCATCAAACCAGTCCCTAATGAAAAACAATTTTATATTTACATGGCGCATGTGAAAATTTTCAATTCTAGATTTAGTGAATCTAATGGCAGCCTGGTTATCAGCAAAAAGTGTTGGTACATCAAATTTCTCTTTAATAATTTTTAAACTTTGACATTCTAATAGTATGTTATAAAACCAATCTTGTTCCCTAACACAATCGCACATTGAAATAAACTCTGACTCCATTGTAGAAATGGTCAGACCCTTCTGTTTATTTGAGCGCCACGAAACGGCAGCATTATCCAGAAGTACTAATTGACCACCCATAGAGACATAATCGTCCCTATTAGCTGCAAAATCTGCATCAGAGTATGAAAGTAATTTAATGCTTTTACAATTTGGAGAAAGTTTATAATGACTGGTAAATTTGATATAACCTAATAATTTAAGTAAGCCCTGCCAATGTTTAACTCCTGGATTCTGTTGGAACTGTGAAAAAATATTAGTGGCATATGCAATGTCAGGTCTAGTGCGATTTGCAAGAAATGAAATACAACCCAATAAATTTCTGTAAGGTAAACTTGATGCTTCATCTATATCTGCCTGAACAACTGGACAGTCACTTTTAGAAAACTGAACACCTTTAACTATTGGCAAAGAAGAAACAGGAACACGGTGGTTTCTAAACCTTTCACCTATTTCACCAATATACTGGTTTTGGTGAATTAACACACCTGCATCTGTATATTCAAATTCTACGCCTAATAATTTACGAGTGATACCTAAAACCTTCAAATCAAATTTAGATTCCAAAAGTTCTAAAATGGTTTTAGTCTGTGACTGTGTTCTAGCAAAAATGACGATATCATCCACGTACACCAACAGAACTGAAAAATCAAGATATGAATATGCGCAATTACAATTTTCAAATTTATTAAAACCAAGTTCCAACAACACTTTATTTAATTCATAAAACCATAATCTGCTAGATTGGTGTAACCCGTACAATGCTCTGTCTAATCTACAAACCCAACTCTCTTTGCCTTTTTCAGCAAACCCAGTTGGTTGTTTCATATAAATTTCATCCTTTAACGGGGCATATAAATATGCACATTTTACGTCGCATTGTACGTTAACCCAGTCACAACATGAAACTAATAGGGCAAAGAAGAACCTGACTACTGAAAAATTGATAACTGGCGAAAAAGTTTCGTCGTAAGACTCACCCTGTACCTGGCTGAAACCTTGCGCAACCAATCTTGCTTTGTACCTTACTATGGCACCAGACTCATCGCGCTTAACTGTATAAACCCAGCGGTTTCCTAACACAGACTTGTTTTCAGGGAGTTTTACTAAATGTCAAACTTTTCTTGCAGCCATACATTCTAATTCTTCCAGCATAGCCTCATGCCATTTATCCGCCTGGGCAGATTTCAGGGCTTGTTTATACGTTCTAGGGACCACCACCTCTAGTCAACTTAAGGTGCTGGACGCAGAAGGTATAACGTCAGAATTAACTATACCAGAAAAAGTATTAAATTTTGAAAAATCAAAGTTGGCAGGATTGTAATTAATACCATTAGCTAAACAAAACTTTTCAATATCATTTGGAGATCTTTGAGGGAGCCTCTTACCCTCTCCATCAGGATAATAGTAGATGTCAATTTTATCTCCTTTAGGCCTGGGAACAACTTTCCTGTACCAGATTGGATTAGATATCCAGCTCGGGGATGACAAAACTTGAGAAGGTGTAGAACTTGTATGAGGAATGGCTGGGACGACATCCTCAGTCTCATTGGGCACGACACCAGAAGTGCCAGGCTCCGGATCAGGAAGATGAAACTGATCAACGGGCCGTGGCTGATCCTCTGGGACATACACCAACTCGAAGGAGGAGTCGCCCATCACCGCTCCACTGCTCGGAAAGTTTTTACTCTCAACGAACGAAACATTAATGGTTTCAACAACCTTCTTATCATCATCTAATCAAACCCTATATCCACGAGTACGCAAAGCGTATCCAACAAGGACACCTTTCCAGGCCTCATAGTGAACTCTCGCAAAATTTTAGGGAGGAATTTTTTGAAAAATTTTAGGAAAATTTTAGGAACTTTTTTTTTTTTTTTTTTTTTTTTTTTTTTTACTTTTGACGGTATTGCTTAGTTAAAAATAGTTGCATTTGAAAACAGAAAAAGTATTGCACAGAACAGAAAATTATATTACTTCCACTTTTAATATTTTGATTTAAGCACCTTGAAATGTAAAAACATTATTTCTTAAACTATAATTTCAATAAAATTGTTTACACTGTTTGTAAATTTGTTCTGATAATAAGCACAAGAAGAAAAAAAGGAAAGATGCAAAAACTTACCCTTTACCAGCAAACAGAAATATTTTTTCTTCTTTATAATACACTATAAATAGAAACTGAAATTGCACATTTTAAATCAAACAGCAAAATATTTATTTTTGTACATCAGATTTTTATTCTTTTTTTAACACATTTATCTTTTTCAGTTTCTACAAGAGTTAGCTTATTTTCTATTGTTTTCAGTTCTTCAGATCCTTGAGATATTAAATTTTGTGCAATTTTTATTTCAATAGTATTTTTTACTGATACAGCCTTATTTAGTCTTTTTGTCCCCTCCTCAATTAAGGCCAAAGCACTTTCTTTGTCTTTTTTCAGTTTATGTATTTCTGCATCATTCTCTTGAATTTTTGCATCCAGATCAGCTTTTCTTTTTATTTTTTCTTGTTTCTCTTGGCTTTCTTTTTCTTTTTGTAGCTTTTCTTTTTGTTCTCTTAGCTCCTCTTCTTTCACCTTATCTATATATTCTTTGTAAACTTTATGTGCATTTTTAACACTAAATAGCAATTCTCTAGTAATAGGAACATTTGCTATTCCACCATGGTGTTTTATCGTGTCTTTCACAATCCTCAAAGATCTAATTGTATCTTCATTGAAGCACGTTTTTTCTTTTGCTAAAAGAGCACTGTTTACAGAAAACCCTCTTTCTGGGTCAGCATTACCATGAGATAAAACCAGAGAGCATTTAATTAATTGAGCTAAATTGGCATATTTCTTTCTTTCAAACTCATCAGTTATATTAAAAATTTCTCGCCAATAGTAGTCAATCCTCATCGGTGATTCATCAGAAGACACAGTCATTTTACGTAACTTCTCAATGGTTGAATTATCAAAATTTAACAGCTTCCATTCATCTCTCACTTTATCAGTCACATCTTCTGGAAAATTAAAGTAACCACAAATTCTTGTAATTTGATGAAGACCTTCTGTAACACCTTCTGTAACAAGCTGCTCTAATTTACATATTGGCCTCAGTACCTCTAGATCTTGTAACATCTGATTGCAGAATGGCAGATTTAAAATTAAATATTTGGTTGTAGCAATCAAAGCCGATCTTGCATTTAAGCGAAAACTTTTTCTCTCATTTTCAGAAGCATTCAATAACAGACTCTTTGTTTTTGTGCCAATTTCTATATCTTTTGAAAGCTTCCAAGAATTTTTAGATTTCCAATTCTACAATTTTCAAACAGTTACCACTTTTTCCAATAATAACAGAATCTTGAATAAATTGGGACATTATACTACGTATCAGCTCATTTACAGCGGAATAGAGAAGGTGTATTTGCGGAGATTCTTGTTGAAAACACAATGAAAATTTTTCAAAATTGTTATATGAAAATATAATGAAAGATAAATAACATTGGGATAAATTATGTTTTAAACATTTGCAAATTCTCTTATACCTTTCAGAAGTACTCAGTTGCTTCTCAATACCTTTTTGAGCAGGAAGAAATTTCAAAAAATACTCACAAAGATTTGGCCACTGTTCAAGAAGTCTTTGTGCAACAGGTCCTACTGTTAGCCACCTATTACTAACATGGTGCAATAAAAAATTTGCTGTTACTGTTGTTATATTTTCCATCGATTTATAATCTTCTCTTCTTGCAGCACTGTTTTTCATGAAATAATGTACATCAGTAGCAAATTCATCAAAATCAAATTCTAAGCTGTTTAAAAACTGTTTAAATGCATTACTAGCAACATGCAAATTGCAGAAACCTGTCTCAAGAATTTCACAACCTGTTTGATCTTTAACCAATTCTTTAAATTTGCGCAAAAGACATTTGTTTACATTTGGGCTATCCATTGATAAAGATAAAATTTTTGATAAGCAAATGTTAAATGATGAAAGCACATCTAACAGTTCCTTTAACATTACATCAGCTGATGCATGACCAAGAAAAACGCTGGTGAGATACCTTGTAGATACCATGTTCTTTTCTGGAGACCAGTACTTTATATACATATCCATCTGCTTCTTAATTTGGGCATTTGTAGTCTCATCAAATGCAATACTCATTTTTGATGTTGAAGATTTAATATCATCTTTTAAATTTCCATCAAATTGTTTCGCCAGTCCATGAGATATAACGTACGCAATTTTTTTTTCTGCAAGTTGCATATCTTTAGCAATGGGAGAGTCTGGAAACATTAATTTTAAGAGTTCTACTGTTTCCGTGCACGATCGGAAAGACATATTGCTTTCAGCTACTTTCATAGCCCAAAGTGCTTCAGCTCTCGCAATAAGCAAATCATGAGAAAGTTCTTGGCGTTTTCTATCTGCCTTAGGAGCATCATTTCTTTTTAAAGCATAAGCAATTGACAGGTTCTTAAACGATTATTAAAATGAAGCGTATGTTTTTTTCCTCTGTGATGTGATTTCACTTGTGCAAATCCACTATTTGAAATATCAAATGTTTCACTACACAGAAGACAATGGGCTGCGTATTTATCAGCATCATTACCAGTACACCATTCTTTTAACGATACACCATCGAGTTCTTTGATTAACCAATTATCTTGGAACTTGGTTTTGCCTTTTGGCATATTGCCGCAAAAGAAAAAAAAAAGTTAAATTAAAATAATTAAAATATCATTGTATCATCCATGCGATTAATATTTCGAACAGCATGTGAACTCAATACGCAAGAACAACAAACATAAGAACGTTTCACTGAGAGCAAGCGCAGAAAGCATAATTACTATGACGCACTTCGAAATAAATCCACTTTTGATTTCAGAAGCAGTGATAAGCGAACAAAAACAAAAACTTTCATCTGCCGCATTACCTTTTCCTTCTCTCTGCTTCAGTATGACAGACGGAAAGTCTGTTTCACTTCCCCCCACCTCGCAAGGCACAATCCCCCCTCCGCCCCCCGTCTCTCTCTCTCTCATCTTCGGAAGATCGGACAGCATATTTCTTCTGCTGTTGCCTCATCCTCCACGTGCGCTGCGTGCGCATTCAAGCCGCTTTCGCGAAGCGAAGCGAAAGTTTCGCTTCGCGCTCGGCGCCGGCTTGCCGTACTTTGAAATCAAAAGAACGAACGGATGTTCCGTTCGTTCAAAAATTTTAGGATGACGATAAAATTTTAGTTATAATTTTAGGAATTTTAGGAAAACCTCAAACCATAAGGAATTTTAGGAACGCTGCGAGGCCTGCCTTTGTTTGCCTTCGAATCCAATTTATGTTTACGCCTAGCCTTAGGAACACCGACATAAGCTACAGTACCAAAAAGTCTTAAATGACGAACAGATGGTTTATTACCTGAATAGAGTTCAAGAGGAGTCTTCGTATTTTTCCCATGACAGATTCTATTCCAAGTGTAAGTAAAATGCATACACGCTTCAGGCCAAAAATCGGCAGACAACCCGCTGGATTTCAGCATTGCCCGAACACAATTCATAATGGTCTGATTAAAACGTTCGCATGTACCATTTTGTTCTGGTGTAAAAGTATTTGTCAGCTCATGGATTACTCCTGTTTCATTACAAAAAGATCTAAAATGGTCATTCTCAAACTCACTACCATTATCGGTGCGTATGGCCTTCAACTTGGTACCCAAAAACCTTTCAGCCCTTAAAACATGTCTTTTAAAAATTTCAAAGACCATGGACTTCTCTTGAAGGGGGTAAACCGCAGATTTACCAGAAAAGTCATCTATTATGGACAAAAAGAAACGTTCGCCTCTTTTCCCATTTATTTTAATAGGTCCCCAAGTGTCAAGAAACAGCCTTTCTAATGGTTTTTTAGAAAAAGAATGACCTATAGATTTAAAGGAAACACGATTTTGCTTACTCAGATGACAAGGATCACAAAAAAAATTATCTATAGACTTTAAAAGAGGCAGACCTTTAACAGCAGAATTACGATTAGTGTTAAGAATGAGTTCAGGGCTGATGTGATCAAAACGCAAATGCCATGTGTCCAAATCTTTAACATTGACGGACTCATACGTAGGTGAAGCTGAAACTTCAGAATTAGCAATTTCATCTACATCTTGCCCCCCATTCACCTTAACACCATGCCTGCTCCTAATAACTTTTGGAAAAGTGTAATAGATCCCGTCATAGAGTTTTGCAGAAAAAAGAAATTTGCCAAACTTATTGATCACATTCAACTTGCCAGACTTACCAATGAATTTAGCACCACCCTGGTCGAATCTAGAACCACTCAAAAGATTTTTCCTTAAGTTAGGTGAAAACAACACATTCCATAATTTTATTTCAACACCATTAAAGTTCAGTTCTACCTCACCTTTACCAGTAATAGGAAAGGTAACCCCGTCAACAGCCACGTGTAACTCATCACCAGACACTTCAACAAAATTACTAAAAAGGGCTTTATCTTTACAAAAATGATGAGAGGCGGCAGTATCAAAAGCCCAGCATCCCTCTCGATCAAAACTGCTAAGGTTTGCCTCAGCAATAAAATTTTGAGCTTTACGTGGGGGAGTTTTATCACGTCGAGACTGTTGACTGGAGCCAGCCTTCTTAACAAAATTACTTTTAAGTGGTTTCTCTTTTGCAGCAGATAAATTATTTTCAAGCTTAACCCGACAATCCTTAATACCATGGCCTTTTTTACCACACCTCCAACAAACAATTACAGATTTTCTCTTAAATTTAGCACTTTGAACCTCAATTGTACATTCAACTTTACTTTTATCAAAAGTGCGTAGTTGGAGTCGTGTCTCTTCAGAACAAAGTTCAACTACAATATTTTTATACGAAAACTCTTTATCAGGCCATCTTAAAATCTGTTGCACTATTTGATCGAACTTATCAGGTAAGTATCTCAAAATTTGGAAACATACATACTCGTCGCTTATTGGTTTACCAATAGCTTTTAACTGATCTACAATTTTTGAAATTCTAGCTGCAAAGAGACCAATAGACTCGCCAGGTTGAATAAAACATGTCATTAACTCTGAAAACAATTTCATGTGGTGACTCCTACTATCTGGTTGGAAATTGACTTTTAAAACTTTCCAAGCCTCTGAGGGGTCAGAACACTCACTTATTAAACCGCGAAATTCTGGTTCTATATTTAAGTAAAGTAAAGACATAGCAGAATTTTGTCTCCTTTTAAAATCATTAACTACCTCCTCAGATGCTTCTACACCAGGTGACTTTTCTACCCCAGTAACAATTTCATATCCATTCTTTTCCATTAACAAAAATTTAATGTCATTTTTCCAACCAGCATAGTTTGTAGAACCAAGCTTTTCAATTTGGGGAGTCAAATTAAACGCCATTTTCCCAATTTTCACTGAGTCAAAAAAACACTAGTCAAAGACAATTAAAGAATTCTATACATACAAAAAAACTTATCCAAAAATTTCTGGGCCCATAACCCAACTGTTGAAGACCATTAGAAGTGGTCTGTCTATTAAAATTTAATATTAAGCAAAGTTTTTGCACAATAGAAACGTTTGAACTTTAAGTTTTTGAAAGTGTAAAAATGACTAGTGACTAGAAAACTTGACCTCAGTAAAAACAAGGAAAATTTAAAAAAACTTAACAAATTTATTTATATCAAAAAACATATGTAAATATATATAACAAACTTTTAATCAAAAAAAAACAATTAACATAAAGCATTAACATAAGGTAGCAATATAAGCTGGATAATTACCTTGTAAAACATTAGCTTGAAGAAAATACAAAAGCATCCACAGTCCCCCATTGTCCCACAGTCCCCTTTTAAACACAACACTATTTAACACAAATCAAGGTCGCCAAGTTGACCATTGATAAACGTAAGATGATATAAAAAAAATAATGCAACTCAGAGCAAACGACGATTGCAGATAGATGGTCGCCAAGTTGACCATCGGGGGAATAATCAAGGAACTAAATTAACATCCCTTAGGGTCGCCCGGTTGACCACTAAGCAAATAAACGTTACTCCAAGGAAAACATTATCACTGTAGATAACGATCGAACAAAAGATATAATTTAAAACAAACGAAGATTGTAGATAGATGGTCGCCAAGTTGACCATCGGGGAAATAATTATGAAGATAAATTAACATCCCTAGGGTCGCCTTGTTGATCACTAGGATATAACAACGAAAAGTCTTTAAAGTTACAGAAGAAATTTATCATATTTAAAACGATAAGGAACATGGACAAGAGTTCAAAAAAACTTTAACTTCATTCAGAATTTAATTATTAACTATTTTAACTTCATGGTAAACCAGCATCAACTTTTAACATATTAAAACTTAACTTCGTATAAAAAAATTCATATGCTTAAACTTTTAATTAAATAAAACTTTTAACTCCAAACCAGCAAACATCTTATCTAAACAGGAGACCAGCTCAATGGAAAACACACTAATGCATCTCGTTGCTGCACTGCTGCTACTGCCCGTACTACGATCGAATCGAACTTTTATATCACTAAAGAATACAATATTTGCATAAAACGATCAGAAAAACATCGATAATAACGCCACCGTGTGGTCAAAATCAAAATAGTAAAAAATAACGATGACGCCACCTTATGGCCAAAGTTGAAACATTTCATAATTAATTTAATGAATTAAGATACGATGGCAACAAGGAGAAAAAGTTATTTTAACAGTGCAGAGAATGGCAACAGCTAAAACGTAAACAAACCACGATGTTTGCCGCGAAATAGCGTGGAGTAAATAAAAGATTTAAAAGGATAAATTAAATTTGAAAAAAAAAAGTAAGTAAAAGATATTTTAAGTTATAAGATATTTAAGTATACGTATATAAAGATAAATTAAGGAATGTTTTTACATTAGATGTGAGGACCAAAAGATAACCAAAGTTATCAGATATCTGGTACCCCGTCGGATATTTAAAACTCAGCCGGATACGCCGGATACTGGATAGTTACCGGATATCCGTTTCATCCCTAATATTTTTCCTCGAGTTAATATGCACGGGAATACACACAGATAATTTAGCTAATAAAATTTATGAATAGTTTATGTACTAAAAGAGAATAAAATACTCTAGATACCCATTTTTCATTTATTATTATTATTATTATTAACTATACTCTAGTATACTCATATCGTCATATCTGCACAAAACTGACTTTCTTTCGGCATTTATTATTATACTTCTTTGAGATAAAAATAGTCTGCATTCATCATGGAAAATAATTTTAATAAATTATAATTAATAAATAATTTGTATTGTGGTGGCCACAACATATTAGTTATGTATTAAAACTTCCGCGGCTGCTAACTGCATTTAAAAAAATTTTGAAATTTTCATATTACTTACTAATATAAAATCTTAAAATTTAAAGAGAGTATTTCATCAAATATAAAGACAGTAATTGTTTCATAATAATAACAAAGAACTGATTATAAAAATGATATTTTTCATAAATTACTTGAATATAACTTATTTATGAAAACTTATCCCGTTTGTTTTCATATATTTATTACAACACTTAAAAGCCGTGCAATATTTCGGCATTTTAAAAATTCATTAACATTCTACTCTATTACTATTTCCGAGTTTTATACTCCCTATTGTCTGATGCCAAAAATATTTTCGGCATCAAAAATCTTTGCACGATAACATGGGGATGATAGATCTATATAAAATACTATATTTTTGCCTTTTATGCTGGGGGTAAAAATTAGAATTCGTAATTTTATTTTATTTTGTTTATTTATTTATTTTTGGCAATAATTAAAAATTTACATGTTCATTTTAAAGTTTTCAACAAGTTATTATTTTCATATTTTAATTAATTTCAAAAAATCTAATCGAAATTTCTTTGCAAATAAGGTGCCAAATGAAAGGGTCATTTTTTTCTGAATCCGTCGGTTTAATCAACTTGTCGATCGGACAATTAGATTTTTTAAAGTTAACTAAAGTATGAAAAGCTGTGGCAACTTGCGTCAACACACAGACAAACAGACTCAAAAATCTCTTAGCCATTTATATATAGAGAGATAATAAGCCAAGGGGTTTTTGGAATATAGTATTAAAAAAAAAAAAAAAAAAAAAGCTTTTCTTTTTTCCCCAACAGATTTTGATAAAAGTTAAGATTTAGGTATAAATACTAATTATGGGTTGTCGTCTAAAAATCTATAAATTCGGTTGAAAGTTAGAAATTAAAATATATTAAAATGAGATTTTTTTTTTTTTTTATGTATTCTTATTTTAAAATTTGCGAATTTACAGTGATCAAATTTTCAATTCGTGTTACATAAATCACGTAGCTTTTGGATTGAAAAAATATTAGCTTTTCTTAAAGAAAAAAGAATGAAAGGAAATGAAATGGGAAAAAAAAAAAAAAAAAAAAAAAGATGTTTCTGCACAAATGAAAAAATTGGCTAAAGACCGTAATTATGAATTTGCAGTCCAAAAATGTCTAGATTCAGTTGAAAACTAAAGATTTTTATAGAAAAGTAACATTTAGCTCTAGAGTTCAAGGCCACCCATGCGCTGACATTTATAGTTTCTCAATTAGCCTTAAATTTAAATAACATGCAATTACAGAGAAAAAAAAATACTTGCCCCCCCCCACACACACAAAAAAAAAGGGGGGGGGGAGAAAGAAGAATAGGTTGAAAGAATCAATAATAACTTGAAATATTGAAAAACAAAAAATAACACACACACAAGTTCCTTGTAACTTTATATCGGTAATTTTCAAAACAGATAACAAACACATTCAAACACATCTATTTATAGATCCCTTCCCTCCACGTAATTAACGAAAAGGGGAGGTCGAGAAACTCACACTAAAGTGGGGAAAGACCACCTGTGAAGTGATTGTTTACTGGTATTTGAGCACGAAGATTCAACTTTAAAATAAAAATGTCTGTTTTATTATTAAAATATCTCTTTTTCATTTTAATAAAAATTCAATATTTTTAAATCAATGCACAGATAAAAAATTGAATTTATTAGCCTCTTGATTAAAATTTCAAATATCTCAAACAGAACTGAGTAAATTCCAGTTTTTTGATGCCTTGTCTAATTTTCATGATAATGTTTGAGTTTTGAAATTAAATTAAATATTATTATTAACTTTTTTTAAGAGAAATGCCCACTAGTCTAAAATCTAAAGACCTTCGAGAATTGCATGCAAAAATCCAAATTCGAAAATCACAATTTCCTTTTGAGATATTTTTTAGAAAACTGAAGGTCCTTAAATCCCATAGGATTAACATGGAGAAAGGATTTTGGAGATTTCACTGATGTACAGCCTTAAAGGAAAAGGGAGGGGAAAAAGAGGGAAAAAAAAAAAAAAAAGAGATATTGAAACCCAAACTTGACTATAAGATATCTTGCACTCCCCTGAAAGTAAGTCCCAATAGTTTTTGGAAATTTTGAACTTTTTTAATAACCGAATGCCGAGATGTAGTCGTGTGGAGAATCACAGAAGTTGAGGAATAGAAACGCCACCTATTACCGTAATTTCGCGCGCATAGTCCGCACCATCGTATAGTCCGCATGTGAAGTTTTATGTAAAAATTATTTCAAATATCATCAGATTGTCCGCACTACCGTATAGTCTGCAGGAGAAAAATATAACCCCAAGAAAACAGCAAGTAAAACACTATTATGTAGTTTTATATGAAAATATTAAAGCATTCCCACTATTAAAATAAATAGTATAAAGAAAAGAAGTACTTGTTAATAAACCATATTTTAAAAATTATACATTAAAAGAAACCTTTAAAGTTGATGTTTATATTTTCTATGGGAATTCCCGGTTGAGTCATTGAGTGAGTTTTACTTTCCTACTAGAATGTCACTATGGCTGATTGTATGTGATTCAGCACTAGGAGATATATTTTTTGGAAGATTATCTCAAAGTTTGTCATTGGTATTGTTCAGCAGTAAAACTTCGGCGATATTTTGTGAACATAATTTAAAAAATAACAGTACAGGAATATTCAGCAACGTGCTATCCTAATAGTGATCTTTTGCTTTATGCTCCATGGTTCGCTACCGATACGATATACGATACGATGTTTTCTTTGTGTCTTGTTCTTTTGTTTATGCTTATATTTGATCGTCAGAATCGGCAGTTCGTAGTATTTGCATGTTTAATTCTGATTTTGAGGATTTGAACTGTGAATAAGAATAACTAGCAGATAATCTGCACCACCGTATAGTCCGCGGGTGAAAATTTTTGCTTTTTAAACACACATAGTCTGCGGACTATACACGCGAAATTACGGTAGTCAAAATATACCCAAATTAAACCAGCTTTTGTATTCAAAATATAATGATCACCTCGCTTATCAAATTTAGTGCAATTAAATTCTCTGTTCATATTTAGCCTTCCTATTCACACAATAAAGTGTACGATAGCATCACCACCTGTCGACCAATGTGCACTAAAATTTAAACAGCATAGTGTTTTATAATAATAGCCTTTTCACATACCAGGTTTTGTGGAATTATATGCAATTAAATAGTCTTCCTTTAAATAGAAGAAATGTCATATAAAGTGCTACCTGTTAGCAATTTGCACTTAGTTGACAGGCACTTTTTTTTATTAGTATTAAGGTACAACTACATATAAATCTATATGTAATTTTGTACATTAGCTCTTGGGTTAGAGCTGCAACAAAGTTTTTGCAACTGGCAGACCGTTTTTTAAAAATGGTCAAATTATGTTCTGGAATCCTCAAAACGTGTACATCCATCAAAAACCAGAAGTTGAAAATCCTTATCAATCCAATATTTTCTTCAATTGAATACAGAAGAAAGGAATAATTGAAAACAAATTTATATCTTTTCCTTTGCACATTTTTACTTATTTTATATCTTTGTTTTCTGTACGGACAAGAAAAAAAAAGTTTAGATATTAAAATTCTTTAATTAAAAGTAAGAGTATAAAGTTTTTCTAATGTACAAAACCAAAAACTTTAAATAATTGCAAACAAACATTAAAGTGCAAAATTACATAAACTGGAAAGTTTTTTAATCTTAAGCAGAATTGAGTTAGTAAGTGGTGCAGGCTCTGCATTAGGGTCTGCTAGTATAAACTTATGGTCACAAAAACAACTTTCTTGTGTATGGGAAAAAGGGATTATAAATAAATAGGCAAGTTCTAGACAAAAAATACGCATTGTTTGACTCACTTTCTTGAAACAATATAATAAAACTTTTACTTAAAATATAAAAGTCATAAAAACAGAGTTATATGTACTGCAAAGCATGAACATCACTTGTTCAGGAACGGCAGTCAATGCCTCTTTTTACAGTCATGGGAAAAATTAGGGGAAATTTTATAAATCATTCTAGAAAAACTCAGCTAACTCCGTACTAGATTGATATGGGGTTTCCGTATTTCTTAGGCCTAAAGCCATTACTTTTGGCCAAATTTGTTTGCTAAAGTGGCCACGTTCAACTAGCTTCGAAGCCAACTTTTTTTTTTTTTTTTTTTTTTACCTTTACAATAGGGATGCACAACCTTTTTGACTGGAGGGCCACTTCCGCTGTTCAGTGGGATATGAAGGGCCACAGATGAGATAATATGAAAGAATTAAATTATGCAGATATATTTGCCGTGTAATATACATATATACCAGGGTTGGCAGGTTTTTGACACGTGACAGTTTTTGACGGTTTAAACCATGGTTAAAACCGTCATGTCAAAAACCTATATTTATAATTTGTCATATAAAAACTTAGTTTAACAAAATATAGTTTATAAAGATTTTTTGAAAAGCAAATAGATTGATGTTCTTTGATAAACACATTGTTACAACATTTTAATTAATACAAAAAGCAAAACTTTAGGCTTTTAAAATTTTATTATGAATTATTTCTATGTTCATTCAAAATATGCTGTGATACTTTTATATATTATTACGAAATTTATTTATAACTATGCTTAATATAGTATATATTAAACTTAGTTATGTGATACTTTAAAAATATAGTACTTTTTAATAAGATATTATTTATAAGTAAGTATGTTTAAAAAGGTAAACATTATTATAACATTTTGATTAATATAAAAACAAAACTTTAGGCTTCTAAAAATTAATGATTTATGAAACATTGATAGATCATTTTGATTGATAAATCATTTTATTTGCAATATAACATTGTATATTTCAAATTTTTTTAGTATTATATATTTAACCAGTAAAATAAAAATGCATAGCCTAATATTTTGTATTTAAATATTTTATAGAAAAATATAACTTTTTTTTTTTTTTTTTTTTTAATGACTGCTGATATTTCAAGTTTATAAGAAAAAGCAATAATTCTGAATGTTAAACAAGCTTGAATTGCATCTGAAATTCTTATAACTACCGTGAGACAAGAAAAATATAAATGTTTTCTGGACATGATGTATAAATTGCAATAAATTTAATATTTCTCGTACAGATAAAAAAAAAAAAAAAAAAAAAAATGGTCTTAAGCTGTAGGGCCCACCAGTGGCCAAGCGGTTCTAAGCGCAACGCTGGTAGACGTGAGGTACCAGGTTTACTCCCAAGGCACGCTCGTTGGCCTAGACGTTAAAAATTTTTCATGTTTTTCTCCAAAACTTGCATAAATACGGGCTAGGACCCTTTAGAAAGACCCTCACGGAGGGCGCTCCCCCTTAGGCGTAAGACACTAGAGTAGTCAATCAGCCTTACTCCCAAAACACCAAACACTAATAGTCCAAGCTATAAACAGGTACAAATATTTATACAATCAATAATAATAATAATTAGATAAGAATTTGTTAATAAATGATAAAGTGAATACAGATTATAAATATAATTATTTTCAAATTCATATTAATTTACTGTCCACATGTATTATGTTTTACTTAAAGAAAAAATAAAATCCTGTATTCCTGTGTTTTTATGGATTATGTGAAAATTAATAAGTAACTTTGGAATTTTAGAATTTCTTAAATATTAATATAAATAAACATACAAAATATGTCTATGCATACTTTGTATATATTTCTTAGATTATAAAACCAGCTAATTTACCTAAATTTTTATAAATTATCTACAAATTCTTTTAAGATTTCTTAATTTATAAACAGCATAATATTTAGATATTCACTTGTATATAGCAAATATTACTAAATCTCACTTCTAACCAGATTCTAGCTCATTTATAAATTTTGAAAATACAAGTTTTTGACAGTAGAGGTTTCTGACAGGTTTTTGACGGTTTAAACCATTGTCATGTCAAAAACCACTTTTTGACGTCAGAAACCCAACCCTGATATATCCACATGCATATATTATATACAAAAGGGTGCACTTGTCAGGTGCCTGTTCACAGAACTTCAGTTTGTAGCATATGTTACATAATATATACTATACATACATATATATATATATATAATTTTTTTAAAAATTAACGAGTTAAGTGAATCTTAAAGTATAATAATCATAAAGTTATTGAATAGTAAGCAAAAGAAATAAACATCGATGAGATATTAGAATAGATCCTGGACTAGTAACCTTTTTACTTCCAAAGATCACATCCCCACCATTTCATTCGCCAAACGGATTTTTCTACTGCCAAACTGATATTCCACTTCCACCAAAGCAAGTTTCTGTCATCGCTATTTTATATTTCGATTGGGAATAAATTAAACACAAACCACAACCTACACCAGCTGAAATGAAAAGCAAATAATCTAATCCTTGTTATTGATTGAAAACTGTTCTGTCAGACTTTTCTTTGAAGATTTGGTGGTAAGAGAAATAAACCATTTAAAATATGCAAAATCCCAAGAACAAGTTGGGAAGAAAGCGATTATCGCCAAAAGAAAGTGCAAACAGCAGTAATGTTTGTGGAATTTTTCTCCACAGCCGGAATAGGGAATCAGTTATTTATTCAGTTAATTATTTTTTATTGAAAAAAGCAGGAACATACTGTGGGTTACGTTATTGAGAAATAGAATGGAAAACTTAGCTCTCAAACAGAGATATGCACAAAAATCAACATTTTCATCCCTCCTCCCCCTTGAAAAAAAAAAAAAAATGTAAATGCCAGTTTTGCAAATGCAGCAAATAAATATTTTTTCTTTCTCTCTTTTTTATTTTTTCTCCTGCTGATGTTTAATGCGACCTAAAATGTCAGTCCTTCTGCGGGCCGCAAATTGATGGCTACTGGGCCGCATATGGCCCCCGGGCCACAGGTTGTGCACCTCTACTTTACAAGCTATAAGCTAAGTTTATTTGATAAAAAGAGATTAATTTTTTGTCGCAATAAATCTTCTGAGAGGAGTTTGATCACTGAATTTCCCTCTGCGGATATCCGGTACCCCGTCGGATATTTAAAATTGAGCCGGATAGGCCGTATATCTGTTTCATCCCTAGACCAAAGAAAGAATTGCTGCCTGAGTTTGAAAAACATCGGCATATCATCATTTATCAAATGAATATTTTGAAAAATAGATACACATGCTCAGCAGTATAGTAGTGCATTAATTTATTAATACATTCTTTTTTTGTTATGTTGCCAAATGCTTTATAATTATGTTCTTATAAACTTATTCAATGGACATTTAAAATTTTGATTAGCAACCATAGATCTCTTGTATTATAATAAATAACCTCTTTCTCGAGCAAGTTGCTCAAAACTAAAAAAATGGTTTTTTGGTTGGAAAATTGTCTGGAAAAACATAGTAGAAAATTTTCTCGAAAATTTTCCACCCCACATCACTATATGTGGGTGGGCTCAAAACACTATACATATACATGTGCCCTTATCTTCCAGATAATAACTTTTAATGAATTGTCAAACTTGAACAAAATAATTTTGCTGCAAAACAGAAAGTATTTAGACTTGTGAAACAAATAAAAATAATAGCAACTTACCTAATGCGTATTGTTTGCAGCAATATTTTTCCATCATGTAAATCATGCACTGATGAAACAGACTTGGTACAAACAAAATTACACTGAAAACAAAATGCCCAGATTAAAAAAATATACAGACTACTAGAAGTAATTTTACAAAGTTATACATTAATGTGCAAAACTTAAGTAATTCTTTTGATTTGCCATAAAATCAACTGGATGACATGAAATTTTCACTATAGCAGCACAATTTTATACATAAAAAGCATGACAAAAGCATAATAGCAAAAAAATTTAATAGGACACAGACAGTATTAAAAAGGAAAAAAAAAAAAAAAAAATCTAGAGTGGCTTTCTTCACTCAACTTTCCAATCACTTAGCAGTTATCTTGGGATTTAAAAGAAATTTGTAGAATACCAGAGAACTTATCAGAGAATATTCTCAGATTCAAAATTATTAATTGTAAGGTGAATATTATGAAACAAGGTCTTTATGTTCGAGTTATGCATGTCAAATGGATTGATTACGAATCAGTTTTATAATTTAAGACATAAACATGAAAAAATGTTATGCAATTTAACGAAAAAAGAATATTCTCGATTATTCTCCAAATTTGGAACTTCAGAGAATATTCTCACCTTACATCTCAAAACGTATTCTGTACCATTTTATATAAAAGCGTCAATTATGTTTAACATGAATAAAAATTTAAACATCATAGCTTCTAACATTAAACATTTTACATAAACAATTTGGTACAATTTTCACCAATAGATGCTGAGATATACAGGCAACTGAGAAATTGCAGAAATTGATGCGCCACCTTCCGACCGACCCAGTGGCAGAAAGTTTTGTAGCTGTCTGCAACAGGTTTTTAAAATTTCAAAATCAGTCTGCGAAATTTGCGTGCAGTAAGGGGTGAAAATGGCTTACACTCAAAAAGCCTGAAAGCTGATAGTGTCAATCTTGGGGAAGAGGAAGGAGAGGAGGGAAGGGCTTGGCTTAACAGCAGTAGTGATCTCGTGCAACAATACACAAATACAATTTTATTACAGAACAATATAGTATAAACAATTATAAAATAATAAGTTGAACTCATTCAATTAAGTATTTTATAGCAATGTTTGACACAACACAATATAAATAATAAAAGTATTAGTTCTAGTTTTAATATAGAAATTTTTATAAGATAAGTGAATTTTTAAGTGGAGGAGAAATTTTGCAGCAGTTTTAAATGAAATTAGCACTTTTCTACATTCCCACAGAATACAACAGGAGAAAAGAATACACACATACTGCTGCCGACCTAGGCTCCGTTGGTAAGCACTGTTTCGTATATTCCTACCAAGGCACCTATAGGGGGGCTTTAGAGTTCCTACCAGAGAGCCAGGGTTAGCAGGTTTTTGACACGTGACAGTTTTTGACGGTTTAAACCATGGTTAAAATAAAACCGTCATGTCAAAAACCAACTTGTCAAAAATGTCAAAAACCTATATATATTTATAATTTAATTGTCATAAAAAAAAACTTAGTTTAACAAAATATAGTTTATAAAGATTTTTTGTAAAGTAAATAGATTGATGTTCTTTGAAAAACACATTGTTACAACATTTTTATTAATACAAAAAGCAAAACTTTAGACTTTTAAAATTTTATTATGAATTATTTCTATGTTCATTCAAAATATGCTGTGATACTTTTATATATTATGAAATTTATTTATAATTATGCTTAATATAGTATGTGTTAAACTTAGTTATGTGATACTTTAAAAGTATAGTTGTTTTTAATAAGATATTATTAATAAGAATGTTTTAAAAGGTAAACATATTAATGTTTTTGGAGAAACATTATTATAACATTTTGATTAGTAATATAAAAACAAAAATTTAGGCTTCTAAAAATTCATGATTTATAAAACATTGACAGATCATTTTGATTGATAAATCATTTTATTTGCAATATAACATGGTATATATATATATATTTTTTTTAGTATTGTGCTTTTAGTATTATGTATTTAATTCTTAAAATAAAAATGCATAGCCTAATATTTTGCATTTAAATATTTTACAGAAACTTTTTTTTTTTAAAAAATGACTGCTGATATTGCAAGTTCATAAGAAAAAGCAATAATTCTGAATATTAAGCAAGCTTGAATTGCGTCTGAAATTCTTATAATTACCGTGAGACAAGAAAAATATGAATGCTTTCTGGACATGTATAAATTGCAATAAATTTAATATTACTCGTACAGATTCTTAAAAAAATTATTAGTCTAAGCTGTAGGGCCCACCAGCGGCCAAGCGGTTCTACGCTCAAAGCTAGTAGACGTGAGGTGCCAGGTTCAATCCCAGGGCACGCTCGTCAGCCTAGACATTCAGAGTTTTTCATGGTTTTCTCTGAAATTCGCATAAATACGGGCTAGGACCCTTTAGAAACACCCCTACGAAGGGCACTCCCTCTTATAAAGGTGGAAATTAAGAAATTTGGTTGGTGGCCACTGGCCACTAGCCTTCATTTTTTTAGTGGCCACTTTTAAAAAGTTAGTGGCCACTAGTTAGTGGCCACTGGCCACTCGCTGATAAAAGTAAAAGTAAAATAAAATTTTCTTTTCTTTAATTTTTTCAATGTTCAGTCTCGACAAATCATTAAGAAAATAATTAAGGTAGTCAACTTTTTGAAACTCATTCACAATAATACATTTCTGATAAATTTTAATAAATGAAATAGATTTACATAATTTATACTATGAATGCAAGAAAATACTATTCAATACAAAATTCATATGTTTAAAATGCTCTTTTGGTTATATTATTTTATAACAGAAAAATTCTGATTATATTGCCCCTTCACTATCCTGAATGGTGTCGATTTTCTACTTTTTCCAAAAAAAAAAAAAAAAAAAATCTTTGATTCATGAAAATATATTAGTATATGTAAATAAAAAAAAATATTTTTTTAATAATACTTTATTTTGCAAGTTTCTTTTTCTGTTTTTTTTTTTTTTTTTTTTTTTTTCATGTTACAAATGAATTATAAATTAATTTTTCTTTAATAATAATGAATTTTTAATAATTTGCAATTATAACCCCCCTCTCTAACTGAATTTAGAGAGTGTGGCTGGCCAGGCTCCAACTATATACCAAGTTTGGTTGAATTTCATTCATTGGTTCGTGAGATACGGTGAAAACACTAAACCACAGACACACACACACACAGACATTTTTTAAAAACTATCAATTCGTGTTCAGGACACCCCAAAATGTGTAGATCCGTCAAAAAACGGAGGTCGAAAATTTTCGCGAATCCAATACTTTCTCTATATTACATATAGGAGAAAGTAAAAAATAGTTCATATGCAATAACAAATATTAAATAATATGTTGTAAATAAATAAAATATTCAATAAATTATGCATTCTTCTGATTAAGAACTAAAAATATACATACATATATACATTTTTTTTTTTTTAATAATAACAGAAAACGCACTTACTTTTTTCCGAAAAAAGATATTTTTACAGAATTATCTGTAGCTTCACGTTTACTACCACTACGGTTGCTTTGTGATTCAGGATTTTCTTTAAAACTCTTCATATTAAAGCAATAAATCCAAAATTTATATTACTATATAAAGCTTGTTTTAAAGATTGAAATTCCGACAAACCACGCGTATGACTGAGTGCGATACGGCCGTTGGGAATGGATAGAAATGCCAAGTTTGAAAAGAAAGTGGTATAAAATAACAAAGAAAATGCGTCGAATGACGTTTTTAATTTTTCTGCGAACGTAATACAATCGGAGTTTCAGCCGATTGATTATCTCACAAGCTTCCTTTTCGTCTCTGTCTCCCGAAAGTCGGCCGAAACTCTCATTTTGACATTTTTTAAAAATCAAAATCTAATACTTTTATAGAAAAATGGAAAAAAGCCATACGTTTTTTTAGTATATGAATAAGACTACCTGCCAATTTCCAGTTAAAATTGACTTCCGAAAATGTCTGTAAGTGGCGATGTTAGATTTGAGAAAGCCTGAATTCGAGGCGCACGGCGCGTTTACTGCGAAAACGCCGCCGCGCGATCCAAGTTTGCATTGGAATGGGGTATTCTATAAAGAATGGGTAGAAGAATTTTAAGTGTTTACTATTAAAATTGACTTCCGAAATATGTTTGCAAGTGGCGAGGTTAGATTTTAGAACAGCCTGAATTCTTTGCGCGGCGCGTTTACCTCGAAAAAGCCGCCGCACGATCCAAGTTTGCCGTGGAATGGGGTATATTTTATAAAGAATGGGTAGAAGAGAAGTGGCCACTGCAGTGGCGACCAAAGGCAATTTTTTTAGTCGCCACTTTTAAAAATCTAGTCGCCATGTGGCGAGTGGCGACCGCTAATTTCCAGCTTTACCCTCTTAGGCCTAAGACCCTAGAATAGTCAATCAGCCTTACTCCCAAAACACCAATAGTCCAAGCTATAAACAGGTACAAATATTTATACAATCAATAATAATAATAAATAGATAAAAATTTATTAATAAATGATAAAGTGTAATAAATACAGATTATAAATATAATTATTTTCAAATTCATATTAATTTACTGCCCACATATATTCTGTTTCGTTTAAAAAAAAAAAAAAAAGAAGAAAATCCTGTATTCCAGTGTTTTCATGGCTTATGTGAAAATTCATAAGTAACATTGGAATTTTAGAATTTCATAAATATTAATATAAACAAACATACAAAATATGTCTATGCATACTTTGTATATATTTCTTAGGTTATAAACCAGTTAATTTACCTAAATTTTTATAAATTATCCACGAATTATTTTAAGATTTGTTAATTTATAAACAGCATAATATTTAGATATTGAATTTATTTAAAATGTGATGGCGTCTGAAGCCTCATTTGATTGAGCTTCGAATTCATATACAAATTATATGTCACACAAACTGTATACATTTTGGTGAATCTAACACTATTAGTTCTTTTACAGAGATACACAAAAGAATTTGGATGCATTCCATTCCATTAAACAATATATTATTTGGGAGCAAATAATCGAACACTTATTATAATTTTTTCATTTGTTTATTTAATGACTTCTCTTACGTTATTTTATTTAAACAACAGTGAATTACTTTCATGTTCAGAAAGTCGACTGGAATCCCTCAACATTTTTATTATTTCTCTTTAAGTTTCTACATATTTATCAAATTGATTATATATATATATATACAGTCATACACATATATGTCACATTTATATTATTAAAGACATTACTTTTGTGAAAAATAAATAACTTTTCTATGTGGAAGTAAAATTTAATTTTGTATTTTTTTTTTCATCTGGAATTTCTATTACTAAGTAATATTTTTTTTTTTTTTTTTACAAAATTAAAATAAGAATATAAGATTATTAAATAATTAAGTATGCAAATTTGATTTTTTTTAATTATTGGATTGAAAAATGACATGTTGGTATTGCAAATAAAATGTTATATAGAAATGAAAGCTTTGTTTTGAAAGGACTTGTTTGTGGACATAAATTGATAAAAACATTCTATCTACATTTATGAGTTTTTTTTTTTTTTTTTTTTTTTTTTTTTTTTTAACCTAGTATAGAAATGCTAAATAAGATATTTCCAAGTTAAGTACAAAATATCAAAGAAACAACTTAAACTATTTTTAAGATTATAATTGTCTATGCATTAATCAATCATATCGTTTGTAAAAAACTTTAATATTGAAAATAGTCTCTTTCGAAAGGGGGGTGTTGGGGCGGGGATTAAGTTATTCTTCATTTTTTATTTTCAACATTATATACTGAAGATAACTCAACATTGTGCACAAAATCTTTTTCCGGCTAAACAGCTGTGTATTTCTTTTTTTTTTTTTAAAGGATTTAGATATAGTGTTAAATAACTTTTTTTTTCTCTTAATATCCAGTATGATAATGTTATAATAGTCCATCACAACAGATTTACTTTGTTACATCTACAAACTGTAAACTAATGTAATTAACATTTTCTTAATGATTTTTTCTTTTTTTTTATCGTGATTAAAATAAATTTATGCTTTTCATTAATCAATTATTAATTTTTAATAAAATTCATTATTAATTTTTAATAAAATATTTCTATTGCTAAAATTGTAATTTAAAGTTAAAATTGCAATTTATTGTTTTAACGTAAGGGTGCACAACCTTTTTGGCTGGAGGGCCAATCTCGCTGTTCAGTGGGATATGAAGGGCCACAGACGAGATAATATAAAAGAATTAAACTTTGCAGATATATTCGCTGTGTAATATATATATATATATATATATATATATATATATATATACACACACACACACATGCATATGTAAAGAGGCACACTATCAGTGTCATGTACCTGTGTGCAGAACTTCAGTTTCCATCATAAGTTACTTATAAAAAAAAATATATATATATATTTTTTTTCTTTTATCAGAGAGTGAAGTGAATCTCGAAGCATGATAATCATGAAGTTATTGAATAGTAAGCAAAAGAATTAAACAAATGCATCATATAAAGCAGGGGTGGCCAACCCGCGGGCCGCATGCGGCCCACCGCATAGTTTCTTGCGGCCCGCGAGGAGACTGACGATATTTAAAGTTTGACAACTTTGGTTAACGAATCAAAAATTAATAAATACGTTCTGACTTTTCGAAGTGAAAATACCTTTCAACGATTATGGTAGATAAGGAACTGTTGTAATGGAATGTTATTAAATCCATTATTCATTCTTTTTATTATAGTTTTAATATATAGTCGTAATTTTTTTTACAATTCTATTGTTAATTTATAAATGAAAATAATTTAAATTAATGTATTCTTCTCCGAATTTTCACCCTGCTCTTCTCCGAAAAAAGTATATACATACATGAATCATATACTCACAAACATATATACACATATGCATACGTACAGTCATAAAATAATAATAATAGTAATAATTTCCTCCCCGACTAATTTCGCCGTAAATCATCGTAGAAACTAGCAGCTGATGCCTAACGATTGGTAATGACATCTAATTTTTAATCCAAAAAGCTTGTCAAAATTGCGGGTTGCCTTAAAAAAAAAAAAAAAAAAAAAAAAAAAAAAAAATGAAGTTGATGCCAGTTTTAATATGTATACATCCCTTAAGCAAAATCTAACTAAACCGTCTAAACTAGGCCTTATTACTAATCGATTGGCACCAGTCGCAAGTCTCTACATTAATTTACGGCGGAATTAGTTGGTTGGTAGAGCCCCTTAAATAAATAATAGGCCGGCGCATCACCGCCATTTTTTTGCCTTGTAAGAGGACAGCATTTCCGCTTGGCGATTTTATCGCTTCACTGGTGGTTTTAAGAAATTTTAATCTAAAAATAAAATCGACCAAAAATGATAAGCAACACAAGTAATCTGTTTCTATTTCTTAAATAATTCATAACATTTGAAAGGGAAAAAAAAAAAAAAAAAAAAAAAAGAGCGTACCAATTAAAATTGGAAAGTTTTTTCAATGACCTAATACTATCAGGACACGGAAACAAGACAACTTTGGCGAACCAAAAAAACGTCGCCAAGACTCTACAAAGACACAGTAAAAAAGCGTTTCTTAAAATAATTTATGGTTATTAAAATACATATTTAGATTTAAATAATACTTTTTTTTTTAATTTTTTACTTTATAAATGTCAGAAATGCAAAGAAAAGTATGAGTGAATAACAATAAAACTTACTATGCAAAGCTGTGCATTAGGTCCCGGGATCCAAAAATCTGGACGACAATTCGCAGCCCATTTTCTCCTTGCATTATCCGAAGGAAACCTAAACATTTTGTATCCTTTGCTGGAGTGTTTACAGCAGTTTATTGCTGAACAACCTCCCATATTGCAGTTTATTTCACTAAAATTACGAGCAAGACGGTAGAAACAATGGATGCCGTTTGTTTATCACGCTGGGTATATGCGGCAACCCTAAGGCAAAAAAATGTCGGATGCGCCAGCTCGTATATATAGGAGCCTTAGTCGGTAAAGCAAGGAGGGGGGGGGGGGGGGGGTATTTTTTTATGACTGTACATACAGTGTGGCCCGAATGAATAAAATATATTTCTAATGCGGCCCAACAAGTGTTTTGGGTTGGACAGGCCTGATATAAAGTATAGAAATGATAAATAAAATAATCAAATAAAAAGTATGTCTTGCAGAGAGAGAAAAATTATATCAGAAGTCACAAAAACGATAAGCACAATTATAAAGATGGATAGAGGATATCAAAATAAGCAGTTTAGCATAAAGCAGTTTATTTAACTTTAAAATACGTTTAAAAAATAAAAGGAAACAGTTGTAAAATAAATATATATATTAGAGATGCAACGATTATTCGGCCGAAGCCGAATGTTCGGCGTATTCGGCCTGTCAGTCGAATATTCGGCTTCGGCCGAATATCAAGTCCATTATTCGGCCCAGGCCGAATAATTCTGTAAGTAATGTTTTTATTTATATTTACACAATAAAATTTTTTAATTTTAGAATTTATATTTGTCATGTATTGTGAAAATTTTATTTGAAATTAACTAATATAAAAAAAAAAAAAAAAAAAAACTTTCATACCCTTGAATGAATTTTATCATACCATTTTAATGTAAGGATCATGTAAAAACTTTTATACTATATCAATAAGTGCAAAACATATATCTGTAGTAAGCTAACATAATCTGTTAAATTTAATATTAATCTATTCAAATTTGTCCCAACTGAACCATAAAAGCAAATTCTGATTTTTTTTTAAAAGCATAATGAAAATATTTAATATTTATCCTTCGTTATTTAATAATAATTAAAAAAAATCCTTCCAGTGATATTTTTAATTATTGGGGCAGGTGGGACAAAAAATTAGAAATTGAGTTAGACTGTTCAAAATTGGTATACATAGGTTTTGGGAGCCTAAAAGTCGGATGAGGATATTTTCAAAAGTGTACAATTATTAGGGGGGGGGGGGGGGCAAAAAATTAGAAATTGAGTTAAACCATTCTAAATGGGTATTTATAGGTTTTGGTGGCCTACAAGTCGAATAAGGATATTTTGGAAAGTGTAAATTTTTTTTTTTTTTTTTTTTTTTTTTTTTTTTGGGGGGGGGGGGGGGGGGGGGGGGGCAGGAAGGGCAAAAAATTAGAAATTGACTTAGACCGTTCAAAATTGGTATGTATAGGTTTTGGGGGCCTAAGAGTCGAATGAGGATATTTTAGAAAGTGTAAAATTATTAGAGAGCAGGGGGGGGGGGGGAGCAAAAACATAGAAATTGAGTTAGACCATTCAAAACTGGTATATATAGGTTTTGGGGCCTACAATTGAATGAGGATATTTTCGAAAGTGCTACATTATTAAGGGGAGGTGGAAAGAGGGACTAGGCAGACAAAAAAATAGAAGATTAGTTAGACTGTTCAAAATTGGTATATATAGGTTAATTAGGAGGGGCAGGAAAGGTAGAGACTAAATATGCGTATCCCTAAATCTGTGCACGCGCAGTGCGCACGGGTCTACGCTGCCGACGGCAGTGGGGACCCGGTGTAAGTTTTTACTTGATCTGTTAGACATTTTAAGGTCTATCTTAAACAAAATTTATATTAAGCAGAAAAAAAACTGCAATAGAATTATTTTAGAAAATTTCAATTTGACTAGTATGTAAAAGTTTCAGACTCAGTAAAGACAAAAAAATTTTTTTAAACGAAAATTAATTTATTCATGGAAATATAGATTAGGAAAAAGCAATTATCACAATGATTAAGAAACAATTTAATATAAATATATATATAACAAAAATTTTCAAATTCAATATAACAAAATTAATTTTCAACATCAATTCAAAAACATATTACCTCTCCAATCACATATTTGGGTTACTTGATAATATATGAAAGAAAAACGAAGTCTTTTGGTATCAAGTCCTTTTTACATGGTATACACATGACCAATGTGGAAGATGGAACAAATAACATCACATCACACCAGCACAAGCATTTTTACCAGAAGAACGATCAGACACATATGTTGTAACACCGAAACCATATTGAAGAAAAAATACAAATGAATCACTAGTTGAAGCACAAGAGTTTTCGAAAATCGCGGTCGCCAAATGACCAGCGAATACCATTGAAAAATAAATAAAGTTCAGCTAAACTATATCACACTTCATGGTCGCCGAATGACCAATGAATAGAACGTGTAAATTACTTGAAGGTCGCGGTCGCCAAATGACCAGCGAATGCCATTGAAAAATAAAGTCAGCTAAACTGCACCACACTTCATGGTCGCCAAATGACCAATGAATAAAACGTGTAAATTACTTGAAGGTCGCGGTCGCCAAATGACCAGCGATTTCGATAAATCATTAAAGTTCAAGAAAACAAACTTTAGCATAAAAAACCTCAAATAAACTAATCATTTAAACTTCTGAAGAAACTATTGCATATCAAAAAAAACCCTCAAACTTAACTGATTATAAACAAAATTTAACATTATAAAATTATTAAACTTAACAACAACACTTTAACATTCGATTTACTTAAATATGAGTTCATCGTACAGAACATAATTATTCCAAAAGAACAGCCGCCCGCAGCTATTCAAAACCGGCACTCCAAGCCAAGGCTAGCAGGAGCACACTAGAACTGAACTCAGCTGAAACTGCCGTATCTCCCAAACATCACGGCCTTATATTCTATCTAAACAAACCGATCTGCATAACAACGTTGACCGCCGCGCCACGACATCCGGTGGTGAAAATTGAAACATAATAAAAAAATGATAATTTCCAAGAAGTGGCAACAGCTCAAACAAGAAAGATTATGCAGACGAGAAATGGCAACGCCGACATAGTAAACAAAGTAACGATGTTTGAAAAGAATAGATGCAAAGTAAATTTTAAATATCAAAAAGGATTTAATAAATAAAGGTAAGTTTAAATATATATTTTTAAGATAAAACAATAAGTAAATTCAAATATTTCTTAATTTTAATATGAGGACATTGATATGGATATCAAATGCCCCCCACCGCAATATTAAAAATAATACAAAACCTATATATAAGAAAACAACATTTTAAATATTACCAAGAATTTGCTGCACATCCATTCATCTTAAGTCCATAATATCATAGAAAAATGCAAGATGTCACATGGTTTTACAAAAAGATGAAAAACAAAGTATCACCAATGACACTCTGAAAGAACAATTTGGTTAAGAAGAAAAAGTACTATTGCATGCAATTCATATAATTTCCCCCACACAATGCAAATCAAATACATATATATGAAAAACAGTATGAGAAATGGTTATATATACAATGATAATGTACAGGTATATAATATGCAATAAATATGAAAATATGATAACACATACACAAGGCGCCTTGCATTTCATTCATTCATACCATTATGTACAATATTTACAAAAATTTGCAAAGGGAAGGAAAAATTCAAAAACTTTAACAGATTATATAAAAAGAGAAAGATGCAGCAATTTACTGGAAAAATTACAAGAACAAAATTATTATATTAAGTATTTAAAGAAAAATTAACTTTATAAATTTTAATAAGTCACCTTTAGTCATAGGCTTGGTAAACGGGTCGGCAAGATTTAATTTAGAATTTATATATTCGAGGTTAAACTTTCCCTCGTCAAACCAGTCTCTAATAAAAAACAATTTTATATTTACGTGTCGAGTATTGAAGTTTTCTATTCTGGATTTAGTAAAACGAATGGCTGCCTGATTATCTGCATATAAAGTAGGTATATCAAAGTTATTATTTATAAGTTTTAAATTGGAGCACTCACATAAAATATTATAAAACCAATCCTGCTCCCTTACACAATCACACATAGAAATAAACTCCGATTCCATAGTTGATATAGTGACACCTTTTTGTTTATTTGTGCGCCACGAAACGGCAGCACGGTCCAACAATACCAACTGACCCCCCATAGAAACGTAATCGTCTCTATTAGCGGCGAAGTCGGCGTCAGAGTAAGAAATTATTTTAATATCTGTGCAATTGAGATAGAGTTTATAATGACTGGTATATTTAATGTAACCTAAAAGTTTAAGTAAGCCTTGCCAATGTTTAAAACCAGGATTTTGTTGGAACTGAGAAAATATATTTGTGGCATATGCAATATCAGGTCTTGTACGGTTTGCTAAAAAAGAAATACAACCTAAAAGATTCCTGTAAGGTAAATGAGATGCTTCTTCAACATCAGACTGAACAACTGGACAATCACTCTTAGAAAATTGTACACCTTTAACTATAGGCAAGGAAGAGACAGGTATCCGATGGTTTTGAAACCTCTCATTAACTTCGGCAATATATTGACCTTGATGGATCAAAACCCCAGTATCTGTGTACTCGAATTCCACACCTAAAAGCTTACGAGTGGTACCCAAAATTTTTAAGTCAAATTTAGACTGTAAAAGGTCTAAAATGTTATTTGCCTGCGATTCAGTCCTGGAAAAAATAACTATGTCATCTACGTAAACCAATAAAACGGAAAAATCAGAATATGAATATGCACAATTACAATTTTCAAATTTATTAAAACCAAGTTCCAACAATACTTTATTTAACTCATAAAACCATAACCTACCAGATTGATGCAGCCCGTACAATGCTCTGTCCAATTTACACACCCAATCTTCTTTGCCTTTTTCAGCAAAACCAGTTGGTTGATTCATGTAAATTTCCTCGTTTAGAGGAGCGTATAAGTAAGCGCATTTTACGTCACATTGTACGTTAAACCACCCGCAGTACGAGACCAGCAAAGAAAAGAAAAACCTTACAACAGAAAAATTTATGACAGGTGAGAATGTTTCATCATATGATTCTCCCTGGACCTGGTTGAAACCTTGCGCGACCAACCTTGCCTTATACCTAACTATGGTACCAGACTCGTCACGCTTGACTGTATAAACCCAGCGGTTTCCTAACACAGATTTATTCACAGGAAGTTTCACAAGATGCCAAACACCTCTAGTAGTCATACAGTTCAATTCTTCAAGCATAGCCTCATGCCACTTATCAAACTGTTTAGATTTTTGAGCCTGCTTATACGTTCGCGGGACCACCACATCTAGTCAGCTAGTTGTGCTGGACGCGGAAGGTATAACGCTAGGGTTAACAACACCAGAAAAAGTATTAAATTTAGAAAAATCAAAGTCATTAGAATTAAAAATTAAACCATTATCATTACAAAATTTCTCGACTTCCTTTGGAGTGCGTTGACATGACCTCTTGCCTTCACCGTCAGGGTAATAGTAAATGTCGATCTTCTTTCCCTTAGGCCTAGGCACAACCTTTCTGTACCAGACCGGATTAGTCTTCCAGCTGGGAGACGAAGCTTGAGGAGAAACTGGAGTGATAGGAGAAGCAGGAGTGGCAGGGAGGACGGTTGGAACAACATCTTCAGTCTCGCTGGGCAAGACACCAGAGGGTCCAGGCTCCGGATCAGTATGACACCGGTCAACGGTCCATGGCTGCTCCTCTGGGACAAGCACCAACTCAAAAGAAGAGTCGCCCATCACCGCTCCACTGCGTGACACATCACTGCTCTCAACAAAAGAAACATTTATCGTCTCAACAACCTTCTTGTCCTCTTCCAACCAGATCCTGTATCCACGGGTACGTAAGGCATATCCAACAAGGACACCACGTTTGGACTTAGCATCTAACTTGTTCTTGCGCCTGACCTTAGGAACCCCGACATAAGCTAAAGTGCCAAATGGCCTTAAATGTCTTACTGAAGGCTTATTACCAGAATAGAGTTCAATAGGTGTTTTAGAATTTTTACCATGACAAATCCTGTTCCATGTATATGTAAAATGCATACATGCTTCAGGCCAAAAATCGTCAGACAAGCCACTAGATTTAAGCATTGCCCGAACACAATTCATTATTGTCTGGTTAAATCTTTCACAAACCCCGTTTTCCTCTGGTGTATAGGCATTAGTCAACTCATGTTTTACTCCGTTTTCTCTACAAAAAGCCTTAAACAGTTCATTCTCAAACTCTCTGCCATTATCCGTTCTCAAAGCTTTCAACTTGGTCCCTAGAAATCTTTCTGCTCGTAGAACGTGTCTTTTAAAGACTTCGAAACACATAGATTTCTCCTGGAGAGGATAAACAGAAGTTTTACCTGAAAAATCGTCTATAATAGACACAAAAAAACGTTCACCCTTCTTTCCAGAAATTTTAACAGGACCCCAAGTATCAAGGAAAATTCTATCTAATGGCTTTTTCGATGAAGAAGAACTAAGAGGCTTGAAAGAGACACGATTTTGCTTACTCAAATGACAGGGATCACAAAAAAAATTATCAACAGATTTTAAATGAGGAAGACCTTTAACTGCAGAATTACGAATAGTATTATAAATTAAATCAGGACTAATGTGATCAAAACGCAAGTGCCATGTGTCTATATCTTTAATATTGGCAGTTTTAATTACTGGTGAAGCTGAAATTTCAGCATTAAAATTTAGATCAACATTAGTTTTGGAATTCTGCCCCCCATTCATTTTAACATTATGATTATTTCTTATGATTTTTGGAAAAGTATAATAAATCCCGTCATAGAGCTTAGCAGAAAAAAGAAACTTGCCATATTTATCGACCACATTTAGTTTACCAGCCTTTCCAGTAAATTTAGCACCACCCTGGTCGAATCTAGAACCGCTTAACAAATTTTTTCTTAAATTTGGTGAAAAAAGGACATTCCAAAGTTTTATAATAGTACCATTAAAATCTAATTCAACTTCCCCCTTTCCAGTAATGGGGAAAGTAACCCCGTCAACAGCCACGTGCAACTCATCACCAGAAATTTCGGTGAAATTACAAAAAGCAGATTTATTTTTGCAGAAGTGGTGAGAGGCGGCGGTGTCAAAAGCCCAGCTTCCCTCTCTATTAAAACCACTTAAGTTAGCTTCAGCAATGTAATTCTGAGCTTTAAAACCTTTATTTTTACGGGGGGGAGTTTTATCACGTTTTGGCTGTTGAGCGGAGTCACCTTTTTTTACAAAATTACCTTTAAATGTATTATCCCTAACAGATTTATCATTACTTAACTTTACCCGACAATCTTTACTAATATGACCCTTTTTTCCACATCGCCAGCAAGTAAAAACAGGCCTTTTCTTAAATTTGACACTCTGGGCTTCAATATTACAATCAACCCTAGATTTGTCAATATTCCTGAGCTGGAGACGAGTCTCCTCAGCACACAATTCAGTTACAATATTTTTAAAAATAAAGTCTTTATCAGGCCACCTTAAAATTTGCTGGACGATTTGGTCAAACTTATCGGGCAAAAAACGTAAAATCTGAAAACATAGATACTCGTCATTTATAGGTTTACCAATAGATTTTAATTGATCAGATATTTTTGAAATTTTTGCGGCATAAATTGCCATAGATTCGCCAGGGTCAAAAAAACAAGACATTAATTCATCGTAGAAACTAGCAGCTGATGCCTAACGATTGGTAATGACATCTAATTTTTAATCCAAAAAGCTTGTCAAAATTGCGGGTTGCCTTAAAAAAAAAAAAAAAAAAAAAAAAAATGAAGTTGATGCCAGTTTTAATATGTATACATCCCTTAAGCAAAATCTAACTAAACCGTCTAAACTAGGCCTTATTACTAATCGATTGGCACCAGTCGCAAGTCTCTACATTAATTTACGGCGGAATTAGTTGGTTGGTAGAGCCCCTTAAATAAATAATAGGCCGGCGCATCACCGCCATTTTTTTGCCTTGTAAGAGGACAGCATTTCCGCTTGGCGATTTTATCGCTTCACTGGTGGTTTTAAGAAATTTTAATCTAAAAATAAAATCGACCAAAAATGATAAGCAACACAAGTAATCTGTTTCTATTTCTTAAATAATTCATAACATTTGAAAGGGAAAAAAAAAAAAAAAAAAAAAAAGAGCGTACCAATTAAAATTGGAAAGTTTTTTCAATGACCTAATACTATCAGGACACGGAAACAAGACAACTTTGGCGAACCAAAAAAACGTCGCCAAGACTCTACAAAGACACAGTAAAAAAGCGTTTCTTAAAATAATTTATGGTTATTAAAATACATATTTAGATTTAAATAATACTTTTTTTTTTAATTTTTTACTTTATAAATGTCAGAAATGCAAAGAAAAGTATGAGTGAATAACAATAAAACTTACTATGCAAAGCTGTGCATTAGGTCCCGGGATCCAAAAATCTGGACGACAATTCGCAGCCCATTTTCTCCTTGCATTATCCGAAGGAAACCTAAACATTTTGTATCCTTTGCTGGAGTGTTTACAGCAGTTTATTGCTGAACAACCTCCCATATTGCAGTTTATTTCACTAAAATTACGAGCAAGACGGTAGAAACAATGGATGCCGTTTGTTTATCACGCTGGGTATATGCGGCAACCCTAAGGCAAAAAAATGTCGGATGCGCCAGCTCGTATATATAGGAGCCTTAGTCGGTAAAGCAAGGAGGGGGGGGGGGGTATTTTTTTATGACTGTACATACAGTGTGGCCCGAATGAATAAAATATATTTCTAATGCGGCCCAACAAGTGTTTTGGGTTGGACAGGCCTGATATAAAGTATAGAAATGATAAATAAAATAATCAAATAAAAAGTATGTCTTGCAGAGAGAGAAAAATTATATCAGAAGTCACAAAAACGATAAGCACAATTATAAAGATGGATAGAGGATATCAAAATAAGCAGTTTAGCATAAAGCAGTTTATTTAACTTTAAAATACGTTTAAAAAATAAAAGGAAACAGTTGTAAAATAAATATATATATTAGAGATGCAACGATTATTCGGCCGAAGCCGAATGTTCGGCGTATTCGGCCTGTCAGTCGAATATTCGGCTTCGGCCGAATATCAAGTCCATTATTCGGCCCAGGCCGAATAATTCTGTAAGTAATGTTTTTATTTATATTTACACAATAAAATTTTTTAATTTTAGAATTTATATTTGTCATGTATTGTGAAAATTTTATTTGAAATTAACTAATATAAAAAAAAAAAAAAAAAAAAACTTTCATACCTTGAATGAATTTTATCATACCATTTTAATGTAAGGATCATGTAAAAACTTTTATACTATATCAATAAGTGCAAAACATATATCTGTAGTAAGCTAACATAATCTGTTAAATTTAATATTAATCTATTCAAATTTGTCCCAACTGAACCATAAAAGCAAATTCTGATTTTTTTTTAAAAGCATAATGAAAATATTTAATATTTATCCTTCGTTATTTAATAATAATTAAAAAAAATCCTTCCAGTGATATTTTTAATTATTGGGGCAGGTGGGACAAAAAATTAGAAATTGAGTTAGACTGTTCAAAATTGGTATACATAGGTTTTGGGAGCCTAAAAGTCGGATGAGGATATTTTCAAAAGTGTACAATTATTAGGGGGGGGGGGGGGGCAAAAAATTAGAAATTGAGTTAAACCATTCTAAATGGGTATTTATAGGTTTTGGTGGCCTACAAGTCGAATAAGGATATTTTGGAAAGTGTAAATTTTTTTTTTTTTTTTTTTTTTTTTTGGGGGGGGGGGGGGGGGGGGGGCAGGAAGGGCAAAAAATTAGAAATTGACTTAGACCGTTCAAAATTGGTATGTATAGGTTTTGGGGGCCTAAGAGTCGAATGAGGATATTTTAGAAAGTGTAAAATTATTAGAGAGCAGGGGGGGGGGGGGGGGAGCAAAAACATAGAAATTGAGTTAGACCATTCAAAACTGGTATATATAGGTTTTGGGGCCTACAATTGAATGAGGATATTTTCGAAAGTGCTACATTATTAAGGGGAGGTGGAAAGAGGGACTAGGCAGACAAAAAAATAGAAGATTAGTTAGACTGTTCAAAATTGGTATATATAGGTTAATTAGGAGGGGCAGGAAAGGTAGAGACTAAATATGCGTATCCCTAAATCTGTGCACGCGCAGTGCGCACGGGTCTACGCTGCCGACGGCAGTGGGGACCCGGTGTAAGTTTTTACTTGATCTGTTAGACATTTTAAGGTCTATCTTAAACAAAATTTATATTAAGCAGAAAAAAAACTGCAATAGAATTATTTTAGAAAATTTCAATTTGACTAGTATGTAAAAGTTTCAGACTCAGTAAAGACAAAAAAATTTTTTTAAACGAAAATTAATTTATTCATGGAAATATAGATTAGGAAAAAGCAATTATCACAATGATTAAGAAACAATTTAATATAAATATATATATAACAAAAATTTTCAAATTCAATATAACAAAATTAATTTTCAACATCAATTCAAAAACATATTACCTCTCCAATCACATATTTGGGTTACTTGATAATATATGAAAGAAAAACGAAGTCTTTTGGTATCAAGTCCTTTTTACATGGTATACACATGACCAATGTGGAAGATGGAACAAATAACATCACATCACACCAGCACAAGCATTTTTACCAGAAGAACGATCAGACACATATGTTGTAACACCGAAACCATATTGAAGAAAAAATACAAATGAATCACTAGTTGAAGCACAAGAGTTTTCGAAAATCGCGGTCGCCAAATGACCAGCGAATACCATTGAAAAATAAATAAAGTTCAGCTAAACTATATCACACTTCATGGTCGCCGAATGACCAATGAATAGAACGTGTAAATTACTTGAAGGTCGCGGTCGCCAAATGACCAGCGAATGCCATTGAAAAATAAAGTCAGCTAAACTGCACCACACTTCATGGTCGCCAAATGACCAATGAATAAAACGTGTAAATTACTTGAAGGTCGCGGTCGCCAAATGACCAGCGATTTCGATAAATCATTAAAGTTCAAGAAAACAAACTTTAGCATAAAAAACCTCAAATAAACTAATCATTTAAACTTCTGAAGAAACTATTGCATATCAAAAAAAACCCTCAAACTTAACTGATTATAAACAAAATTTAACATTATAAAATTATTAAACTTAACAACAACACTTTAACATTCGATTTACTTAAATATGAGTTCATCGTACAGAACATAATTATTCCAAAAGAACAGCCGCCCGCAGCTATTCAAAACCGGCACTCCAAGCCAAGGCTAGCAGGAGCACACTAGAACTGAACTCAGCTGAAACTGCCGTATCTCCCAAACATCACGGCCTTATATTCTATCTAAACAAACCGATCTGCATAACAACGTTGACCGCCGCGCCACGACATCCGGTGGTGAAAATTGAAACATAATAAAAAAATGATAATTTCCAAGAAGTGGCAACAGCTCAAACAAGAAAGATTATGCAGACGAGAAATGGCAACGCCGACATAGTAAACAAAGTAACGATGTTTGAAAAGAATAGATGCAAAGTAAATTTTAAATATCAAAAAGGATTTAATAAATAAAGGTAAGTTTAAATATATATTTTTAAGATAAAACAATAAGTAAATTCAAATATTTCTTAATTTTAATATGAGGACATTGATATGGATATCATGATCAAAAATATTTTTTTTTTTTTTTTTTTTTTTTTTTTTTTTTATAAGCGAGAATATGGAATTTTGAGAATTTATTCATTATAGTGATTCATTTAAAAATAGTGACCCGCTAGCGGGCGAAGCTCACTAGTATCTATTAAAATATGACTAGACAATACCTCATAAGAAACTTGCAAAGAATTATTATTATTGAGGCAATTTTTAAGCCGAATATTTTTTTCAGAATCAAATAATGGTTTTAAAAATTAAAAATTTGTATAAAAATAACTTTTAAAAAAGAAAATAATACATTTTAGTTATGAAATGTACAAGAATTGTGCATACAGTGCATACTATACCATGTTTTTAGACAAAAATGAGTTCATTATTCGGCGGCCGAAAAGGCCGAATATTCGGCTATAATTTGGCCGATTAATTGGTATTCGGTTATTCGGCCAAACCATTGTTCGTTGCATCTCTAATATATATGGGCGAGTTATTTCTTATGTGTAATATAATAAGGTGTTTATTTAGATATTTACCATTGCCTCCACAAAATATCTAAACTGAGAGTATTTATTATGAGTTTGATATGGCGAAGCTTATACAAAGTTTTTAGTGTGCAGCTATATTGCTGAGAATTGACTTTGTGAAAGTGCCACTTTGCTGAAAGTTAGTTTTGTGAAGGTGCCTAAATGTGGCACTAAATTTGTTTTGGATTAACCTCTTTATAAACAACATGGTCTGCAAAAGTCTCAATGAGTGTTTTGAGGATTTGGTCGCTAAATTATACATGTAGCACACAAAGGCATAGCCAAGGAAAGGAAAGGAATATTGGAGCTCGATATTTCTGAATCAAATATTTTTTTTTGTAGAAGTTTTAAGAAATAAATTAGGTTTAAGAAATACAACAAATAAATAACAAACGATGGTTTAAGAAATTTTTAGAGAAGTTTTAAATTTTTAAGAAGTTTTTGTAAATGCCTGTTTTGTGAATGCAGCAAACAAATACTTTCTTTCATTTTTTCCCTCCTGTTGATGATTAATGTAATCTAAAATGTCAGTCTGGCGGGCCGCAAATTGACGGCTACTGGGCCGCATGTGGCCCCCGGCCCGCAGGTTGTGCACCTCTATTTTAATGGAATAATTTTATGCACTGAACATGCACAGTTCAGTGGATTTTATGTCCAGTTCTGTGTGGTTTTTTCCAGTTTTGTCCAGGTTTTTTCCACTTTGTCCAGCGTCCCAGACTTCTGATGAAAAAGTGGACGAAATAACAACCCTGTTGTAGTTGCTGAAAATCTTCTGGCATGGCGTACGTATCGAACTATCTAGCATGTTCCCAAGGTGTGGTACACGCTAGGTATATGTACCCAGGGTGTGTATCCGGGGTGTCTATGTACCCAGGGTGTGTATCAACCAGATGTCTCATGTGACACAGCGTATCTTCAACTATGGCTGCGCGTTATTATTGGTTATCGTTTGGAAAGTGAACAGTGAAGCGATGGCCCATCATTGCGTTCTACATCAAACTCAGATATGTCTGCTTTGAGACGATCGTAACAAAGATGTTTACATAATGTGTTAGTTTTTCTGAGGCCTGTCAGGGCAGTAAATAGCACAGCCACTTATTCTACTTGCATCGCAGCTCACACCCACTTTTATTTTACGACCGTCTTAGATCTCTTCAGATGTTTGTCGAACTCAGGGAGCCTTACCTCCAACATTATATATATATATATATTAAGTTATCCCTCTTTCCTTTCACTTGACCTAGGGAGCGAGCTGTGGTTCATACCAATGTAGGTACAATACCTTACTTCTTTCAAACGCAGGGAGCTACAGTTACTTTTCTGACTTTTTGTTGACCAATAATTGTTGTATTGCTTGGGACTATACAATCTCATGCGATTGATTTTTCTCCCTGAGAGATTCGTTGTAGTAATCCCTCTGATTCCTTATGCGAATGTTATTTAGTTATAAGTGCATGGCGACAGATGACGGTAGTGGTGTGATAGTTTGAATGATGCTGATGACGCATGGCAACAGATGGTGGCTTTTCTTTTTCCGCAAGTGGGTTATACTTCGGTTTCCTTTTGGAAAACAACTAAAATTGATACTGAATTTCTTTGATAGAACCTGTGGACCGCATGTACCCACTAGAGTCTGGTCCAGTCAAAGCTCAGTCTGGTTTGGGAATCAGGACATTCGTCTGAAATTCTGCCTCGCTACAAATATGAAAACTGTATGCTGTACTCTGTGATGTGATTACTGGCATTTTTGCTTTCAGTAGGATTAGATAGTCCTATCTTTCAACACATGTCTTTCTGTAATGTAGACTTTATATTAGCTGTTTTATGTTAGAAAGGAATGAAGGTATACTACGTGCATAACTGATAAAACCAGAAGTTCCATATGGAACTATGATCTTTGTTAATGACGAATCTTTTGTCTCACAAGGAATTCAAACGCTATTTCTGGCAAAAGAAGTGTTTAAAAGAAAGGAGACACATTACAGTGTTCAACAATAAGTACCATAAAGTTCTCTTTTTAGTGTTTTTTACAAAAAGCTAATATGCATTTCAGTAATTAGGACTTTACAAGACAGAAAATTGCTGATAAATAAGGTTTCACAAGCAAACAAATTAACAACATAAAAACGATATTTTGGAGAAAAAATTCTTTTCTTTTTTTACATTTTTTTGTCTGGTCAGTAGAACATGAAAAATGTTCTCAGAAAATTTTGGGGCTCTGGGGGTTCAAGCCCCCCCCCCCTTCTGGATACGTCCCTGCTTGATGTACATAACACACAGAAATGGTTAAAAATTATTAATCTATTGTTCAGATTTTTAAATTTATATCTTAGTGTATAACTTCAATTAAAAAAAAAAAAAAAAATGATTTACTAACTCTGTAACAATAAAAATTTATTTTATTTTATAACTTTAAAAAGTTTTGTATGATTTTCAGATGAATCATTAAATTTAATTTAGTTTTCGGGTTTCGGATAAGAAAAAATCAGGTTTGGGTCAGTGAAAAAATTTTTTTTGTTCGTTTGATTCTAATCTAAATTCATTTTGTCAATGCTGCTGGGAGATGAACATTCCATAGGAATGCACAGCACACCCTATGCAAAATTAATGGTTGAAAGATGATTTGACTAGTTTTTGGTGTTTTGTACAGGGAAAGGTACTGGCAGTTATGAAACAGAAAAGCTCATTTTTTAATAGTAAAAGCTTTTTGTATGTTTCTGTTAAGAAAGAATAATATGGATTGCATGTATTTTTAAATATTGAACACTTCATATTTTCTTAAATAATATAACTATTAAAAAAAAACCTAATTTTATCTGTAAAAATTCAATTTTTCCCATTTTTTCCAGAAAAACCCCAACAAAAAAACTGGTTTTTTCCACTGTCTCAAAATTTCCAGAAATTTTACATCTCTAGTCGCCAATGGCAAACAGGTGACCGTATTTCACGAGCTCTCACATACACATAATGACAAAGAATTGGTTTATATATATGGAAAGAATAAAGGTAATTTTTTATTTGGTACTCGCAAATAATAGTGGACAAAACGGTATTTTGTCCGGGACGGTTTTAACCAGGTTTTTTCCAGTGGTTTTTTCCACTATGGAAAAAACCGAACAACCCTGAAGTGGGTAAACCCCCCAAAAAAAACCCGCCCGGGTTGTTTGGGTTTGTGGGTGGGTCCGAAATCCTGAGTCATATACAGTACAGTGAACTCCCTCTAATATGCAAATCCTTCTAATCCATAATTAATTTTTTAATGTAAAAGAAATTTACATCTTACATATTTCAAAAAAATTCACAACATTTCTCACATTTTTACTTTTTTTTTAAATCAAATTTTTAGCTTAATCCTTGATTTGAAACACAATTGATGGGGGAGGGGGGGGGGTCGAAGAGTAACACTCTTATATTTATTATCCTGCAATTCATACAGACTAGTGCTAAGTCAATCCAAAGAATGTCAGGAAAATTAAAAATTTAAAACAAACCACTATGTTTAACAAAATTAAAAATAATCAGTGATGAATATTATTTCCATACTTTCAAAAATATTTTGTTCCATATTTTTTAAATATGTTAATTTTATTGATACCTGTTTTATTATTTGAATATGCTTAAATTATTTAGCATCATGAGAGTAATCAAGAATATGAAACAATACTTCGTACAATATATATTATGAAAATATATATCTTGCGCGTATATTTTTGCGTTACCTTTTGATCGCCAAATCCAAAAACCACCAAGGATGACAGTTATCAAAGTTATACCAAATTTGCAAAGGAAATTCTAACTTCGTAGAAACATAGTAAATACCGCATTGTGAAGAATGTTCACTGTTCTATGTAGATGCTACTAATGGACCAATTGAATACAGTGATAAAATAATAAAGGAAACATGAAAATGGATCATTCGAGAGAACAGCATTTCTTGCTACCGATCTAAAGACAAACCTTTAAAAACTAATTAAATTTTATTTAATTTTGCGCCGACTTCAAAAGTTATGATTAATTGTAGTGTTATAGGTTGTTTGGCGAAGGAAATTATTTTATACTTTTAGGCGCAATTTACAGTTTCATTTCGTACCTTTTTTTTAGTTGTTTGAATAGTAGTTGCTTTTTGGAGTCGGTTCTATTTTTTTTACAAAAAGATTTTATTAACATTTCAATACTGCAATTTATTTTTCAACTTAAAATAAATAAATACAAATTATGGAATTTTTTTTTAATCCTAGAGAACTTGCAGGAGAGTTTAAAAGTACAGTCGGTAACAAAAGTGTCCGAACACTAGCAAAAATTCCTATGTAAAAAAAGTACACTTCATATGGTTTTGTTAAATAAATCCTTGTTGAATCCTGTTCTTAGTGTAAGAACATGATTCGACAAGGATTTATTTAACAAAACCGTATAAGTGTACATTTTTACTTAGGAATTTTTGCTAGTGTTCGGACACTTTTGTTACCGACTGTAAGTAGGTATCATATTGATACAGTTCATTAGGTACCAGCTTCGAATTTATACAAAAAATTGTATCCTTATAAAAAAAATGTGCAAATATTAAGGTTAAAAATTCTGTAATTATTATCACTAGTACTGCTTGAACTTATAATAATATGAGATAGTATCTACATGAAAAGTACTAAAAATATTAGCATTGAAAAGTAAAAACCCATCACCAATATATATTAAGAGTTTGTTATCAAATAACTTATTTTTCTAAAAATGTTTTTAATATTATTGTTGGAGTATAGTTTAGATTTGACATTATATTTATGCTCTGAGTTTATATAGATCATACATTTTAATTTTGAACATCCTGAATTGTTACCAGTTTTAATGGTATTGCACTTAGCATGGCAAAGGTTTAGATTTGTTTTTCTGCAAACAGATACAGAAAAAATTCTGTTAGGCTCCTGTGTATGAATACTTATTTCTTTCGCTTTTAAAGTTTTCCTTGACTTTTCCCTGACATTTTTAACAAATGTCAATTTCTTTGACAATTCCAGGTGAGTATGAACCCTGTTAGCTAATCACGAAGATGAATTACTCATTTTGAATGGAGAAAACTGAAAATAATAATAATGTTGTTTCGAAATTTCGTGCATTTCTGAACTATGTTGACACTCTTATACGCAAGAACAATTCGTCTTAAAAGGAATACTCGGAACGTCGGAACATTTAGTTGCCGATTCAGAGCTGTATCAGATTGTAAATACTCTATTATTATCATATATTACAAGTTGAGCCTAAGAAGATCCTTAATTTCTTATTAGCATGGGACAAATATTTACGCATATGACTGACATAAGAACAGAACACATTAAAAAATGTTCAAAATGAAGTTTACACAGTAAAAACTAAAATAATGCTTATATATGCTGGTCGTAACGACTATGAAAATTAAAACAATCAAAAGACTAATCTAAACGTATGTAATAATTTCGTAAAACTAAGAACCGTTGATTGTAACATTTAAAGAACTCAAGGTAATATGTTCGTAACAAAGGGAAACAATATTGCAATAACAACAATTTTTCATTAAAAATACACGGTTAAAACTAATGCAAAATGATTACACAAATGAAAATAGCAAAGGAAAGAGTTGAAAAATTGTATCAATAAGAAAAAAAAATAAAACACAAAGACAAGGCTTAAAAAAGTAAACATTGAAATCAAAACAAAACATTTACCAATTGGATCACAGCTTCTTTTTTATTTTGATGTACAGAAACACTTGGGCCATCTATAACCATTTTTTCCTCTGTCATTTTGACAGCTTTCACAGTTCACATGAGTAAAAAAGTTCTATCAACAAAATTACGCACTACGACCAAACCAAAACAAAGCATCCAATTGAACCGGGAAACAACGGATAACTAAACAGAGCAGGCGCCGTCAAATGAACTTAAATAATGCAACAACTACAACTTCAATCAAACAATAATAAAAGCTTTGTTGCCATGCAAGGAAACTTTTTCATTTTACTTTCCTGGAGAATAAAGGAAAAATAAAGCAAAAAATATATTTAAGATATTATTTGAATTAAGATAAACGCATTCAATACAGAAAAACAATAATATCTCTGAAAAGTTGGTCATTTATTAAAAATAATGTTGGTAAGCTTAGTTGAAGTTAAGTAGATTTTACATAGCATTAGTGCTACTACACTAAATAACGCCGTCGGATTGCGGGTTCCGTACTCGAGCGGGCCGAAGACCGTCATATACACTAATGGTGGCTAGTGCACGTAAAATCTGTCGTGGTCGCAATGCCCTCCATTTTCCCATCAAAAATTATACCTCTGGGGGTCACCGAAACGGAAGAGCCATCCTTTCCGTGGAGGATCAAAATTGTGATGTCGTGTCTCCGGACCACCTCTAGGTCTGAGTCCCAGACCGTCAAAAATTACCCATTGCGCAGTACTAGTACGATGTAAAACCCAACTAACCAGTAGTATAGGGTGACCATATTTCTTCGAAATTCGAGGACTGTCCCCAAATTTTGAACTTTTTTACTTTATGTCTCTAAAAACTCTTAAACTACTTGAGGACATTAAATGGCCTCAAATTTAAATATTTAAATCCATTTCTTCCCAAAATTGGGATAAAAAGGACAAATGATTGCACAAGTATGGTTTGGGTGTTAAGTGGGTGTTACATCGCCCTAATGCTACGGTACGGGCAATTGGCGAGTGTCTGAGACTCACCCCTAATGGTAATGCGGAGATATGCCATCACGATTTTGATACTCCATTAGGATTAGGCTGACCAGATCAGAGTACCTTTACAAAAAAGAAGCATTAAAATTGCTACAATTATTTCATTCTTAATAAATAAGGACTAAAAATAAAATATTATTGATTAATAATTTAGTTTCTACAGTTTTTTAAAACTTAGAAAAAGGCTTTCAAAACAAAGGCTGTCCCCAGAAAATGGGGACATTTGGTCAGCCTATCCTCCATGAGAGGTACCACGATCGGTGGCTGTTGTTGTTGCTGTTGTGTGGGATTTTCTTTGAGACCTAGAGCTGCTTGAGCTATCCTCTCAGTTGTTCCAAAGATTACAGGAATTTTCAGATTCAGGACTAGATTCTTTCTCTCTATGGCTCTATGTCATATTCGAATTTTTTCAAAACCGATTTGGTTGTGCTGAAAAGGTAAAAAACCGAAGTGTCTATAATCAAGAGTCCTGTTTTTGAGGAGGAAGGTGCTTATCCGCTGAGCAATCATACGCTCACCAATCTTACAAATAGAGGTGCGAGCAATGAGCCGATAAGAAGAGGAATCTTGTCCTCATCAGGAGTATAAGACTTAGTACGTTGAATAGCAGCAGTAAGGGTTTGTCGAGGGTTTGTCGGACACAGAGAAGGGTTTGTTGAGAGACTCATCGTGATAATTTCCGTAAGTGAGAGGAAGGGGAGGATGGTCAAACCCACCACTAAACAAATCAGCGAATATCTCAGATTGGGCATCAGCGTCCGAAAAAAAGTTGCCGTCGTGAGAGAGTCAAAAATAAAAATTAGGAGGGATGAAGTCCCATCTTTGATTTTACAGAACACCTTGAATAATAATTGCGGGTTACCAGCATTCCTACAAGCAGAGTCCCAGAAGCGCCTTTTAACGTCCTTGATGGCCCGGCGAAGTAAAGCGGAGGACTTCTTATATTTAATCCAGATATCAGCAGAAGCCAGCTGAAAAATATACTTCTCCTGAGAAAAGGGGGCTTTACAACGAAAGAACCACCAAGCAGGAAAAGCTTTTCGATGAGGTTTAATAACCCGAGAGTTTTTTCCCATCGCCCGTTGGATGGAAACAGAAAACGCTTTATGGGTTACATACAAACGGAACGCTTGCAATTTCGATGACGTAAATTTTGCAAGTTTTTTGCAAATACAGTCGGCAGCAAAAGTAACAAAGCACTAGCAAAAATTCCTATGTAAAAAAAGTAAACTTAATGCAGATTTGTTAAATAAATCCTTGTCGAATCCTGTTCGTAGTCAGTCTAAGAACACAATTTGACAAGGATTTATTTAACAAAACAGTGTTAAGTGTGCTTTTTTCACATAGGAATTTTTGCTAGTGCTCGGATACTTTTGCTGCCGACTGCAGTCATACATTTGGAATGCCTGCAAACGGCTTTGCAACTGGAAGTGTTTCATTTGTATGTACCCCTATATTTCACAGAGAGAACGGACATAAGAGCAAGAGGGAGACATCAACCTCATGACAGATACGTGATCAACGACAACACAAGACTATGGATGAAATTCTGTCTATGACAGAATTTAATTTAGTACGACAGGACTAATGGTATTTGTGTTTTAAGACCCTTAAAAAAAGTAATAGAGGGCGTTCAGTAAAATTCCTAAACACATATTCAAGTAGTATATTGATTTTTAATTCCAAATAAATTATTGGAATTTGAATGCATTGATTGTATAGTATCTTCCCCTAATTGCTTAATACTTATTTACTAAATATTTTAATTTTTAAAATAATCTTAAAAACAATTTCGCATTTATTGTTAGTAATTAACAGTGTCAATTTCTACAGAACAATACATAATATATATATATAAAATTATAAACTGATTATTCGATACTTAAATTATACTCAAAATTCATCACAGATTAATTAATACTAGCAGGCTTCGCCCGCTTCGCTGGGCACTATATTTAAAGGATTTCTTTTTAATTGAAGAATTGAAACGTTTAAATAAATATATTTCGATCGGTGACTATTTTCGTCACAGTTTTAGTATGGGATCTCCTTGACAATATTAAACATTTTTTTGAACTTCTCGAATCTGTGCAACAAAACTATTATTAAGACAAATATTCTCGAAAACAGTCAAATAGAAATATTAATTATTCGAATATTCTGGAAGCAGTTGAAGCTATTACTCGCACAGTAAAAGTCACTATTCGATGAATGGTCTGGAACAGTCCAAAAATTAGACACTTGTTCCACAGGAGTAAAGCAAATAACAACAAATACTCCAGAGCAGAAATTTTCGCTCACTCCCGAAAAATATCCAGTCGCTTAGAGCTCAATCCTTAAAGTGCAATCACTCAGAATAGGTCTCTGAATAACTCTGAATCGCAGTGACTACATACTCTTTCGTAAAAATCAATTCACTCCTATTTATCACTTTTGGCGATGGGGCTTGTCTATGACTCCATGGAGAATCCCATGGTAAGCTTGAGATCTATTCGAAACTTCGGGAACCCTAAACTATACCATTTTTCACCAAATTTGGTCGCCCACTCGCCAAGTTTGTCGTCAAGACTGACCCAACTGGAAGTGAATGATCTGCCCTTTTATTTTCACTTTGCCTGTAAAACTACTTTCATTTCAACAGTTCAATTGATGCAGGAAAAAGGCTTAATTTCTTGTATCCATATGCTATGAGCACTATTTCTGCCTTATTTTAGACAACTAATGGTTTTGTGGTTATATATATTTCCCATTAAACATATTTTTATTTATTTATTTAAATACTAATTTAAATTAATTAAATATTTCTGCCCGACAGCGCGCAAGTGCAGTCGCATACAGCAGCCCATTTATTTGTATGTTAAATTAGCGTAATGGTTGGTATATATAAAAAAATAGATAAATAAATAAATAAGTAAACATTATCGGGCTACACAACTTTATTATATCTCTCCTTTCGCGGCTTTTGAATTTTTGTCACCATAATAGCAATGGATTTTTTTTTTTTTTAATTTTTTGTATAAAAAGGGAAGCTATTTTACTAATACTTTTTTCGGACACTCTATTTATATTTTCAATGTTTTTCAGGTTTAAAATATAGCTTGCTGAATTATTATTATTATTATTTTTTTAACTGCATCTTTTTCTATAAAATTATCTGCTCAGATAATAATAGATCATTTATGTGACTATTATTTCTGTTTATTTTTTTCTTTTTTTTTTTTATGTTCTCTTTTTCTCCAAATTTAACAGGTAAAAGTAAGGTGTTCTCCAATTCCATGTAAAAGAGCAAATTCTATGCTATTGTTATCATGATGTAAAGGAATTGTAAAACATTATTTTTAATTATTTTGTTTGCTTTTTATAAAATGATCTGTTTGTTATCACATAATCTTTTGAATGTGATCTCTTTTCCCTGTATTATGTTTAAAGAAGTTGCATAGACAAGCATATTTTCATTTATAGTTGATGAAAAGTATTTGAAATGGTACGCATTCGTGATAGGTAGGTATAAATGATTAGGGGTGTAAATTGTCAATATGAATATTTTTTAGAAAAACTCGCCAACATTTTTAAAACGAACGATTGAATCATAGATCTGTAATAATTTAAATGAAAGTTGTCGTTTTTTCTTTCCTTTCTTTAAAATAATAAAATAAATCAACTCATGGACATTGACATTGCGCATTTGTTTTAACACATTCATTACACATATTTTAAATTAGGCTTTTCATTCTAAATTAAATTATGTTTAGGACAGAAATAATAATAGTAAAAGTTTGAAATACACTAATATTCTTTTTTACAAGTGTGCAAATAATAATAAAAAAAAATTCGGGGGGAAAAAAAATAAATAGCATTTTTTATATGTTTTTGAGGGTGCGAATTCAAATATTTGTGGGCGACGTCAATTTTTTATTTTCTTCTATATTCAATAAGAAGAAAGTAGTGGATTCGTAAAAAATTTTAACTTCCGGTTTTCGATCGATTTACACGTTTTCACAGGTTCAGAACACGATTGATTTGACCATTTTTAGAAAATGTCTGTCTGTGTGTGTGTGTGTGACAAAAATTTTGCGGCAACTGTATCTCAGGAACTGCTACAGAGAATTGCTTATAAATTTATACGCAACTTGACCTAAATTAGTGCCTATCGACTTTTGGTGTCAATTTTTCAACAGGTGGCGCTGTTATATACCAATTTCTACAATTTTAAGGAAGGTTATATCTCAGGGACTACTGGATAAATTTGCATATTAATTTATATGTAAATGAATCTTAAACTGAATAAGTGTGTATGAGGTTTTGGAATTTATTTCTCAACAGATGGCGCTGCTATACAGCGATGTGTACAATTTAAGAGAAGGCTATGTATCAGGAACTACTGCACAGAATTACATATAAATTTATATGTAGATACTTTGACATAAATTAGTGCTGTAAATTTTTGCTGTCAATCTCTCAACAGGTGATTCTGCTATACGGCGATTTACGCAATTCGAGGGAAAGGGAAAGCTGTATCTCAGGTTCTATTGCGTATAATCGAACAAAACTTGATATATAAAAAGGCCATTATGAGACATCATGCTGATTCAGTTTTGATGCATATCGACCAATAGGTGACACTACTATACTGCAATATTCTCCGAGAACGGAAAGATAATATCTCAACTTTTATGGTGTATAACTGTACAAAACATGAAATGGAGATAATCAATATGAAAACGTATTTTTAAAAATATTAATTATAGAGAATAAAACAGTCTTTTTCTTTTTTTTTTTTTATTTAGTGTTAGTTTTCTCTAAGATAAAAATCACCTGCATTCATCATGGTAGATAATTTTAATAAATAAAAGTTTTAATCAATCATGTGTACTGAGTGAATTTGTATGAGAAAATATAGAAGAAAGCCTTGTGGTGACCACAATATCCTAATTTATTTTTAGTTTTCAATAATATTCTCACTTTTTTTTTTTCAATGTTACTATTTTTTGAAAAAGAACCTGAGCACGAACAAAGGTTTTTAGAATTTTTAGTATAAGTAAATTATTTTTAAAGAATCATCATGAAATTAAATAATCTGGTGTGTCACTCACACGACTTTTTCTTACCCCGAAATTTAATACTATAAATACAGGTTGGAGATTAAGAGGTAAGATAACGAGTACTGTTATGTAAACATATGATAAAACAATTCAAATTAGGCTTCGGAAGAGTTTTATATGATAATTAGTTCTATGTGAGGAAGGCTACCGCCCCCTCAACCCCCGTTTCATTAATGCACCTACATTTGTATAGAATTTAATTCGGTTATTAAAAAATTATTCTGTTTTTTAAAAATAATTTATTAAAATTATTATTTAAAAAAATTATCTTTTTTGATAATACGGACGATTTCCATATTAGAGAAGTAAGTATAACACTAAATATCCAAAAAAAAAAAAAGTTGAATTTATTCTCAATACTAGCAGGCTACGCCTGCTTCGCTGGTCACTATTTTTAAATGAATCACAATAATTAATGAATTCTCAAAATTGCATTAATTTTTATCATGTGATTAAAAAAAAAAAAAAAAAAAAGTCTGATCGGGAAAAATGTCGCACCGGGTCCCCACTGTCTTCGGTAGCGTAGACCCATGTGCTGCGCTAGCGTATTCCTTCACCATCCTTATGATTTCTCAAAATTCCATGATATTACTCATAAACTTTCATTCTTAAGAAAAGTAATTAAAGAAAAATATCATTTAGCATCGGACAAAAACTCGCACAGGGACCCCACTGCCTTCGGCAGCGCAGACCCATGCGCGCTGTGCGCGCACGTGTGACGATATACGTGCGCTGTGCACGCATATTCTTTTTCAACTCATCGGATAAAAACTCGCACCGGGTCCCATGCGCGCGCACGTGTTAAGATATACGTGCGGTGCGCGCACACATTCCTTCTGAAATCAGACTTTTATTCTTAAGAAAAGAAAATTAAAAAAATCATTTCTCATCAGGTAAAAAGTCGGACCGGGCCCCCACTGCCTTCGGCAGCGCAATCTCGTGCGCGCTGCGCGCACCTATTCCTTCCCCACCCTTCCAGCCCCTCCTAATTAACCTACATATACCAATTTTGAACGGTCTAACTCAATCAGCTGAGATGCAAAAGAAAACCTAATCAGCAGGCCCTGACTAACGGCAGGGCATACGGGGCAAATGCCCTGGGCCCCCCTTCTGGAAGACAGACATATGCAGAAATTCTGCAACCTAAAGAGCTCTTTTGCCACTGCAAGGGGGGCCCCCAGAATAGGCTTGCCCCGGGGCTCCAGGTAGTCTAAGTCGGGCCCTGCTAATCAGGACACCTTAAAATTGTAAATCAGGTGAAATCTCGAATTCCACTTTCGATAATATAAAAGGACTTTAAAATAATTTTCGAATGATGTATTAGACATAAATTAATCATAATTAGAATTTGAAATATTGAAATTTAAAAATATTACAGCGTCATCTGGCGGTAGATATTTCTGTAATCTATTGTTCCATTCCAGATCAACAAAGCTTTCAAATGATGTATTACTTATGAAATTATTTTAATTAGTAGCTGAGATACAAAAGAAAACCGATTCAGGAGACCTCGAAACGTGTAAATCAGATGAAATCTCGAATCCCACTTTCGATAATATAAAAGTACTTTAAAATATCTTTCGAATGATGTATTAAAAATAATTTAATTATAATTTGAAATATTGAAATTTTAAAATATCTGGCGGTAGAAATTTCTGTAATCTACTGTTCAATTCCAAATCAAGAAAGCTTTCAATTAATGTGTTACTTATGAAATTATTTTAATTAGTAGCTGAGATACAAAAGAAAACCTAATCAGGACATTATAAAACATGTAAATCACGTGAAATCTCTAATTCCATTATCTACGATAGTCGGTTAATGGAAGTAAAAAGAAAAATAAATATTTTTTAGGTCCCCAAAACCTCGGGTAATGGAAGTAAAAAGAAAAAGAAAAAGTATTTTTTTAGTTCCTTCAAATGTATTTTGTTGCTATGGAAACTCCTATCGTCTATTGAAAGATAGATTACGTGTTAGAATAAAATTTAATTTGCAATTAAAATGTAACTGCTTTGTTTATTAATGAAAATTGATGAAGTTTTAACTGCAGGTTTGTTTTGTGCTGAATAGGTTGTATGTGAAAAAGGAAATTTGAAGCACTTTCAAATTTGCAATTTTTAACCCCAGTTCAAGATCATGTGACATTAATTACTTCCAGATGTTTTGTTTCCATTCCAGACAACGGTTAAAATCGTCTGCTGATAGAATTCCTCTTTTTAAGCAATTGGATTTTTGGTCATTGTTCAATCGACATGGGTCGACGTTTTAATTAATATCTCTGAAACTAATTAAGATTTTTAAATTATGTTTTCAGGAGGACCTCGGAAAGGCTCCAGAGCATCCGTATGTCAATTCTTGTACTTCTGCGTTCAATGGGGACTGAACGTATAGAAGAACAGACGGACAGACAGACAGACAAACCTTTCCTTTTATTATTATAGATTACAGTAAAAAAAAAAAAATTATAACTTTATTTTAAATTATCGCAGATCGATGGTTCAACTATTCGTTTTAAAGGTATTGGCGAGCTCTTTTGAAAGATACCCATCATGAAAATTTACTCCCCTCGAGGGGGGACTTCCTCCCCAGGGTGGTGGCGAGGCTCCTACATACACAATTTTTTTTCCCAGTTGACTATCTCTATCACAAAAAATATATATTCGTTTCATTTGGTTTAGTGCAGTCTATAGATGTTAAACTCTACTTACTTGCAATTTCCCCCATAGACGCAATGTATTTGAATACTTTGGAATGTCCCTGTACACGAACCATTTGCTTCATCTCAACGAAAAGCTTACTGTAGCATCCCTATATGATACACATTTAGCATACCGAGTTTGGAATTTCTGCTACTATTTGTTCTTGAGATATGCTGATAACAGACACACAGACATCCACACAGACCATTCGCTAAAAATATGATTTTTGTATTCAGGGGACCTCAGTACATGTGAATATAACAAAAACTCACGTTTGAAAATTTGACCCTAAAACAATACTTTCTTGACCCTATGGGTAAGAGAAAGTAAAAAGAATTATTGATAAAAGTAAATACTCAACTAAGAAAGAAAAAAAAAAAAAAAATCCATAAAAAATTATAACATTGTTCCTTTGCTTCTTCCGAGGGGTGTAAATTGTCAATATGAGTATTTTTTAGACGAACTCGCTAACATGTTTACAAGGAATGGTTGAACCACACATCTGTGATAATTTAAATCAAAGTTATCTTTTTTTTTTTTTTTTTTTTTTTTTTTTTTTCCGCTTTAACAACAACAACAAAAAAAGTTTATGGGGAACGGGACATTTCTTCTATTGTTGTTTATAGGGAGTAAAACTGACTTTCTTGGACATTTAGCCTTATACTTCTCCGAATTGAAAAGCGTCAACATTCATCATTCTATCTTCACAAATAATAATTTTTATAAATAATATGTAGTGAAGTTGATAGAAAATCATAGAAAAGAAAATTATGGTGGCCACGACGTACTAGTTCAAACTTTTGTCAGGCGCAAAACTGAGATTATCGAGTTCGTACGCAATATGCTTAAAAAGTCCATCTTAAAGAGTTTTTTGTAACAAAAAAAAAAAAAATTTTATTAATCCGCGTTTGTAATGATCGATAGATGGCGCTTTTTCAGCTCTTGTTGTTAGTAAATATTACAACCACGTGTATTCATTATAAATATTACAGCCACGTGTATTCATTATTGTTCTTTATGTTATTCTACTTAATATTCGTACTATAATTTCTCCGTCATTACATCAAGGAAAATTGATTGCTTTCGGGAAAAAATATTTCAGTTTATTTAAAGTTCGATCGGAAGTAGATTTTTAACTGAAGCTGAACAAATATTAGTTTAAAATCATCTGATTAATTCTTTACTTCCATTAGCCGAAGCAACTGAAATTTTAAATGTGTCATTTGGAAATAAATGGAAGCTTAATTCTGGATTTCTTGGTCCTTTGGAGTTACACTGGAGCACACAACAGTATGTGTTATCTTTTTTACCGGATTTATTCATTTTTATTCAATAAATATATGTGAAACTAAACATCGGCAGCAATGGCGGCTGGATGGAAGCCGAATTAAAGCAAGCATGTTTATTGTAATTTCACCTTAGCCCACCAGAGGGCGAGCATTTCATTACAATCGCGGATTAAAATTAACATTCTTATCACATTAAAATTAACAATAATAGTACGGTTTCACATAGTTACAAAAAAAAAAAAAAAAAAATAAATAAATAAATAAATAAATAAAAATAAAATAATAATAATAATAATAATAATAATTAATAAAGTAACAAAGAATAAACTAAAACTATTTTAAGAAATTTGAACTGAAATTGGAGCTCTGCCTTACAAACGTATTGCTCCTGACGGAAGGTTAATTCACGCTAGTTCGTGGTTCGCGATAACAAAGCAGTTTGATCCTTTTTATTAAGCGTGAGGGGTTCGATCCTAGATCGCACTCGTCGGCCTAGCTGTTCGTAGTTTTCCGTGGTTTTACCCGAAACTTGCGTAAATACCCGGGAAATATCCTTTACAAAACCCCCCACGGAGGGCACTTCCCCTCAGGCCTAGGACCCTAGTGCAGTCAATCGATCTTAATCCCAACAACCCAACAACAATCTTTTTATTAAGCCTAAAAACTCTTTTTCCAAAGAAAAAGTTAAAAAAAAAAAAAAAAAGAAAGAAAGAAAGAAAGAAAAGAAAAAAGAAATATATACACAAAACCAGTTTCTGAAACCGTAGCTGAAACTGTAAAAAAAAAAAAAAAAAAAAAAAAAAAAGAGAGAGAGAGAGAGAGAGACTAACAAACGTGACTTATTTTCTAGGAATGCATGAAAAAGTTTTTTGAATCTACGTTTTATTTTTCTCTATCTCTGGTAATATGCTATTATAAAATGCACTCCAGCAAGTGGAAATTTCAAAGAATAGGGTAATTAGTTGTATTTCTAGTAAGGGTAAAAACTAAATCTGAATACATATAATAATAATAGCTTTAGAGATAATCAAAGTCATTTGTCAATGTCAGCCTCGACGGCGCATTGCAGAAATAAATTATAATCCATCAACTGTATTATGTCTCTTTATCCGTATCTTCTGCAAAAGGTATTATTTGCCTCTCTGAGAGAGATATGTAGTTTTCCAATAGAAGTCGGTTAGAAAATTCATCAAAATAAGAGCTCTAATGAGTTTTAGTAGCATCTCAAAAATAATGTCTCGACTGAAGAGTTTGAATTCATGTAATAATTTCCTTTAATGAAGAAAGTTTTGTATTCATGAAAGTTTTCGACTGCTGATTTTTAATGTATTGTATTTATAGGTTTTAAAAACTTATTATTATTATTATTATTTAATTACGTTACATCATCGTACGTTACATCTCTTTCTCCACTTCAGTGTTTATACACAAAATAAGATGATATTTTTAAGTCAGTCTCATTAATTTTCTTAAACTTAGTTTGATGTTGATTAGATTTTTATGTCTGACGCCCAACAAGTGACGTTACTACGTTACTTTAGAAGATTTGCGTGTTGGCATATATGACGCAGAATTTGGATAAACCTAGCATTTCAGATAATTATTATATTTGTTATGATGCATGTCACTCAATAAGCTATACTTCAATGTCGTTTTATTTTATGATGTACGTAATAGCTATATTTCTTGATTTAAAAAAAAAAAAGTGGGGGGGGGGGGGGGCGAAAAATTATGCGACTCGTATAGGTTATTAGCACTTTTCAACTGTACCTACTTGTTGCATTGTTTAACTTTCAATGTACTTTTTTCTACGTGGTCACACACGGACGAACAGAAAGACCAATTGGATTCCTAATCACTGTTAAATATTGTTGATAAATGTTAAAAACTCTTTTAACACAAGCGAAAATACAATTCCAGCAATTTCCAGTTATAGCCCTTGATGTATTTGAATATTTTAGTGTAGCCTTTTAAACGCTAAATATATACATATTTTATAGAAAACTTTTTTTTTTTTTTTTTTTTGCTATATGAATAGCAAATTTGAATTTTATAATAATTTATGTCTGGCAATGTTGTTTAAATATGATTTATAAAAATGCCTCTTATAAAATGCAATGCACAAGCAGGCGTTCTTTTGAGTGTCTCTGTACATAAACCAGTTACGCTATTTGTATCATTTTAAATAGAGAACATCCCACAGTGAACTGAAATAATATATATCATTTTGAAGATATTCTGAAAATATCTACGGACGCTAGGCTTGGACAGACGGCCAGTAAGACAGACAGACTAATTTAAAATATAATCTTTCTAAAACATTGATATAAAATGTCAAAAACGCTTAATAAAAATGAAAATGCAACTGTAGCAATTTCCATTTATAGTCCTTAATGCATCTGAATATTTTTGTGTAGCCCAGTAAATGTTAATGCTTATCATACTAGATTCTATAAAAAAGCATTATTTTGTGCATATGAATAATAAATATTAATTTCATTATGATTTGTGCAAAATAAAATTAATAAAATGTGTTTTATAGAAATCCGTTTCATAGAACTCAAATCCTTTGGAATTTTTTCGGGTGTCCCTGTATGCAAAGTATGGGTGGTAATTACTCCATTTTCAATAGGGAGTATTCCATAGTAAACTTGAATAACGTATATCAGTTTCAAGAAATTCCATGAATATTTACGGGATTTAGAGAGCAGAGAGACGACAGATAAACTGAAATAGAACATTTTTCAGCTTTCTTGGAAAGTGTTAAAAAATGTAATGCAAAAAGTAAAGACGTAACAACAACAATAACAACAGAAAAAAAAAAAAAGAGTTAAAATTGTTTCGAATCACCAAAAATAATGTTTGACATTTTCTTCCTTTTTTAAAATTTTTAAAATTTTCAATATAAGATGGGTCATTTACTCTACACACTTTTTGTTTTCTTTTCCCCAACACATTTCAAGTACATTACCACACATTCAACTTAATTAGTTTTATAATATTTTTCAAAGTAGTAACTATTTTCTTTCATCGAATTTATTTAAAATAGCCTGGTATGGTAATCATACTATTTTCGCTTACCCTGCATTATTATAAAGACATATTATTATAGTTAATGTTTTAAGGTAACAGGTATTTTTCTTCTTTTTCTTTATTTTTACTTTCTTCTATATGTAATATAGAGAATGTATTGGATTCGCGAAAATTTTCGACCTTCGTTTTTTGATGGATTTACATGTTTTGGGATGTCTAGATTACGAATTAATAGTTTTTAGAAAATGTCTGTCTGTCTGTCTGTATCATTTTTTTGTGGACGCTGTATCTCACGAACCAATGAATGAAATTTACCAAACTTGGTATTTAGTTGCACCCTGACATGAACTGGTGCTGATTAGATTTGGGGATCAATAGCTCAATAAGTAAGGCTGTGATCGCATTTTATGCAAATTTTTAACATGGCAGCATAGGACAAAATTCCGTATAAATGGGCATAATGAGAGTTATTTTGAACTTGTGATTGTAAAATTAATATGAATTATTGATAATAGTAGTAGTTAACTATGAAATTTTGTGCATGTGGAGGCTTCCCCCCCCCCCTGGGGGGGAAGTAAATTTTCAAGATGGGTATCTTTCGAAAGGTCTCGTTGATAATAGAAATAGTTAACTGGGAAAAAATTTTTGTGCATGTGGGGGCATCGGTTCCCCCCCCACCGGGGGGGGGGAAATACCCACCCGTGGGGAGCAAAGTTTCAAGATGGGTATCTTTCGAAAGGTCTCGTCAATACTTTTAAAACGAATAGTTGGACCATAAATCTGTGATAATTTAAAACAAAGTTATCGATTTTTTTTACTTTTAACAAAAAAAAAAAAAAAACTTAGAAAAAAAATCGTATTTTTTTTTTTTTTTTTAACGAAATTTAACCAAACTTGGTATGTAGATGGTCCCCGACATAAACTGGTGCTGATTACATTTGCGGATCAATCGCTCAACAGGTGGCGCTGCGATCTCATGTTTTCTAAATTTTTAACATGGCAGTATAGGACAAATTTTCGTATAAATGTGCATAATAAGAGTTATTGTAAACTTGTGATTGTAAAATTAATATGAGTTATTGATAATAGTAATAGTTAACTAGGAAAAAATTTCTGTGCATGTGGGGGTATCGCTTCCCCCCCGGGGGAGGTGTACAATTTGAAGATGGGTATCTTTCGAAAGATCTCGTCAATACCTTTAAAATGAATGGTTGAACTATAAATCTGTGATAATTTAAAACAAAGTTGTGGCGACTTCTTTTTCGCACCTGGTTCTTTTCTTCCTGTAAACTCATCTTGAGACACATTAAGACACTGATCACGCTTTGTTTAATTTTAAAGATTTTACTTTTACTTACGGCACAAACATAAAATACATAAACGAACACATAAATTAACACAGAATAAAGTATTTTTTAAAAAAACATATAGAATGGAACGTTAGTCCATCTTGATTCACATACGCACACCCGTTGCCACATTTTCGTACCAAACTTTTTAGTTCTTGTTTTTGAATACTCTCGAAATCAGAGGTGCGGCGTTCACACCTTCCCTCCAGTTTCACTTGAGGGACAATGGCCTTCACAGTGAAACTACTAACAAAAATTTGTGGATAATTTATACAACTGTTCATGAAAGTCTAATTGTCCTTTTAAATTCTTAATTATTGTTTCATCTTTAAATAAATGTTCATGAAAGTCTAATTGTCCTTTTAAATTCTTAATTATTGTCTCATCTTTGACCTAATATGCGATGTTCCATCAAGAGCAATAACATTTATATTTCACTTAAAATTTAAATATTTTCTATGGTATAAAATAAGTAACATTTAATCACATAATAGAAATAAAATATATATATAATATATATATGAATAAATATTTATCCTGACATGGATTTTCTTATGCACTTTAAATAATCTTAATGAATTAATATACTTGAATATAAGAAAGAAAATAAACACACACACATATATATATGTAATAACAAATACAATATTAAACTAACTTATGACTTTATTCATGAATGCGTGATAAAGCATCTGCAATAGTATTACTGCTTCCTGACTTATGAGCAATAGTCACTTGATAGCGAGATAGAGCCAATGCCCATCTTTGTAATCTGGCGTTCTTAGGAACTGTTTCTGTCAAATATTTTAAAGGGTTATGGTCCGTGTGTAAGATAATAGTGGCTCCATAAGTCCACATTTCGAATTTACCTAATGCCCATATTACAGCATAAGCTTCCCTTTCAATAGTGCTCCACTTTGATTGAGCAGGGGTCAGTTTTTGGCTTGCGAAAGTTATAGGTTTCAGTTTATTCTGCTCATCTCTCTGCATTATACAGGCTCCAATTCCGGTCACTGAAGCATCAGTATCGATTTCAAAAGGTTTCGACATATCAGGTGTATACAGAGATGTTATAGAGCACAAACAATTCTTTAACGAATTAAATGCGCTTTCGGCTTCTTATGACCATGGAAGGTCGTTTGGCACAGTTTTTCGAGTTAAGTCCGTTAAAGGTTTTGCTATATTGGCATACCGAGGCACATAGTCTCTGTAATAGTTAAATAATCCTAGGAGTGACTTCAATGTTTTCTTAGTTTTAGGGGCTTTCAAATCTTTAATAACTGATATCTTGTCCGGATCTGGGCCGTGCTCTTCTGAGCCTACGACATGTCCTAAATATTTTACTTTCGACATCACAAACGAGCATTTCTTTAAATTTGCCGAAAAATTCAATTTTTTCAGAGTTTCTAAAATGGATTTAATATGATTAAGATGATCTACCCAGTTTGAAGAAAATATGATAATATCATCAAGAAAACTTTCGGCGTAGTCACTATGAGGTCGTAATACTTGATTCATTATTCTTTGGAATGTTGCTGGTGCTCCAGATAACCCAAATGGCATCACCTTCCACTGATACTGACCCTTTGGAGATACAAAACTGGTTAATTCTCGGCTTTGCTCTGCTAAGGGTATTTCCCAATATCCCTTAAGGATATCTAAAGTTGTCAAGTAACGAGCTCCACCAGCTTTAAATCTAAGATTTTCTGAATTCTGCATAGGAAAAGGTGGAATTTTACTAACTGAGTTCAGCTCTCTGTAGTCCACGCAAAGTCGGACAGTTCCATCTTTCTTGGCTACACATACCAATGGATATGCTATTTCTGCTGAAGAGGGTTCTATTAGGTCTTTTTCCAATAATTCCGCTATCTGTTTTTCTATATTAGATCTTAATGTTTCTGGAACTTTATAAAGATGAGGTTGTTTCCTCTCTACTCCAGACTTTAACTGGATAACATGTGGAGGAACTTTGGCTTTCTTTAATTCCCCATCAAATATTGTTAGATATTCTTTAGTCAGATTCAACAGCTGTTTATATTGCTTTGCTGATATCGAATTTGATTTTATATCAGCTTTTAGTTCTTCATCTGTTACTTGCCGTGATTCTACGGGCGCATGTTGTATATCTCCAAACTCTTCATCTGTTTCGTAAATAATTCCTACAGCTCTAACAGGTTGAATATATTTACGCAATTTATTTTGATGAAGATGTCGAACACTTCCATCAGGTAGTTTGACATAAAAAGAATGTGGAGACTTCTTTTCTACTATTTCTCCTGGTCCTTTCCATTTTGAACAAAGACGATTTGTTGAATCAGGGATTAACACTACAACTTCATCCCCAACAGAAAATTCGGTATCTTTTGACCGTAAATTATGATAATGTACATATTTCTGCTGCTGTTCTTGAGCTATGCTATTCGCATACTGTGCCGCGTCTTCTAAACGTTTCCGGAGTTTCAACAGGTAGTCAGCTACAGATTCTCCAATCCCTTTTGGAAGTACGACTTCATCTTCCCAACTTGATTTGAGGATGGCTAGAGGTCTTACAGGTGGTCGCCCATGAACTAGTAGGAATGGAGCAACACCCGTTGTAGCGTTAGGCACTTCTCTGTATGTCCATAACAAGAATGGCAACTGTTTATCCCAGCCTCGACCTTGTGAATTAATTGCATGATGTAGCATGGATTTCATAGTTCCTATCCATCTTTCAACCAAATCATTCGATTGTGGATAACCTGGAGTGGAAAATTTAGGAACACATCCTAATCGTTTTAAAAACTCTTTTGTCAGCTGTGCGGCAAAATTTCTTCCGTTATCCATTGCAATTACTCGAGGAATTCCAGTTCGTACAAATATTTCTATAAATGCATCACAGGCTGCCTTTGCTGTTAAAGACTTCAGAGGTATTGCTTCCGGCCAACGACTATGCTGGTCCATAACGCACAGTACATACTGATGGCCACGTGATGACTTTGGCTCTACTGGGCCTAAAATATCGGCATTAACCACTTGAAATGGGAGTTCTGGTCTTCCAACAGCTTCGATAGGTGTTCTATCGTTTACCTTTCCTTTCCTGCGCATTTGACAATCATGACACGAAGCACATAATTGTTTGACTTCTTTTGGCATTCCTTCCCACCAGAAAGACATTGAAATTCTGTCTCTGGTCTTCTTAGCTGCCAGATGTCCTCCAGTAGGAGTTTCATGAGCTAATTTCAAAATGTCCTTTCTTCTGCTTGCCGGTACGACCAATTGAATATATTTCTGCCCGCCTACTTTACCCATATGATATAATAAACCTCTTTCAATCCAGTAACCATTTTTATGTTGTCTAGCTTCTTCGAAGCACCTTTTCAATGTAGGACAGGCTAACTGCTCATCCCTAAACACTTGTGCTTGTGGAACAGGGATATTTTCATTTCTTTCATCCTTACTATCGGTTTCGGTCAATGTCTGTTTAACTACTGAGTTATTAAAGACTTTGGTTTCTGGATGATGCGACTCGCTGTTGTTTAGCTTTGCCTTTCGAATAGTCTCGTGACTTTCTCCCTCCATACAGAACATACACTTCTCATTATCTTCTGTGAGTGGGGTACTAATTGCCTCATCCCCAAGATAATTGTCGTTTGAATTATTCTCAGGTACACTGAACAAGGATTGTTCACCGACTTCATTTATTGTGATTACTTCAACCCAGGGGCGGACCAAATGAATTTTGGCACCCGTGCGAGTATCTATATAAGCGCCCCCCCCCCCCCCCAAAAAAAAAAAAGGAAGTGACTGCAATTTAATGGTCATAATTTGTGCGCATATATTTATACTACTTTTTTCTCGACAATCTTTTGTCTTCACAAAAAAATCTAAAAAAAAATATTCATTTTTGCAGAATATGATAAGACAACTTTTCAATCTCTGGTTCTTTACCTAGTAAAATTATTGAAGAAATGCATATTAAAAGTTTCAAGTTTTTTTTTTTTTTTTTTTTTTAACAGCATAAATCGGCTAAAAGCGTCTATTTTGTTGTATTTTCTCAAAATACTATTAACTGTATAGTAAATTAAAAAATATATTCGCTTTTATTCTTTATGTGTAAAAGTACCAACAGAAAACTTAGTGTACAAATAAGAAAGTTAAAGTTACTGCTAAAAAATCGGGTGATATCAAATTTCAAATCTTAAATTCAGATATTATTTTCAACATTTTTTATTAAACTAGTCGACCTTCGCCCCTCATCCTCTCCCTAGCGGTCCCTATTTCCAAATGAACCTATTTCCAAATTTACTGCTTGTATATTATCCTGTCAAGCTGTATTCGCCATATCAAAAACAGGGGCCAAATGCCATGATAAATAGCCAGTAATTAAAAAAAAAAAAAAAAAAAAAAAAAAAAAAAAACGTAAAATTTAAGTGTTATTATTATTATTATTATTTTATTAAAATAGCAGAATTTGAGTAATGAAATGCAATATAATTTAATTATTTATAAGAATAAACTTTACAGCAAATTTATTACAATCGTCGCTAGTTTATTAGTTGACGGGATAATAGACCTAAATGACCCAAATTTATTTATTTATTATTATTTATTATTTTTTTTTTTCACATGCCAATTTAAATTGTTTATCATTGATTTACACTGTATTTTTTTAAATATATATATCTGTACTGATAAGTATAAAGGATTTAAGTCCAAAAATGTCGATTTTGAGTTAAGTACATAGTCAGACTCAGAAAAAAATTCTCTATCGATTGGTATAAAGGATTTAATCCTATGTCATTGAGTCTTTGAGAAAATCCATTGGTAAAAATGGGATCAATTCAGAAATTTACCATTCATGTATGGTATAAAATATTTAATTCAATTTTTCCCGTTATTAAATGAAGGTTGACAACCACTGAATGGTATAAAGGGTATAAATCAACGAAATACCTTTTTCCTAATCGATTCTTCTGATTTGTTTTTAGCTAGTTAAACTTTATTTTTCGTCTCCTGAAAAATCAAGAATAGGGACTTAAATCCTTTATACTTATCAACACAGATATATAATTGCAATTTCTCTTGTATTATAAAAATCCTGTATTATACAAATCTGCTTAGACCTACGTAACAAAAATGATATGTTTATTTTGATTTTCTTTTTTAATTATCTTTTCTTTTTATTTTTACTTTCCGAACATACATATGTAAGGAAAGTATTGTAATCATGTCATAAATTCGAATTTGAGATTTTGTTGTGGCTATACGTTTTGAGGTTTCCGGAGTTTATTTTTACCATTTTTACGATGACGTATGCATGTGTGAGTATGTGTGTGAGGGAACATGATATAGCGCCTAAATTCTTTGTTCGAATGAGTTGAAAGTTTGTACGTATGTTATATAGGTCAGCATAGTACGAACCTTATTGAGTTAGGTGATTCTAGGGCATGTTTTTTTACAGGGATACAAAGAAAAATTCTTTATCATTATGGCCTATGGGCCCAAATTTAAGTGAGATAGTATCTAAATGCCTTATTCGCTTGAGCTGAAAATTTATACACATGTAATAGGTAACTGTCACACGAATTGTATAGATTTTGGTAAATCCAACACTTAAAGTTTTTTTTTTTTCACAGGGACACAAAGAACTATTTTTTACCTTTATGGCCTATGAGCCCAAATTTTTTGAAGTGCAATAGCTTCTAAACGCCTTATTCGAAGCTGAAAATTTATACACATGTTGTAGGTCACCGATGCACGAAAGGTGTAGATTTTGGTGAATATAGCTTTCTTAGATTTTTACAGGAGCACAACGAAAAATTCATTATCATTATGATTTATGGACTCAAATTATTTGGAGTCACTCCAGATTTTTATTATTTTAAAATCACGGATAAAATTATATTCACGCTCTATCCGGAGCAAACAAACAAGCAATATATTCCCCAAAAATAAATTACTGCGAATGATTTTTACAGTGAGACCGAGGAAACTAATGTATCTGAATATTTTACTGTAAATCTGAATGCTAGCCTATTAATGCTATTTTAAATAGGGATATTCCATGGTAAACATGAATAACGTTTATTATTTTGAAGAAATTCTGAAGATATTTATGGATGCTGGAGGCGGGCATTTGGACAGATAGACAAACCGACTCTCAGACAGATAGCTTTACTAATTCAGTTCATATTAACTCTTAAACATTGTCACAAAGTGTTAAAATGCTTAATAAAAATAAAATTGAAATTCCATCTGTTTCCTTATATAGCCCTCGATATATCTGAATATTTTTAGGTGGCCCTGTAAATATTTTCTATCTTAATGCAGTCTAATCTTAAATGTAAATCTTAACGCTAAACTGTAAAAAGCATTCTTTCGTGCATATGAATAATATATTTCAATTTTATCCAAATTTGTGCATAGTAAAGTCATTAAAATATGGTTTTTAGACATAACTCTCTTAGAACGCAATGCTTTATAATACTCTTGGGTGTCTGTACACAATCCAGTGGTGGTTATTTAATACATTTTCAATTGGAAACATTCGATAAAGAACTTGAATAACATATTTCAATTTCATAAAGATTTATGCAAAGTAATGGTGTTAAAATGGTAGTTTATAGAAATACCTCTCAGAGAACGCAATGCTTTGAAATACTTTCGAGTGTCCCTGTACACAAACCAATAATGGTATTTACTTCATTTTCGATAGGAAATTTGAATATCATATATCAGTTTCAAGAAATTTCATTAATATTAAAGGGAGTTGAGAGCAGACAGGCCGAAGTCATAGTCAGATACTCTTCTTTTCTCTTTCCCCGCATAGTTTTTTTTTTTTTTTTAATAATTTAAATATTTTATTTCATTAAGCAAACTTAAGGGCCTAATTTTCAATTTCGAAAAGAGATATTGAATTTATTATTATTATTATTATTATTATTATTTTAATTGCTTACTAAGATAAAAGTTGAAATGTTCAAAGAGTGGAATACAAAAAACATAACTCTAAAAACATTATTTTTGAAAGAGATATCCTAATAATTCAAAGCAATAAAAATCTCATTGGATTACATGGGGAAGAAGAAAGGAAGATATATGCGTCGAGCCAACACATAGTGAGTGCTGATGTTGGCTTTTTAAATTAAGGCTACGTTTGGGACCTAGGTTTGAGTGGGATGCCCTTCGATGGGTGTATGCGTGTGGTGAGGGGGATTCTAAGTTGCCCTAGACCACATTCATTCGAGTTTTGAAGAAAACAAAACTTCGAAAAACTAAGCCGACGAGCACGATTTGCGACCTGGAATCTGAACCGGCAATCTCCCCACTGCAGTCAGAGCCACTAATTCATTACTTTAATGTTTCACGTTTGTGAATCGAAGAATATTAAAATTAGAACTGCTATAAATCAACGTAATTTATTACTTTTTCTTCGGTATTTTATTTTCACCGTTCTTTAAAGTTACAGTACTGTTCAATTTCTCGCGACTTGCACTGTTAGGGGGGGGGGGGGGAAACTTTTTTAATATTTCACTGTTTTTTTGCTGGGGCGTTGTTCTTTTTTTCAGTTCTAATTTAAAAATTAGAACAGAAATAGTTAATATTTAGTATTTACATCTATGATTTTTTCAATTTTATCATCAATTTGCAGAAATGTTCAGTTCTTTGTGACTTGCACTGCTAGAATTCTCTCTCTTTTTTTTAATGCAGCAGCTTGTTTTACATTTTCCCGATTTTCTTGTGCTTTTCTTTTACTCCAGGGGCGATGGTTTCCCCTTATCTATCATGTTTGTAAAATGATTTATAAAGTGAATGTAAATTATTTTTTAATGCAAAAATTAAGAAAATACCATAAAATACTGTTCAAGCGCCCCTACATTCTTTATGGAAAATCAGGATGTATTTGTTGAGGCTTTAAAAAAACGGCAAAAATATAGAAATTAACATGTATTTTCCTGCTAAAATTAACTGATATAAGACATAATTTTAAAACAAAAAATATATATTTTTAATGTTGCAGCGATTAAAAATAAATAAATGAATAAATACAGTCAACTTTTCGCTAACAGCTATAAAAATGGAAAAATTCAGGAAATTTTTTTCCTACTTCCAAAACATTATTTTTAAATTTTCCACTATTTTAGGAAGCTTACGTTTTTCATTTTCAAATAATCAATGTCCGATTTATCATAAAACAAATCAATGTTCGTATTTATAAAGGCGAATCTTAAACAAAGAAATAAATAACCTATAAAAACTGTCTCCTATTCCTATAGAGTTTTTGTTGGCTTCCTGCGAGGCTGAACAGAAGAGTTAATCATCCATTTAACGCCCCCTCTGAATTTCACCTGAATTTAGCTTGTTCTGAACAAACCTCAATCCATTTAACGCCCCCTCTGAATTTCACCTGAATTTAGCTTGTTCTGAACGATTATTGTTCAGAACAAGCTAAATTCAGGTGAAATTCAGAGGGGGCGTTCAATGGATTGAGGTTTGCGGGGGGGGGGGGCGCTTTTGTTTACAACATTTCCTTCTATGAAGAAACAGCACGACAATGAAAGGGATAGAAAGACGATAGTCTGTGCCCTCCCTATGTCCCAATTGGTGGTCATCTAATCATCTCAGATACACTGTCAAAGAGAAAATCCATGTTTCGAAGAAAGAGAGAAAGATAAGTAATTGGGAGGGGGCGGTTCACTCTAGAGGTATTCCTGTTTCATCTTCTCTTTGCGGTGAAAATGAGAGAGAAGGCTCTCATTAAGATTCGTAGACAAACGTTTGGTACTGTTTTGAAAAAAAAAAAAAAGTTTCTTAAAATTGTAAATAAAATCGTCCGAGAAAATTTTCGTCCTTTGGCGCCCTTTCATTTGCGTATCGAGTGAGCGCCCCGTGCGGCCGCACACTTCGCACACCCCTTGATCCGCCCCTGCTTCAACCTCTTCTTCGGAAGAATAGTTTCCGGGAGACCTTCCCTCCACTTTGAACAAGGACAGTTCATTGTTTTCTTCCACTGGGGTGATATTAACCTCAACCCCTGAATTTCCAGGATTTCTTCCTTTCACATGGAACAAGGATTGTTCATCGACTTTTTTCTTCGGGATATTCACTTTATCCCCTAAAGAAATGTTTTCGGGAGACCTTCCCTCCACACTGAACAAGGATTGTTCATTAGCTTCTTTTACTGAAGTGATTCCTGTATCATCTCCCAAATAAGAACGCTTTTGTTCCTTCAACCATTCATATACCCTGGGAGTGATTAAAGCTTCCTCATGCAGCCCTTCTACTACTGCAGCATGCACATGCACTTGAACATATGGAATGATTTCTTCATCTGTATGAAGACTTAGCGGAACTGACACAAGTTGTGCTTCCACTGGATTACCTATAGCAGGTCTCAAAAGAATTTTCCCACTTGACTGTAAGCGTTCCTCAGGTACAACTGATTTTCGTAGAACGGTGATTTCTGCACCACTGTCCACGATGCCTTGAAATTTTTGGCCTCCGATTCCTAAATCCACTTTCAGAAGCTCGCCATCTTTCTCGTTGACTGGAAATTCCCACTCGAAACAAGCGCTATTTAGATTAACACTGACCTTATTAAGGCCCTTACTTTCTTGACTCTTTCTGTTTGTTTTCACGTTAGATGTACTTGCTGAATTCAATTTGGGGCAGGATTTTTTCATATGGCCTTCCTTTCCACACAAATAGCAGGAGAATTTCGGACGAATGTCTCTTTGTTCTTGCTGTGGCTTAGTAAAAACCCTTTTCTCATCTCTATTGTTATTTCCGAAATTCGCCCCTTTGGATGGAAGATTCCAATTTTCTTTATGAGAAATTTCTTTCAGTTTTTTATTGAAAGTCATTTTGACATTTTCATAATCATCTAATTTACTGGAAATAATATCAGATGACTTAAACAATGACCATTCATCGATGAAATGTTCTTTAATTTCTGGAGGTACTTTCCTTTTAATTTGATCTGTAATAATCAAATCATATAATTCTTCAAATGTGTTAACTTCTAATCCCCGAATCCATTCAGTAAAATAGTTTTTCAACTCGTAAGCAAAATCTCTCCATGTGATATCAGCTTTTTTAGTATGCTTAATGAAAAGTTGTCGAAATCTTTCAGGAGTAAGTTTATATCTCTTTAACAATAACTCTTTTACCTTTCCGTAATCATTCGTGATTTCTTCGTCTTCCCGAGCTATAACTTCCGCGATTTCGTATGGCAGTAGGCCAATGAGATGAGAAACCCAATCATCTCTTTTAATTTCGGCACGTTTTGCCTGCCGCTCAAAAAGAACTAAATACAGGCTAATTTCGCATGTTTTAGGATCAAATTTTTGTAAGATGTTATGTAATTTTACGCGCGTTTTCTCAGAAGTTTCATTTGTAATTCCTTTCTTCTCAAGTTCTATTCTTGCATTTTCCAAACGCATTTTTTCCAATTCTATTTCTTCTCTTCTTATGCGTTCCTCCATCTCTTCTTTCCTCTTACGTTCCTCTATTTCTTCCCTTCTTATGCGTTCCTCCATCTCTTCTTTCCTCTTACGTTCCTCTATTTCTTCCCTTCTTATGCGTTCCTCCATCTCTTCTTTCCTCTTCCGTGCTTCAAGTACGTTCGCTAATGTTTCTTTAACAAATTCTTCATCGTAATTCTTTGAAGCCAAAATAGCATCTCTTAACTCATATAACTTTAAATGTTGAGCTCCTTCCACTCCAAGCTCAGTAGCAACTTCTTGCAAATCTTTTCTATTCCCTTTACCCAAAAAATGCCATCTTCGGATGGATGAAATCAAATCAAGTTCAAATTTTCCGTGAATAAAATAAATTTTCTTATATTTATAATCACAAACCCTATTGTTTTTCCCCTAAGAACGCTAGATTTGACATCTTAGTTTTTATCTTAAACAACATTTTCCCCCAAATTAAATAAAATAATCATTAAGTCGGAATGCATACATAAAAGGAGAAAGAAAAAAAATAATATGTATCGAAATAACAAATTAAAAAAAATGTTTACACAATCAACTCTTTCATTAAATAAATCAGAATATACTTTATTACATAACCAGCTTTCAATAAATTAGAAATAATGTTGCTATAGCAACCTTTAATCAAACTTACTTTTAAACAGAAAAAAAAAAACAATTTCCGATTCATTCCTCAAAGTAAAAAAAATAAACAAAACCGGACGTTCACAAGAATAATTCACTAGTTTTTTTTTACTGAGATATTTCATTAATATTCCAATAATAATAGAGATAAATCATTATCAACGTCTAACAAATAAACAATCATTCAATAAAACAGAACAAATAAATCAAAACAGTACTCTCTTTTTTTTTTTTTTTTTTCCACAATCTGTTTTAATGAAACATTTATTTATTCTAAATCACGTGATGAATAAAAAGAACACACAGAAATTAATAACAATGATCTTGAATAGCATAAAAATATATTCTTTTCACCATTCTTTTTACTATTTTCCGGCTTTTTAAATACAAATAAACAAATATATTTCTATTTTTCAAACGCTAGAATTATTATTATTTCAACATTACGAAATATTCAATTTTCATTTACCTATTCTTTACCTTGTTGGAATACAAAATCGGAACAAAATATCTAAATGCTTAATCCTAATTATTTAACATAAAACTTATACAAAATATGACTCTTGATGGAACATTAAAAAAAAACATACCCTTTTTTTTTTTCCATCACTATCATGAAATAATCCATACATGCACTAGCTATTTCACATATCCTTGGCGACTGCGCCAATTGTGGCGACTTCTTTTTCGCACCTGGTTCTTTTCTTCCTGTAAACTCATCTTGAGACACATTAAGACACTGATCACGCTTTGTTTAATTTTAAAGATTTTACTTTTACTTACGGCACAAACATAAAATACATAAACGAACACATAAATTAACACAGAATAAAGTATTTTTTAAAAAAACATATAGAATGGAACGTTAGTCCATCTTGATTCACATACGCACACCCGTTGCCACATTTTCGTACCAAACTTTTTAGTTCTTGTTTTTGAATACTCTCGAAATCAGAGGTGCGGCGTTCACAAAAGTTTTCGATTTTTTTTACTTTTAACAAAAGAAAAAAAAAAAAAAAATCATATTTTTTTTTTTTTTTTTTTTTTTTTTTAACCTTCTAGCGGGCGCGCTGCTTATACGAACATGAAAGGTTTTCACATACACTACTGTAAAATATGTATTTTAAAGTATCTGAATATTTTAATTATACTATAACCATTTGAAGATTAATGAGAACATTCAGTTGGAACTTTTATTCATTAAAACAAAACTGAAAGAATGAAACTGAAAGCGCAAAATCAATATAAAAAAATCAAAGAAACATCGGAATTATAAGTTAATTAATTTTAAAAATATTTAAAATAATAATGTTTAAAACAAAAACAACAAACAATGTTTTTTAGCAGAGAAAAAAAAAATCAAATATAACAAAACGTTACATGAAAGGTCGCGCGTATTTTCAAATACAAATAGCAAATATTCAGCTTCATATCATTGTCTCGAGGTTCAAAAGATAACTAAAAATAGATCAATATATACTGAGTGAATAGCCAAAGATAAGTGTTTCAAATGCTCTCTGACTTTAAGATATACAACGAGATTTACCACAAGTGTATCTCTCAGATACGCGCGCCCGTTGGAAGGTTAATATTCTTACTGATTGAATATGTATTACTTTTAACAAAAAAAAAAAAAAAAAAAAAAAAACTTAGAAAAAAAAATCGTATTTTTTTTTAAATATTGTTACTGATTGAATATGTATAGGAAAATATAGAAGAAAGTCTTGTGGTGGCCACCACATACTAGTTTTAAAGTATTTTCAGAAAAGTTGGAAACTGTTTTATTTGACATTGATTTGCGCGAAAGAATGACTGCTGCCCCTCTGATTGGATAATGTTTCTATATTTATAAAACACTAGCTGACCCGTCCGGCTTCGCACGAATGAACAAATTTTAGTTAAACATGGATTGACATGTAAAAAATCAAGAAAGATATCAGTTTATAGTGTTACAAAATTGTAAATAATTGTGTTTATTTCTGTATAAATTCTTTCAAAGAGGCTTAGTAAGTTGATAAAGTGCTAATTTTGTGCATTTCTAGTCGTTTTAGCGTTGAAATAGCTTTAATTTCCCTTAAAAACGCATTAAAAAGCCCCAATAAGGCAGGTAATGGATTTGGCGCCAAATTTAGCGACTTTTTCCCACCTTGGCGATTTTTTTGGCGACCTTGGTGAGAAAATCCTTATTTGGGATATACCAAATATGGTAGCTGTAAGTTGATTGGTTGACCACTTTCTAGAGTTTTCTCGAAAAATCTGGGTTCCATGGAACAGTATGTAAGCCTGCTTTCTCGCCAAGGCGAGTGAGTTCAGTTCAGTCTTCAGCCAGCTTCGCTAGTGCTTGCATTGCTCTTGAGCCTCTTTGGAAGAGACTTGCTTTATGTGTTATTGCTATACAGTTTGTACTGTGGATTTGCTATTGACAGCTGTTGTTTAAGCTGTGTTTACTGTTTGAATTGAAGCTGATACTTGGTTTATAGACCTGTATTTTTCTGGAACTTGCTGTGAATAAATTACTGAGTTTTTGTACGTTTGGCCTTTCATTCTCGGACAACTCACGAACCCTCAAGTACGCAACATTTCTGGTGTCAGAAGTGGGATTGTCTGTGAATGGTGATAACGAGAGCTATGGAACAAGAAATGAAGAAATTTCTAGAAGGACTCACTGCTCAGATGAATGAGTTAAGATTTGGATTGATAGAGGAAATGAAAGCCGGACAGGAAAAGATGTAAACCGGATTGATAGAGAAAATAGAAACATCGCAAAGAGAGTTGAAAGACACTATGGGTGAAATTCAGGAAGAAATTAAATCTAATCAAGATGAGATGAAGAGAGAGCTTTCAACGGGGAAAGAATCAATCGAGGATAAATTAACGGTGATGGAAAATAGAATGGATGGAATAGAAGAGAAAGTTATAAAGATAGAAGGAAATTTTGAAGAGAAAGTTTTGAAAATAGAAGAAAGTTTTAAAGAGAAAGCTATGAAGATAGAAGAAAATGTTATGAACGTTGAAGAGAAAGCTATGAAGATAGAAGAAAATGTTATGAAGGTTGAAGAGAGTGTTACGAAAATAGAACGGAGTTTCGAGGAGAAAGTTAAAGAAAATTTTGATCAGGAACTGAAAGGAAGGTTTGCAGAGATAGAAGGTAAACTGAAGAGAATAGAAGAAGATCTGGAGAGAAAAGTGGAAGAAAAGTTAGAATCCATGCCCCAGGAAACTGAAAAGAAAGAGAGAAGAATCCAGAATCAGGAATCTATTAAGCTATCTACCTACGAAGGCAGTTCCTCCTGGCATGTATATAAGACGCAGTTTTCCATTGTTGCTGAAGCTAACGGCTGGGACTCTACCGCCAAGTCAGTCCACTTAGCAGCAGCATTACGGGGAGATGCAGCTGAGATACTGAGGAATGTTTCTAAAGAAGAAAGGAACGACTTCGAGGCCTTGACTAGAGCACTGGAGCTACGGTTCGGAGAGAAGTGTTCTAAGGACTATAGTCGCCTCCAGCTAAAGTCCCGTAACCAGAAAACGGGCGAAAGTTTGCAAGAGGTGGCAGCGGACATTCAGAGATTGTCACACCTAGCATTCTCAGACGGTCAAGCTGACACTCGTAACGTTTTAGCTCTTCAGTACTTTATCGATGCTGTTCGGGATCCAGAAATTCAAAAAGCGCTGAGACTCTCCAACATCAGAGACGTAGAATCAGCTTTAGGCTATGCACTTAGGATAGAGGCAGCCCAACAAGCCTCCCGTAAAGACCGCCATACCATAAGAGCAGTCTCATTAAATGATACGCCTGCTGAGGAAAATGAAATGAAGAGAAGTCTCGCAGAGATCTTGAAGAGATTGCGCAGCCTGGAGAATAATAAGGAAATGAAGGACCGGAAGATAAAGTGCTGGGGCTGTGGAATGGATGGTCACGTGAAGAGGAACTGCCCTGTACGACCAACTATAGGAAATCACCCGGCTTCACCATCACTGCAGGGAAACTAAGAGGAGGCCATCTCGCGGGGCGGAGGTTGCCTAAAATTAAAGAGCCCCAATTTACAGTATTTCATGTTTCATCGATGAGTGGCGGCGATAATGGACTTTACGTCTATGGCCAAGTTAACAACACCGCCTGCCGGATGATTCTGAACACGGGGGCCAACGTGACCATCATTAGAGCGGATTTGGCTCAAGAACTAAAAGAGAAGATCATCTGGACGCCGCCCTGTGTTAAACTCCAGACTGTGACCGGAAACGAAATCAAAATATATGGAAAAATGAACTTGACCATCACTTTTGGGAATGCCAGTTACCATCATATGGCATATGTGGCTGATATAAGAGATCCTTTAATCATTGGAATTGATTTCCTGAGAAAATTTAACTTTCAATTGGACTTCAAGAATAATGAACTGCATTCGAGTTCGGAAGACATCGCTGTGTTCAACACTGAAAATCAAGACATTCAGACAATTTTCCAGATAACAGCCAAGTCTGAAATTTCCATCCCTCCACACACAGAGACAATAGTTTCAGGAACACCACCTACAAAGCAATACTTCCGCTATGGAATGATTGAATACCCGAATACAGACAATAGCCCAAGAGGAGTTCTGGTAGCATCATCTCTAGTTGATCTCTCAAAGAGTACTATTCCTGTGCAGGTGTTAGCAACCTGCACTCCTGTTACATGCATCAACCGCCCCACGCAATCAACCGAATCCAAGTATTCAGAACAATTAATAACGGAATTACTCAAGAATACAGAGTTAGGAAAGGAACAGAGATGTGCTGCGGAGAAGTTACTCCAAGAATTTAAAGACCTTTTTTCTCGAACACCTGAAGACGTCGGGAGATCGAACATCACCCAGCACAGAATTGATACAGGAAATCATCCTCCAATCAAACAACATCCAAGAAGACTTCCATTTGCTAAACAGGAAGAGGTCACTGAACTTCTAAATGAAATGCAACACAATGACGTCATCGAGCCATAAACGAGTCCTTGGGCCTCTCCCATAGTACTGGTGCGGAAAAAGGATGGTTCAACAAGATTTTGTGTGGATTATCGTCGTTTGAATGACATCACGAAGAAAGACAGTTACCCTCTTCCCAGAATTGACGACACATTAGACACACTTGCTGGCAATAAATGGTTCTCGACTTTGGATCTGAAGAGCGGTTACTGGCAAGTAGAATTACATCCTGATGATCGTGAGAAGACTGCATTCACCACGGGACAAAGACTGTGGCAATTTAAAGTTATGCCGTTCGGATTATGTAATGCACTTGCCACCTTCGAACGCCTGATGGAGACAGTACTAAAAGGACTTTCCTATGAAGCCTGTCTGGTGTATTTGGATGATATTATCATTGTGGGGCGCACTGTTGAAGACTATCTACGAAACATCCGAAAGGTGCTGGAGAAACTCAAAATGGCTAACCTCAAATTGAATCCAGGCAAGTGTAACTTGTTCCGTCGTGAAGTGAGCTACCTCGGCCATATCATCTCTGCCGAAGGTGTGAGAACTGATCCTGAGAAGGTCTCTGCAGTCGAGAACTGGAGTCGCCCTGAAAATGTGCACCAACTACGAAGTTTCCTGGGGTTATGTACTTACTACAGGAAGTTTGTGAAGGGTTTCTCAAACATTGCCAGACCACTCCACAAGCTGACGGAAGCCAAACAGAAGTTCCTGTGGACAGATGAATGTGAAAAAGCGTTCAAGCGACTTAAAGAGGCCTTAACATCATCGCCTATCTTGACGTATCCACAGCCCGACAGACAGTTCATACTTGATACAGATGCCAGCCATGAGAGTGTCGATGCTGTTCTGTCGCAGGAAGTTGATGGTCAAGAACATGTCATTGCCTATTGGAGTAAATGCCTGTCTAAACCGGAGCGAAATTACTGTACCACCAGGAAAGAGCTACTCGCCATCGTAAAAGCCATAGAACATTTCCATCATTACCTCTATGGCAAAAGATTCCTGCTCCGGACTGACCATGCATCTTTAACGTGGTTGCTCCAGTTCAAGAACCCGGAAGGACAGATTGCCAGGTGGATACAACGACTGCAGGAATATGACTTTGAGATACATCATCGTAAAGGGACTCTACATGGTAATGCAGATGCCTTGTCACGGAAGCCCTGCTCGGAAAGCTGCAAGTACTGCTCTAGAGCCGAACAGAAATACCTGCCGATATATCCGGTTGCCTGCAAAGTTACCGTCTCAACACCATCAGAACAAGATCCCGATCCCTGGAGTGACGAAGAACTTAGACAAGCGCAGTTGGAAGATCCTGACATAAAGCCAATATTGCAGCTGAAGGAGACGACCAGCAACAGACCTACCTGGCAGGACATTTCCAGATTCAGACCCATTACGAAAAGTTATTGGGCACTTTGGGACTCTCTTCATATCAGAAACGGCGTATTATACAGAAAGTGGGAATCTGATGATGGGAAAAGCTTCAGATGGCAGATTTTATTACCAATAAGATAAAAAATTCCAGATGTTTTAGAACAACTGCATAGTAGCTCTACCGGAGGCCATTTTGGGGTAATGAAGACTCTGCAGAAAGTTCGGGAACGCTTCTACTGGTGCAAGGCAAAGGAGGATGTGGAGAAATGGTGTAAATCCTGTGAGGCTTGTGCGGCACGTAAAGGCCCGCAGAAACGAAGTCGAGGAAGACTGCAACGGTATAACGTGGGAGCACCATTTGAACGGATTGCAATCGACATCTAGGGTCCTTTGCCACGGACCTCCAGTGGAAGTAAATACATCCTTGTCGTGATGGACTATTTCACCAAGTGGCCTGAGGCATATCCCATTCCCAATCAAGAGGCATGCACAGTCGCAGAAGTCCTAGTGCAGCAATGGGTGTCAAGGTACGGCACGCCCCTACAACTTCATACCGACCAAGGTAGGAACTTTACCTCTGATGTTTTCAAAGGACTGTGTCAACTACTCGGCATAGACAAAACCCGGACAACACCCCTACATCCCCAGTCGGACGGCATGGTCGAGAGGTTCAGTCGTACCATCCTGAATAACCTCTCTCTTCTAGTATCAAGGAACCAGCAAGATTGGGACATGAAGTTGCCATTGTTCCTGCTGGCTTATCGAAGTGCTGTCCATGAAACCACCGGCTATACCCCAGCCCAGATGCTCTTTGGACGTGAACTTCGTCTCCCTTGTGATCTCCTGTTTGGTTGTCCACCCGATGCGCCTTCATCGCCCGAGGAGTACATCCAACATCTCCAGGCACGATTTGAGGACGTACACAACTTTGCTCGGGAGCGGATTAACATGGCAACGGAGAAAATGAAGACAAGGTACGATCTAAAGGCTACGCAACATGAGTTCCAGGAAGGAGAGAAGGTCTGGTTGTGGAATCCTGTTCGACGCAAAGGACTCTCTCCCAAGTTACAGTGCAACTGGGACGGACCGTACACAGTCTTAAAAAGGCTGAATGATGTAGTGGTGCGGATCACTAAAACACCTTCATCAAACCCGAAGGTGGTGCACTATAACAGGCTAGCCAAGTACCGCAATTAACGGTAATATTAAAATTTAAAATGTAAATACTGGTAAAATTTGCGCATGCGCACTGTAAATATTTGTATATAAATATTTGTACATATTTGTGAATTTTATAAATATTTCTCACTTGATTTGTATTTCTATTTTATCGTTATATGCAACTTAGTTTTTGTATTTTAGATTGTGTAAATTTGTTTAGTTTCGCCTCTTGACTAAGGGTTGCACTGCCCGGGACGTGCAGTCCTTGGGAGGGGGGCAGTGTTACAAAATTGTAAATAATTGTGTTTATTTCTGTATAAATTCTTTCAAAGAGGCTTAGTAAGTTGATAAAGTGCTAATTTTGTGCATTTCTAGTCGTTTTAGCGTTGAAATAGCCTTAATTTCCCTTAAAAACGCATTAAAAAGCCCCAATAAGGCAGGTAATGGATTTGGCGACTTTTCCCCACCTTGGCGAGAAAATCCTTATTTGGGATATACCAAATATGGAAGCTGTAAGTTGATTGGTTGACCACTTTCTAGTGTTTTTTCGAAAAATCAGGGTTCCATGGAACAGTATATAAGCCTGCTTTCTCGCCAAGGCGAGTCAGTTCAGTTCAGTCTTCAGCCAGCTTCGCTAGTGCTTGCATTGCTCTTGAGCCTCTTTGGAAGAGACTTGCTTTATGTGTTATTGCTATACAGTTTGTACTGTGGATTTGCTATTGACAGCTGTTGTTTAAGCTGTGTTTACTGTTTGAATTGAAGCTGATACTTGGTTTATAGACCTGTATTTTTCTGGAACTTGCTGTGAATAAATTACTGAGTTTTTGTACGTTTGGCCTTTCATTCTCGGACAACTCACGAACCCTCAAGTACGCAACATTTCGTTATAGTCTGGCAATATTGTTAACTGAAAAGCCAAAATATAATTTTACAATTATTATTTTTTTTAATTACTTGTTAAATGTTGGCAATTTTTACTTAATTTTATTTATTTATTTCATAAAAAGAAACATTTGTTTACTCATGAATAAAAAATATTGAAAAATACACCTATGACATGAAAATGTTTTTGATAAAATTGACGTCATAATAGCTTTAATTATTATCTATTTGTTCATCTCGCAAATATATTTATTTTTTTCCATAATTCATGGTTATTTTAATAATGTATATGAAGGGAGAAATCAGTAATATGAAACAATATTCGTACAATATATACTATTACAGAATCTGGTGTGAAACAACCCCACAACTTCTATTACCCACTATTACACGTATTATATACAATTTTTTGGAGATGTTATATGCATTTTTTGAGATTTTCCAGTGAGAGAAACTTGATACACGTATAAAAGACACAATCAACGATAAATTCAGATAAGACATCAACTTCGTAAGAAAAACACATATAGTTTATTTACAGGATCTATATACAAAACTTGGAATAGTATAACACAGCATCGGCTATTCTATTACAGATGCAATTCACCAGACTATGAAGAAAATAACTCTTAACACATATATAATTGTCCGTTCTTATAACGGTAGAATAACTCTAAAGAGAATTATACTCATAAATCTTCTCGTATTTCAATTCTTACTCTGTATTTTAATTACTCTTGAAACGAAAGAAAAACTCTAAGCTATCGTTTTCCTCACTCAAAAAAGAACAAAAAATAAAACACTCCGGTTGCCATTTTCTCACAAAAAAAAAAAAAAAAATAAGAACAGAGCATAAACATGGCCATGGCATAAACTCTTTCTATTCCAAAAACATCAAAAACTGGTTGCCACAAATGATCTTTTAGTAATTTTGAAGAGACCATAGAGTTCAGATAGTCTTGTTCAATCTCTTTGATTTTATGGGAGAAAAAGGAAGCATTTCCGAACAATATGCATTTTTTGAGATTTTCCAGTGAGAGAAACTTGATACACGTATAAAAGACACATTCAACAGAGTTTATATAGCGAGTTAAAAAATAAGGGAAAGAAAAAAAAAAATAATAGATAGTTATTTTTTTTAAACACGAATTTCCGAGATCTAAAACTGAACTACCTAATCAGGATGACTGTTAATATTCCTGTAATAAGCACGTAATACTTGAGAGAGGTTATCTAAGTTGGATTAATGAAACAATTTTCAAGAAAACGTTAGAACCGTTTTTGAGATACCAACTTTTACCAAAACTTAGCATACTCAATTATTGACCTAAAAACAATAATTACATACAAAAGGATATTTAATAGGAAGTTAACATGGCGAGTTTGAAAAAAATCCGTACAGGCGTTTTTAAAGGAGCGCACTTGCGACATCTGAAATTGAGCTGTTCATAGAGGACGCCTATAAATTTTTCTGAACTAACCAACTATATGATTCAAAAAGGCATCTAATAGGTTGTTTATAGAGCAACTTTGAAGATCTGTTTTTGTGATACGGGCTTACGGTCCCATTTCCGGTTTTCGATGGCCCAATTCTGGTTTTTCAATTTTTACGAAAATTTGGAAAATTTATCTGTACTCCAGACCTGAATCAATTGTGAAGTTTCGTAGTTCTATCTTTTTTAGTTACACACACACTGACCCATTGCCAAAAACTACTGTTTTGGACTTAGGAGGTCTTAAAACGTGTAAATCAGGTGAAACTCTATATCGAATTTTTGGACCGAATATAATACTTCCACTACCTACGGTAGGGGAATAATTGAAGTAAAAATATAGATCTCGTATTTAATACGAAAATATACAAATTTTCGTATTGCACTTTCGATCGCCAAGGACGACAGATATCAAATCTATGCTTTGTTTTCAATTAAAATATTGAAAATTTGAATTAAAAATTTATTTTACCAAAATTTATTATCCGCGATTGTAATGAAATGCTCGCCCTCTAGTGGGCTAAGGTGAAATTATCACACCACTGATAGCTTTCACGCTGAAACAATGATAGAACGACAAGAAAGAACAATAATAAATACACGTGTGGCTATTATATTTACTAACAACTGCAGTTGGGAAAGCGCCATCTATCGATCATTACAAACGCGGATAGCCTCTAGCACTTAGAGACAGTGTTACTTTTGATTAGTTGAAAAAAAAAAAAAAAAAAAAAAATCGGCTTTTTAGTTTTAGCGATCGTTCTCTACATATACATATAAACCTTTCCTCTTTATATATTAGTATAGAGCATAGATGGATTAAATAGGTTTCTAATCAACATAATGTAACTCAAATAATTAGATGCTATTTGCATTTCAGTAATGGCTGTATGCGCTATGTATATTGAGCTATTTGTCATAACTGTTAGTTGCTAAAAATAGTCGCCAAATAAATTTAAACTTCTCAATTATTCTTTTAAAAATTCATAATGAAATGCAGATGATATTTTTTTAAAATTTACTTTTTATATTATTATTCGCGTGGTATTTTATTAAGTCGAAAAATAAATTAACTTGTAAATTTTTTTAGCAGCAATTATAAATTAAATTAAATAATTTAATAAAAGTTTAGAAGTTAGAATTTCTAATTTTATTTTATTTTTATTTGTTTATTTATTTTTAAATTCTAATTTCATTTACACCGATTTACACACACCAGTTTAAACATTAATGCTTAGATCATTATATTATATTATATTATATCATATCAAATTATATTATTAGAAAAATAAATACTTTTAAATCTATAATGACGTCAGATTTAACGTGTAAGTTTAACATTTCACAAAGCTTTATATGAATTTCAATTTAATTGACGTGCAAATATATTTCTTTTCTTTTCATGCCAAGATATTTTAAAAACAAAATGAACATGTAAATGTTTCTTTTATGTTGGCAGCAGCTGATTTTTTTAATATTTCATTATTTCCATTTCTATTATGGCTTTTATGGGGATTTTAATTAAAATGCTCAGATTTTAAACTAAAATTTATTTTATCAAAATTAAATATAGCCTATAACAATCAGGGATAGAGTAGCTTTTGGTCAGTGAAAGAAGTTTTTAAATCGGTTCAGTAGTTTCAGAGATTACCCTCCACAAACATACAATTTTTTGCTCTTTATATAATAGTATAGATTTAAGAATTTATTAAATTTTAAAATGTATTTCAATTTGTTCAGATGTCTTCTTCTAGATCTCTCTTTTAATTTATTCGACTAATTTTGGGTAGACCATGTATATTGACTATAAACTGTATATGCACCACATTGTGTGTTTACATTTAGCACAGTACATAACACAGCTTAAAATGCGCGTTCAGCAATTTCCAACAGCACCTAATACATTCGAAATTTTATTGGGCTCAGGAAGAAAATGTTGAATGGTTTTTGCCACCATATTCTATTCTATTTACATAACACATCTTGAAATGCACGTCCAGCAGTTTTCAACAGCACCTAATACATTAGAATTTTTATGGGGCTCAGGAAGAAAATGTTGAATGCCTTTTGTCACCATATTCTATTCTATTTAGATAACACAGCTTGAAATGCGCGTCCAGTAATTTCCAACAGCACAGCACCTAAAACATTAGAATTTTTATGGGGCTCAGGAAGAAAATGTTGAATGACTTTTGCCACCATATTCTATTCGGGTCCCGGACAAAAGCCCCACCGGACAAAATCCCCACGGACAAAATCCCCACGGACAAAATCCCCGCCGGACAAAAGCCCCGCCGGACAAAAGCCCCGCCGGACAAAAGCCCCATCGGACAAAATCCCCACCGGACAAAATCCCCACCGGACAAAAACCCCACTAAAGCTCAAATATACATGGGGGGGAGGCTAAAGGGGACCACAATGAGTATAGCAAGATAATATATATATATATATATATATATATTAAGATATTAATGGGACTTTGTTTAATTATCATTAGAGTTTTTAGTAATATATACTGAGAGTTACATATATCTGATAGGGAGGGGTTTCTGCTAAAATTTAGCCATCATTACTACTCGTTGTATGTGTAGATGAATGTATATGGATGCTTTTAATTTCTGTCAAAATACTTTGTGTGTGTGTATATATATATATATATATATATATATATATAATATTATGTGAAAGATTATACACAAAAAATTAAAAAATAAAATATATATTAAAAACATCTTTATTTATTAAAAGTGAAAATTTTTAATGTTTAAATTAATTTGTTTAATAGAACTATTTGAGATTTTAAATGGAAAACCTATTTTTAAAAAAATTAATATATATATATATATATATTTTTTTTTTTCTATCAATGATTAAAAAGTAAAATAAAATAAATAAATAAATAAATAAAAATAAGTTTAAAAAATTAATTAAAATTTTTAGAAAACTAATTTAACTACTATACATATAATATATGCATATAATAAATTAGTCGAGATTATTTAATACTATTGTTTTGGGTTTAATATTAATTAAAAAAAAAACTGTTTTAAAATGCTTTTAATAATAAAAGATTATATATATATATATGAATGATTATAAGGAAAACCTAGTTATAAAAATATTTAATGAAATATTCTAAGTAAAAAACTAATTTATTAATTAAAAATAAAATTTTTAAGATTTCAATTAAGTGAGATTGTTTAATACTGTTGTCTGGACTTTCAGTTAAAAAGTTTATTTAAACATCCGAGCGGTAATCGACGCTAGTAGAATGGAAATGTTAAGTTCGATCCGAAGTCGCGTTCGTCGACCAAGCCGTTGAGAGTTTCCCGTGGTTTTCTTCGAAACTTTCGCAAGTATTGGCTAAGGCTCCCGCCTCCTATTCCCACCCCGGAGAGCATTTCACGCAGGTGTAGGGCACTCAAGTTATCAACCGGCTTTAACACTACCACAATCACCACGAAGATTTTTTTTTTTTTAAATATAAAATGATTCTTTTACTATAAATGATTATATATATATATACATAATTTATAGCAATATATTTTAATTAAAAATTAATTTAATTATTAAATATATATATATATATATATATATATTAATAATTCAATTAGTTCAGATTGCTTAATACTATTGTTTGGTCGTTTAAATAAAAATACTATTTCAAAATGTTCTTAAACATCGAAAGATTTTTTACTATCCCTTCATCACAGAAATAAGGAGCTGATTAAAATTATTTAATTTAAAAGACCTAATTGAAAAACTAATTTAATTATTAAAAATATACATTTCAATTAAAAAAAAAAAAAAAAAAAAAAAAAGAGAGAGAGAGAGATTGCTTGAATAATAATGTTTCAGATTTTAATTGTGAATCTTATTGTAAAATATTTTTAATAAAAAAGATTTAAAAGAAAAAAGAATGCTTATATATATATATTTTTTTTTTTTTCTTTTTTTTTTTTTTTTTAAGGTTAAAATTCATTTAATAAAGTATTTTAATTGATAATACGTAATTTAATTATTAAAAATATATTTTTTTTAAATTATTGAATTATTTAAGATAATTCAATATTGTATTATATATAATATTACTGTTTAGATTTAATAGAAAAAAAATTAAAAAAAATTTTTAATATAAAAATGTTTCCTACTAATAATTATCGAAAAAGGAACTAATTAAAATAATTTGTATATTCTATGCGAGGTACATATTTAAAGCACAATTTGGTACCTTTATACTAAATACGATGTAACAAAATTAATATACATATATTTGATGTATACAAAATAATTTTTCCTGTAAAATAAGGGCCGCTAGCACTCGAGAGGTTCTGTCCTGTAAACTGGTAGACGTAAGATTACGAGTTCGATCCCAGGTCGCTCTCGTCGACCGAGCCGTTCGGTGTTTTCCGTGGTTTTCACCAAAACTTGTGTAAAGGCGCGCTAGGACCCCTTAGAAAGACCCCCACGGAAGGCACTCCCCTTCAGGTCTAGGACCTTAGTGCAATCTTTCGCCTTTACTCCCAATACCAATAGCAATATCTGTGAAATAAGATATGATTAGCGTAATTGATTGACTAACAGGGTGTCACAAAGTATTTCTGATTCATTGTGAAGTATATAAATGGGAAAAACTACTTAATATTAATTTTCAGTGTTGTACGAATTTTTTTTAGTACATCATATGGTGTGCATGTACAGTTTACACGATATATATTCGACATAAAAAGTAATCTGTTTAATGCTTTCTCTTATATATACATATGTATATATGTATTATGAATGCGTTTTCATACATGCATAAATATACACGTTTCACACACCATGAAAGCCGAAAATTATTTAATATACTTTTTTGCCCCTTCGCCCTCCCTTCCCGCTCCTCTTAATAATTTTACATTCGCAAAAATATTCTCATTCGATCTGTAGACCCCCAAAACCTTTATGTACCTATTTTGAACGAGCTAACTCCAATTCTATTTTTACCCCTTCGCTCCCCCCCACCCTTTCCGATCTTCCTAATAATTTTAGACTTTCGAAAATATCCTCATCCTATTTATAGGCCCCAAAAATCTACATGTACCAATTTTAAGCGATCTCACGCTAATTTCAATTTTTTTGTCCCCCCCCCCCCTCCTTTTCAAGCACACTAATAATTTTGCACTTTCGAAAATAACCTCATTTGATTTGTAGACCACAAAAACATAGTAAAATTAAGAATAACAGAATATTAAATGTCATCGAAATCCACGTTAACCAAAAAGAATTAATTTGTAATTAAATTAATAATAACCCGTAAAGAATTTAGTACAGATAAGAAAACAGTTAACAGTTAATATCTTTAATAAACTATGAACTATCACACCGAGTTTCTAGAGGGAAAAGTAACAGATTTATTGAATAATTTATTTTATAACGAGTTTAATTAATTTTGAAATGTTAATTTTATCCAAAATATCATACGTAGGGCCTTTGTCCGGGCTAAGTGGGGTTTTTGTCCGGTGGGGATTATGTCCGGTGGGGATTTTGTCCGGTGGAGCTTTTGTCCGGTGGGGATTTTGTCCGGTGGGGTTTTTGTCCGGTGGGGATTTTGTCCGGTGGGGTTTTTGTCCGGTGGGGCTTTTGTCCGGGGGGATTTTGTCCGTGGGGATTTTGTCCGGTGGGGTTTTTGTCCGGTGGGGCTTTTGTCCGGGGGGATTTTGTCCGTGGGGATTTTGTCCGGTGGGGCTTTTGTCCGTATCCCATTCTATTCTATTTACATAACACATCTTGAAATGCACGTCCAGCAATTTCCAACAGCACCTAATACATTCGAATTTTTATGGGGCTCAGGAAGAAAATGTTAAATGCCTTTTGCCACCATATTCTATTCTATTTACACTAGCAGGCTTTGCCCGCTTCGCTGGCCACTAAATTTAAAGGAAACTCGTTTCTATATAGCTTTATAAAAATAAAATAAAATAAATTACTGAAATTGTTCAAAAGCTCGCTCCAGGTCCCTGCTGCATTCAGCAGCGATTTGGTCATCCACTGCAACTCGGGCGCTTGTCCCTATTACCTGCGACAATAGTTTACCAATGACCTTCCATTTAGGTGCTTATTATATAACAGTTTCGAAATAGATAGTATCGAAAAAATTGGAGTTTCCCTTTTATATTTGAATCCCAGTTACACGTGAACAACACTATACGTGTTGTTCACATGTAACTCGGACTGGACTCAAACGTAACTGGGTTTAGACAACATAATATTTGCTTTTACGTTATTTCATATGTTTTTTTTGTTTATCCAATCAACCATTAAATGACAGCAATTTCACGCCAAATATTACAATATGCTGTGACCGGCTACGTCTGTCGCATGAGACAATTAATTTTTTGTGTTTATATATAATTCATGGGTTGTAAACCTGATAGTACAGCCTTAATATAGTTCTCTTTGGCGGCTTTTGAATTTTTGTCACCATTTTAGACTTAATCCATTGTAACAATAAGACTTAATCCCTTGTAACAATATGCTATGAGCGCTATTTCTGCCGTATTTTAGACAACTAATCTTTTTATGGTTATATATATTTCCCATTAAACATATTTTTATTTATTTATTTAAATATTAATTTGAATTTTTCAAATATTTCTGTTCGACAGCGTGAGAGTGCAGTAACACACAGAGGTTCATTTGTTTGTATGATAAATTAGCATAGTGATTATTATATAAAAAAATAAATAAATAGGTAAACATTATCGTGTTACACAACTTTATTATGTCGCTCCATTGGCGGCTTTTGAATTTTTGTCGCCATATTAGCGATGGATTATTATTATTATTATTATTATTATTTTTTTTTTTTTTTTTTTTTGTATGAAAAGGGGAAGACTATTTTGCTAATAATTTTATCAGACTCTTTTTTGTTTATACATAAGAATCCTTTATATTCTGCTTATATTTTTAATGCTTTTTAGGTTTAAAATAGTGCTTGTTGAAATAAATTTCCTATCTTTAAAACTGCATTTGTTCTGTAAATTTTGTGTAAAAATAAATCATTTATGTTTTTATATATTTGATGCGCTATTTAGATTAAAATGGCTATTGCTATATTAAACTTCTTGTCGAAAAACATTCGGTGTACTTCAACACCAAAATTTAAAAAATCGCCCAGCAGGATCTGTTAATGAAGCTGATAAAATAAAAATATGGTTCATAGAGTTTAAATAATCTACTTAAAAAATTTTTAAGACCCAAATTATTAATCTATCGTATCACATACATAGATATAGTAATAATATATAGATTGATCATTGGGGACAAAAAAGTGATTCCTTTTCACTCGGGAAAAGACGGCGATTTTACCAAAATATGGCAGTCTTTCCCCGAGTGAATATACACGGGAATATGCACGAATGTTTTAGCAAATAAAATTCATGAATAATTTATTTACTAAAGGTGAATGAAAACAACGAGATATATAAAGTAGAGTGATAAATGGTAACCCTTGAGAAGGTCCAAGATGAGTCATGTGACATGCTCTCTTTGCACCTGAGTATTCGGTGGTTCCCTTGGTAACAGCTTATTTTCAGTAAATTTCTATGGCAACGGTTTGGAGATTGTTCTTCGCAGCCAATGTTTTTGTTTACTTACGTAGTTCAATATTGTTTTGTTCCAAATCATTTTGATTTTGATTTTACTTCTTTTTTATTTCGTGTAGTTGAACTTTGACCGACAAAATGCTTAAAAATAATTGAAAAATTATTATTTGTTGTTAAATTTAGCTCTTTAAAAGATTAAATTTCCTTTTATAAACACATTTAAACTTTGCTGGGAAACGAGGAAAAAAAGGTATTTTATTATTTATTAAAATGTGAAATGTGTGTAAAATTATTTTGAAAACAATTTATTTCGGTCATAGGACTGTCATGTTACCTAATAATAATGATAATTTGTCGAACTGATATTTAAAATGCCAAAATAGCGATAAAGGGCCAAACACAGCAACCTATTGGAGCATGTCACGTGATTCATCTTGAACCACGGAAAGCTAATCCTTCATCCATTGAATCAGCACTCTAATTTATATATCTCGTTGAATGAAAAGCCCCAGATCTAGTTTCAAATTCATTCTTCTTTTTTTTTTTTTTTTTCCCCTTCAATACCACTTAATGGCCGATTCCAAAGCTTTTAAGTCGGCATCAAAAATCTTTGCACGATAATATGGGGATGATAGATCTATATATATTATTATATCTATGATCACATAAATCTTTTCGAAAATAGAATAAAACTTAATTTGAAAAAAAAAAAAAAATAATAATAATAACTTTTGTTTATTAACCAAAATAATTGATGAAATTTGAAATGCAAGTTGGTCTTGTGGGGTACAGGCTGTATATTATATTTTTGTGTTCGTGAGAGAAAATTTAAAAGAATTTGAAAACTGCAATTTTTAATCCCTTTTAAAAATCATGTGACTTAATGTGAAGCAGATTTTTCATTTTTTTTCTCCTAACGGTTTCCATACAATCTTCTGCTGTTGCCCCCTAAAATTCATACTTTAGTTAATTTTAAAAAATCTAATTGTCCGATTGATAAGCTGTTTAATGCATCGGATTAAAAAAAATTTTCCCTTTCATTTGCTATCCGCGTTTGTAATGATCGATAGATGGCGCTTTTTCAGTTTCTGTTGTTAGTAAATATAATGGCCACGTATATTAAGTTTTGTTCTATATGTGTTACTACTTAATATTCGTGCTATAATTTCTCCGCCATTACATCATGGAAAATTGATTGCTTTTGGAAAAAATATTTCAGTTTATTCGAAGTTCGATCGGAAGTAGATTTTTAACTGAAGCTGAACAAATATTAGTTTCAAATCATCTGATTAATTTTTTACTTCCATTAGCCGAAGCAACTGAAATTTTAAATTTGTCATTTGGAAATAAATGGAAGCTTAATTATGGATTTTTTTATTCTTGGAGTTACACTGTGGCACACGACAGTAAGTGTTATCTTTTTTACCGGATTTATTCATTTTTATTCAATAAATATATGTGAAACTAAATATCGGCCAGCAATGGCGTCTAGATGAATTCGAAAGCTATGCATGTTAATTGTAATTTCACCTTAGCCCACCAGAGGGAGAGCATTTCATTACAATCGCGAATCTTATTTGTAACGATGCGACTGATATTTCTAATTTATTTTCTAATCTTTCTGATTTATTTTCCTCATTTTAAATAAGTGTACGTTTTTTTTTTTTTTTTAATTATTATTATTTTGTCGAAAAAAATGGCAACAATTAAATTATGGATAAAATTTTAAAATTTAAATGTCTTATTTATCAGAAATTAGAAGGTTTTTATTTTCACATTTTAATTAATTAAGAAAAAACTAATCATCCGATTGATAAGCTGTTTAACTCTATAATTCCCACGGCCTGGAAAATCTGATGGCCTCAGGATCCCAGAAACATAGCCGAGTCTTGCGGTCACTACTTTCCCCTCTTTTCACTCTGCAGACCATGTCGTTAAATGAGGTCCCTCAATGTCTGGAGTAAGAAGATAGTCTTTTTTCCTTTCATCAGAATCTGGCATAAAATTACACCCCCTCAGTTACCGTATAAGTAGCAGATAAGAAGAGAAATCGTAAACATATGCGTTGTTTAGTATTTTATTATTTAAATCTATTTTAGAGAATAAATATTTGAATTCGGGGTTTAAATTTCAGAATTTTAATATCAAATAAATTGATTTGTGATATAAATTTTGATTTGTTTCCGCAAAGTCAAGAGAATACGGCCAATGTAAATAGCTCGGAAGTACATAAAATTTACAATTATTTTCAAAATGTAACATGAAAATAATTGTAAATTGTTTAAATTGTACAAATTTTAATAATTGTTTCATGAAAAAAATTACATGAAAATTTATTAACAAAGAAAAGGAATTCATCTAAAACTATTAATTATAAACTCAAGCGAAAATTAACGGGACCCATGTAATAAGCTTTTTTTTTTTTTTTTTTCCCTTACAATAATAAAAATTTGACATTTTTTTCCTTTTTATTATGTCAAGAGAAATTTACTCCATATTATTTGAGAAAAATGCTGAGCTATCGGTAGTTGATATTCATGAGTTATAATTATAATATATGAAATATTTTACATCGCAGTAGGTATGGTGGGGTAAAAAATAAGGCTAATTGTCTGCATTAGATAACTAGGTCTGGGTAGAGTTACTTCCGTGGGGGGTCGTTCTAAGGCTCCTACCGCATATTAATGCGTGTTTCGGGGAAAACTACGAAAAATTCCGAACTAGCTCGATCTGGGATTGAACCTCTCGGCCACTGTTGAGCTTTGGGTATCTGTGAAATAAACTTCAGGGACTACTTCGTAAATTAACTTTCTGAATACTCTCCCTTAAAATGTTTATTATCACATTTTAAAATTACATTGAATGGATAAATAAAAAGTTCACCTTTCTTACTATTAAGCTAGTTAAATTTATATATACATAATTTCGGCAATATAATTTTGGCAATACAATTTTACTAAATTTTAAAATATAATGATTTTATACCTACAATTAGCGAATTCTTTGTTGTATTAGTCTATGATTTATCTTTTTTAGTTCCCCATCATACTATAGGTATGGGGAACTTAGATAATCGTGAAAATTTTCGACCTCGGTTTTTTGACTTTTCTACACGTTTTCAGGTGTGAGGAATCCGAAAATGACAAAATTTCTATGGTGTCTGTCTGTAGGGTGTCTGTTAGTCTGTTAGTTTGTTAGTGGGTCAGTCCGTTAGTTTGTTAGACTGTGTACACGATATCTCAAGAACAAATTGTCGCAGAGAGGTCAGATCAGTTTTAAAATGTTACTTTCGACACTGGCAAGAACCCCATTCATTTGCAACATTCGATTTTAAAAACTTCGTAAGTTATTAGAAATTTACGATTTTCTTAACATGGGAGAATAGGACAAAAATTCACTTAAACGTGCATTAAATGAAAGTAAAAATGTCAGACCAGTTTTAAAATATCAGTTTTGATGCCGGAATGAACATCAGTAACTATAAATATGCTACTTTGAAAATTTCGCAAGTTACTGGAAATTTACGAATTTCTTAACATGGCAGTGTAGGGTAAAATTTCACATAAACGTCAATTTTGAGAGATATTTTCATCGTAAAGATGTCAGACTACTTTTGAAATATTATTTAGGACACTGGTATGAATATTAATGACTATGAATTTTCCAATATAAAGATTTCGTAAGTTATTGGAAATTTACGAATTTCTTAACATGTCAGAATAGAGCAAAATTTCACATAAACGTCAATCTTGGGGGATATTTTCAGCGTAAAGATGTCAAACCACTTTCGAAATATTATTTAGGATACTGGCATGAATATCATAGACTATGATTTTTCCAATTAAAAAAATTCGTAGGTTATTTGGAATTTACGATTTACTTAACATGTCAGAATAAGGCAAAATTGATCATAAACTTCCATTTTGAGGATCCTAAATACATTAGACAACTTCAAAATTAAGTTTATGATATTTGTTTGAACATGATTGAATACAAATATTCTACTAGGAAATTTTCGTAAATTATTCGTAATTTACGATTTTATCAACATAGCGAAATTGTAAATTTTTCATATAAATATGAATTTTGAGGTTTATTGCATTGGAAATAGTAGCATAAAAACTAAACAACAGAATTGACCCTGATAAAATAAATTAATAAATTAGAATAAGATAATTATATCCAAGTGAACGGTGGATAGCCTATTAGGCTGTATCAAGCTTTGGTCAAATTCATTTCTTTTAACATGATTATAATATGTCTCGCACTAGAAATTTCTGAGAACATAAATATGATGGGGAACTGAGCAGAGTCCACCTATGCCAACTAGTTTTTTTTTTCCTTCTTTCCTCTCTCTCTCTTTTTTTTTTCATAATATTAAATGATTTTATAGAGGAAAATGGTTTCACCAAGAATATATACAATATTTAAAACAATTCATACACATACAATTTGAAAAGAAAGAAAGAAAAATAAATAAATAAATAAGAATAAAGAAAGAAAGAAAAATAAATAAATGAATAAGAATAAAGAAAGAAAGAAAAATACTTTTTTTTTTTTTAAATCCATCTTTTCTAATACTTTCTAACATTTTGCGACAGTTTTTTCTCTTTCTACCTTTTTTTTTTTTATATATAACGTTTTAATAGAAGTGTTTATAATTTTAAATGTTTCTAAAAAAAAAAAAAATCACTTGAGAAAAAAATTTAAAATATTGACACATAATGTTAAAATTCAAAAGAAAGATTGAATTTTCAAGTTTAATTTTTTACTGTTAAAAGTTTTGGCGTGCCTTGAATATGATTATGTGTATTATCTGATGCAATTACTTAGAAATGATAAATGCTTTCTTTTGCTCTTGTATGACAGACAAAATGTCGATTTACAGGCAAACTTTTGAAGCAAGGTTTTGGTTAAATTACATGTTTTGAGTTCCCCTGGTTAAAATATATATATATATATTGTTTGGGGGGGGGGGGGGAGGAATTACATAGGAATGATAATTTTCCTTTCTTGCTTATAAAACAAGATTTATCCGTTTCATTTCAAGTAATGAAATTTCAAATATGTATATGGTTAAATTTAAGTTTTCAGTATGCAATTTAATTGTTTGAAGCACGGAGTAATATTAATAGGAGTTGAAGGTCCAATGGGAGAAATCTACGAAACTGTGATGTAAATTTTTGGTAAATATTGAGGGCGCCACTTGTCATTACTCCCTATCTCGGCGCGGATATAATGTTGTTTTCAATAGAATTTTGCCGGAGTAAATTTAAAATTTTAAGCAATTTAATTTTTTTGTAAGTGCTTAAAACTGCATAATTCAGATGTTTCAAATAAATGCTTCGTTCCTAGTTGTAAAACAGGCTATGATAGTGATAAGAAAAAAAAAAAAAACTTATTTACTACATTTTTTTTATACGTCAAATATACTAATAATGAAAAATTATAAGACTGCCATAAGATATCCATAATAATCTTCATTTTCAAACGACACAATACAATCGATCTCCATTCTCCTTCCTCCCAATTGTCTGTTTTAGCTAGCTTCGGTTCATAAAGATCGTCATTTTTTAAAAGCTCTCTTTCAAAGTAAAATTAGCATAAAATCGCTCTTAAAAAAAAACATGTTACTTAGAATACTCTATTTAATGAAATTTGCTTTCAATCAAAATTTTTTCAGCTTGATATTATTTTAAAAAAAATAATTAAAATGAGACATTTCCCCATTGAATAACATTGTAGAAGCTGGAGAGAAGGAAGTATTGTACGCTGGCGCCCTCTGTAAACATTAGAAAACAACATCACAAAATTTCAGCGTTACCTTCTTCTCCTGTCTTTATACTCCGTGGTTTGAAGTTTAATTCAAAATTTTCTACTAATAAAAAACACACATGCTTCATAAATATGATGTTTTAAGAATTACCTAATTTATTTTCCTCATTTTAAATAAATGTACGTTTTTTTTTTTTTTTTTTTTTTTTTTTTTTTTAAATTATTATTATTATTTTGTCGAAAAAAAAAATTGGCAACAATTAAATTATGGATAAAATGTTAAAATTTAAATGGCTTTTTTTTTTATTATCAGAAATTAGAAGGTTATGATTTTCACATTTTAATTAATTAAGAAAAAACTAATCAAAAATTCGAAAATCTGACTTCGATGTGCACAATGACCCTTCGGGATGCACCTTTGTGTTAAATCTCGTGACTGTCCGAGCTACCGTTTCGAGATCAGTGAAATATACATACAAATATTGCTCACTTAATAGTATAAGATAACACATCTTGAAATGCACGTCCAGCAACTTTCAACAGCACCTAATACATTAAAATTTTTATGGGGCTCAGGAAGAAAATGTTGAATGCCTTTTGCCACCATATTCTATTCTATTTACATAACACATCTTGAAATGCACGTCCAGCAATTTTCAACAGCACCTAATACATTAAAAATTTTATGGGGCTCAGGAAGAAAATGTTGAATGCCTTTTGCCACCATATTCTATTCTATTTACATAACACATCTTGAAATGCACGTCCAGCAATTTCCAACAGCACCTAATACATTCAAATTTTTATGGGGCTCAGGAAGAAAATGTTGAATGCCTTTTGCCACCATATTCTATTCTATTTACATAACACATCTTGAAATGCACGTCCAGCAATTTTCAACAGCACCTAGTACATTAGAATTTTTATGGGGCTCAGGAAGAAAATGTTGAATGCCTTTTGCCACCATATTCTATTCTATTTACATAACACAGCTTGAAATGCGCGTCCAGCAATTTCCAACAGCACCTAAAACATTAGAATTTTTATGGGGCTCAGGAAGAAAATGTTGAATGACTTTTCCCACCATATTCTATTCTATTTACATAACACATCTTGAAATGCACGTCCAGCAATTTCCAACAGCATCTAATACATTCGAATTTTTATGGGGCTCAGGAAGAAAATGTTGAATGCCTTTTGCTACCATATTCTACATGTAACATGTTTTTGTGCATATGAAAAATATCTATATTATGTTACTAAATAATTTGTACTGCGTGAATTTGCATAGGAAAATATAGAAGAAAGTTTTGTGGTGGCCCCAACATGCTAATTTCCAACTGAAACAAATACTTAACTGGAAATTTACAAATTTTAGAAAGGTGGAAAATGGCGTACAACCGATATTTAGGACGTATAATATAATTTAAACATTTCTCTCTATATATTAAAAAATCTGATGTGGGCACCACATGACTTCCTTATACACTTTTAGAAATATACATAATGTTAAAAAACATTGTCACTGGAGCCGAAACATTTGGCTAAAAATATTTTTAAAAAAATGCATGCATACGTAAAAAAAAATAAAAAATAAAATTGTGCCTTGGGGGGGACTCATGTCAAAGTTGTGCCTTGGGGGGGACTCATGTCAAAGTTGTGCCTTGGGGGGGGACTCATGTCAAAGTTGTGTCTTAGGGGGGGGACTCATGTCAAAGTTGTGCCTTGGGGGGACTCATGCCAAAGTTGTGCCTTGGGGGAGACTCATGTCAAAGTTGTGCCTTGGGGGGGACTCATGTCAAAGTTGTGCCTTGGGGGGGGGACTCATGTCAAAGTTGTGCCTTGGGGGGAATCATGTCAAAGTTGTACCTTGGGAGGGACTCATGTCAAAGTTGTACCTTGGGGGGGACTCATGTCAAAGTTGTGCCGGGAATCATGTGCCTTGGGGGGACTCATGTCAAAGTTGTACCTTGGGGGGACTCATGTCAAAGCTGTGCCTTGGGGGGGACTCATGTCAAAGTTGTACCTTGGGGAGGGGACTCATGTCAAAGTTGTGCCTTGGGGGGACTCATGTCAAAGCTGTGCCTTGGGGGGACTCATGTCAAAGTTGTACCTTGGGGGGGACTCATGTCAAAGTCGTGCCTTGGGGGGACTCATGTCAAAGTTGTGCCTTGGGGGGGACTCATGTCAAAGTTGTGTCTTAGGGGGGGGACTCATGTCAAAGTTGTGCCTTGGGGGGACTCATGTCAAAGTTGTGCCTTGGGGGAGACTCATGTCAAAGTTGTGCCTTGGGGGGGACTCATGTCAAAGTTGTGCCTTGGGGGGACTCATGTCAAAGTTGTGCCTTGGGGGGGGGAATCATGTCAAAGTTGTGCCTTGGGGGGGACTCATCTCAACGTGTTCTGAACTTTTCTGAAAGTTTGAAATGTCTAACTTGTCGAGAAGTCAGTTAAATTGCAAGATTTGTCCAAACCGTTTTTGAGCTATTACCGTTTTTTGATACATTTTGCCCATTATGAACCTAATTTTCCTAAATATCTCCAAAATTGAAAATCATATAAAGTCCAAAAAGGGAGGTGCACAACTAGATGTTATAACAAACCTATGTACCAATTCGCAACTTTCTACGTCCAACCGTTTTTGAGTTATGCGACATACACCCACACACCCACACACACAGACACACATACATACAGACGTCACGAAAAATCGTGTAAAGTCGCTTATATCTCTAAAACGAGAGCTCGTGTTAAGACGAAACTTGCAGGTGTGCAACTAGACATCATGACTGTCACACATATAAATTGGCAACATTCAGCGATCATTCGTTTTCGAGCAATGTGAAATACAAAATTCATTTCGCAAATCGGGATTACTATACTTCCTTATACTTTGTATAAGGAAGTAAAAACAGTAACTGTCGCTGGCGTCAATTTTTTTTGTCTGCGACAGCATCTTCTCGCGGAGGGTAAAGTGCTCTGCATCATGAGAGGTATCAGTGTATTCCGACTGCTTCAAGGTAGGCATTTCAGCTGCTTAGAAGTTTCTATCATTTTAATTAGCGAAGTTATTAAGAAAAACGTCGGGTTTATGAAGGTACTCTATTTGCCACCGGAGGGAAAAGTTTCTCTTATGACGTTTTTTTCTGTGTCACTGACGTCACTTTCCTCAGGAAAATTAAAATGTGATCAATGGTGTAAATAAGAAAATTGAAATATTAGAATCTTTGAGATGCTCGAGAGAAGAAAAAAATTATTTAGAATAGCAAAACATGAAAATAACCGATATTTTAAAAACATTAAGTAAAAATTTAATAAAGATGAAATGAAAATTGGTTTATATTTTTATTTTATTTTATATTATTAGTTAAGTTTATACTATTAGTTTAGTTTATATTATTAGTTTTTATTTTAACGTTAGGCGAAAAAGATTTCGTAATGAATATTGTTTGATTTCCACCATCCAGTCATATTCGATTCTCAACATAATCGAACTCCGCACTCAATGACACTTTCGATTTAACTGTTTTTTATCTCAACTTTACATTTTTTCTGTTCAACAGGTACGAACATCTCAACTCTACTCGAACAGAAACCGAAAAGAACAGTTTATTCTTTTTCATCCGCACGGTAGCTTGCATGCTATCTTTCACATTATTATCTTTCGCATTATTTTCGCATTGTTACTTCACATTATATTGTTTATTATTTATTCGCAATGATTTATTGCACCGCATGTTTTCCACGCATATTTATTTCTGTGTATTGTATGTTAAATATAGTTTTGGTTTGTAAATGAATAACAAACAATATAATGTGAAGTAACAATGCGAAAATAATGCGAAAGATAATAATGTGAAAGATAGCATGCAAGCTACCGTGCGGATGAAAAAGAATAAACTGTTCTTTTTGGTTTCTGTTCGAGTAGAGTTGAGATGTTCGTACCTGTTGAACAGAAAAAAAGTAAAGTTGAGATAAAAAACAGTTAAATCGAAAGTGTCATTGAGTGCGGAGTTCGATTATGTTGAGAATCGAATATGACTGGATGGTGGAAATCGAACAAATATAATAATTTTGTTAAACAACGATTGGTATAAATTTAGAAGTTAAGCCCAGAATTTTTTAAAATGAAATTTACGAGACAACAATGTAGTGTCGCATCGATTAATCGTATCGGACTTCAAGTTTCAATTTAAGTTTGTCAGAACTGTATGGCAACGTTAGAACTTTTCGAACAATGACAACAAAGTCGCTATTTTGTTTGTGATCCAGAAAATGTACAAAATATTGTATTTTATCGTCGTTAATTTATTGTAAATAGTAAATTATCTATTCTTAAGGAGTCAGAGAAGCGTTATTTTCATTTATTGTAACCACACATCGCTTCATCTGGTGACCCGTGTTGAATATGTCAGACGACGAGAAGAACAAAGAAAACGAAACTGCAACAAAGGCTGCGGTCGCTAGAGTTAGCGTCAAAGTTCCTACTTTCTGGAAGCCGGATCCGAAGATATGGTTCCTCCAATTGGAAGCTCAGTTTCGAAATGCGAACATAACTGCTGATCAAACTAAGTATGATTATGTTATTAGTTCCATTGAACCGGATATTTTCGCAAGTATCCGATATACTGCTTGCCCCACCTCAACAGGATAAATACCAGGCTATAAAGGATAGGCTAATTTCTTTGTATGCTGACTCGGAGACTCAGAAAACTCAAAAATTACTGAGTGAACTTGAATTAGGCGATAAAAAGCCGTCACAGTTGCTTTGCGAAATGCGCAATTTGGCCGGTGACAAAGTGACTGACACTTTTCTGAAAACATTGTGGTTACAACGCTTACCAGTTAACATGCGTGGCATAATAACTGTCTGTGGCGATGATTTACCAAAATTAGCTACTATGGCCGACAAGATTTGGGAACTAAATCTCATTACTCCTCAAATAGCCGCAACTTCGTCCATAACCGTGAGCAGTGGTCTGATCGAGGACCTACAAAAACAGGTTAGCGAACTCACTTTGCAAGTTTCCGCTCTATCCAAACAACGGCATAGCAATTTTCGGTACCGCTCCAAATCAAGAGGCAGGAGTCCCAGCGGTAGTAGACATGATATTTGCTACTACCATAGGAAATTTGGGAATAACTCTTTCAAATGCAAACAACCATGCAACTACCAATCAGCAACACAGACAGGTAGCTCGGAAAACTGACACCCCGTCTCTCTCTGACGACGGAGGGACATGGGGTTGAGCTGAGTCGTCTTTTCGTAAGCGACAAGGAAACAGCCACCCAATTTTTAATTGACACCGGGGCAGAACTGTCGGTTATCCCACCATTACCTGCTGATAAAAAAAATATCTCGAAATTAGAACTGTTCGCCTCAAACGGCACCAGGATCAAAACATATGGCCAAAAGCTACTGAAGCTCGATTTTGGACTCCGAAGATCATTTAGTTGGCCCTTTTCAATCGCAGATGTGAATAGACCCATCCTTGGTATGGATTTTCTGGCTCATTTTAACCTTTTGGTAGATACTAAGAACCGTAAGTTAATAGATGGCATTACATTTTTAACTATTAATGGAATCCCTTGCTTTCAAAACAATAATAATATCCCAATTTTAAATGCTGTTAACGATCCATACAAAAATATTCTCAATAATTTTCCAGATTTGTTCAAACTGAGCGGAATTAACACTAAAATTAAAAATCATAACACCGAACACTTCATCGAAACCAGAGGCCCACCCGTTACCGCCAAAGTCAGAAGGCTATCGGTCGACAAACTTAAGGCTGCTAAAAAGGAGTTTGAATTCTTGCTCCAAATGGGATTATGCAGACCTTCTACGAGTAACTGGTCCAGTCCACTCCATCTCGTTATGAAGAAAACGGGGGACTGGCGACCTTGCGGTGACTACAGAGCGTTAAACAATGTCACAATTCCTGATAGATATCCTCTTCCATTTTTAACAGACTGTAGTTCTATTTTAGCGGGAACAACAATTTTCTCTTCCATTGATCTCATTAGAGCGTATCAACAAATTCCAGTTCGTAAGGAAGATATACTGAAAACCGCAATTCTCACGCCTTTCGGCTTATTCGAGTTTCCATACATGACATTTGGTCTTCGTAACGCAGTTCAAACTTTCCAACGTTTCATGAACACTGTACTGAATGGGCTCGAGTTCGTATTTTGTTATTTGGATGATATCCTGATAGCCTCTACTGATGAAGAAACACATCGGCAACACGTACGAGTAGTACTTTCGAGGTTAAATGAATATGAACTGCGCATTAATACGGCAAAATGTAAATTTGGTCAAACTAAACTTGCATTCTTGGGATACGAAGTATCGGCTGAAGGTCTTAAACCACTTCCACCGAAAGTCGATGCAATCAATAATTACCCAGAACCAAAGTCATTTACCAGTTTAAGACGATTTTTAGGTATGGTAAATTTTTATCACAGATTCATACCAAATTGTGCCAAATTGCAACAACCTTTAACAACACTGCTGTCAGGTGTCAAAAAGAACTGCAGAAAACCAATACTCTGGACGGAAGAAGCAAGAAATGCCTTCCAAGCTTTAAAGGATGCACTCAGTCATGCTTCCATTTTGGCTCACCCATCAGAAAAGGCTGAACTAACATTGACAACTGATGCTTCAGACACTGCTATTGGAGCGGTCGTGCACCAAGTGGTGAACAATGCAAAACAACCTTTGAGTTTCTTGTCACGCTCTTTGACACCAACCCAAAGAAAGTATAGTGCCTACGATAGAGAGCTACTAGCCATCTATACAGCAGTGAAGCATTTTAAATACATCTTAGAAGGACGACATTTTACAATATATAAAGACCACAAGCCAATCACATTTGCCTTCCAACAAGATTTGGAAAAAGCCTCACCTCGGCAAGCCAGACAACTGTCATACATTGGCCAGTTCACAACCGATATCCGATACATACAGGGAGATGAAAATACCGTTGCTGATGCACTCTCTCGTATTGAAACCATTTCCGTACCACCTGTAAAAGACTTAGAAACTATCGCAAACTCTCAAGAAGATGAAGAGTTGGAAATACTGAAAAGTAATCCAAACTTGAAAATTTTACAGATCCCTATACCGGACAGCGACAAGAAAATCTATTGTGATACTTCAACGAATTATAATCGTCCATACATACCTGCAGAATTTCGACGAGAAATATTTTCATCCATCCGTAATTTGTCTCATCCTGGAATAAGATCCACAACCAAATTGATCACAAAACGTTTCATATGGCCCAATATGAATAAAGACTGCCAGCTATGGTCTAGAGCATGTTTACCATGCCAACGATCCAAAGTTCATAGGCACACTCAGTCAGCTTTGGGAGAATTCAAGGTACCTCCCCACAGATTTCAGCATTTGAACATAGATTTGGTTGGTCCGTTACCGATTTGCAAAGGATTCAGATACCTTCTCACCGTCGTCGATCGTTACACTCGATGGATTGAAGCAGTGCCTTTAGAACATCAGTCAGCTTAATCAATCGCTAAAGCTTTGATTTCCACCTGGTTTTCTCGCTTCGGAATCCCGAATCGAATAACATCTGACCAAGGCAGGCAATTTGATAGCCAACTCTTTCAAGCCTTAGGAAAATATCTCGGTTTTCATACGAATACCACAACTGCGTATCACCCACAAGCTAATGGCTTGATTGAACGCCAACACAGGACTTTAAAAGCTAGCCTAAAATGCCACCTGCTAGAAGCAAAATCATGGCTGGAAGCATTGCCTTTTGTTCTCTTAGGTATAAGATCTGCTATCAAGGAAGACTTAGGATGCTCATCCGCAGAACTTGCTTACGGAACCACCTTGGCCTTACCAGGAGAATTCTTCTCAACAATACCTCCTATGAAACAATCGGAATTTTCTCAAAACCTCCATAAAATAATACAAGATATGAAGCCACGACCTACAACAACCCATGGAAACAGAACAGTCTTTGTTTCTAAACAACTGTGCAACTGTTCTCATGTGTTTCTATACAACAACGTCAATAGTTCTTCGCTACAGCCTGTCTATCTTGGCGAGAAAGGATAAATATTTCGACATCGAAATCCAGGGAAAAGTCAAACGAGTTTCCATCGACAGAGTGAAACCGTGTTTTCTATTAAAAGAACCAGATATCCCTTATCCAGAGCTACATCCAACGAAAAACGAGCATAATGAAACGCCTGTACTCAAGACTACGGAAGAAAGTCCAGCGACTCCACAGGAAGGCAAGACAACCAGAACCGGCAGACATGTGAAGTTTCCCAGTCACTTAAAAGACTATCTTCTGTAATCGTTTTCACTGGGAACGGGGTGTGTAGTGTCGCATCGATTAATCGTATCGGACTTCAAGTTTCAGTTTAAGTTTGTCAGAACTGTATGGCAACGTTAGAACTTTTCGAACAATGACAACAAAGTCGCTATTTTGTTTGTGATCCAGAAAATGTACAAAATATTGTATTTTATCGTCGTTAATTTATTGTAAATAGTAAATTATCTATTCTTAAGGAGTCAGAGAAGCGTTATTTTCATTTATTGTAACCACACATCGCTTCAAACAACATAGATTACTTTATATAAAGATTTAGTTTTTCCACTCAAAATATATTTAAAATGATGGATCTTTACTATGACCAATTTAGTTATTTTTAAAATTTTGAAATGAAGAAACTCGTACGTTTTTCGCCAAGGAATTCATTTACGCAACCACAATAGCCATTTTAACTCTAGTCATGCCTTAAATACAGAGAAAAAGGTACTTACGTTTTAACGCCACCGCAGCTAGGTACAACTATAGTATCTCCCCACAACTGAATTTGGCGATTTTTCTTTGGCGCCGTTTTGAACGATAACGATGTCGTTCTGGACTCTGAGATATAATATGGCAGCCTGCATGCTGCTTATTTTGGATTTATGATTATATGATTTAGCTTATGATTTACGATTTAGCTTATGATTTTATCATTTTTGATTTTTAGATTTATGATTTAGTCATAATCGCCAAATTCAGTTGTGGGGAGATACTATAGATGTTCACTCTGATAAATAAGATTCCAAAAGATGTCTCGCTGTACCCCTATTAGAGGTGAGTTCGGGCTCTATTTTGGCAATCCGAGCCCGCCCGGGCCCGAAACATTTTTGAACTGAGCTCGCCCGAGCCCGAAAAATTTTGTGTGATCAGAGCCCGAGCCCGATATTGAAAGTGGTACGCTATGCAACGCATACGCAATAGTAAAATTAAATACCGTTCTCATTTTCAAATTAATTTTCTTATTACCAATCCTCAATTGAAATAACTATAAATGTTATTATAACAACTTATCATGTCTGTGTCTTTGTATACATGTATATATTTATATAATACATATTTATAGTGCAGCCCATTGTTTATAACGCGCCTGTCGGGGGACAAAAAAATTATCCGAATGAGTGATATAATGAGGCCCAATATAACGAAGGAGGAAGGATTACTGAATAACACTATGACATAATATGTATCCCGTTGAAAAAAAGTTCTATTTAGAAAAAGGAAAGTTAAAGCTACTAAAGTTTGCAAGATTATTTTGTGATTTATAACCTATCATGACTATTATGACATTACTAAAGGTACTCTCAAAATGGATAAAATATCTTTTTTTTTTTTCTTCTAGTTAGTGAAGAATAAAATAGACGGAACTTTTAGCTTGAATCCGAGCCCGCCCGGAGCCCGAAGACTTGCGTAAAATTTGAGCACGATCGGGCTCGGGCCCGGGCCCGGGATCGGGCTGAGCCCGTCTCATCTCTAACCCCTATGTCTCTTGTGTGCGAACAACAAGATTACTCTTTACTGGCGCATTAGCGCAACTTCTGCTGCGGTGGCGTTAATACGTAAGTACCGAGAAAAATTATAAAATAGTGCAATAATAATAATAATAATAATAAAATTCACAACCTATTTTTGTGTTTTAAGCATTGATGTAAAACTTTGCAGAAAACAGAATTTAATTTAATACAACAGGACTTTTTTTTTTTTTTTTTGTCTATTTTCCCATGTAATGGAATGAAGTAACTGCATTGCTAAAATATTTTAGTTACGCCTAATACAGGACCTCACTGCCAGATTTTAAATTTTTCATTTATTTTGACGATGACTTAAATTATCTATCTGAGTTATGCATGTCAAGATTTTTGCGGGAAAAGTTTAAGCTACTTCGATGCCAAATTTAAAATTTCGCCAAGAGGTTAAACTGTTCCATTGCTTTAGCACATTTTTTTTTTTTTTTTCCAATTTTACTTTAAATATTTTTTAACTTAATTCAAGAGAGAAAAAAAGAAGAACATTTTTTATTTGAGCTAAATATACAAAATATCTCCAGGTAAAATATTATCCGTACTATTAGAAAGAAAATGGCTCAAGTAGTTTTTCCTGTACCTTTGATGTCTCTATAAATTAAATTAAATTATATTATCCAATATCATTATATTTCATTCTCAACACGCATTTTTTACTTTCTAAATTCAATATTATATAATATATATGTAAAAAAATCAAGGTGTAACCAGTACACATCCAGAAGTTGTAGCCAACAAATATTTAGAAGCCAATCATTAACACAAGTTCAGGAGATATCGCCAACAACTATTAAGATGTCATGTTCAATATATACCAGTAGATATCGCCAACGATAATAATTATTCAGAATATATCGCCAACAAGTATTCAGGAGCCATCATGAATATTTATTCAGAAAATATTGTCAACAAACATTCAAAAGCCATCCAATTTATGAATGGTGATGGTCTATGTTGAATACTCCAAATCGGCGATTCGTTTTTATAATATAATCAAGGATGAATTTTTCGCTAATCAGTAGGTTTCAAAAAGTGTGATTTCCCCCCTCCCCCTCGATTTAACTTAGTATTTAATATAGTTTAAGAAATGGTAAAATCAGATATTGACGGGCATCTTGGCACACTCATGGCGAGAATGCAAAATCGCTATCTGAAAGAAATTGTCCTGTCGTACTACTACTAATGAAATGTTTAAAATAATTGCAATAATCACATAAGATATTTAATTTCAATAGATCTGACTAAATCATATTCTAGGAAAAATGCACTTTAAAAAGTTGCATGTTTACTGTTGTAAGCACCATTTTAAACCTTGTTGTACATTAAAAATAAATGTAGAGTGTTACATATTGCCCTAAATTAACTAAAAAAAATTCAATAGTAAAAATTATAGGCATTAGAAAAAATAAGTTCATAATTTCTTTAATCAAGCAATAATACCCGAAAAATTCATCGTCCAACAGTGACAAAAATTTAACAAGTGGATCGTATACCAAAGCTGTAGCGCTAAATTGTTTAGATAAGAATTTCTCTCTGTTCTAAACAGTCAGTGTTGACGATACTTTATGAGTGGACTGTATATCATTTTAATAATTACTATTCTGAGGCTATAACTTCACAAACATTTAATTAAAGTATTATTTACATATCGTATGTACATATTTACAGTTATGAGAGGACGTATTTTTAACGTATTCAAATATGTTGACACCATAGTCAACGCAAACTATAAAAAAGGTGAACCATATCACCGAACAAGATAAACAAGAGAGATGTTACTCTTATAACGAAAAACAATACAACTACTCCGCTAAGGCGGGAATGCAAGTGAACAAGAGATGCGCGCCAAGGTTGCGCATATAGCCAAACTAAGGTGAGCGGCAACATACCGGCCCACCTTGAAACATTGTTTCAAAATTACAGTTCTAATATGTAATAGCCTAATTATAATTAATTATACAAAAATATTATATATGCAATTTAAATAATAAAACTTATACAAGAGAAATATTAATAACATTGTAAACAATAAAATAATACAAATGAAATACAATAAGCAAATTAACTTTAACTAAATACATTATTCATTTTCAAACATTTTTTTTTTTTTTTTTTTACTTTTCCAAAGGCAAAAGAGCAATTTTTGAAATAGGTCGTTTATATGTCCCATTTCTTGTTTTGACAGAAACTACGCGTATTTTGTTATCCTTTCCTGGAATAATTTCTACTATTCTACCCAAAATCCAACTACATATGGGCAAGTTTTCTTCCTTTAATAGTACCATATCCCCATTTTTAATGTTATTTGTTTCAAATTTCCATTTGTTTCTTTGTTGTAACGTATTTAAATAATGACATTGCCACTTTTTCCATATTCCTTGAACTATTTTAGTTAATTTTTGCCAGGTATCTAATCGATTATCTGGAATGCCAGAGAACTCGGGTTCAATCACCGCTGTGATGGGTCGACCAACTAAAAAATGGCCGGGAGTCAAGACGTCCAAATCTTCGATATCGTTTGAAAGGGGGGTAAGGGGTCGAGAATTGAGGATTCCCTCAATTTGACAAACAACGGTTAAGAATTCCTCATATGTTAATTTAGCGTTTCCTACTGCGCGTTTCAAATGATACTTAAACGATTTTACGCCTGCCTCCCATAGCCCTCCAAAATTTGGGGCACGGGGTGGCAGAAATTTCCAATTAATATTCTCTGAATTTAAAAAATTAGTAAGGTTTTCATCAGGTTGAGTAGCTAATCTATGTAACCTTTTTAATTCATTATTTGCACTAACAAAATTTGTTGCATTGTCACTGAATAATGTTTGGGCTTTGCCTCGTCTAGCAAAAAATCTTTTTAAAGTTGCGATAAAAGCTTCGGATGTTAAATCGCTAACTACCTCTAGATGCACGGCTTTAGTAGGCATGCAAATAAAAATACAAACAAAAATTTTGTTATAGATTCCTTTTCTTTGACCCCGATATTTAATTAAAAAAGGGCCACAGAAATCTATACCGGTACAATAAAATGGATGAGTCACATTTACTCGTTCCTTTGGCAAATTTCCCATAAGTTGATTGACCGTTAAAGGTTTAATTTTGTAACACGTTACGCAGTTACGAAATATTTTCCGAGCTAAAGATCTCCCACTAACTATCCAATATTTTTTTCTAACGTGGTATAACAAGGCTTGAGGTCCTACATGAAAGAATTTTTTATGAAAATGTTCCATAATCATGGAAGATAATTTATGGTCGTGGGGCAACAAAAGGGGATGTTTACTATCAAAATTTAAATTAGCATTTTCCAGCCTTCCACCGACTCTTAGGAGTCCCTGAGAATCTAAAATTGGATTAAAACAATTTAATTTACCTGATACGGGCTTCTTTTTCTCTAAGCAGATCAATTCTGCGGCAAACTGTGTATACTGTACCTGTCTGATTAAATGCATTTCAGAGTCGTTTAATTCGGTGCTTCGGAGTGGTCCAGTTACTTTATTTGCCTTTGCTCTTGTATTCCTAATAAATCTAAAAATAAAACTACATATTCTAATTAATTTACAAAAATTATTTGTTAATGAAAACAAATGATTATAAAAGTTCTGGGAAGAATCCGTGGATTGGATTAATCCACACAACACTGCAGGGTTAGCGTCACCCTGGTGATTATTTTTCAACTCACTCATCACAATACTATTATCACTGGGGGACAGATAGTCAGAGTCATTGTTTATGATACTACTGGATTTACTTAGAAAGTCTGGTCCCTGCCACCACAACTGATTATCCATTAAATCGGTGGTAGTTAGACCTCGTGAAATTAAATCTGCAGGATTTTCCGCAGAGGACACATGGTTCCATGTGAAGTTTTTAGACAGTTCTTGAATTTTGGCAACCCTGTTGCCAACAAATGTTTTCAATTTCCAAGGCTCGGTTTGGATCCAGGCAAGAGCTATTTGAGAGTCTGTATAGAGATAAATATTATTGATCTGTAATCTCAAAGATTTCAAAATTTTCACAATTAATTTGGATAACAAAAGACAACCAGATAACTCGAGTCGAGGGATAGAAACAGTTTTTAGAGGTGCAACTTGAGATTTGCTGCTAACCAAATTGGAGACAATTTCAGAATTATGAATAGACTGAATATACACGGCTGCTCCAAAAGCTAATGACGATGCGTCGGCGAATCCGTGTAAGTTTATTTGTTGTGCTTCAGGAATTAAAACATAGCGATTTATTCTAAGTTGTTCAAGAGCTTTTAACGAAGTGGCGAATTCTAGCCAATTTTGAGCAATAGGGCTTGGAATAGGGTTATTCCAGTCCAATTTTAATTTCCATAGTTCCTGCATAAACAACTTGGCTTTGACAATAACAGGACCGATGAGACCCAATGGGTCGAAAATGCGAGCAATGTCTGATAAAATGCTTCTGTTTGTCATAGACTTTAACTGACACAAATTTATTTTAAATGTGAAAGCATCTAAATTGGGTTTCCAGGCAACCCCTAGGGCTTTGGTTTCCTTATCAGAGAATGTGTACTCAGGGTATGTCTCTTTAGAAAAGTCAAGTAAGGAAATATGATTTGCATTCCATTTATGTAAATTCATTCCAGCGCTTTCTAACAAGTGTATAAGCTGTTTTTGAAGCTCCCTAGTAGATTCTAGCGATTCTTCCCCACTTATTATATCGTCCATATACGAATCATGTAGCAAAATATCGGATGCCTTCGGATATTTCTCGGCTTCTTCAAGGGCTAATTGCTTCAACGTTCTAATGGCTAAAAAAGGGGCACAAGCGGTACCGTATGTTACGGTATTAAGTTCATAGGTTTCAATTTCTGAGTTCACATTATCTTTCCATAAAATTCTTAATAATTTTCTCTGATCCTCGGTAATCATTATTTGGCGATACATTTTTTCAATATCGGCCAAAAACACAAATCGGTGTTGTCGAAAGCGTAACATGATTTCATACAAATTTTCATTAACGACACCTTTATAAATTATGTCGTTTAATGATATTCCACTAGTTGTCGGACTCGAAGCATTAAATACAACGCGAAGCTTCGTAGTAGATTTTTCGGGCTTATAAACGCCATGATGCGGTAGATAATAACAGCCAGAATCATTTAAATTATCAACAAATTTTGTCATATGATTCAAATTAGTATATTCTTTAATAAAATCACAATAAAGATTTCGCATGGTTGGATTCTTTTCTAAACGATTCCATAACTGCTTGAGCCGTTTTTCTGCGATAGATTTAGACTCCCCAAGGACACTAGCATCTTCCTTCAAAGGCATGGCTACCATAAATCTTCCCGATTTATCTCTCCGATAAGTTTCTAAAAAATGTTTCTCACACAATTGTTCTTCCTGACTAATTGGACGTAAGTCAATTTCAGGAGCTTCTATTTTCCAGAATTTTTGAATGGTTTCATTAAGACAATCATGGCATGCAGCAAAACTGCAAAAAGTATTTTCAGATACATTGCGGTCTATGGTTCCCGCAGCAATATACCCAAAAACGCTATTCTGAAAGGTGAATTGTCCTATTTTAAATTTATCTGCTTTTAATATTTCATAGAAAAATTCAGCACCAACTAAAGCATTTATTTTAGATTTTTTCCAAAATTCACTATCAGCTAATTCAAGGTCATGTGGTAGATTTAAACTTCTTATGTTTATATTGTGTGAAGGAATGAATTCTGTTATTTTAGGTGTAATTAAAAATTCAATTGGTTCACTAAATGAATCATCTTTATTGGAAATAATGGTACGTACTGAAGATTTCACATTTGTCATCTTACCATTAATTCCTGAAATATGAATATCGCATTTCCTTTTTTGCAAATTCAATAAATGAGCGAGTTCTCTGTCTAACAGGTTACATTGACTACCATTGTCAATAATTACACGAACCGGAATCTTTTTTTTATTGCTACTTTCCAAATAAACTATAGCAGTTGACAGCAATATATGTTTTTCACTTTTTAAGATGGGATTATTAATCTCGTTATATAATGTCATCGAAACCTCTTTTTTTTTCTTCTGCAATTGAGAATATGAATCATCATCCGAAGGAGACAGGTGCCGTATGTCTGCATCTGTCTGGTTATTTGGATTTTCTGTTTGCGGTTTAGATGGAAAATTATTACTTTTTGTTTCCGGCAGAAAACGATGTAGGAGTGGATTGTGTCTTTTAGAACACATATAACAGGATTGCTTACTCTTACAATTCGATACCTGATGCTTCGATTTCAAACAATTAATGCATAACAAATATTTTTTGACTGTTAGGAATCTGTCGTGTTCATTTAATTTTAAGAATTCACAACATTTAGCTAAAGAATGATTTCTTTTACAAAGGGGACAGGTTTGATCGTTAAAAGAATCATTTTTAGAAAAGAAAGTTTTTATTCTAGTACTCTTTTCCGCATTCATTAATTTCGGTTTCGTATTCGAAACGCATTGTAAATTTTCTAACACCAAACTTCTTTTTTGTAAAAAGTTAATGAAATCGCACCATGTTGGCAATTCTGTAGAACTTAAAGATAATTCAAATTGTTTTTTAGTTTCTTTATCGATCTGTTTCAGAATTAAATTTATAAGTAAGGCCTCCGTAAAGGGATTCAATTCCAATCCTATACCTTTGAGTGCTCGAATATTTTTTTGACAGCTATCTGTTATTGTTCGCAAATTTTTAACTAAATCTTGAGACAGATTCTCTACGTTCAATATCTCATTTAAGTGAGAATTTACAATAATTCTTTTGTTTTGGAATCTATCTTCCAATGCTTTAAAAAGCGAAATATATGAATCGTCTTCGGTAATTACATCTAGTGCTCTTCCACAAAGTGTAGATTTTAGATAATATAACTTTTGGTTATCTGAAAGTTTATCATTCTGATCAATTAAGGTTATAAATTGATCTTTAAAACTATACCATTCATTATATTGTCCATTAAATTTGGGTAAAGGAATTTCAGGCAATCGAAAATTGATAATAGAATTATTTGCTTTAGATTCATTTGACATAATTTCATTTACATTTTTACTAATGTTATTAGAGTGTAAGAATTTTCGAAGCCTTACCTCTAATTTTTCTGCCTCTTCTTCCAGTTCTGCGAATGCGTTGAGCTGAACTTCAAGGTCCGCTTCATCAGCTATTTCGAAGTACTGTATTTTCAAATCATCGAGTTTGGTTACTATTTTTTGAAGATAATCCTTCTTTATTTCTAGAGTTATAATGTCTTTATTGTCCTCATCAACATTATCCAAATATGTTGATATTTTTGTCAGTTGGCCTTTCAAAGTTCCACGTTGTCGATTTAGGATAACTAATTTATTTTTATCCATAATTACTTTCATCAATGAGCACCACCACTATTTCATTATATTACGATTGATCTTCCTCCGGTTCTACTAGACCAAATGTTGACGATACTTTATGAGTGGACTGTATATCATTTTAATAATTACTATTCTGAGGCTATTACTTCACAAACATTTAATTAAAGTATTATTTACATATCGTATGTACATATTTACAGTTATGAGAGGACGTATTATTAACGTATTCAAATATGTTGACACCATAGTCAACGCAAACTATAAAAAAGGTGAACCATATCACCGAACAAGATAAACAAGAGAGATGTTACTCTTATAACGAAAAACAATACAACTACTCCGCTAAGGCGGGAATGCAAGTGAACAAGAGATGCGCGCCAAGGTTGCGCATATAGCCAAACTAAGGTGAGCGGCAACAGTCAGTGTTATCGTTGTTTATTTTGTTTGTCTAACTGTTTAACATATGTTTTCTCTCAAAATAATGGCAAATTGTTATTAAACTGTCGAACGTTAAGACAGATTTTTCACATACTTTAAGCGATATAATATTAAATATTGTATATTTCAATGTGATACCATATATGGTGGATTTCTATAATATTGTTGCGTACTTGGGGGTTCGTGAGTTATCCGAGAATGAAAGGCCAAACGTACAAAAATTCAGTAATTTATTCACAGAAAGTTCCAGAAAAATACAGGTCTATAAACCAAGTATCAGCTTCAATTCGATCAGTAAACACAGCTTAAACAACAGCTGTCAATAGCAAATCCACAGTACTGTATAGCAATAACACTTAAAGCAAGTCTCTTTCGAAGAGGCTCAATGCAAGCTGACCGACTCTGATCACAGACTGAACTGAATTAACTCACTGCCTTGGCGAGAAGCGCTCCTTATATACTGTTCCATGGAACCCAGATTTTTCGAGAAAACTCTAGAAAGTGGTCAACCAATCAACTTACAGCTTCCATATTTGGTATATCCCTAATAAGGATTTTCTCGCCAATGTAGCCAAAAAAATCGCCAAGGTGGGAAAAAGTCGCCAAATTTGGCGCCAAATCCATTACCTGCCTTATTGGGGCTTTTTAATGCGTTTTCAAGGGAAAATAAGGCTATTTCAACGCTAAAACGACTAGAAATGCACAAAATTAGCACTTTATCAACTTACTAAGCCTCTTTGAAAGAATTTATACAAAAATAAACACAATTATTTACAATTTTGTAACACTGCCCCCCTCCCAAGGACTGCACGTCCCGGGCAGTGCAACCCTTGGTCAAGAGGCGAAACTAAACAAATTTACACAATCTAAAATACAAAAATTAAGTTGCATGTAACGATAAAATAGAAACAAAAATCAAGTGAGAAATATTTACAGAATTCACAAATATGTACAAATGTTTATATACAAATATTTACATCACGCATGCGCAAATTTTACCAGTATTTACATTTTAAATTTTGATATTACCTTTAATTGTGGTACTTGGTTAGCCTGTTATAGTGCACCACCTTCGGTTTTGACGAAGGTGTTTTAGTGATCCGCACCACTACATCATTCTGCCTTTTTAAGACTGTGTATGGTCCGTCCCAGTTGCACTGTAACTTGGGAGAGAGTCCTTTGCGTCGAACAGGATTCCACAACCAGACCTTCTCTCCTTCCTAGAACTTATGTTGTGTCGCCTTTAGATCGTACCTTGTCTTCATTTTCTCCGTTGCCATGTTAATCCGCTCCCGAGCAAAGTTGTGTACGTCCTCAAATCGTGCCTGGAGATCTTGGATATACTCCTCGGGCGATGAAGGCGCATCGGGTGGACAACCAAACAGGAGATCACATGGGAGACGAAGTTCACGTCCAAAGAACATCTGTGCTGGAGTATAGCCGGTGGTTTCATGGACAGCACTTCGATAAGCCAGCAGGAACAATGGCAACTTCACGTCCCAATCTTGCTGGTTCCTTGATACTAGAAGAGAGAGGTTATTCAGGATGGTACGATTGAACCTCTCGACCATGCCGTCCGACTGGGGATGTAAGGGTGTTGTCCGGGTTTTGTCTATGCCGAGTAGTTGACACAGTCCTTTGAATACATCAGAGGTAAATTTCCTACCTTGGTCGGTATGAAGTTGTAGGGGCATGCCGTACCTTGACACCCATTGCTGCACTAGGACCTCTGCGACTGTGCATGCCTCTTGATTGGGAATGGGATATGCCTCAGGCCACTTGGTGAAATAGTCCATCACGACGAGGATGTATTTATTTCCACTGGAGGTCCGTGGCAAAGGACCCAAGATGTCGATTGCAATCCGTTCAAATGGTGCTCCCACGTTATACCGTTGCAGTCTTCCTCGACTTCGTTTCTGCCGGCCTTTACGTGATGCACAAGCATCACAGGATTTGCACCATTTCTCCACATCCTCCTTTGCCTTGCACCAGTAGAAGCGTTCCCGAACTTTCTGCAGAGTCTTCATTACCCCAAAATGGCCTCCGGTAGAGCTACTATGCAGTTGTTCTAAAACAGCTGGAATTTTTGATCTTGGTAATAAAATCTGCCATCTGAAGCTTTTCCCATCATCAGATTCCCACTTTCTGTATAATACGCCGTTTCTGATATGAAGGGAGTCCCAAAGTGCCCAATAACTTTTCGTAATGGGACTAAATCTGGAAATGTCCTGCCAGATAGGTCTGTTGCTGGTCGTCTCCTTCAGCTGTAATATTGGCTTTATGTCAGGATCTTCCAACTGGGCTTGTCTAAGTTCTTCGTCACTCCAGGGATCGGGATCTTGTTCTGATGGTGTTGAGGCAGTAACTTGGCAGGCAACCGGATTTTTTGGCAGGTATTTCTGTTCGGCTCTAGAGCAGTACTTGCAGCTTTCCGAGCAGGGCTTCCGTGACAAGGCATCTGCATTACCATGTAGAGTCCCTTTACGATGACGTATCTCGAAGTCATATTCCTGGAGGCGTTGTATCCACCTGGCAATCTGTCCTTCCGGGTTCTTGAACTGGAGCAACCACGTTAAAGATGCATGGTCAGTCCGGAGCAGGAATCTTCTGCCATAGAGGTAATGATGGAAATGTTCTATGGCTTTTACGATGGCGAGTAGCTCTTTCCTGGTGGTACAGTAATTTCGCTCTGGTTTAGACAGGCATTTACTCCAATAGGCAATGACATGTTCTTGACCATCAATTTCCTGCGACAGAACAGCACCGACACTCTCATGGCTGGCATCTGTATCAAGTAAGAACTGTCTGTCGGGCTGTGGATACGTCAAGTTAGGCGATGATGTTAAGGCCTCTTTAAGTCGCTTGAACGCATTTTCACATTCATCTGTCCACAGGAACTTCTGTTTGGCTTCCGTCAGCTTGTGGAGTGGTCTGGCAATATTTGAGAAACCCTTGACAAACTTCCTGTAGTAAGTGCATAACCCCGGGAAACTTCGTTGTTGGTGTACATTTTCAGGGCGACTCCAGTTCTCGACTGTAGAGATCTTCTCAGGATCAGTTCTCACACCTTCGGCAGAGATGATATGGCCGAGGTAGCTCACTTCACGACGGAACAAGTTACACTTGCCTGGATTCAATTTGAGGTTAGCCATTCTGAGTTTCTCCAGCACCTTTCGGATGTTTCGTAGATGGTCTTCAAAGGTGCGCCCCACAATGATAATATCATCCAAATACACCAGACAGGCCTCATAGGAAAGTCCTTTTAGCACTGTCTCCATCAGGCGTTCGATGGTGGCAGGTGCATTACATAATCCGAATGGCATAACTTTAAATTGCCACAGTCCTTGTCCCGTGGTGAATGCAGTCTTCTCACGATCATCAGGATGTAGTTCTACTTGCCAGTAACCGCTCTTCAGATCCAAAGTCGAGAACCATTTATTGCCAGCAAGTGTGTCTAATGTGTCGTCAATTCTGGGAAGAGGGTAACTGTCTTTCTTCGTGATGTCATTCAAACGACGATAATCCACGCAAAATCTTGTTGAACCATCCTTTTTCCGCACCAGTACTATGGGAGAGGCCCAAGGACTCGTTGATGGCTCGATGACATCATTGTGCTGCATTTCACTTAGAAGTTCAGTGACCTCTTCCTGTTTAGCAAATGGAAGTCTTCTTGGATGTTGTTTGATTGGAGGATGATTTCCTGTATCAATTCTGTGCTGGGTGATGTTCGTTCTCCCGACGTCTTCAGGTGTTCGAGAAGAAAGGTCTTTAAATTCTTGGAGTAGCTTCTCCGCAGCACATCTCTGTTCCTTTCCTAACTCTGCATTCTTGAGTAATTCCGTCACTAATTGTTCGGAAGACTTGGATTCAGTTGATTGCGTGGGGCGGTTGATGCATGTAACAGGAGTGCAGGTTGCTAACACCTCATCCTTCTTCACTGTCCGGACCTTATCGCTGATGTTTGCGACTCTCACAGGAATAGTACTCTTTGAGAGATCAACTAGAGATGAAGCTACCAGAACTCCTCTTGGGCTATTGTCTGTATTCGGGTATTCAATCAGTCCATAGCGGAAGTATTGCTTGGTACGAGGTGTTCTTGAAACTATTGTCTCTGTATGTGGAGGGATGGAAATTTCCGACTTGGCTGTTATCTGGCATATTGGCTGAATGTCTTGATTTTCAGTGTTGAACACAGCTATGTCTTCCGAACTCGAATGCAGTTCATTATTCTTGAAGTCCAATATAAAGTTAAATTTTCTCAGGAAATCAATTCCAATGATTACAGGATCTCTTATATCTGCCACATATGCCATATGATGGTAATTGGCATTCCCAAAAGTGATGGTCAAGTTCATTTTCCCATATATTTTGATTTCGTCTCCGGTCACAGTCTGGAGTTTAACTCAGGGCGGCACACAGTGGATCGAAGTATAGGCAGTGGCGAACATAGGAAGGTTATAGTATTATTATTATCTATGTATGATGTTTTTTGTCACATTTCGATTTAAATATGTATATATGTATGATACTAAAAGCAATTCTATGTTTATTTAACCCTTTATAAGGCCACAGGAATATTTTCCCACCAAATTCATTAACATTTTATTCAACTGGCACCATTTTTTAAAAAATAATTATCCCTGTGTATCATTTCTCTAAAAAAATATCAGTATAAATATTGTTTTTATAATATTGGTGCGAAAAAAAAAAAAAAAAAAATAGTAATTTCTGGCAATTCTGCTTATGCTAATATAATGGGTCGTGAGAAGTTTGCGATTAACTAAGAGAATAATGTGTCAAAATTTAAATTAATTATTTCTAATAAGCTAAATGCATATTTTTTATTTTCTCAATTTTTATTCGTGAAATTAGTTTAATGTGCCATTTGAGGAAAAATTGGCATTATAAAGGAGTTCAACGGTATCATATTTTTCTGCTGCAAACAGGTATTTAGAAACATACCTGATAAAGAAACAAATGTTGCAAGAAAATGAAGAGAATAAAAGGAAATAAATAAAAATTTCGTGAAGAAAATCTATGTATATAACACAATTAATTTAGCCCACAATGTTAAAATATATCATCACATTACTGCTTCTTTTTTCTTTCTTTTTTTTATACAGTATTTCAATAGAAAACTCATGCAAGCATTTACTGACTAACTCTATGAAAAATTCACATTTGTCTTCATTTTTATTGCACAGAAACTTTTACTTTAAATCGTAATATGGATTATAATATTTAATTTTAACATTTAGTAATTTAACATTAAACATTTATTTAATTTTAACATTTTATGATGTATCACAGCAACCATTTACATTTCTCCCCTTTTTTGGGTCCAACGGTACTTTTCAGTACCTTTAAAGTAAAATTAATTATTTTATTAAATATTTTAAAAAATAAGAAATAATTTTTGATTTATTAAATCTATTTTAATCATCTAATTTCTATAATATTTTCACTATAAAACGTTTAATATATTTTCTGTCATTAAGGAATACAGATATTCACATAAATTTCTCGATTGATAATTTGGGGGCGAACAGAATAAAAATTTATTTTTCTCTAAAAGTGGCGATTTGTGGCGAAAATCCTTTTCACAGATTAAAATGTATATTTTTGGGAGTAGTAAAATGTGTTTGAAATTTTGGAGAATTTTGGACAAAAAAAGTTGCACAACTTATAAATTTAATTTTTTTGATAATTTTATATTCACATTTCACGCGTGAATCCCAACATAAAAAAAACCAAGAAAATGTTGGCAGAAGTACCTTAAACTTTTATTAGAACATTATTAAAAGTATTTTTATTTCGTATTTTTTCGTAGTTATCTTAAGTACCACTTGATGGCTATTTAAATAAAGTCAATGAAATTCATCGAAAATTCTTATTTCTGAAAGTTTTCGTTTTGAACTTATTTATATGTAATAAAACTTCGTGTAATTGAAGAAATAACCATATATTTGTATTTTTTAGACACCCTTTTAAATTATTTCACTGCAAAATATCAGTTATTTAGAGACTGATTTTTGGGCCTATGTTCGTATTTTAACATTGTTCGATCCACTGTGCGGCGTCCAGATGATCTTCTAATTTAGTTCTTGAGCCAAATCCGCTCTAATGATGGTCACGTTGGCTCCCGTGTCCAGAATCATCCGGCAGGTGGTGTTGTTAACTTGGCCATAGACGTGAAGTCCATTATTACCGCCACTCATCGATGAAACATGAAATACTGTAAATTGGGGCTCTTTAATTTTAGGCAACCTCCGCCCCGCGAGATGGCCTCCTCTTAGTTTCCCTGCAGTGATGGTGAAGCCGGGTGATTACCTATAGTCGGTCGTACAGGGCAGTTCCTCTTCACGTGACCATCCCCTCCACAGCCCCAGCACTTTATCTTCCGGTCCTTTATTTCCTTATTATTCTCCAGGCTGCGCAATCTCTTTAAGATCTCTTCGATACTTCTCTTCATTTCATTTTCACCAGCAGGCGTATCGTTTAATGAGACTGCTCTTATCGTATGGCGGTCTTTACGGGAGGCTTGTTGGGCTGCCTCTATCCTAAGTGCATAGCCTAAAGCTGATTCTACGTATCTGATGCTGGAGAGTCTCAGCGCTTTTTGAATTTCTGGATCACGAACAGCATCGATAAAGTACTGAAGAGCTAAGTCGTTTCGAGTGTCAGCATGACAGTCTGAGAATGCTAGGTGTGACAGTCTCTGAATGTCCGCTGCCAGCTCTTGCAAACTTTCGCCCGTTTTCTGGTAACGAGATTTTAGCTGAAGGCGACTATAGTCCTTAGAACACTTCTCTCCGAACCGTAGCTCCAGTGCTCTAGTCAGGGCCTCGAAGTCGCTCCTTTCTTCTTTAGAAACATTTCTTAGGATCTCTGCTGCATCTCCCCGTAATGCTGCTGCTAAGTGGACTGACTTGGCGGTAGAGTCCCAGCCGTTAGCTTCAGCAACAATGGAAAACTGCGTCTTATATACATGGCAGGAGGAACTGCTGTCGTAGGTGGATAGCTTAATAAATTCCTGATTCTGGATTCTTTTATCTCTCTTTTCAGTTTCCTGAGGCATGGATTCTAACTTTTCTTCGAGATTCCGAATCTTGCTCTGCAGTGCATTCCCTATTACTTCTCTGTTCCACTCTTCTTTCATTTTTCTTTCAAGATCTTCCTCCATTCTCTTAAACTTGCTTTCTATCTCCGAAAACCTTCCTTTCAGCTCTTGATCAAAGTTTTCTTTAAATTTCTCCTCTACACTCCGTTCTATCCTCGTAACACTCTCTTCAACCTTCATAACATTTTCTTCTATCTTCATAGCTTTCTCTTCAACCTTCATAACATTTCCTTCTATCTTCATAGCTTTCTCTGCAAAACTTTCTTCTATTTTCAAAACTTTTTCTTCAAAATTTTCTTCTATCTTTATAACTTTCTCTTCTATTCCATCCATTCTATTTTCCATCACCGTTAATTTACCCTCGATTGATTCTTTCACCGTTGAAAGCTCTCTCTTCATCTCATCTTGATTAGATTTAATTTCTTCCTGAACTTCACCCATAGTGTCTTTCGTTTCCTTCATCTCTTGACTCAGGCTGTCTTTCATCTCTCTCTGTCCTTCTTTCATTCTTTCGATCAATCCGTTTTCCATCTTTTCCTGTCCTGCTTTCATTTCATTCATCTCTTCAGTCAAGCCGTCTTTTAATTCTTTTTGTCCGGTTTCTATTTTCTCTGTCAATCCAGATTTTAACTCATTCATCTGGGCAGTTAGACCTTCCAGAAGCTTCTTCATTTCTTGTTCCATAGCTCTCGTTATCACCATTCACAGACAATCCCACTTCTGACACCAGAAATGTTGCGTACTTGGGGGTTCGTGAGTTGTCCGAGAATGAAAGGCCAAACGTACAAAAATTCAGTAATTTATTCACAGAAAGTTCCAGAAAAATACAGGTCTATAAACCAAGTATCAGCTTCAATTCGACCAGTAAACACAGCTTAAACAACAGCTGTCAATAGCAAATCCACAGTACAAACTGTATAGCAATAACACTTAAAGCAAGTCTCTTTCGAAGAGGCTCAGTGCAAGCTGACCGACTCTGATCACAGACTGAACTGAACTAACCCACTGCCTTGGCGAGAAGCGCTCCTGATATACTGTTCCATGGAACCCAGATTTTTCGAGAAAACTCTAGAAAGTGGTCAACCAATCAACTTACAGCTTCCATATTTGGTATATCCCTAATAAGGATTTTCTCGCCAAGGTCGCCAAAAAAATCACCAAGGTGGGAAAAAGTCGCCAAATTTGGCGCCAAATCCATTACCTGCGTTGCTGGATCTTTTTAATGCGTTTTTAAGGAAAAATTAGGCTATTTTAATGCTAAAACAAACTAGAAATGCAGAAAACTAACATTTTATCAACTTACTAAGCCTCTTTGAAAGAATTTCTACAAAAAAAAAAATTATTTTCAAATTTGAAACGATATTTTAGATGAGGAACTTTCTCTGCCATTTTGATCGAAGTGCCAGCCACTTAATTTTTCAACACAATCACTTTTGAGATTTTGAATTAATTCGAACTGTATGTGTACAGTAGACTTATCTCACAAATACATTTCATATATTTGTCAACTTAACCCACCATTTTTTTTCCAAGCGCCGGCCACTTCAAAATTTTAAATTCACATAAAAATGTATTTATGAACCTATTTGCTTAAAACTCCATATGTGCATAGCCTACATCAATATTTCTACTTAGTGCATTAATAATTTGTAGCGGCCATTTTGAAACAAAATGACGGCTACTTGATAAGGAAAAAGAAATCAACCTACCCTTCCGAATAAGCCGGAAGGACTTGTTTAAACTTATGCTTTAATGTAATTATTGTACATTTAACAGATTTAATATGTCTTTAATTTCATTTAAGAAAAATTAGTTATGAAAAATTAGTTATGAAATCGTGACGACCAAACAACAAATTTTAATTATCAAGAATATCTTATATATTAAGCAAGCAAGATTTGTTAACAAGTGGATCGTATACCAAAGCTGTAGCGCTAAATCGTTTAGATAAGAATTTCTCTCTGTTCTAAACAGTTAGTGTTATCGTTGTTTATTTTGTATGTCCAGCTGTTTAACATATGTTTTCTCTCAAAATAATGGCAAATTGTTATTAAACTGTCGAACGTTAAGACAGATTTTTCACATATTTTAAGCGATATAATATTAAATATTGTGTATTTCAATGTGATACCATACATGGTGGATTTCTATAATATTGTTGCGTACTTGGGGGTCATCTGGGCAGTTAGACCTTCCAGAAGCTTCTTCATTTCTTGTTCCATAGCTCTCGTTATCACCATTCACAGACAATCCCACTTCTGACACCAGAAATGTTGCGTACTTGGGGGTTCGTGAGTTGTCCGAGAATGAAAGGCCAAACGTACAAAAATTCAGTAATTTATTCACAGAAAGTTCCAGAAAAATACAGGTCTATAAACCAAGTATCAGCTTCAATTCGACCAGTAAACACAGCTTAAACAACAGCTGTCAATAGCAAATCCACAGTACAAACTGTATAGCAATAACACTTAAAGCAAGTCTCTTTCGAAGAGGCTCAGTGCAAGCTGACCGACTCTGATCACAGACTGAACTGAATTAACTCACTGCCTTGGCGAGAAGCGCTCCTTATATACTGTTCCATGGAACCCAGATTTTTCGAGAAAACTCTAGAAAGTGGTCAACCAATCAACTTACAGCTTCCATATTTGGTATATCCCTAATAAGGATTTTCTCGCCAAGGTCGCCAAAAAAATCGCCAAGGTGGGAAAAAGTCGCCAAATTTGGCGCCAAATCCATTACCTGCCTTATTGGGGCTTTTTAATGCGTTTTTAAGAGAAAATAAGGCTATTTCAACGCTAAAACGACTAGAAATGCACAAAATTAGCACTTTATCAACTTACTAAGCCTCTTTGAAAGAATTTATACAAAAATAAACACAATTATTTACAATTCTGTAACAATATTGTTCAACTTTTCTCTTGTGTTATGTATTATTAATATTCCAATTCAATGAAAGGCAATGTTGCGAATATTCGGGCAAAATCCAGCAGGGGTTAATGAGCGAAGCAAGTCGGGGTGAGGGAAAGCCTTCCTCGGGGGTTGGTGAGCGGAGCGAGCAGGGGGCAGAGCCCCTAGTGTGTTAAAATAAATAGGAATAGACTAGGATTACAATAAAGCAACGTGTAATGAAAAACATATTAACGATTACTTTACTGTAATTATTTTCAAACATTGTCTAAATACATACTTAAAGGTCTTCTTATGTAACAAGCATACTAAAATATCCCTTTTCTAGTCGTTCCTAAATAAAATAGTGCACTAATAATGAAACTATAGACGGTGGAAACTAAATATGCTATGCGCAAGAAAGACTGGAGAAATGACGTCCTGGAATAAAAATAAATTTCTTCTTGACAGTTTTGTACTTAAATTACAGCGTTTAATAATGACAAGATTTACCTATGTAAGTTAATTCGGATAATATAACAACATATTATTTTTCAGTTTGGCAGATCATTCAGTTTGGAAGTTCATTATATATAATAAAGATATTATTACTTTCTTTTATATAATACTATTGTTTTCGGAGTCACATTTTGAAAATTGATTTTTTGCTATAATTAACCCATTCATGGTCACGCCATTTTTAATTTTTTCGTTTCAAAGCCATTTTAGTGGGATGTGTTTTATATATTTTTAAGTCATTAAGTACTAATAATATTACAAATTTATCAGAAATACTGAGAAACTGATTGTTTTCTATTTAGCAAATTCGTAGCAACGAATAAATGATTTAAAGTAAAAAACTCTGACCGTGTATATACGTTCATGACCATGAAAGGGTTAAATGTTCTGAAGTCTCCTGATTCTGAAAGCAGGTTTGTAGCGCTTGGCTTGTATGTATGTTTGCGGTCTGCGTGGGTGTGGGGTGTGAGACAGGACAAGGGACGTTTAAATTAATTATTACTTCCATTACCGCACTACCGTAGGTAGTGGAAGTATTGTATTCGGTCCAAAAATTCGATGTCGAGATTTCACCTGATTTACACGTTTTAAGGTCCCCTGAGTTAAAAAAAAGTGGTTTTTGGCAATTGATCAATGTGTGTGTATGTATGTATGGAATCTTCTGGCTATCATATCTCCGTAACTAATAAAGACAGAACCACAAAACTTCAGTGATTGAGACGGGTCTGGTGTACAGATGAATTTTCTAAATTTTGGTGAAAATTGAAAAATCGGAAGTGCAAGTCCGTATCTCAAAAACGGCTGCAACTATTTTTTTCCAAATTTGCTATATAAATACTCTATTAGATGTGCTTTCGAATGATATAGTTGATTAGTTCAGGGAAATTGATAGGCGTCTGGTATCAATAGCTTAATTACAGGTCTCGCAAGCGCGATTCTTTAAAAACGGCTGTACGGATTTCTTTCAAATTCGCCCTATTAACTCACTTTTAAATATTCTTTTTTATGTAATTATTGTTTTTCCGTTATTAATTGAGTTTTGATAAAAGTTGGTATTTCAAAAACGGCTCTAACGATTTTCTTGAAAATTATTATCCATTCCTTTCTTATATATTACGTGTTTATTAAAGGAAAATTAACAGTAATCCTGCTTAAGTAGGTCAGTTTTAGATCTCGGAAATTTGTTTCAAAAAATAACTCTACCATTTTTTTTTCTTCATTTTATATGTCTTTACACACTGTGAAAAAAATTGCAGCAAAATTTACGGGTTTTTGCCCGTCAGCAAAAGTTCCGGCCAAATACCCTTTAATTAATATTTTGCCCGTAATTTATCATTTGGAATACCACTTTATATATAAATGAATTTTTGTATTATTCCTTTGAAGATATGTGCTACAAACGATTAATAAAGTTTACTACATTAAAAAAAGGGGGGTGGGGTAAAAGACTGCTAAGAACTTTGTGGTATAGCGGAAAATATCAAGTCATATCAGAAAATACGGGTATGCCCGTCTTGTAGGTAAAAAACGGTCGTGACCGTAAAAATTAAACGGGCCAAAGCACGGAAATTTACGTGTTTTTTTTAACAGTGCATGTGTACAAAGTTTCTCTTATCGGAAAAACTTCAGGTTCCTGCTACTTCTTTAGGTCACTTTTATGTCTTCTGATCACATTATCTCCAAAAAATGCATATAATACGTGTAATAGTGGGTAATGGAAGTCGTGTGGCGGTTCCACACCAGATTTTTTTTTTTTTTTTTTTTTTTTTTTTTTACGTTCTACCGCTTGTTACATAATGTATTACAATGGAATCTATCTTTTTATGCATGTAGCGTGTTTTCAGTAATAAAAAGTAATTTTATATAGGTAGAAAGTCTTCTTTTATGGGGAAAATAAAAGAAAATAATGCCCTATTTCAAAATGCTCCTAGCGAATTCTAAATTACTTTAAATCTTCCCTTATTTTATTATTCACTAGCCGCCTTCGGCGACCAGCTGGTTCGCGATCCCTGAAAAATCTGACTTTACGAAATTCCCGCTCGGTGGCGCTTGCGGCGCCTTTTTCCCGTATCAGGTCTAATAACAGCTTATTGATATATCGTGAAAATAGCTTATCTAAATCGCAGTAAACTCCCGTGCGGTAGCGCCTTCGGCGCTGATATTTCAAATTTCTAACTTTAGCTAAGTCCCGCTCGGTGGCGCCTGCGGCGCCTTATCCCCGTTTTAGAACTTACAACACCTTCCTCGCTCATTGGAATTTGAAATATTGAAATTTTAAAATATAGCAGCGCCATCTGGCGGTAGAAATTTCTGTAATATATTGTTCAATTTCAAATCAACAAAGCTTTCAAATGATGTATTACTTATGAAAATATTTTAATTAGTAGCTGAGATACAAAAGAAAACCTAAAAAGGAAACCTTAAAACGTGTAAATCGGGTAAAATCTCGAATAATACTTTCGATAATGATCGGACTAATATTTCTAATTTATTTTCCATTTTTTCTGCTTTTAACTCCGTTAAAATATCTACTTTTATGCAATCTCGGTGAATTCTGAGTCATTGAGATCGCTTTTTGATTAAGACATAGGTCTACATTTTAATTAATATCTCCGCAACTAATTAAAATTTTTAAATTCTGTTTTGACTATCCCCTCGGGCAGGCTTCTGAGCACCCGTATGTCAAATTTTGTAGTTCTGCGTTCAGTAGGGGCTGAACGTATAGATGCTCAGACAGACAGACAGACAGACAGAGAGACAGACAGACAGACAGACAGCCAGACATCTTCTTTTATTATTATAGATAGATAGATTGCCGAAACGTGGAGGCCCTCTGTTGAGACTCAAAACGGTTTTGGGCTCTGTCTGTGCGTTTGTCTGTCTGTCTGTCGTGCGATAGCGGCCGCAAAAATAGCGTTATTGACTTGAAATTTGGTACACATGTTCATGAGCCCCACGAAATCAGCTGTTTAGTTTTTGGTATGTATTCCATTTATAGTTCGTACACAGGGACACGCCAAAGTTTCTCTTATCATTACGGCCTATGGGAGGAATTTGTATGTATCGCGATAGTGGCCACAAAAATCACGCTATTGACTTGAAATTTGGTACACATATTCATGAGCCCAACGGAATTAACTGTATAGTTTTAGGTGTGTATTCCATTTGTAGTTCGTGTACAGGGACACGCTAAAGTTTTTCTATCATTACGGCCTATGGGAAGAATGTGTATGTACCGCGATAGCCACCACAAAAATCAAGCTATTGACTTCCAATTTTTGCCGAAACGTCAGTGGAGGCACTCTGTTGAGACTCAAAAGGATTTTGTATTCCATCTGTCCGTCTGTCGTGCGATAGCGGCCGCAAATATCACGCTATTGACTTGAAATTTGGTACACATGTTCATGATCCCCACGAAATAAGCTGTATAGTTTTGGGTGTGCATTCCATTTGTAGTTCGTGTACAGGGACACGCCAAAGTTTTTTTTATCATTACGGCCTATGGGAAGAATTTGTATGTACCGCAATAGCGGCCGCAAAAGTCCTTCGATTCACTTGCAAGTTGGCGCACACGTTCCAGCTTTGCATATAAGTAGCTGTATAATTTTTATTGCCATATTCTTTATAAACTTTGTATAGGGACACGCCAAAATTTTTAACATTACGGCGTATGGGGTGAATTTCTTTTAAACGCATTTTAATATCATTAGTTTGCAATGAAGAAAATGAAACTAGCGTACGTGAGTAAGGTGCTTAAACTCATGTTGTTTGAAGAAAATATGTGCTCTTAAGTTTTCTAATTAATGTACAGGACCTTACAAAAGTTTTCTGAAAATGTCACGTAGTCATCCAAAGGATGTTAAATTTGGAACAATTATTAATTTTAAACGCAAAATAAGCTGAATAGTTTTTACTGGTGTATACAATGTTTATGGTTTATTTACAGAGGCACAAGAAAGAATTTCGTAACATTAGAGCCTATGGACAAACTTTTATTTAAGCGCCCACTTTAATGTGTTTATGATGAATTGAAATTAATAAAATTAACATACATTATAAAGATGCTTAAAATTATGTTTACTCTTAAAAAAGATTATGTATAGACTAAATAATTTATGGGATTACACAAAATAATTCCGAGTATGTACTGTAATCATCCAAATGATGTCAAATTAGTTTGAAAAATTAATGAGACATTAATTAGGTTTATTCTTATTATTGGCGTTTATAATGACTGTGGCTACTTTTCCGGGATACATAAAATAATTTCGTACTATTACGGTCTATACTCGATATTTCTTAAAAGTTTATTTAACATGGTTACACCCCATCAAATATAATGAAATTTTATTAGAATTTTAAAAGCATGTTTTCCTGTTGATAATTGTGGGCATAGAATTGGAAATTAGTTTAAAGGTTACGCAAAATATTTCCGGTATGCTATGTAATTTTTTTTGTATGAAATTTGGTAGTTATGAAATTTGGTATTTATGAATTTCAGGGAAATAATACAAGGCCGTCGTTTATTAAGAATACATATTGTTGCGTACTTGGGGGTCCGTAAGTTGTCCAAGAATGAAAGGCGAAACTTGCAAAAATTCAGTGATGTATTCACAGAAAGTTCCAGAAAAATACAGGTCTATAAACCAAGTATCAGCTTCAATTCAACCAGTAAACACAGATTAAACATCAGCCGTTAACAGCAAAACAACAGTACAAACTGTTTAGCAATAACACATAAAGAAAGTCTCATCCAAAGAGGCTCAAAGCAAAGCAAGCATTTGACGAAACTGACACAGATCTGTGACGCCTTGGCGAAAAATGCTTCTTTTATACTTTTTCTATCGAACACAGACTGTTCTGGAAAATTCTCGTACCTCATAATGAGATTAGAGCTTCCATATTTGGTATGTCCCTAATAAGGATTTTCTCGCCAAGGTCGCTAAAAAAATCGCCAAGGAGGGAAACAGTCGCCAAATTTGGCGCCAAATCTATTTCTTCCCTTATTGGAGCTTTTTTAAGTGTTTTTAAGGGAAAATTAGGGTATTTTAACGCTAAAACGACTAGAAATGCACAAAGTCAGCATTTTATTAACTTTACTAAACCTCTTTGAAAGAATGTATACAAAAATAAATGCAATTATTTACAATTCCGTAACACTTTATAGGATATACAAATAGAGATACAGCGGGGGTTTGAGGGGGGCGGCAGCCCCCCTCAGGAATGCATCTGATTATGGTAACAAGTCGATCGAATCAATATATACGATTATATAATAAGGAATAAATAAAAATGACCTATTGAATAATGTCTGATGTAAAATAGAACGTTGAGGCTCCTGATCTACAGATCCACTAGTTTATTGTATGTAACAAAATACATCTATGCATTTGGTTTCTAAATCTCAATCGCAGAATTAATTTCAAACAAAAAAGGGAAAAACTGGAAAATTTCCCGAATTTTTCTCACGTGTCTGAATTTGAGAATTCGTAATAAATGTAATAGTTGTTTGATTTTAAAATTAATTATCAGTTTTGGGAAAAATACACTGATTAACAGTCACGCAAATTATTAAAAGGACTGGGTGAAAACGAATTCCCATGGAGCAGTAAGTAAACTGGTTTAGGTCTTTTAACTAGGACAAAATAAGTAACTGGTTATTCCTGAGATTTGGAACTTAAGGAAAATACATTAAAAATTTTTTTAATAATCTATATAATATTTCGCTAACGTGAACCAGTTTCAATTTTTTTTTTTTTTTTTTTGTCGAAACGATACGATACGCGAGGATAAAAAAATAATATTTATACATGAACAATATTTAAGCACGCCGTCTTAGCTCAATGGACTAATGAGAAAAAATGACGACATTTGTCTGATGAGATTATTTTACGAAAAAAAAAAAAAAAAAAATGTATTTTTAACAGTTGTTTCTTCAGAATCTTTGTAAGCGTCATTTTAAACCTAGCAATATTTCAAAGATATATACAGAATATGAACTTTTGTGTCATAAATTGACTAAAAAACGCAATCATAAAAAAAATAATCAAAATAGGAATTATTTTATTTTATTTATTTATAATATATATATATATCTGTATATATATATAAATTACGTGTCACGATGTTTGTCCGGGGTAAACTCCTAAACTAAGGAACCGATTTTAATGAAATTTTGCACACTGTGTGCAGTTTGGTCCAACTTGAGAGATAGGATAGTTTTTATCTCAATTTATTGTCACAATATTGTTTTATTGCAATTATTTGTTAATTATAGACCTTTATTAAAGTTGCTCCAAAATATCTGTGAGTTCCATTAATTTAATTGTTGCCAAAAAAAAAAAAAAAAAAAATACGAGTTCATTTTATTTCGACATAAAAATAAATACATTTAATCAAACGTGAACGTTAAAAAATTATAAAAAGTTAAATTATGCATCTCACGAAAATTGACGTCATAATCAATTTAAAGATTTTATACACATTGATAAAGTGCTAATGTAGTTCTATCATAGATATAGTAATATATATAGATCTCTCATCCCCATGTTATCGTACAAAGATTTTTGATGCCGAAAAAAAAAAAAAAAAAAAGCTTTGGAAACAGCCATTAAGTGGTATTGAAAAAAAAAAAAAAAAAAAAGAAAAGAAAAGAAAGAAAGAAATATGAATTTGAAACTGTATCTGGAGTCTTCCATTCCCCTTTAGCAAATAAATTATTCATAAATTCTATTTGCTAAAATATTAGTATGTATTCCCGTGTGTATTCACTCGGGGAAAGACGGCCATATTTTGGTAAAAACGTCGTCTTTTCCCAAATGAAAAGGAATAACTTTTTTCTCCCCAATGATCACTCTATTCTATATATGCTATACTATATCTATGAGTTCTATACGCAAGCGAAGTGTGACTCACTGACCGTCTGTGCAGCCAAGAAAAAGATTTCCTATGTTAATTGCCCACTGGATTTTTTGTAAGAAATTATTAAAAATCGAGGAAATTTATTTCCCGATTTTAATCCTTATATTTGGGTATAGATATGTATTAGTTATCGCGGGTGTTAGATTGAATTATTTTGCTGTCAAATTGACAAAATTTTAATTTTAAATTTCAAAACTCTGTCGCCCTTGGCTTTTTTTATTATTATTATTATTATTTGGTGATCAAAAGCGTAACACGAAAATATACATGCCAGATGTATGCATTGTACGAAATGTAATATGTATTATTCATTGTACGTATGTATGACATGTAATATGTATTGTACGAAATATTGTTTCATATTATTCATTACTCTTTTAATATAAGTTGTTAAAATAACCATGATTTTTGAAAGGAATTAAATATTTTCGCCAGATAATTTGGCGATATTCTTTTTTTTTCGCCAAGGATGACAGAAATTAAATCTATTCCGCTGCAAAATATTAGTATCTTACATCAGATATTTTATTTAGACATTTGAAAACAAATTTGACTTCAAACTATGATAGAATATTTATCATTTTCCTTTTAATTAGTATATTATTAGTATATTAAAATTTATAAGCATGGTATCTAAAATGTTTTTTTTTTTTTTTTTTTTTTTTTTAAATCTTATAATTATTCTTATCTTAATCCTCAATGTTTCCCATCTTTATTAACTTGAATTTACTATTAAAATTTTAACATACTAAAAAACTTCTCATCACTTCGTTAAAATACACTAAACTTTTTCAAAATCTTTTTCTATTTAAAATGATACATGAATTTACTTTAAATGTCCAATATTTCATAAGATTTCCAATTTTAAAGCTTTAAAATATTTATCAAATTTACTTATTTTTCTGGTTTAGCCTTATTGTTTTCCTTTTTATAACTACAGCTGTTGCCCTCTTTAAAATATTTAAAATGATGAGGTCATTTTATAGTAAAATTATCCATTATAGCATATATTATATTTCACTCCTCCATAAAAATTGATTTTAAAATCGTCTGTTTCTTTTATACTTTTATTTTAATAGAATTTAATTTATATATTAGTCATTTTAGCAATTTTATCCAAAGTAGCATTAGAAATAATATATATCACTTCTCCATTAAAATTTATAGGACCCTACAATAAAATTAATTTGTGCTTAATATCAACACTACGAAAATTTTTATCAATCGCTTCCAAATTTTGACCTAAGTTTCAAATCTCAACCCTGTGGGTTTTTACATCGGCTACAACGTTTTCGTCTTTGTTCGTAAATAATAATTTGACTGTACTAAATAGTTTACAGCCGTATAATTCAACGTATAACTTAGTCACAGCAACGCGTGGCCGGGTCTGCTAGTATATATATATATATAGGTGTGTATATATACCAAAATTAATAAAAAGTCGTTCGCAACATGACGACAAAAATTTAAAAGGCGTCGTGGGAGTCCTATATTAAAACTGTACTGTCTGTGGAAGTAGGAAAATTGGGTCGTGAACCATGAATTTTATTTGGAAACCTTTCTTTGAATGATTTTGGTTTCACTATTGTGCAATATTAACTTGGTTTTATTAGTAATTTGGCTTCTGGTAAATTAAAATTTTAATTAGGTGGCGAAATTGGTATAACATTTATGAATTTCAAATTTTAAAGGTGAATAAGAAAAGAAATAAAATGCGAATATTTCGCACGGGTTTGCTAGTTTAAAATAATGTTTAAGGAACTGTAAAATGATCCTTTTTTTAATTATTATATAATATCATACTTTTTATAATAACAATCTGGATATTTTTAATTGTATTGACTTTGAGAAATTTCATCACCATTCCTTTTCCCCATAAAGTTGGGCAAATTTTTTGTGCTAGAAAATGGTGGTTATACTAATAGCTGAAGAGGCAATTGTTTTAAAGTAATTTCTGCATAACTATATAAACAGTATTACAGTTTTAACAAATTTGTAATTTATAAAAATATATATGATATGTAGTTGTAACTGAAAAAATATATATACAAACCTCATTATATATGGTTGATTGAAAAATTGTAAAATTGTCTGAAACTGTTTTACGCACTGGGAAAAAAAAAAAAAGCTTAAAAATTCAAAAATTTTAGTCGTAAAAGGATTTTTTTTTTCCTTTTTTTCTTTCTTTTCATTTTTATTTTAAAAATATTTTTTACATCATCTTATACTATTAAGTGAGCAATATGTGTATATTTCACTGATCTCGAAAACGGTAGCTCGGACAGTCACGAGATTTAACACAAAGGTGCCCCCCGAAGGGTCATTGTGCACATCGAAGTCAGATTTTCGAATTTTTGATTAGTTTTTTCTTAATTAATTAAAATGTAAAAATAATAACCTTCTAATTTCTGATAAAAAAGCCATTTAGATTTTAACATTTTATCCATAATTTAACTGTTGCCAATATTTTTTTTTCGACAAAATAATAATAATAATAATAACAAAAAAAAAAAAAAAAACGTACATTTATTTAAAATGAGGAAAATAAATAAGAAAGATTAGAAAATAAATTAGAAATATTAGTCGCATCGTTACAAATAAGATAGCAAATGAAAGGGAAAATTTTTGTAAATCCGATGCATTAAACAGCTTATCAATCGGATGATTAGTTTTTTCTTAATTAATTAAAATGTGAAAATAATAAGTCATTTAAATTTTAAAATTTTATCCATAATTTAATTGTTGCCAATTTTTTTTCGACAAAATAATAATAATTAAAAAATAAATAAATAAATAAATAAATAAAAATAACGTACATTTATTTAAAATGAGGAAAATAAATCAGAAAGATAAGAAAATAAATTAGAAATATCAGTCGCATCGTTACAAATAAGATAGCAAATGAAAGGGAAAATTTTTGGAAATCCGATGCATTAAACAGCTTATCAATCGGACAATTGGATTTTTTAAAATTAACTAAAGTATGAATTTTAGGTGGCAACAGCAGAAGATTGTATGGAAACCGTTAGGAGAAAAAAAATGAAAAATCTGCTTCACATTAAGTCACATGATTTTTAAAAGGGATTAAAAATTGCAGTTTTCAAATTCTTTTAAATTTTCTCTCACGAACACAAAAATATAATATACAGCCTGTACCCCACAAGACCAACTTGCATTTCAAATTTCATCAATTATTTTGGTTAATAAACAAAAGTTATTATTATTTTTTTTTTTCAAATTAAGTTTTATTCTATCTTCGAAAAGAATTATGTGATCATAGATATAATAATATATATAGATCTTTCATCCCCATATTATCGTGCAAAGATTTTTGATGCCGAAAAAAAAGCTTTGGAATCAGCCATTAAGTGGTATTGAAGGAAAAAAGGAAAAAAAGAAGAATGAATTTGAAACTATATCTGGAGCTTTTCATTCACCTTTAGTAAATAAATTATTCATGAATTTTATTTACTAAAACATTCGTGTGTATTCCCGTGTGTATTCACTCGGGGAAAGACTGCCATATTTTGGTAGAATCGCCGTCTTTTCCCGAGTGAAAAGGAATCACTTTTTTCTCCCCAATGATCAATCTATTTATTATTACTATATCTATGTATGTGATATGATACATTAATAATTTGGGTTTTAAAAGTTTTTTTAAATAGACTATTTAAACTCTATGAACCATATTTTTATTTTATCAGCTTCATTAACAGATCCTGCTGGGCGATTTTTTAAATTTTGGTGTTGAAGTATACCGAACGTTTTTAGACAAGAAATTTAATATAGCAACAGCCATTTTAATCTAAGTAGCGCATCGAATATATAAAAACATAAATGATTTATTTTTACACAAAATTTACAGAACAAATGCAGTTTTAAAGATAGGAAATTTATTTCAACAAGCACTATTTTAAACCTAAAAACCATTAAAAATATAAGCAGAATATAAAGGATTCTTATGTATAAACAAAAAAGAGTCTGGTAAAATTATTAGCAAAATAGTCTTCCCCTTTTCATACAAAAAAAAAAAAAAAAAAAAAAAAAAAAATCCATCGCTAATATGGCGACAAAAATTCAAAAGCCGCCAGTGGAGCAACATAATAAAGTTGTGCAACACGATAATGTTTACCTATTTATTTATTTTTTTATATAATAATCATTATGCTAATTTATCATACAAATAAATGAGCCTCTGTGTGTTACTGCACTTGCACGCTGTCGAACAGAAATATTTGAAAAATTCAAATTAATATTTAAATAAATAAATAAAAATATGTTTAATGGAAATATATATAACCATAAAAAGATTAGTTGTCTAAAATATGGCAGAAATAGCGCTCATAGCATATTGATACAAGGGATTAAGTCTCATTGTTACAATGGATTAAGTCTAAAATGGTGACAAAAATTCAAAAGCCGCCAAAGAGAACTATATTAAGGCTGTACTATCAGGTTTACAACCCATGAATTATATACAAACACAAAAAATTAATTGTCTCATGCGACAGACGTAGCCGGTCACAGCATATTGTAATATTTGGCGTGAAATTGCTGTCATTTAATGATTGATTGGATAAACAAAATAAACATATGAATAACGTAAAAGCAAATATTATGTTGTCTAAACCCAGTTACATTTGAGTCCAGTCCGAGTTACATGTGAACAACACGTATAGTGTTGTTCACATGTAACTCGGATTCAAATATAAAAGGGAAACTCCAATTTTTTCGATACTATCTATTTCGAAACTGTTATATAATAAGCACCTAAATGGAAGCTCATTGGCAAACTATTGTCGCAGGTAATAGGGACAAGCGACCGAGTTGCAGTGGATGACCAAATCGCTGCCGAATGCAGCAGGGACCTGGAGCGAACTTTTGAACAATTTCAGTAATTTATTTTATTTTATTTTTATAAAGCTATATAGAAAAGAGTTTCCTTTAAATTTAGTGGCCGGCGAAGCGGGCAAAGCCTGCTAGTACGAAATTATATGAGAAAGATTTTATCAAGGCTTATCAGCCAGATTCATCATTTCCTTTTTCCCATACATAATCCTATGCGATTGCCAATGCCTGGTGTATTTATCATCTTATTAAAAATTGGAATTTTCCAAACTCTGTTTTCCAAGCTTTTTTTTTTTTTTTGGAAACCGAGATTAAAAATTAGTGCTTTGAGCTTATATAACGAGATAAAAAATTTCATTTAAGAAACTCTGATTAAGATAAAAGGCGACATGTTGTTCAAAACGCGCAGTTGAAGAAAAAAAAATGTGTGGTCAGGGGACCCTCGCGAGAAACGTAGCTCCTTACGCCTTTTCTTCAATTCCGAATTTGATTTGATATAGAAATCTAGATTGTTTATTCTCTCTCTCTCTCTCTCACTATTTTATTGTTTATTTTCTATCCTTTTTTTTTTTTTTTTTTCTCTCTCTCTCTCAATGCAAATAATGTAAAGTAAGGAATCAAATTAAAAAAGTTGCATTTAATATTTTAGCGAAAATATTTGTTTATTAAAAATTAAATATAAAAAAAATGAATTATAAATTATATTAAAAAAATACTAAACTAAAATAAATTTTTTAAATGTTATCGTATTCTATCATGGTAATTATTGGCTTATGATAACTATAATAAGATACATATGCTTGAGATTCAATTTTGTCCAAGTATATCGAAAAAAACAGCCTCAGTACAGTATTTTGTCGTGACCTGCGCTGGATTATTATTAATGCTTAAATCAAATGTATCTGATAAAAAGGATGTGAGTTCTTCAAATTTTTCTTTATTATTGAAATTAATGTTGCAATCTCCAGCCAATAGAAGAGGAAGTTTATGAAAATTTTGTTTAAGTAATTTAGAACCTCCCTCAGTATATTCTAATAGCGATCGATGAATAAATATTTTGTCATGTCTTGAAGCTTTTGATTTGGGGATACATACACTAACAAGGAGAGGTCACGACATGGAAAATTCAAATCGGGACGAAATTGCGCAGGATTGTAGCATACTATGAGGGTAATAACATATTAAAGCAGTAGGACCCACTATCCACAAAATTTCGAGAAAAAAGCATTTAAAGTTTCAGTAATCTTTAAATACAAGTTATTTCGCAAGCGAGCAAACGCCCCAGTGGTGTGATCTTAAAGCGCGAGTCTGCTAGCCGGACGACTTGGGTTCCAGGCTACCTCGAGACTACTTTTTTTTTTTTTTCTCTAACTTTTTATGTAATCTGAACTTTTTATTTATTTTTACTTTATTTTACAATTCAATTCAAAATCTGAAAATTTTAATAAATTATTTAATTTTCTTGAGTATAAAATAACTTTTTCTATTTTTAATATTTATAACTTAAAAAATACAATAAATTTCTATAACTTAAAAAATAAAGTTTAGTTTTACAAAAACATAAATAAGAAACATAAAGAAAAACAGACAAATATTTAAATAATTAAAAAATAAGCAAGCTGTAAACAAAGTGTAAAATAGTTAGCAGGTGTTACTTAAATCTTGGTTTGAGCTTCCTGATTTTGTTTGAATGTGTATAAATTACGTAAATGCTTCTAGCTTGTTAATAATAAAGGGCAGGTGGAATTTTATTTTGTGCAAGGAAGGATAAAAAAAAAGGAAGTCGTTATCGAAAAAGAAATGATGTTCATTAACACTTAAAAGTAGTGAGAGAATGTATGTTCTGCAACAAGAGGTGGTGAGGTAGGATGTGGTGATGTTGCGATGTGCTAATATGCTGATGTTGTAATGTGCTGATATGCTAATGGAACGCAACATTCCCATTCACTACTACCTATTCGTATGATACAAGCTTGAAAGTAACCTTCTATAGTATATAACATAACAATTTGGTATTGCATCATATTATAGTATTTAAAAATAATTTTAAAAAACTTATAATCAGTTATAAAGTTTGTAATATTTGAATTGAGTCATACAAGTACTTTTTCTAATATATTTTTTTCCGTTAAAATTTTTACAAAAGAATTTCCCCTCTTCTTTTTTTTATGATATTTCAAAATAATTCACACACACTCTAAAAAATGATGACTTTGAAATAAAACAGACACAGTTTACAGTTAATAAAAAAAACCTTTATTACAACGATATTTACAAGTATTTTACAGCTAATAAGTTACATCATAATTTCATTCAATATAATTAAGTTTGCAGTATTAAATCTTAATCAATTTCACAATGTCCATATGCTAAACTTGTTATTCCATCTTCAGCAATGTATCGTTTGTCATCAAAGGGACTCAGACTGATTTTATTTTGACAGATTGTATATAGTTTGTGTTTTTCTTGGCCTATTTTTAATTGTTTTTCTATGCTTGTTTTCTGTTGCAGTAAGCACTGTAAATAGTCTTCATGACTAATTTTATGTCTAACAACCCTGGTTGACACACCTTTAGCTCTCTTTTTTTCACTTTTACTTGATTTGATAGAGTACATTTTTGCCTTCAGTCCTACAAATTCCAATGCTATTTCACCACTCAATTCATCTTTAAATTTCCCTATAACTTTTTTATTATCATCGGAATAAAGCGGGTGAGTTTTGGGATAGTCAGAAAAGTCAAATTCAGATGAATAATTTTTCATGTCTTTATATATATCATCGGTAGTAATATGGTATGTAAGCGAGTCTGTATCTGTAAATAACAGTACAGCTTGGTTGTTATACATTGGTTTTATATAATTATAATGAAAATTATACATTAGGAGTTTTGATAATTCGAGTATTGTAAACCCAACGTAAGTAGGTCGGTTCATCAGAATGCTTGTTTTAAGTCTTTCTACAGCGGTTAAATCTTCAACGTACGTTTTAAACGATTTAAAAGTAGGTGATGCTATCAATTTTAATGCTCTCTTAGAGGTATTATTACAAAGTTCTATATTACGTCTTTTTCGCAAGTTTTCCATAGTCTTGCCGTATACACTATTATTAAGAAGTTTAAAAAAGTCCTTTTCAAAGGATGATGTTGCTTCTTTCCTTTTATTGGTGTTAAATAGTATATACTTTTTCAACCATGGTGCTTGTTTAAATTGAATGGCTTTATGCACTGCTGTAACTTTTAATCCCAGTTGCAGATAAAGTTTTAAATTTCTATAGTGCACAACATAATTCTTTTTATTACATAAGTTAGGTATTAACTTGGGTGTACCAACATATTTTCTGTTTTGCAGCATACTTTTAGCATAAGGTGATAGCATTTCTTCATTCAAGGTTAATCTTTCAGGGGCAAGCGGATAATCGTTATGTAATGTATGAAGGTGGTTAGGATAATGCAGATCAATTTCAAATATATACCCTATATCTGATTCATCGTCAAGGGATAAAATCCATTCTTCATTAATATTATGTATATCAACCCATTCAAAGTTGCCATAAGGTAGGTACTGGGACATAGCCCAACCGTAAAGGTTGTTCGCATCCCAGTACATGATATAACTATTAGGCTCATTCGGGTTATAGTCGTTCATATAGGGATTATTTGCTCTAGCCAATCTTCGACTAATCATGCTAATACCACCTCGTATCCCTTTTTCTATAAGCAGCAACATGTTAATATCTGTTAAGAGCTCTAAAGGTGTTTCAGTCATTTTCAGGCACGCTTGCCATGCAAGTCCTGGAGTTGTAAAAAGATGCGCACAATCAATTTCGTAGTATTGCTGACATAAAGTTCTAAAATTTTGAAATACATCCGCGAGTAACAAAACATCAGTTTTTACATATAAATTATGATAATCACCCAATGTCTTCATATTAAACGTGTTCCAAATAGTTTTGGCGTGTTGATAATCATCATCATCGATAATTTCATCATTCAATGTATTATAAAAGGCGCATGCTGGAGGTAGTTCGGTTTCTTCAAACTTATCAAAAGAAGTAAAGTATTCATATGGATAGACTCCTTTCCTCGTTAGCATATTCAACGATGTATTAACAGGGAAATTCTCTTTCAAAATATTAAACTGGGATGAATCAAGATTTTTTACTAGTTTTTCTAGCGATGTAGGTAGGAATTGAAAGCTGTCTAAAAAGACTAATTGTACAGAATCCTTAGGTTTCTTCAATCTGAATGTAATATAGTTTTCCAAACTTGTAGCAATAACCTCTATCTGATGATTGTTATACTTGCCTAGTTTCGTCATGATGTGATGTCCATCGTAGTTTTTTAAATTATGAAAGATAATCGGTATTTTTTTAGATAATTTGAAATTCAAGTTGCAGGCGTTATGGGCTGCACCCCTAAATTCTCCTGAAATGTGACAATGATCTCTTCGACGATCCTCAGCTAACTGTTTATGGCATATATAACATACTTTAGCTTCTTGAAACTCCTTTTCCTGTGCTTCCGTTAAGACTATAGGCTTGATTTGTGATAAAATCTTGGTGAGTTCTTCCTTTTCAGTCATCATCTTTTCTAAAAAGTGTTCCACAGCGTCTTCTCCTCTATATACTTGAATTGGTTTAACAGAGCGTCCATCTGGCCCGATAATAACATATGCATATCCACAAGGTACATGATATGCAATTTTTTCACTATGTGAATTATCAGATGACGGTGAAACCGAACTAACAGGAACAAGAAGGCTTTCGAAATCTGCATAAATACAGTAAGCGACAGGATGTTGTAAGTGCGTACCTGTAAATTTTAAAATGTTATTTTCCTCAGAAGGCATTTTAACAACTTGCACTTCATGTTCTTGACAGTACTGAATGTGGGTTTTCAATAAATCCTCTCTGGTAAATCGGTGTAGGCATCTGAAACAGTAATGGGCTTTTAGGCATTGTCGGGTTAAATCACCAAGCAGACGCGAAAAGTTTCGAATCAGGCAATAATGCTGCCTTTCTTCATCAGAAATTAATAATAAGTTGATAACATCACAATCATTTTTTGGCGAAATATAGAGTGGACACACTTCATTGTCTTCAAAGCCAAAGACATTGATCCGTAGATCATTTAATTTTTCAATAAGGGGTATCGTTGTTAATGGCACGGGACATGTCACATTACCTAGTTTAATGGTATTTTCATACGGCAGGTAGTGTGATACACGATGGGGTTGATGATTACGATCTATATTCAGTTTATAGGCGATCAAACACCAAACAAGGCATTTTTGATCTTCGTTTTTGATATTTAGCACAGCCTTTTTCAAAGCAAGTTTCTGTGGTAGTTTAATATAGCTACTAGCAGCTAACGGATGATATTTGGCCATTTTTAGTTCCAGATAATGAATTTTCTTAAAAATCCATCCAGATCCTCTTTGGATAAATTCATCTAGAGACTTATTAATCTTTGCATATCCTTCACGAATATGATGTTCAATAGTATTATCTAAAAGGTCAGTAAAACAACAACTTCTAAAAAAAGTTTGAATTTCTTCCATTTCGTCATTGCCTCTTTTACGTTCCAAAGTCACTTTCATAACCATATACCATTTCAAGGCATTTTTTTCACGTATCTCATTTAGAAGTTTTTCATATAATGCACCCTGTATATAGGTTTGAAATACTTCCATATCGCATTCATTGCTTTCGTTTGGATAAAAAAGCTCTGTATTAAACGCATTTGAAGTGTTAATCTGTTTTTTAACTCTTTTAGACTTTACGACAGGTGCAGCTATCTTCCGTTCTCCAGTAACAAGTTCATGCTCTTGTCGCTTATGACATGTTAATTCTGCTTTCATATTAAACATTTTATCACATTCACTGCATGAATATCGAAAACTTTGATGAAATTTTAAGTGCCTCTGCAAGTTATCCTCGCGCGTAAATACTTGCTCACAATGCTGACACTTTATCGGTGTTACTTCATCTTTACTGCGATGTATTAGCATATGTCGATTCAGTAACCATTTCTGTGAAAATTCCTTATTACAAGAAGCACAATAAAAACTTTCTGACACTCTCTTATCACTCGTTTCAGCAGATGAAGATTCATTTTTACGATTATGAATCAGCGTATGACGAATCAAGTTCGATTTTAACCCAAAGACTTTTCCACAGTCATCACACTTGAATAACTTTTCATCCGAATGGCTCATCAAATGACGATTCAGTAACCATTTCTGTGAAAATTCCTTGTTACAAGAAGCACAATAAAAACTTTCTGACACTCTCTTATCACTCGTTTCAGCAGATGAGGATTGATTTTTACGATTATGAATCATCGTATGCCGAATTAAGTTTGATTTTAACCCAAAGGCTTTTCCACAGTCATCACACTTAAATAACTTTTCATCCGAATGGCTCATCAAATGACGATTCAGTAACCATTTCTGTGAAAATTCCTTATTACATGTAGAACATCTAAAAACACTAATCATTTTCTTATCTAACGGTTCCATAACTTGACTCATTTTTTAAGAACAAGAGATAATCCAGACAACATTCATAAAATTTTTCATGCAAATGACTTGAAATTACAATCACCTTCAATTTATAGCATCGGAGTAAATACTTACTATTCTCTCATTGGCTAATTAAAGCTTCAATAAAAATCAGAGCTTTTGATTGGCTAATGAAATTCACATAACTTTAAAAATATTTGCATCTCCAACGCGCTTAATTTCATAACGTTAATAGTATGAATTAATGCTTCAATAAAATCAACGTTGTGATTGGTTGAAAAAATCACGTGACCTCGAAAAATATTCGCATTCATAAAATTCTTAATTTCATAATTCTAATACTATTAATTTACTTTTTTAAAAATCATTGCTTCTGATTGAGTAAAAAATATCTACATGTAAAACTTTCTAAAAAATAAATAAATAAATAAAAATAAAATTCATATAACCTCAAATAAAATTTATGACACCTCGAAAGTATCTGTATAAAAACACTTAATTTTATAATGATAATATTAAGAATTCAAATCTCCCACATGTAAAACTTTCTAAAAATAAAATTCATAAAACCTCAAAATAAAATTTATATATCCTCAAAATATTTGTATCTAAAAGCACTTAATTTCATATAGCTATTATTATCAATTTAAGTTTCAGCTCTCTCACATAATATGAATATTGAAAAATGTTAGTTCTCGTTACGTCAGAAGATACTATCAGCGTATGATAAAACAATAGATAACTGCTATCTATCATTTCATCCTGCTCGCTTGGAAAGCAAAGACGTAGTGCTTTCTACTCTGAAGGCAAGTCTTATTAAAGTCTTATTAAACATATATTATTTATTAAAATTAGGAATATAGTATCAAGATATTAATTTTAAATAAGCTTTATATATTTCATTTATCAAAATGCTTAACTTATAAGAATTTTTAATGAATATTCGAAATGAAAACTCTTTCAGTAGTCTTTTTAACTTCAAAAGTGAAGAAAATTTCCACTTGTTTTAATATAAGTCCAAATTTACTAAACAACTTAGTTAAACAAAAAATGTTAATAATTTATTCCATTAAATAAAAAATACAAATTTTAATCATTCGTTTTATTAAAAATGAAATTAGATTAATATTTTTATCATACATGCATTTTAAAAATCTTTATCGTAGAAATTCAATTATATTCTAGATACACTTAAAAATTGTAAGTAATTTCATCATAATATTATTTTAAATTATAAGTATTAAAAATAAATAAAAAAAAAAAAAAAAAAAACTCATAAGAATCTATATTTCATCACACTTGAAACAAAAACATATATTAAATTTTCTTAATTTTCAAAATTTAGTCTAATTTCATTAATGTACCCATTCTCTATAAACATATATTATTTATTAAAATTAGGAATATAGTATCAAGATATTAATTTTAAATAAGCTTTATAAATTTCATTTAGCAAAATGCTTAACTTATAAGAATTTTTGACGAATATTCGAAATGAAAACTCTTTTAGCAGTCTTTTTAACTTCAAAAGTGAAGAAAATTTCCACTTGTTTTAATGTAAGTCCAAATTTACTAAACAACTTAGTTAAACAAAAATGTTAATAATTTATTCCATTAAATAAAAAATACAAATTTTAATTATTCGTTTTATTAAAAATGAAATTAGATTAATATTTTTATCATACATGCATTTTAAAAATCTTTATCGTAGAAATTCAATTATATTCTAGATACATTTAAAAATTGTAAGTAATTTCATCATAATATTATTTTAAATTATAAGTATTAAAAATAAATAAAAAAAAAAAACTCATAAGAATCTATATTTCATCACACTTGAAACAAAAACATATATTAAATTTTCTTAATTTTCAAAATTTAGTCTAATTTCATTAATGTACCCATTCTCTATACGAGTGTTCGACGTTCAAAGATGGTAGACATTTAAAGTTTTCCAAAGTTTTCTCCAAAACTTGTGTAAATACAAACTAGAAGCATTCATCCTCAAATCGAAGATTCCCACACGAGAAACATCATATATTTTTATCAATTTTATTAATGTGACACAAGTTAAACAAAAAATGATAATAATTTATTTCATTAAATAAAAAATACAAATTTTAATCATTTCGTTTTATTAAAAATGAAATTAGATTAATATTTTTATCATACATGCATCCATTCTACACATCAAAATAAAAATTTTCCATCAACCACTTCGTTAATCATCTGAAAATAATTAATTTCCTTAATTATGCACTAAAAATCTACGAAAAAGATTTGTTTTTTCATTAAAATCATTACTTAATCATCTGAAAAATAATTAATTTCCTTAATTACGCACTAAAAATCTACGAAAAAGATTTGTTTTTTCATTAAGTTCATTACTTAAACATCTGAAAAATAGTTAATTGCTTTAATCAGTTTAGTTCATTAAACATTTAAATACTAATTAATTTCCTTAATTAATATTAAATATAGCTCTTAAACAACACCTTAATTAAGAAAATACAAAATTTTAATCTTTAATCTTTAAAATAAAAAAAATTTCAAGAAATAGTTCTAAATTCTCGGGACAGATGGCAGCACATTTTTGCAAATATTTTCACATTAGAAAAAAATCTATTTTCCACAGATTTTTCTTATTATTTTCATCGCAAATTATCATTAAAAATATTAATTAAAATATTAATTATACACTAAAAAACTACATTTATCTATCTTTTAAGCAATTATTTCACTAATTTTTCAAAAATCCTAATTGATATTAATTACAGCACTCAAAATAACTTGCATTTAAAACCAATTTCATCTTAAGACCGTACTCAATTTTATAGAAATAAAAAATACATTTATTACGAAATCATAAAATAAATTACATTTAAAATCAACTAAATACTAACTAACTTTTAAAAATTACAAGTTTTCAAACAATTATGTCTCATAAAATCCTAATTAAAACATCCATCTCTAAAATAACTTGCATTTAAACCCAATTTCATCTTTAATCTCTAAATAAATTGCCTTTAAAATCCAAGTTCAACGGAATACGATACACTGAATATTCAAGAATCCTATTTACAAGTCTGGCTTGCTCAACGGTCAGAGCATTCGCTTGCTGAAGCTTAGGACCTCAGTTTGAATCCAGCTGCCGGCAAAGGCTGAAAAACAAAATTTTTGAAAAAAGATGTTCAATAATTTCTCAATAGATGTCAGCACCAAACATATCCAGTAGATATATAATGTTCGTTCTGCCCCAGCGGCACCAGCGGTACGGCACGGGCGAGCTGTGTTGCTGCCGCACCGTCTCTTATCAGCGTCCTTCCGGTGACGCATTGTAGAACGCTGGGGCAGAACGAACATTATATATCTACTGGATATGTTTGGTGCTGACATCTATTGAGAAATTATTGAACATCTTTTTTCAAAAATTTTGTTTTTCAGCCTTTGCCGGCAGCTGGATTCGAACTGAGGTCCTAAGCTTCAGCAAGCGAATGCTCTGACCGTTGAGCAAGCCAGACTTGTAAATAGGATTCTTGAATATTCAGTGTATCGTATTCCGTTGAACTTGGATTTTAAAGGCAATTTATTTAGAGATTAAAGATGAAATTGGGTTTAAATGCAAGTTATTTTAGAGATGGATGTTTTAATTAGGATTTTATGAGACATAATTGTTTGAAAACTTGTAATTTTTAAAAGTTAGTTAGTATTTAGTTGATTTTAAATGTAATTTATTTTATGATTTCGTAATAAATGTATTTTTTATTTCTATAAAATTGAGTACGGTCTTAAGATGACATTGGTTTTAAATGCAAGTTATTTTGAGTGCTGTAATTAATATCAATTAGGATTTTTGAAAAATTAGTGAAATAATTGCTTAAAAGATAGATAAATGTAGTTTTTTAGTGTATAATTAATATTTTAATTAATATTTTTAATGATAATTTGCGATGAAAATAATAAGAAAAATCTGTGGAAAATAGATTTTTTTCTAATGTGAAAATATTTGCAAAAATGTGCTGCCATCTGTCCCGAGAATTTAGAACTATTTCTTGAAATTTTTTTTATTTTAAAGATTAAAGATTAAAATTTTGTATTTTCTTAATTAAGGTGTTGTTTAAGAGCTATATTTAATATTAATTAAGGAAATTAATTAGTATTTAAATGTTTAATGAACTAAACTGATTAAAGCAATTAACTATTTTTCAGATGTTTAAGTAATGAACTTAATGAAAAAACAAATCTTTTTCGTAGATTTTTAGTGCGTAATTAAGGAAATTAATTATTTTTCAGATGATTAAGTAATGATTTTAATGAAAAAACAAATCTTTTTCGTAGATTTTTAGTGCATAATTAAGGAAATTAATTATTTTCAGATGATTAACGAAGTGGTTGATGGAAAATTTTTATTTTGATGTGTAGAATGGATGCATGTATGATAAAAATATTAATCTAATTTCATTTTTAATAAAACGAAATGATTAAAATTTGTATTTTTTATTTAATGAAATAAATTATTATCATTTTTTGTTTAACTTGTGTCACATTAATAAAATTGATAAAAATATATGATGTTTCTCGTGTGGGAATCTTCGATTTGAGGATGAGTGCTTCTAGTTTGTATTTACACAAGTTTTGGAGAAAACTTTGGAAAACTTTAAATGTCTACCATCTTTGAACGTCGAACACTCGTATAGAGAATGGGTACATTAATGAAATTAGACTAAATTTTGAAAATTAAGAAAATTTAATATATGTTTTTGTTTCAAGTGTGATGAAATATAGATTCTTATGAGTTTTTTTTTTATTTATTTATTTTTAATACTTATAATTTAAAATAATATTATGATGAAATTACTTACAATTTTTAAATGTATCTAGAATATAATTGAATTTCTACGATAAAGATTTTTAAAATGCATGTATGATAAAAATATTAATCTAATTTCATTTTTAATAAAACGAATAATTAAAATTTGTATTTTTTATTTAATGGAATAAATTATTAACATTTTTGTTTAACTAAGTTGTTTAGTAAATTTGGACTTACATTAAAACAAGTGGAAATTTTCTTCACTTTTGAAGTTAAAAAGACTGCTAAAAGAGTTTTCATTTCGAATATTCGTCAAAAATTCTTATAAGTTAAGCATTTTGATAAATGAAATTTATAAAGCTTATTTAAAATTAATATCTTGATACTATATTCCTAATTTTAATAAATAATATATGTTTATAGAGAATGGGTACATTAATGAAATTAGACTAAATTTTGAAAATTAAGAAAATTTAATATATGTTTTTGTTTCAAGTGTGATGAAATATAGATTCTTATGAGTTTTTTTTTTTTTTTTTTTTTATTTATTTTTAATACTTATAATTTAAAATAATATTATGATGAAATTACTTACAATTTTTAAGTGTATCTAGAATATAATTGAATTTCTACGATAAAGATTTTTAAAATGCATGTATGATAAAAATATTAATCTAATTTCATTTTTAATAAAACGAATGATTAAAATTTGTATTTTTTATTTAATGGAATAAATTATTAACATTTTTTGTTTAACTAAGTTGTTTAGTAAATTTGGACTTATATTAAAACAAGTGGAAATTTTCTTCACTTTTGAAGTTAAAAAGACTACTGAAAGAGTTTTCATTTCGAATATTCATTAAAAATTCTTATAAGTTAAGCATTTTGATAAATGAAATATATAAAGCTTATTTAAAATTAATATCTTGATACTATATTCCTAATTTTAATAAATAATATACGTTTAATAAGACTTTAATAAGACTTGCCTTCAGAGTAGAAAGCACTACGTCTTTGCTTTCCAAGCGAGCAGGATGAAATGATAGATAGCAGTTATCTATTGTTTTATCATACGCTGATAGTATCTTCTGACGTAACGAGAACTAACATTTTTCAATATTCATATTATGTGAGAGAGCTGAAACTTAAATTGATAATAATAGCTATATGAAATTAAGTGCTTTTTAGATACAAATATTTTGAGGATATATAAATTTTATTTTGAGGTTTTATGAATTTTATTTTTATTTTTAGAAAGTTTTACATGTGGGAGATTTGAATTCTTAATATTATCATTATAAAATTAAGTGTTTTTATACAGATACTTTCGAGGTGTCATAAATTTTATTTGAGGTTATATGAATTTTATTTTTATTTATTTATTTATTTTTTAGAAAGTTTTACATGTAGATATTTTTTACTCAATCAGAAGCAATGATTTTTAAAAAAGTAAATTAATAGTATTAGAATTATGAAATTAAGAATTTTATGAATGCGAATATTTTTCGAGGTCACGTGATTTTTTCAACCAATCACAACGTTGATTTTATTGAAGCATTAATTCATACTATTAACGTTATGAAATTAAGCGCGTTGGAGATGCAAATATTTTTAAAGTTATGTGAATTTCATTAGCCAATCAAAAGCTCTGATTTTTATTGAAGCTTTAATTAGCCAATGAGAGAATAGTAAGTATTTACTCCGATGCTATAAATTGAAGGTGATTGTAATTTCAAGTCATTTGCATGAAAAATTTTATGAATGTTGTCTGGATTATCTCTTGTTCTTAAAAAATGAGTCAAGTTATGGAACCGTTAGATAAGAAAATGATTAGTGTTTTTAGATGTTCTACATGTAATAAGGAATTTTCACAGAAATGGTTACTGAATCGTCATTTGATGAGCCATTCGGATGAAAAGTTATTTAAGTGTGATGACTGTGGAAAAGCCTTTGGGTTAAAATCAAACTTAATTCGGCATACGATGATTCATAATCGTAAAAATCAATCCTCATCTGCTGAAACGAGTGATAAGAGAGTGTCAGAAAGTTTTTATTGTGCTTCTTGTAACAAGGAATTTTCACAGAAATGGTTACTGAATCGTCATTTGATGAGCCATTCGGATGAAAAGTTATTCAAGTGTGATGACTGTGGAAAAGTCTTTGGGTTAAAATCGAACTTGATTCGTCATACGCTGATTCATAATCGTAAAAATGAATCTTCATCTGCTGAAACGAGTGATAAGAGAGTGTCAGAAAGTTTTTATTGTGCTTCTTGTAATAAGGAATTTTCACAGAAATGGTTATTGAATCGACATATGCTAATACATCGCAGTAAAGATGAAGTAACACCGATAAAGTGTCAGCATTGTGAGCAAGTATTTACGCGCGAGGATAACTTGCAGAGGCACTTAAAATTTCATCAAAGTTTTCGATATTCATGCAGTGAATGTGATAAAATGTTTAATATGAAAGCAGAATTAACATGTCATAAGCGACAAGAGCATGAACTTGTTACTGGAAAACGGAAGATAGCTGCACCTGTCGTAAAGTCTAAAAGAGTTAAAAAACAGATTAACACTTCAAATGCGTTTAATACAGAGCTTTTTTATCCAAACGAAAGCAATGAATGCGATATGGAAGTATTTCAAACCTATATACAGGGTGCATTATATGAAAAACTTCTAAATGAGATACGTGAAAAAAATGCCTTGAAATGGTATATGGTTATGAAAGTGACTTTGGAACGTAAAAGAGGCAATGACGAAATGGAAGAAATTCAAACTTTTTTTAGAAGTTGTTGTTTTACTGACCTTTTAGATAATACTATTGAACATCATATTCGTGAAGGATATGCAAAGATTAATAAGTCTCTAGATGAATTTATCCAAAGAGGATCTGGATGGATTTTTAAGAAAATTCATTATCTGGAACTAAAAATGGCCAAATATCATCCGTTAGCTGCTAGTAGCTATATTAAACTACCACAGAAACTTGCTTTGAAAAAGGCTGTGCTAAATATCAAAAACGAAGATCAAAAATGCCTTGTTTGGTGTTTGATCGCCTATAAACTGAATATAGATCGTAATCATCAACCCCATCGTGTATCACACTACCTGCCGTATGAAAATACCATTAAACTAGGTAATGTGACATGTCCCGTGCCATTAACAAAGATACCCCTTATTGAAAAATTAAATGATCTACGGATCAATGTCTTTGGCTTTGAAGACAATGAAGTGTGTCCACTCTATATTTCGCCAAAAAATGATTGTGATGTTATCAACTTATTATTAATTTCTGATGAAGAAAGGCAGCATTATTGCCTGATTCGAAACTTTTCGCGTCTGCTTGGTGATTTAACCCGACAATGCCTAAAAGCCCATTACTGTTTCAGATGCCTACACCGATTTACCAGAGAGGATTTATTGAAAACCCACATTCAGTACTGTCAAGAACATGAAGTGCAAGTTGTTAAAATGCCTTCTGAGGAAAATAACATTTTAAAATTTACAGGTACGCACTTACAACATCCTGTCGCTTACTGTATTTATGCAGATTTCGAAAGCCTTCTTGTTCCTGTTAGTTCGGTTTCACCGTCATCTGATAATTCACATAGTGAAAAAATTGCATATCATGTACCTTGTGGATATGCATATGTTATTATCGGGCCAGATGGACGCTCTGTTAAACCAATTCAAGTATATAGAGGAGAAGACGCTGTGGAACACTTTTTAGAAAAGATGATGACTGAAAAGGAAGAACTCACCAAGATTTTATCACAAATCAAGCCTATAGTCTTAACGGAAGCACAGGAAAAGGAGTTTCAAGAAGCTAAAGTATGTTATATATGCCATAAACAGTTAGCTGAGGATCGTCGAAGAGATCATTGTCACATTTCAGGAGAATTTAGGGGTGCAGCCCATAACGCCTGCAACTTGAATTTCAAATTATCTAAAAAAATACCGATTATCTTTCATAATTTAAAAAACTACGATGGACATCACATCATGACGAAACTAGGCAAGTATAACAATCATCAGATAGAGGTTATTGCTACAAGTTTGGAAAACTATATTACATTCAGATTGAAGAAACCTAAGGATTCTGTACAATTAGTCTTTTTAGACAGCTTTCAATTCCTACCTACATCGCTAGAAAAACTAGTAAAAAATCTTGATTCATCCCAGTTTAATATTTTGAAAGAGAATTTCCCTGTTAATACACCGTTGAATATGCTAACGAGGAAAGGAGTCTATCCATATGAATACTTTACTTCTTTTGATAAGTTTGAAGAAACCGAACTACCTCCAGCATGCGCCTTTTATAATACATTGAATGATGAAATTATCGATGATGATGATTATCAACACGCCAAAACTATTTGGAACACGTTTAATATGAAGACATTGGGTGATTATCATAATTTATATGTAAAAACTGATGTTTTGTTACTCGCGGATGTATTTCAAAATTTTAGAACTTTATGTCAGCAATACTACGAAATTGATTGTGCGCATCTTTTTACAACTCCAGGACTTGCATGGCAAGCGTGCCTGAAAATGACTGAAACACCTTTAGAGCTCTTAACAGATATTAACATGTTGCTGCTTATAGAAAAAGGGATACGAGGTGGTATTAGCATGATTAGTCGAAGATTGGCTAGAGCAAATAATCCCTATATGAACGACTATAACCCGAATGAGCCTAATAGTTATATCATGTACTGGGATGCGAACAACCTTTACGGTTGGGCTATGTCCCAGTACCTACCTTATGGCAACTTTGAATGGGTTGATATACATAATATTAATGAAGAATGGATTTTATCCCTTGACGATGAATCAGATATAGGGTATATATTTGAAATTGATCTGCATTATCCTAACCACCTTCATACATTACATAACGATTATCCGCTTGCCCCTGAAAGATTAACCTTGAATGAAGAAATGCTATCACCTTATGCTAAAAGTATGCTGCAAAACAGAAAATATGTTGGTACACCCAAGTTAATACCTAACTTATGTAATAAAAAGAATTATGTTGTGCACTATAGAAATTTAAAACTTTATCTGCAACTGGGATTAAAAGTTACAGCAGTGCATAAAGCCATTCAATTTAAACAAGCACCATGGTTGAAAAAGTATATACTATTTAACACCAATAAAAGGAAAGAAGCAACATCATCCTTTGAAAAGGACTTTTTTAAACTTCTTAATAATAGTGTATACGGCAAGACTATGGAAAACTTGCGAAAAAGACGTAATATAGAACTTTGTAATAATACCTCTAAGAGAGCATTAAAATTGATAGCATCACCTACTTTTAAATCGTTTAAAACGTACGTTGAAGATTTAACCGCTGTAGAAAGACTTAAAACAAGCATTCTGATGAACCGACCTACTTACGTTGGGTTTACAATACTCGAATTATCAAAACTCCTAATGTATAATTTTCATTATAATTATATAAAACCAATGTATAACAACCAAGCTGTACTGTTATTTACAGATACAGACTCGCTTACATACCATATTACTACCGATGATATATATAAAGACATGAAAAATTATTCATCTGAATTTGACTTTTCTGACTATCCCAAAACTCACCCGCTTTATTCCGATGATAATAAAAAAGTTATAGGGAAATTTAAAGATGAATTGAGTGGTGAAATAGCATTGGAATTTGTAGGACTGAAGGCAAAAATGTACTCTATCAAATCAAGTAAAAGTGAAAAAAAGAGAGCTAAAGGTGTGTCAACCAGGGTTGTTAGACATAAAATTAGTCATGAAGACTATTTACAGTGCTTACTGCAACAGAAAACAAGCATAGAAAAACAATTAAAAATAGGCCAAGAAAAACACAAACTATATACAATCTGTCAAAATAAAATCAGTCTGAGTCCCTTTGATGACAAACGATACATTGCTGAAGATGGAATAACAAGTTTAGCATATGGACATTGTGAAATTGATTAAGATTTAATACTGCAAACTTAATTATATTGAATGAAATTATGATGTAACTTATTAGCTGTAAAATACTTGTAAATATCGTTGTAATAAAGGTTTTTTTTTATTAACTGTAAACTGTGTCTGTTTTATTTCAAAGTCATCATTTTTTAGAGTGTGTGTGAATTATTTTGAAATATCATAAAAAAAAGAAGAGGGGAAATTCTTTTGTAAAAATTTTAACGGAAAAAAATATATTAGAAAAAGTACTTGTATGACTCAATTCAAATATTACAAACTTTATAACTGATTATAAGTTTTTTAAAATTATTTTTAAATACTATAATATGATGCAATACCAAATTGTTATGTTATATACTATAGAAGGTTACTTTCAAGCTTGTATCATACGAATAGGTAGTAGTGAATGGGAATGTTGCGTTCCATTAGCATATCAGCACATTACAACATCAGCATATCAGCACATCGCAACATCACCACATCCTACCTCACCACCTCTTGTTGCAGAACATACATTCTCTCACTACTTTTAAAGTCTACATTTAAAGATAGCATTTCTTTACCTGTAATAATTTAACAGCATCGTAATCGTAGTATACTATAATTTTTCAAGAAACTGTATTGATTGGAGAAGTAATTATTTAATTTGAATAGTAATTATATATGCAATTAAAAGGATCATTTCTCTGTATCATTGTTTTTTTTTTTTTTTTTTTATTTAAAAAACAAAATTTAGTATTGTTTCAAGCATACCTAAAATAAAATAAAATATTTCGATAAATAATCAAAAACAGTTTCTTTAGTTTTACCTTATTTTACAGTTAAAATAAAACTAAAATTTATTTTTTAAGTTATTGAAATTTATTGTATTTTTAAGTTATAAATATTAAAAATAGAAAAATTTATTTATTTTATATTCAAAAAAATTAAATAATATTTTATTAAAATTTTCAAATTTTCAATTGAATTATAAAATAAAGTAAAAATAAATAAAAAGTTTAGATTGCATAAAAAGTTAAAGAAAGAAAAAAAAAAAGTAGTCTCGAGGTAGCCTCGAACCCAAGACGTCTGGCTAGCAGACTCGCGCTTTAAGATCACACCACTGCGGCGCTTGCTCGCTTGCGAAATAATTTGTATTTAAAGATTACTGAAACTTTAAATGCTTTTTTCTCAAAATTTTGTGGATAGTGGGTCCTACTGCTTTAATATGTTGTTACCCTCATAGTATACTACAATCCTGCGGAATTTCGTCCCGATCTGAATTTTCCATGTCGTGACCTCTCCTTGTAAGAGATAAAAAAAAAAAAAAAAAAAAAAAAAAAAAAACCGCACTTGGATATTTTTTAATTCTCTTTCTGCAATCGCCAACTTATTGTTTTAAAAGTAAATTTTCGAACAGATTTTATTACGTTGTGTTCCAGGTACAATTTAGGATTGAACCAAGTATTAAAAACAAGATGCAGTTGTTCGAAAAATTGTAATTTTAGAAAGAATTTTAAAAATGGCAAGTATAAGGCAATTAACGATACCACAAAAAATATTAATTTTAGAGAGAAAATCAAAAAATATTTTAATACGCGAGATGGGGGGGGGGGGGGGTTAAACTGGAAATTTGCCTCTAAGCGGACACGTTGCTCATCCAGTCAAGATGACTGCAAGTGAAAAAGCCTGTGCTTAAAAAATCAGTTTGTATTACATTTCGAACATACGAGAGATTCAGAAAAAGTGTTCAGCAACATGATTTATTTAAATACAGTGCAACAACGATTAAACGAAGCAAGTTTAAGTGCCAGAAAATTAAAAAAAAAAGAAAAAAAAAATCTTTCTTAACGAAAAGAATTAGGAAAACAAGACTTCAGAGGGTTAAAAAAACTAAAAAATGATCAGTTAATTATTGGGCTGAAGTGGTTCGCTTGATGAGTCAAGTTTAACTGATTTCGAGCTGACGGAAACAAGCAGGTTTGATGGCGAAAATATGACTGACTTAATGAAAATCGCACTTTTAAAACAGTGACACATTCACCGTACATTATGTTACGAAAGTGCATAATTTTTAATAATAATACAGCGAAGTGTAATAAAGCGAATTATTAAATCAAACATGTACGTAGGTATCATGTTATGACTTCCGTATTGTATAAACATAACAGTTTTATTTGTTTCAATCATTAGTTTTTAAATTATTACGAACACAAAAGGTATAAGTCAATTTTTCTGCAGTTCGTTTTTTTTTTTTTTTTTTTTTTACCTTAGTGTAAATAGCTACAATAACTACTTCAACATCGTTTCAAAAAAAAAAAAAAAAAAAAGCGCACTGTTTTGATGCCCAAGCTTTGCATGTTTTTCATAAAATAATTTATGGTACGTGCACCATAAATTATGGTTACAGCATATATATACTTGGTGCACTTTCGTAATTCGGGAACTAACTTTTTAGAGTGTTTGCTGCACTAAATCCATTATTAACAATGTTTATTATGAGAGACTTCTCTGATTTAATTTTGGTGCACATAACCGACTTACAGTCCTATTTTTTACATGGCGCTATCCCAGATTTTAAAGCATAAAATGCACAAATTTTTTTATGTAAGACATCTGTCATGGGAAAATAGGCTAAATCGATTTTGGTGCATAGTTCGCATTATTTTACCACACTACTTTTGATTTGCATAATACTTATAACTCAACCTTTGGGGGATAGAATCGCAGCAAACTTCAGGTTAATGAGGTTATTGTACAAAAATATGCTGATTAAAATATGATATAAATCACTTATAAAGGACATTTTGTGATGTGTAATGCTTTATAGTAAGCACGGATGAGTAGTAAGCACGGATCAGTATGCATTGCTGCTTTCATAATACATACGTGCCAACTTTTTCTCGCCCAATAAAAAATCGTGCTTGTTTACTTATGTTAAACTCGAAACAATTGTTGCGTGTATTTCTAGTTTATGGTGTTTTCTTACAAAATTGTTATACATTTTTTCATGTAAAATTTTTTTTTTTTTTTGGGGGGGGGGGGGCAAAACAATCTGGTGTACCACTTATACTATTTTTTATTACAAAACATTATTATGAACAAATTATTTCAGTTGAATGATTAAGTACTGCATTTGAACATTTCTAGCGTACTTCTAAAGCAGTTGGGAAAAAAAACATACTTTTGATTTACATTTCTGTGGAGGCTGACCACAACCTCCCATTTGAATACTGTAGCCCACAAAATATTTAAAGCTGTTATTAAGTTAATATATATATATATATTTCAGATTATCCGCAGAATTATCGCTCACTCCATACTTTGAAAATTTTTTGAGAAGCCCTGTATATTGTTCATAAATTGTATACACACCAAATAGGGTACTTACATTTATCACAAAAAAAAAAAAAAGTCCTAACACAACTTAAATGATCTTTGTGCTATGTCCAACCTTAGCTCTAATATATAAGATTTTCGATGGCTCTTTAGGAAAAGAGTATATGCTTTTCATAGTACATTCCATGTGAAAAATGCTTTAGTGTTTATAAGAAATATACTTTCACTTCTAAAGATGTTAAACTGTAGCGACCAGAATTTTTGCGCATAGACGTAATATATTTGAATATTTTTGCATGTCGCTGTATACGAACCATTTGTCCGATCTCAATGAAATATTTCAAGTTGTGCTACTCTCATATCATGCATACTTAGAATACTGAGTTTGGATTTCGTGGGAAAATATGTTTTAGAGTTATACCAACAGTAGACACACACAGATACAGACACCACGAATCATTAGCTAAAAATCTGATTTTCGGGAACCTGAAAACGTGCAAATAGAACAAAAACTCAATTTAAAAATCTAAGATCCCGAAACAGCATGTTCTCTACCATAGATGGGTTAGAAAAAGTACAAAAAATAATTAAAAAAAAAAAAAAAAAAAGAAAGAAAGAAAGAAAGGAAAGAAAAAATAGTAGTAGATAAATATGCAGTAGTTTGTCCGGAAGTTCTTAAAAAAAATTTGACAGTTTAGATTAATGAGTTTTTAACAAGCTCAAATAAATTACTGAACGAGAAAGATTTTTGAAGTTCTTTAAGAAACCTTAAAATGATAAAAAAATAACAGGAGAACTATATTAAGAAGCAAATTCAACCTGAAAATCACGACTGCTCATCTCCTGATAAAATTGTTGTGCACTGAGCAGGCAGGCCCCAATTGATTTCTTTCTCCCTTGCAACCTTTTTAAGGGATTTATTCAGAAATATATCAAAACTTTTGTTAGTAGTTTCTCCAGACTATGTCTAGAAAAGCTGAACAAATAAATTAAAATAAAGAAAGCCAAATTCTGGCCTTTTGATGTCAATAAATTAGAAGAAAAGGAGTTTCGAAAAGTTTTCGGTGGTAGTTTATTTATTTTTATTCATTTTTTAAAGTAAAAAATTTTCCCTATTAAAATTTATTTTTCATCATAAAAAATTTGTTTTAGCGTTCATCCGAAAAATTTGTTTTTCTTGTTATCTAAAGTTCGAAGTGATATTGCGTATTGAATAAATCAAAATATAATATATTACTATCTCCTTATAATCAATAACCAGAATTATTATTGTTATTATTATTGTTGTTGTTGTTTTTACTATTATACTTTTTCTTATACATTTATAGTATAGGAAGTATCGATCGTGGGTCAAATTTTCAAAGTGTGGTTTTTGCTATAATTACAAATTTTGAGGTCTCATCTGAATTAAAATCAGGTTTTAACGGTTTATTTGTGTATTTATATGCGTGTGCGTCTGTTATAAATACATCTCACAATCAAATATGAGCAAGAAGTCCAAATTAAGTATTCTAAATCTGTGTGGAATGTGAATAATACTTGAAACTTTAGAAATTTTTATTCATGAATTCATCAACCGTGAATATTCATTTTAAGTAAATTGGAGTGTAAAGGTTGATATTTTTATATACCAACTATGTGAAAAATACCAGAGCTGTGAATCGAACCCAAACACCTCCGCTTAACGCACGGATGCTCTACCACTGAACAACCTTGGCTGACAAACAGCTAGGCATTTCTGACATTATGTTATAAATACATCTCACAATCAAATATGAGCAAGAAGCCTAAATTAAGTATTCTAAATCTGTATGGAATGTAAATAATACTTGAAACTTTAGAAAGTTTTATTCACGAATACATCAACCGTGAATATTCATTTTAAGTAAAGCTCAGTAGTAGAGCATCCGTGTGTTAAGCGGAGATGCCCGGGTTCGATTCCCGGCTCTGGTATTTTTCACATAGTTAGTATATAAAAATACACAGGTCTACAAAAATGAAGTTGACAAAATTTGATTTGATGATTTTAGCTGATCTTTAAGCTTTTTGATGTGCTGAAACCGAAAATGCAGCTCATTTTTCTCTATCACGTATAGATTTTTGTCAATACAAGGTGTTTATCGACACAATTTCTTACTTATACCATCATAACAGTAGGTTGGTTGGTTGGCATGGTTTCATGTCACATTAGTGCTGCGCTATTACAACAATAGGTATCCATGATTAATTAATCATGGAAACATACTATAAAACTTACCATATAATTATATTGGTGGAAGAGTAATGGACGAAATTGTATAGGTAGGCACCCTGTATTGACAAAATTCTATACGTGATAGAGAAAAACTGGCTTCTTTTTCGTTTTCAGCACACCAAAAAACATAAAGATCAGTCAAAATTATAAAATCAAACATTTACATGTCGGCATGTGATATCAACCTTTACACTCCAATTTACTTAAAATAATAATAATAATAATAATAATCATGATAATAATAATACTTGAAACTTTTACTGAGATCTGACAAATAGGTCGAGTACATGCAGGATGCAGGAAGTTACAAAGGAATCCAAATACATAATATTTCTCTTTGGTACATTTTAGCATCTTTACACTAATAAATTAACAACATTATTATTTTTATGACATAAGCATGTTTCACATAGAATATAATATGAAAAGCAATTATCATTCGTTTACAGGGCCACATAAAAGAATTCTGATTTATTAGGTGTATGATTGGAATGGCTCGAAATGCCTTTTAAGGTGTATTATGGATTTTTTTTAGCTATGCTGAATATAAGTACAGTATCTGGTGCGTATACAGTTTATAATCAATATTACTTTAATTTAATTAACCACTCAAAATTATTCGGATAAATTTCAAAGAAAAGAGTGTTCAAAAACTATATGAATATTTTGAAATAAGTTGTTAAATTTAATAACAGCTTTAAATATTTTATAGATGTAGGATGTAGGTACAATATTAAAACGGGTCATTGAGGATAGCAGTAGCCCATATCTCACGTAAAAATAAATGTAGAATAAAGCTATTTCTAAAACTAATTTTCAACAATTTCTAAGTTACATTGGAAATGTTCAAATACAGAACCTATTATCTTATAATTTTAATAACATGTTCATTTTAATGTTGTGTGAGAAAAAGTAGAGTGTGTGCCGCAGCGGATTACTTATTTTTATATTTAATACTGAGGATATTTTACCACTTTTTTTCTTAAATAGATCATTATATCATTAAAACCTCATTAGGGATATGTTTCTCAATTGATATCTTAAAAGAATGTATGCTTGTAAGAAAAAGCTTTAGGTAGGTTAAGTGCTCCAGTGATTGACACTTTTAGAGCAATTTCTGATGTTTTTAACGTTCTAGTCATCAGAAGATATTTTTAGAAATCTTAAGTTAATACATATGGTATGAAAGACATTCAGAACCACATATATGTTAAAATATATGCATTTGATTATATATATATATATTAATGAATTTTTATTTGACACCCACTCGGTGTTCCAGTAATTGACACTGCCAGTTTTTCATTTTGTCAGTAATTGGCACCCTATGTTCCAGTGTTTGACACTGCTAGTTATTCATTTTATCAGTTATTAGTACCCTATGCTCCACTGTCTGACATACAATGTTAAAATTTTTAAATGTAAAATATATGCTTTTATTATTTGTCTTATTTATTAATTATTTCGGGATAGATGTCAATTACTGGAGCATGCAATCACTGGAGCACCTACCCTATATTGTGATTATAAAATGCATCAAAAGATTTTAATAAGAGCTTGATGAGATTTTATTAATTTTATTTTTTATCATATAGCAACTGAAGAAAAAGAAAACGGTATATTTTACAGGTTATCTTTAATTAAAATCCAAACAGTGACTATTTAACGATTAGAAATCATACTGTCTTAAATGTTCCCACGTGATCGAATCGTAATGTAATTTTTTCGTGATGGAAATTGACTCTCAAATGACGATCTTTTTGTGATAACAGTATGAAGTCAGTAGTTATCATGATGATTCATTTAATGACGACGCATGGGAGCCCTATATGAAAGGCACAAAAGAGTTAAAAAATAATTAATCTAAAATACATCCCTTATATATATATATACACATAGCTGCCAATATCGTAATTAATCAGGAGTATTGTTAGTACCTGCCCTTTTGCCACACAATTTATTATTTTTTGAACATACATATGTAAGGAAAGTATTGTAATAGTGTCAAAAACCCGACTTTGAGATTTTGGTGTTTCTACACGCTTTGAGGTCCCATGAGTTCATTTTTACTATTTTTACGATGATGTATGTATATGTGTATGTATGTGATTGAATACGATAGCGCCGAAACGCTCTGTTAGAATGAGCTGAAATTTAGTATGTGACCATAACATGAAGCCCATTGATTTTGGTGAATCTAAAGCATATAGCTTCTTTCACAGGGACACGAAGAAAAATTCTTTATCATTATGGTCTATGGGCCCAAATACAGGGTTTTCCATTTAGAGTGATACAATTTAAATATATATATATATATATATATATATAACGCATAAATTATTCAGTGAGACACATTTTTTTTTTTTTTTTTTTTTTTTTTTTTTTTTTAAATCTGGAAGCTTACATTATGCCATTAAGTATGAAATTAATATCGTTCATGTAAGCATCACGGCTTCTCTGTACATATCGCATTCTGTCAACCCAATTTTCCATCACTCTTTTACGTAAATTTGGTGTTATTTCACGAATAACACGCTCAATGTTGGTTTATAATTGCTCAATTGTTATTGGATTATGAGCATAAACTTTTGCGACTTAACATATCCTCAAAGAAAAAAATCACAATCGATCGAGTCGATTAACTGAGTAATGTCGTCTATGAATTCTTCTCAAATTACTCTCAGTATTCACATATGAACACTGATTTTGATACAATTTAATAATTTCTAAACGTTGTTCAAGCTTGTATCTTTGCATGATTAAATGGCATAGCATACTAAACGCAAATGACACAAGAAATGTCAAAAAATAATTCGCAATGTTTCCATTCTAAGTCTAACCATTTAAAATTGTATCATCCCTATTGGAAAACCCTTTATTTTAAAGTGCGATAGCGTCTAAATGTCTTATTTGATTGAGTTGAAATCTTATACATATAATATAGGTCACCGTCCTACAAACTATATGGATTCTGGAGAATGTAGCACTTATAGTTTTTTTTTACAGGGACACAAAAAAATATTCTTTGTCATTATAGCTTATGGGTCCAATTTTTTTAAACTGCGATAATGTTTAAACGCCTTATTCGATTGAGCTGAAAATTTATACACATATTATAGATCAGCGTCGCACGTGATTTTCGTGAATATAGCCTGTAAAGAGCGTATGTAACCCATTGTCACATCCTCCGTGGAGAGATGTCAACTTCGAATTTGAATTTAGTTTTTCTTAAGTGGCATCAAAGAAGCTACAGAGATTTGCAGAAGAGTGTTGCTGAAACGAGCTGTCTTCGAAAGCCAAACTAAAAATGTTAATGTTTTTAAATAAACGCATATAATGTTATATATAATGTGTGTGATTCGTGAAATGTAATCGTTTATGTGCAGGGGTTTAATTAAATTTAATAGTTAAATCATCCTGAAGTTGATCATTGTGATATAGATTATCACATATTATAAAATTTATATTTTTCTCTTTAAAGGAATAGGTAAATTATCTAAACAAATTAAATTATAAATTAAATTCTTTAATCTTAAATCAACTATTTAAAGTATAATGGAATAACGATTTTATCCTATAAATAATAAATTTTACAATATGCATTTTCTAATTTTTATATCTTCCCTTTCATGCCTTTTTTAATGTAGCTGAAACAAAAAAAATCTTTGATCAGTTCCCAGTATTCATTTAGCAAGCCTAACGTACTGGAAATTCTTTTTGCTCTGTAAATGATAATGTTTTGACTTATTTCTATCCTTTTGTTTTGTGAAACCAGAAGATAATTAATTCGGTCTCTTTTAATCTTACATCGAAATGTAACTCCTGCAACCTCTTGTGACCAATTTTACATCAACGGTTAAATAGAATATTTGCTTAGTTAGATATTTTCCCAGGGTCTAAAGCTTGGCGAAATCATGCCAACATTCACTAACAACGGTCAATAAATTACTCGTCACTTTTTGAAAATATACATATGAATATCCCTAACGTAATGCAACCATTCTCTATCTTCACACTTTGAACTTGGCGTGTAATTAAACGCCAAGTCCATTGTCATTTGTTTTGCTTCAGTTTAGGAGCAGACACTTCCTTTCTGATCATAAGACATGTAAGAGCTCAAGAGAGATTCGGGCCTAGGGCCCGGCCGGATCATCGGTACTGTTTCCCCACTCCAGAATGTTTTCATTAAAAAAACTTATGTTCTTTTAATTGACTATGGTCACGTGAATTGGAATACTTTTAATAAACTGGCATGAGAACTAAATATGTCTCTGAGTTAATTCCGAGCCTGGACTTTAATTGGAAATTCAGTTCTAATAATGTTTTTTACTTTTCAGCCAAAGCCATCAACAAAAATATACTTTCTTTTACGACGGCCGCTCATCTTCTTCACAGTCATCAATCATCAAAAGTCCACCACTGTACTTTCGAGTGTCCATGTACAGAGACCAGTGCTGGTATTTACTTCGTTTTACATAAGAAACATCCGATAGTGAACTTGAATAACACATTTCAATTTCATTAAGTTTTGCGTACAGTAAAGTTATTAAAATATGGTTTATAGAAATTCCTCTCATAGAATACAATGTTTTTGAATACTTTCGGGTGTCCCTGTACACAAACCAGTAGAGGTACTCACTCCTCTTTCAATAGGGACATCCGATAGTGAACATGAATAAAATATATCAATTTCAAGAAATTCCATTGGAAAGTGTTAAAAAGAGTATTGTTTAGAAATGATGCAAGTTGATTAATATGGTGTGTAGTTCCCTCAAGCATGTGATTGTTGCATATCTTTTTTTAATGGATGCGAGGTTATATAACTTAGTAAATGTTGCTAAAACTGAACCTGTTTTCACAAATTTTAAGCAATAAGTTTAGTCATTTTTCAATTTTAACAATTTTTCTCATTGTTATTTATTTATTATTAGTTGGTCTGCTCTCGTTTTTTTACACATAATATACTTGCAAATTTATTTCTCCCTGCCAGTTCAAATTACTAAACATTGGTTTACATGATATTTAAAATCAACGGCTTTTACACCATATTATGGTCTTTATTATGGTCTTTTACACCATAACATTTATATTTTTTGAAGTCTTAAAGAAATTAGTATGACATCGTAATGCTTTAATTCAAATTTTATAACCATATGTATATTTATTTATTTATATTATTAATTTCTCGTGACGTAGTTGTATTTCACATATTTAGTTTATTATTATTATTTTCCCAAGATGTATTAAAAATCCGCATAGCAATGAAAATAGCTTATTCTAGAAATTCAAATTGTTTTGTTTTCTTCAGTGAGAACCAATGAACGAATTTTCCAAAACCATGCAAACCATTGATAAAATTTAAGTTTCTTTACATCAATACAATGTTGCAATTGTGATATAAGCTTTTTTGTTAAATTATCATTATTTTATTCAGTTGAAATGCACGCATGGAAACAAAGGATAAAATTTTAATTTCTGTATTCCAATGTATTGTTTTAGTTGTGATATAATTTTCAGCGTTAATTTCAGGAAACATGGGCTTTTATTATTAAGACTAGCAAACCCATGCAAAATTTTCGTATTTTATTTCTTTCTTATTCAACTTTAAAATTTGAAACTCATAAAAATTATATGAATTTCACCACGTAATTAAAATTTTCATTCACCAGTCGCCAAATTATTATTAGAACCAAATTAATACTGTGCAATAGTGGAACTAAAATTATACAAAGAAAGGTTTCGAAATAAAATTCATAATTTACAATTCACGACCCAGTTTTTATATTTCCGCAAAGCAGTACTGTTTTAGTTATAGGACCCCCCATGAACGAATTTTAAATTTTTGTCGACATGTTGGCGACGACTTTTTACTTATTTAAAAAAAAAAAAAAAACTAATTCTCATTTTTATGATCTGTTTTTCACTCAATTTATGATAATAAAAGATATTCTGTATGTATCTTTAAAGTATTGCTAGGTTTAAAATGACGCTTTCAAAGATTCTTAAGATTCAACTTTCAAAAATGCATTTTTCATAAAATACTCTTATTATCAGACAAATGTCCTCATTTTTTCTTATTAGATCATTGAGTTGAACCCGCGTATTGTTCATCTATAAACATTATTTTTTATCCTCGTGTATTTTATTAATTACATCACTATCATATCGTTTCGTCAAAACTTAATCGTAACTGGACCACGTTAGAGAAATATTATATAGATTATTATTTTTTAAAATAATTATCTTACTGCAAGGGTGCAAGGATATTCAGTAAATCTCCGTTTAACTTAATTTTTATGCTATTGTACTTAAACTTAAGGCAGCCCAAGTAGCACAGGAACGTTCTGTGAACGTCTAATAACGGTTACAGTCGTTCAAACACCGTGTTTCGTGTCAAGAGAACGTTCGATTAGACGTTTAAAAATAGTATTACTTAGAACGTTCTGAAAAGGTTTGCTTTGTACCATCTATAAAACGTACAATTCTAGTTCTATGAAAAACGTTCAAGTGTATCACCGTCGTAACACGTTCTGTCACAGTGTGATTATAACAAATATGACAAAATGCCTTTTTTTTTTTTTTTTTTTTCAGTTTTGATTCTTTATTTTCAGTTTCAGATTTTGTTGGCATGCCAGTACAGAATAATCATTGAAATGTAATAGAGATTAGATGTTTCAAGATTATTTGATTACTCTTTACATTTTTTTTTTTTTTTTTTTTTTTTTTTTTTTTTGAGAGGGGGGGGGGATGTTTCACTTACTTATTTTATCAAATGAACTTTTTCATTTCATAAAAATGATGCAGCATCAAAATTAAAATATCGGGTCATACTTTTCAAAAGAAAATAAAAGATTAAATATGTCAGTATTTTCATAAAATTAATTAAAAATTCCATTAGTAGAACACAAGGGAACGAAAGGAAAATAAAAATCGAACAAAATTGGAAACGGAAGAAAAATGTTATATTTAATTAAAAAAGTTATTGCAAAATATTTCCTGTCCATATTGCTTGAGAAAATTACATGCAATGCAATATTCACCTGTTTGTATGAATATAATCTCTTTGTGTGTGTTTTTGTTTATTAGTATATGGCGAAACTCAGGGAAATTGTGTGTTAAATGACTTTGATTTCCGAAAGGACGGCAAATCAATTTTGATATAAACTGTGTAATACAAAAAACAACAGAAATACTTTTCAATCAACAGGCAAGAAATTTCTCATAGGTATTGTTTAAAAATCTATGTCTAAAACAAATGAACATTGTTTAAAGAACCTTGAGTGTTTCATTTTCCCAATCTAAATTCATTTTCAATAAACAATCAAGATATTTGTACTGATTTGAAATGAGACCTGAAGTTAAACAAGTAAAATAAAAGAAAAAATTTTAAAGTCAATTCTTACTTACAATACAAACACTATCGAAATTTTTTTTTTTTTTTTTTTTTTTTTTAATAATTTTGAATTAGGAAATAAAAAGCGCGCGCGTGCAAAATGAAATAAAAAATAATTATAAGGTTAAAAAAAAAAAAAAAAAAAAAACTTTTTCTATACCATGTTTTAAATTTTCTGATGAATCATAGAGCTCTTATCAATGTGCATAGAATTTTTAAAGTGATAATGACGTCAATTTTTGTGAGATGCATAATTTAACTTTTTATAATTTTTTAATGTTCACGTTTAATTAAATGTATTTATTTTTATATCAAAAGAAAATGAACTCGTAATTTTTTTTTTTTTTTGGCAACAATTAAATTATAGCAATTATTTTAATGGCTATTTTAACGCTATTAGGATGTTATTATTTTCATATTAGTTCCCCATCATACTATAGGTATGGGGAACTTGGGTAATCGTGAAAATTTTCGACCTCGGTTTTTTGACTTTTCTACACGTTTTCAGGTGTGAGGAATCCGAAAATGACAAAATTTCTATGGTGTCTGTCTGTAGGGTGTCTGTTAGTCTGTTAGTCTGTTAGCCTGTTAGTCTGTTAGTGGGTCAGTCCGTTAGTTTTTTAGTCTGTGTACACGATATCTCAAGAATAAATTGTCACAGAGAGGTCAGATGAGTTTTAAAATATTACTTTCGACACTGGCAAGAACCCTATTCATTTGCAACATTCGACTTTAAAAACTTCGTAAGTTATTAGAAATTTACGATTTTCTTAACATGGGAGAATAGGACAAAAATTCACTTAAACGTGCATTAAATGAAAGTAAAAATGTCAGACCAGTTTTAAAATATTAGTTTTGATGCCGGAATGAACATCAGTAACTATAACTATGCTACTTTGAAAATTTCGCAAGTTACTTTAAATTTACGATTTTCTTAACATGGCAGTATAGGGCAAAATTCCACATAAACGTCAATTTTGAGAGATATTTTCATCGTAAAGATGTCAGACTACTTTTGAAATATTATTTAGGACACTGGTATGAATATTAATGACTATGAATTTTCCAATATAAAGATTTCGTAAGTTATTGGAAATTTACGAATTTCTTAACATGTCAGAATAGAGCAAAATTTCCCATAAACGTCAATCTTGAGGGATATTTTCAGCGTAAAGATGTCAAATCACTTTCGAAATATTATTTAGGATACTGGCATGAATATCATAGACTATGATTTTTCCAATTAAAAAAATTCGTAAGTTATTTGGAATTTACGATTTACTTAACATGTCAGAATAAGGCAAAATTGATCATAAACTTCCATTTTGAGGATCCTAAATACATTAGACAACTTCAAAATTAAGTTTATGATATTTGTTTGAACATGATTGAATACAAATATTCTACTAGGAAATTTTCGTAAATTATTCGTAATTTACGATTTTATCAACATAGCGAAATTGTAAATTTTTCATATAAATATGAATTTTGAGGTTTATTGCATTGGAAATAGTAGCATGAAAACTAAACAACAGAATTGACCCTGATAAAATAAATTAATAAATTAGAATAAGATAATTATATCCAAGTGAACGGTGGATAGCGTATTAGGCGGGGATTTCACTCTGTCACTGTATCAAGCTTTGGTCAAATTCATTTCTTTTAACATGATTATAATATGTCTCGCACTAGAAATTTCTGAGAATATAAATATGATGGGGAACTGAGCAGAGTCCACCTATGCCAAATAGTTTTAATTAGTTATAAGAAAACTAATAAAAAATTCGAAAGTCGGATTTCGAAGTATTGTGTTGTCACCGTGTTCTGAGCAATCCTGAAAGTTTCAAATTTCTAGCTAGTTGGGAAGTTAGTTAAAAATCGTTTGCAAGATTTGTACAAGATATATATAGGGAGAGTGTGATCTAATAGTAGGAATTGAAAAACGAATAACATTTTTGTTGTTGTTTATTTATAATTTTGAACTAAATCCTCTGGTATGGCACTCACACGACTTTCTCTTACCCTGTATTTGAAAGCTATAAAGACTGATTGCAGATTAAAGGGAAGATAACAAGCACTGTATACAAACCTACGTTAAAAAGAATTCAAACTAGGTTTATTAACAGTTTTATTTGATATATAATTCTGTGTGAGAGAGGAGGGACATTAATGCATCAAACCCGTTAAGCTTGGCTGAGACCGGGCAGGTAGGGGCTGTCCAACGGTTTCCGAGGGACATTAACGCTTACATTCTCTTAACCTGCATTTCTACAAAAACGAATTTCATAGTTTAAGGTGTAAGATCAAAAATACTGTATTTGAATTTGAATATCTTCAAAGTAATTAGAAAAATTAGTTTTTTAAATAACAGCTTCAATTCGAACAAATCATTGGAAGAGGGTGGCTACCGCTTCACCCCCTCCCTTCCATCTCCTCGAATTCTCATTCAAATACCGTAGCTACATTCAAAATTTAACGATTAATTAATAATATTAATAAGTATATTGATTAATTATAATGTCAATTTTAATTTTAATATGGTATTTTCATCTACAAATAACACTATATGAAATTATGACATTTTATAGCAATAGATTTATTTATTTATTTTATTTTATTTTACTTTACTTTACTTTATTTTTGTTCATATTTATTTATTTATTTTTTAAAACTTCACTGTCACTTTAAAGTTATTATTAAATATATATAACAATATCCAGAGAATTTTCGTTCTGATTGCTTGTAGAAATGTATTCGGTTAATTTTTCGTAGCTCTGCAAATTGTACATCCAAAACGTAGTGTGTTTAAATTTCGCATACCAAGAAACACGTTTACCCAATTTGAAATACACTTCAAGCAATTTTGAAGCACAGCCCCTAAAAAATCGAATTTTTATATTTTTGCGAAAAGACTACAACTACTGTCGAATTGTCTTGAACGAATTCATTGGCGCAAGAACTTTTTTATGACAATTTTATTAAAGAATATTGGTCACATGGAAAAAAAACTGGGCAAGATGTAAAATAAGTCAGTTGTTATTGATATTGCATACTGCAATATGTATCTGTATGCTGTATACTATAAAGAAACTCCACAAAAACAATTCTCAGTCGTTTTTAACAAGAAGTCGTTAAAGGATATCCTTTTTAAAATATTAACAAATAAAGATTAGTACAAGATTATAAATCATTGTAGAAATGCATAACTTTTTAGGAGCGAGTGTCACGCCACTCAGAATATAGCTGATTGGGATATGGAAGGCGGATATCAAGGCTACCTGTTTACAGGCATGTTATCGAATTTACAATTGACAGTAAGAAACTTTAATTAATAATTTTAGAAAAATTAGATTCATAGATTAAATATTAAATAAAAGTAAAGTAATTGAATAATTACAATGGAAAAAAAAAAAAAAAACAGTTAAATTTAATTTTTTAGAAAGCCACAAGTTAACACACACATTTGGCCTGCAGCCATAAGTTGTGCATCATTATTTTAAATACTAGGGGGCTCTGCCCCCTGCTCGCTCCGCTCACCAACCCCCGAGGGAGGCTTCACCTCCCCCCGACTCACTTTACTTATTAACACATGCAGAGCTCTGCCCGCCTATTCGCTGTTTTCTTTCACTGAAAAGGAATATTAATAGTGCATATTACAAGACAAAAGCAGAAAATTATTATAGAAATCTTCATATTCAATGTCAAATTGAAATATATAATATTTATATATTTTTTTAATAGAAAGAAATTCATAATATCTAGACCATTTTGCATTCCAGCTTTAGTATATGACCCTTTTTATTTATTTTTTACAACCTTTTATCCGGACCGCGGTACCCCTTCGTAATTGGAAGATTGCGGGTTCGGTTCACGAGCCGTCCAAAGACCGTCGTGTACACTAATGGTGGCTGGTGCACGTAAAATATGTCGTTGCCACAATATCCTCCATGTTCCCATCAAAATTATACCACTGGGGGCCACTGAAGCGGAAGACCATCCCCTTCGTGTAGGACCAAAATTGTGGTGGCATGTCTCCGGAACACCGTAAGGGGTGCGTCCCAGACCGTCCCCAATTATCCACAGCGCAGTAATGGTGCGACGTCAAACACAACCTACCTAATTATATACCTACCTACAACCATGGATCATATTTTAATTTTCCCGTGTAAGAAAATTAATTTTCTAAAAGTAGAGAAAAAAAGTTGATATTCATTTTCTTTCTTTTTTACATCCATGGTTTCGGGCCGCGGTACCATAGTCTGTAAAGCGCCGAGTACGTAATTGGAAGATTGCCGATTCGATACTTGAGCCGGACAAAGACCGTCATGTACACTAATCGTGGCTGGTGCACATAAAATCTGTCGTGACCGCAAAGTCCTCCATGTTCCCACCCACATTATACCTCTGGGGATCACCAAAGTGGGGGGGATCCCTTTCGGGAAGGATCAAAAGTGTGATGGCATGTGACCGGAACATCTCTAGGGGTGCGTCCCAGACCGTCGCCAATTACCCACAGCGCAGTACTGATGCGATGTTAAATCGAACCTAGCTACCCACCTACGTACATGGATCATATGTTAATTTTCCCGTGTAAAATGATTCATGACAGAAGAACAACGTCACTGAGAGAAACTTTTTTCAAAATGGCAAATAGAGTCCCTTCATAAACTTGTCGTTTTTAGTTAATAACTTCTTTAATTAAAATGATAGAAATTTCTAAGCAGCTGAAATGTCTTCCTTGGAGTATTCGGAACACATTGATACCTCTCATGACGCGAAGGACCCTGCCCTCCGCTAGAAGATGCTGTCGCAGACAAAAAAATTTGACGCCAGTGACAGTAACTTTTTTTGATATATAGAGAAAACTTCGATATGTATTTATGCCAAACGTTGTAAATATGTATAGGCAATTGGAAACACAGAATGTCCTTCTAAAAAAATCATAGGGAAACCTAGACATATATAGCAAATGACAATTTTAATCAAATTTTAATTATTAAAAAAGAGAGTAAAAATAATTAGAATAAGAATAAGAATATTAATAAATTTATCACTTTAAAATTGCATCAAAAATTAAGAATTAAAATAATAATAATAATAAGATGTTTATAAGTTACTTTGATTATATTACTTTCGTTAATTATGTCACTGATATTATTTCTCAAGAGCTAATAAAAATACTTTAAAAGCAAAATTTCTGTCGACTGACTTGAGTATCAACTTATAAAAGTGATATCCCGCCAATTTTCTCTCGAATTTTTCGGGGCATAAAGCACATGTTACAAATTATATCGTCTCATGAATTTCTCTATCATTCTCTAAACTTTGTTTCCGTTTCTTACTTTTTTATAGATCAGCGTGCCAAATAGGAAAGAACCAGCTCAAAAGTACGAGTCACCCCTAGGTACTTTCTTTATTCGCAAATCTTTATACTTGTTACCTATGAGAAATATTATTAAAAAATAAACGAAATATTTTATTAGAAACAACCAAAGGTGTCTCTAGATTTTTCTAAGAAAAGAACCAAACAGGGAGAGTACGGAAAAAAAAAAAAAAAAAAAAAGTTTGTAAGTATCATTAATACGCATAATATTATTAGTATATATATTATTAATTATCTGTGAATCGTATGAACTATACACAAATAATTAATAAAATGTGTGCAATAATATGAATTATCTAGAATCTTAAATATGATAATGGTTATTGAATTCTAATTCTATTTTAATATTTATAATTAGCCCAGAAATGCTATTGCTTTCAATGCGCGACAAAAGCGATGTTACCCGCAACTGGGAATAGCATAGGAGAAAAAACCTATGCGGGATATGTTACGGGATATATTATAGTTAAACGCATGTTAGAATAAAATTTTGCGCATATGTGTAGAAAAAAAAAAAAAAAATAGTCCTTATGGGCGAAACTGTTAAAATCTCTTGGAGACAATTTTCGACTTTCGGTCATTTTTATTATTTTTAATACAATAGTAAAAGAAAAAAAAAAATCATTAAAAATTTCAGTTCAAAAATTTCAAACAGCTATTTTATTCTCTTGCAATCTATAAATTGTCATTATTTCTCAAAGAGTTACATACTGTTATTCTTCCAATGCTAAACCCAGGTCAAATATTATTTTTCCCTCTTTATCCCCACTAGAGTCCTACATCGGGTCGGTAACTGCGAGAACCTGAGGGTTATCCGCTTTGCGTGTCGGGTGCGTGTCAGACTTTCATCCGTTTTTGAACTGCGGGTAAACCCACAATTTATCCCCTACCCTCATACACACATACACATAGATACACAATAAGTAATACAATATTATCAGTACAGAAATTTGAAATTTAAAGATGATTTAACTTCAGTATTAAAACAATTATTCGGATCATAAGCGAAGACTACCCAAATCAAACCAAAAAAGAATTAAAGAAAAATCGAAATGAACTATTGGAAATTGGAATGAGAAAAAAGCATTATTTGTATTCTAACGTTTTCAAGGGCCTGGTAGAATGCAAATATGCTAAAAAATGGATGTTTTTCTGTCACAAAGAAAGCAAAAACTAAGGATTTCTTTGTTCACAGGCCCGAAACACCCATAGTAAAACCAGAAAAAAACAAAGATCAAAACAAAACTATTACCTAAAAATGATAATCCAAAATTTTTTATGCTCTTTTTTTTTTCCTTTTACGAATCTAACTTTTTGATTGCGGAGATTGGATGATATTTTCTCCCTTCGTAATAATTTAAAGCAACATGACTCATAACATGAGTTTAATTACTGTTATGTAAATGTGAATACTCAATGTTTAAAACTTTATTCCCGAAAATTACTTGTCTTTCAATGTATATTTGTATGTTTGCTTTACTTCTTTTCTAACACTATTAAAATATTTTGAATTTAAAAGTAAGGTTTAATAATAAGGTTAGGTAATTTTGTTATAGTATTCTCTGAATTTTTGTTTATAAAATATCGTAGTATCTGTTAAAAAGTTATGAACTAGGGAAAAAAACTGTTTTAAGTAACATGTAATTTTCTGAAATGTCCGTTGAATGATATAATTATAATTTGTATAATATAATTACAGTTTACTTTCTTATAATATAAATTTAAAAATAGTTTAGTGCAGTCGCGGGTCATAAACCTGCAGGTTCGGGTCGGGTGAGAGTTAAGATTCCTCGACCCGTGCACAAGTCTGAACCCCCGTCCCACTCTCATTTTCCTCATTTAAAATGCTTGCAATAACTTTGTAAAAAAATTCGTCCTCCAAATTCGGTTCAGTTCATATTGTGAGATCTTTTTTTCTGAGTTTTGAAAAATTGTAGAAAAGAAATTATTTATCATAATTATTATTTGATTAGTCTTCCTTTACTTTGATTAGCTATACCTGCGTAATTGTAATATTTTTTAATGCTCATTTTTTATAAATTAATTCTAATATGATCATTATAGTTTAAGGAACAGAGCGCATTTTAAGTAATTGCGGATTACAAGGTGATTAAAGGTGTATTTGATAGAAAAGGAACAGCACGGATTTCTGGTGATTGCAGATTACAGGGTTTCCAATTATCGACTGCATATACGTTCGTTACATTTTATTAAAGCTGTTTATTTTTTATCACACTAGTATATAACCCCGTCAAAAATGACGAGATGTGAAATCAGTTAAGGTAGTGAATCAACGAATGCTTTGCCAGCTTCGCTGGACACTATATTTAAAGGGGACTAATGTGCAAGTTGAACCTGACGGGACTAATATGCAAGTTGTACCTGACGGGACTAATGTGCAAGTTGCACCAAACGAACAAACTATTTCTTTTAACGAAAATGCCTACTAACCCTGGGCGATAGGTCTAATATGACGTATCATATTATATATCGTATTTATGATTTATCGTAATATAACTCAGTACTTATTTCGCTTCCTTCTTCGACTCATTTTAATAAGTATTTTTTATATGCATAATCAAATTTAATAATTTTTAATTTTTCGCATGAAAACTTATGCGCCTTATTTTATATGAAATATATATATATATAACAATCACTGGTAAAATTTTTTGGCAACAATCATAAATTTAAATGCCCAATTTTGAAATTGTTTTCATATTTTAATTAATTCTAAAATATCTAATCAAAACTTCGTTACAAATAAGGTACCAAATGAAAACTACCATATTTGTAACGAAGTAACCTTAGGTACCTTATTTGTAACCTTATTTATTTTAACTAATTTGATAAGTATGACGTCACAATCAACTGTTGGTTTATATCAGATAAGTACATTATCATGATTGCAAGAAAATGATGTAATAACTATTAGCCCATAATTTTTATGATTGAATTTTATATTACATTTTAATTTTATCCTCCATGGGTATTTTAGAATTGCAATGGTAGTTATAAACTTTCGTTGAAATCTTTTTACATACTGAGATTAAGGGAAAAGTGTAAGCACAAAAAATGCTCAGTTCTGAAAGATCTTTCTAATGATGTAACATTTATGCAGATTAATTTAAAAAAAAACTAGCTGGAACCCGTCGAATTCGACGGTCACTTTATTGACCGTAATGTTTCAAAAATCGTCGCATCGTTATTTAAATGTATTTCAAGTTAAAACGTCTAATATAATTTACGACATTTCACTTAAAAAAAAAGAAATTCGGAAAATTGCTTTTAAATAGAAATACTATATACGGCACCACTTTCTACAAAGTACTGTCAATGGTGACGTCAAACTGACTCCAAATAAAGAGTTGCTATCTTTTATTTTCTATTTCGTTTAATACTATGACTACATGTTAGTTGACCCGCCCGGCGTTGTCCGGGCCTATGACAATAACCTTAAATGAACCTTAAATTTGTATGATTTTAAATCCTAAACTCGATTTTGTTTGAATTTCTATTTTTAAATAAAAGCATCGCGAAAAAATTAATCAGATGTAAAAAAAAATTACCTTGAATCGAACGAAACTCTGCCTTTTGACCCCGGTGCCTACGGCAGCGCATACGTCGGCCGCTAATAACATGAAAAAATTCCCAAAAATTAACCTGGAACCAAACGAACCCGACCGGCAATGCCTGGGCCGGTGATAATAACCTTAAATGAACCTTAAATTTGTTAGATTTTATACCTTTAACTCGAATTTGTTTGAAATTCTATATTTAAATAAAAGCATTGCGAAAAAAAACAATCAGCTGTAACAAAAAATAATTACCTCGAACCGAACGAAACTCTGCCTTGTGACCCCGGTGCCTGCGCCTTCCCAAAAATTAACCTGGAACCGAACGAACCCGCCCGGCAATGCCCGGGCTCTTGATAATAACCTTAAATGAACCTTAAATTTGTATGGTTTTATATCTTTAACTCGATTTTCTTTGAATTTCTATTTTTAAATGAAAACATCACAAAATAAATAATCATCTGTAACAAAAAAAAAAAAAAAAAAAAATTACCTCAAACAGAACGGAACTCGGGTTCGTGACCCAGTGCCTGCGGCACGTATATGCAGGCCGCTATTAACATGAAAAAATTCTCAAAAAATAACCTTGAACCGAACGAACCTCTGACTCGTGTTACCGCTGCCTGTGGCTGCGGCACCGTATAGCAGGCATGCTACGCACGCACTGCAAAATCCACTTTCCTCCAACAGGGAGCGCAGTATGTTGTATACGAACATCACCAATCGCCTTGAATTTCCAAGACCTTTCAAATAAGGTGTCACATGGTGGTGTCAACTGTAAAATCCTTTAGTTACACTTTCCACCGCCAGGGGTCGCACTATGCTGTATACAAACATCCGCAATCGACATAAAAATTTCAAGACCTTTAAAATGAGGTGCTACATGTGTAGGTCTAGAACGGATTTCCCTCTCAAACTAATTTCCCCCCTTTCCCCTCCCTTCCAAATCTACTTTCCCCCTTTTTCCCCCCCCTTTAAAATCGAAAATTCCAAATTAGCAGATATTGCTTTTTTAGTATTCGACTCTAGTCCCCATATGTACAGTTTCTTCACCGTGAAGTAATTTGAAGCTTAGTTAAGCTCGTAAACGTGTTTTTAACCCAAACGGGTGGGAAGAAACGTTTTCCCACCCGTTTCCGCCGGGGCAGAAACGGTTTCCCCCCGGGTGGGAAAACTTTCGACTTTTTTTTATTTTTCTCTTCTCATAGCACATCTATAGACCAAGACCTTTTTTTAGACACCTCAACCAAATTTTTACACCAAGTAGTTCTCTCAATAGAGCAGGCGCACGTGACGTCACTGTGACAGATGACTCCGCACGTACTTTAGAATGTAGGCAAAAGGTGGGATAAAGCACCAATGGAAAGGCAGATATTTTGCCTACATGCGCAAAAGTTGCAGAATAGCGTCGCTTGTTTATAAACATGCGCCTGCTCTATATAGTGGAGACAGGCAAAAACATGTTTCAAATTAATATATAGATTAGTTGTATTGGATATTTATTGTGTAAATATCATCCTTTGAAATGAAATGTTTATGTTTTCAATGCAATATGGAAGTTTTTTTTTTATCTAGAGTTTTGAAATTTAAAATTCAAATTTTATCAATTTTAGAACAAAAACAACTCAATCTAACGCATGCACACGATAACTAATACATGTCTAAACCTAAATATGGGGATTAAAATCGGGAAATAATTTCCCTCGATTTTTAATAATTTGTTACGAAAAATCCATTGGGCGTTTAACATAGGAAATATTTTTCTTGTATCCACGAACGGCAAGTGACGTCATCACGTATTTTTACACGGACGTTTGCGTATTTAAAGTCCTCATAATAAGAAAAAACGATTCACTTCATTTTACCAAAATACTCTTTTTTAAACTATCGTAGATCCTGTTTTCAAATTTTCTAACTAACTATCCAATAACTACAGACACTCCATGCTAACCCAAATTCACCTCTACTCGATACTTCCAACCAGCTATCTCACCCACAACATCGCCAAAATATCCAGGATCCAGGTAGGGACTTTCTCATTCTCAACCGAACATTTTACCTTGACTCGACATTATCACCTTAGACTACTCTACTTTCAATACTCATTTCAACTGGTGACTTTTACTTGCCCAACCAAACATTCTATCCAACTATCATTTTACACTAATTTCAAAACTAAAATCAACTGGCGGCATTTACATACTAAACTCGACGCCAATCATACCTTACAATGTGAACAAACAATGAAGTTTGATAAAAATATTTAAAGGCTTTAATGCGTTTTTACAAATATTTTAAGATTTTTAAGGCATTAATATGTTTTAGAAATATTTTAAGCGTTTTTTTAATGAAACAGTCAAAGAGTCGTTCATTCGGAATTAAAAAGTTGTCCATTTGGAATTTGTATTTTCTGAATGGCAACAGTTTTGGTTTGTTTTTATTTGGTATTGCATTGTTTATAATCATGAAGTTACATAATTCTATTTATAGGTTCATGTTTATAATAGCCAGTGATCCGTTATATTTAATTTAGACATTTAAACATTACAATTGAATAGTTTTTCAAGGTTTTATAGGAAATAAATAAGAATATGTGCGATACAAAACATGTATGAAAATGATATGTATGTTTCCTAAGTTGAATTAAACAAACGGAAAGAAAAATGGCTGCCAAAAGTTTCTGTTTTGAAGCGGTACTAACCGGATTCGTTCATGACAGATGAGGGTCATTATATATATTAATTAATGTAAAACACATAAAAAAAAAATAATAAATTTTTCACATAGGAAAAAATATTAATTATTTCAAATTCAATTGATACAAAATTTGATCTTTTATGTTTTATATACTTTGTTTAAAAAAATTTAAATAACTCAGATAAAGGTATTTAATTATTTTATTATTATTATTATTATTATTACTGAAGTTTATTTGCTGTTAAAACTACACTAGCTGGAACCCGTCGAATTCGACGGACACTTTATTGTCCGTAATGTTTCAAAAATCATCGCATCATTATTTAAATGTACTTCAAGTTAAAACATCTAATATAATTTACTACATTTCGCTTAAAAGAAAATCTGAAAAATGCTTATAAATAGAAATACTATATATGACATCACTTTCTACAAAGTACTCCAAATAAACAGATGCTATCTTTCATTTTCTATTTCGTTTAATACTAAGACTATATGTTAGCTGACCCGTCCGGCGTTTCCGTGGCCCATGATACCTTAAATGAACCTTAAATTTGTATTATTTTATACCTTTAACTGTATTTTGTTTGAATTTCTGTTTTTAAATGAAAGCATCACGAAAGAAATAATCATCTGTAACAAAACAATTACCTTGAACCGAACGAAACTCTGCCTTGTGACCCCGGTGCTTGCGCAGCGCATACACGGGCCGCTAACAACATAAAAAAATTCCCAAAGAATAACCTGGAACCGAATGAACCCACCCGGCAATGCACGGGCCCGTGATAATAACCTTAAATGAACCTTAAATTTGTATGATTTTATAGCTTTAACTCGATTTTGTTTGAATTTCTATTTTTGAATAAAAGCATTACGAAAAAAAATAATCAGCTGTAGCAAAAAAAAAAAAAAAAAAAAAATTACCTCGAACCGAACGAAACTCTGCCTTGTGATGCCGGTGCCCCGGCATCGCATACGCGAGCCGCTAATACCATGAAAAAATTCCAAAAAATTAACCTGGAACGAAACGAACCCGCCCAGCATTGCCCGGGCCCATGATAATAGCCTTAAATGCACCTTAAATTTGTATGGGTTTGTATTTTTAACTCGATTTTGTTTGAATTTCTATTTTTAAATGAAAACATCACAAAAAAAAAAAAAAAAAAAAAAAAAATCATTTGTAACAAAAAAAATTATTTCAGACCGAACGGAACTCGGGTTTGTGACCCAGTTCCTGCAGCACGTATATGCAGGCCGCTAATAACATGAAAAAATTCTCAAAAATTAACCTTGAACCGAACGAACCTCTGACTCGTGTTACCGCTGCCTGTGGCTGCAAGCACCGTATAGCAGGCATGCTACGCACGCACTGCAAAATCCACTTTCCTCCACCAGGGAGCGCAGTATGTTGTATACGAATATCACCAATCTCCTTGAATTTCCAAGGCCTTTCAAATAAGGTGTCACATGGTGGTGTCAACTGCAAAATCCTTTAATTACACTTTCCACCCCCAGGGGGCACAGCGTGTTCTATACGAACAACACCAACGGTCAGGAAATATCAAGACCTTTAAAATAAGTTGTAACATGATAGGGTCTACTGCAAAATCACCTAGTTCCATTTTTAACCACCAGGGGGCACACTATATTGTATACAAACATCCCCAATCAACATGAAATTTCAAGACCTTTATCAACAATCGCCTAGAATTTCCCAGACCTTTCAAATAAGGTGTCACGCGGTGGTGTCAACTGCAAAATCATTTAGTTGCACTTTCCACCGCCAGGGGGTGCAACGTGTTCTGTACAAAATCACCAACGGTCAGGAAATACCAATACCTTTAAAATAAGGTGTAATATGATAGGCTCAACAACAAAATCACCTAGTTCCATTTTCCCCCCACCAGGGGCGCACTATATTGTATACAAACACCCCCAATCGACATGAAATTTCAAGACCTTTAAAATGAGGGGCTACATGTGTGGGTCTGGAACGGGTTTTCCTCTCAAACTAATTTCCCCCTTTACCCCCACCTCTAAATCTATTTTTCCCCCTTTTTCCCACCTTCAAAATCGAAAATTCCAAATTCGCAGAAAGTGATTTTTTAGTATTTGACTCTAGTCCCTATATGTACAATTTCTTCACTGTAAAGTAATTTGGAGCTGAGTTAAGCTCGTAAACGTGTTTTTAACCCCTGCCCCCCCAGGGGGGGGGGGAACCGTTCGACTTTTTTTATTTTTATCTTTTCATAACATATCTACAGACCGAGAGCTTTTTTAGACACCTCAACCTAGTTTTTACACCTAGTTATAGAGGTTTGAGTGAAGGAAAATCTTGAAAAAATTGAATGTAAAGTTCATTCTGCACGCATAACTTTCCTCAAACTCAACGAATTTAAGCAGTTAATAGCTCAAAAGAAAGAGCTTGATCCACTGAGTGTTCTTAGACTTGTGTCAACAGCCTACGTTAATTAGAACTCTAGTTATAGAGGTTTGAGTGAAGGAAAATCTTGAAAAATTCTTGAAAAAATTGAATGTAAAGTTGATTCTGCACGCATAACTTTCCTCAAACTCGACGAATTTAAGCAGTTAATAGCTCAAAAGAAAGAACGTGATCCACTGAGTGTTCTTAGACTTGTGTCAACAGCCTACGTTAATTAGAACTCTAGTTATAGAGGTTTGAGTGAAGGAAAATCTTGAAAAAATTGAATGTAAAGTTGATTGTGCAAGCATAACTTTCCTCAATCTCAACGAATTTAAGCAGTTAATAGCTCAAAAGAAAGAGCTTGATCCACTGAGTGTTCTGAGAGTGAAACGATCAAGATCCATTCATTAGAAGAGGAGCTATGAGCATTCGAATTGCTTGAGTCAATGTGTCCCATAAGAAATGTACAGGGAAGAATCGAGTTTGAGTATAACTTGAGTAAGGTGGAAGTTGAGTAAATTTCAATGATTGATGACATATCTGTGTCTAAATACCTTTCATTTAAAAAAAAAATGAAGGAAATCGGCCGGATAGAACGGCCAGACGGACTGACTTTAGTTTTCATAAATTTTTTTAATATATAAGATTAAATTAAAAGTAAAAGTACATAGCATTTTAAAAAAAAAAAAGCTACCAAAAGTCTCTGTTTTGAAGCGGTCTAACCGGAATTGTTCCTGACAGAAAAAAGTCATTATTATTATGAATTATAATTATAAAGAGAATGTTAATAGAATATAATATAGAATGCAATATATAATATTCAAGTTAAATTAATTATATGTGAATTTCATAATTTATGTGATATAGTATTTCGAAGATGTAAAATTCTGAATTTTATCTTCCCTTGCATTGCTGGAACTAGCAATTCATATTTTATTCTTTGACTATCCTCATGCAAGGGTCTCAAAAAGTACAAAAAAAGAAAAAAAGAGAAAGAAAAGAAAAACACGAATCTCAGAGAAAAACAACTCTTATTATATTTATTGCTTTATACTGGAAAGCTTTCATCCCACGCGATCCAAAACCATCATTTTGTACGAAGCCATAACAAATCTCTTTTCAAAAATACACTTCCAAGAAAGTATTTCGCAAATAAATTAAAGGTTTTCTCTTCCATTCTTCGTGGAAAAAGAATTCAACAGGCATCATTAAAGTTTCAAGGTCTTTCTGTAAATGGCATTTTCAAGCAAAGAAATAAAAAGTAAAACAGATCGGATGTTTTTAAAAGAGGATTAATTTAAATGGATATTTTCAATTTTCTGTGCCTGGAAAATAGTTCTATTTATAACGTATATTTATCTTCTGTTCTGGGCATCACGGTCTGGCGGCAAAAAAGCACCTAATAAGAAGCTCTGTAGAGTCTGGACAATGTCTGGTTTTTCTTTCTCCCCTAGTGTTATCCTCCCGCCCCTCTATCCTATCGATCTGGCTTTTAAAGACTTATATAACGAGCGTTTAACTTTTGCGTTTTGGGAAATGTTTTATTTAAAGTTGTCGTCGTACAGAGATTTTACATTTTTAAAAAGAAAACTTAAGATATTAAAAATAAAATAAGAAATAAAACAAAATAAAATTAGAAAGCAGGCCCAGATTTACAGTTAGGCACAAGCAGGGCACGTGAAATACGGTTGCGTGATCGCCATTGGCGACCAATATATTTTAACTGGCGATGATGGTTTCAACTTTAAGGAAACTCAGCATTTTTTTTTAAAAAATTAAATAGTACTTAAGTGAAAGAATTGGTTCTAGAATCGGGCTCCTATTGTATTCCACTTTCGATGTAGTCTAAAGTCCGGTTTCCACTGACGGCTCTTTCGAGCGGCGCTATTCAGAATCCTTTGATGTGGTCAACCGGGCTCAAAACCCTCGCACGTGGTTGGAAGTCCCTGTTTCTAACCCCCAGCTGAGATATTTGAGGGGCCAGAGGCAGATAATTTTTGTGAAGAAGATGAGCGTCGTCGTAAAAGAAAGTATATTTTTGTTAATGGCTTTGGCTGAAAAGTAAAAACATTATTAGAACTGACTTTCCATTAAAGGTCCATGTTCGGAATTAACTCAGAGACGTATTATGTTCTCATGCCAGTTTATTAAAGACATTCCAAATGCACGTGACCATAGTTATTTAAAAGAACATAATAAGTTTTTTTTAACGAACACATTCTGGAGTGGGTAAACAATACCGAGGATCAGGCCGGGTCCCAGGCACGAATCTCTCTTGAGGCTTTACATCGTTGATAATCAGAAAGAAAGTGTCAGCTCCTAAACTGAAGCAAACAAATGACAATGCATTTGGCGTTGAATCATACACGCCAAGTTCAAAGTTTTAGATAGAGAATGGTTGCATTACGTTAGGAATATTCATATGTATATTTTTAAAAAGTGACGAGTAATTTATTGACCGTTGTTAGTGAATGTTGGCATGATTTCGCCAAGCTTTAGATCCTGGGAAATAACTAGCTAAGCAAATATTTTATCTAACAGTTGATGTAAAATTGGTGACAAGAGGTTGCAGGAGTTACATTTCGATGTGAGATTAAAAGAGACCGAATTAATTATTTTCTGGTTTCACAAAACAAAAGGATTTTGTTTCAGTTACATTGAAAAAAACATGAAAGGGAAGATATAAAAATTAGAAAACGCATATTGTAAAATTTATTATTTATAGGATAAAATTGTTATATTTTAAGTAGTTGTTTAAGATTAAGTAATCTAATTTATAATTTAATTTATTTAGATAATTTACCTATTCCTTTAAAGAGAAAAATATAAATTTTATAATATGTGATAATCTATATCACAGTTTTGTCAATTTTGCAAGCTTTCCTTTGAAGTAACTGCGCAATCTGATAAAAAAAAAAGTTACAACTGATGACAAGACATTTGGCTCTTTGTGTCGGGAGCGTGATTAATGGTTTTTTGAACCTGGAAGCTCCAACTCCAGTGGAAACCGGCCTTAACTCTCGCCGTTTTGATACTCGCTTCACTCACTACGTTTCCAGACATTATGTATTGTGTTGATTTAGTACAGCATTCGGTGATTTATACCACTTTTCTCCGTGCATGTTTGAAACTCGGTGTTATATTAGTGTACAGATTTAGGGAATTGGTTTACACTGCTGCTGCTTGCATATGCTTAGCGACTTGGTGGTAAATCGCTGTGCCGGTGTAATGGTATACGCAAGCTATATAATAATAACAACAATAATAATAATAATGTGCTTGTTTTTGTGATACGTTCCCCATAGTTTTAGAAGATATATTTTAAAATCCAAAATATTTTCTTTTTCCTAATTTAACTAAAGAAATATTTAACACGCTTACGCTTCTGTATACCAATATATATATATATATATATATATATATATATATATATATATATAATAGATAACGTAATAAAATTTAATCTTAAAATTTAGCAATTAATAGAACTAAAACAATAACAGCACACTAAAATACAGAACTGAATTTAACATAGAGGAAAGAATGACACAAAAAGTTACGATATAGATAAGGAACCAATGAGTTACCATATTAACTTAAAATACTTACGCCGACCTGAAGGATAATAAAAAAGGACCATTAAACTTGTGAAAGAGAAAAAAGATAATAAACCACATAATCAATTGGATATAAATGCTTAAAATTAGAAGTATACTTATCAAGGGGCGCATACTTCATAAAGCAGAGAAAGCTGCAATGATTTCGTAAAACGATATTGCTAATCATAGCAATTTATATCATCTCACGCCCCGATCAATGCAGCAAAAAACACATAAAGAATGAGAAAAAAGTGAAAAATTAAATTAAAACAAAGGATAAATAAATATTAATTAAAATCTTAAAGGAAACCAAATTAATAACATGAAATAAGCAGAGTAACCACATGGAAAACAGTTAACACAAACTGGAAAAATGGTTGATGCCAAAACCTAAATTGAAGTTAAAATAATAGCTCGACAGATATCGATTAATCGAAAATACTTCAGAACAATTACATTAAAGATAAAATACACAGAGTAAATATTAAATGATAATGTAAAAATTAATACTAGTAGAGTTAAATTAAATCGTACCAAAAATATTAATAATTAAATCGTTTAAGATAAGGACTGAAGAATGAAGGTTAAAGACTACTAAGTACAAGCGCCATCTTTCGGTTAGCTATAATAACATTAAGTCAGTTATAAGATGTATTGACTGAAAGATTAAGATAATTTAGAAGTATTAACAGCAAGATTAAGATAATTTTTAAGATTTTTATTTAAGATGTATTGACTGAAAGATTAAGATAATTTAGAAGTATTAACAGCAAGATTAAGATAATTTTTAAGATTTTTATTTTGAAGTCAAATTATTAAGTGTTAAGTTTTAAGAAGACATAATTACAAGCAATAATGCCAAAGAGCACAACTATAAAGATAAGCATTATAATGCGGTCATCATAAATTAAAATTAAAAATTAAAATTTAAAAGATTTTTTTTTTTTCTTTTTTTTATAAGATTTTATTTTTGTTATGCAAATAGATGGATGTTCAAACTTAACAAGGGAAGCCTCAAGTAGCCAGAAGCACATTGTAAAATTTAATGATAAAAGAGTTCAAAATACATAGTATCAACCAGAAAAAATAAAAGAGTTCAAAATACATAGAATCAACCAGAAAAAATAAAAATGTAACTTACAGCAATCCCCCCACTTTTTTTTTTTTTTTTTAATAAATTTTATTCAGCATCAAACCCTCCCAGCCAACCAGCCAAACAACACCACCCTTCCTCCTTAATCAAACTTCTGCCCACCCATCCACCTATTTTTTTTTTTTTTTTTTTTTTTTATATAATTTTTAATTAAACCTTGGTTTTTTTTTTTTTTTTTTTTTTGTGTGTGTTAGACAGAGACCCTTTTTGATAAACAAGTGAATAAATAAATTTTTTAGGATAACCCATTTTTGTAGCAACATTAATTATGTGAGAGAAATTTTTGTTTTTATACCTATCTGAACAAAGATTATGTATACGAAAGAGGTGATTGAGAATAATATTTCTGTAGACAGAGATATGAAGACAAGAGGTAAATTGTGTAAATAAATTTACTTTGAAACTAAAATCTTGTCTTTTGTCATACATATCGGTATAAATTTTACTACCGTCAAGTTTAAGTTTTAAATCTAAGAAATTAATACAGTTATTGTTGAGATGATTATAAGTTAAGGTAAGGTGAGAAGGATATTCAAATTTAAATAAATTAGGCGAAAAATTATTGACATAAAAAATTATAATGTCATCAATGTATCGGTAAAAATAGACATTTTCAATACTTAATCCCTGTTCATAATGGTAAAGGTATAAGTCAGCTAACATACTCGAGCTACATCCTCCTTGTGGAATACCGACCTTTTGAATATAGATCTTATTACAGTGTAGAATGTAATTGTTATGAATAATAAAATTTAAAAGTGTCTTAAATGAAGTTGCCGAAAAGCATTTTGGTAAAGAGATTTGACTTTTAAATTTTTCAAAAAGGTTAAAGATGATACGATGAAGATCTGTTAAATTAATATTATTAAATAGGTCAGCAAAATCATAAGTCATAATATCAGTCACATTATTCATAGATAAGACATTGGCTTTAAGTTGATAACTATTTTTAAGGCAAAAGAAATTTTTTGATTTACTAATTAAGTCATAGATTTGTTTGAGAATATCAAGGAGAATTTTGTTAGCATTGTTGTTGTAAGTATTACACCCTACAGTGACAGTTCTGAATTTAATAGGATTTTTGTGAAATTTAGGGATAAGTACAATATAAGGATATTTAAAATTATTAAATGGAAGCTTTAGCAATTTATAAAAGCAGTGAATTTTGCGGTTATTGATTTTAAGATCATTATTGGTAGTATGAAAGTTAGTACTATTAGATATAGATGAACTGAGTAAAGAAAGATAATATTGTTTACAGATTATTGCATAATTATTAGGAGATTTATCGACATAAGTAATAACAAAGTTTTGTTGCAATTCTTTGATAGATTTAAAGAGATTTGATTTATTGTAATGTGTGAGATTTGATCTATGTTGAATTAATTCAGCTTTAAGTTTTGAAATTACTAAAAATTTCCATTGATTGAAATATTCAATAGGTTTATTATAAGAGATGGAGAGTTTATAAATAAACAAATCAATATCATATATGAGAGAGAGAATAAAATTTAAATTACTATACTAATATTAGCGACATATGCTATAAAATGTTTAATCATTAAGTGTGCACTGAAAATTTAAATATATGTTTGGAAAAAATTAGCCACATTTAATTTTTCTATCCTGACGAATATGGCGAAAACCAGACGTTCCATCTTTACTCTTCTCTCTCTCTCTTTCTCTTTCTCTCTATCCGGTTAAATAAAGAAATACTTTGAATAATTGATGCCTGATATTCAAAGGTACCTGATATTATCTGATATTCAAATTTAGTGTAGTTGTTAACCTTGCAGTAAAAGGCTGATTTTGAATGACGATAACCAGACATCATTTTATATAGTTTTTATTCATCGTCGTCGTATTGTTTCCTGTATCAAAAGCAATCAAGATATAAAGAAATAATTTGTGCTTATCTTAAAGATCATTTTCTGAACATATTTGATACAATTACAATTGTCAGTTGTTTGCTATCTGGATGTATTCAATTAAAAAGCAGTATTTAAATACATATTTAACTCTTTTAATCATTTAGAGTTTTCAGCTCTAATTTAATTTTTATCTTTAAAACAAAAAACATAATCATGAAAACAACAACAGCAACAACAGTACAGAAGTTCATTCCCAGTTGAAAAGTAAAACTAAATAAATAAATAAACAAGTTAAACAAATTTTTGAGAATGTATTATCTCCAAAGAATTGCTATGGCTATGAACGCCTCATATATGCATTCCCTTGTCGAAATAAACCTGTCAATATGCATAATTTCAACAAAATAAGAAAACTTTTTTTTTTTTTTTTTTTTTTTTTTTTCTGCCCGAGACTTTGATGTTTACATCTAATTTCTGATTATTATTATTATTATTTAATTATTTTCCAAAAAACAGTAAAAATCTTTCCTGCTAGGTCAAAGCCCCATGATCATAAGAAAATAACTTCATTCACATGCTCATCCCTCCTCTACTTTAGATGTGTGGTCTAAATCCTGTCACTACATCAATATGGGTGTTTATATATATATAAAAAAAAATAGAAACATGATACATCTGAGACTTGAATCTTTATCAACTCTTGATGTATTTATTGCGCTGAAAGATTTACTGTTTGCTGGGTACAGGCAAAGAAAAAAGCTGCAAGGATTATTCTTTGGTACAAGTTTCTTTCTTTCTTTCTTTTTTTTTTTTTACGCTAATTGATAAAAAGAAGAACTTTTTTTTTCATTTTTTTCTATCCTCTTCTACATCCAGGGTTGTTGTACGAAGTACGGAACTAATTTAGGAAAAATAAATTTTCTCTCCGCAGCTAGATAGCTAAATATGGTGCTAATCTACAAAAAAAAAAAAAAAAAAAAAAAAAGCAAAAGGAGAATTAAATACTTTTATGCAAAGATACTAAGTATACACTGTTAAAAATTTCAACAGAAAACTCTGTGTAATCTATTATCTTAAGTCTTATGTAAAATTACAGAGAAAAATAAACGGAGATGTTAAAAAACTTATTTTATACATTCATTTTAATAACTAATATTAATTTAATTAACTATTGCTGAGAATATATTTCGGACTTAGAATGCTTTTCTAGAGTAGAAACAGTCATTTTTAATTTTAATTAAAAATCTAAGTAATAAAATTAGGTAAAAATACAGAATAAAGATCGAGAATCTCGATTATTCACATTTAACTAAGAATTACTGTAAATTTACGAGACTCTGTATAAATATTTACATTAAATTTACAGAAATTTTTAACAGTGTAGAGTTTAATTTTTCATCATCAAAATGTTGAAACCTCAAAACAGTATATTTAGTTTTCAAAATATTATTTACTCAATATTTTTTGAAAGGTAATGAAATGAGAATTTCCCTTCAGTGAGAGAGAGAGATTAAAAGAGAAAAGAAATGAAAAGAAATGTATAGGACAAAATTTTGTATAAATGTGCATAAAGAGAATTATTTTTTAATAATCATTATGAAATTTACCAGAATTATTTATGATAGAGATAGTCAACTGGGAAAATTTTTTTGTATGTGTAGGAGCCTCGCCTCCCCCCCCCAGTGGGGGAAGTCCCCCCTCGAGGTGAGTAAATTTTCATGATGGGTATCTTTCAAAAGAGCTCGCCAGTGCGTTTAAAACAAATTGTTGAACCATAGATCTTCGATAATTTAAAATGAAGTTATCGACTTTTTTTCATTTTTAACAATTTTTTTTTTTTTTTTTTTTTTTTTTTTTTAATGTAATATTGACAATAACATTGACTTTTTTGGGATATTTAGTGTTATACTACTTCTCTAATATGGAAATCGTTTGCATTATGATGGAAGATAATTTTTTTTAAATAATAATTTTAATAAATTATTTTTACTGAGTGAATTTGTATAGGGAAATATAGAAGAAAGTCATGTGGTGGCCACAACATACTATTTTTTAACAGGTAATGAAATGAGAATTTCCCTTTAGTGCGTGTGAGAGAGAGAGAGAGAGAGAGATTAAAAAAGAAAAGAAATGAAAAATGTAATTTTAAAGCAAAATGTAAAAAAAAAAAAAAAAAAAAAAAAAAAAAAAACCATACTTAAGATGATATCTTGTCTTAAGAAGGGTTTCATGTGGTTAATACATAAATTTATATATTTTTACATTGGTGTCCAATCATTAAAATTTCGCGAAATTTCAGCTCTCTTTTCTACTTTTTTTTTTATTTATTTATTTTTTTTTTTTATTAAACTGTATCTCAGTGGTCACCAACCGGTGGTCCACAGAAAAATTGGAACATTATTTCATTTTTTTTTTTTTTTTTTTTTTAATCACTTGTTAATATAACTTCGTACCACTTATTAATATAATATCACATTAATTAAAATTTGCTATCACTTAATAATATAAAATCTCAAATAAATAAATAAATAAATACATAAATAAAATAAATAAAATAAAATAATAAATAAAATAATAAATAAATAAATAAATAAATAAAAATAAATAAATAAATAAAATAAAATAATAAATAAATAAATCTATATATATATAAATGAATGTTTGTCTCTATGTCCTTTATAAAATCGTAATCGGCTTGACCGATTTCGATCATTCTTTTTTTATTTTTTCCCTTATAGGTCAGGGATGGTTTAGGAAAAAAAAAATTGAAAAAATAAAAAATTTGAAAGAAGATATTAAATAAAAACTCCTTTTTAACTTTAAAATGAAAAAAATGAAAAATAGATTTGATGCCAAAATAAACAAAATTCACGTTTATTTATTTTTTTCCGGAAATAAAATATTTTTTATTTCGCGTGATAAATAATAAAAATTAGAAAAAAAAAAAAAATTAATATACTATGAAAATATTCGCGTGTAAATAAATATTTTCATAGAGATACTTGGTATTAGCTTAAAATTTTTATTTAATTGAGTAGTACTTACTTTTCTTTTCTACAGTAAAACAAAATTCTTCGTTTTAATTGATACTTTATATGTAACTTATAAAGGTTCATTTATGTTTTCACCTTTATTGTAAATAGTAATAATTTCGAATTTATTAGAATTTTTTATTTTTTTATTTTGTATATATCATAAAAGTTTTTTTTTTTTTTTTTTTTTTTTTTTTGTATGGAACAGCTTTAGTTAATTTGGCACCGAAGTACCTCGGACGTTTCTCGCCAAGGTAATTTGAAAATCGGAATCTTCTTCTATCTTATCTCATGTGATGATCTTCAGCAAAGTGTTGTGCATGAGTCTACGAAGGTTTCTGAGTTGGGAAGACCAATCTTTATTCAAACGCCTTTTTCGCGAAGTTCACGTACAATTATGCCTCTAAAGCGACAAGGAATTGGCCGATCTACACCTCAAGCACGGAAGAAAAGAGCATTACGAGACTCAGAATTAGACGGGCAACTGGAAAATCTTAGAGTGCATGACGCTGAGACCCGTTCGTCTGAATCATCTGGACAACGAGAAGTGAGGTTAGAAAATGATCGAATACGTACTACTCAGGCACGTTTGTCTGAGACAACTGAACAACGGGAAAGAAGGCTGCAAAATGTTCGAATAAGCACCGCTCGATCAAGACGAACACTGCACGCTGATTTAAATCTTGGTGCATTCCATTATCTATATATATATATAAATGAATGTTTGTCTGTATGTCCTTTATAAAATCGTAAACGGCTTGGCCGATTTCGATCATTCTTTTTTTGTTTTTGTTTTTATAGGTCAGGGATGGTTTAGGAAAAAAAAATTTTAAAAAATTCGCCCCCCAAAGGGGGGGGGGAGGGGGGCAAAACGTGAACTCAAAAAATCCTTCATATCTCAAACAAAAAAAACAGATATGCGTAAAATTTTTGCTTTAAAATATAGCTAATATAAATGTCTAAAAACCAATTTCTGGAATTTTCGAAATTCGGTCCCCAAGGGGAGGGCGGGGGGAGGGGGCAAAACGGGATTTCACATGCTTAAAACGCGATTTTGCATAATCCTATATATCTCAAAAAAAAAAAAAAAAAAACCAGATATACGTGAAATTTTTGCTATAAAATATAGCTAATACAAATATCTAAAAACCAATTTCTGGAATTTTAAAAATTCAGCCCCCAGGTGGGGCAGCAGGGCAAAAACAATTAGAAATACAGTTAGGCCTTTCAAAATTTGGTACAGATAGGTTTCAATAGCCTGCAAGTCGAATGGGGATATTTTCGAAAGTGTAAAGTTATTAGGAGGGGAGAGAAGGGGGAGGGGAAATGGGGGGGGGGGGGGCAAAAAAAATAAAAATAGAGTTAAATCGTTCAAATTTGGTATATTGAGGTTTTCGATACTTACAAATCGATTGCGGATATTTTCGAATTTGTAAAATTATTAGGAGGTGCGGGAAGGGGAAGGGCTATGGGCAAAAACAAATAGAAATACAGTTAGGGCATTCAAAATTGGTACAGATAGGTTTTAAAAGCCTGCAAGTCGAATGGGGATATTTTCGAAAGTGTAAAGTTATTAGGAGGGGCGAGAAGGGGGGAGAGGAGGGGGGGGGGCAAAAATATAAAAATAGAGTTAGATCGTTCAAAATTGGTACAAAAATGGTTTTCGATACTTAAAAATCGAATACGGATATTTTTGAATTTGTAAAATTATTAGAAGGGGCGGTAAGGGGGGCTATGGGCAAAAACAAATAGAAATGCAGTTAGGCCGTTCAAAATTGGTACAGATTGGTTTTAGAGGCCTGCAAATCGAATGGGGATATTTTCGAAAGTGTAACGTTATTAGGAGGGACGGGAGGGGGGGAGGGGCAAAAAAAAAAAAAAAAATAGAGGTAGATCATCCAAAATTGGTACATAGAAGTTTTTGATATTTACAAATCGATTGCGGATATTTTCGAATTTGTAAAATTATTAGGATAGACGGGAGGGGGGGGGGACGAAGGGGGAAAATAACAGAAATAAGAGTTAGAGCATTTTGGGAATTTTTTCCGAAGGCAGTGAGAACCCGGTGCGACATTTTTCCTAATCAGATTTAGTTTCGTTTTTTTTTTTTTTTTTTTTTTTTTTTTTTTCACGTGATAAAAATTAATGCAATTTTGAGAATTCAGTAATTATAGTGATTCATTTTAAAATAGGGTCCAGCGAAGCGGGCGAAGCCTGCTAGTAAATAAATAAAATAAAGAACTTCTTTTAAAAATCGGGGAAAACTTCAGCTTGAATATGCGATGCTTCGGCAGCGCCTTTTCCGATTGCTTCATGCTAGTTCTGGGTTCAAACTACCTGTGGCACCGCCTCACCCAAGCGCTGTATTCGCACACAGAAGTTATACAGCATTAACGCATCAACTTTAGTCGAAGTCCCCCTCTGCCCGTGTCAGTGGGAGCTACTATCTCCCCTTTCATTTTACGTCATCAAAAGTAAGTTCGTCGAATCATGTTCTTACACAGACTAAGAACAGGATTCGACAAGGATTTATTTAACAAAACCGTATGAAGTGTACTTTTTTTACATAGGAATTTTTGCTAGTGCTCGGACATTTTTGTTACCGACTGTACTTTAAGATTGTTAAATACTTCCCCATATTCCACTAATAATATTACAGCTTCGAAAGTATACGCATTCGATTTCTCATCCCTAAAAAACCAGAAACCCGATTTTACAGGGCTTAAGCTCCAACTTAAAATTTTTAATTTGTCTATCCTTCCATTCCCCTATTGTTTTATAGCTACGAAAATACACTGCAAGAAACTGAAACTCATTTAGCCGTAAATTTTGAGGTGAATCGTAAAATTTACGAAAAAATTAGAGTAAATTACGGATAATGCAGAAAACTGAAGTATAAAAAATACAGATTAATCATAAAATTTGCGGTGCAATTTTGACAACGTGGTTACTTTTTTTTTTTGTTGTTGTTGTTTTTTTAATACAGTGTATGCACAATAGATTCCTGACACCAAATACCTTTAATACGGTTTTTGTAGATCCTAGCTCTATTTTAATTTTTCTAAATGCGTGCCCTTATTTCCCTACTAACAATTTCACGGATTTGAAATTATAAACAATCTACTCCTCGCCATCTCAAAAGCCTAGAACACAGAATTTCGAAACCCGAGCTCCAATAAATATCTGTTCCCTTATATCTATTGGGCTTAGAAGGCAGAGCACGCAAATTATAATGCATATTGATGAGTCCATATTGAAACGAAACACTTTTAATTAGACGAACACTCACATCACAGAGTTACATATAGAGAAACAAAAATTCAACAAAGGTACAGGTAAAAGATGCGCCGTACGAACAGTCCAAGTGGTGGCGCGCCAGTCGTTATTGGAATGATCTATTATACAGTGAAGGAGGGTAAATACAAGAGGCATTGGTAATGGAAAATAAATGTAACCTAACACCTCCCCCACAATGTCGACGTATTTACCTAAATAACAATGTTACATCTTCCAATCCCATAATTTTACAACAGTTGTAATGTTTTGATGATGTTAATGCTTTTGTAAGAATATCAGCCCCCATATTTTCAGTAGACACAAAATTTAAATCAATAATTCCATCTTTCAGTGCATCCCTTATGAAATGATGCCTAATGTCTATATGTTTGGTGCGCTTATGAAAGATCGGATTTTCAGCTAATTTAACCCTTTCACTACCACTGGGACATATACGTCCCAAGCAGTACTGCCAGATTGGGGTAATTTTTTATTGAATATCCATCAATAAATTTCAATTGCAACGGTTGTATAATCATTCCGGAAAACATCTAACGAAGAAGTCTTCGAAGTTATTAGGCAATTAAAATTTAGTGGTAGATATCAAATACAAAGAATTCCCTCAATCTGGCAACACTGGTCCCAAGGGCACTTTATATTGGTAGTGAAAGGGTTAATAGATCCTAAGTTATCTGTAAATATACTCACTTTTTCAATTTTGCCATCAGATAACTCATTTAGTAATTTACATAAATAAATCCCTTCCTTAGTGGCATCGGATAAAGCCATATATTCGACTTCCGTTGATGAGAGAGCTACGGTACACTGTTTACGGCTTTCCCATGTAATTGCACTCCCGCAAGATATGAAACAGTAACCTGTATATGACCTACGGTCATCGAGGCAATTCCCCCAATCCGCATCAGTGTAACCGAACAAAGGCTCATTACTTTTTCTAAATACAAGTCCAAAATTTATTGTTTTCTTTAAGTATCGTAAAACTCGTTTAGCGGCAGTCCAATGAGTTTTATCAAAACAAGTTAGAAATTGACTTAATTGACTGACGGAATTTGCAATGTCCGGCCTGGTGGAAGTTGCAAGATACATCAAACTTCCAACTAATTCACGGTAGGGATATTCGTTTTCACAACATTTTTCGGCCTTTTTTAATCGAATGCTTGTATCCATAGGACAAGCTACGGGCTTGGCTTCTGTCATGCCAAAACGCTCTAACAGCTCTCTAATATAACTATGTTGACTCATTGTTATAAGGCCATTTTCTAACTGAAAATTTATCCCTAGACAATATTTAACTATGCCTGAATATTTAACATCTAGTTTTTTATTAAGATGAATTTTGAAGTTTTCTAGCATATCAGGGTCCTGTGACATAAACAATATGTCATCAACGTAAACCATTATAAGAGTCAACCCTTTATCACTTTTAATATAATATAAACATGGATCTGCATTTGTTTGTTTTGCTCCGAAATCATTCAAAATTTTATTTAACTTAGTGTTCCAACATCTCCCGGCGTGCTTGAGCCCATAGAGCGATTTTTTTAACAAAAGAACTTTATTCCCTACATTTAGACATTTAAGAATCTCGGCTGCTTTATCAGATATGTCCCTATCGCAATTTTCATTTATAATTATTTGAAGTATTTCTTTAAAGTAATCGGGAACTTCCATAAAAATTTCCTCATCTAATTTTCCATTCAAATATGCTGACGTTATGTCAAATTGATGTATTTTTATTCCTAATTTAGCAGCATAACCTGCTAAGATTCTAATAGATCCCATTTTTGCTACCGGAGAAAAAGTTTCGCGAAAATCTATACCAAATTTTTGACTAAATCCGCGAGCTACTAATCTCGCTTTATATTTCAAAAGAGATCCATTTTGATCATATTTATTTGTAAGGACAAATCTACCTTTTATGCATTGTTTCTGGGACCTTTCTACCACTTCGAATGTATCATTTTTTAATATTACTTTTATTTCGTCAGTCATTGCTTTATACCAATTCGAAGCTTCCGGACCTTTCAAGGCATTATTTATTTCTATTTCCGAATTAAAACTATAAACAGCATTTGCAATTGATTCCGGCTCCCTAATTATTTCGCGATTACGCAATGACAATATATTTTTATCTTCGAGCGCCGATTCTGAGTCACGTGACAGTTCATCTTTTTCATATTTTATTTGAGGAGGAGAAATTTTTTCTTCTGCCTGCTGCATGTTGTGATGTTAAAAACATCACTTCTTTTTAAATGTTAAATAAGATCGTTTTCTGCACTTAAATGCATTGTTTCTCTCAGCTGGCTCAACTCACCCTGTTGTGTTTGCTTTACTGCAACACACACACAGGAGAAAAATTGGTTCTTCTTTCCTAGTGGTGATGTCATATCACACCATGCTGAGAACCAATAGGGTGATGGTTCTGACTCCACCTTCTGTTATTCCGGCAGTTTTAAATTCAGTTGGGTTTCAGCAGCTCTCAAGAGAAGAACATGGGGTGAGAAAGATTTGTTTTGCTTCTGTTTTAAAATAATGACCATTTTATCATTTGGAGAGAGAGTGCCTACTTATTAATAATAAATAAATATATATTAGTTTATATGAATACTTATTCAAATTTTAAAAACCATTAATTTTTATATCCTACTTAATTTGGAATTACTAGTGTGGTTTGGAAATAAAATTAATTAATTTTGATGCAGCAGATTGGTTTTATTGCAAACATTATTTTTGTATGCATTTTTCTTTTTACAGTATTCTAGCCAATAAGTAAATTGATTCCTCTTTTCTCTTATGTAAATAAAATTATTTGGATATATATATTTGACCTTTTGACCCAAAGAATAAAAAGGGTTAGTGGCCAGAACGCAATGTACGCCATGAGGTTCTTTGATCCTCACTAAGTAACTTCTGTTGCTATGAAAATTAAAAATATTAATAAAATTAATTTAAAATATGGAAACTTAAAAGGTAAATGAATTAATTACATCACATTTGGTGCCGGAAAGGAATACTTGATTATTGTTCTTAAGAATAAATGATACTGTAGAGATTGTTTATTTTGAATAAGTTATTTTATTTTTATTGCTAGAATTACTGAAATTATTTTTTTAAAGTCATACATTACCAATTACATTTTTTTGGTGATTGAATATGATGGATACCAAGTGACCTATAAGACAATTCCCTGTTTCAAAAATTGTGATATGCTGGAACTTTGTATAGATGAAAATTTTTTTTTTGGTTCAATATATTTTGAATAACTGATTAAATAAATAATAGTCAACAGAACTTTGTATTGTTGGCTTAAAAAAAAAAATTTGTAGGTATCTCTCTCTCTCCTCAACTACGTGAATTTATTATATGCAAATAGCCATCAACACATGTAGTTTTATAGCCAATATAGTAGTTTCATATATATACAAAAAATAATGGCTTCTAACAAAGGATTGACAAGAGGTTTACCATTCAAAACTTTAGTAACGCCATTTTCTGGAGACCCTCATTTATTGGATTTTTTTATTGAACAAGTGAAATTTAAAATTGAGAACAGCAAATGGGAAGAATCCCATGCTTTGGCTTTTGTGAAATCAAAATTGGCAGATACTGCTCTTAAGTTTTATGTCTCCTCCCCAGCTTGCCAAAAAGCCAAAAATACAAAAGAGTTATTTAATATATTTAAGAAATATTTTAAGGTAGAGTCGGCAACTACAATAGCACAACAATTTAACGAATTTAAGTTTGAGTCCGATGTCAATATTAATATTTTTGCTAATAAGCTTGAAAATTTAGTGAGAAAACGATTTCCTGATATGGAAGAAAAAGCCCTTGAACAATTACTAATCGCAAAATTCAATGATCTCATTCCGCCCCACTTTAGAATTCATCTACTATCACAAAAAGCCACAACCTTTTATCAGATGGTGGAATGTCTCGAAAAATTCCAGGAAATTTATAACTTGCAAGTAAACCCTGTCTTACCAGGAACATCTTTTGCTACTATTCAGAACTTCAATCATAAAATAGATAGTGAAGTGATAGGTACAAACTCAGAAAACAATTTGACTAAGATTAACAATTCATCTTATAGCAAGCGGCCATACAATAAATTTCCACAAAATAAAGGTTCGCACACGATTCAATGCCAATGGTGTGAAAGACCTGGACATTCTGCTCAGAGGTGCTTTGCACTCAGAAAATTACAAAATAATAAGTTTTCTCACAGATATCGTAATGGGCAAACTTTCTCTAAACCTTATAGAGACATGTCACGGAGAGCCAGGGCCCCTAAAACATTTAAATCCAACTCCCCTCAAACCAAAAGTAGTCATTCACAATGACTAGAAGTGGAGAATGGTAGAAGTGACACTAAACTCCTAAATACAAAGAGTTCCTCATATAGGTCAGGTTTGAATAAAGTCAATTACCATAACAACTTTTCACAGACTAACTCAACATATTCTAATCTACCTAATAATTTTTTTGTAAATAACAATGAAATCATTCTGAGATCTCCAGACACACAGGCAAAGTTCCCTTTGTCATTAGAACGCAAAGTCAAATCTGTTGCGATACAGACAACATCTCCTGTACTGGTAACGTCCCCGAGTGTGGAGGAAAATGGAGACTGCATATTAGTTAATTCACTGGAATTCTTGTTACACACAGACAATGATCTGCCCAATCTCCCCATCATACAATTACTGTTAAACAAAACATTAGAGAATTTTCTTCTCGACTCAGGAGCTTCTGTGTCATTACTCTCAAAACATTACTTCTTACAAAATCAAAACAAATTATATTACAAAAGAATTGCTTCAAGAGTCAAGATATCTACAGTAAACTCTATAGTCCAATGTGACGGATGTGTTTGCATTTCCTTTAAAATAGGGAAAACTTTTTACAAACACACCTTTTTTCTTATTGAAATACCAACTGAATCTAAATTTATTGGTATACTTGGCTTTGATTTTTTAAAATCCCATCACGTAGTTATCAATTTACACAATAACAAAATACAAATTAATGAAAATGCTTTAGATATTCTAGACACTGTACCCTCTTGCAGTCTTCTATCATCTGAATCTGATATGAATCAGGCATCACATAAGATAGCTACTCATATGGATTTTCCCCAAACTGGATATAAAAAATCTAAAATTGATGTTCATAAAGAGAACTTACCCTCTTATCAAAAATGTTGGCTTACCCAGAAGATTATGATTGATCCACAGGATACTATATATGTGCCTGTGCGGTCCACGCTTATTCCAGAAAATCAGTTAGTAATGTTTACATCGTCTAACAAGCATTGTCCACTTGTGTCCTATCCTTCTCTTATGGAGGTACAACATATCAAGGAAAATTCTACTAAACAAGAATTAATTCAATTTTTTATTCCTATGTATAATAATTCGAGCAAGAAACTGCATATAAATAAAAATACCGTTTGCGGATACATTTCAGAGATAGATAAAATAGAAGAAAATTCCTTGGATCTTGCAACAAATACACCTGATCACATGTGTAATCTAATTAAGGCTACACCAGAAGTTTTATCCTTAAGACAGAAAGAATTTAATGTAAATAATTTTTCTATTCAGCATTTAAAACCTACAGAAAGGGTAATAATGCAAGATATTCTTCAGAAATTTAACTCTGTATTTTCATGTTCACTAAAGTCGATTGGACACACCGATCATATCACTCCACATATAAAATTCATTTCAGATATTCCCTTAAAAACTTACCCTTTTCCTATTCCACAAGCTATTCAAGAAGAGGCAAAAGATCAACTTGACAAATTACTGGATGCAGGGATCATTGAGAGAAATATCTCTGAATGGGCATGCCCAATGCTTATGGTTAAAAAGAAAGCTGTGTCTAAGGAGGATAAACCTTCCTTTAGACTGGCCCTAGATTTAAGGTTAATCAACTCTATGATTCGATGCTCCACTTATCCTCTTCCAAGAATTGATACGATAATAAATAACATCTCAAAATTTAAATATTTTACAACATTAGACTTTACCTCAGCGTATCATCAAATTTCATTACCTAAAGAATACAGACGACGTCTCTCATTTACTACACAATGGGGAACTTATTCATTTAAAAGATTAATGTTTGGGCTGAGATCAGCCGCATCAACATTCCAAATGCTTATTGACACAATTATACAAGAGTGCAATTGTTCAGGCATATATGCTTACCAGGATGACATTATTATAGGAAGTGACTCTTTCCAGGAAACAACAGAAAAATTACAAACACTTTTAGCTACTCTACAAAAGTACAATCTGACATTGTCTCCAAAGAAATGTAAATTCCATCAGTCATCTATTGAATATCTCGGTTTCAGCATCCAAAATCAGAAAATACATCCTATTTCTTCCAACATTACAAAAATTACTCAATTTCCTATCCCAGCAACCAGAAAACAACTAAAAAGATTTATAGGATTGTGTGGATTCTACAGAAAACTCATTCCCTGCTACTCGCGATTAATTGATCCTTTGATAAAATTAACATCTCCGAAAACTACATTTAAATGGACAGAGGAACATGCTGAAGTCTTTAAACAAATACAGAAAGTTTTTTTCTCTAAACCTTTTCTTTCTTTACCCGATTGGTCAAAACAATTTTTTCTTAATACAGATGCTAGCAAAATTGCTATTTCAGGGGTTCTTCTACAAGAAAAGGAAGGCATTCTGCTTCCGGTTAGTTACTTTAGTAAAACACTATCTAAATCAGAACAGCGATATTCAGCCATCAAGCTTGAGCTGATGGCCATAGCTAAGTCAGTCAGTGCATTTAAATTTTTCCTTTTCAACCGACCTTTCACCATTCTCAGCGATAGCAGACCACTCGAACACTATAAGAAAATTTCCTCTCCTGCTGATCTAACTACTAAATGGCTGATTGAATTATCAAACTATCAATACACATTCAGATATGTAAAAGGTAAAACAAATGTTTTGGCAGACTATTTTTCAAGAGAAGACTTTTCTCCATACACTCAAGATCTTAACTCAAACCCAGAATTAATTAAAGAGGCTAACAATTTACCCATTTCTTCAGCTTCTCCAACAATTGAACTCCATCATTTCAATGTCACACAAAAATCTGATAAGTCACTCACCTCATCAGAGCCTCATCGTTCTTCCTTACCTCAGTTGTTAAGCAACGATGCTGCTCCACTCAGTCGTTCCTTAAACAGCTCTGACGCAGATAATCTTATGATGGAAATCTCGGAAGAATGTTTTTTTAAAGAGCAAAGAGAAGATGACTTTCTGCTAAAAATTATTGTCGATATCACTTCGGAGAAACATTCTCCTAAATATAAAAATTATTTTGTCCATCCGGACACAGGTCTGTTAATGATCAAACGAAAGTTTCACCAGCCTGAAAACTCTCCAAAAACAAAAATTGTAGTACCACAGAAGTTAAAACCTAAAGTATTAAAAATTTGTCACATGCCTCACTTTGGAATTAGAAATACATACAGAAGAATACTTAAACACTTTTATTGGACAGGATTATTTGAAGATGTAAAAAACTTTGTTCTGTCCTGTACATTATGTATTCAATATAAACCGCACAGAATTCCACCTGCTCCACTACAGGAAATGTTTGTTCCTTCTGCGCCGAGTATGTTAGTTTCCATGGACTTTTTGGGTCCTTTCTCTAATGGCTTCCATGTGTTAACATTCCTCGATCATTTTTCTAAACATATTGAATTGGTACCAGTAAAAAATGCAACAGCACAAGCTGTAGTTAAAGCCATTACGGGATACATTACTACCTTTGGTCGACCCTCTGCGATACTCTCAGACTTAGGCCCACAGTTCACAGCAAACATCTTTAACAACTTGGCACAGACATTGAAAATTACAATCTCCCATTCATCATCAGGACACCCGCAAACACAAGGCTCATCAGAAAGAATTAATACCAGCATTAAATCCTCAATTTCCACTCTTACCAAGGAAGGATTTGATTTTCATCAGGCTTTGATGATACACAAGAACCTGTATAACACCACCGTTCATTCTTCAACTGGATATTCTCCAGCCTTTCTGCATTTTGGCAGGTCAATAACAAGCATCTTTGACTTGTTTGAAGCTCCTCAGTTAGAAACACTGGAATTTCCATATGAATACCATAAATATATGGAATCAATGAAACAGATCTTTAGGCAAGTGCATCATAACATGAAGTTTTACCAAAACCAACGTAATACTAGACAACATAAAAAAGCAGTTCTCCGGAAATTCAAAGAAAATGATATGGTCTTTATAAAAACCAAAGATACATTTAAACCAAGATTCATAGGCCCATATTCAGTTCAAAAAGTAATATCTGACGTGTTACTCTCCGTCAGAGAATTCGAAAATGAAGGGGCTGAACCATTCACTATTAACATAGACCGTGTCATCCTGGCGCATAAAAGAAAGCAACATCTCATTCCACAAACAATTCTGACAGGTCAACCAGCTGGGATTGTTCAACCGCAGTCTCATTATGATCTCAGACCAAGATGCAAAACTTAATTTTTGTTTTTTGTTTTTTTTTTGTTTCCATTTTCACAAATGTTCTTTTAACATGTTTTTTTTTTAAGTTTTTTTTTAGGGGACTTGATAAGTAATTCATTCACCAAAGTTGCCTGTTGTAAACAAGTATGAGTTGGTACAGGTATATTTCATAAGTTGTATTTTGTATATTGTCCTATTATATATTGTGTAGTTATATATATATATATATATATTTTCTCCTGTGGCAAATGTTGAATATCTACAAAAACTTAGTGCAGTGTGTATTGTAGTTAATATGAATATAAATCTTCTGTTATGCTGATTTATTTTATATATTGTCTTATTTGTTAAATTTGATAACTATACTATAATTATTTACTGCTCAAAATGTACAGTATGTGTGTGTTATATGTGTCGGAAACTTGCATATTTATATGTGTATACATAATTTTTCTTCTTTCTTTTCATATATTAATTCCTACACATTGTCATGTTTATAAATATATTGGGTTATTAAATACAATTTCTGGAAGCTTCCACACCATTTTCACAGACACAAACATCACTTATACAACACAAGTATACACTACATCCACACTATTACACAATCAAATTAATACACAATCCACACATGATATGTATATAAATGTGTATAATGTTTGATAAAATTTTTTGTTTATTGTGATTATTGACATTGCAGTTTTGTTTTGGTTATATCTGATAGTATGTTTATTTGAGTATTATTTGACGTTTATATTAAGTGCATTTTTGATTTTGTTTAGTAATCTAACTTGGTGGCCTCGGTAGCCACTCACATTTATTATTTCCATTTATAATATGTATATTCTTTAAATAATAATAATAATAATGGTAATGATAAAATTTAAAAAAAAAAAAAATCTTATTCGAATATTATACTCGAGTACTTGGAATGCCTTTTCCGTAATGTAATATTTATCTGTAAGATTATTTTGACATTTGTATTGATACTTATTTTGATTTTTTTTTCTCCTTCATAATAATGCTTCAAGAGGTCATCTGTAAATATTTTATACTGAAATATAACTGATTTTGTTTTATCAGTTGTTAACAAGATTTCTTTGACATTTATTTAGTATAGTTGTTCTTTCATGTGTATACTTATACATTGATTAATCGGTAGATGGTATTTAATATCAAGACTATTGGTTAAATATTTTTGTTGATATTGCACATCCACTGAAATTCTTTTGTCATGTCATACATTTTTTTATTCTCGTTAACTAATTATTTTTACAAATTTATAAGAAAGCAGATTTTACAGCAATTAACATGCTTTTCAATATTTCTGTTATACTATTTTCTTTAAAAGGTATCAATGTTTTTTTACTCATGTCACTTGTTGATAAAAGCTGTGTCTGTTTGCATTTATAGATATATTTTATTAGTTGTCAATATCCTAATAAATATTGTTAGATATGTCACTGACCACTTTTGTATCAATAAAATCTTTTATTTGAGAATCTGTAACCACAGTGCTGAAATAGTATTGTTTTTGATGAAATGGTGTATTCCTCGCCTATTTTGGTAGAATTGATCACCTACCAGGGTGGGCGTTGATATTGGGTTTTTTGTCGGAATTTTATTGTTTCAGCTTTACTTATCGATTTTGTATTGTGTTTGGTTCAGATTTTGTGTCACATGTACATTGTTCTCAAAATTTCCAAATTTTTTTATCAAGTGCATGTTATTAAGAGCATTGTAAGACCTTTCAGTTGCTTAAAAATTTGCTTTGTTACATTCATGCCTTTAATGGCCGTTCCTACAATATTATGTACTCAATATGGATATTTTTTTTTTTTCACATGTAAGTAAAAAAAAAAAAAAAAAAAATTGTAATCCTTATGTAAATGTAGGTATGCACTCTCCATTCACATGTTTAGTCTTCCAAATTTTTTTAATGGTCGTTAGGGGTAATGTGATGTTAAAAACATCACTTCTTTTTAAATGTTAAATAAGATCGTTTTCTGCACTTAAATGCATTGTTTCTCTCAGCTGGCTCAACTCACCCTGTTGTGTTTGCTTTACTGCAACACACACACAGGAGAAAAATTGGTTCTTCTTTCCTAGTGGTGATGTCATATCACACCATGCTGAGAACCAATAGGGTGATGGTTCTGACTCCACCTTCTGTTATTCCGGCAGTTTTAAATTCAGTTGGGTTTCAGCAGCTCTCAAGAGAAGAACATGGGGTGAGAAAGATTTGTTTTGCTTCTGTTTTAAAATAATGACCATTTTATCATTTGGAGAGAGAGTGCCTACTTATTAATAATAAATAAATATATATTAGTTTATATGAATACTTATTCAAATTTTAAAAACCATTAATTTTTATATCCTACTTAATTTGGAATTACTAGTGTGGTTTGGAAATAAAATTAATTAATTTTGATGCAGCAGATTGGTTTTATTGCAAACATTATTTTTGTATGCATTTTTCTTTTTACAGTATTCTAGCCAATAAGTAAATTGATTCCTCTTTTCTCTTATGTAAATAAAATTATTTGGATATATATATTTGACCTTTTGACCCAAAGAATAAAAAGGGTTAGTGGCCAGAACGCAATGTACGCCATGAGGTTCTTTGATCCTCACTAAGTAACTTCTGTTGCTATGAAAATTAAAAATATTAATAAAATTAATTTAAAATATGGAAACTTAAAAGGTAAATGAATTAATTACATCACACATGTGTGAGTCATTTTGCGATTCGCTTAATTGTATTTCTCTTTCAAAAACATCTGGATACAATTGACCTATTTTTGAAACATCATTAGATTTCGCTTCAAAAAATTTTACGCTACGGGATATAATTACTGTATTTGATTCAGGAAGATAAATACGAAATGCTTTAGAATTTTCTGAATAACCCACAAATATTCCTTTTTTAGACCTTGGGGAAAATTTATGTTTAGGGTGGTTATTGAAATAATAAGAAGTGCAACCAAAAGATTTAAAATAGCTAACGTTAGGTATTATATTATTCCATAATTCATATGGGGTTTTTCCATTTAAAGCTTTTGTTGGGCATCTATTTCTTATATATTTAGAAGTATTAATAGCTTCTGCCCATAAATTTAAGGGTAATTTTGATTGTGATAATAGACAACGGGCCATTTCGACGAGAGTTCTATTTTTCCTTTCACAAACACCTGATTGCTCCGGGCAATAAGGGGTTGTTAATCTATGCTGAATACCATTTTCTTTCAAGAAATTTTCAAATTCAGTCCCAATAAATTCGCCCTTATTATCACTCATGAATTTTTTTATTTTTATAGATTTTTCATTTTCCCAAAGAAGTTTGATTTCTTTAAAAGCATTCAATGCCTCATCTTTAGTTTTTAAGAATTTTACTGCACAATAACGAGAATAATCATCAATAAAGGTAATAAAATAAAGGGACTTACCTATTGAGGGAACCCTAATAGCCCCACAAAGATCCGAATGAACTATTTCTAACATTTTTGTAACACGATCTGAGTGCTTAGGAAAAGGAGCACGGGTCATTTTATTTAACGCGCAAACTTCACAATTGAAGTCGGATACCTTTTTAATATTTAACCCCCTAATATGACCTTTTAAATTTGAATCAATCAAATCTTTTACATTTAGATGACCCATTCTACAATGCCATTTTTCCACATCGGCAAAAATATTTTTAGAACTATCGATTGATTCACTCGAAAAATTAACTGCATTATTTATATTTGCATTATTATCCCGCAGATAATAAAGTTCATTTTTTCTGTCCGCAATTAGAGTCACATTTTTTTTGTCTGTTATTTATAATAGCACATTTGTCTTTAAAAGTTACAGTGAAACCTTTGTCGCACATTTGTGACACGGACAATAAGTTCGTTTTCAATTCTGGAACCAATAGAGCATCATTGATCTCTACATTTTGAAGTTTTGAATTGACTTTTGTTTTAATTAATATTTTACCAACACCGGACACATCAGTTGTTTCATTATTCGCTAAATTTACAGATTTTATATCCGTATCCTTTAAATCGTGAAAATTGGAGTCATCCTTCCCCATATGTCGAGTACAGCCGCTGTCAACACACCAAAGATTCTCGGATTGTTCTTTGAATAATATGTTCGTATTCGTTGAATTTGTGCTGGCCAGTAGTCCTAAACTGTTTTGTCGATATTTAAATGATTTATCTTTTTCACATTGATTTGCACGGTGACCGATACGTTTACATTTCCAGAAAGTAATTTTTGAATTATCTCTTTCGTTCTGAGTGTACTGTTCAGTAATCTTAGGATTCCTTTTATTTTTATTCCACGGAGCAGGTTTCTTTCGGAAATTCCCAGTCATGAACGCTCCATCGTTCGGTCTGTCATCATGGCGTCTGGCGTCGTTTTCTTCTACTATTTTTATTCGTAGTACTTCTGGTTTCGGTAGCTCATCCCTGGATTCTATTGCGCACCGGAAATTTTCATAACTGGATGGTAGGCTGTATAACAACATCACAGTTAACAAGTCATCATCTATTCAAATGTCCATTTCAGATAGTTTATCGACTATGTCAAAAAACTTTCGAAGATGATCTCGAATGCTCACAGAAGAGGAATCTGCCATTTTATGTTGAATAAGCGATTTTAACAGTGACGCTTTTCTAGCGGGGCCTTTAGATTGATATATTTCTTCTGATTTTTTCCATATATCCAGGGATGTTTCACAGTTTTTTATTTGTTTCAGTTCAGAAGGCGATATACACAAAATTATGTCGGCTTTGGCCTTTTCATCCATATCAGTCCATTTATCGAACGCTTCTTTTGATTTCGCATCACCTGCCACGAGCTCTGGCTTTGGTTTAGAGCCAGATACATAAATCCAGGATTCATTTTTTATTAAGAGTGCCTTCATTTGTATCTTCCATGTCTCGTAATTATCTTTGTTTAGCGTTTCAATACGTAGTGTTCCATAAGACGCCATTTTTAAACGTGGCCGTCTATCTAACAGATAAAAGTCTATTTATCGTAAATAAAAATTAATTTGCTCTGGGCCCATAACCTATTGGGCTTAGAAGGCAGAGCACGCAAATTATAATGCATATTGATGAGTCCATATTAAAACGAAACACTTTTAATTAGACGAACACTCACATCACATAGTTACATATATAGAGAAACAAAAATTCAACAAAGGTACAGGTAAAAGATGCGCCGTACGAACAGTCCAAGTGGTGGCGCGCCAGTCGTTATTGGAATGATCTATTATACAGTGAAGGAGGGTAAATACAAGAGGCATTGGTAATGGAAAATAAATGTAACCTAACAATATCTCCATTGCCCATCTGCGCAGCACTAGTGCGACGTAAAACCCAACCATCCATCCATCCATCCCTTGTATCTCCTCCTATTATTTTTAGAGCTTTGAAGGTATGCAAGTAAGATTCCTCACCACAAAAAAGAAAAAAAAAAAAATCCTTAGATTTATTTTAAAATTTTGTTTTTTATTTAAATAAATTTTAATTAAAGTTAAAATTTAAAAAACTGAATCTTTTCTTACATACAAAGATATAGAATTACTTTCAATATATATAATATACTGGTATACACAGGGAGAAATGGTGCTGTTATACTGAAATTTTCCCCGCTTGCAAGAAAGATATATCTCAGTTTCTAAGGAATTTAAGTGTTTCAAATTTTATAGGTGATCCGGGTATTATGAAAAACTGTAAGGATAAGAAGAAATAAAAACAGAAAATGGTACAAGTATCATGGATATTCTTACGGGTTATCACTGATTATTTCAAATTTCTCACGGATTATTTTCATTATTTTTTCATTCTGTTGTTCTACTAAAAATTATGCTGAATTATACTGATGCTAACTTTAACTTAATTTTTTTCTGAATCACTCATAGAAAAAACATTCAACCTCACAATTTTCTGGATGAGTGAGAAGTTAAATGGAATAATTAATTATCTATTACAAAAAATTGAATTTCATATCAGAGAGAGAAATCGCTTTGAATTTTTTGCCTGCATTTGGTGCGTAGCTATAATTGTTGTAAATTTATCATGTTATTCGAATATTTCAAAAATTTCAAATGCACGTTAAAAATATAACTTTACACTGATTTTAATTATCTAAAAATATGCATATTACTAGATTTAGTAAATAGAAGTAGAAATTTATCGCGGTAATTAAATCTCTCGTCTCAATTTCTTATAGTTTGGAAGCAATAAAAAAGTGTTTATGGTTTCTTTGTAATTGTTTTCTTGTAATTAAAGAATTTTTAAGCGTCATTGCTATGATTAAATATGTATTTATCTTATAATATTTTTCTTTCTTGTAGTAAAATAAGTATTTTTGTTGTTTTACATTAAATGAGTTTATTTGGTACTAATAAAATGAGGTTCTCTGATCATTATTTTAGAATTACATTCACATTTCTTAAGCAATCATATGAATGAAATGCCACCACACTTTAGAATATAGAAAAAGAGGGGGGGGGGGGGGAAATAGCTAAAAACCCATAGAAATAGCACGGGAAGAAAACCAAAAAAACTCACGTCAAGTGTGTGTAAAAAAAAAAAGGCTCACACCGGAAGTAATAAAGGGAAAAAATTGACTAGAAAAAGACATCGAAGAGCGGGAACGGGCGGGCTAGGGCGTTAAATATACCGACCAGTATTAATACGACTCGCCTAGTAGTCCGCGAGATATTAAATTGTCAATTTGGTGGTCCGTGAAGTGAAAAAGGTTGGCGACTGCTGCTCTATCCTATTTATTCACAAACTTTACTATAAAAGTACTATAAAAATTTCTGTATAGAAATAATTTGAGCAAAAAAAAATTCGCGAAAATTTCTCATCCCTGAACATTAACGAAAATTTTTATTTCCTTAAGAAATTTATTTTTTTACTAATCCTCTTATTCTCATTTAAAATTTATTGGGTTGTTCGGAAAGTAATTTCGTTTTTTCCCGACAGAGGATTTAATTGTATTTTTTTGCACCCAACTTCACCTTTAAGCCGTATAATTTTTATATGTTTTGAGAGCTCATATAGCAAGGCTTGTGTATGAAAAATTCCAATTAATTCTACGCAGTAGTTTTTGGTTGGTGCCCTTTTAAATATGGAGAGCGATAAGCAGCATTTTCGACATATCTTACTGTTTTACTACAGAAAGGGTAAAAATGCTGTTCAAGCCAGAAAGAAATTGACCGATGTGTATGGAGAAGGTGTGTTGACAGTACGCCAGTGCCAGAACTGGTTCGCTAAATTTTGATCCGGCAATTTTGATGTCGAAGATGCACCACGCTCGGGAAGGCCGGTTGAAGCTGATAAAGACGCGATAAAGGCATTAGTTTATGCGAACCGGCGAATAACAACACGTGAGATCGGATTGAGGTTAAATTTATCAAATTCAACAGTTTATGACCACTTGAAAGGCCTGGGATTATCCTCGAAGCTCGATGTATGGGTTCCCCATGTTCTCACAGAGAGAAATCTGTGTCGCCGTCTGCGATTCGCTTCTCAAACGTCACGAAAATGATCCGTTTTTGAAGCGCATCATCACTGGGGACGAAAAATGGGTTGTATACAACAACGTCAAACGCAAGAGGTCATGGAGCATAAAAGATGAACCGGCTCAAACCATTTCCAAAGCCGATATTCACCAAAAAAAGGTGATGCTGTCTGTTTGGTGGGATTTTAAAGGAATCGTTTTTTTTTTTTTTTTTTTTTTTTTTTTTTTCCGAGCTTTTACCGGATAACACAACGATTAATTCGGAAGTCTACTGTCATCAGCTAGACAAACTGAATGATGCACTTCAACAGAAAAGGCCAGAACTAATCAACAGGAAAGGTGTAGTGTTTCACCAAGACAACGCGAGACCTCACACAAGTTTGGTCACTCGCCAAAAGCTTTTACAGCTTGAATGGGATATAATACCACACCCACCATATTCTCCAGACCTGGCACCATCGGATTATTATTTGTTCCGGTCACTCCAAAATTTTTTAGACGGTAAAACCTTCACCTCAAATGAGGAGGTGAAAAACCACCTCGATCAGTTTTTTGCCAGCAAAGACCAAAAATTTTATGAGCGTGGAATTATGCTACTACCAGAAAGATGGCAGAAGGTGTTGGACCAGAACGGCCAATATATATTTTAATAAAGTATTTGTTTATTGTACGAAAACTGTCTTTCATTTCCACAAAAAAAAAAAAAAAAAAACGAAATTACTTTCCGAACAACCCAATAGATTCAAAGTTTTTACTATCAGCTACATCTTATTTCAAGAAAATGCCCTGTGTATTCTTGTTTAAAGGCATGATTGTTGGGTTTGTCGTCTGAAATTTTTAATTTCATTCGAAATAAATAGAGAAAATAGAACGCTATACAACGTGTTATGCTCTTCGTTGTCGACTTAAAATATTCACCCTGAAATATTTGCGTCTTTTCCTGTTTATAGGCAATAGCTGTACGTGCCTAAAATACTAGAGTTTGCTCTGACTTCTATTATTTTAAAAAATAATTTAAAAAGACACTGCATTCTTTTTTTTCGAATTCTTTGATTTACATTATACTTATGTGCAATTACATTTATTTATTACATTACATTTATTTAATTGATTTAATTGCAATTATAAAAACAAAACAAAATAAAATAAAATGTTTAAATCCTGAATTAGTCTTTCAGTAGCAATATTCATAACCATTTATCCCTTATTCATTCTTAGTGGTCCAAGATCACATAGATCAGGGGTTTTCAACGAGAAATTGGCAATAGGCGTATCAGCATGCAGGGCAAATGAAATCAGCTATTGTCTGCTGAAGATGGCTGCTGTAGTACAGTCGGTAACAAAAGTATCCGAACACTAGCAAAAATTCCTATATAAAAAACGTACATTTAATACAGTTTTGTTAAATAAATCCTTGTCGAATCCTGTTCTTAGTCAGTCTAAAAACAGGATTCGATAAGGATTTATTTAACAAGACTGTATGAAGTGTGTTCTTTTAACATAGGAATTTTTTCTAGCGTTCGGAGACTTTTGTTACCGATTGTAGCAGCCAAAGCTTCCGCAGGAGCCATATTGAGTCTACCAAAACATTGGCTAGTCCTATGTTATTTTATTTATTTGACATTTATCTGAAAAACTTTGAGACCTATAGTAACAAGGACTTTTGCCTAGAACGATCCATATTACAGTCGGTAACAAAAGTGTCCGAACACTAGCAAAAATTCCTATATAAAAAAAGTACACTTCATGCGGTTTTGTTAAATAAATCCTTATTGAATCGTGTTCTTAAACTGACTAAGAACAGGATTCGATAAGGATTTATTTAACAAAACCGTATGAAGTGTATTTTTTTTTTTACATAGGAATTTTTGCTAGTGTTCGGACACTTTTCTTACCGACTGTACATAATTTCAGAACAACAATGCAAAACTTCTTATATAACTCCTGTTGCATAATGGCTTCTGCGGTTACGATTTTGAGTTCATGTTTTCCCAGACATGTCATCTCCTTTTATATCATTCATCCAAGTTTCCAACTTACAAGTACGCGAGTTCCGTAACAGAAATAACCTGCGTAATGCAACATAAAGACAATTTTTTCTCTTTTTTTATTTTTTTTAACACGTTGAGCGCCACGCGAATTCTTAAAATCCATTAAAATTCCATAATGATTCCTCCTGTAATAAATAAAAATTAAGCAAATTTTCAAAAATTACAGTCGGTAACATAAGTGTCCGAACACTAGCAAAAATTCCTATGTAAAAAAAGTACACTTCATACGGTTTTGTTAAATAAATCCTTGTCGAATCCTTTTCTTAGTCAGTGTAAGAACCTGATTCGATAAGGATTTATTTAACAGAACCGTATGAAGTGTACTTTTTTTACATAGGAATTTTTGCTAGTGTTCGGACACTTTTGTTACCGACTGTACTTAAAACAATGTAATATTTTTAGTTTTATATCCTATTTTACACTGTAAACCACCGATGGTTGACGCGGCTTTATATCATATTTGACACTGTCAGCTACCGTTGGCTGACATGGCGCTTAACGTGTCATTTTTTTATTGGTACTGCTTTTACTTTCGGGGGAAAACTTTCACTGAAATGTTTGAAGTATAACATGTTTTGCACACTCCTAAAGTTTCAAGATGATTCCTTCAGTACTTTAGAGATATATGACAAACTGTCTAGGATCTAAAATGGCTGACATGGCGCTCAACGTGTTAATGGTATATATTGTAAATTTTTTGAAAATTTCAGTGGATGAACGTCACTCCTCTCTTCTTTCCAGCTACGTCTTGACCGACATTCATCAAGTTATACAAAAGAAAAACAAGTATTGAATTGCGAATCAAATAAGAAGTGTTACTTTAATACCTTTAACCTCTTATGGAAAAAATAATCCAAACTAAAATAACTTGTACTTTGGTATCAAATATACAAATAACCGATATTTAACATTTACACAAACCTTAAACATCATAAATAGGAGAAAAACTTACAGTAATAGCACACACATACACACACACACACACAAAAAAAATGTATATATATATATATATATATACCGTGAGAAAATTAAGGTTAGTCTGTTGCAGCCACTAAAGAATGAATGCCATCTTTTATTGAGAGTTTCAAAACACGGAGTCGGGAGAAGCAGTGAGGCGACTTCGATTGTGTTCTTTTTAAATTTCGATACAGAAAATATACTTTTATGGTATAAAAATATAAAGCACTCCTGAACAATAATGTAATTTTCAGGCCAAAATCTTGCAGATTTGAAATTTTTTTTTAGTAAGAATTTAAAGAAATGAACTCCCTTTTCTTTCCTTGTTTGCAAAAATGTATCCGTTTGTAGGTCACTCACATAAATCATACAGAAGATGAATTGGTTGATCTTCAATGGTAGTTCGAAGAGTATTAGTAAACAGCACTCTACTAATTTTAATGATCCAAAATCTTTCAATCTAGTGTCAAATTCTTATATGATTTCTTGGATATTTAAGTATAAATATTAGGGAAAGTTCCAGCTTGTATTATCGATAAAGTTTAGAAAACTTCCAATGAAAACCAAAAAATATTTTCTATTTTCATGAAATTAACCTTGTTTTGCATTCAATCCCTTACCAAATATTAAAGTTTTACTTTAAAATCAGATCGGTAACTTGTTTATGTTCGAATTTCAGTCTTTAAAAAAAAAAAAAAAAAAAAAAAAAAAATCTTGTACATTATAAAACATCGCGTCTGAAACAAGTATAAGTGGAAACGACGTGTTTTATGTAGTGTTGCAAAGACTGGAAAAAACCCGTTTCTTCCCCGGAAATAAACCGGGTTTTTTGGAAAGGAAATTTTGAAAATTCCTGGGAATTTTGAAATAATTTGATGCATGGACACATATTTTTTTTTTTTTTTTCATTTTTATTACTTTTAATGGTTTTCTATTTAGTATTTTTAACTGTAATTGTGAAAAGCAACTCAACTCTTCTTTCATTTGCGGACAGTGGCGGATTTATGGGGGGGGGGGGGGGGGCTAGGGGGCTGAAGCCCCCCCCCCCCCAAAAAAAAAAAATTGACATTCACAATTGAATATTGCAATTGTAAATTTTTTATTGGTCTAGAATAACACTTTGAAAAATCTTAGCCCCCCCCCCTCAAAAAAGTCAAGTTCTGGATCCGCCTCTGTTTGCGGATACAAAGTCATCTATTATTATTATTTCATAAATAGACATTAAAATAGAAATACTATTTCTAATAAATTTCAGAATGAAATATCTTCATTATTAATAAAATTGTGTATTCATAAGATGAATAATTTATACTCAAATAATACATAGCAATAAAATATAAATATGCATATTTATTTTTTAAAAATACAAGGAAAAATATTTTTAAAGTGCAGAAATGAATATTCGTCATTGCATATTTTTATTTTTGTTAAATACTGATGTAATAGTAGTTTGTCTTAATTTTTTATTTTATTTTATTTATTTATTTGTTATTATTATTATTATTATTATTATTATTTTTTACATTAAAAATTTAATTGCAGCTTAAAGAGAGTTGACTGTACTTGTTTGTGAAGCACTTAAAATGAATATTTAATGTTAAATGTAATATTAAATGAATATTTAATGCGCATGTTGAGGCACTTTATCCTCTTCAGACCCAATCCGCGTTTGTAATGATCGATAGATGGCGCTTTCTGAACTGCATTTGTTTGTAAATTATAATAGCCACGTGTATTTATTATTGTTCTTTCTTGTTGTTCTACCATTGTTTCAGCGTGAAAGCTATCAATGGTGTGATAATTTCACCTTAGCCCACCAGAGGGCGAGCATTTCATTACAATCGCGGATAAAAAAAAGAAAGAAAGAAATGTGGGAGAAAAAAAAACACTAAAGAAATTAATAAAATAAAATAAATGAGACTATGATCTATCAGTGAAGTTTTTTGAATAAATGTTTCATCTGAAAAAAAAGGAAAATGTCACAGGTTGCATTTTTCTTGCTATAGGGTAAGTGCACCAGTGATTGACACTTTTAGAGCAATATCTGATGTTTTTAATGTTCTAGTCATCAGAAAATATTTTTAGAAATCTTAAGTTTGTACATATGGTATGGAAGACATTCAGAACCACATATATGTTAAAATATATACATTTGATAACACTTTTTTTTTTCTAATAAATTTTTATTTGACACCCACTTAGTGTTCCAGTAATTGACACTGCCAGTTTTTTATTTTATCAGTAATTGACCCCCTATGCTCCAGTGTTTGACATAAAATGTTAAAATGGTACAACTATAGTATTTCCCCTCAGCTGAATTTGGCGATTTTCCTTTGGCGCCGATTTGAACGATAAAGATGCCGTTCTGAACTGCTTGCGATATAATATGGCAGCCTACATGCTATTTATTTTGGAATTATGATTTTATGATTTATGATTAATAATTTAGCTAATGATTTTATCATTTATGCTATATGCTATATGATTTTTAGATTTATGATTTAGCCATAATCGCCAAAAATAAATCGCCAAATTCAGCTGAGGGGAAATACTATAGTTGTTCCAATTACTGGAGCATGCCAATCACTGGAGCACCTACCCTATATTTAAAGTAGGAATAAAATAATAGTTTTTTTAGAGTGAAAAACATCCGAAGATTTTAAAACTTTAAAACTTGATAACTGATATGTGTTTTTCTTTGTTTCTTTTCTTATCTTTTTTTTTTTTTGTTGTTGTTAAGGTATTTTAAAAATATAGGCACTTGCATCGAAAAATTGTTTCAGTGCAGGAGCAAATACTACTTTTCTGGATGCTCCTTTTTAGGTTAACCGTAGGATGTGTGTGTATGTTAATAATCTAGGATTTAATTTATGATCGCAATAAGTGAAGGGTTCTTCCTTAATATTTGAAGGTGAATTTGACTGACATTTCCTTACAGTGATATGTCATGTCGTTAAAAAATTTGCAGTTCATTTGTTAATTCAGGGAAGTTTTAGTTAGTAATACTGTAAATTTCAAAGTGATATTCATGTAAAAGTTTATCTCCCCATCAAAATTATTATTATTATTATTATTATTATTATTATTATTATTATTATTGCTGTATAAAGGATTGGCTGTGAAGAATGTTTTTTTAGAAAGAGTCAAACCTCTCACAGAAACAGCTGCTCTGTAATTTTCTCTTAATTTAATTGAGGAATATATCATGAAACTTTAGACTTCTGATTGCTTTCTTTTTTAAAGAATATTTTTTCACGTGGATTAAAATAATAGAAATATTAATAATAATAATAATAATAATAACTGGAGAACTCGTGCAAAATTTTCACACTTTAATTCTTTTCATATTTACCTTTAAAATTTGAAACTTATAAATATTATACCAATTTCACCACCTAATTAAAATTTTAATTTACCAGAAGCCAAATTATTATTAGAACCAAATTAATACTGTACAATAAGTGAAACCAAAATCATTCCAAGAAAGGTTCCAGAATAAAATTCATGGTTCACGACCCAGTTTTCATATTTCCACAGGCAGTACAATTTTAGTATAGGACTCCCACGACGCCTTTTAAATTTTTGTCGCCATGTTGGCGACGATTTTTTATTAATTTTGGTATAATTTTTTGTTAAAAAAAAAGAAAATCTTATTTTGATTATATTTTTTATGATTTTGTTTTTTAGTCAATTTATTATAATAATTCATATTCTGTGTATATCTTTAAAGTATTGCTAGGTTTAAAATGACTTTTGAAAAAATTCTGAAAAAGAAACTTTTAAAAATACATTTTTCCGTAATGAAATCAGACAAATGTCGTCATTTTTTCTTATTAGTTCATTCAGATGAGTCTGCGTGCTTAAATATTGTTCATTTTTTAAATATTATCTTTTATCCTCCCGTAATTTATTAATTACACCACTATCGTATCGTTTCGACAAAAATTAATTGTAACTGGTCCACGTTAGAGAAATATTATATAGTTAATAATAATAGAAAGAATATCACTTTTTATGAGCATAGTAGATTGGCGGTTCATCAACAGCCATTTTATACACATAACGTACTTAATAATAATTGAGCTACTTAAAAATAAAAATGCATAAGATTAAAAATATAATAATAATGATCTTTTTTGTGATTACATAGACGAATTAAATATTTTTTTACATCAGTTTCAATATTTTATTTTATTTTATTTATTTATTTTTTAAGATTTTATTTAAAAAATTGTATTTTTCTTATGTACAGTCGGTAACAAAAGTGTCCGAACGCTAGCAAAAATTCCTATATAAAAAATGTACACTTAATACAGTTTTGTTAAATAAATCCTTGTCGAATCATGTACTTAGTCTGACTAAGAACAGGATTCGACAAGGATTTATTTAACAAAACTGTATTAAGTGTACTTTTTTTGCATAGGAATTTTTGCTAGTGTTCGGAGACTTTTGTTACCGACTGTATGTGACTGTGTTGTAAAAAACTCAGAATCCCATTATAATATATTGCACAAGTTGAGGCAGATAGCGATATTTTGAATGGAATAACAGCTTTTTTCAATGTCTGAATTAACAGGATATTTTGCAGGCAGTTGTTTGCGTACAAGGGCCATATAAATCTCTTTTAAACGGGTTGTCCTATTAAAAACCAGACGGTTCTCAGTTTTACTAAAAATTAATTTTCTGGTAGTTTTTTTCAATTGTGTGTACCATTACCATCATTTGTATTAACTTTATGTATATACAAATAACACACACACATATGTTAAGCTTAAAAAAGTCTGTATTTTTAAAAAAACATATGCTTTAATGTAATTATTGTACATTTAACAGATGTAATATGACTTTAATTTCATTTAAGAAAAATTAGTTATGAAATCGTGACGACCAAACAACAAATTTTAATTATCAAGAATATCTTATACTATTAAGCAAGCAAGATTTGTATATATGTATATTTCACTGTTTTCGAAATCTGTCGTGTCCAATGAAGGCTGTAGGACTTATGGTGTAAACTACTTATTATAGATAGAAAACATGAAATTAACTTCCGTTTTTCTCAGGAAAATTAGTATTATTTAATTATTTAACAAATAAATACGAATTCTGGCACTGTATTCATAGTAGCTTTAAAATTAGCCATTTAAAATTTTTAAATGTTGCCAAAAAAGCTTGCGAGTTATTTTTTTTTCTACATAAAATGAAATATCAAATATTAAATTTGCTCATGTATATAAAAAAATGACACCTCCATAACTTAAAATAATAATAATAATAATAATAATAATAATCTAGCATGTTTCTTCCGAATTTTCTTTCATAACCCTTTTTAATATACCTCAGTTATATATATATAGATTTAAATAGTATTTTTTTGGCACGGATAAATCACTCTTGGCATGAAAGTTAATTTAGCATAAAATCAAAAAGCTTTCCTGGGCAATTTTTAAAGTTTTCATGAAATAGATCGGACATTTTTCGCCGAGGACTCTATTTTCGCAACAGCCATTTTAAGCCAAGTAGCGCGTCAAAAATATAAATAAATTAGAAAATATTGAAAGAAAGAAAGAAAGAAAGGAACAGAAACAATAATCGCATAAATTATGTATTTTTGTCTAAAATGAGGACAAAAATACAAAAGTCGCCAAGGGAGCTATATTAAGGCTGTACCATGATCAAGTTTATTTATTTATTTTTCTATATAACAACTACTATTAACTAACCATGAAATATATATAACCACAAAAAATAATTGTCTTATGCGATAGATGTAGCATATCATAGCATATTGTAATATTATATTTGGCGTGAAATTGCTGTCATTTTATGGTTAGTCGGATAAATCAAATAAATATAGAAAATAACGTGAAAGCAAATACACACCACGTACAGTGTTGTTCATATGCAACTGAGATTCAAATATAAAAAGGCTACTTCAATTTTTTCGATACTGTCCGTTTCGATACGACCCAAATGGAAGCCTACTGATAAGCCATTGTCGCAAAGAATATAGGGACATTGCACCAGAGATTCTGCGGATGAGCAAGCTGCTTCCGAAGGCAGCGGGGACCCGAAGCAAGATTTGAGCGATTTCAGTATTTTATTTTATTTATTTATTTTATTTATTTATTTTTTTCATAAAGCGATACAGAAAAGAGTTTCCTTTAAATATAGTGACCAGCGAAGCGGACAAAGCCTGCTACTATAATACTAAACTGTTACAAATTAAGTAGACTTATTAAACATATCATTACATTGGAAAAAAATTCTGAAAATTCACCGTCTAAGAAACAAGATGGATTAACTTACTACAAAATGGTACAAATAACTGTAATTTGTTCTGTTATTTTCTCAACATTTTAGCTAATACATAAAGACAAAAAAAAAAAAAAAAGAATATGATTATCTTTATTATTATATATATATATATATATTTCGTTTTGATTACAATTTTAATGATTCAAAACTTCTGCTGCATTTTTAACTCTAGCAAATCTATTACTTTTTTGTTTTTCTTTCTGTGACTGTAATATAAATAGTTTCTTGCTCAACTTAAAATGAGTTTACATTGATGAAACCGGTCCAAAATTCTAAGAAAAACTGGTTCATTTCATTGTAAAATAAATATTATGAAAGAAGAAATTATTATAATACGGAAATTCATTCTACGAGTGATTTAAAATAATTTTTCTTCAATTGTATTTATGTTATGAAATTCTTCAGGTGAATCATTAACAGGTCATACTGTGTATTTTTTCAGTTTAACTAGCAATTTAACTTTTTACTTATTTACCTTTTAGTTTAGCTAAAGGGATAAAACAGAAAAATACTGTTTTGAAATGTTTTTTTTTTTTTTTTTTTTTTTTTTTTTCCCCTTAAATTTTAATTATGTTCACATTCATGACCGGACATTCGCCTCCGAATTTCTGCGTAATATGTATTTTAACATAGTGTAAGCTAATCTTACCTGTTGGATCCCCTTCCCCTTTTTTCGGTAGTTATCTAATCTTTTTGTTTGAATGAAAATTGTATTTCATTTTAATATGATAAAATTCTTTGAAAGATTAACTGCAAAAACTAAAATCTCGAAGGAAATATATATGTTAGCTTTTTTGTAATTAATTTTTATTCGACGCATTCTCATTCATCTGACTTCGTTTGGTGTAGCAAAAAAGTAGTATTTCTCAACAGATTCAGGTATGCCTTAAAAAGGTTTTAAATGTACTGAAAAAAAAAAAAAAAAAAGAATATTATTAATTATACTTCCCTAGTTTCTAAGAGCTGAGCAACACCCTTTTTGTCTTGTTTTCTTTTGTGCATAATTATTAAACTAATGATTAAACCGATATGAAATTTGGATAATATGTTTGTTATCAAATTATTAATCGAATTTTATATTACCTTGACAGAGAGAATAAATTGTATATTGATATTAACGCGATTTACCTTTGAAGTCCGTTTTAGAAAACTAAATAAAAGATGGTCCTGAGAATAATTAAGAAAAAATACAAATATCTTTAAATGCTACATTAATTAATTTGTAAACTATCACCATAATAATAATAATAATAATAATAATAATAAAGGTCACTAAATATTTTTAAAACAAATTCTTCATCTAAATTTCATGTTCGTGTGTGTATATATATATATTATATTTTAATGTTATTTACAAAGAAAAAAGAATAGTAAGAAAGAAAAGGGAAAGAAAAAAATATTAATTTTTGAAAGCATGCGTATTTTTTTATCTATCAGTAATGCATCATCAAGTTATTTCTCTCTCTCTGTTTTTAAGCCATTTAAATTTTGCCATTCTTTAAAAACATATTTTTGTGAGAAATCGAATTCAATATATTTTACAAACTATTCCCAATGTTAATGTAATCTAAAATTTTAGCTAGTGTTGTCGTGGCTATCATAAAACTCACTTTCATATCATTCTATATAAAAACGCAACTTACCGGTTAATACGAGGGAAAAAATCATTATTTCTCATAATAAAGATTTTACTAACGAAATTTGGCCCAATTTTAACAAATAGATGCTGAGATATAGCCATGTGAAAAATGGCAGAAGATGACTAATAGCAGTGGCTCCTGTCTGCCAAGATACACCCAAATTAAATCAACATTCTTTTTATTAATGACCATCTCACACTTCAAGTTCAGTGCTATTATATGCAATAGAATCTGAGATACAGCCTTCCGTACACGGGGGAAATTGCACATAGCAGCCCCAATTATTGGCTGTTATGCATCCAAATTGAATAAGCATAGTTTTTCGTCATGGCAATTTCACTTTTTAAATTTTGTGCAATAATGTACTATAGAAGCTGAAATATAGTCTCTCCATCAATGGCAGAAATCGCAGCATAATAATACCACTTATTGGTCGAGTTGCACCAAAAGTTGAAATACACTGATTTACGTCAAGGTGTAACTAAATATAAATTTTCCTGAAATTCTATGGATTAGTTCTTTATCCAGATCTGCCATTCTATCTTTTATGAATATAAAAGAAAGAATGAAATTTTATAATGAACATGTCATCTAAATTTCATGTTCACACGTTCATTTGTTTAACAGTTATGCTCAAAAGTAACTATTTGCCATAAATGAACTCTGCTCAATTGCCCATCATACATTTGTTCTCGTAAATTCCTACTGCAGGGCGCATACTACCTACATATTAAGAGAAATTAATCCGATTGAGAGGGAGACAGACTGAAATGCCCCCACCTAATAGGCTGCACACCTTTCAGTTCGATACATTTACATTTACCCTATCCTAATTTGTGAATTAATTTGATTGGAATCAAGTTTATATTTTAGTTTTCAGGTATATTCCATATGCTATTTCCAATGCAACAATAATCATAACGCAAATTTATGTAAAATATTGCTTTATTCTGCTGCTAGGTTAAGAAAATTTTAAAATTCGAATAACGGCAAAGTTTTCAGATTAGAATATTCATAAGCAATGGTGGTCACGCCAGTATTATAAATAATATTTTAAAAGTAATATGACATCTTTACGATGGAAATATTCCTCATAATGGATGTTTATGGGAAATTTTGCACTATATTACCATGTTAGAGAAATCGTAAATTTCGAATAATTTACAAAGCTTTAAAATTAGAATATTCACAGGCAATGATGTTTACACCATAAAGCGTGATTTGGGATACAAAAGTTTCCGAAACACTGATATTGAATGGTAAGTACCCCTTAAATTTTGCAGGTTTGAAGAAAGCTTGGGTGATTTTTTTGAGGTAAAAAACATAGAATATCAGATGATAAATACGAAAACACTTCCGAAATGTCTCACGTTTTGAGTTTAAGTAATTAAAAAAAAAAAAAAAAAAAAAAAAAAAAAAAGTCCTTCCGGCTCATTCGGAAGGGTAGGTTGATTTCTTTCTTCGTATCAAGAAATTTGTAGCCGCCCTTTTGTTTCAAAATGGCGACTACAAATTATTAATGGAATTGGTAGAAATATTGATGTGGGCTATGTACATATGGAGTTTTAAGCAAATCGGTTCATAAATACCTTTTTATGTGAACTTGAAATTTTCAAGTGGCGGACACTTGGAAACAAGATTGCGGGTCAAGTTGGCAAACAAATATATCAAATGCATTTGTGAGATAAATCTACTGAACAAATTGAGTTTCAAAAGTTATCGCGTTGAAAAATTAAGTGACCGTCACTTGGATCAAAGTGGCGGAGCAAGTTGTTCAGGGAACTAATCCAATATATTTGTAAGATAAGTCCACTGTCCAACTTTGTTTCGAATCTATTCAGTATTTCAAAAGTTATTGCGTAACAAATTCTCAAGTGGCAGCAACTTGGAAACAAAATTGCGGAGAAACTTTCCCGCCGAAATCATAGATATTTGAATATTAAATCCATTTTTCAACTTTGGTTTGAATTGATTAAGTATTTCAAAAGGTATCGCGTTGAAAAATTAAGTGACCGTCACTTGGATCAAAGTGGCGGAGCAAGTTGCTCAGGGAACTAATCCAATATATTTGTAAGATAAGTCCAATGTCCAACTTTGTTTCGAGTCAATTCAGTTTTTCAAAAGTTATTGCGTGACAAATTCTCAAGTGGCAGCAACTTGGAAACAAAATTGCGGAGAAACTTTTCCGCCGAAATCATAGATATTTGAATATTAAATCCATTTTTCAACTTTGGTTTGAATTGATTAAGTATTTCAAAAGTTAGCGTGATAACAAATTTTCATGTGGCCGCCACTTGGAAGCAATGTGTCGGAGCAAATAGCCCATCAAACTCATCCAAGATATTTGAAGCATAAGTTCACTGTCCAACTTTGGCAAAAGTTATTGTTATGACAAATTTTCAAGTGGCAGTCTAAATGGCTGCAACTTGGAAACAAGATCGCGGAACAAATTGTTCAGCGAAATCATCCAAGATATTTATTGTCCAACTTTAGTTCAGTCTAATTCAGTATTTCAAAGATTATCAAGATAAGAAATTTTCTAGTGGCACCAAGATTTTAAGTGGCCACCACTTGGAAACATAAAAGAGGAGTGAGATGCCCAGCGAACATATCTGAGGTATTTGAATGATGAATCCACTACCCAAATTTGATACGAATTGATTCAGTATTACAAAAGTTTTCATAATGACATATTTTCAAGTGACCGCCACTTGGAAATAGAATGGCCGAGCGAGTTTCCAAGATATTTGAACCGTAAGTTCCTTATACAACTTTTTTTTTGAATCAGTTTAGTATTTCAAAAGTTATCGTGATGGCACATTTACAATCGGTAGCCTCATTTCAATGGCCGCAACTCGGAAACAAAATCTCGGAACACGTTGCCCAGTGAAATCCTCCAAGATATTTATATGATAAGTCCACTGTCCAACTTTGGTTTGAATTGAATCTGAATTTAAATAGTTATCATGATTGTATATTTTCAAGTGGTAGCCTAATTTCAAGTTGTCTCGCTTAGTTTATAAAATCCACACTTTGTTAAAAATGGTGGATTAAGTTCATTAATAAACTTGGTTGTGATCCTTATATGGTCTATATATACATCAAAATTCAAGCAAATCCGGTTTTAAATACGCTTTTTACAATGTGAATTTGCAATTTTCAAGTGGCCTCCACTTGAAGACAAAATGATGGAGCAACTTGGTTAACAAACTCATTCAAGATTATTATATAAGATAAATTCGCTGTCTAAATTTGATTCGATTTAACATTTAACAGGGGAGCAGCCCCGGCTCACCGCTCGAAGAGCGGTGTTGAGCTGTACAAGGACCGAAGTCCAAGTAGGGCTGTCCCGAAGTAAATTTGATTCGATTGGAGTATTATTTCAAAAGTTATCGTGTTTTTAAATTTTCAAGTGGTAGTCTGATTTCAAGTTGCTCCGCTTAGTTTAAGATATCCGCCATTTCTTAAAATTGACGGATAAAGTTCATTAATAAACGTCGTTGAGATCCTTATATAATCTATGTTAGAGGTCTGCACGGGCCGGGTTCGGGCCGAAATTTTCAGTTTCCTCTCGGGCCGGGCCGGGCTCGGGCTCAGTATTTTTGTGTGTACTCGGGTCGGGCCAGGCCTGGAGAAAATTTTAAGCCTAAGCCCGGCCCGGCCCGAATCTTTTTCTAGATTCCTCGTTAATCAACGAAAAAGGAAAATGATAAAATACTTTTTCAGTCATTTATTTTACATAATTTTACAGTCTGGTATGTCACATAAAATTTTATTTTGTTAAAAGATGTCTGTAACTTCAATTTAATTGTCTATCAGCTTGTCTGTTCGTGATCTGATTTTCCCCAAATATTTTAAACATGTCTCGAAATTAATATACTTTATTTAAAGTAATATTAGATGGTTTCCATTTCAAAATAATATGCATGTTATTACCAGTTTGCGTACATGTAACAAACAAAAGAAATTAGATACGTTACTGTACATAAGGCTTTGTTTTCTATGGTCTGTAGTGGTATGAAGGCTATAAAAATCCTTCCACTGTAACTTTTCCTGAAAAGCTTCTTTTTCTTTTCTCCGGGGCACTGGATGAAAGTAGCATCATTTTTAGCATGCGCAAAAGCATCGCTTTTCTATTGAATATGGTTAAATTAGCATTAAAGTTTTTTTTTTTTTCGGATTACATGAAAGGATTTGGATACATTACGATATATAACAGGAAGTGGTTGAAAGTGTATTTTTAGTACTATTAACCATTTTAAATATCTTCCTATATTGTTTGAGAATGCTAATATTTTCGATTTGACTTTCTGTCTGTCTTTGTGCCTTCTGTACGTTTGTAATAATGAAATACTGTTTATATATAAATATCTTGTAAACATTCAGCAGTTTTCTTAAAGAACATTCTATTGCTTAGCTATATAAAACCTCTGCAAAACACATGGTAAAAATCTTTTTCGTAGAAAGGCTTTTTTTTTTTTTTTTGTAATTTTACATATTTTTTAATCGGGCCGGGCCTGATTTTATCGCTTTTTGTCCGGGCCGGGCCGTACACTAGTAAAAAAGAAATGGTCCGGGCCGGGCCTGGGCCGAATTTTTCGATTTCATACCGGGCGGGGCCGGGTAAGCAAACCTTTCCAACGGGCCGGGCCGGAAAATTTCGGTCAGTACAAACCTCTAGTCTATGTATACAATACTGTATACATCAAAATTCAAACATATTCGGAATAAGCTTTCTACAATGTGAATGGGAAAATTTCAAGTGGTCTCCACTTGAAAACAAAAGGGTGGAGGAACTTGGTTAAAAAACTCATCCAAGATATTTATAAGATAATTTCACTTTTCAGATTTGGTTCAATTTTGAGTATTATTTCGGAAGTTGTCGTGATGTTAAATTTTCAAGTGGTAGTCTGATTTCAAGTGGCCCCGCTTAATTTAAGATATCCGCCCCTTTGTTAAAAGTGGCGAATAAAGTTCATTAATAAACTTGGTTGAGACTCTTATGAGGTTTATATTTACATCAAAATTCAAGCAAATCCAGATTTAAAAACGCTTGTTACAATGTGAATTTGAAATTTTCAAGAGGCCGCCACTTGAAAACAAAAAAGCGGAGCAACTTGGTTAACGAAGTCAAGATATTTATTCAAGATATTTATAAGATAAGTTCTCTGTCCAAATTTGGTTTTATTTGGAGTATTATATTGGGAGCTATCGTGATGAAAAAATTTTCATTATATATAGATAGATAGATTTATAGATAAATGAAGTGATTGCAGTAGGTCGATTTCTAAAGAAATCAACCTAAAAAAAGAAGAAGAAATCTGTGATTGCCAAAAACGTTTTTGCCGTTTATGGCAATAATACAATTGAAAACGTCGTTGGAACAATAGGGTCAATTTCCAAAATTACCTATTTCAACGTAAAGCTTCTAATCTTTGAAAAATTATTGAATTTTATTAAAATGTTTCCGAGTTCAGTAATTTTTTATATCTTTCAGTCCAGTTATAATTAACAAGTGTGATAAAATGAATGTCACAAGTTAAGATATCGTACAATCGTTTACATTTTCAGTCAGGAATGGTTCCAGAATTTGAATTGCATGAAAAGGGGATATACTCATTACACATTACAAAAATGTAATTCAGGGCAAGTTTATTCTGACTGCTGCCATATTTTCTGTAGTTCATTAATCTTTCTGATTTAAGCCCTTTTCAATTCTACAACACCCCACATTTCAATACTATTAAGATAGATTGTAGATGAAAGGGTAAGATGACAAATACCGCACTATGCAAATTCACGTGTCTTAAATTCAGACACATAAGTGTCTTAAATGAGTGTCCTTATTTTCAGACACGAAATTGTATCTTAAATTTTAAGACATGTAATTAACTTGAATTAAGGCATAAAAGTGACTGAAGTTAACACACTGAGGTAACTCAATTTAAGACACTGAAGTAACTTAGAAGGCACCCATATTTTAGTTGCCATTTCTTACCACTTTTCTTTTTTGGCAGCCATTACTGACAAAATTCAAAAATAATATTTTCAAAATTACTAAGGGGACCTGGCACCACTAATATACTCCATAACAAAAAAAGTGACGCACCAAGAAGGAGTAATGCAAACTGAACACAATGACATACATACAGGTTTTGACGGAATCAAGCACCAATTCAACATTATCGTCGATCCTACGTGCAACTGGTACTTCAGTGACTTCAAATACCCTTAATAGGCGGCTCAGCGGGGTTGAGCTCAGTCCCCGGATCTCTCTTTCACCGAGGACGTTTGGAGCATCATAAAAAGGGTCCTGCAACCAGCTCGGGATTTTACCAATCTAACGCAACAATTGGACAGAATTTGGCACGATACTTTACAGGAGCACATCTGCCAACTCTATCAATTAATACCAAGCCGAATAACTGCGTACATAAGGGCCAGAAGTGGACCAACGCGTTATTGACTTGTTTACTTAGTGAGGCCCTTTCTCTTGATTAAATCATTCAAATTTTCTGAAACTGTAATCAATTGTTTTTCTCCACATGTACATTACATCTACCAATTTTTGCCCCATTCGGACTACCCATTCCACCCCATCTACCAATTTTTGTACCCACTTCTTCTTGGTGCGTCGTTTTTTATTGTTATAGAGTGTAGGTTTCATATAAAGCTTATATTTCCATCTTATATTTATAAATTTAACTATATTAGTCTTGTTCAATGAAATATATTTTCAGGCAACAATTATTATGGTTTTTGATGAATGTTTTATAGATTTGAGATCTTTAAATTGCATATTTTCAGTTTGCTTTTTTACTCTCTCTTACCCATATATATGGTAGAGAAAGTATTGTTTTTCAGTTAAATTTTCGAAATTGAGTTCTTGTTATATTTACACGTTTTAAGGTCCCCTGAATCCGAAAAACAGGTTTTTAGCTGTTGGTTTGTGTGCTTCTCTCTGTGTGTGTGTCTGTCTGTGTGTATGTTATCAGAATATTTCAAGAACAAATAGCAGCAGGAAGTCCAAATTCTGTATTCTGAATCTGTATCATATAGAGATGCTACACTAAACCTTTCGTTGAGATGAAACAAATGGCTCATGTACAGGGACATCCAAGAGAATTCAAATACATTACGTCTATGGGGGAAATTGCAAGTAAGTTGAGTTTAACATCTATCAGCTGCACTAAACTAAATGAAATGAATATATATATATATTTGTAGGCATAAAAGCAGGTTTCATTTAGAAAATAGTATGAATATCATTCACCATTCGCTTACAGGGCTATACAAAAGAATTAAAACATAGTGGGATATAATACTTGGAAATTCATGGAAATGCATTTCAGGCTGTGCCATATGCTATTAATATAGGATCACTTTTAAGTGCATAATGTGATGTGTGCATATTTTTTAGAAGATGTACAGGGTTGCCAATAATTAAGCGGAAACATTCTTTTTATCGAATGTAATTAGTGGAATTGCTTTACTATGATATTTTACCATGTTCAGGAAAATTGCCCAGAAATTGAAGTTAATTTTCATACCCATGTGTTAAATAAATTATTTTTTAAACTATTATTTAGCGTTTGTTTTTTGTATATTTATGCATTTTGAGGTTCCCTGAATAAGTCATGTTTTTAGCGTTTAACCTTTGTTTATGTGTTTTATCCGAACAATTAAAAAACAAATAATTTCAGGCAAGCCCCCCTTTATACAGATTTATTTATTAAATGAAGCTTTCCTGAAGCCTATTTTAAATTGTTTTTGACGAAGGTTTACATAACAGTATTCGTTATCTTATTCTTTAATGTCCAATCTGTCTTTATGGTATTGAATTTCAGAGTAAGAGAAAGTCGTGTGAGTGACACATCAGATTATTTTAAATGAATTCATGATTTTCAAATGATAAAACTTCTACAGATATTTAAGAAGAGACTTAATATTTTTTTTGAATGCTTAATACAACCTGTGTAATACTGTATATAAAGCTACATTAAAAATAAATTAAACTAGGTTTAGGAATAGTTTTATTTGACAAATGTTTCTGTATAAGGGGGCTGCCCCCCTCCCCCCGCCTTCTCAACCGCCGTTTGGATGGTGTCGCCGATTTTCAGCCCGTAGCGTTTCAGCCCTCAAGTGAAATCGTAGTTTTTCAGCCCTCACAAAAAAAAAAACGTATTTTTTTAGGGTGTTATCCAACTGCACTCGCTAGTCTTAACCCCTTTTCACTTACTCTCTTGCGAGTTTCTATCTTACCATCCCTTCGCTCTGAGTAGGAAGAACCCAAAAGTTTGTTGGTGAAATTATACCAAATGCCCTACCTGGAAGTTTTTTGTTTTCAAGAAAGTGGATCTTACATTAAGGAATTAATAGGAAGGTACTTACCTATTATCCACATGCCAGCGAATAATCGTTAAAGATCTCCAAATTACATTAATATAAGTATAAATGGTACAGGAAATTTATAATTAATTATTGTTTACATTTTTCCATTTTTTATAATGTTTATATTAATTGTACTTACGTATAATACGTAAGTATCACAATTTCGTGCACTTCTGCGATTCATACACATCGAGGTAGGGGTACCCATTTATTTATTTATATTATTTACTTATTTATTTATTCATATATTTATTTTTATTTTTATTTTTATTTTATTTATTTATTTGTTCTTCTTCTTCTTATTATTATTATTAATTAATTAATTTATTATTATTATTATTATTATTATTTTTATTTTATTTATTTATTTGTTCTTCTTCTTCTTATTATTATTATTAATTAATTAATTAATTATTATTATTATTATTATTATTATTTTTATTTATTTATTTATTTATTTATTTATTTATTTATTATTATTATTATTATTATTTTTTTTTTTTTTTGGGGGGGGGGGGGTTGTTTCATATGAGCGATAGTGATTGCTGCAAAAACGAATTACATGCGAGTTCAGATTCATGCACAGTGGGGTATGGGTGTCCAATGATGATATTTTTTCTTTCCATGTGCGCGATACTGATTGCTGCGAAAACGAGTTACATGCGTTCTCAGATTCATGCACAGCGGTATAGGGGAGTCCAGTGATTTTATTTTATTTTATTTTTTGGGTTTCATGTGCGCAAAGTGTACATACGTGCGTGATACTGATTGCTGCGAAAAAAAAATAAGTTACATGCGTTCTCAGATTCATGCATAGAGACGCAGGGGTATCCAGTGATTTTTTTTTCATGTGCGCGAAGCGTACATACGTGCGTGATACAACACAAGTTTTACATGTTTTCCCATTACATTTTTCGTTTTCTATTTCATTACTTTCAGCCGAAGGATCTAAATTCATAACGGGGATTCAGGTAGCAGGAGGCGTTTGCATGTCCGAGGGCAGTTGGTACTTTTTTAAAGTGGAAGAAAAATAAGCGAGTGCAGTTGGTAGTCGCCCATTTTTAAACGAGCAGAAACATAAACAAAAATAAGCTCCATTATTATTCGGGATAGATTTTACTTCCGGGCTGAAAAACTACAATTTCACTTGAGGGCTGAAACGCTACGGGCTGAAAATCGACGGCTTCGTTTGGATATAGTACCTACATTTATATAGAATTCAGGGCTGTTACTAAATTTAGAAGTTTATTCCAAGTTATGCAGATACTTTCACCCGTACCATTCCTTGAAACTTATTAAATTTGATCAAGCATTTTAAGTAGCAATTTCATATGAACTTCAAAATACAACATTTGAATTGCCTGCAAATATTTATTTTTAAGTTACGTTAACAGACATAAACAAAGATCAACTGCTAAAAAGTTGCCTTTAGTTTTCAGGAAACCTCAAAACATGTAATTATTCAAAAAACAAGCACTAGAAATTTAACTTAAAAATACTTTATTTATTGTAGGGTTATGGTAAATTAACTTCTATTCGTGATCAGTTTTCCTGGACATGGTAAAATATCATGAAGCACTTCCACCAATTACATGCAATACATTCAATAAAACAGAATCTTTTCGCTTAATTATTGATATAGACTTATATGTCTTTTATAAATTATATACACACCTCATTGTGCAATTAAATATAGTCCTATGTTAATAACACACAGCATAACCTGAAATGCACTTTAAGCAAGTACAAAATATAATCTCACTAGTTTCTATTTCTTTTGAGTAGCTCTATAAACGTATGGTGAATGACTTTCACACCATACTCCACGAAATATGCTTATATGCATATGAAAAACATATGTTCATTTCATTTTGTTTAGTACAATCAATAGATTTTAAACTGCACATGCCAAAAAATTCACCCATAGACGTAATGTATTTGATTTCTTCTGATTTTTCCCGTACACGAACCAGTTACTTGATCGAAAAGTTTAGTTTAGCATCCCTATATCATAAACACTGAGTTTGGAATTTCAGCTACTGTTGAGAGCTACTTGAGATATGGTGATAACAGAGGCACACACACACACAGAGAGAAAAAAAAAAAAAAAAAAAAAAACATGAAAAGCATGATTTTCGGATTCAAGGAACCTCAAAACATGTAAACATTACAAAAATTCAATTTCGAAGATTTGATCCAAAAAACAATACTTTCTCTACTATGTATATTGGTAGAGACTAAAAATCATGGTAAATATTTACTTTCTAAAAACTGCAAATTTAATGTCGTACAAGACAATTTTTATGTTTGATGGTTATATTGCTTCATTTCGCGACCTATTATTTCACACACACACATACAAAATAAATAAATATATAAAAAATAATTGTCCTGGATGGTTCGGTTTGGTTTGTCGTTTGTCGCTATATATGTTTTTTTTTTTTTTTTTTTTTTTTTTTTTTTAATGTACTATGTACTAAATCCAATTAGACAACATATTTTCTCGAAAGCAACAGCAGCCGTATATATACATACTTCGTTTGTACTGTTTATACTAACAATCATTTCGTTTATACCTCATTTGCATATTAACAATAGTCGAAGGAAATGTTGGTAAAAAAGACCCTCATGTTGACATTTGAAAATGAATGTTGCCAGTCATCTATACCTCGGTTGTTACCATATCAACATTTTTTTGCTAAAAATAAACAGTGTCGTTGTTTATACTTCGCGAAGAATCATTTGAATCGATAAAGTTGTTTTCCACGGTTTTCTAGTAGTTTTATAAGATTAAAATTAATTCAACTTATAACTAAAAATGTTTTATTAACTTGTAATAAAACTGTAGCTGAACACACAATAAGAACGTCACTTCATGTTGATAACGTCATGTTTTACAGGAGAAAAACTTTCCACAGATTTTCTGCAAGACCATATGATATATATAACATAGCCTTCGTATTTTTTTATTGATATTATTCTACAAAAATCTTTTTGTAAAAAAATAGAACCGACTCCAAAAAGGAACTACTATTCAAACAACTAAAAATGAAAGAAAATTGGTAGAAAATGGAACTGTAAATTGCGCCTAAAACTTTAAAATAATTTCCTTCGCCAAACAACCTATAACACTACAATTAATCATAACTTTTGAAGTCGGCGCAAAATTAAATAAAATTTAATTAGTTTTTAAAGATTTGTCTTTAGATCGGTAGCAACAAATGCTGTTGTTTCGAATGATCCATTTTCATGTTTCCTTTATTATTTTATCACTGTATACAATTGGCCCATTAGTAGCATCTACATAGAACAGTGAACATTCTTCACAATGCGCTATTTATGTTTCTAGTTAGAGTTTCCTTTGCAAATTTGGTATAAATGTGATAACTATCATCCTTGATGGCTTTTGGATTTGGTGATCAAAACGTAAGGCAAAAATATACACGCAAGATGTATATTTTCATTATATATATTGTACGATGTGTTGTTTCATATTCTAGATTTCTCTCTTGATATACCTTATCAAAATAATCATGATATCCCAAAGAAATTAAATATGTTTGCCAGATAATTTTGCGATTTTTCTTTCACCAAGGACGTCAGATACCAGCATCTTCGCCAACTTTTGCTGCTTACGAAATCTTATTTGTTTTCTTGAATCAAATTAGTTCTCGGTTGCATTTTGCAGGTAACAATGTGAGATGTATATTTTGAATAGGATTTGATTTTTGCATTGAATAAAGGTATCAATTTTTATTTAATTTTGCGCCGACTTCAAAAGTTATGATTAATTGTAGTGTTATAGGTTGTTTGGCGAAGGAAATTATTTTAAACTTTTAGGCGCAATTTACAGTTCCATTTTCTACCAATTTTCTTTCATTTTTAGTTGTTTGAATAGTAGTTCCTTTTTGGAGTCGGTTCTATTTTTTTACAAAAAGATTTTATTTTACTCTTTTCAGTGAAAACTTATTTCTATAGCAGAGCATCAGAAGACGTTCTACGGAAGTTTCACAAATCACAAGTTCCAAGAAAAGTGACATTACTCAAAAAAAGGGTTTATGTCACTGAAAAATATATGAAATGCACCCAATGTGAACAAAAAAGTTACATCTCCATCTAGAAAGTTATCCACTCGAGAGACAGTTGTGCCAGTTGTTTTATAGTAAAGTTATTTTTAAGTTGATTTTTCTCAAATGCCGCATTTTTAAGTTGTGTTACTTTTCTTGCCTTTATCGGATATGAGCAAAAAACTATCTGTTGAACGAACATACGTTAAATTAAAAAGTCTTTAGAAATGTAAAGGACGGATACGCTGTATTCGTAACCGAAAATTCTGTTAGGCATATATATTGAACTTTACAGTGAATACTTGTCACCCGCTGCGTTCGAAATTGCGCAGCGTAAAGTTCAAACAAAGAGCAAAATATGCATTGCAGCTGACGGATAGAATTTTCAACATCGATACTTACATATTGCTTTTACCACTGTAGCTGCATGCGTTCAGCAGTTAGAGTGAGAACAGACTTTTGTGAGTATCCTGTAATTTGTTTATATCTTAATGAAATCATAATGAAACCTATTTCAGGCCAATATCATTACGACAACAAAAAAGTATTAAAATTAAATCATCTCTTACGAAGTTATAAGCTAACAAATTTCAACAGCAACAACGAGAAACATGGTTTGCATTGAGAACCTCTTCCTTTATGAAATCGGTTTAAAACGTCTATGTGTTAATCGATGTGACCGCTTACAATAACCATACATTGAATTTTACATTGAATAAATGTCACCCGCTACGCTACAGCATATGCAATGTCGTTCAAGTGTGCACAAAATAGGAAATTGTGAACAAACAAATGCACGTTTTAAGCATTCTGTTTTTAGCAATTATGTCTAAACTATCTTTGCGTACTACATCGATGATGCTCTGCAATTTTATAATTCACTTTTTTCCCCTGTCTTGAAACGTTTCCGAGATAGGATCGCTAACTCCACGCTATTCCACCAGGTAGAACTTTAGGCGGTTGAATCGCGTAGCACATGTCCAATTAACTGACTTTTTTGGGCACCCTGTATTTTTTTGTGATCGCAAAGATCTTACAATGGGATTTATTTCAGACCAAGATCTTTACAATAAAACGAAAAGTATCAAAATCCGATCATCTGTTCAGAAGTTATGAGCTAACAAACAAAAACAAAAACAAAAAACATATGCTTTGAATTGAGAACCTCCTCCTTTTTGAAGTCGGTTAATTAGAGCATCTCTTACGAAGTTATAAGCTTACAAACACCAACAACAACACATAGCTTGAATTAAGAACACCCTCCTTTCTAAAGTCGACTGAAAACGACTTTGCGCTAATCGATGTGACCGCTTACAGTAACAGTACTTTGAACGACAGAGTATACGTGTCATCCGCTACGCTGCAAAGTGTGCAACGTAGTTCAAGTGTGCATAATGTAGGAAATAGCGAACAAACAACTGCACGTTTTAAGCGTTCTATTTTTAGCAATAATGTCTAAAAACTGTCTTTTCGTAGTAAATCGAAGATGCTCTGCAACTTCGTAATTAACTTTTCTCCCATCTTGAACCGTTTTTGAGATAGGAGCGCTAATTCCGCTGTTTTTCACCAGATGGCGCTTTATTTTCTTTAGATTGTAAATAAGTTATAATGGGACCTACTTCAGACCAAGATCTTTACAACAAAACAAAAAGTATCAAGTAACCGTATTTTGAACTATATAGCGTATGTCTCCCCAGCTACGCTACAACGTGAGCAATGTAGCTAAAGTATGTATAGTGTAAGAAATTGCGAACAAAAAAATGCACGTTTTTAGCATTGTATTTTTAGCATCAGTGTCTAAACTATCTTTTCGTACTAAATCGATGATACTCTGCAATTTTATAATTCACTTTTTCCCCCTGTCTTGAACCGTTTCCGAGATAGGAACGCTAGCATGAATGTCTAAACTATCTTTTTCTACTATCGATGATACTCTTCAACTTTCTAATTCACTTTTTTCTTTAGCACCGTTTTCGAGATAGGAACACTAACTCCGCTATTTTCCACCAGGTGGCGCTGCAAGCGGTTTAACCTTGTACAGCATGGCCACTTTGCTATACTTACATACCATTTTTATCACTATAGCTGCAGCCGTTTAGCAGTTAAAAGAGTTGGGACTGATTTTTTGGGGCACCCTGTATTTTCTTTAGATCGTAAAGATATTACAATGGGACCTATTGTAGACCAAGACCTTTTCAACAAAACAAAAAGTATCAAATTCGGAGCATCCGTTCAGAAGTTATGAGCTAACAAACATAAAAAAAAACATACGGTTTGAATTGAGAACCTTCCTTCTTTTTTTGAAGTCGGTTAACAAGTGCCCAGTTTCAGTTTCACCTATAATCTAATAATCCACACAACACTACCCATTCGGGAGAAGTAGTTGTGCCAGTTTTATGTCAGTGTTAATCAATACTTTATCGTTATTTTTAAGTTGATTTTTTTCGAATACTGAATTTTTGATTAGCGTCACTTTTCTTGCCGGGGTGCGATATATTTGACATTCTATATTCACTTTTTTGTCTTGTGAAAACTTTTGTCCGTTTTCATGCCCCTCCGAGCACGCTTTTGCTAATTCTTCCATTGTCCCTCTATCTTTCCCACTTTCATTTTATTTTTATTTATTTATTTATTTTTTTTTTTAATTTTTTTTTTTTTTTTTTTTTTTTAATTTTCTATTATAAATATTGTTTTGAAATAAGAAATGACTTTTGAATATGGTTTTTATAGTTAACAATATGATAACAAATTTCACTTTTTACTCAAAATTTAAATAAAAATATGAATTTTGGGGAAAAAAGTTCACGTGGTGGACATTTTCTTTTATTATTATTATTATCTATATATTAATAGGCAAGCATAAAATTTGTTGTCCCTTTTTAACATATTAATTACGGGAGTAGGGGGTTGAAAATGGTATCATTCGAAAAGTATGGTTATCCGGAAGGTGCGAATACAAATATTATTTTCTTACGATGTCAAGAAGGTATTTAAAAATACATTTATTTTTTATGCATTTTCCCCCATTTTTCCCTTTTATTCCTTTACATTAAACAATACCTAAATGTAGAAAGTTGTTAAATCTGGCAATTTCATAAAGCTCAAATAAAACCATAGACACAGTAATTTGCATAATGTAGCATCACTATACGCAAGCGAAGTGATGACGTCACTGTCTGTCCATGGAGCCATGAAAAAGATTATCTATGTTAATCGTCCATTGGATTTTTTGTAAAAAAATTTTAAAAAATAACGGAAATTATCTGCCGATTTTAATTCCGATATTTAGGTATCCGCGATTGTAATGAAATGCTCGCCCTCTGGTGGGCTACGGTGAAATTACAATAAACATGGTTTAATTCGAATTCCATATAGCCGCCATTGCTAGCCGATGTTTAGTTTCACATATATTTATTGAATAAAAATGAATAAATACGGTAAAAAAGATAACACATACTTTTGTGTGCCACAGTGTAAATCCAAAGCATCAAGAAATCCAGAATTGAGCTTCCATTTATTTCCAAATGACGAATTTAAAATTTCAGTTGCTTCGGCTAATGGAAGTAAAGAATTAATCAGATGATTTGAAATTAATATTTGTTCAACTTCAGTTAAAAATCTACTTCCGATCGAACTTTGAATAAACTGAAGTATTTTTTCCAAAAGCAATCAATTTTCCATAATGTAATGGCGGAGAAATTATAGTACGAATATTAAGTAGAATAACAAGAACACTATTGGAACACACGTGGCTAATGTTTACTAACAACTGCAGTGTTCACAAAGCGCCGTCTATCGATCATTACAAACGCGGATAGTTATATATAAGTTACTGTCTACATGTGTTTGATTGAGTTATTTTTTCTGTAAAATTGATAAAATTTTAATTTAAAATCACAAAACTCCAGAAAAAAAATGGCAAACTTCCAGTTTCGAATGTAAACAAACATTTCATTTTAAAGGGCGATATTTAAACAATAAATATTCAACTAATATACTAAATAAAAGGAAAATGGATTTGTTACTAACTGCTGCATGTATAAGTAGACGATACGGAAAAAATTCCGATTTTCGTTTTTTGCTGAATTTACATGTTTTGAGCTTTCTTTACGTTTCAATTAACTGAAATTGGATACTTATTTAAAAAAAAAAAGTGTCTTTATTGCTAGCTTTTGTGGGTAGAAGAAGCAAGTAGAAGATACATAAAAAATTTTGATTTCCGGTTTTCGATGAATTTACACGTTTTGATATTTCCTTGCATTTTAATTAAGTGAAATTGACTACTTATTTTTATTTTTTAAAAAGTGGATTTATTATTCTTTCCTCTGCATATATAAGTAGAAAATATAAGATTCAGAAAAGTTTTAGATTTCCGGTTTTCGATAAAGTTACACGTTTTGAAATTTCCCGAACTCAATTAGACCATTTTTGAAAAATATCTTTTTTTTTTTTTTTTTTTTTTTCCGAACACTGTACTTTATGAACCAATCGAATTAATTTAACAGAATTTGATACTTGGTTGGGCCTTGGTTTGACATGGTACCTATTAGCTTCTGGGCTGTATCACACAACAAGGGGCGTTTTCACGTTGCGATTTTCTCTCATTTCAGGAAAGGCTAACATCTACAGAGAAAAATAGTTATATTAAGTAAAACTCTGCTGATTCAGTTAGAGTGAATATCGGCAAACAATTGCCGCAGCTGTGTTGCAATTGCATTCCTTTCAGGACAAGGCAATAACTTTGCTTTGGCTCGCTTTGCAAAAAAAAATGGTCGAGTTTCGACCACTGGGTGATACTAGTTATTTATTAATTTATTTATTTTATTCGGTTTTCGTCAGTCAAATATAAGAAACAGTAAAAAAATCCTATACAATTTTCTAGTTGCAGACTTGTGTTATTAGTATAAAAAAAATTCCCAGTTGAAAAATATTTCAGAGTATGATGCACTTTACGTTAAAAACTGCTCATTAAAATGCGAATATCGCACGTATGTTTGCATTTTAATGAGCAATATACGTATATTTTAATGAGTATGACAGGAATTTAATCGAGCACTTAATGATGGCAGAAAAAAGTATATAAATACAGAACATCAAGCACTATTTCTTGTCTTCAAATGAGAGTTAGAAAGAAACATTATATTAAAGCGATGATTTGAAACAGCTGTTGTTATGAAAACCTCGATTACTGTGATCCGTGTTTAGTATTTGGTTTAAAAAAAAGCAGAGATGAAGAAGGCCAATCTTTCTGCGAGTAAGTATACTTTAATCACAGTTTTGATAGAGTTACATTTTTACATCCCAGTAAGAATATTACACTAAAAATTTATTATCCGAAAATGTAAAAATAATTTTCGGGGGAAAAAAAAAATATTTAAATACAGAAAAAATATTTTGATTAAAAAAAAAAAAAAACAGAAACATAACGAATTAAAGTACAATAACGAGAAATTGCATTTTAAGCATTTCGATTTCGAAATATTCATCGCAGAAACTAAATCCTACTATCTTCACTCTGCATCTTACAGTAGGTGACAAATTATTAGATTTTTTTTTTTTTTTTTTTTTGTAACATTTTTTTGATTTCCTAAAAAAATACTGGACGAAATGGCCTGGAACTTCAGACATGGGAGAAAACATTTAAAAACTCATTTTCCTCTTTTGATTTAGTCCAGAGTGCAAATACATTGGATCATCCTGTATTATAAAACAGCTACAAATAACTTGTAACATTAACATATTATTGCACATACTATGTACAATATTTGTATTATTTGCTGCCGAAATTGCACATATATATATATATATATATATATATATATATATATATATATATATTTTAATTATTAATTCTTTTGAGAAGTTTTTTGCTTATAACAATAACGTATTTCCATAAAAGTTTACAAAACTTGCAGAAAAAATGACAAAACATTAGAAAAAACATCACTCTAAAAGTAAAATTCACACGCGAAATATTCGCTGAGATATAAGCATTTATAGTAAATATTTTTACTTTCTGAACACTATAGTGAGAAAAGTATTGTAATCATGTCAAAAATCCGATTTTGAGATTTGGATGTTCTATACGTTTCGAGGTCCCTTGAGTCCGTTTTTACTATTTTTGCGATGATGTATGTATGTATGTGCGTGTGTATGTATGTATGTGCATGTGTATGTATGTGTGTATGTTTCTGAGTGAACACGCTAGCGTCTAAACGCTTTGTTCGAATAAGCTGAAAGTTGGTAAGTATATTGTAAGTTACCATAGAACGAACCCTATAGATTTTGGTGAATCTAGCACTTATAGTTTTTTTTACCAGGGACACCAGGAAAAATTCCTTATCATTATGGCCTATGGGACCAAAATCTTAAAAGTGCGATAGCATCTAAACGCCTCATTCAATTGAGCAAAAAAATTATACACATGTTATAGGTCACAGATACTCAATCTGTATAGATTTTGGAGAATCTAGCACTTACAGTTTTTTTTACAGGGACACAAAGAAAAATTCTTTATCATTATGGCCTATGGGACCAAATTTTTAAAAGTGCGATAGCATCTAAACGCCTTATTCAATTGAGCTGAAAATTTATATGAATATTATAAATCACTGTTGCTCTAACTATAAGCATTTTTTTAATCTAGCATTTATAGGTTTTTTACAGGGACACAACGAAAATTCTTTATCATTATGTTTATGATCTATGGGCTCAAAGTTCAGTAGCGTTAAATAAAACATTGTGTAATATATGGAGAAAAATACTCAAACACTCTATTATGTTTTTCTCTCTTTTGTTTGTTTAACAACTCCTCTTTCTTTACTTTATCTACAAAATTGTTAATTACTCAATCTTCGGAAAGTCGAGTGGACTCACTCCAGATTTCTTTACTGAATATACACAAAAGCTAGAAAAACGATTGTTGCGTAGGTTGAAAGCTAGATATATTGGTCAACTTTTGTCAAAAGTGCATTTGAATAGAGTAAAAATTAAGCAAGTAGTCGGTGAAAGAATGAGCTAGATTTTAGGTTTGAAATTTCATAAGGTGTTTTTCCCATATCACATAATTAATTTGAAGATCCAATTAATTCAACCGCGTTGCAAAAGACCTTTTTTTTTTGTGAAAAACCCTTTATGAACTCACAGATCTCAGTAAATAAACAAAAATATGTTTGGGTCACAAGCCTGTAAGGGATTTTTCACGAAAAAGAACTTTTGCAACATGGTTGAAATAACTGGATCTTCAAATTAAATACGCAGAATGTGAAAAAACCCTTATAAAAATTCCAACTCTCGAAAATACCTAAATTCTAGCTCGTTCTTTTGCCGACAATTTGCTTAATTTTTACTATATTCAAATGAACTTACAAAAGTTGCCTAATGTATCTAGTTTTCAATCTACGTAATAAAAAAATTTCTATATTTCGTGTATACGCAGTATATATATATATACAGGGTTGGTGAAAAGTTCCCGTACTTTTTCCAGATATTTCAACAGCACATAAATACCGTATACAAAAGTAAATTCAATTAACTGTTTAAATAATAACGTTTATTAGATCAATAACAATACGATAAAACAAAAAAAATTACAACAGGTGCTCAAAATTGCCTCCTTGGGCCTCAATACATTTTTTAACACGCTTTGGAAAATTGTTGATGACGGTCGCACACTCATCAACCGTGATCTCGTCCCAGGCACGCGTCAACGCCGCTTTCAGCTGTTCTAAGGTGGCGTATCGTTTAGCCGAGATTTTTTGCTCCAGGATGGACCACACCGAGTAGTCGAGCGGGTTGAGATCCGGCGAGTTTGGCGGCCAAAGGTCCTTGCTCCAAAAGCCAGGAAAGAGCTCTTCGCAGACGGCAATTGTTGATTTGGCAGAATGTGCCGGTGCCCAGTCTTGCAGAAGCGTGAATCCGGCTGCACCGAAGTACTGCATTGCCCACGGTTCCAGAGCGTCACGGAGGACTCGTTGCTAATAGCTGGCGGTGTTGATCTTGACGTTCCGCTCGATGAAGACCAAAGGCGTCTTCCCGGTGGAGCAGATCCCGGCCCAGACCATGACCAGGGCCGGAAAGTGATTGCGGCCGATGGTTTTCGCCGCTGCGGTTTTCTGTTGCCCCTTCTTGAGCAGTTGACGGCGGTTGTGGAGCGGCTCGACCGTGAAAATCTTCTCGTTAATGAAGAGCACCTTCGACAGTTGACCACCGGCGACCAGCCGTTGCATTCGGTGGCATCTTTGCAGCCGCTTCGCCTTCATGGCTTCGTTGAGGAAATGAACGCGGGCGATCTTGTAGCTGCGAAGTCCCAGCTTCTTTTTGACGATGCGCCGGACGCGTTCGTGGCTGATTCCGAGCTCCTTGGCTATCTTGTTCATAGAGATCTCTGGATTGCGTTGAATTCGGCACAGCACCTTGTTGACGTTTTTCAGAGTGGTCGCGGGGGTTGGACGACCACTTCGAGGACGGTCCGCTGTCCCGCCGGTCTCCTCATAACGCTTCACGGCATCGTAGACGGTTTGCTTCTTGTAACCAGTCGTGCGAATAATGTCAGCTCTCTTCATTTCTTGTGTGTTCAATTCGGCCACAGTGACACGTTGATTTTCATGAGACATAACTTCAACAAAACTAAAAATAAACAAATCAATAAAACGCATTCTGGACCAAAATTAAACAAGGAATTCAATAAAATCATCAGAAATGACAAATAACTTAACTAACTAAGCCAAAAATGCATAAACAAAAAGTACGGGAACTTTTCACCAACCCTGTATATATATTATATATATATATATTTACTATAAATTCTCATATCTCAACAAATATTATACGTGGGAATCTTATGTTTCAAAATAATATCCATCTAGCATTTTGTCAATTTTTCTGCAAGTTTTGTAAAGTTTTATGGAAATCCGTTTTTATAAGCAGAAAACTTGGCACAAAAAAAAAAAAAAAAAAAAAGAATTATTTCTGCCTAAATAATTGCGCAATTTCCATAACAAAACATATAAATATCGTACGTATAAGTACATACAACAATGTGCTAAAGTTACAAATCATTTGTAACTTTTTATGATACACAGTGATCCAAAGTATTTGCGATCTTCTTTAATTTGTGGTTGCCCCCCCTCCCTCCCGAACTGCACTTTGTACTAAATCGATCGTGGAAAATGAGAGTTTTTAAATATTCTTTGCATGTTTGAAGTTTCGGGACATTTCGTCTTGTATATTTTTAGAAAATCGAATATATATATATATATATATATATATATATATATATATACACACACACAATATTTATGTACAGTCGAACCTCGTTAACATGAACACTGTTAACGTGAATTATTTTTAATGTGAACTGCTTCCAAAAATCCATATCAGAATAAAGATTAGTTTAGTTATATGAAGATTAGTTACTGAGAGCATGAACTTCTGATAACATGAAAATTTTTTTATCTCATTGGAGGTTTACGTTAACGAGGTTCAACTGTATATATACATAATATATATATATATATATATATATATATATACATATGTATAAATTATATACAAAAAAAAAAAAAAAAATCGTGACATTGGAGCTTATGGAAATTTTTTTATTTAAGCACACTTTAATGCGTTTATGCTGCATTGAGCATATAATGGAATTAACATACATTATAAAGATGCGTAAAAGCATGTTTACTCTAAAAAAAGGGTATGTATAGACTAAATAATTTATCTACAGGACCACACAAAAGAATTCCGATGACGTACTGTAATCATCCAAATGATGTCAAATTAGTTAAAAAAATTAATGAGTTATAATTAATTAAGTGTATTCTTATTATTGGCGTTTAACGCGTCCATTATATGCTGCATTGAGCATATAATGGAATTAACATACATTATAAAGATGCGTAAAAGCATGTTTACTCTAAAAAAAGGGTATGTATAGACTAAATAATTTATCTACAGGACCACACAAAAGAATTCCGATGACGTACTGTAATCATCCAAATGATGTCAAATTAGTTAAAAAAATTAATGAGTTGTAATTAATTAAGTGTATTCTTATTATTGGCGTATATAATAACTGTGGCTCCTTTTCCGGGATATATAAAAGAATTTCGTACTTACAAGGGAACTCTTTCAAGTGATAATCACCGATTTCCTTCAAAAAATTACAGAATATAGTTTACGTTGCACTTAATTCACTGGTAAAAAAATTAGCTGCTGAATCGCAACAGGAAAGCCACAAAAAATTATTAAAAATTACGTTTTGAACGCCAAATATGAAAAAAGTCATCGCCAAATCACATTAACCTTTCTTCAATGATGCCAAAGAACTTAAGTATAGGATGGTAGTATTTTCTATCGCTCTAGGGGTTACTGAAGGAAGGAAGCCACCCCCTCCGCGGAGGATCAAAATTAAGATGTCATGTCTCTGGAACATCCCTAAGTGCGAATATAAGGCCATCTTTAATTTCCCACTGAGTAGCTACAGTGCGACGTTAAAACCCACTCAACACTTACATTTTCTGAAATCTAGAAATTTCTATTTAGAAAAAGTGAGGTTATGTTTTATGTTAGATCCAACATTTTCAATTATTTTATGTAATGTTTTAATATTGCATTTATTCAAAATAATGCAATTTCAATTTCAGAGTTATTTTTACATTACTCCAGCTTATATATAATCTGGAGTATTAATGTCTGAAGCTCTCGGCATGTGCATTTACAGTCGCCTGCAAAATTATTCGAGCACTAGCAATAATCCTTGCCAAAAAAAAAAAGTACACTTGATACATCTTTGTTAAATAAATCCTTGTCGAGTCATGTTCTTAATCAGTCTAAGAACATGATTCGACAAGGATTTACTTAGCAAAACAGTCTTAAGTGTACTTTTTAAATATAGGAATTATTGGCTAGTGCTCGAATAATTTTGCAGCTGACTGTATATAAATTTGCAGACGATTTAAAAACTAATCTGATTTATAGATTGGTTGGCTGGGTTTTACGTCGCACTAGTACTGCGGAATGGGCAATTGGGACCAATATGAATTATAGTATTTGATTGAACATTTGATTGTTAGAACAGTTGATTGAAATTAATACTCAAATAAATAAATCAAAATTAAAATATTTAAGATATTTGAGGCTGAGTAGGATTTAAGTTTTAATTCGCACTACAGATATGCAATGGCGACAGTCTAGGATACATTCCTAGAGATGGTCCGTAGACGTGCTATTACAACTTTGATCCTTTACGGAGGGGATTATTTAAAATTGGAAAAACACGTTCATAACCTTTATGGCTTCTTACATTTCTGGTAATTTATTTTGTAAAAATATGCATTAGAATTTCATAAGGTTGGTTGGATTTTACGTCGCACTAGTGCTATGCGCAGTGATTTTTTTTCATAGGTAATTTTCTTAGAATTATTAAGTTCGAAATCTTGTTGTTTTAAAAATAATTGTTATGTGAGTATGTCACCCTCGCTAATCGCCTTCAAGTGTAAAAGAATGGGTTCGATTCCCCAGCTTACCCAGGGTGTTTTTTTTAATTTTTTGTATTTTAATCCGTTTATGAGAGGCATACTATTGTAACAATCGCAGCTATCGTAGATCACAAGTCGGATCGTACACACTGCAAATAAAAGGGTCTTAAAATAAGACATAAAAACAACTGAAATGGCATTTAAGACACGTAAATGTCTTAAAATACAGCTTAGACGTCATAGATATCTTAATTTAAGACAGAAATATGTCTGAAATACCAAAATGTCTGAAACTCGTAAATACGCGAATTTTCAGGCAGCGAACGCGTCTGAATTTTCAGACACTTTAGAAATTCAGACACTTGCATTACTTAGAAAAAATTTCAAATGGAATCTGCTTTAAAAAAATATGCTAGCTTATCCTACTTCTGTCCACATTAAATAAATATGTTACCATTTTATATTATAAGCAGTTAAGTTACCTAAACTGTGGTAGCTTTATAAAATTAAATTTTCATGGAATAATACTCTAGAGATGTGAATGATACTTTCATGTAATTATCTTTAACATAGTTCATAAAAAACATATCCAGACACAAAGCTTATTTTGTTAAAAAAAAAAAAAAAAAAAAAAAAAAAAAAAAAACTTTGGCTTTACGGTATTCTCGTATTAAAAAAAAGAAAAAAAAAAAAGTATGAATTTGGACGTAGCAAATAATTTACAGAGAAGAAAGCGAATTTATAAGTGAACAATCACAAATAATTTGTGCTTAATATTTTTCTTTCTTTCTTCTTATTATTATTCATTTAAAAAAAATTCTCTTTCACTTATTTACCTGCATATAAATGTAAAAAAAAAAAAAGTATGGTATATTCATAATCATAGTTTATTTTTATTTAAATATCGCTTTAAGGAAAGAAATCGTTATACAAACATCGAGGGCTGTAACCTTTACATACTTGTTATGCATTATTAAAAAATTCTAGACATCTATATATGAAATTTAAGGTAATAATATTTATTAACTTTAAGATACCATATTATTAATAGTTTTATGGGAAAAAAATAGAAAAAAACATAACCCTGCTATTTGCTTCTCTAGCACTGCAGTATATTTGATTATAAAAACATCGTTTTCTATATGCGACGGTGGCGTGATTGGTAAAAGCTTGATTCGGACAAAGCTTGGTTTATGGTTTCGGTTTCATGGACAGCGTGAGTTCGAATCCCAACGCCGGATAATTGGATTTATTATTATTATTTTTTTTTTAAATATAAATATTTTATTTATGCTTTAATCGATTCTAAAATCTATTTTTAACAGAAAAACAAACAAAACTCCATATTTATTTATTTATTTATTAAAAAGACTTGAAAACGGTAGTGTTTTTAAGCCTAACATGGCGATGTTTTTAAGCCTAAAACATGGCGGCGTTTTAAGACACTTGCAATATCTTAATTTTAGGTGCAAAAGGGTGTCTTAAAAAGTAAGACATTATATTTTCACTTAAAAAATGACCATCCATTTAAGATACTTTTTCAACTGAATTTAAGACATTAACGTTTACAGTGCACTCGGCAGCAAAAGTATCCGAACACTAGCAATAATCCCCGTCAGAAAAAAGTACTCTTAATACTGCTTTGTTAAATAAATCCTTGTTGAATCATGTTCTCAGACAGATTAAGACCATGATTCGACAAGGATTTATTTAACAAAGCAGTATTAAGTGTACTTTTGTTTAGACAGGAATTATTGCTAATGCTCGGTTACTTTTGCTGCCGAGTGTACGATCCGACTTGTGTACGATCCGATTGTTACAATAGCATATCTCTCTATGTTATATCTGTCCTCATCTCGACGAAATTTACAGGAGGGGGATGTCGAGTCAAACAAATCGTATGTATATATTAAAAATAAATAACATACGCAGAATGCAACCATTATCACCTACCGATGTACCGGACCCTCCTCAGGAGTGCAACGCAAACCGTCGCCAATTGCCCATAGTACAGTACTAGTGCCACGTTAAACCCAACCAACAAACTGGACGAAATTTAGGGTAGAATCATAGATCGTCTCCAATTGCTCATTGGGTAGCTCTAATGAGATATTGGATCCACACAACTCATATTCTTTGGAGCTGCTTGTTCGTCGAAGGTTCGTACTGCCCAATAAAATGATCAGACTTAAAATGTGTTCAGATACGAAATGCTTTCATTTTAGTTTAAAAAAAAAAAAAAAAACAGCTTTGTGTTTTAATATATAATGTTTTGTTTTATTTAAATTTATATAAAAGTCTTGATCATATATTTTTTAAATGTCGTTATTAAAAACTTGACGTTAAGGCTCTTGCAATTGCTATTGACACAGCTTATTTAACTGAAATATTAAATGTTATTTAGAATTTCGACTAAATAAGTCTCAATTTGGTAAATTATCTGGTTTTTGTTAATTTATTCTGAATTCTCATGTGCTCGACAGCGTATGGAGTTCGTTTGGCTATCAAAAAGAAAGAAGAAAATCTACATCTATTAAATCTTCATTGCAATGAAATTTCGAAGAATGCAGTCGCCAAACAGGCGCTTTTTTGGAAATATTGCAAACATGCTTCCATTTTTAATAATTTTTTATAACTTATCTATTGCGACTCAGCAGCTAATATTTTAGGAAGATGCTATTCATGATTAAATCTTATGCCAGAATTTTTTTCAAGAAAATCGGCGATTATCGCTTCAAAGAGTTCCCTTGTTAGTCTGTATTTCTTAAAAGTGTATTTTAACATGGTTACACCCCATTAAATATAATAAAATTTTATTAGCATTTTAAAAGCATGTTTTTCTGTTGAAAATTTTTGGCATAGAATTGGTAATTAGTTTACAGGGTTACACAAAATAATTCCAGTATGCTATGTAATCTTTTTGCATGAAATTTGGTACAAATATTTGTGAATTACAGGGAATTAATACAAGACCGTCAGTTATTATTGATAGATGTGTCATCATCTCCATAAACTTTTCATTCATTTACCGTCATTTATTCCGGAACTATAAACAAAGTAATATCATCTATAATTAAATTTGACCTTGAACACTGCAAAGTGCGTGGGTGAAAGATTTATAGACTCATAATAACTTTTTTCTCTCTAAATAAACATTTTCAAGCCATTATTTATTTTACAGAACTATTCATTTCAAACTTTATGGGAAATCATGTTATTCATGTTCACTGTTTTATTTCTTTCAACAATTTAATTTAATGATTGTATAAACAAAATAAGATATTAATTTTATCTCATCAAATGTCATAATATAATATAATATAATATAATAATTTACAATGCATAATGATACACTCAAAAATTGTAATTTAAATTCTTCTTGTAGTTTTGCAATGTGAATTCAACCAGAAAGGATGTATAAAAATGCATCCCTTAAAATCTATCCAAATAAAAAGAGATTTATACATCAAATTATTTGCAGAATTATTTTAGCTAACTTAAATGAATATTTTTTTTTCATTATTAGTTAAAACTTGTTAGAATAATAAGTTACAAATGAAATTAGTAAAACTTCATCAGTTTGAAGACCTTTTTTGGATTACAATATCATGCCGGAAGAAGAAGCTGCTACTGCACTACTGAATACAAAGTAAGTGAAGAACTTATTGTTTTTCTTTAAAGTCTTACCTTGTAGTGATTTATCAATAATAATTTACTCAATAATGATTATGAGCGCTGAATTAAAAATCTCTGGCATATAATTAATATATAAGTAGTGAAGTGAAATAATTAAATTCATATTACATAAGCTCTTAATGGTGGAAGTTATTACTACAAATTAAATTAAATTTAGCGCGTCTTATAAAGAAAATGCAATTATTGATAAGTTAAATGCACATAATTATGCCACTTGGTCCTTCAAATTAGAAATGTTATTGATAAAAGAAGACCTTTTTGACGCCATCACAGAAACTCCACCAGAGCCTATCACTGCAGAGTGGTCCAAAAAGGATAAAAAAGCAAAAGCAATAATAAATTTGTTTATTAGTGATGACTAGGAGTGGGCGTTGCCACTATTTCAATATCACGATATAGTGTCAATTCAAAATCGCGATATCACGATATTGGACTCCAATATTTTTTAATCCCTTTCATAATGCTAATTTAAATGTCAATTCTAGATATATATATATATAAAAAAGCTGGAATTGATTGTGACAAGCTCATTATATCATAAAATATATAGAATTATTCTTTTATATGTACAACTTCTTATTAATGCAACACCAAATCAACATCAGTATAGAAAAACAAATAATGGAAATACATTTATGCACAAATTTAATTCATACATTACTGTGTTGTCATGTAGTAGCATTATGACATTTAAACACGTTCAACAGTCTCAGAATTTCACTAAAAAATGTTTCTAAAATACATAATTAAGGCAATAAACTTTTGCAAAATATTCTTAATAAAAAAAAAGCCCAAATTTGCCCGAGATAATGCTGAAACTAATGTCATAGCTACAAAAATAAAGATTTTTAAGCTATTATATAGCTTTTATCGCGGGCTTTGAGCGCGGCGACCGAATCGAAAAATTCCGTAACGAAAAAAAACCTAACACAGTTCGGTAGACTTCGGGCTGTACGAAGCTCGCACAGATCGAGACGAGCTGCTCCGAAATCGGACGAATACATAAGCAGCTGTTTGTGAGAAAGTATATAGGTGTATAGGTATCTATCATCTATGTACAACAGTGAATAGCTGTACGCGTAAAATTTGTGTATAAAGTAGATCAGATAAAATTTGAATATCTCCATTCGACTTGCAGGCCTTTAAAACCTATTAAATACCTTTTCTCTATTAAAATTTGTTTTCTTATCATTATTATTATCTTATCATTATTGTTATCTTATTCATTAATATCAAAGAAAAACCTTGATTATCCCCATTCGACTTGCAGGCCTTTAAAACCTATTAAATACCTTTTCTCTATTAAAATTTGTTTTATATCGGTCACCACGCTCAAAAAGTGTAACTTCAATTAATATCAAAGAAAAAACTTCAATATCCCCATTCGACTTGCAGGCCTTTAAAACCTATTAAATACCTTTTCTCAATTAAAATTTGTTTTCTTATCGGTCACCACGCTCAAAAAGTGTAACTTGAATTAATATCAAAGAAAAAACTTGAATATCCCCATTCGACTTACAGGCCTTTAAAACCTATTAAAATACCTTTTCTCTATTAAAATTTGTTTTCTTATCATTATTGTTATCTTATCATTATTGTTATCTTATTCATTAATATCAAAGAAAAAACTTGAATATCCCCATTCGACTTGCAGGCCTTTAAAACCTATTAAATACCTTTTCTCTATTAAAATTTGTTTTCTTATCGGTCACCACGCTCAAAAAGTGTAACTTGAATTAATATCAAGGAAAAAAATTTAATATCCCCATTCGACTTGCAGGCCTTTAAAACCTATTAAATACCTTTTCTCTATTAAAATTTGTTTTCTTATCGGTCACCACGCTCAAAAAGTGTAACTTGAATTAATATCAAAGAAAAAAATTGAATATCCCCATTCGACTTGCAGGTCTTTAAAACCTATTAAAATACCTTTTCTCTATTAAAATTTGTTTTCTTATCATTATTGTTATCTTATCATTATTGTTATCTTATTCATTAATATCAAAGAAAAAACTTGAATGTCCCCATTCGACTTGCAGGCCTTTAAAACCTATTAAATACCTTTTCTCTATTAAAATTTGCTTTCTTATCGGTCACCACGCTCAAAAAGTGTAACTTGAATTAATATCAAAGAAAAAACTTGAATATCCCCATTCGACTTGCAGGCCTTTAAAGCCTATTAAATACCTTTTCTCTATTAAAATTTGTTTTCTTATCGGTCACCACGCTCAAAAAGTGTAAATTGAATTAATATCAAAGAAAAAACTTGAATATCCCCATTCGACTTGCAGGCCTTTAAAACCTATTAAAATACCTTTTCTCTATTAAAATTTGTTTTCTTATTATTGTTATCTTATTCATAAATATCAAAGAAAAAACTTGAATATCCCCATTCGACTTACAGGCCTTTAAAACCTATTAAATACCTTTTCTCTATTAAAACTTGTTTTCTTATCGGTCACCACGCTCAAAAAGTGTAACTTGAAATTATATCAAAGAAAAAACTTGAATATCCCCATTCGACTTGCAGGCCTTTAAAAACCTATTAAAATACCTTTTTTCAAAAAATAGAGTTAGATCATTGAAATTTGGTACATCGACGTTTTCGATACCTACAAATCGATTCCGGATATTTTTGATATATTCTCATTGCGGATATATTCTCATTTATTCAATAAAAGAAAAAAATTTGTTTTCTTATCGGTCACCACGCTCAAAAAGTGTAACTTGAATTAATATCAAAGATAAAACTTGAGTATCCCCATTCGACTTACAGGCCTTTCAAACCTATTAAAATACCTTTTCTCTATTAAATTTTCTTTTCTTATCATTATTGTCATCTTATCATTATTGTTATCTTATTCATTAATATCAAAGAAAAAACTTGAATATCCCCATTCGACTTGCAGGCCTTTAAAACCTATTAAATACCTTTTCTCTATTAAAATTTGTTTTCTTATCGGTCACCACGCTCAAAAAGTGTAACTTGATTTAATATCAAAGAAAAAACTTGAATATCCCCATTCGACTTGCAGGCCTTTAAAACCTATTAAATACCTTTTCTCTATTAAATTTCGTTTTCTTATCGGTCACCACGCTCAAAAAGTGTAACTTGAATTAATATCAAAGAAAAAACTTGAATATCCCCATTCGGCTTGCAGGCCTTTAAAACCTATTAAAATACCTTTTCTCTATTAAAATTTGTTTTCTTATCATTATTGTTATCTTATTCATTAATATCAAAGAAAAAACTTGAATATCCCCATTCGACTTGCAGGCCTTTAAAACCTATTAAATACGTTTTCTCTATTAAAATTTGTTTTCTTATCGGTCACCACGCTCAAAAAGTGTAACTTGAATTAATATCAAAGAAAAAACTTTAATATCCCCATTCGATTTGCAGGTCTTTAAAACCTATTAAATACCTTTTCTCTATTAAAATTTGTTTTCTTATCGGTCACCACGCTCAAAAAGTGTAACTTGAATTAATATCAAAGAAAAAAATTGAATATCCCCATTCGACTTGCAGGCCTTTAAATCCTATTAAATACCTTCTCTCTATTAAAATTTGTTTTCTTATCGGTCACCACGCTCAAAAAGTGTAACTTGAATTAATATCAAAGAAAAAAATTGAATATCCCCATTCGACTTGCAGGCCTTTAAAACCTATTAAAATACCTTTTCTCTATTAAAATTTGTTTTCTTATCATTATTGTTATCTTATTCATTAATATGAAAAAAAAAAAAAAGCTTGAATGTCCCCATTCGACTTGCAGGCCTTTAAAACCTATTATATACCTTTTCTCTATTAAAATTTGCTTTCTTATCGGTCACCACGCTCAAAAAGTGTAACTTGATTTAATATCAAAGAAAAAACTTGAATATCCCCATTCGACTTGCAGGCCTTTAAAACCTATTAAATACCTTTTCTCTATTAAAATTCGTTTTCTTATCGGTCACCACGCTCAAAAAGTGTAACTTGAATTAATATCAAAGAAAAAACTTGAATATCCCCATTCGACTTGCAGGCCTTTAAAACCTATTAAAATACCTTTTCTCTATTAAAATTTGTTTTCTTATCATTATTGTTATCTTATTCATTAATATCAAAGAAAAAACTTGAATATCCCCATTCGACTTGCAGGCCTTTAAAACCTATTAAATACGTTTTCTCTATTAAAATTTGTTTTCTTATCGGTCACCACGCTCAAAAAGTGTAACTTGAATTAATATCAAAGAAAAAACTTTAATATCCCCATTCGATTTGCAGGCCTTTAAAACCTATTAAATACCTTTTCTCTATTAAAATTTGTTTTATATCGGTCACCACGCTCAAAAAGTGTAACTTGAATTAATATCAAAGAAAAAACTTGAATATCCCCATTCGACTTGCAGGCCTTTAAAACCTATTAAAATACCTTTTCTCTATTAAAATTTGTTTTCTTATCATTATTGTTATCTTATCATTATTGTTATCTTATTCATTAATATCAAAGAAAAAACTTGAATGGCCACATTCGACTTGCAGGCCTTTAAAACGTATTAAATACCTTTTCTCTATTAAAATTTGTTTTATATCGGTCACCACGCTCAAAAAGTGTAACTTGAATTAATATCAAAGAAAAAACTTGAATATCCCCATTCGACTTGCAGGCCTTTAAAACCTATTAAAATACCTTTTCTCTATTAAAATTTGTTTTCTTATCATTATTGTTATCTTATTCATTAATATGAAAAAAAAAAACTTGAATGTCCCCATTCGACTTGCAGGCCTTTAAAACCTATTAAATACCTTTTCTCTATTAAAATTTGCTTTCTTATCGGTCACCACGCTCAAAAAGTGTAACTTGAATAATTATCAAAGAAAAAACTTGAATATCCCCATTCGACTTGCAGGCCTTTAAAGCATATTAAATACCTTTTCTCTATTAAAATTTGTTTTCTTATCGGTCACCACGCTCAAAAAGTGTAACTTGAATTAATATCAAAGAAAAAACTTGTATATCCCCATTGGACTTGCAGGCCTTTAAAACCTATTAAAATACCTTTTCTCTATTAAAATTTGTTTTCTTATCATTATTGTTATCTTATTCATTAATATCAAACAAAAAACTTGAATATCCCCATTAGACTTGCAGGCCTTTAAAACCTATTAAATACGTTTTCTCTACTAAAATTTGCTTTCTTATCGGTCACCACGCTCAAAAAGTGTAACTTGAATTAATATCAAAGAAAAAACTTTAATATCCCCATTCGATTTGCAGGCCTTTAAAACCTATTAAATACCTTTTCTCTATTAAAATTTGTTTTCTTATCGGTCACCACGCTCAAAAAGTGTAACTTGAATTAATATCAAAGAAAAAAATTGAATATCCCCATTCGACTTGCAGGCCTTTAAATCCTATTAAATACCTTCTCTCTATTAAAATTTGTTTTCTTATCGGTCACCACGCTCAAAAAGTGTAACTTGAATTAATATCAAAGAAAAAAAATTAATATCCCCATTCGACTTGCAGGCCTTTAAAACCTATTAAAATACCTTTTCTCTATTAAAATTTTTTTTCTTATCATTATTGTTATCTTATCATTATTGTTACCTTTTCATTAATATCAAAGAAAAAACTTGAATGGCCACATTCGACTTGCAGGCCTTTAAAACGTATTAAATACCTTTTCTCTATTAAAATTTGTTTTATATCGGTCACCACGCTCAAAAAGTGTAACATGAATTAATATCAAAGAAAAAACTTTAATATCCCCATTCGATTTGCAGGCCTTTAAAACCTATTAAATACCTTTTCTCTATTAAAATTTGTTTTATATCGGTCACCACGCTCAAAAAGTGTAACTTGAATTAATATCAAAGAAAAAACTTGAATATCCCCATTCGACTTGCAGGCCTTTAAAACCTATTAAAATACCTTTTCTCTATTAAAATTTGTTTTCTTATCATTATTGTTATCTTATCATTATTGTTATCTTATTCATTAATATCAAAGAAAAAACTTGAATGGCCACATTCGACTTGCAGGCCTTTAAAACGTATTAAATACCTTTTCTCTATTAAAATTTGTTTTATATCGGTCACCACGCTCAAAAAGTGTAACTTGAATTAATATCAAAGAAAAAACTTGAATATCCCCATTCGACTTGCAGGCCTTTAAAACCTATTAAAATACCTTTTCTCTATTAAAATTTGTTTTCTTATCATTATTGTTATCTTATTCATTAATATGAAAAAAAAAAACTTGAATGTCCCCATTCGACTTGCAGGCCTTTAAAACCTATTAAATACCTTTTCTCTATTAAAATTTGCTTTCTTATCGGTCACCACGCTCAAAAAGTGTAACTTGAATAATTATCAAAGAAAAAACTTGAATATCCCCATTCGACTTGCAGGCCTTTAAAGCATATTAAATACCTTTTCTCTATTAAAATTTGTTTTCTTATCGGTCACCACGCTCAAAAAGTGTAACTTGAATTAATATCAAAGAAAAAACTTGTATATCCCCATTGGACTTGCAGGCCTTTAAAACCTATTAAAATACCTTTTCTCTATTAAAATTTGTTTTCTTATCATTATTGTTATCTTATTCATTAATATCAAACAAAAAACTTGAATATCCCCATTAGACTTGCAGGCCTTTAAAACCTATTAAATACGTTTTCTCTACTAAAATTTGCTTTCTTATCGGTCACCACGCTCAAAAAGTGTAACTTGAATTAATATCAAAGAAAAAACTTTAATATCCCCATTCGATTTGCAGGCCTTTAAAACCTATTAAATACCTTTTCTCTATTAAAATTTGTTTTCTTATCGGTCACCACGCTCAAAAAGTGTAACTTGAATTAATATCAAAGAAAAAAATTGAATATCCCCATTCGACTTGCAGGCCTTTAAATCCTATTAAATACCTTCTCTCTATTAAAATTTGTTTTCTTATCGGTCACCACGCTCAAAAAGTGTAACTTGAATTAATATCAAAGAAAAAAAATTAATATCCCCATTCGACTTGCAGGCCTTTAAAACCTATTAAAATACCTTTTCTCTATTAAAATTTTTTTTCTTATCATTATTGTTATCTTATCATTATTGTTACCTTTTCATTAATATCAAAGAAAAAACTTGAATGGCCACATTCGACTTGCAGGCCTTTAAAACGTATTAAATACCTTTTCTCTATTAAAATTTGTTTTATATCGGTCACCACGCTCAAAAAGTGTAACATGAATTAATATCAAAGAAAAAACTTTAATATCCCCATTCGATTTGCAGGCCTTTAAAACCTATTAAATACCTTTTCTCTATTAAAATTTGTTTTCTTATCCGTCACCACGCTCAAAAAGTGTAACTTGAATTAATATCAAAGAAAAAAATTGAATATCCCCATTCGACTTGCAGGCCTTTAAATCCTATTAAATACCTTCTCTCTATTAAAATTTGTTTTCTTATCATTATTGTTATCTTATTCATTAATATCAAAGAAAAAACTTGAATGTCCCCATTCGACTTGCAGGCCTTTAAAACCTGTTAAATACCTTTTCTCTATTAAAATTTGCTTTCTTATCGGTCACCACGCTCAAAAAGTGTAACTTGAATTAATATCAAAGAAAAAACTTGAATATCCCCATTCGACTTGCAGGCCTTTAAAGCCTATTAAATACCTTTTCTCTATTAAAATTTGTTTTCTTATCGGTCACCACGCTCAAAAAGTGTAACTTGAATTAATATCAAAGAAAAAACTTGTATATCCCCATTCGACTTGCAGGCCTTTAAAACCTATTAAAATACCTTTTCTCTATTAAAATTTGTTTTCTTATCATTATTGTTTTCTTATTCATTAATATCAAAGAAAAAACTTGAATATCCCCATTCGACTTGCAGGCCTTTAAAAACCTATTAAAATACCTTTTTTCAAAAAATAGAGTTAGATCATTGAAATTTGGTACATCGAGGTTTTCGATACCTACAAATCGATTCCGGATATTTTTGATATATTCTCATTGCGGATATATTCTCATTTATTCAATAAAAGAAAAAAATTTGTTTTCTTATCGGTCACCACGCCCAAAAAGTGTAACTTGAATTCATATCAAAGAAAAAACTTGAATATCCCCATTCGACTTGCAGGCCTTTAAAACCTATTAAAATACCTTTTCTCTATTAAAATTTGTTTTCTTATCATTATTGTTATCTTATTCATTAATATCAAACAAAAAACTTGAATATCCCCATTAGACTTGCAGGCCTTTAAAACCTATTAAATACGTTTTCTCTACTAAAATTTGCTTTCTTATCGGTCACCACGCTCAAAAAGTGTAACTTGAATTAATATCAAAGAAAAAACTTTAATATCCCCATTCGATTTGCAGGCCTTTAAAACCTATTAAATACCTTTTCTCTATTAAAATTTGTTTTCTTATCGGTCACCACGCTCAAAAAGTGTAACTTGAATTAATATCAAAGAAAAAAATTGAATATCCCCATTCGACTTGCAGGCCTTTAAATCCTATTAAATACCTTCTCTCTATTAAAATTTGTTTTCTTATCGGTCACCACGCTCAAAAAGTGTAACTTGAATTAATATCAAAGAAAAAAATTTAATATCCCCATTCGACTTGCAGGCCTTTAAAACCTATTAAAATACCTTTTCTCTATTAAAATTTTTTTTCTTATCATTATTGTTATCTTATCATTATTGTTACCTTTTCATTAATATCAAAGAAAAAACTTGAATGGCCACATTCGACTTGCAGGCCTTTAAAACGTATTAAATACCTTTTCTCTATTAAAATTTGTTTTATATCGGTCACCACGCTCAAAAAGTGTAACTTGAATTAATATCAAAGAAAAAACTTTAATATCCCCATTCGATTTGCAGGCCTTTAAAACCTATTAAATACCTTTTCTCTATTAAAATTTGTTTTCTTATCCGTCACCACGCTCAAAAATTGTAACTTGAATTAATATCAAAGAAAAAAATTGAATATCCCCATTCGACTTGCAGGCCTTTAAATCCTATTAAATACCTTCTCTCTATTAAAATTTGTTTTCTTATCATTATTGTTATCTTATTCATTAATATCAAAGAAAAAACTTGAATGTCCCCATTCGACTTGCAGGCCTTTAAAACCTGTTAAATACCTTTTCTCTATTAAAATTTGCTTTCTTATCGGTCACCACGCTCAAAAAGTGTAACTTGAATTAATATCAAAGAAAAAACTTGTATATCCCCATTCGACTTGCAGGCCTTTAAAACCTATTAAAATACCTTTTCTCTATTAAAATTTGTTTTCTTATCATTATTGTTATCTTATTCATTAATATCAAAGAAAAAACTTGAATATCCCCATTCGACTTGCAGGCCTTTAAAAACCTATTAAAATACCTTTTTTCAAAAAATAGAGTTAGATCATTGAAATTTGGTACATCGAGGTTTTCGATACCTACAAATCGATTCCGGATATTTTTGATATATTCTCATTGCGGATATATTCTCATTTATTCAATAAAAGAAAAAAATTTGTTTTCTTATCGGTCACCACGCCCAAAAAGTGTAACTTGAATTAATATCAAAGAAAAAACTTGAATATCCCCATTCGACTTGCAGGCCTTTAAAACCTATTAAAATACCTTTTCTCTATTAAAATTTGTTTTCTTATCATTATTGTTATCTTATTCATTAATATCAAAGAAAAAACTTGAATGTCCCCATTCGACTTGCAGGCCTCTAAAACCTGTTAAATACCTTTTCTCTATTAAAATTTGCTTTCTTATCGGTCACCACGCTCAAAAAGTGTAACTTGAATTAATATCAAAGAAAAAACTTGAATATCCCCATTCGACTTGCAGGCCTTTAAAGCCTATTAAATACCTTTTCTCTATTAAAATTTGTTTTCTTATCGGTCACCACGCTCAAAGAGTGTAACTTGAAATTATATCAAAGAAAAAACTTGAATATCCCCATTCGACTTGCAGGCCTTTAAAAACCTATTAAAATATCTTTTTTCAAAAAATAGAGTTAGATCATTGAAATTTGGTACATCGAGGTTTTCGATACCTACAAATCGATTCCGGATATTTTTGATATATTCTCATTGCGGATATATTCTCATTTATTCAATAAAAGAAAAAAATTTGTTTTCTTATCGGTCACCACGCCCAAAAAGTGTAACTTGAATTAATATCAAAGAAAAAACTTGAATATCCCCATTCGACTTGCAGGCCTTTAAAACTTATTAAATACCTTTTCTCTATTAAAATTTGTTTTCTTATCGGTCACCACGCTCAAAAAGTGTAACTTGAATTAATATCAAAGAAAAAACTTGAATATCCCCATTCGACTTGTAGGCCTTTAAAACCTATTAAATACCTTTTCTCTATTAAAATTTTTTTTCTTATCGGTCACCACGCTCAAAAAGTGTAACTTGAATTAATAACAAAGAAAAAACTTAAATATCCCCATTCGACTTGCAGGCCTTTAAAATCTATTAAAATACCTTTTCTCTATTAAAATTTGTTTTCTTATCATTATTGTTATCTTATTCATTAATATCAAAGGAAAAACTTGAATATCCCCATTCGATTTGCAGGCCTTTAAAACCTATTAAATACCTTTTCTCTATTAAAATTTGTTTTCTTATCGGTCACCACGCTCAAAAAGTGTAACTTGAATTAATGTCAAAGAAAAAACTTGAATATCCCCATTCGACTTGCAGGCCTTTAAAAACCTATTAAAATACCTTTTCTCAAAAAATAGAGTTAGATCATTCAAATTTGGTGCATCGAGGTTTTCGATACCTACAAATCGATTGCGGATATTTTTGATATATTCTCATTGCGGATATATTCTCATTTATTCAATAAAAGAAAAAAATTTGTTTTCTTATCGGTCACCACGCTGAAAAAGTGTAACTTGAATTAATATCAAAGAAAAAACTTGAATTAATATCAAAGAAAAAAAAAAATACTGCATAAGTAAAATAAATAAATAATTATAATTGCATAAGTTGATAAAAAATGCTATGCAATAGCTTTACCGCGGCAGTCCTCGAGTGCCACACGTTTTTTTTTTTTTTTTTTTTCGTGGTTTGGAGGATGAATAAAATAACTGAAGAAGGATGATTCAACAGAAAACAATTGACGTCACAATTGCAACAATGTGTTGAGAAAAATAAATTTTACCTGCGATATGAAACAAATAAATCAAAAATAAAAGACAATTTAAATGAATAGATGTAATTCTATGTAAGGACCATCAATTAATGATATACCGATTTTCTTTCTCGGCCACCTTTATAAAATGCCAAATTGACATAGCATAGTTTTTCAAAATATCCATTTTACATTCTATGTTTGCTGCATTTATATATAATAGAAGTTAATATATTGCATTCCCGTAAACAGGGTTACATTGCATCATAACAGCATTATTTCTCAGCAAATATGCACACTAATTGAATAAACATAGCTTTTCGTCACGACTCTCATTCCTATCAAGTTTCGTGCATTGATACGCTATAGAAACTGCGATATAGCCTTATCTTCCATGGTGGAAATTGCATACCGGTGCTATCGCTCGACACATGTTTTCTAAAAATGGCCGAATCCTGTGTTAAGACATCTGAAAATAAATAAATATTTATTGAAAACTGGTAATTAAAAATTCTCATGAACTCCAACATTTTCGTCTTTTGTAAACAGAAGACATTAATAAAAACATGAAACCTAAATTCAAACACACGCAAAATAATAAATAAGTGAATGATCATATATAAAAATAACGATATAAGTTCTTTTATTATAGACTAGCAGGCTTTCCTCGCTTCGCTGGTCGTTATATTGAAATGAATTTTTAAAATACCATATAATTAATAATAATAATAATAAAAAAATTATTGAAATCAGAACAAAATATCTTAGACAAAATCTTAACTTAAATTAATTAAATAACTTAACTAATTTAGACAAAATCTAAGTTAAATTTTTCGCTACATTCGGTAGCGGTTTTCCTACTCGCCACACTTCACAAAATCCCTTTATTGCGCATGTTGCATACACATACCTATCCGATACATTAGGAAATCGGGATCCTCAGTTTATTTGAAGCAGAGTGATGTTTTAAAACGTGTTTTTTAGCCCCCCCCCCCACACCCTTGCACTTAAAGGTAAGGAGGAGGAGGGAATTTCGCAAAATATCTTTATATTATAATTTAGATACATATAACTGACACACATCGAAAATCTCTTTCCTAAGGTAATTCACTGCAGAGTTACGCATAAATACATCTTTACCCCCCTCCTCCACCTTCTAAGGGGCTCACAGTGGATCGAACAATGTTAAAATACGAACATAGGCCCAAAAATCAATCTCTAAATAACTGATATTTTGCAGTGAAATAATTTAAAAGAGTGTCTAAAAAATACAAATATATGGTTATTTCTTCAATTACACGAAGTTTTATTACATATAAACAAGTTCAAAACGAAAACTTTCAGAAATAAGATTTTCCGATGAATTTCAGTGACTTTATTTGAATAGTCATCAAGTGGTACTTAAGATAACTATGAAAAAATACGAAATAAAAATACTTTTAATAATGTTCTAATAAAAGTTTAAGGTACTTCTGCCAACATTTTCTTGGGTTTTTTTATGTTGGGATTCACGCATGAAATGTGAATATAAAATTATCAAAAAAATTAAATTTATAAGTTGTGCAACTTTTTTTGTCCAAAATTGTCCAAAATTTCAAACACATTTTACTACTCCCAAAAATATACATTTTAAGCTGTAAAAAGGATTTTCGCCACAAATCGCCACTTTTAGAGAAAAGTAAATTTTTATTCTGTTTACCTCCAAATTATCAATCGAGAAATTTATCTGAATAACTGTATTCATTAATGACAGAAAATATATTAAACGTTTTATATTGAAAATATTATAGAAATTAGATGATTAAAACAGATTTAATAAATAAAAAATTATTTCTTATTTTTTAAAATATTTAATAAAATAATTAATTTTACTTTAAAGGTACTGAAAAGTACCGTTGGACCTAAAAAAGGGGGGAAATGTAAATTGTTGCTGTGATATGTCATAAAATGTTAAAATTAAATAAATGTTTAATGTTAAATTACTAAATGTTAAAATTAAATATTATAATCCATATTACGATTTAAAGTAAAAGTTTCTATGCAATAAAAATAAAGACAAATGTGAATTTTTCATAGAGTTAGTCAGTAAATGCTTGCATGCGTTTTCTATTGAAATACTGTGTAAAAAAAGAAAGAAAAAATCTGGAGTGACTCCACTCGACTTTCCGAACATTGAGTAACTAACAGTTTTGTAGATAAAATAAAGAAAGAGGAGTTGCTAAACAAAAAATCTGATGTGGGCACCACATGACTTCCTTATACACTTTTAGAAATATACATAATGTTAAAAAACATTGACATTGGACCCGAAACAGTTGGCTAAAAATATTTTTAAAAAATGAATTATCACCGTGTTCTGAGCTTTTCTGAAAGTTAGCTAAAAACCGATTGCAAGATTTGTACTGGTAACGCTGACGAAGGCAGCAGGGACCCGAAAAAATTGGCTAAAAGCATTAAAAAAAGGAATTTTACCATGTTCTGAACTATTCTGAAAGTTTCAAATGTCTACCTAGTCGGGAAGTTAGTTAAATAATTGTTTTTGTTGGACCATATAAACGCTGCCGAAGGCAGCAGGGACCTGAAACAATTGGCTAAAAGTATTAAAAAGATGCATATTCACCGTGTTCTGAACTATTCTGAATGTTTCAAATGTCTAGCTAGTCGGGAAGTTAGTTAAATAAATTTTCTGTTGAACCATGTAAACGCTGCCGAAGGCAGCAGTGACCCGAAACAATTGGCCAAAAATATTTTTAAAATGCATTGTCACCGTATTTTGAGCTTTTTCGGAAGTTTTAAATGTCTAGCTAGTCGGGAAGTTAGTTACAAATCGATTCCAAGATTTGAACTGGTAACGCTGCCGAAGGCAGCAGGGACCCTATACAGTTGGCTAAAAGTATTTAAAAAATGCATTTTCACCGTGTTCTGATCTAATCTGAAAGTTTCAAATGTCTAGCTAGTCGGGAAGTTAGTTAAATAAATTTTCTGTTGAATCGCATAAACGCTGCTGAAGGCAGCAGGTATCGGAAACAGTTGGCTAAAAATATTTAAAAAATGCATTGTCAACGTGTTCTGAGCTTTTCTGAAAGTTTCAAATGTCTAGCTAATCGGAAAGTCAGTTAAATTGCAAGATTTGTCTAAACCGTTTTTGAGTTATTACCGTTTTTTGATACATTATGGCCAAATTTTTGTCATTATGAACCTAATTTTCCTAAATATCTCCAAAACGGAAAATCATAGAAAGTCCAAAAAGGGAGGTGCACAACTAGATGTTATAACAAACCTATGTACCAATTCGCAACTTTCTACGTCTAACCGTTTTTGAGTTATGCGACATACCCACACACAGACACACACACACACACACATACAGACGTCACGAAAAATCGTGTAAAATCCCTTATATCTCTAAAACGAGAGCTCGTGTTAAGATGACACTTGCAGATGTGCAACTAGACATCATGAAAGTCACACGTATAAATTAGCAACATTCAGCGATCATTCGTTTTCGAGCAATGTGAAATACAAAATCCATTTCGCAAATCGGGATTACTATACTTCCTTATACTTTGTATAAGGAAGTAACAAAAAAGAGAAAACCTTAACAGAGTGTTTGAGTATTTTTCTCCATATATCACACGAGGTTTTATTTAACGCTACTGAACTTTGAGCCCTTAGATCATAAGGATAAAGAATTTTTCGTTGTGTCCCTGTAAAAATCTATAAATGCTAGATTCACCAAAGTGCTTATAGTTAGTGCAACAGTGATTTATAATATTCATACAAATTTTCAGCTCAATTGAATAAGGCGTTTAGATGCTATCGCTGGTCTCATAGGCCATAAAGATAAAGAATTTTTCTTTGTGTGCCTGTAAAAAACTGTAAGTGCTAGATTCACCAAAATCTATACAGTTGGTTCAAATGTGACCTATAACATGTGTACAAATTCTTCGCTGAGATTAATAAGGAGTTTAGACGTTATCACACTTTTAAAAATTTGGCAAAGAATTTTTCTTTGTGTCCCTGTAAAAAAACTATAAGTGCTAGATTCTCCAAAATGTATACAGATTGAGTATCTGTGACCTATAATATGTGTATAAAGTTTTTGCTCAATTGAATAAGGCGTTTAGATGCTATCGCACTTTTAAGATTTTGGTCCCTTGGCCATAATGATAAAGAATTTTTCTTTGTGTCCCTGTAAAAAAACTATAAGTGCTAGATTCACCAAAATCTATAGGGTTCTTACTATGGTGACTTACAATATACGTACCAACTTTCAGCTTATTCGAACAAAGCGTTTAGACGCTAGCGTGTTCACTCACAGACATACACACATACATACACACATACATACACACATACATTCACACACACATACATACATCATCGTAAAAATAGTGAAAACGGACTCGTCTGACCTCGAAACGTATAGAAACATCAAAATCTCGAATTTGGATTTTTGACATGATTACAATACTTTCCTCACTATAGTGTTCGGAAAGTAAAAAGAAGCAGTAATCTGATGATGTATTTAACATTGTGTGCTAAATTAATTGTGTTATAAATATAGATTTTCTTCACGAAATTTTTATTTATTTCCTTTTATTCTCTTCTTTTTTTTTTTGCAACATTTGTTTCTTTATCAGGTATGTTTCTAAATACCTGTTTGCAGCAGAAAAATATGATGCCGTTTAACCCCTTTATAATGCCAATTTTTCCTCAAATTGTACATTAAACTAATTTCACGAATAAAAATTGATGTAAAGAAAAAAATGCATTTAACTTATTAGAAATAATTAATTTTAATTTTGACGTATTATTCTCTTAGTTAATCGCAAACTTCTCACGACCCATTATATTAGCATAAGCAGAACTGCCACAAATGACTATTTTTTTATTTTTTTTTTCGCACCAATATTCTAAAAATAATATTTATACTGATATTTTTCTAGAGAAATGATACACAGGAATCATTATTTTTAAAAAAAAATGGTGCCAGTTGAATAAAATGATAATGAATTTGGTGGGGAAAATATTCCTGTGGCCTTATAAAGGGTTAAAATAATATAGAATCGCTTTTAGTATCATACATATATACATATTTAAATCGAAATGTGACAAAAAACATCATACATAGATAATAATAATACCATAACCTTCCTATGTTCGCCGCTGCCTATACTTCGATCCACTGTGGGGCGGTAGGGTGGAATTTCACAAAATCACTTTGTAATGTGTGTTGAATACGCATAAGAAGTCCACTCATCAAAAATTGCCATTGTAAGATAATTTGGAACAGAGTTACGCATGGAAACGTCCCCCCAAGGGGGGGGGGAATCACAGAATTTAAAATAATCACTTTGTAGCTTGTGTGTGTTGAGTACGCATAACCAATCAACATGTCAAAATGATGCTTTCCTAAGATAATTTGGAGCAGAGTTACTCTTTAAAACGTGTTTTTGTCCCCCCCCCCTCTTGCCCTCAAAATGGTGAAAAGGGAAAATTTCCCAAAATCCCTTTATAACGCGCGTTCGGAACTCATAAATAACCCACACGTAAAAATTATTCTTACTGAGATAATTTGAAGTAAAATTATATGTACTTGGAAACAAGTTTTTTGCCCCCCACCCCCAAGGAGAGGATAGGACGAAATCTTACAACATCCCTTTGTAGTATGCGTCTTGAGTACCAATCGACATAGTTAATTTGGAGCAGAGTTGCACTTATAAGCGTGTTTTTGCCTCCCCCCGCCCTTAAAGGGGGCCAGTAAGAAATTTCGTAAAATCTTTTTACAGTGCGTGTTGGGAAGGCATAAACAACCTACACATAAAAATAAATCTTGCTGAGATAATTTGAAGCGAAGTTATTTTTGGACACGGGTTTATCCCCCCCCCCCCCCCACACACACACACACTCTCAAGGTATATAGAAAAAACTGCTTAGAAAGATCTCCACGAAGGGTACTTCACTAGGACTTAAGCCAATCGCGTTGTAGTCGGCTTTAAAATGTACAACACAACACAGCGCAGCACATAAATTTAGAGTCTTTAGTAGACACAGCCATAAGACTGTTGAATGTTTTGACACATTTTTGTGCATTATGGGCGTCCTGAAATTTAGTTATGGTGAAATTTTTCATCTTGATATAGTTGCAACTGATGAAGTTTCGAAATTTCATACTATCTGGCAACAGATTTTCAGCAGCATAAAATGAAAAATAACAGGAGTTTTAATACTTGCTGTAACTATAGATATAGTAATTTATATAGATCTATCATCCCATTGTTATCATGCAAAAATGTTTGATGCTGAAAAATTTTTATGGCATCAGCCATATATTGGCATAGAAACCATTGAAATTCGGCAATTGTAATAGCATAGAATAGAATGTTGATGAATTTTCAAAATGTTGAAATATTGCGTCTTTTAATTCTTCAAATAAATTTATCAAAAGAAATGGATAAGTTATTATAAAAGTAAAATACATTTGACTAAATTATGAAAAATATAAATTTTATAATCAGTTGCCTTGATATAATTATGAAATAAAAACTGGTTTGATTTTTAATGGAATACGTTTTTAAAAGTTTGATATTTTTTAAGATTTTACTTTAGTAAGTAATATAGAATTTTCAAAATTCTTTTAAATATAGTTAGCAGCGTCGTAGTTTAGTTTTAGCATTTAAAAGAGTTTAAATATTAACTAAATTAATAAATATATAAAAGAAAAAAAGAAAGAAAAAGAAAAATTAATTTTTAATTGTATCTGCAGTTTTTCATTCATCTTTAGTACATAAATTATTCATAAATTTTATTTTCTAAATTATCTGTGTGTATTCACTCGGCGAAAGACAGCCATATTGTGAACTTTTCTCCGAGTAAAAAAGAATCAGTTTTTTCCTCCCAATGATCAATCTATGTCTTATTACTATATTTATGGCTGCAACCCAGTTTATAGAATAATTTCTCTATTTGATATGCTATCATTTCCTGTTAACTTTATCGTTATATTAATGACATATTTTAATTTGATCGAAATTTTCACATGACATGGAATACAAAATTTATTTTCATGTTATACGAATTTTTGCCATCATTTGTTTTTTAAACAATGTATCCAATATTTTAGTTCAACAATTGAATGAACAATTGCAACAACTATTTAATAAAAAATAATTGTTTGATAAACAACAATGTTTATATATATATTTTTACAACAATGAAAAGTTTCTTTTTTTAACAATTTTCTTCAGTCTAATTACTGACCCTTATCTGAGAATGATGTATCTTTCGTTCTTAGGTGTTCTCTTCGTGAGTTACTTTTTAAAAAAGTTCCTCATGTGGTTTATTTTTAAACTTTTCGAGCATCATCCTATGGCGGATGCTCGGGAAAGGTATGCGTGTCCAGTGACTTCCATCTTTGCTGGACGTTATTTGTCAATGAATAATGATTGTCAAAAATTTTATAACCCAGCTTTATATAAAGCTCGTGTTTGCAAGCATCCAAAGTTGGATATAAAAAAACTGCCAAAAGTTGGTAATATTATTTCACTGCCTGATACTGTTACTGATGAACCTCCGTTCCAAACCGAAGTGGACTCAGTTCAGTCTCAGGTAGTGAACGCACTCGATGGAAAAGAAACAGTTTCTACTGCACTGCCTGATAATTCTACTGACGAACCTCCGTTTATCGAAGTGGAATCAGTTCATTCTCAGACAGTGGAAACGGTTATTGAAAATCAACCAGTTTCTGCTTCTGCACAACATCATAAAAAAAAGAAATTTCGGAAATTGAGGAATTTTATGAAAAGATGTTGTTGTTGTTGCATTCGAAGTGTAAAAGAATAAATTACCTCGGGATGCTTTCTGGCAGTAGGCTATGGGACCTGCCTTATCAAAACTCCCCATGAGAAACGATGCATGGCGACCTCCACGTGGTGTTTCTCGGGTAACGCTAACAGCCATGCGCATTTAATTTAGATAAAGTTGTTATTATAAGGTTTCGTTTGCGCGTATGCGTGTGTGTTATGATTATTGTTATAACACATACCCAGTTTTTTCTATAATGAATATCCGCTATTTAAATTACAAATTTCGGAAATTTCCATTTTTCGTATATTTATAACCTACTTGAAACTCGATATTATTAATTTTAAAGTAAAATTAAACTGACGCATTAGAATTTTACATGGAAAAAATATCATTTATTCAGATAAAACTACATCAAAATTTATTTTTTGAGCATTCTTAAGCTGAATTGTTCACGTCAAAAAAGTTCAAAACTTTAAAATGTGTTATATCAACCAAAATCTATAAAAGTAGTACCTGTAAGAAATAACAAAATCGTATTATAGTTTAACATCAGGGAATACTTTTAATTTAGGATTTATTTTCTAATTTTCTGAGAATTATTAGATTAATTTTCGTTCAAGTCGGCAGTGTAAACAAACAAGATAGAAGTACCATTTTATCCATTAAAACTTTAACCACGAGAGAGTTTAGGGAACCAACGATAAACAAATTAAGAAAATAATTATTTGTAGTCACTCGCTTTCATAAAAAAAAAAAAAAATGGGAATGATTTGTATTAATGTGATGTTATGTGCAAGGACGTAGGCAAAGGGACGGTCCCCTCCCCCTCCCACAGAAATAAATGATGAATGGTTGTTTTCGTGTAGTCTCAAGTATAAAGCAAACATTGCTGCCTAAAAAGATGTTTAAAAAATACTAACCCACATACAAATAATTTTTTAAAACTCACAAATTCAGTTTAAGAGATTTTCCCATTATGTCCTTTTTTTTAACCGACTTCAAAAAAGAAGGAAGGTTCTCAATTCAAACCGTATGTTTTTTTTATGTTTGTTAGCTCATAACTTCTGAACGGATGCTCCGATTTTGAAACTTTTTGTTTTGTTGAAACGGTCTTGGTCTGACTTAGGTCCCATTGTAATATCTTTACGATCTAAAGAAAATACAGGGTGCCCAAAAAATCAGTCCCAACTCTTTTAACTGCTAAACGGCTGCAACTATAGTGATAAAAATGGTATGTAAGTATAGCAAAGTGGCCATGCACTACAAGGTTAAACCGCTTGCAGCGCCACCTGGTGGAAAATAGCGGAGTTAGTGTTCCTATCCCGAAAACGGTTCTAAAGGAAAAGTGAATTACAAAGCTGAAGAGTATCACCGATTTAGTACAAAAAGATAGTTTAGATATTCATGCTAACGTTCCAATCTCGGAAACGGTTCAAGACAGGGGGGAAAACTGAATTATAAAATTGCAGAGTATCATCGATTTTGTACAAAAAGATAGTTTTGACATTGATGCAAAAAATACAAGGCTAAAAACGTGCATTTTTTTGTTCGTAATTTCTTACACTATACACACTTGAGCTACATTGCTCACGATGTAGTGTAGCTGGTGAGACATACGCTATATAGTTCAACATACGGTTACTTGATAATTTTTGTTTTATAGTAGAGATCTTAGTCTGAAGTAGGTCCCATTATAACATCTTTACAATCTAAAGAAAATAAAGCGCCATCTGGTGAAAAACAGCGGAATTAGCGCTCCTAACGGTTGAGCGCTCCTCTCAAAAACGGTTCAAAATGGGAGAAAAGTTAATTATGAAGTTGTAGAGCATCATCGATTTACTACGAAAAGACAGTTTTTAGACATTATTGCTAAAAATAAAACGCTTAAAACGTGCAGTTGTTTGTTCGCAATTTCCTACACTGTGCACACTTGAACTACGTTGCACACTTTGCAGCGTAGCGGATGACACGTATACTCTGTGGTTCAAAGTACTGTTACTGTAAGCGGTCACATCGATTAGCGTAAAGTCGTTTTCAACCAACTTCAGAAAGGAAGGTGTTCTTAATTCGAGTTATTTGTTGTTGTTGGTATTTGTAAGCTTATAACTTCGTAAGAGATGCTCTAATTAATCCACTTCAAAAAGGAGGAGGTTCTCAATTCAAAGCCTATGTTTTTTTGTTTTTGTTTTTTGGCTCATAACTTCTGAACGGAGGATCCGATTTTGACACTTTTTGTTTTATTGTAAAGGTCTTGGTCTGAAATAGGTCCCATTGTAAGATTTTACGATCAAAAGAAAATACAGGGTGCCCAAAAAAGTCAGTCCCGACTCTTTTAATTGCTGAACAGCTGCAGCTATAGTCATAAAAGTGGTATGTAGGTATAGTAAAGTGGACATGTTATACGCAATTCTACCGCCTAAAGCGCCACCTGGTGGAAAGGAGTGGAGTTAGCGATCGTATCTCGGAAACGTTTCAAGACAGGGGGGGAAAAGTGAATTATAAAATTGCAGAGCATATCGATGTAGTACGCAAAGATATTTTAGACCTTAATGCTAAAACCAGAACGCTTAAAACGTGCATTTGTTTGTTCACAATTTCCTATTTTGTGCACACTTGAACGGCATTGCATATGTTTTAGCGTAGCGGGTGACATTTATGCCATGTAAAATTCAAAGTATGGTTATTGTAAGCGGTCACATCGATTAACGCATAGACGTTTTAAACCGACTTCATTAAGGAAGAGGTTCTCAATACAAACCATGTTACTCGTTGTTGTTGTTTAAATTTGTTAGCTTATAACTTCGTAAGAGATGATTTAATTTTAATACCTTTTTTTGTCGTAGTGAGTATGGCCTGAAATAGGTTTCATTATGACTTCATTAAGATATAAACTAATAACAGGATACTCACAAAAGCCTGTTCTCACTCTAACTGCTGAACGCATGCAACTACACTGGTAAAAGCAGTATGTAAGTATCGATGTTGAAACTTCTGTCCGTCAGCTGCAATGCATATTTTGCTCTTTGTTTAAACTTTACGCTGCGCAATTTCCAGCGCAGCGGGTGACACGTGTTCACTGTAACGTTCAATATATATACCTAACAGAATTTTTGATTACGAATACAGCGTATCCGTTTTTTACATTTCTAAAGACTTTTAAATTTAACGTATGTTCGTTCAACAGATAGTTTTTTGCTCATATCCGATAAAGGCAAGAAAAGTGACACAACTTAAAAATGCAGCATTTGAGAAAAACCAACTTAAAAATAACTTGACAAGAATAAAACTGGCACAACTGTCTCTTGAGTGGATAACTTTCTAGATGGAGATGTAACGTTTTTGTTCACATTGGGTGCATTTCATGTATTTTTCAGTGACATAAACTATTTTTTGAGTAATGTTACTTTTCTTGGAATTTATGATTTGTGAAACTTCCGTCGAACGTCTTGTGATGTTCTGCTATATGAATAATTTTTCACTGAAAAGAGAAAAATAAAATCTTTTTGTAAAAAAATAGAACCGACTCCAAAACGGAACTTCTATTTAAACAACTAAAAATGAAAGAAAATTGGCAGAAAATGGAACTGGAAATTGCGCCTAAAAGTATAAAATAATTTCCTTCGCCAAACAACCTATAACACTACAATTAATCATAACTTTTGAAGTCGGCGCAAAATTAAATAAAAATTGATACCTTTATTCAATACAAAAATCAAATCCTATTCAAAATACACATGTCACATTGTTACCTGCAAAACGCAGCCGAAAACTACTTTGATTCAAGAAAACAAATAAAATTTCGTAAGCAGCAAAAGTTGGTCAAGATGCTGGTATCTGACGTCTTTGGTGAAAGAAAAATCGCAAAATTATCTGGCAAACATGTTTAATTTCTTTCCGATATCATGATTATTTTTATAAGGTATATTAAAAGAGTAATCAAGAATATGAAACAACACATCGTACAATATATATTACATCTTGCGTGTATATTTTTGCCTTATGTTTTGATCACCAAATCCAAAAGCCATCAAGGATGATAGTTATCAAAATTATACCAAATTTATAAAGGAAACTCTAACTTCGTAGAAACATAAATACCGCATTGTGAAGAATGTTCACTGTTCTATGTAGATGCTACTAATGGACCAATTGTATACAGTGATAAAATAATAAAGAAAACATGAAAATGGGTCATTCGAGACAACAGCATTTGTTGCTACCGATCTAAAAACAAACCTTAAAGAACTAATTAAATTTTATTTAATTTTGCGCCGACTTCAAAAGTTATGATTAATTGTAGTGTTATAGGTTGTTTGGCGAAGGAAATTATTTTATACTTTTAGGCGCAATTTCCAGTTCCATTTTCTGCCAATTTTCTTTCATTTTTAGTTGTTTAAATAGAAGTTCCGTTTTGGAGTCGGTTCTATTTTTTTACAAAAAGATTTTATCTATATTTAAACTCTAGAGCGTCTTAAAACCCATTCTCCCTTAATCTTGCTATATTTTTTCGCTTAATTTTATCCACCTTCGTACTATAGCTATAATATATTATCCTGCGTCATGAATTCAATCTTTTTACTTTCTTCCGTACTCAACAGAAGAAAGCATTGGATTCATAAAAAATTTCAACTTCCAGTTTTCGATGGATTTACATGTTTTGCGATATCTAGAACATGATTGACCATTTTTAGAAAATTTTAGAAAATGCCTATCTGTGTGTGAGCGAAATTTTGTTCCAATTGTATCTCAGGAACTATTACACTGGACAGAATTGCATGTAAACTTATATGCAATTGCACCATGACATAAAATAGTTCTTATTGCTTTTTGGTGATAATCGTCCATCAGGTGGCGTTCCAATCCAGATTTTTCTAAGTTCTTAACTTGGTGGTATAGACAGAAATTTCTTATAAACGTAAACAATGAAAATTATTTTTAACGAATCATTATGAAATTAAAAAGATTTGTTTATAATAGTAATAATCAAGTAGAAAAAAAAAAAGAAATTGGACATACAGGAGCGACGCTTTTCTCCTGGGGATAAGTCCCCTCCGAGAGGGCAAATTTTCGATATGGGCACCTTTTAAAAAATTTCGTCAATATCTTTAAAACGAATAATTGAACTATTGATCTGTGATACTTTAAATAAAAGTTATTATTATTATTATTATTATTTTAATTTAAATAAAGTTATTTATTTTGAGTGAATTTGTATAGAAAAATATAGAAGAAAAATTTGCGTGCAAGAGCATTCAACAAGAGGCATTCGGGGCACGTGACCTGAGTAGCCGAAAGCCATAAAACTGGCCCTGAAAATACCATTTTGCCTTTTACGACTAAAAATGAAAAAAAATGGTGACATAATGCAATTTCTGCCATATTAGTCCTATAAACAGGTATATCTATATATGTGCTGATTGGTGCACAGAGCAAGAGGGAGACGGGCCCACGAAAATATGTGTTCCTCGGGGCCTATCATGAAGTTAATCAAGGTCCGTTTGTGTATGCGTATGGGCTTTTCTTTGTGTGTGCGTGTGTATATTATTATATCATTCTCTTTCGGTAACCTCCCTCTGCAATTTATTCACCGTGAAGCTATTTGGAGCCGAGTTATGATTATAAAGGTGATTTGCCTTCTGCACCGCCCCGGGGGAAACGGGGGAGGGGAGGTATTTCACAAAATCACGTCTTGTGTCCCGTCAGGGTCCTAAAACCAACTTTCTCACAAAATTTTTTATCTTTATCTCCCATAGAATAGCCACGGCTATGTTGAGTCAGTGATCAGTGAATCTGTGAATTTACTCTTTTATATCTATAGATTATACTATAGAATATTAAGATTTCTAAAATAAAGGCGCTTCCTTCCTGCTGTCTCTGAAATTAGATTCACAGTAGAAAACAATCAGTATCCCGAGTAAAGAATTTGCTTTGGTTTGTTTATTAAAATAAAAATATAAATATAAATAACACCAATTTTTCGCTATATTGATCAGATATAATAAAATATTTGAAAGAAATTAAATAATTGTTAAAATATTAAAACCAAATTCAGTATAAATTGATGACATAGCTTTTAAAAATTTATTTAAATCAAAACAGTTAAAATCTTTAATATATATATATATATATATATATTAAAACTTCTTTTAAAACAAATATGGACGCAAATAAATGACGAAATTATTCAGTTGTTTCTTAATAAAATTAATGACATCAACTAATATTAATTGTATTTATAGGCAATAATAGTTTTGTATCAATATTGTAATGGCGACAATGAATATTCATATCGTAGCAGCGAATAAAGATATGGGATGACGATCACGCAGTGTCTCAGTCATATCAGAGTCTCATATCACGCATGCGTTATTGCTTAGCTGTTAATCGATTCCCGATAAAGCAAGATCATGATCAGAAAAGGCGATAACGAATATTCAGATCGTAGCTGTGAGAAGCGATTTCAGATTAAATCAATGTCTAGCATCACGCATGCGTTATACGCGTATCATCCACTCTCCTTCGTATCAGCGATTACCGGCTTTCACGGAGTGAAACGTTGGGCTCACGGAAACTGATATGGTCGCTCGCGCTCGCAGTACGTTCGCAGCTGAGTTCCTGATAATCGTGGCGCTTGCGGTATATCGCCAACAGAAAGATTTCGTTATCGGTTTCAAATTGCATGGTTTTAAATCGATGTTTCGCGATGTATCGATGTATCGCCCAGTCCTAGTGATGACCAGATAGTACATGTAAAGGGTTTGTCCACGTCAAAAGAGACATGGCTCAAACTCAAAAATTTACATGAACGTACAAATCTTTCAAGCAAGCTATACTTGTTAAAAAATTTGTATAGCTGCAAATTAGCCGAAGGAGGCAACATAATAAAACACATCACAAATATTTTAGAAATCAAAGAGAAACTTACTGCCATCGGTGAAAACATCAATGATTCTCATCTATCAGCTCTTTTACTATGTTCGCTACCTCCGTCATATGATCCTCTAATTACTGCTTTAGAAGCAAAATCTGAGGAGGATCTTACACCAAGTTATATTCAAAGTAAGCTGATAGATGAGTATAACAGAAGAGCTTGTAACAACAACGCATCACAAGTTGATAAAAATGCTGTAGCTTATCAAATTAAAAAACACAAACAAAACTTACAGAAAAAACGAGTGAATAAATTCTGCACATACTGCAAGATGAAAAATCATAATACCAACGACTGTTGGTACAGAAAAGACAAAAACAAAAAACAAAACTATTCATCAAGTGGCTATTACAATAAAAATAAAAACTTTAATTCATCTTTGTGTTTCGAAAATAGTGAACCAAAAATGAAACATGACAGGGATGAATCAAATGCATCCGACGATGAAACTGATACAAGAAATAAATTAAAAAATTTAGCATTCATTGCCACTAATGAAAATAAAAACAATTGGATCGTCGATAGCGGCTCCTCCTCGCATATCACAAATAACAAAAATTTATTTAGTAAAATAAAAAATTATGACAATTCAAATGTTGTCATAGCAAACGGAAATATTTTAACATCACAGGGCTCAGGCGATGTAGTTATAACTACCGAAACATCTAAGGGGGAAATAAACAAAATAAAGTTACTCGACGTACTTTTTGTTCCAGACCTCGAAACAAATTTAATCTCAGTCAGTAAGGCTACTAAAAACGGCTGCACGTTAATTTTCAAAAATGATAAATGTATACTACAAAAATTCGGAAAAACCTTCCTTGAGGGGGAACTAAAGGGTAACTTATATGAAGTAAAACAACCCCAAAACAGTTCAAATGAACATATTAATTTAACTCAGGAATGTAACAATAAGAATTGCATCACGCTTTGGCACAAGCGGCTCGGGCATAGAAATTATGCTGACATAAAACACATTAGGGATAAGAAACTAGCAGTGGGAATTAGTATAAATTTCTGCAAACATGACAAAACATGCGAAACATGTATTAAAGAAAAACTAACAGATTTACCATATCCACAGCAATCTAAATACAGGACTAATAGAGTACTTGAATTAATACATACAGACATCTGTGGGCCATTTCAAACACCCACCATAGGGGGAAAAACATATCTTTTAACATTCATTGATGACTACAGCAGATTCTGCATGATTTATCTCTTAAAACATAAAAGCGAGGTATTAACCATGCTCAAACAATATATAGCATTAGTCAAAAATAAGTTTGGAAAATTACCTGAAAGAGTCAGATCTGATAATGGGAAAGAATATGTAGGAAATGAAGTAGAAAATTACCTAAATCAAATGGGAATTAAACACGAACTTACAGTTCCTTATTGCCCAGCACAAAACGGAGTGGCTGAAAGGAAAAACAGAACACTGGTAGAAATGGTGAGAAGTATGCTATCAGAAGCAAATCTAGATAAGCAATTTTGGGGTGAAGCTGTCAACACAGCAAACTATCTTATTAATAGACTCCCCACAAAAGGAAATAATAAAAGTCCCTACGAATTACGGAATGGAATTAAACCTAATTTATTTCATTTGAGAGTATTTGGGTGTAAAGCTTTTGCGTACATAAACAAACAAATAAGAAGAAAAATAGACAATAAAGCGCAAGAGGGAATCTTCGTAGGTTATGACTATAGATCAAAGGGATACAGGATTTACACGGGAGGAAAAGGTATTATTATCGCAAGAACGGTTAAATTCATAGAAAATCAAAACCCTAAACTCTCATCACAAGAAAAACCAGAAAATGATATTAGTCAAAAGGAAACTGTAAATGTAGAACTTGATGACACACCTGAAAACAACACCGAACAAACACTTGAAATAAACAATGAGCCTAGAAGATCCTCGAGATCTAATATCGGTGTACCCCCAGATCGACTAATTTACATGGTAAAACATGATCCAATACATGAACCGCAAAGTTGGGCGGAAGTTCAAAATCTCACAAATCCCGTTGAGAAAAATAATTGGATAAAAGCAGCAGAGGACGAAATGTCATCGTTAAAAGAACACAACACGTGGACATTAGTAGATCCACCACAAGGAAAGAAAATTATCGGTTCAAAGTGAACTTTTAAAACAAAATATGATAACACTGGGAAAATACAAAAATTTAAAGCACGACTGGTAGCTCAGGGTTTTCTCCAAAAATTTGGGGAAGATTATGATGAAATATTTGCACCGGTGGTGTCCTATACTACAATTTTCCTAAACTCTGCAGCTTACCACAAATTAAACGTAATTCACATAGACATCAAAACAGCATTCCTACACGGTGACTTAAACGAAGAACTGTATATGAAACAACCCGATGGATTCGTTAATCCAGGGGAAGAAAATAAAATGTGTAGGTTGAACAAATCAATTTATGGGCTTAAACAAGCTGCTAGAGCTTGGTACTTAAAAATTGGGAGTTTCCCAAAAACCCTGAATTATGTCGAGAGTAAAGCCGATTCGTACCTCTATATAAACAATACACCAGACAACATTTCGTTTATTATAGTATATGTATGATATCCTAATTGCCGGAAATAACAGACAAATTAATGAAATAATAAGGAAATTAAGCAAAGAATTCGAAGTTAAGGATTTAGGAGAGGTTAGTTTCTATTTGGGCATGAAAATAACTAGAAATGATAGAGGGGATTTTGAAATAAATCAAAAACGGAAAATTGAAGAGTTAGTGCGAAAATTAAATTTAGAAACCTCTAAACCAACATATACACCAATGGAAACAAATTACTTAAAATTTGATGATAATGATAACCCATTAGAAGACAACACTAAATACCGACAAAGAATAGGAAGTTTGCTATATTTGGCTACTGTTAGCCGTCCTGACATACTAGTAGCTGTGAACATATTAAGTAGGAGAAACGAAAGTCCAAGAAAAAAGGACTGGGAAACAGTAAAAAGAGTTGTCAGGTATTTAAATACCACAAAAAATCTAAATTTCGTTATCAGTACCAATGAAAAACCTAAACTGGTAATTTACGCAGATGCGGACTGGGGAGGAGACAAGTCCAACAGAAAATCAACATCAGGCAGTGTCTTCATGCTAGGAGAAAATCCTATTCAATGGATCACAAAACGGCAAAATTGCGTTGCGCTTTCTTCTGCTGAAGCTGAATTTATCTCTGCCACGACTGCTGCGAAAGAAATTATATGGATACTAAAATTATTAAAAGACTTGTACTTACCTCAAAAGTTACCTATCAAAATTTTTGAAGACAATATTTCATGTATAAAATTGATAGACATTGGTTTTTCTGGAAAACTGAAATATGTTGACCTGCAATTCAACTACTTAAAGGATCTAAAAGAAAAAGGTGTCATAGAACTAGAATACTGCACAAGTGACCAAATGACTGGTGATATCTTCACCAAGGCACTTCCAAGGCAGATTCACGAAAAACACAGAGAGAAATTGAAACTGATTAGTGAAACTTAAAAGATTTATGGAACTGAAGGGGGAATTGATAGATGTGTCATCATCTCCATAAACTTTTAATTCATTTACCGTCATTTATTCCGGAACTATAAACAAAGTAATATCATCTATAATTAAATTTGACCTTGAACACTGCAAAGTGCGTGGGTGAAAGATTTATAGACTCATAATAACTTTTTTCTCTCTAAATAAACATTTTCAAGCCATTATTTATTTTACAGAACTATTCATTTCAAACTTTATGGGAAATCATGTTATTCATGTTCACTGTTTTATTTCTTTCAGCAATTTAATTTAATGATTGTATAAACAAAATAAGATATTAATTTTATCTCATCAAATGTCATAATATAATATAATATAATAATTTATAATGCATAATGATACACTCAAAAATTGTAATTTAAATTCTTCTTGTAGTTTTGTAATGTGAATTCAACCAGAAAGGATGTATAAAAATGCATCCCTTAACCCTTTATCTACTGATGGTACTTATAAGTACCACCCACTTCAAAATTACATAGAATAGCCATTTTTACGAATATTCTGATGGTACATAGCAAGAACACTCTTTTATTTCCATTCTTTCAGGATACATGGCAGCACGGGTTCTGTGATGAGCATTTTATCTGGGAAGACGAATAGTTTTAAAACTGAAATTGCGTTTTCAGAGGCCATTTTGATCGGATTGCCAAGATTGTCATTTTTGTTCCGCAAAAGTAGTTAAAGTCAAAAGTTAAGTTCCTTATTTTTTTATATGTTAATTAAGACCTTAGAAAACGATTTGACTATTTATTTTAAATGAACAGTGTATATAATTGATTTTACAGTTGAATAAATTTGTGGTACTTATAAGTACCGCCAGTACACTGGATGTTAGAGGAAGCACTTCGTGTTTACTTTTCGTCAGTGTAGTTTGTTATTGTATTTCATCGTTTTGTAGCGTCATTATTAAACTGTAATAGAGTTATGCCTTTTTGGCATTTCTTTTTAGTTTAACTTATTTATTTCGCTTTTTCACAGTTTTTTTTTTTTTTTTTTTTTTTTTAATAACGTTTTCGAAAAGTTTTGAAATTTGAATCTGAGCTTGCTTTTTTTTTGCCACACAATTAAATGAAATATCTATTCTTTATTCAAAAATCGACAACATTTTAATTTCTTTGTGTGTAACTGAGATTTAACAATAAAAGAAGATTTTCAAGATGCCATTATTTTTTTCCTCTTCTTATAATGTCTGGAAAAATGAAGCGTAGACTTCAAAAGGCTTTGTATTTATTACAGAGCCTACCATCTGAAAGCAGTTGTGCACTAACAGATGATTCTTCAGATGAAGAAGTCCCAGCAAATAATCTGCTAGAATTTTCGTCATATTCTGAAGAAGACGATCAAGAGACTGAAGAAGACCCAGGGTGCAGTAGTTCATGTTCGTAAAATACAGTACTTCCTACTCCAGGATGCAGTAAATCAAGAGTGAATAGGCAATGGAAAAAAAAGATTTGCAGACCGAAGTTCCCATTTTACCCATAAAAATCTGAGATTGTGGCTACCACATTTGAACATTTACCTGCATATATAACATGTAAAGAGAAGCGAGAAAACATATCTTCTTAGGAATATAGACATTGCATAACCAAAACCAAATTAACTGCTTATAAAATCAAAATCGCAACCTAAACGAAAACGAAGACCCAAATCTAATGGCAATGAGCAAGTTTTCTGTGCAAACAAGAGGAGGAAAGGGAATATGTCTGTTTGAAATGATATCCGCTGAGAAAATCGTGGATGCCATTGGCCAACTTTTGTTTCGAACCGGGGTTGTTGTGAATTTTGTGCTTTAAAAACATTCAGTCGAAACCTCACTCAAAATGCACGTGTAATGTATTTTTGTATATTAATGAAAAGAAAAACTGTTTCATTGAATATCATCAAATTTAAGTTTATGTATAAAACCTGTTTTTATGTGTAAAAAAATCTGATGTGGGCACCACATGACTTCCTTATACACTTTTAGAAATATACATAATGATAAAAAACATTGTCACTGGAGCCAAAACATTTGGCTAAAAATATTTTTAAAAAATGCATGCATGCATAAGAAAAATAAAAAATAAAATTGTGCCTTGAGGGGACTCATGTCAACGTTGTGCCTTGGGGGGGGACTCATGTCAAAGTTGTGCCCTGGGGGGGAAACTCATGTCAAAGTTGTGCATTGGGGGGACTCATGTCAAAGTTGTACCTTGGGGGGGGACTCATGTCAAAGTTGTACCTTGGGGGGGACTCATGTCAAAGTTGTGCCTTGGGGAGGGGACTCATGTCAAAGTTGTGCCTTGGGGGGACTCATGTCAAAGCTGTGCCTTGGGGGGACTCATGTCAAAGTTGTGTCTTAGGGGGGGGACTCATGTCAAAGTTGTGCATTGGGGACTCATGTCAAAGTTGTGCCTTGGAGAGGACTCATGTCAAAGTTGTGCCTTGGGGGGGACTCATGTCAAAGTTGTACCTTGGGGGGGACTCATGTCAAAGTTGTGCATTGGGGGACTCATGTCAAAGTTGTACCTTGGGGGGGAACTCATGTCAAAGTTGTGCCTTGGGGGGACTCATGTCAAAGTTGTACCTTGGGGGGGACTCATGTCAAAGTTGTGCCTTGGGGGGGGACTCATGTGCCTTGGGGGGACTCATGTCAAAGCTGTACTTTGGGGGGACTCATGTCAAAGTTGTGCATTGGGGACTCATGTCAAAGTTGTGCCTTGGAGAGGACTCATGTCAAAGTTGTGCCTTGGGGGGGACTCATGTCAAAGTTGTACCTTGGGGGGGACTCATGTCAAAGTTGTGCATTGGGGGACTCATGTCAAAGTTGTACCTTGGGGGGGAACTCATGTCAAAGTTGTGCCTTGGGGGGACTCATGTCAAAGTTGTACCTTGGGGGGGACTCATGTCAAAGTTGTGCCTTGGGGGGGGACTCATGTGCCTTGGGGGGACTCATGTCAAAGCTGTACTTTGGGGGGACTCATGTCAAAGCTGTGCCTTGGGAGGGACTCATGTCAAAGTTGTACCTTGGGGAGGGGACTCATGTCAAAGCTGTGCCTTGGGGGGGACTCATGTCAAAGCTGTGCCTTGGGGGGACTCATGTCAAAGTCGTGCCTTGGGGAGGGGACTCATGTCAAAGTTGTGCCTTGGGGGACTCATGTCAAAGTTGTACCTTGGGGGGGACTCATGTCAAAGTCGTGCCTTGGGGAGGGGACTCATGTCAAAATTGTGCCTTGGGGGGGGGACTCATGTCAAAGTTGTGCCTTGGGGGGACTCATGACAACGTGTTCTAAACTTTTCTGAAAGTTTCAAATGTCTAGCTAGTCGAGAAGTCAGTTAAATTGCAAGATTTGTCTAAACCGTTTTTGAGCTATTACCGATTTTTGATACATTTTGCCCATTATAAACCTAAGTTTCCTAAATATCTCCAAAACGGAAAATCATAGAAATTCCAAAAAAAGAGGTGCACAACTAGATGTTATAACAAACCTATGTACCAATTCGCAACTTTCTACGTCCAACCGTTTTTGAGTTATGCGACATACCCACACACAGACACACACACACACACACATACAGACGTCACGAAAAATCGTGTAAAATCCCTTATATCTCTAAAACGAGAGCTCGTGTTAAGACGAAACTTGCAGGTGTGCAACTAGACATCATGACAGTCACACGTATAAATTGGCAACATTCAGCGATCATTCGTTTTCGAGCAATGTGAAATACAAAATCCATTTCGCAAATCGCGATTACTATACTTCCTTATACTTTGTATAAGGAAGTAAAAAGTAAGTAAATTTTCAAAAAAATTATAATTTTCAAAAATAATTTTTTTTTGCTGTAACATATTAGTGTTTGCTGGTTTAACATTTTTCAGAGTTCAAACTGCGTTAAAAAAAGTCATACAGTCTTTTTGCATTATGAGAATATTTTAGCCCTCCGTGTACTGACGGTACTTTAAAGTACCAATTTAATTAACTAGCTCTAACGGATTAAATTTCCCAAAGACGAGTATTTTATTTATGTATATCCCTTAATTTTCTATGTAGTGACTCAAAAAAAATATTGCATGAAAAAAACTGCAGTACATCATAATGCAGTAGATAAAGGGTTAAAATCTATCCAAATAAAAAGAGATTTATACATCAAATTATTTGCAGAATTATTTTAGCTAACTTAAATGAATATTTTTTTTCATTATTAGTTAAAACTTGTTAGAATAATAAGTTACAAATGAAATTAGTAAAACTTCATCAGTTTGAAGACCTTTTTTGGATTACAATATCATGCCGGAAGAAGAAGCTGCTACTGCACTACTGAATACAAGGTAAGTGAAGAACTTATTGTTTTTCTTTAAAGTCTTACCTTGTAGTGACTTATCAATAATAATTTACTCAATAATTATGAATACATATTATATGCATACATATACAGATAGGTATAGAAAGAGAGATTCAGCGGGAGGGGGGGGGGGGTTGACGGGGCGGGAGCCCCACTCAGAAACGCATCTGTTTATGTAGCAAGTCAATCGAATCAATATATTTATATATTATACGATAGGAAATAAATAAAAATGATCTGTTGAATAATGTGTGATGCAAGGACGTTGAGGCTCCTGACCTGCAGATCTACTAGTTGCCGAGAAGTCAGTAGAGACCTCGCTGTAGAGACTCAAAATTTTTGGGTTCCGTCTGTGTGTCTGTCTGTTTGACGCGTGATAGCGGCCGCAAAAATCACGCCATTGACTTGCAATTTGGTACACATGTTCACGAGCCACAAGGAATTTTCTGTATAGTTTTGAGTGTGCATTCCACTTGTAGTTCGTGTACAGGGACACTCCAAAGTTTTTCTTATCATTACGGTCTTTGGACAGAATTTGTATTTACTGCAATAGGGGCCTTAAAAATCCGCTAATTAACTTGTAAATTCATACACACGTTCAGGCTCTGTATAGAAAGAGCTGTATAATGCTTTATGTTTATATTAGTTATGGACTGTGTACAGCAACATGCCAAAGTTTTTCTTATCATTACGGTCTATGGAGTGAATTTCGCTTAAAAGCATTTCAGCGTCGTTACTCTGCGTCCAACAATATGAAATTAGCGTACATTACTGAGATGCTTAAACTCATGTTTTCTGTAGAAAACATGTTTGCTTATGATGCATAATTAATGTACAGGACTTTACGAAAATGTTCCGGTAATGTCACATAATCATCCAAATTATATCAAATTTTGAACAATTATTCATGAAAGACGAAGAATAAGTTGAATAGTTTTTACTGGTGTATACAATGTTTATGGTTAGTTTGCAGAAACAGACAAAAGAATTTCGTGACATTAGATTTTATGGGCAAACTGTTATTTAAGTGCATTTTAACGCGTTTATGCTGCATTCCACAAAATGGAATAAACATACATTATAAAGATTCCTAAATGTATGTTTTATCTAAAAAAAATATGTATATATACATATATAAAGATATGTATAGACTAATTTATGTACAGAACTCCCCAAAAGAATTTTGTACCATTACGGTCTATTGACGGTATTTCTTAAAAGTGTATTTTAATATTGTTACACCCCATTAAATCTAATGAAATGTTATTAGAAAGTAGTGAGATAATGGGGGTTCACCGACAGAGGATGTGGAGGATGTGTGATGTGCTGATGTGTTGATGTGCTATCGCGCACATCAATCGCATCATCTCCCACTCACTACTACCATTTCGACAGATATAAGCTAGAAATTAACCTTCTATAGTATTAGACATTGGGTTTTAGGTATTGTATTATCCTATTAAAAGTTTTTGAATAATAAAAAAATAATCCTGTTTTCTCAAAACCTTCGTTTAAGTTTAGTTAGAAAAGTTTAAAATATTAAAATTAAGTCGTGAAATTACTTTTCATACTTAGAATATGTAATCTTTAGAAAAATTGTAAAACAATTTTCCCTTTAATACATTCCTGTGTTTTTTAATAACATAAATTTATAAAAATGTTAATTTTTTTTTTCCTTTTAATAATTTAATTTTTGTAATAATCATGCTTTTCTTAAAATGTGTATTTAGAATTAGTGTTAAAGTTAGTAGTGTTTAAATTAAGTCATCAAATTACTTTAAATTATATTTTCTTTTAATAAAACAGTTTTCTTTTCTTCTTCGCCTTTTTTCTTTTAACATATTAGTAAAATTCACAAACATTCTAAAAAATAACAATTCTGAAATAAAACAGACACGGTTTACAGTTAATTAAAAACTTTATTGCAACGTTATTTCCACATGGTGTTTCCAAAATTCTTTAATCTTGCTTACATCACAAAATTAGTACACACATATAATTTATCAAATACAACAAAGTTTGCAACATTCATTTTTTACAAGTATTCATCTAGTAAGTTGTCATTACAATAATTAGTATATACAATTTCGTCAACAATAACGAAGGTTACAATATAAAATCTTGAACAATTTTTACACTATTTACAAATATTTTCAAAGTTTCTATGTATTAAGTTAACATAATTATTATATACATATAATTATAACACTTATAACGAAGTTTACAGTAGAGTTAATTACAGTATAGTTTACAATATCTTCGGCAATTTTTACAATATTTAAGCTTAAAGTTCTACATTTTGATCAATTTCGCAATGTCCATAAGCTAAACTTGTTATCCCATCATCTAAGATGAATCTTTTATCATCGAAGGGACTTAAACTTATTTTATTTTGGTAGATTGTGTACAGTTTATGATTTTCTTGTCTATTTTTATTTGTTTTTCAATACTTGTTTTTTGTTGTTGTAAACATTGTAAATAGTCTTCATGACTAATTTTATGTCGCACAACCTGAGTGGATACACCTTTCGCTCTCTTTTTTTCATCTTTACATGATTTTATGGAATACATTTTTGCCTTCAATCCGACAAACTCTATAGCTATTTCACCACTCAATTCATCTTTAAATTTCCCAATGACTTTTTTGTTTTCATTAGAATAAAGAGGATGATCTATAGGATAATCAGAAAAATCAAAGATAGATGTATTACTGTGCATATCTTTATATATGTCATCTGTTGTAATATGATACGTTAGTGAATCAGTATCAGTAAATAAGAGCGTCGCTTGGTTGTTATATAATGGCTTTATGTAATTGTAGTGAAAATTATGCATTAGGAGTTTAGAAAGTTCAAGAATGCAAAACCCAACATAAATAGGACGATTCATCAGAATGCTTGTTTTAAGTCTTTCGACAGCAGTTAGATCTTCGTCATAAGTTTTAAATGATTTAAAGGTGGGAGATGCTACTAATTTTACTGCTCTTTTAGAAGTGTTACTACAAAGTTCAATATTACGTCTTTTTCGCAAGTTTTCCATAGTTTTTCCGTAAACGCTGTTATTTAAAAGCTTGAAAAAGTCCTTTTCAAAGGAAGAAGTTACATTTTTTCGTTTTTCGGTGTTGAATAATATATATTTTTCCAACCAAGGAGCTTGTTTAAATTGAATGGCTTTATGCACTGCTGTAACTTTCAATCCTAATTGAAGATAGAGTTTTAAATTTCTATAATGCACCACATAATTTTTCTTGTTTTGAAGGTTAGGTATTAATTTTGGTGTTCCAACATATTTTCTATTGTGAAGTAAACTTTTAGCATAAGGTGACAGCATTTCTTCGGTTAAGGTTAATCTTTCAGGTGCAAGTGGATAATCGTTATGGGTATGATGGAGGTGCTGAGGGTAATCGAGATCAACTTCAAAAATATAACCAATATCAGAATCATCTCGAAGAGATAGAATCCAGTCTTCAGTTATATAACTTATGTCGATCCATTTGAAGTTTCCATAGGGTAAGTACTGAAACATAGCCCAACCGTAAAGGTTATTAGCATCCCAGTACATTATATAACTATTGGGTTCATCTGGATTATAATCATTCATATAAGGGTTGTTTGCTCTGGCCAGTCTTCTGCTAATCATGCTAATTCCACCTCGAATCCCTTTTTCTATTAACAACAACATATTAATGTCTGTTAAGAGCTCTAGAGGTGTTTCAGTCATTTTTAGGCATGCTTGCCATGCAAGTCCAGGAGTGGTAAAAAGGTGCGTACAATCAATTTTATAATAACGCATGCAAAGTTCTCTGAAATTCTGAAATACATCGGCGAGTAATAAAACATCAGTTTTTACATATAAATTATGGTAATCACCAAGATTTTTCATATTAAATGTATTCCAAATTTTTTGGGCATGTTCATAATCATCCTCAGAAATGGGCTCTTCTGTCAAAGAATTATAAAATGCAGAAGGAGGAGGGAGTGATGATTCTTCGAATTTATTAAAGCAGTTAAAATAGTCGTATGGGTAAACACCTTTGCGTGTTAGTAAATCTAAACATGTGTTAATGGGGAAATTTTCTTTCAAAATCTTAAACTGAGAAGAGTTGAGGCTTTTCACAAGTTTTTCCAATGACGTGGGAAGAAATTGAAACGAATCCAAAAATATTAACTGAATAGGATATCCAGGTTTCTTTAATCTAAAGGTAATATAATTTTCTAGGGTTGTGGCAATAACTTCTATTTGATGATCTTTATATTTTCCAAGTTTTGTCATAATATGATGACCATCATAATTTTTCAAATTGTGAAATATGACAGGAATATTCTTTGATTGTTTAAAGTTAAGGTTGCAGGAAGCATGTAATGCTCCTCTATAAGCTCCCGAAATATGACAATGATCTCTGACACGATCATTATGAAAAGGTTTTTTACACAAAGTGCAAAGTTTAGCTTCTTGAAAAGCTTTCTCCTCCTCTAGAGTTAATTTCATAGGCTTTATTTCCATTAATTTTTGAGCAAGCATCTCTTTTTCTTGCATAATTTGATCTAAAAAGTGCTCAACAGCATTTTCACCACGATAAATTACAATTGGTTTAATAGAGTGTCCATCAGGACCGATAATAACATATGCATAGCCACAAGGCTCATGGTATGCAATTTTTTCACTATGTGAAATATCTGAAGAAGGTGAAACTGAGGTAATAGGTACAAGAAGACTTTCAAAATCGGCATATATTGTATAGGCAACAGGGTGTTGTAAGTGTGTACCAGAAAATTTTAAAATATTATTTTCCTCAGAGGGCATTTTAATAACTTGCACTTCATGTTCTTGACAGTACTGGATATGTGATTTCAATAAATCTTCTCTAGTGAAACGATGCAGACATCTAAAACAGTAATATGCAGCAGTCTTGTGTTTGGTTAAATCACCAAGAAGACGTGAAAAGTTTCGGATGAGACAATAATGTTGTCTTTCATCATCAGAAATTAGTAATAAGTTGATTGTATCAGTGTCTTCTCGGGGTGAAATGTACAGGGGACACACTTCATCGTCTTCATAACCGAAGACATTTATCCGTAAATCATTCATCTTTTCAATGATAGATATCTTTGTTAGAGGTACAGGACATGTTACATTACCTAGTTTAATTGTATCTTCCTGGGATATGTAATGAGATACACGTTCTGGTTTCTCACTAAAATGCAAATTCAGTTTATAAGCAATTAAGCACCAAATGAGACATTTATTATCTTCATTTTGAATGTTTAGCACAGCTTTTTTTGCAGCGAGTTTTGAAGGTAGCTTAATATAGCTGCTAGCAGCTAGAGGGTGATATTTAGCTATTTTCAGTTCTAGATAATGAATTTTTTTTAAAAATCCATCCAGATCCTCGCTGGATGAATTCTTCAAGTGACTTATTAATTTTTACATATCCTTCGCTAATATGCTGTTCAATGGTATCATCTAAAAGTTCGATAATACAGGAACTTCTAAAATATGTATATGTCTCTTCCATGTCATCATCAGGTTTTTTGCGTTCTAGTGAAACTTTCATCACCATATACCACTTCAGGGCATGCTTTTCCTTTAACTCACTTTGGAGTTTTTCATGTACTTGGGGCTGTATATATGATTGAAATACTTCTAAATCACACTCATTATTCTCATTGGGATAAAACATCAGTGTTTTAAACACGCTAGAAGTGTTAATCTCTTTTTTAACCCTTTTTGAGATTGTAACAGGTGCAGTTATCTTCCTTTTTCTAGTAACAAGTTCATGCTCTTGACGCTTGTGAGAAATCAGTTCAGATTTAAGATCAAACACTTTATCACAATCACTGCAGGTGTATCGGGAACTTTGGTGATATTTTAAATGTCTTTGAAAGTTATCAAAGCGGGAAAAAACTAGATCACACTGTTGACACTTTATCAAAGATACTTCATCTTTACTTTTGTGAAGTAGCATATGACGAATCAAGTTTGACTTCACGCTGAACATCTTTTCACATTCATCGCACTTAAACAACTTTTCTTTCAGATGACTTTTCTCATGCCGATTCAACAACCATCTCTGAGAAAATTCTTTTTCACAAAAAGAACAATTTAAACTTGGCAACGCTTTCAAAACATTCTTGTCAGCAGGTAGAGATTGGTTTTTATGTATCAACGTATGACGAATCAAGTTTGATTTTAGGCTGAATTCTTTCCCACAGTCATCACACTTGAATAACTTTTCATCTGAATGGCTCATCAAATGTCGATTAAGTAACCATGTTCGTGAAAATGTCTTCTTACATATTGGACAACTCTGAAAAAAATTAAAAAAAAAGGTTTGTTTTAGAATTTTATATACTCATAAATCCAAAAAATAAAAAGTTTTCTTAACATAGTTTTATTAAACATGATTCTATTTTTACTAATGCAATGTAAAAAATACAATTGCATAAAAATATTTACTATCTTAAGCAATTTCCCTAACATAGTTTTACAAATTTTTACTAATGTAATGTAAAAAATACATTTGCATAAAAATACTTGTTACCTTAAACAATTTTCTTATCATAGTTTTACAAATTTTTACTCATGTAATGTTTAATTCTATTTTTAAAAAAGTTTCTTTACAAAGGTAAAAAAATTTTAATTTTATTAAACTTGATTCTATTATTTTCACTAATGTAATGTAAAAAATACATTTGCATAAAAATACTTGTTACCTTAAACAATTTTTCTTAACATAATGTTGTAAATTTTTTACTCATGCATTGTTTAATTCTATTTTTAAAAAGGTTTCTTTACAAACGTGAAAAATTTTCCTATCATGAATATGTACTAACATAAAATATATTGCATTTCTAAGAAAAAATACTCAACTCACCTTATTTTTATCACTCAAAGAGCTTAAGAGCATAGGATTATCAATTGTAGAAGGCTTGTCACTAATCATCTGAAAGGAATAAAAAACTTAGGTTAGAATAAAAATCTCTAAAAAATCTTTAAAATATAATAAAAAAAAAAATCTTTTAAAATGGAAAAATGTAAAAGAATTAAGATTGAATTAATACAAGTTTAAAAAAAGATGTTGTTTCGTTCAAGAAAAAAAAAACTTACAAAGGATGGTTCAGGTTCTTCATGTACATTCTTTGCACACGATTCTTCAATCTTCAACATTTCTTCTCTTGGCAAACCATAGTTGATGAAAAACTAAAAAAGTAAATGGTTTTCATTTAAAATATATTAAAAATTCACTGTTGCAAAATAATTTTTAAGTTATTAGAGTCCTTTTAAAGAAAATTAATTCTTTGAATCAATCAAATGCTAACTATTCATCCTACCAAAATACTATTTCTAAAAAATTCTTCATTACAATGTGTAAACATCAACAAAATGTAAAACCATGTTGAAAGATCTTTATAAAGTTAAAGTGAAATGCATACAAACACACTCGTTAACCATAGATAATGTATAACATAAAAATTAAAGCATAAGCTTATTAAAAAATTTCTGAAAAATACATTGCCAATTTTAAAACATTCATAAAAGAAAAAATATATTTCTGATTTCAAAAATGCATATATATTATGGAAAAATTCTTTTATATGATTAAACAAACATTTTATCAAGATTTTTAATATAACACTGATTAATAATTTTCATATGAATTAAAATGAAACTAGAACAATTTCAAAGAATCACTAAATGGTCAACTTACTTTGTCATCAACAGGCAACAATGATGAGTTCTGGTTAATTTCCATATCGAAATAAAAAAAATCTTAAACTTTCACTCTCAATAAACAAACAGGCAAGATCAATGCAAGGTCGAACAGAAAGCAGGTCTAAACAAGTCTGAAAGACGCTACAGCAAAGCCGACGTTGAAACAACAGAGAGAATAAATATACGTCCGTTCAGATCGAAAGTAGGTAAGCGAATGACAAATTAGATTCAATTTCTTAATTACTAATGGAGAAAAAATTGGCTATCCCATTTCTAAGCATAGGGGTGTCAGGTTTAATGGACTATTCCACTATGTTGAAGAGGCGCGACAGGTTTTGTGAAATAAACTAACAGTGAGATTAAATAATCATTATACATCACATTTTGATTAATTATTATACTATGTCAATCTATTTTTCATACAGAGGGAAAAAAATGTATTAAATGAAAACTTTCACAAACACTTGTTATTAATGATACATAAAAATATTTTTTAAATTATAAAAAACTTACAAGTTTTAATCATGTAGAACATAGATTAAAATTTCAGAGTGTAAACACAATCTATACCTGGAGAATTTTCCTTAATTAAACATGAAAACAACACATAATCACTCTAAAAATACTTAATTAATCATGTTTTAATTAACAATTAACATTCATTGTATACAATTTATTCATTAACGAACTTGTATTGCATTCTAACACACTTATATTTTCATTAAAACTGTAAAATCGCGACTTAAACATCCGAAAAACAGTTAATTACTTTAATTAATTACTTTAATCAACAATTATCAAGCATTTCATTAAACATTTGACACACTAGAGTTGTATTAAAGCACAATTTTTCATTGAAATATAAAAAAACTGTAAAAACATCAATTAATTGTCCAAAAACCACTTAATTACTTTAATTAATTACTTTAATCAACAATTATCAATCATTGCATTAAACATTTGACACACTGGAGTTGTATTTAAGTACAATTTTTAATTGAAATATAAAAAAAACTGTAAAACATCATTTAATTGTCTAAAAACTACTTAATTACATAATTAATTACTTTAATTAACCATTCGTTAGCTTAAACACGCATGACATTAAACATTTTACATATCTAAATTATATTATAACACCATTTTTCATAAAAAATACTAATAAAACATTGAAAAGTGACTTATTTTTCTGAAAATTCATTAATTTCCTTAATTATCATTAATTAAAGCTAATAAACAACACTTAAACACCTGAAAAATACTTAAGTACCTTAATTTAGCATAACTGACATCAAAAAACTCAAAAAACAAAACAACATTTAGTAGGTAAGAAAGGCCAAGGTTCTACTCTAACTTAAAAATCAATAATTAATTTTTTTAATTAAATTTCCTCATTAATACCCTCGTCACGTTTCACGATTAAGTTAGAGGACGTCTCAAGGTCAATACCAACCCATCTAGACCCCTCAGGGGGTGGTGCGGCACCCGCACGACTTGCCGGTGCACCAGTGCACCCCCCGTCTGACCTAGAACCGGCCTTTCTTACCTACTAAATGTTGTTTTGTTTTTTGAGTTTTTTGATGTCAGTTATGCTAAATTAAGGTACTTAAGTATTTTTCAGGTGTTTAAGTGTTGTTTATTAGCTTTAATTAATGATAATTAAGGAAATTAATGAATTTTCAGAAAAATAAGTCACTTTTCAATGTTTTATTAGTATTTTTTATGAAAAATGGTGTTATAATATAATTTAGATATGTAAAATGTTTAATGTCATGCGTGTTTAAGCTAACGAATGGTTAATTAAAGTAATTAATTATGTAATTAAGTAGTTTTTAGACAATTAAATGATGTTTTACAGTTTTTTTTATATTTCAATTAAAAATTGTACTTAAATACAACTCCAGTGTGTCAAATGTTTAATGCAATGATTGATAATTGTTGATTAAAGTAATTAATTAAAGTAATTAAGTGGTTTTTGGACAATTAATTGATGTTTTTACAGTTTTTTTATATTTCAATGAAAAATTGTGCTTTAATACAACTCTAGTGTGTCAAATGTTTAATGAAATGCTTGATAATTGTTGATTAAAGTAATTAATTAAAGTAATTAACTGTTTTTCGGATGTTTAAGTCGCGATTTTACAGTTTTAATGAAAATATAAGTGTGTTAGAATGCAATACAAGTTCGTTAATGAATAAATTGTATACAATGAATGTTAATTGTTAATTAAAACATGATTAATTAAGTATTTTTAGAGTGATTATGTGTTGTTTTCATGTTTAATTAAGGAAAATTCTCCAGGTATAGATTGTGTTTACACTCTGAAATTTTAATCTATGTTCTACATGATTAAAACTTGTAAGTTTTTTATAATTTAAAAAATATTTTTATGTATCATTAATAACAAGTGTTTGTGAAAGTTTTCATTTAATACATTTTTTTCCCTCTGTATGAAAAATAGATTGACATAGTATAATAATTAATCAAAATGTGATGTATAATGATTATTTAATCTCACTGTTAGTTTATTTCACAAAACCTGTCGCGCCTCTTCAACATAGTGGAATAGTCCATTAAACCTGACACCCCTATGCTTAGAAATGGGATAGCCAATTTTTTCTCCATTAGTAATTAAGAAATTGAATCTAATTTGTCATTCGCTTACCTACTTTCGATCTGAACGGACGTATATTTATTCTCTCTGTTGTTTCAACGTCGGCTTTGCTGTAGCGTCTTTCAGACTTGTTTAGACCTGCTTTCTGTTCGACCTTGCATTGATCTTGCCTGTTTGTTTATTGAGAGTGAAAGTTTAAGATTTTTTTTATTTCGATATGGAAATTAACCAGAACTCATCATTGTTGCCTGTTGATGACAAAGTAAGTTGACCATTTAGTGATTCTTTGAAATTGTTCTAGTTTCATTTTAATTCATATGAAAATTATTAATCAGTGTTATATTAAAAATCTTGATAAAATGTTTGTTTAATCATATAAAAGAATTTTTCCATAATATATATGCATTTTTGAAATCAGAAATATATTTTTTCTTTTATGAATGTTTTAAAATTGGCAATGTATTTTTCAGAAATTTTTTAATAAGCTTATGCTTTAATTTTTATGTTATACATTATCTATGGTTAACGAGTGTGTTTGTATGCATTTCACTTTAACTTTATAAAGATCTTTCAACATGGTTTTACATTTTGTTGATGTTTACACATTGTAATGAAGAATTTTTTAGAAATAGTATTTTGGTAGGATGAATAGTTAGCATTTGATTGATTCAAAGAATTAATTTTCTTTAAAAGGACTCTAATAACTTAAAAATTATTTTGCAACAGTGAATTTTTAATATATTTTAAATGAAAACCATTTACTTTTTTAGTTTTTCATCAACTATGGTTTGCCAAGAGAAGAAATGTTGAAGATTGAAGAATCGTGTGCAAAGAATGTACATGAAGAACCTCAACCATCCTTTGTAAGTTTTTTTTTTCTTGAACGAAACAACATCTTTTTTTAAACTTGTATTAATTCAATCTTAATTCTTTTACATTTTTCCATTTTAAAAGATTTTTTTTTTTATTATATTTTAAAGATTTTTTAGAGATTTTTATTCTAACCTAAGTTTTTTATTCCTTTCAGATGATTAGTGACAAGCCTTCTACAATTGATAATCCTATGCTCTTAAGCTCTTTGAGTGATAAAAATAAGGTGAGTTGAGTATTTTTTCTTAGAAATGCAATATATTTTATGTTAGTACATATTCATGATAGGAAAATTTTTCACGTTTGTAAAGAAACCTTTTTAAAAATAGAATTAAACAATGCATGAGTAAAAAATTTACAACATTATGTTAAGAAAAATTGTTTAAGGTAACAAGTATTTTTATGCAAATGTATTTTTTACATTACATTAGTGAAAATAATAGAATCAAGTTTAATAAAATTAAAATTTTTTTACCTTTGTAAAGAAACTTTTTTAAAAATAGAATTAAACATTACATGAGTAAAAATTTGTAAAACTATGATAAGAAAATTGTTTAAGGTAACAAGTATTTTTATGCAAATGTATTTTTTACATTACATTAGTAAAAATTTGTAAAACTATGTTAGGGAAATTGCTTAAGATAGTAAATATTTTTATGCAATTGTATTTTTTACATTGCATTAGTAAAAATAGAATCATGTTTAATAAAACTATGTTAAGAAAACTTTTTATTTTTTGGATTTATGAGTATATAAAATTCTAAAACAAACCTTTTTTTTTAATTTTTTTCAGAGTTGTCCAATATGTAAGAAGACATTTTCACGAACATGGTTACTTAATCGACATTTGATGAGCCATTCAGATGAAAAGTTATTCAAGTGTGATGACTGTGGGAAAGAATTCAGCCTAAAATCAAACTTGATTCGTCATACGTTGATACATAAAAACCAATCTCTACCTGCTGACAAGAATGTTTTGAAAGCGTTGCCAAGTTTAAATTGTTCTTTTTGTGAAAAAGAATTTTCTCAGAGATGGTTGTTGAATCGGCATGAGAAAAGTCATCTGAAAGAAAAGTTGTTTAAGTGCGATGAATGTGAAAAGATGTTCAGCGTGAAGTCAAACTTGATTCGTCATATGCTACTTCACAAAAGTAAAGATGAAGTATCTTTGATAAAGTGTCAACAGTGTGATCTAGTTTTTTCCCGCTTTGATAACTTTCAAAGACATTTAAAATATCACCAAAGTTCCCGATACACCTGCAGTGATTGTGATAAAGTGTTTGATCTTAAATCTGAACTGATTTCTCACAAGCGTCAAGAGCATGAACTTGTTACTAGAAAAAGGAAGATAACTGCACCTGTTACAATCTCAAAAAGGGTTAAAAAAGAGATTAACACTTCTAGCGTGTTTAAAACACTGATGTTTTATCCCAATGAGAATAATGAGTGTGATTTAGAAGTATTTCAATCATATATACAGCCCCAAGTACATGAAAAACTCCAAAGTGAGTTAAAGGAAAAGCATGCCCTGAAGTGGTATATGGTGATGAAAGTTTCACTAGAACGCAAAAAACCTGATGATGACATGGAAGAGACATATACATATTTTAGAAGTTCCTGTATTATCGAACTTTTAGATGATACCATTGAACAGCATATTAGCGAAGGATATGTAAAAATTAATAAGTCACTTGAAGAATTCATCCAGCGAGGATCTGGATGGATTTTTAAAAAAATTCGTTATCTAGAACTGAAAATAGCTAAATATCACCCTCTAGCTGCTAGCAGCTATATTAAGCTACCTTCAAAACTCGCTGCAAAAAAAGCTGTGCTAAACATTCAAAATGAAGATAATAAATGTCTCATTTGGTGCTTAATTGCTTATAAACTGAATTTGCATTTTAGTGAGAAACCAGAACGTGTATCTCATTACATATCCCAGGAAGATACAATTAAACTAGGTAATGTAACATGTCCTGTACCTCTAACAAAGATATCTATCATTGAAAAGATGAATGATTTACGGATAAATGTCTTCGGTTATGAAGACGATGAAGTGTGTCCCCTGTACATTTCACCCCGAGAAGACACTGATACAATCAACTTATTACTAATTTCTGATGATGAAAGACAACATTATTGTCTCATCCGAAACTTTTCACGTCTTCTTGGTGATTTAACCAAACACAAGACTGCTGCATATTACTGTTTTAGATGTCTGCATCGTTTCACTAGAGAAGATTTATTGAAATCACATATCCAGTACTGTCAAGAACATGAAGTGCAAGTTATTAAAATGCCCTCTGAGGAAAATAATATTTTAAAATTTTCTGGTACACACTTACAACACCCTGTTGCCTATACAATATATGCCGATTTTGAAAGTCTTCTTGTACCTATTACCTCAGTTTCACCTTCTTCAGATATTTCACATAGTGAAAAAATTGCATACCATGAGCCTTGTGGCTATGCATATGTTATTATCGGTCCTGATGGACACTCTATTAAACCAATTGTAATTTATCGTGGTGAAAATGCTGTTGAGCACTTTTTAGATCAAATTATGCAAGAAAAAGAGATGCTTGCTCAAAAATTAATGGAAATAAAGCCTATGAAATTAACTCTAGAGGAGGAGAAAGCTTTTCAAGAAGCTAAACTTTGCACTTTGTGTAAAAAACCTTTTCATAATGATCGTGTCAGAGATCATTGTCATATTTCGGGAGCTTATAGAGGAGCATTACATGCTTCCTGCAACCTTAACTTTAAACAATCAAAGAATATTCCTGTCATATTTCACAATTTGAAAAATTATGATGGTCATCATATTATGACAAAACTTGGAAAATATAAAGATCATCAAATAGAAGTTATTGCCACAACCCTAGAAAATTATATTACCTTTAGATTAAAGAAACCTGGATATCCTATTCAGTTAATATTTTTGGATTCGTTTCAATTTCTTCCCACGTCATTGGAAAAACTTGTGAAAAGCCTCAACTCTTCTCAGTTTAAGATTTTGAAAGAAAATTTCCCCATTAACACATGTTTAGATTTACTAACACGCAAAGGTGTTTACCCATACGACTATTTTAACTGCTTTAATAAATTCGAAGAATCATCACTCCCTCCTCCTTCTGCATTTTATAATTCTTTGACAGAAGAGCCCATTTCTGAGGATGATTATGAACATGCCCAAAAAATTTGGAATACATTTAATATGAAAAATCTTGGTGATTACCATAATTTATATGTAAAAACTGATGTTTTATTACTCGCCGATGTATTTCAGAATTTCAGAGAACTTTGCATGCGTTATTATAAAATTGATTGTGCGCACCTTTTTACCACTCCTGGACTTGCATGGCAAGCATGCCTAAAAATGACTGAAACACCTCTAGAGCTCTTAACAGACATTAATATGTTGTTGTTAATAGAAAAAGGGATTCGAGGTGGAATTAGCATGATTAGCAGAAGACTGGCCAGAGCAAACAACCCTTATATGAATGATTATAATCCAGATGAACCCAATAGTTATATAATGTACTGGGATGCTAATAACCTTTACGGTTGGGCTATGTCCCAGTACTTACCCTATGGAAACTTCAAATGGATCGACATAAGTGATATAACTGAAGACTGGATTCTATCTCTTCGAGATGATTCTGATATTCGTTATATTTTTGAAGTTGATCTCGATTACCCTCAGCACCTCCATCATACCCATAACGATTATCCACTTGCACCTGAAAGATTAACCTTAACCGAAGAAATGCTGTCACCTTATGCTAAAAGTTTACTTCACAATAGAAAATATGTTGGAACACCAAAATTAATACCTAACCTTCAAAACAAGAAAAATTATGTGGTGCATTATAGAAATTTAAAACTCTATCTTCAATTAGGATTGAAAGTTACAGCAGTGCATAAAGCCATTCAATTTAAACAAGCTCCTTGGTTGGAAAAATATATATTATTCAACACCGAAAAACGAAAAAATGTAACTTCTTCCTTTGAAAAGGACTTTTTCAAGCTTTTAAATAACAGCGTTTACGGAAAAACTATGGAAAACTTGCGAAAAAGACGTAATATTGAACTTTGTAGTAACACTTCTAAAAGAGCAGTAAAATTAGTAGCATCTCCCACCTTTAAATCATTTAAAACTTATGACGAAGATCTAACTGCTGTCGAAAGACTTAAAACAAGCATTCTGATGAATCGTCCTATTTATGTTGGGTTTTGCATTCTTGAACTTTCTAAACTCCTAATGTATAATTTTCACTACAATTACATAAAGCCATTATATAACAACCAAGCGACGCTCTTATTTACTGATACTGATTCACTAACGTATCATATTACAACAGATGACATATATAAAGATATGCACAGTAATACATCTATCTTTGATTTTTCTGATTATCCTATAGATCATCCTCTTTATTCTAATGAAAACAAAAAAGTCATTGGGAAATTTAAAGATGAATTGAGTGGTGAAATAGCTATAGAGTTTGTCGGATTGAAGGCAAAAATGTATTCCATAAAATCATGTAAAGATGAAAAAAAGAGAGCGAAAGGTGTATCCACTCAGGTTGTGCGACATAAAATTAGTCATGAAGACTATTTACAATGTTTACAACAACAAAAAACAAGTATTGAAAAACAAATAAAAATAGACCAAGAAAATCATAAACTGTACACAATCTACCAAAATAAAATAAGTTTAAGTCCCTTCGATGATAAAAGATTCATCTTAGATGATGGGATAACAAGTTTAGCTTATGGACATTGCGAAATTGATCAAAATGTAGAACTTTAAGCTTAAATATTGTAAAAATTGCCGAAGATATTGTAAACTATACTGTAATTAACTCTACTGTAAACTTCGTTATAAGTGTTATAATTATATGTATATAATAATTATGTTAACTTAATACATAGAAACTTTGAAAATATTTGTAAATAGTGTAAAAATTGTTCAAGATTTTATATTGTAACCTTCGTTATTGTTGACGAAATTGTATATACTAATTATTGTAATGACAACTTACTAGATGAATACTTGTAAAAAATGAATGTTGCAAACTTTGTTGTATTTGATAAATTATATGTGTGTACTAATTTTGTGATGTAAGCAAGATTAAAGAATTTTGGAAACACCATGTGGAAATAACGTTGCAATAAAGTTTTTAATTAACTGTAAACCGTGTCTGTTTTATTTCAGAATTGTTATTTTTTAGAATGTTTGTGAATTTTACTAATATGTTAAAAGAAAAAAGGCGAAGAAGAAAAGAAAACTGTTTTATTAAAAGAAAATATAATTTAAAGTAATTTGATGACTTAATTTAAACACTACTAACTTTAACACTAATTCTAAATACACATTTTAAGAAAAGCATGATTATTACAAAAATTAAATTATTAAAAGGAAAAAAAAAATTAACATTTTTATAAATTTATGTTATTAAAAAACACAGGAATGTATTAAAGGGAAAATTGTTTTACAATTTTTCTAAAGATTACATATTCTAAGTATGAAAAGTAATTTCACGACTTAATTTTAATATTTTAAACTTTTCTAACTAAACTTAAACGAAGAATAATTCCGATATATTAAGTAATCATTTCGCATGAAATTTGGTACAAGTATTTAGGAATTACAGGGAAGTAATACAAGACTATCAGTTATTTGGAATACATATATACACACATATATACAGATAGTTATTTATAGAAAGAGAGATACAGCGGGTGGGGGGGGGTCGAGGAGGCGGCAGCCCCTCTCAGAAACGCATCTGTTTGTGTAGTGAGTCAATCGAGTCAATATATATACTATATAAAAAGGAATAAATAAAAATTATCTGTCGAGTAATGTGTGATGCAAATAAGACGTTGGGGCTCCTGATCTTCAGATCCACTAGTTTTAATTTGTTAGAAACGGTGATCTTTATTTTAGAAACTTTATTTTGAGTAATTTTAAAAATGTTAATTACAATTATTTTCAAATAAATTTCTTAGTTAACTAATGACGTCATATTCTGAAATTATAATAAATACATGCAAGCTAACTTTACTTTTAATTTTTATTTCAACATAAATAATAATAATAATAATATATATATATCGTTATACAGTAGGTGATCAAAATATTAGGAATTATTATTATTGTTATTATTATTATTTGGCATTTTTTCAATTTTCAAAAAAATAATTGACGAAATGACCTGAAACCAGAGATATTTAAAGAACATTTAAAAAATCACATTTTCCACTACCTATTTAGTCCATAGTGTAATTAGGGGACCAACCGCAAACTGAAGAAAATTGCAAATACTTTGGATCTCCCTGTATCATAAAGAGCTTCAAATGACTTGTAACTTTAACACACTTCTACTCGTATGCCTTATTTCGACAATTGCACAATTATTTCGACACATACATTTTTTTTTTTTTTTTTTTTTTTTTTTTTAATTATTATTATTAATTTTTTTTTTACGAGTATTTGACGCTTATAACTAAAACGGATTTCCATAAAATTTTACAAAACTTGCAGAAAAAATTGACAAAATAATAGAGAAACATTATTTTGAAACATAAAATTCACACGTATAATATTCGCTGAGATATAAGCATTTATAATAAATATTTTTTTACTACGCATGCACGAAAAATAGAAAAAATGTTATTGCGTAGGTTCAAAGCTAGATATATTGTGCCAGTTTTGTCGAAAGTTCATTTCAATAGAGTAAAAATTAAGCAAATTTTAGGCAAAAGAATGAGCTAGATTTTAGTATTTTTCAGATTGGAAATTTCATACAGGGTTTTCCCATGCCGCGTAATTAACGGCCCTCTTCACTTACCGTCGCCGGAAGCCCGACCCAATGTTATTCTATGGGGAAATTTTCTTTACAAATACCTTATTAATTAATACATATTTTTAAATTCTGTTTTCACATTCAGAAAGTTCCCAAATGTTAAATTGACGGACCTTTTTTAAAAATGTATTTTTTTAATTTTTAATATTTTATTTTGAAATGGTAAAATGAAAAAAATCACATATTGAAAATTCGTATTTTGCAGCTTCAAAATAAAATATTAAAAATTAAAAAAATAATTTTTAAAAAAAAAAAGGTCTGTCGATTTAACAGCTGGGAATTTTCAGAATGGGAAAACAGAATTTAAAAATATGTATTAGTTAATAAGTTATTTGTAAAGAAAAATTTCCCATAGAATAACATTAGCTTCGGCTTCCGGCGGCGGTGAGTGAAGAGGGTCCTTAATTTGAAGATTCAATTATTTCGACCACGTTTCAAATGTTCTTTTTTGTGAAAAACACCTTATAAGCCACAAATCTGAGTAATTAAAACCCTTAAACGCCTGATTATTTTTAAATCAATTTTAAAATGTTTTACTTCTTTCCTCTCTTGAATAAATCACGGTAAAAACACTTTAAAAGTAATACTAATTTGTTGCCAATCGGCAAACACGAGGCATTAGAGCGTCAATATTATTCTAATAATACTTTAGAAGACAAAATTGGATATGTTGCTAAAAGGCAACACTCGGTATTTAAGGGTTAAATAAAAATATATTATAGTTACAAGTCTATAAGGGGTTTTTCACAAAAAAGAACTTTTGCAACGGTGTTGAAATAATTGGATAGTTAAATTAATTACGCGGTATGGGAAAAACACCTTATGAAATTTAAACTCGGAAAAATACCTAAAATCTAGCTCGTTCTTTTGCCGACAATTTGCTTAATTTTTACTTTATTTAAATGAACTTTTGACAAAAGTTGCCTAATATATCCAGCTTTCAACCTATGCAATATATATATATATATATATTAATCTTTCGCGCATGCGCAGTAAAAAAATATGTACTATAAATACTCATATCTCAGCGTATATTACACGTGTGAATTTTATGCTTCAGAATGGTGTTTCTTTAATGTTTTATCAATTTTTCTGTAAGTTTTGTAAAATTTTATGGAAATTCGTTTTAGTTATAAGCAAAAAAACTTGCCAAAAAAAAAAAAAATTAATAATATTTGAAAAAAAAAAAAAAATTATATCTCCCTAAATAACCGTGCAATTCTCGAAACAAAGACATAGAAATATTGTACGTGGTATGTGAAATAATGTGTTAAAGTTACAAGTCATTTGTAGCTTTTTATGATACAGGGTGATCCACAGTAGTTGTGCTATTCTTCAATTTACGGTCGGTTCCCTAATTAAACTATGGACTAAATCGATAGAGGAAATTGTGAGTTTTTAAATATTCTTTGCATATATGAAGTTTCAGACCATTTTGTCCAGCATTTTTTTTTAAATCGAAAAAATGCCAAAAAAAAAAAAATAAATAAATAAATAAATAAAAAAAAAAAATAATAATAATAATAATAATTTGATCACCCGCTGTGTGTACACACTAAAGCTGTTCCATTTCTTCAGTGCGTTTTTTTTTTTTTTTTTTTTTTTTTTCAATTTTATTTTAATTATTATATATATATATATATATATAAAATAACATGTTCATTTTTTTTTTTTTACATAAAATAAAATATATTATTTACTTATTTATTTATTTTTGGCATCAATTTGTATTTATTTTTTTTTCTTTTTAATAGCTTTAATGTTAAAATGGAGTGTTTATTAATATCTTTTGAACAAATTATCCGATTGAACTAAAGAAATAAATACGGCGTTAACTAGATTTTGTTCTGATTAATAAGTGTACCAATTTTTGAAAAAATTTAACAATTCGGCCAGATACAATGGCAAACTTTCAGTTTATACATTTAGATTAAAACAAAAATATTTTCACGTTCATTCAAGGTGATAGATAAAAATTGGTAAAGACGCCGAAATTGCTGTCTGAATGAAATATTCGTACATGGTAATAAAGAATTTGCCCTATATAGTTACTTATTTTTCTTAATTATAAAAGTAATTTTCAAATAAAGGAAATTATTCCAAATAAAATAAATGGAGCTTTAAAGTAGAGCTTGGACATATATCACTCTTTTCTGTGGGTTCTGATAGGAAGCCTTATGATGTACTAACAAGGAAAATTATTTCCTGGAAATGGCTTCTGTTTGTTCCGGAAAGTAATTAAGGTGAACTGAATAACTGCGACGATTTCGGATTTATCTTGGAAAATTTATTTTGAATGAGAGAACAGCCAGCTCAAGTAAAACGCAATCAAACCCGTTTTCGCGTGGATTGTTGGTTGCTCTTTACATACAAAAAGAAAGCAGAAAGCTCTTACAATAATTTGAAAATGTTTTGAAATGAATTACCATAAAACCTTTTCTTGGAAAGAAAAGATACCATATAAATGAATAGTTTGAATTCATACTGTAAGTAATATGAATATAATGATGTCTTGTTTTGAAATGAAAATGAGTAAGTGCATTGAATCCAGAATAACACTATTTAATGATATTTATAAAACGAATTTTTTTTTTTTTTTTTTTTTTTTTTTTTTTAAATATATAACTACTAATCACGGGAACACAAATATTTACTTTTACTTTTTTCGTGCTCTTGTAAAAATAATAGCAAAAGTTAGGTAGTAAAATAAAGATGAAAATCCGGTTATCAATCATTTGCAATCACATGCTCATTTTGAAGATCGTAATGCTGGATTAGCAGCTTTATACTTAAAAAACGTATGAAAATTATTAGAATAATTGTAAATTATTATTTTTATTTTATTCTAATTAATTTTAATGTGTTTTATTGCTTTCTTTTATACATGAAATACACCAAGAAAAATTGTACAGGTCGGCAAATTGCACTTTTAATTTTTTTTTTCATCCTTTTGGATGTCTCTAACCAGTGTTGCCAATACAAACTTTTTTTCCCCGCTAAAAGTACGCATGAAAATCCGCTAAAATCCACTAAAATTTTTATTTCCCATAGCGTAGCACTAGTACATTGTAAAATCAATTCTCCCACTAAAAATTCGTTGAAAATTTAAATAACAAAACAAAAAATTAATTATTTAAATGTACATTGTAATTAATGAATACATTGCACATTTATTTAAGCACTATTTCATCATCGTCTTCATCCTTATCCGATGTTGTGGTTGAAGTACTTAGTATGCAGCCATCGAGCCATCGTTCCAATTTATTTTAGAATGTTTTGTAGCAAATTGCAGTTATATATGGTATCAATTATTTACGCGTTGCAGTCATGTACGTATTTAAAATAGAGTTTATCTTTTCAGTTTTCATTCGATTTCTATGGGATGTTTTGACAACATTAATCATACTAAAGGCTCTTTCTACATCAGCATTATACCATTATGGTAAAACCAGCAGTCTTTGCGAAATCTTATAGCTCACTGAATGGATTTTTAAAACTTGCATCTCTATATATGCTCTACACAGTGTTGAAAACTCAAATTTTGTCTTGTCCCTATGGATAATTTAAAATGTCCCTACATTAATGATAAAAGTCCCTACATTCATGATAACAGTCCGTACTTCAGTGCTGAGAACGTCCATAGGATGTATTTTTCATCTTCAGACTGTCATGAACGTCATGAATACGGCCTGGAGATAAAAAGTACCTACAAAAAATCCGTACTATGTCTCTACATTTTGACGATAACTGCTGAAAGTCCCTGTGCGTAGGGACAAATCTTTACGTTTGCCTCTATTTACAAACATCCACTAAAAAATCCGCTGTCCGCTAAACCTTTATTTTTTCCCGTTGATCATGTCAAAAATCCACTAAATTTAACGGAAATTCCGCTAAATTGGCATCTAACGTGTTTTGTTCCGCTGAATACAGGAAAGGTAAGGGTGAAGATCGAAAGAATTTACACAGAGCCTATAACAAATTCGAAACTTTTGATGTATAAAACACATTAAAATAGGCTATTATTTACATATTAACATTTAAATGTGTTGCTTTAGGTCGAAGCTCCGTTTACAGTTTTTCTTATTGTGCACTGATTGGGTGCCTTGAGGGGGGGGGGGTCTCGACGCAGCATCCTACAATAATCTACTAATATGTTAACACTCCATCGTCCCTGATACCTCCTCTACACATAGTTGATGTCTTGATGAAAAAGCTCTCCTTGATCTTCACTCACATCATTTAAGTTTTCCGGGAAATAACTTAGATGGGAGTCCAAAAAGGAAGCTTTAAGTTCAAAAAATGCCAGTTTTTACACAAACTGTACGTGATGGAAGTTTTTGAATAGTTTTTCCTTAATCAGCACCCAAAAATACACCAGATAAACACATCTCCTTGAAGAAAAAAATTTCATCGCAGACCTGTGCTATTTTTCAGTCTTAAGGAAAAAAATAGTTGGAAGATATTTTCAATTCTTTCCAACAAATTTTAAAAGTATTTATGACTAGTTTTTCTGTTTCATCGCGAGTTTATTTTCACAAATATTTTTATAATTCCATAAAATGCTTTCTAAATGTGTTTACTCATCACTTCATAACACTATGTCATAAATATTTTCCAACATCTATGGAAAGTGATGAAAACGTCTAACACTATTGGAAAACACTACCAATAATTTCCCGTAATGAATGCGAATACTTTTTAACATGACCTGTTAATGAACCGTAATTGTTAATCACACATCACTTTAATAAATCATTTTTTTTTTAAGTTAATTTAACTTTTGTGATTTGCTAGTTTTATGTACTACAAACAATTGTAAACGATGGATTTCTCCAAAATAATACTATACCTAATTATTTCCGATTTTATATTTCACATAGTTGTAGTTATAGCCTTATTCTTTATTTTTAAATGAGCGAAAAATATTTAAATTTTAAGTTATTTGATAGAAACATAGATATAGTAATTTATATAGATCTATCATCCCATTGTTATCATACAAAAATCTTTGATGCCGAAAATTTTTTTTGGCATCAGCCATATAGTGGTATTGAAACCATTGAAACTCGGCAATTGTAATAGAATAGAATAGAATGTTGATGAATTTCAAAAATGTCGAAATATTGCGTCTTTTAATTCTTCTAATAAATTTATGAAAAGAAATGGATAAGTTATCATAAAAGTAAATTATATTTGACGAAATTATGAAAAATATAATTTTTATAATCAGTTGCTTTGTTATTATTACGAAATAAAATCTGGTTTCATTTTTAATGGAATACATTTTTTAAAGTTTGATATTTTTTAAGATTTTATATTTGTAAGTAATATAGAATTTTCAGAATTCTTTTAAATATAGTTAGCAGCGGCGTAGGTAAAGAACGTTAGTTTTAGTATATAAAAAGAGTTTAACTTGAAATATCAACTATATTAATAAATATATAAAAGGAAAAAAAAAAAAGAAAGGAAAAGAAAAGAAAGGAAAAGAAAAATGAATTTGAAATTGTATCTGCAGTTTTTCATTCACCTTTAGTACATAAATTATTCATAAATTCTATTTTCTAAATTATCTGTGTGTGTATTCACTCGGAAAAAGACGGCCATATTGTGGACTTTTCTCCGAGTAAAAATGAATCATTTTTTCCCCCCAATGATCAATCTATGTCTTATTACTATATCTATGGATAGAAACTGTCACGCTGTTTCATTCTGTAAGGGGGAAACAAATGAAACTGGTATGTTGTGGTTATCGCGAAACTTTCTTACATATCCCATAACAGCGCTACCCATCGGTTAACATAGAAAAAAATTTAATCATTGCTTACAGTGAAGATTTTACCAATTAATTTTCGTGCAGTTTTAACCAATTGATGCTGAGATTAGCAGGTAAATTGCAGAATGTAGGTAATAATTGCACCACCTGTCAGCTAATATGCACCTAAATTAAGTCAGAATTCATTTTCATAATGGTCTTTACAAGTGATCTGAAAATGAAATAACAATTTTACTTGATGGTCGTTATTTGCACACAAATTAAATCAGTACAGATTTTTAAAACGGCAAACTCACATATAAAGTTTTGTACTATAGTACAGAAGCTGACAAAGAAGACTTCCCATAAATAAGGAGAAATCACAGCGTAGCATTGCCACCTTTTCGACGATATGTATCACACAATGATAGACATAATTTTATATCAAGTGGAACTAAAATTTTTAATGAAATTCTGTGCATTAGTTTTTGAACTAGAGCAGCTACAAAATCTTTATTGCTTACGCTAAAATTTTACAAGTTACGATTTATGATTATTGTAATTTTATTAGGTTGTTTTAGCAAGGGTTTAATTTTGCACAAACACTTAAAAATTTAAACCTGACTTTGATGGAACAAGCCATCCATAATATAGTTCAGACTTCCTGCATGTGGAAAGACTTGTGAAAGAAAGTTTTAATTTTATTTCTAAGTTTTACTTTCAGTTATTCAAAATTCAGTTTTACTAATAAAATACCTGTTGCAAACGTCTTTATTTATCTTTATTTGTTTATTTATTTTATTGGGTTATAAAAAATTTTGTTCTCTTCAATTTTGTGGATCACTTGAAATTAAAGATAGAGAAAGAACTTCGGCTGTGCCAAGTAAATAATTTTACCAAGAAAAACTAAATGTCTCGTATTTTCTTCTAAGCATAATGAATTTACGAAGAATATTTTATAATTAATATAAAAACGAGGAATAAAAGTAAATAATCGTCTGTTTTAGATTAATAATAATTAAATAAAATACATGCTGTGTTAATTAAACAACATGGAAACGATATGCTTTATGTTTTTTAAACAGAGTAATTCGCTGGAGATAAGTTAATTTTTTAACGGTAGATTTTATGAACGATATTATGAATAATTTAAAACGATACGTTATATATATATATATATATATGTGTGTGTGTGTGTGTGTGTGTGTGTGTGACGTATTAATTACTGGATAAGAGAGAGAGGACAGGCGCAGCACACAATGACGACTAGGCTTTCTTTCAGGAAACATCTTTATTGCTTCATCAATTCAAAGTCGGGACAGGGCAAGGCGAATGGAGTCTGAATACGACGCTCTGCCGATCCGCGGGCGATTCAATCGGCGCCCCGGGTCGCCGAATCTGTTGGGGAGGCTTGTAGTACTCACGTAATTTCAGAGGAAGATTGCAGCGTGGAAATGTTTAACAAGTCAAATTCGTAGCAAGAAGTGTCCGTTTGTTTAATGTTATACCTAATTTTCTGAGCTGCAGATTGGTCCTTTAGATCGTCCGGGCTCTTAAAAGGAATTTCTGAGATTAATTAATATGCAGCTCAATGCTGCGACACTTGCAAGTTGCACTAGCGTCAGCGAATTTCGACTTATAACTTCGTTCCTTTTCTGATTTCTGAGTTATAAAGTCTTCCTCTAGAAAACAAACTTTAAAGGGGCAATTACAAATTATTCGCGATTATAATTTAGATTAGCGATTTTCACACTTTTAAATTGGTTTTAAATCATAAAAAAAACCCATTTATTTTTATCCCTTTCATATATATATATATATATATATATATATACATACAGGGTGTCCCTAAATTCATGGGCCAAACTTTAATGGGAGATAGAGCCCATCATAAGGATTCAGAATTGCATAGGAACCCATGGTCACAAATGTCATCTTAACCCTTTAAAAACCGGTTGTTTTTTGTTATTTTTTTAACGGATGTGGGTGTGGCTTTTGAACGTTGAATTTTTAACAAACTTTTTTTTTTTTGTGTGTGTGTGCAAATGAAAACATAAAGATATGCGTCATAATAAATGCTGTTTCTAATCGATGTATTTAAAGGTTGTATTAATACGAATATTGTACACATTTGAGCACTTTCTGTAATATTATGTTGGTAAAGAGCTATCCTTCTTTTCCTCAGCATTTCTTGTTTTTCCGCATACACTCTTTATTTTCGACCCCCTATTGCTATACAAAAAATGCTTCTTTATATGCATTTCATCTACCCTTAAAGTTTGGCCCATTAATTCAGGGACACCCTGTGTATATTCTTTTGTTGTATGACTCATAAAACCCTTTTGATTACCAAGTTAGAAACTGGAAGTATTATGAGTCTGGGCTTCACGTGTTTTCAAAAGCAACTAGTAACTAGTATTACTGAGGGTTACTTTTTTTTTTTTATGGGCATGATATAAGAAAAACAGAACCATACCAAATCAAACTTTATTATGAGAAAATAGGGCGAAGTTCTCTTTCACATATTTTTTTCAACATATTTCTTATTCTTTTATTTGTAAAAATTAAAGCATGTTTTAGCAGATATATAGACAGATAGATAAACATTTTTGAACTATAAGTAAATAAAACTAGAACAATAGTATGAAAACCAGAAATAAAAATAACTAAACTCTGTAGACGTGTTTAAACAGCACTTGTTTTAAAGTAATCAAAGCAAATTAAGCACACGGTTTTTATCATTTTCAGAGTCCTGCATCGGGTCGGGTAACCCGATTTTACACGAACCTGACCCGACCCGCGGTTCGGATTTCGGGTCCGTTCGACTACATTTTTTTCTCTTGCGGGTCGAGTTCGGGTCGGGTTGACTGTTTTTTTTTTTTTTTTGTTTTTTTTTTTTTTTACTACGGATCGGGTTTGGATTCGGGTCGGGTTTAGTTTTCAACGAATCGGGTCGACTTGAAAACATCTTTCAAGAAGATTTTATCTTAATGAAGTATAAATTTTTTTGCTCTATACTTTCCAAAACGAATATACGCTTACCCAAATTATCATAGTAAAATAAACATCCATATCCGACTAAAACAATGAACAAAAAGAAAGAAAAAAAGCAATTATTAGAATATAAGCTGTTGAAATAGACTACTTCTCCCACAGTAACCAAATGTATGATTCATCTATTTTGATTAATTATATCCTTTTAAAATTAATTTTATCCTTTTAATATTAATTATACCTTTTGTGAGTTTAAACTGATAATTAATATTTTTTTTCTCTTGCAGATGTTTTTAAGATGTTATAGGAATGTAAATTTAGATGAGTTTAGTGGACGTTTAGTTGGTCTCTAACCATTTTAGTAGAAAATTTGGTAAAAAATAAATAAAAATAAATTTCAGCATCTGTTTCAGATATCTCAACTCTCTGTTAAAAACACGGATTTATAAGAAGAAATTTTAAAATATGCTGTAGTAATTATGTAACTCGATAATCTTATGTAGTAGCACATTTTTAATACGGGAACGTTTTGATATTTATGCTATACTTTGTTAGAACGACATAATCAGATTCAGAATACATACAATTTCAAATATTTTTACATTAACTATAAAGGAAATATGCCGAAATGTTTGTATAACTTGCTTTAAATATACAACAAGTAAAGAAGGATATTATTATTATGGTGTAATGCATCACTGTATATCAGGAAAGCAAAATAATTAAAACTAATAATGTGCAATGCCTTTATATAATAATAATAACAGTTTTTACGCATGGAATAAGAAAAAAAGCTAATTTTTATATTCAAGAGAAAGAGAATATCATAAAAATAGATCACTGAAAAATATATTTAACAAAATTACAATATTCATTTTAATTTTTAAACCAAAATGAATAGATTCAAAGAATTAAAAGCGGAAAATTTTCTTTTTTATCAAAAAAAAAAAAAAAAAAGCCGCACTTTGATTTTTTTTTTTTTTCAAAAATCACCATTTTTAAAAATTAAATGAAGGGGTGGAACAAATAATGATTTTACCGGATATCGAATATTAGAAACACTAATCTCTGCTGAATACGGATATGCGGTATCCGGTAAAATCACTACCTGTATCATCCCTATTTTTAAATTAATAAATTGGACTTTTTTAAAGAAAAAATAAAAATTATCCAAGTGCGGCTTTCTTTCTTTCTTCTTCTTTTTTCCTTTTCCTCCCCCCCCCCCCCTCCGCGTAATGGATCAATCTTGGAATCAGATAATCAGATAAATCACCTTTCTGTTTATTTTTCTTAAAATATAACAAAAGGTTTTGTTGCCTTTTTTTTTTGGGGGGGGGGGGGGGAGATCTAGTCTAATAATCAAAATCGAAGTTAGTCTAAACAAAAGAAAGTTCAATAAATAAATGTACAATTTAAACATCATAGACCTCATAGATAGATTATCATGCCTGTATCTGTTGCCAACACGCTAATAAGTGACTTATTCATCGGTTAATCAAGTTAATTAAGTGTATTTTTAATATCCCACGAAAACTACGTGTAGAACAATTAGCGAAATTTTACTGGGTGAAATTAATTATTTGCAAATGAAGCATAAAGCTTTAATGTGAGGTCTTAATTATAGTAAGTAGCCATGGATATGTTCTCTTTTTTTTTTTTTTTTGCATTTCTTATTTCTTCAACGCCTTTACAATTCTACCACGATTTAACACTGAAATTATTAATATTCCTTAGAATGTCGAAAACAAAATCCATATAAACTAAACAATATATAAGTACAGAGTTTTTAAAAGTCATTAAGATGTATATTTTTAATTAATTATCTAACACTAGCAGTCTTAAGGTTTTTTTTTTTTTTTTTTTTTTTTTTTAGTTAGTTTTATATGTTTTTAAGAATTTTCTCTGATTTTTAGGTAAATGAATCACTTGACATTTTTATACAAACCAAGGAGTCAAGGAATCGCACAAGAACTAGACGATTTTTTTAATTCAATATTTCAAAATCTGTTAGATCTAAATGTGTGAAATTTAGGCTGGCGATCTAATAAAGATCATCTTATCACATACAACGAGATATATAAAGTAGAGTGATAAATGGTAACCCTTGAGAAGGTCCAAGATGAATCATGACATGCTCTCCTTGCACCTGCGTATTCGGTGGTTCCCTTGGTAACAGCTTATTTTCAGTAAATTTTTATGGCAACGGTATGGAGATTGTTCTTCGCATAAGCCATAACCGCCAATGTTTTTGTTTACTTACGTAGTTTAATATTTTTTTGTTCTAAATTATTTTGATTTTGATTTTACTTCTTTTTTATTTCGTGTAGTTGAACTTTAACCGACAAAATGCTTAAAAATAGTTGAAAAATTATTATTTGTTGTTAAATTTAGCTCTTTAAAAGTTTAAATTTTCTTTTATAAACACTTTTAAACTTTGTTGGGAAACGATGAAAAAAAAGGTATTTTATTATTTAGTAAAATGTGAAATATGAGTAAAATTATTTTAAAAACAATTTATTTCGGTCATAGGACTGTCATGTTACCTAATAATAATGCCAATTTATCGAACTGATATTTTAAATGCCAAAATAGTGATAAAGGGCCAAACACAGCAACCTATTGGAGCATGTCACGTGATTCATCTTGAACCACGGAAAGCTAATCCTTCATCCATTGAATCAGCACTCTAATTTATATATCTCGTTGATCACATAAATATATAAATACAATTCAATTACTTGTCTGTTAATATATATATATATATATATATATAAACAAAATAAAAATATGAAAGGATTGTCCATCTTGTTTTTTTTTTTTTTTTTTTTTTTTTTTTTTTTCAATTTTTAATGAAAAAATATAGAAAAAAATCGTTTTTCATTTTTTTATACTTTGTAGGAAAGAGGTAAGAATTGTATTTCTCTCTCACCTTATGTATGTGCTGTTGAGCGAAAATACTATAACCGTTAAAGCAACGGCATCATAAATTTTAAAAAATAAAGTAAGATGGAATACGATTACAAAGACCGCATTTTTCGTGAAATAATAAAGAAAATATAAATACAATTCAATTAATTGTCTGTTTTAAAATATATATATATAAATAAATAAAAATATGAAAGGATTGTCCACCTTGGTTTTTTTTTCCAATGTTTAATGAAAAAATATAGAAAAAAAAAATCGTTTTTATTATTATTTTCATTTTTTCATACTCTGTATGAAAGAGGTAAGAATTGTATTTCTCTCTCACCTTATGTATGTGCTGTTGAGCGAAAATACTATAACCGTTAAAGCAAGCATCATAAACTTTAAGAAATAAAGTAAGACGGAATACAATTACAAGCATTTTTCGTGAAATAATAAAGAAAAAGGTCAGAAATTACTTCACAATAAGAAAAAAACTGTCTGAGGGGAATATGGTTTTAGATTCTACATCAAAATAAGTGAACAATAACAAACAGGAGACGGGTTAAGATTATTTGTAGCTCGGAAACGATAACAGTTGTCGTTATAATATTAAATATATTAAATAATAATATTATCAAGTGCCTCAAGTATTTCTTTTTTTTCAAATTTTAGCGCAATACAAATACATATGTTTTAAATACATATGTTTAAATACAAATACATATGTTTAATATGAATTGTTTCTGAAAGATTGGTGGAGGAACATGAGATCATATATAGCAAATATATAATATGTAATATATATATATCTATATATTAATAGGCAAGCATAAAATTTGTTGTCCCTTTTTAACATATTAATTATGGGAGTAGAGGGTTGAAAATGGTATCATTCGAAAGGTATGGTTAGCCGGAAGGTGCGAATACAAATATTATTTTCTTACGATGTCAAGAAGGTATTTAAAAATACATTTATTTTTTATGAATTTTCCCCCATTTTTCCCTTTTATACACGTATTCCTTTACATTAAAAAATACCTAAAAGTAGAAAGTTATTAAATCTGGCAATTTCATAAAGCTCAAATAAAACCATAGACACAGTAATTTGTATAATGTAGCATCACTATACGCAAGTGAAGTGATGACGTCACTGTCTGTCCATGGAGCCATGAAAAAGATTTTCAATGTTAATCGTCCATTGGATTTTTTGTAAAAAATTGTTAAAAAATAACGGATATTATCTGCCGATTGTAATTCCGATATTTGGGTATGGTTATATATAAGTTACTGTCTACATGTGTTTGATTGAGTTATTTTTTCTGTAAAATTGATAAAATATTAGTTTAAAATCACAAAACTCCAGGGGAAAAAAAATGGCAAACTTCCAGTTTCGAATGTAAACATAAACATTCCATTTCAAAGGATGATATTTAAACAACGAGATTATATTAAATAGATAATATTAAAGATAATATTAAATAGATATAGATAATATTAAATAATAAATAGATATAGATAATATTAAATAATAATATTATCAAGTGCCTCAAGTATTTCTTTTTTTTCAAATTTTAGCGCAATACAAATACATATGTTTTAAATACATATGTTTAAATACAAATACATATGTTTAATATGAATTGTTTCTGATATATATAAAGTAGAGTGATAAATGGTAACCCTTGAGAAGGTCCAAGATGAGTCATGTGACATGCTTTCCTTGCACATGCGTATTCGGTGGTTCCCTTGGTAACAGCTCATTTTCAGTACATTTCTATGGCAACGGTTTCAATGTTTTTGTTTACTTTACGTAGTTTAATATTCTTTTGTTCTAAACCATTTTGATTTTGATTTTAGTTCTTTTTTATTTCGTGTAGTTGAACTTTAACCGACAAAATGCTTAAAAATAGTTGAAAAATTATTATTTGTTGTTAAATTTAGCTCTTTAAAAGTTTAAATTTTGTTTTATAAACACTTTTAAACTTTGTTGAGAAACGATGAAAAAAAAGGTATTTTATTATTTATTAAAATGTGAAATATGTGTAAAATTACTTTAAAAGCAAGTTATTTCGGTCATAGGACTGTCATGTTACCTAATAATAATGATAATTTGTCGAACTGATATTTTAAATGCCAAAATAGCGATAAAGGGCCAAACACAGCAACCTTATTGGAGCATGTCACGTGATTCATCTTGAACCACGGAAAGCTAATCCTTCATCCATTGAATCAGCACTCTAATTTATATATCTCGTTGATCACATAAATATATAAATACAATTCAATTACTTGTCTGTTAATATATATATATATATATATATATAAACAAAATAAAAATATGAAAGGATTGTCCATCTTGTTTTTTTTTTTTTTTTTTTTTTTTTTTTCAATTTTTAATGAAAAAATATAGAAAAAAATCGTTTTTCATTTTTTTATACTTTGTAGGAAAGAGGTAAGAATTGTATTTCTCTCTCACCTTATGTATGTGCTGTTGAGCGAAAATACTATAACCGTTAAAGCAACGGCATCATAAATTTTAAAAAATAAAGTAAGATGGAATACGATTACAAAGACCGCATTTTTCGTGAAATAATAAAGAAAATATAAATACAATTCAATTAATTGTCTGTTTTAAAATATATATATATAAATAAATAAAAATATGAAAGGATTGTCCACCTTGGTTTTTTTTTCCAATGTTTAATGAAAAAATATAGAAAAAAAAAATCGTTTTTATTATTATTTTCATTTTTTCATACTCTGTATGAAAGAGGTAAGAATTGTATTTCTCTCTCACCTTATGTATGTGCTGTTGAGCGAAAATACTATAACCGTTAAAGCAAGCATCATAAACTTTAAGAAATAAAGTAAGACGGAATACAATTACAAGCATTTTTCGTGAAATAATAAAGAAAAAGGTCAGAAATTACTTCACAATAAGAAAAAAACTGTCTGAGGGGAATATGGTTTTAGATTCTACATCAAAATAAGTGAACAATAACAACCAGGAGACGGGTTAAGATTATTTGTAGCTCGGAAACGATAACAGTTGTCGTTATAATATTAAATATATTAAATAATAATATTATCAAGTGCCTCAAGTATTTCTTTTTTTTCAAATTTTAGCGCAATACAAATACATATGTTTTAAATACATATGTTTAAATACAAATACATATGTTTAATATGAATTGTTTCTGAAAGATTGGTGGAGGAACATGAGATCATATATAGCAAATATATAATATGTAATATATATATATCTATATATTAATAGGCAAGCATAAAATTTGTTGTCCCTTTTTAACATATTAATTATGGGAGTAGAGGGTTGAAAATGGTATCATTCGAAAGGTATGGTTAGCCGGAAGGTGCGAATACAAATATTATTTTCTTACGATGTCAAGAAGGTATTTAAAAATACATTTATTTTTTATGAATTTTCCCCCATTTTTCCCTTTTATACACGTATTCCTTTACATTAAAAAATACCTAAAAGTAGAAAGTTATTAAATCTGGCAATTTCATAAAGCTCAAATAAAACCATAGACACAGTAATTTGTATAATGTAGCATCACTATACGCAAGTGAAGTGATGACGTCACTGTCTGTCCATGGAGCCATGAAAAAGATTTTCAATGTTAATCGTCCATTGGATTTTTTGTAAAAAATTGTTAAAAAATAACGGATATTATCTGCCGATTGTAATTCCGATATTTGGGTATGGTTATATATAAGTTACTGTCTACATGTGTTTGATTGAGTTATTTTTTCTGTAAAATTGATAAAATATTAGTTTAAAATCACAAAACTCCAGGGGAAAAAAAATGGCAAACTTCCAGTTTCGAATGTAAACATAAACATTCCATTTCAAAGGATGATATTTAAACAACGAGATTATATTAAATAGATAATATTAAAGATAATATTAAATAGATATAGATAATATTAAATAATAAATAGATATAGATAATATTAAATAATAATATTATCAAGTGCCTCAAGTATTTCTTTTTTTTCAAATTTTAGCGCAATACAAATACATATGTTTTAAATACATATGTTTAAATACAAATACATATGTTTAATATGAATTGTTTCTGATATATATAAAGTAGAGTGATAAATGGTAACCCTTGAGAAGGTCCAAGATGAGTCATGTGACATGCTTTCCTTGCACATGCGTATTCGGTGGTTCCCTTGGTAACAGCTCATTTTCAGTACATTTCTATGGCAACGGTTTCAATGTTTTTGTTTACTTTACGTAGTTTAATATTCTTTTGTTCTAAACCATTTTGATTTTGATTTTAGTTCTTTTTTATTTCATGTAGTTGAACTTTAACCGACAAAATGCTTAAAAATAGTTGAAAAATTATTATTTGTTGTTAAATTTAGCTCTTTAAAAGTTTAAATTTTGTTTTATAAACACTTTTAAACTTTGTTGAGAAACGATGAAAAAAAAGGTATTTTATTATTTATTAAAATGTGAAATATGTGTAAAATTACTTTAAAAGCAAGTTATTTCGGTCATAGGACTGTCATGTTACCTAATAATAATGATAATTTGTCGAACTGATATTTTAAATGCCAAAATAGCGATAAAGGGCCAAACACAGCAACCTTATTGGAGCATGTCACGTGATTCATCTTGAACCACGGAAAGCTAATCCCTCATCCATTGAATCAGCACTCTAATTTATATATCTCGTTGTATTTAAACAATAAATATTCAACTAATATACTAAATAAAAGGAAAATGGATTTGTTACTAACTGCTGCATGTATAAGTAGACGATACGGAAAAAATTCCGATTTCCGTTTTTTGCTGAATTTACATGTTTTGAGCTTTCTTTACGTTTCAATTAACTGAAATTGGCTACTTATTTTTTAAAAAGAGTGTCTTTATTGCTATCTTTTGTGGATAGAAGAAGCAAGTAGAAGATACATAAAAACTTTTGATTTCTGGTTTTCGATGAATTTACACGTTTTGAAATTTCCTTGCATTTTAATTAAGTGAAATTGACTACTTATTTTTATTTTTTAAAAAGTGGATTTATTATTTTTTCCTCTGCATATATAAGTAGAAAATATAAGATTCAGAAAAGTTTTAGATTTTCGGTTTTCGATAAAGTTACACGTTTTGAAATTTCCCGAACTCAATTCGACCATTTTTGAAATTTTTTTTTTTTTTTTTTTGTGTGTGTGTGTGTGTGTGTGTGTGTGTGTGTGTTCAAACACTGTACTTTATGAAACAATCGAATTAATTTAACAGAATTTGATACTTGGTTTGACATGGTACCTATTAGCTTCAGGGCTGTATCACACAACAAGGGGCGTTTTCACGTTGCGATTTTCTCTCATGTCAGGAAAGACTAACATCTACAGAGAGAAATAGTTATATTAAGTACAACTCTGCTGATTCAGTTAGAGTGAATATCGGCAAACAATTGCCGCAGCTGTGTTGCAATTGCATTCCGTTTAGGACAAGGCAATAACTTTGCTTTGCCTCGCTTTGCAAAAAAAATGGTCGAGTTTCGACCACTGGGCGATACTAGTATATATATATATATATGTGTGTGTGTGTGTGTGTGATATATTTGCTATATATGTTCTCACGCATTTTTTATTAATATAATATAAATAAAATGATTAAATTGAATGTGTTAATACAGCGGTATAATATATATTTTTTCTGCACTCTATATTTCAATAATTAATTTTATTTATGAGATTTTTTTATTTTTTGTTTTTGTAGAACAAGTAGTGACTAAAAGTAAATTTCTCATTTTATATTCGTTATCGTTATGCGCATATTCTTTTCCTTCTTCTTCTTCATTTGTTGTATTATACTGTTATTGTATACGTTGTTAGTATTTAGAATTTTATACCTACAAAGATTTCTTTTTAATTTTCGAAATGTTTAATGGGTTTCAAAAATGGAAATTTACTTTTCCACTTCACACGACTAACATAAGTATAAGTGGTTTTTAAGTATAATAATATAAAACAAATAACTAAGTTCGAAAACACAGAAGTTGGAAAGAAATATTCCCGAAAGGATAAAGTCTGCAGGATATGTCTCTCGAAATAAAGCGCTTGAAGCATATCTCCTTTTTATAATTATAGCCCCGCCCTTGGACTTTAGCCATAGGAGTTGTTATATTTGTCGTGCGGCACATTTAACCATTCGAAATTGAATTTGTCTACAAGTCACAGTTATGCAAATAACATACCTTGTTTGAAAGAATAGGGCGTAAACATATTTTTATTAAAGTGGGGAATAAGTAAATACGTTTTCTTTTGTCCGCCAGCGCAACCGTGTAAAAGACCCATAAGAAATCGTTTCGTAGCAGCTCAAAAACATTTAAGAAAGTTAAAACTCGTACGGAGAAACTGCTTGGTAAGCAGATAGATATGCCTAAGTTAAAAATATTTTTCAACTTCGATGGAAATGTTAAAAATAGGGTTGTGTTGTATTTGACAATTTAAATGTTCGTGTAAATTCATAGAATATCTTTCACGTCGGTACAGTACATATAAATACAGAAATTTATAAAGAAATGATTTTGATATGCACATCTTTTCTTTTGAATCCAGCGAAGTTTTTCTTTGTTTTCAAAAATCCTATACTTGTTAATCTTAAATATCTAACTAAATAAAAATCCCAAAATTATCTGTTTGTTTTACAGAATCAAAATACATAGGCATTGGCTTGAAAACGCGTCATTTCTTTCTCCTTATTCATGGTTGGGTTTTTGACGTCAAAAAGTGGTTTTCGACATGACATGTCAAAAACGTGTCGAAAACTGTCAAAAACAGTCGAAAAGAGTCAAAAACCTCAGGTAATAACCTTATTAAAAGCATTTTATTGTAAATTAAGATACAAAACTGTGTAAATCATAATTTATATACACTGCGTAAAAAAGTAGAAGGACAATCGATTTTTGTAAATTATTTTCTGCATTTTTATCCTGGTTATTAGATTTTTATACAGAGTTTGTTTAACAAAGTTTTCTTTAATTTCACGTAAAAATGAAATCTCTACTACTAATGATAATTAGTGGATTGTAGAAAAACTAGCATTTATGATTTTGAGAGTGTAAAAAATGTAGAAGGACACTTTCCAAAATTTGTTATTTGGTGAACTGTGCACGAGTAAAAAAGTAAGTATTGAATTTTCTTTAACTGTTTTTGTTGAGGAAAACGTATTTTGTTAAAAATTGCATTGTTATTTTTTTTAGACTACCTAGAAGAATACATTAAAATTATTTCCAAAAGAGACAAATTGTTGCATATAAAATTGATGGTAAAGGTGTTAGACAGATTGTTTGTATACTACACGTCAGCCCCAATACACTTTCTAACTTTATCAGAAAGCCAGATAGAAATAGGAAAAGAAAGAAGACTAGTAGGCTTAAAAACTTAACGCTTTGCGATGAAAGAAAACTTGCTCCTGAGCTTAAAAAGAGCAGTGGCAGTATCGAAAATGTCCCAAATCAAGCAGGGCTTACTCATGTGTCAAGGCAACAGTTTAGAACTACACTAGCAGGCTTTGCCCGCTTCGCTGATCACTAAATTTAAAGGAAACTCTTTTCTATAAGCTTTATAAAAATAAAATAAAATAAAATAAATTACTGAAATTGTTCAAAAGCTCGCTTCAGGTCCCTACTGCCTTCGGCAGCGATTTGGTCATCCACTGCAACTCGGGCGCTTGTCCCTATTACCTGCGACAATGGTTTACCAATGAGCTTCCATTTAGATGCTTATTATATAACAGTTTCGAAATAGATAGTATCGAAAAAATTGGAGTTTCCCTTTTATATTTGAATCCCAGTTACATGTGAACAACACTATATGTGGTGCACATAATATTTGCTTTTACGTTATTTCCTACGTTGATTTTGTTTATCCTCTCAACCATAAAAATGACAGCAATTTCACGCCAAATATTACAATATGCTGTGACCGGCTACGTCTGTCGCATGAGACAATTAATTTTTTGTGTTTATATATAATTCATGGTTTGTAAACCTGATAGTACAACTTTAATATAGTTCTCTTTGGCGACTTTTGAATTTTTGTCACCATTTTAGACTTTTAATCCATTGTAACAATATGCTATGAGCGCTATTTCTGCCATATTTTAGACAACTGATCTTTTTATTTTTATATTTATTTCCCATTAAACATATTTTTATTTTTATTTATTTATTTAAATATTAATTTGAATTATTCAAATATTTCTGTTCGACAGCGTGCAAGTGCAGTAACACACAGAGGCTCATTTGTTTGTATGATAAATTAGCATAGTGATTATTATATAAAAAAAATAAATAAATAGGTAAACATTATCGTGCTACACAACTTTATTATGTCGCTCCATTGGCGGCTTTTGAATTTTTGTCACCATATTAGCGATAGATTCTTTTTTTTTTTTTTTTTTGTATGAAAAGGGGAAGACTGTTTTGCTAATAATTTTTTCAGACTCTTTTTTGTGTATACATAAGAATCCTTCATATTCTGCTTATATTTTTAATGGTTTTTAGGTTTAAAATAGTGCTTGTTGAAATAAATTTCCTATCTTTAAAACTGCATTTTTTCTGTAAATTTTGTGTCAAAATAAATCATTTATGTTTTTATATATTTGATGCGCTACTTAGATTAAAATGGCTGTTGCTATATTAAACTTCTTGTCGAAAATCGTTCGGTGTACTTCAACACCAAAATTTAAAAAATCGCCCAGCAGGATCTATTAATGAAACTGATAAAATAAAAATATGGTTCATAGAGTTTAAATAATCTATTTAAAAAAACTTTTAAAACCCAAATTCTTAATGTATCGTATCACATACATAGATATAGTAATAATATATAGATTGATCATTGGGGAGAAAAAAGGGATTCCTTTTCACTCGGGAAAAGACGGCGATTTTACCAAAATATGGCAGTCTTTCCCCGAGTGAATACACACGGGAGTACACACGAATATTTTAGCAAATAAAATTCATGAATAATTTATTTACTGAAGGTGAATGAAAAACTCCAGATATAGTTTCAAATTAATTTTTCTTCTTTTCCTTTTTTTTTTTTTTTTTTTTTTTTTTTTTTTCAATACCACTTAATAGCTGATTTCAAAGCTTTTTTTTCGGCATCAAAAATCTTTGCACGATAATATGGGGATGATAGATCTATATATATTATTATATCTATGATCACATAAATCTTTTCGAAGTTACAATAAAACTTAATTTGAAAAAAAAAAAAAAGGATGTAACTTTTTTGTTTATTAACCACAAAAATTGATGAAATTTGAAATGCAAGTTGGTCTTGTGGGGTACAGGCTGTATATTATATTTTTGTGTTCGTGAGAGAAAATTTAAAAGAATTTGAAAATTGCAATTTTTAATCGCACTTCAAAAACATGTGACTTAATGTGAAGCAGATTTTATATATTTTTTTCTCCTAGCGGTTTCCATACAATCTTCTGCTGTTGCCACCTAAAATTCATACTTTAGTTAATTTTAAAAAATCTAATTGTCCGATTGATAAGTTGATTAATGCATCGGATTCACAAAATTTTTCCCTTTCATTTTGTATCTTATTTGTAATGATACGACTGATATTTCTAATTTATTTTCTAATCTTTCTGATTTATTTTCCTCATTTTAAATAAATGTACGTTATTATTATTATTATTATTATTATTCTGTCGAAAAAAAAAATTGGCAACAATTAAATTATGGATAAAATTTATCAGAAATTAGAAGGTTATTATTTTCACATTTTAATTAATTAAGAAAAAACTAATCAAAAATTCGAAAATCTGACTTCGATGTGCACAATGACCCTTCGGGGGGCACCTTTGTGTTAAATCTCGTGACTGTCCGAGCTACCGTTTTCGAGAACAGTGAAATATATATACAAATATTGCTCACTTAATAGTATAAGATTATTTTCACATTTTAATTAATTAGGAAAAAACTAATCAAAAATTCGAAAATCTGACTTCGATGTGCACAATGACCCTTCGGGGGGCACCTTTGTGGTAAATCTCGTGACTGTCCGAGCTACCGTTTTCGAGAACAGTGAAATATATTGTTGCGTACTTGAGGGTTCGTGAGTTGTCCGGGAATGAAAGGCCAAACTTACAAAAATTCAGTAATTTATTCACAGAAAGTTCCAGAAAAATACAGGTCAATAAACCAATTATCAGCTTCAATTCAAGCAGTAACCACAGCTTAAACAACAGCTGTCAATAGCAAATCCACAGTACAAAATGTATAGCAATAACACTTGAAGCAAGTCTCTCTCAAAGAGGCTCAAGAGCAATGCAAGCACTAGCGAAGCTGGCTGAGATCTGAACTGAACTGACTCTGACCGGCCTTGGCGAAGAAAACAGGCTTATATACTGTTCCATGGAATCCAGATTTTTCGAGAAAACTCTAGAAAGTGGTCAACCAATCAACTTACAGCTTCCATATTTGGTATATCCCATATAAGGATTTTCTCGCCAAGGTCGCCAAAAAAATCGCCAAGGTGGGAGAAAGTCGCCAAATTTGGCGCCAAATCCATTACCTGCCTTATTGGAGCTTTTTAATGCGTTTTTAAGGGAAAATAAGGTTATTTTAACGCTAAAACGACTAGAAATGCACAAAATTAGCACTTTATCAATTTACTAAGCCTCTTTGAAAGAATTTATACAAAAATAAACACAAGTATTTACAATTTTGTAACACTGCCCCCCTCCCAAGGACTGCACGTCCCGGGCAGTGCAACCCTTGGTTAAGAGGCGAAACTAACCAAATTTACACAATCTCAAATACAAAACTAAGTTTCATATAACGACAAAATAGAAACAAAAATCAAGTGAGAAATATTTACAAAATTCACAAATATGTACAAGTATCTATATACAAATATTTACATTACGCATGCGCAAATTTTACCAGTAGTTACATTTTAAATTTTAATATTACCGTTAATTGTGGTACTTGGCTAGTCTGTTATAGTGCACCACCTTCGGTTTTGATGAAGGTGTTTTAGTGATCCGCCCCACTACATCATTCAGCCTTTTTAAGACTGTGTATGGTCCGTCCCAGTTGCACTGTAACTTGGGAGAGAGTCCTTTGCGTCGAACAGGATTCCACAACCAGACCTTCTCTCCTTCCTGGAACTCATGTTGTGTAGCCTTTAGATCGTACCTTGTATTCATTTTCTCCGTTGCCATGTTAATCCGCTCCCAAGCAAAGTTGTGTACGTCCTCAAATCGTGCCTGGAGATCTTGGGTGTACTCCTCGGGCTATGAAGGCGCATCGGGTGGACAACCAAACAGGAGATCACAAGGGAGACGAAGTTCACGTCCAAACAGCATCTGGGCTGGAGTATAGCCGGTGGTTTCATGGACAGCACTCGATAAGCCAGCAGGAACAATGGCAACTTCAAGTCCCAATCTTGCTGGTTCCTTGATACTAGAAGAGAGAGGTTATTCAGGATGGTACGATTGAACCTCTCGACCATGCCGTCCGACTGGGGATGTAAGGGTGTTGTCCGGGTTTTGTCTACGCCGAGTAGTTGACACAGTCCTTTGAAAACATTAGAGGTAAAGTTCCTACCTTGGTCGGTATGAAGTTGTAGGGGCGTGCCGTACCTTGACACCCATTGCTGCACTAGGACCTCTGCGACTGTGCATGCCTCTTGATTGGGAATGGGATATGCCTCTGGCCACTTGGTGAAATAGTCCATCACGACGAGGATGTATTTATTTCCACTGGAGGTCCGTGGCAAAGGACCCAAGATGTCGAGTGCAATCCGTTCAAATGGTGCTCCTACGTTATACCGTTGCAGTCTTCCTCGACTTCGTTTCTGCGGGCCTTTACGTGCCGCACAAGCATCACAGGATTTACACCATTTCTCCACATCCTCCTTTACCTTGCACCAGTAGAAGCGTTCCCGAACTTTCTGCAGAGTCTTCATTACCCCAAAATGGCCTCCGATAGAGCTACTATGCAGTTGTTCGAAAACAGCTGGAATTTTTGATCTTGGTAATAAAATCTGCCATCTGAAGCTTTTCCCATCATCAGATTCCCACTTTCTGTATAATACGCCGTTTCTGATATGAAGAGAGTCCCAAAGTGCCCAATAACTTTTCGTAATGGGACTAAATCTGGAAATGTCCTGCCAGCTAGGTCTGTTGCTGGTCGTCTCCTTCAGCTGTAATATTGGCTTTATGTCAGGATCTTCCAACTGGGCTTTTCTAAGTTCTTCGTCACTCCATGGATCGGGATCTTGATCTGATGGTGTTGAGACAGTAACTTGGCAGGCAACCGGATTTATCGGCAGGTATTTCTGTTCGGCTCTAGAGCAGTACTTGCAGCTTTCCGAGCATGGCTTCCGTGACAAGGCATCTGCATTACCATGTAGAGTCCCTTTACGATGACGTATCTCAAAGTCATATTCCTGGAGGCGTTGTATCCACCTGGCAATCTGTCCTTCCGAGTTCTTGAACTGGAGCAACCGCGTTAAAGATGCATGGTCAGTCCGAAGCAGGAATCTTCTGCCATAGAGGTAATGATGGAAATGTTCTATGGCTTTTACGATGGCGAGTTGCTCTTTCCTGGTGGTAGAGTAATTTCGCTCTGGTTTAGACAGGCATTTACTCCAATAGGCAATGACATGTTCTTGACCATCAATTTCCTGCGACAGAACAGCACCGATACTCTCATGGCTGGCATCTGTATCAAGTATAAACTGTCTGTCGGGCTGTGGATACGTCAAAATAGGCGATGATGTTAAGGCTTCTTTAAGTCGCTTGAACGCATTTTCACATTCATCTGTCCACAGGAACTTCTGTTTGGCTTCCGTCAGCTTGTGGAGTGGTCTGGCAATATTTGAGAAACCCTTGACAAACTTCCTGTAGTAAGTGCATAACCCCAGGAAACTTCGTAGTTGGTGTACATTTTCAGGGCGACTCCAGTTCTCGACTGCAGAGATCTTCTCAGGATCAGTTCTCACACCTTCGGCAGAGATGATATGGCCGAGGTAGCTCACTTCACGACGGAACAAGTTACACTTGCCTGGATTCAATTTGAGGTTAGCCATTCTGAGTTTCTCCAGCACCTTTCGGATGTTTCGTAGATGGTCTTCAAAGGTGCGCCCCACAATGATAATATCATCCAAATACACCAGACAAGCCTCATAGGAAAGTCCTTTTAGCACTGTCTCCATCAGGCGTTCGAAGGTGGCAGGAGCATTACATAATCCGAATGGCATAACTTTAAATTGCCACAGTCCTTGTCCCGAGGTGAATGCAGTCTTCTCACGATCATCAGGATGTAATTCTACTTGCCAGTAACCGCTCTTAAGATCCAAAGTCGAGAACCATTTATTGCCAGCAAGTATGTCCAATGTGTCGTCAATTCTGGGAAGAGGGTAACTGTCTTTCTTCGTGATGTAATTCAAACGACGATAATCCACGCAAAATCTTGTTGAACCATCCTTTTTCCGCACCAGTACTATGGGAGAGGCCCAAGGACTCGTTGATGGCTCGATGACGTCATTGTGCTGCATTTCATTTAGAAGTTCAGTGACCTCTTCCTGTTTAGCAAATGGAAGTCTTCTTGGATGTTGTTTGATTGGAGGATGATTTCCTGTATCAATTCTGTGCTGGGTGATGTTCGTTCTCCCGACGTCTTCAGGTGTTCGAGAAAAAAGATCTTTAAATTCTTGGAGTAGCTTCTTCGCAGCACACCTCTGTTCACTTCCTAATTCTGCATTCTTGAGTAGCTCCGTTATTAATGGCTCAGAAGACTTGGATTCGGTTGATTGCGTGGGGCGGTTGATGCATGTTACAGGAGTGCAGGCTGCTAACACCTCATCCTTCTTCACTGTTCGGACCTTATCGCTGATGTTTGCGACTCTCACAGGAATAGTACTCTTTGAGAGATCAACTAGAGATGAAGCTACCAGAACTCCTCTTAGGCTATTGTCTGTATTCGGGTATTCAATCAGTCCATAGCAGAAGTATTGCTTTGTAGGTGGTGTTTCTGAAACTATTGTCTCTGTGTGTGGAGGGATGGAAATTTCAGACTTGGCTGTTATCTGGCAAATTGTCTGAATGTCTTGACTTTCAGTGTTGAACACAGCGATGTCTTCCGAACTCGAATGCAGTTCATTATTCTTGAAGTCCAATTGAAAGTTAAATTTTCTCAGGAAATCAATTCCAATGATTAAAGGATCTCTTATATCAGCCACATATGCCATATGATGGTAACTGGCATTTCCAAATGTGATGGTCAAGTTCATTTTTCCATATATTTTGATTTCGTCTCCGGTCACAGTCTGGAGTTTAACACAGGGCGGCGTCCAGATGATCTTCTCTTTTAGTTCTTGAGCCAAATCCGTTCTAATGATGGTCACGTTGGCTCCCGTGTCCAGAATCATCCGGCAGGTGGTGTTGTTGACTTGGCCATAGACGTGAAGTCCATTATCGCCGCCACTCATCGATGAAACACGAAATACTGTTAATTGGGGCTCTTTTATTTTAGGCAACCTCCGCCACGCGAGATGGCCTCCTCCTAGTTTCCCTGCAGTGATGGTGAAGCTGGGTGATTTCCTATAGTTGGTCGTACAGGGCAGTTCCTCTTCACATGACCATCCCCTCCACAGCCCCAGCACTTTATCTTCCGGTCCTTTATTTCCTTATTATTCTCCAGGCTGCGCAATCTCTTTAAGATCTCTTCGATACTTCTCTTCATTTCATTTTCACCAGCAGGCGTATGATTTAATGAGACTGCTCGTATGGTATGGCGGTCTTTACGGGCGGCTTGTTGTTCTGCCTCTATCCTAAGTGCATAGCTTAAAGCTGATTCTACGTCTCTGATGTTGGAGAGTCTCAGCGCTTTTTGAATTTCTGGATCCCGAACAGCATCGATAAAGTACTGAAGAGCTAAGTCGTTTCGAGTGTCAGCTTCACAGTCTGAGAATGCTAGGTCTGACAATCTCTGAATGTCCGCTGCCAGCTCTTGCAAATTTTCGCCCGTTTTCTGGTAACGGGACTTTAGCTGGAGGCGACTATAGTCCTTAGAACACTTCTCTCCGAACCGTAGCTCCAGTGCTCTAGTCAAGGCCTTGAAGTCGTTCCTTTCTTCTTTCGTAACATTTCTCAGTATCTCGGCTGCATCTCCCCGTAATGCTGCTGCTAAGTGGACTGACTTGGCGGTAGAGTCCCAGCCGTTAGCTTCAGCTACGATGGAAAACTGCGTTTTATATACATGCCACGAGGAACTGCCGTTGTAGGTGGAAAGCTTAATAAATTCCTGATTCTGGATTCTTCTCTCTTTCTTTTCTGTTTCCTGGGGCAGGGATTCTAACTTTTCTTCCACTTTTCTCTCCAGATCTTCTTCTATTCTCTTCAGTTTACCTTCTATCTCTGAAAACCTTCCTTTCAGCTCTTGATCAAAGTTTTCTTTAACTTTCTCCTCGAAACTCCGTTCTATTTTCGTAACACTCTCTTCAACCTTCATAACATTTTCTTCTATCTTCATAGCTTTCTCTTCAACCTTCATAACATTTTCTTCTATCTTCATAGCTTTCTCTTCAAAACTTCCTTCTATTTTTAAAACTTTCTCTTCTATTCCATCTATTCTGCTTCCCATATCCGATAATTTACTTTCGATTGATTCTTTCACCGTTGAAAGCTCTCTCTTCATCTCATCTTGATTAGATTTAATTTCTTCCTGAACTTCACCCATAGTGTCTTTCATTTCCTTCATCTCATGACTCAGGCTATCTTTCATCTCTCTTTGTCCTTTATCATTTCTCTTTGCCCTTCTTTCATTTCATTCATCTGGGTAGCTAAGCTTTCTAGAAGTTTCTTCATCTGTTCCTCCATAGCTCTAGTTATAACCATTCACAGACAATCCCACTTCTGACACCAGAAATGTTGCGTACTTGAGGGTTCGTGAGTTGTCCGGGAATGAAAGGCCAAACTTACAAAAATTCAGTAATTTATTCACAGAAAGTTCCAGAAAAATACAGGTCAATAAACCAATTATCAGCTTCAATTCAAGCAGTAACCACAGCTTAAACAACAGCTGTCAATAGCAAATCCACAGTACAAAATGTATAGCAATAACACTTGAAGCAAGTCTCTCTCAAAGAGGCTCAAGAGCAATGCAAGCACTAGCGAAGCTGGCTGAGATCTGAACTGAACTGACTCTGACCGGCCTTGGCGAAGAAAACAGGCTTATATACTGTTCCATGGAATCCAGATTTTTCGAGAAAACTCTAGAAAGTGGTCAACCAATCAACTTACAGCTTCCATATTTGGTATATCCCATATAAGGATTTTCTCGCCAAGGTCGCCAAAAAAATCGCCAAGGTGGGAGAAAGTCGCCAAATTTGGCGCCAAATCCATTACCTGCCTTATTGGAGCTTTTTAATGCGTTTTTAAGGGAAAATAAGGTTATTTTAACGCTAAAACGACTAAAAATGCACAAAGCACTTTATCAATTTACTAAGCCTCTTTGAAAGAATTTACACAAAAATAAACACAATTATTTACAATTTTGTAACACTATATACAAATATTGCTCACTTAATAGTATAAGATATCAAGATCCAAATAATACATTTTCAAAAAGCGGAAGCAATCATCCAAAGGGAAAAAAAGACATAGATTGATTACCGTTTATCGTGGGTTAAAATTAAAAAAACACGTGTTATGGACCTTAGATGGGACTTTTATAATACTTTCAAACAAGAAGAAGTTTAACTTACATGATTTAGATAGTTACCAATAATATTGGCATTGTCTGAAGAATGTAGAAGAATTTTATTCAAATCGACAAATGAGGGGGAGGGGGATGATCTAGTAAGCAGTTGGATATGGAAGAAGAACAAGTGGTCTTCTTCAGTGGTATGCAGATACATACAGGCTAAATTGAAGTGCTGAATTCAGAGTTTCTTTCTTATGACTGTGAATTAGGAGGCGAAGAGTGGATGTTTCAACAATATGAAGTCGCTTTTCACATCATCATAGAGATAAAAATTGGTTCACTGCAAATAATGTGCAGGTTTTACCTAAGTCAGCTAAAAGCCCTGATCTTAACACAGTGGAAAACATCTGGCCAATGCTTGCTCGTCAAGTATATGTTAGTGGAAATTTTTTTTAATTCTTTACTGAGCTTCGAGTAGCTTTGAACAGCTCATAGGCTAATTTTCGCCAAACAGGAATCCAATCTTTGTATGATTCACTACCAAATAGAATATTCGAAGTCATAGAAGCCAATAGGAAGAGTATTCCGTACTAATATTGCTTGTATTTTATATTTTGTATTACTGTCCTTCTACTTACAGAGTTAAAATAAGTAGAAATTATTTTTGTTGTCATTAATAATTTATTTTTGAAAACAATGGTAATGATACTGATATTTTCTTGTTAAACGATCTGCAAAATATTACATATAAAAATAATTTCATTAAAAATAAAAGATATCATTTATTTCTAAAAATACACCGTGACCAATAAGTTCTCATACACTTTAAAATTTTAATTATAATAACACAAAATAAATCATACAAAAACTTTTTGCATCAAATTAAAGTAGCAGTCATTGAGTATCTTTGCATTAAATGCTTTGGAAAAATTCCGTGTTTTAGTTTCTTAACGAGCTTAAGTCTCTTTACAAATCCATCACATGCGGCACGCACAGCTTCCATTGACGTTTCCTGCTATATCTTTTGAATTACATTTTTGAATTTGCTCAAATAGGTGATTTTATAGTTATTCAGTTGAGAGAGCATATATGATCACACAAAATAATCAAGTGGGTTCAGATCGGGGGAGTTGTGGGCCGTTCGTTCTTTGGCAAAAAGTCAGCTAAATTTTGACTGCAGCACTCCTGCACAACACGTGCGGTATGAGAAGGGGCCCCATCTTTTTGGAAGCAGAAATATTCCGGCCCATACATACTCTAGACATTTGGGAGCAAAACGTTTTCCAAAAACTCAGTTTTATAATATTGGGCATTGATTTTTACCCCCTTATCAATGAAGACTAACGGGAATTTTCTTCTTTTGGAAATAGCGGCCCAAACCATCAGAGACGAAGCATTTTGATAACGCGGAACGTAATTTTGGCTCTCAGGGATGTTATCAATAAAAACTGGCCATACTCTGTCATTTTGGGGTTTGAGACTTTGCTGTAAAATGAATAGTTTCTCGTCTGAAAAGGCAAACACATCCCCAGCGTGCCAAGCAGAATTGCTTCCTCCCTCTGCTCCCTTATCATTTTATCAAACTCCGAAATTCCATGAATTTTATGTTTTCTATAATCCTTGCACCCAAGGTCCTTTTTTAGAATGTTTAACATTGATCCCTTTGATATTGTGAGCTCTCGTGCTAGTTTTCTAGTAGATTTTTGTTCGCTTCGTCGTATCCATTCCTTGACCTTTTCCACAGCTTCTTAGGTCTGCACGGACCTCAGTCTGCCAGATCTTTTTCTGTCATTGACAGAGGAAGTCTCATTATACCTTTTGATAGTTCTGTAAATGAAATCTCTCTTCACCAGTATGGTTTTCATGTCTCTGAAAATTTCAATCGGCTGCTTTCCTTTGATCAATTTATTTATCACAATTTCTCTCAATTTTTTAATTCTACCTAGGCAAAGTAAAATTATAATTAGTGCAACATTTACACTTGCAATAGCTTTTTACCTTACACTAAATTGCCTGCAAAATGATTGGGACTACAGTAACACATACGTACAACTTTTTAACGTGCTTCAAAAGTTGTATGGGAACTTATTGGTCACGGTGTATACAGTGTCCTTCTACTTTTTTTACACAGTGTATTAAGTGACATATCACCTATTGTCATAAATATCTAAACACCAAACTATTCTATTGATAAATTTGTTATTAAAATTATTCATTACTTTTTAAATTTAGTTTTCACAATCATAAAATTCACAAATGTTAAATTAGAACTTGTTTACCAAAATTGAATTTTTCAAATTTAATTTTAAAGCTGTAAAGTGTGCCACATGAACTAAGCTTATTTTCTTGCATTTTATAGCTTCAAAATTAAATATTAAAAATTAAAAAATATATTTTAGGTAATGAGTTATGCAGGGCTCCCAGTGGCGACTAAAAAGTAACTTTTTGCCACTAAAATCAATCCCAGACTACTATGGCAACTATTTTTGTGCGAAAGTGGCTTAAAAGCTTTTACTTTAAAGTTAACCAACTCAGTTTTAAGAAAAAAAGTTTTTTTTTTTTTTTTTTTTTTTAAACAAAAAATTATTCTCCTCTATTTTTCTTTATCTAATTTTTGAAATTCAGTGCAATATTTCCATTACCTAGGGTAAAACAGCGGAAGTATAAGGCAAGGAAATTTATTTCCATGCCTTGAAATAGTTGAAAGATTAATTTCCTTGAAATAATTAAATTTTAATTATTTATCTTTTGTAATTTATTATTATCACTTTTAATCAAAGACTACTATTCATATCCTAAGGCTACTATTTCATACATTAAAGGCGACTAAAACAATTATTTTTAAATGTCTTAATATTACAATAGAATTTATTCAGCTCATAATGCATATGTATTTTACATCATTCAGTCAGTTCAGCGTTGATTGTAGAGGATCTCTTTTAATTTTGCATATAAATCTATTCTAAATTAAGAAAGAGAGATAATACAAAAGGCTTCACAACTAGTATTTTGTTATTGCATACTTTCTCTAAGAGAAAAATAATGTTGTAATTAAAATTACACATTTATTTATTAACGAAAATTAAACAAAAATGTGTATAATTAAAATTACACATTTATTTATAGAAGGATATAAAACAAACATGTGTGTAATCTAAATATATATATATAAATACTTTATGTATGTATAATACAATTTAAAAAGTGATGTGTATATAAATATAGGCAAGTAAAAAATGTTTCTTTTCTAACATGAGCGATGTAAAAGCGGGAGGTCATCATTGTAAAATCGTAGGAGGTAGAATTGTAATGTATCTCTGATATGAATCTACCAGACAGTCAGGCGACGAGCGGAGAAAGCATTTGACACTAAACTACAAAAGCTCAAGAAAGTGGTTTATAGCAGCCATAAATGAGAAAAAAAGAGATGGAGGAGATTTCCAAGGACTGAAATTTTCTAAGAAGAGCAGAGGGAATCAAGAGAAGGTACATTGGTTAAAAAAAACGACCACTAAAAAAAGGGAAAGGTCCCATGTGTGGCAGAAGGCGGAGTCAAAATGGGCCTGTAAGTAAAATATACAAAAAATATCGTCAGATGATAAGAAATTTTTGGAAGAAAAAAACAAGCCATCAGCCCTGAATCAGCGGTTGGACCCTCGTCGATGCAGACCGGGGAAGCGGCCGGTAAGATTGCCTAAGCAAAAATCATCGAAGGAATAGGAGGCGATACGCTGAAAGGGAGATGCTTTCCGGAATTAAAGGTTGGATTCTCATAACCTCGACTGATGATGCCCTGAGTATTATAGTGAAACTTCTCAAAAAAGAGCCAAAGATGCTGGATGCCTAATTGCTGCATTAGTGTATATTGAACGCTCGTCGTCTGGTGAGTCTCTAATTTTAAATTATATTAAAAAAGAAAATATTTAATTTTTAAATTTCATTTATTCTTCCTCCTAAACAAAAAAAAAATGGCTGAGTCCCGCTTAAAGTGCTCACAAAAGGATATATTTAATTTTGATAAAGAATTTTATGTTTAAAATAAAAAAAATGAATAAAGGATCATTGGTTAGAAATATTTAGTGTGTTTTTTTATTATTATTGGTTTCTAGATAAATTATTCTTATATTTTTTTATTGGTTTCTAATATATGATTCCAAGAAGACAGATTAAATAAATAGGAGAAAATTTTAGTATTCAAAATTTCATTTTATGACCCAGTAAAAAATTTAGTGAACTTGGGTGTTATTTAAAGTATAATTTAAATTATCATTTAGCTTATTATTTTTTTAGAAACAACGCAATGTGTCATACAGATGGGAGAGTATCTCTAAATAACAATTTCTCTCCAACACTGTAAATCAACCTAGAAAGCGATTTGGTGCCTATCCAGTTGAGGTCATAAAATGATATAATAAAAAGAAAAAAATAAATAAAATAAGATAAACTAATTTAGGAAAACTTTAAGGTGGACTCAGACAAAATAATAATATAAAAATATACTAAGCAGCTGCTTAAATAAAATTGGATAGATATAAATAAAGGAAATCATAGCATTATAATGTTATTGTATTTGTATATGAATAACTGATAAAAAATATATATAACGAGTAGATATGCAAATGTGTACATATAATATATATATAGATATAAATTACACTTTCATTAATAATGATAAGTAGAATATGAAAATAAATGAAGTGTATGTGAAATAATTACAGTTGAAAATTTTGAAAAATTACTGGAAATATTTTATATGTACACATAAACAGCAAGATTGCTCAGAAAGGTTTCTTGAAAACAATTAATCTAATATTTTGTTTGTTTGATAATATTATTTTGGATGCCTGTATACATATAAAATTTGAATATTTTACTTTGAAGAAAGTAAATAGTTTCCTAAAATAAGGAATAATAATAATAATTGAACTAGAATAATCTAGCTAGTCAGTAAATATATGTATACAAGCATAATTTGTGTTAATGTTAATACATATAAGAATGATTTTTTAAGAGTTGATTTAAAGTAAAGATTAGAAAGTAGGGGATGAAAAATGAAATATACTTTAAAATGAGACTCTATACAATGGTAATATAAAAAGAGACATAAAACAAGGACAAAATGAAGTGAACTCTTACATTAAAATTTTTTTGTTTTCGAAAACAAATACGAATGAACATTTAAAGTGCTATGGACTGAAAGAATGGACAATACTTATTCTGTTTCCTTCATATCTAAGTATCATATGAGTATTAGTATTTTGTTTGTGTGTATTTTTGTATTTTATTTTATAGGTCAAAAATGATGTAACAAAGGCTTATATATATATATATATATGTTTGTAGAAAGGGGGGATATAAATGTTGTAATTAAAATTACACATTTATTTATTAACGAAAATTAAACAAAAATGTGTATAATTAAAATTACACATTTATTTATAGAAGGATAGAAAACAAACATGTGTGTAATCTAAATATATATATATAAATACTTTATGTATGTATAATACAATTTAAAAAGTGATGTGTATATAAATATAGGCAAGTAAAAAAATGTTTCTTTTCTAACATGAGCGATGTAAAAGCGGGAGGTCATCATTGTAAAATCGTAGGAGGTAGAATTGTAATGTATCTCTGATATGAATCTACCAGACAGTCAGGCGACGAGCGGAGAAAGCATTTGACACTAAACTACAAAAGCTCAAGAAAGTGGTTTATAGCAGCCATAAATGAGAAAAAAAGAGATGGAGGAGATTTCCAAGGACTGAAATTTTCTAAGAAGAGCAGAGGGAATCAAGAGAAGGTACATTGGTTAAAAAAAACGACCACTAAAAAAAGGGAAAGGTCCCATGTGTGGCAGAAGGCGGAGTCAAAATGGGCCTGTAAGTAAAATATACAAAAAATATCGTCAGATGATAAAAAATTTTTGGAAGAAAAAAACAAGCCATCAGCCCTGAATCAGCGGTTGGACCCTCGTCGATGCAGACCGGGGAAGCGGCCGGTAAGATTGCCTAAGCAGAAATCATCGAAGGAATAGGAGGCGATACGCTGAAAGGGAGATGCTTTCCGGAATTAAAGGTTGGATTCTCATAACCTCGACTGATGATGCCCTGAGTATTATAGTGAAACTTCTCAAAAAAGAGCCAAAGATGCTGGATGCCTAATTGCTGCATTAGTGTATATTGAACGCTCGTCGTCTGGTGAGTCTCTAATTTTAAATTATATTAAAAAAGAAAATATTTAACTTTTAAATTTCATTTATTCTTCCTCCTAAACAAAAAAAAAATGGCTGAGTCCCGCTTAAAGTGCTCACAAAAGGATATATTTAATTTTGATAAAGAATTTTATGTTTAAAATAAAAAAATGAATAAAGGATCATTGGTTAGAAATATTTAGTGTGTTTTTTTATTATTATTGGTTTCTAGATAAATTATTCTTATATTTTTTTATTGGTTTCTAATATATGATTCCAAGAAGACAGATTAAATAAATAGGAGAAAATTTTAGTATTCAAAATTTCATTTTATGACCCAGTAAAAAATTTAGTGAACTTGGGTGTTATTTAAAGTATAATTTAAATTATCATTTAGCTTATTATTTTTTTAGAAACAACGCAATGTGTCATACAGATGGGAGAGTATCTCTAAATAACAATTTCTCTCCAACAAATAACTAGAATGGTGCGAAATGCTGAAAGTAACAGTATAAGATTGAAATATATATTTTTATTTTTAAAAGTTAAAAGGAATTGGTGCATTGATTATTTAATTAATGTACATTTCTATTTATAATTTTCGTTCCGTATTTTATAGTAGCAGTAGCCTAAAGTTATTTTTTATTTTCAAAAAGAAGCTTTCTGACAAAAATCACATTTTTAATTTTTAAAGGGACATATAGTTTTTGGTGTCTAAAACTGTTAGAAAATTTACTCAAGGGACTAAAACCAAAAATTATGAAAATGTGATAAAATGTAGATATAAATTAGTTACAAAAAATGGTTTCAGAATGCTTTTTGTACAGAATTTTAGGTTTTTGACAATTGTTGTCAAAAACTATATCAAAAAGGGGTTTTTGACTTGACAGTTAAAACCATGGTTAACTCCGGATAAAAAAATAAATCCGGATCCAGTTGTCAAAAACTTGACAACCCTGTCCTTATTAGAAAAAAAGAAATAATAGTGTATAATTAAAATAAATTCTAATTACACATACATTCAGTATGTCAAATTTATTTGAATCAAAAAAAAAAAAAAAAAAAAAAAAAAAAAGAGTAAATTTGTAAAGAAATGTATCGTTATTTTTATTTATTAACTTATTTTTTTTTATATATATATATATTTTTTAAGTATATGAATTTTAATAATCCCTATGATACGTACATTTGTACTATTTCATCCTAACTCTTTCTCTTTTTGTGTGTTATGCAGTGCTGTCAAATATGACGAATTTTTTATTAAATAATCACCCACAATTTTTTAGGTAGATTCCTTATAGGAGATCTACCTATTGCAATGGTTCTCATGACACGACTTCTGGAAAATTTCTTCATATCTTCACCGATCATGACCCCTAGAACCCCAAACCACCCTCCGTTCAAAAGTTTATATATATATATATATATATATATATATATATAGGTATATATATATATATATATATATATATATGTATAACGCTTTTTCCCATGTTAAGTTGTGAACACGATAACTGGAGTAATTTTTATTTAAATTTAACCAGCTCGGGATATGTTGTCAGGACAGTAAAAATCTCGGTCGAGTTCGTAGATGGGGTATCCAGCTCAAAGGGGGTGGAAATGGTGGGGGGTGGAAATTTTCATTTGCCCATAATTTCTTTAATATTGAAAATAGCAAAATACTTCAAATCAGACGAATTACCGCCTTATCCTAAAGAACAACTTTTGTATTTAAACTTTTTCGATAACTTCAATTGCTTAAAAGTTACAAGTTAAAAAGTGATTTTTCTTGTGATGAAGCCGACATTTTCTATAGCTTTCATTGCAAAAATTTATAATCTAATGCTTATGTCACGTGCAAATGATAATAAAAAAGATCACTGCAAATCATAGAATAATAATCACGGAGTAAAAAGACAGGAGAAGAAGGTAACGCTGAAATTTTGTGATGTTGTTTTCTAATGTTTACAGATGGCGCCAGCGTGCAATCCTTCCTTCTCTCCAGCTTCCGCAATGCTATTCAATGGGGAAATGTCTCGTTTTAATTATTTTTTTAAAAATAATATCAAGCTGAAAAAATTTCGATTGAAAGCAAATTTCATTAAATAGAGTATTCTAACCAACATGTTTTTTTTAAGAGCCATTTTATACTAATTTTACTTTGAAGAAAGCTTTTAAAAAATGACGATTCTTATGAACCGAAGCTAGCTAAAACAGACAATTGGGAGGAAGGAGAATGGATGAAATCTTGTAAAGAAAAAAAATAAACTTACTTTAGGTGCAGAAAACACGAACTCGGACTTTATTTTTCTCCTAGGGCTTTTTTTTGTTTTTCTTATCACTATCATAGCCTGTTTTACAACTAGGAACAAAGCATTTATTTGAAACATCTGAATTATGCAGTTTTAAGAACTTACAACGAAATTAAATTGTTTAAAATAAAAAAAATTAAATGTACTTCAGCAAAATTCTATTGAAAACAACAGTATATCCGCGCCGAAGTAGGGAGGAATGACAAGTGGCGCCCTCAATATTTACCAAAAATTTAGATCACAGTTTCGTAGCTTTCTCCCATTGGACCTTCAACTCCTATTAATATTACTCCGTGATAATAATAAAGGAAGAAGGAGCATAAGTGTTTCTAATAAGCTGTTGTGTTGCCACAACAAACAGCGATATTATTCTTCTTCTATGGCACTTCTTTAAGGTTTTGAGTAGCAAAAGTAGCTTTCGCTGGCATTTCACTAGAAGGGGTTTGTAAGCATTAAGAGTATTGTCAAGCTCCACTGCAAATATAATGAAATTTTAATCATATTTTTAAACAATATAATAATCTGATTTAAAAAAAAAAAAAAAAAAAAAAAAAAAAAGGTTTAATTTAACAGAAAATATGACGTCACAATTACAACAATGTACTGAGAAAAATGAAATAAAATTTTATCCGTGATTTTAAACAAATAAAATACAAGTTAATAAAAAAATCAGTAAATAAAATCAACATATCTTAGGGCTAAGCATATTTAGACTTAGCTTTATGACATAGATGCTATAATGTAACAGATAAATGTCATCGTTAAAAAAAAAAAAAAAAAAAAAAAAAAATCTTGTAAATCGATGCTAAACGAATTAAACTGGCATGGTAGAAAAGGTAATAAATTTGGGGACATTCAGGTATCCCTTTAACAAATGAACTAGGGACGATTTTAATGAATTTTCCGTTGAAGTTTATTTTCATGAAAATTTAAATTTAAATTAAAGTATTTCATTACTCGAATTCCCTTATTTTGATAAATAAAATTATACCATTAAAAAAAAAAAATAAAGAACACTCTTTTATTGAAACATGAACTAATAAAGGTTTTAGAAAACTATCCGCGTTTGTAATGATCGATAGATGGCGCTTTCTCAACTGCAGTTGTTAGTAAATATTGCCACGTGTAATAATTGCCACGTGTATTTATTATTGTGCTTTCTTGTTGTTCTATCATTATTTCAGCGTGAAAGCTATCAGTGGTATGATAATTTCACCTTAGCCCACCAGAGGGCGAGCATTTCATTACCATCGCGGATTACATACTTTTAAATCTTTAATAAAAAAAAATTAATTGTTGCCACTCGACATTATACAAATACATCCAAATCCTGTGTCACATACGATAGTTTTGTATAAGTATAGATTTTTTGTTTGCCCTTGGAACCTGCCTCTGTTAGGAAAAGTGCCTGGAAACACTTGCATCTAGTATTGTCATTGATTATGAAGTCGTGTGCAAAATTTCTGGTCCTTTGGACGACAAGAAGTTGCCGAAAATTGAATTACAAAATTCCGTTACATACATTAATAGTTGCATCATATCAAGTTAATAAAAGTGTGTTAATTAAGAACCTTGTTAAACGCTTTAATTTATCATTTAAAAATATAAAATTTAAATAATACGTCAATCTTAATACAAATATCGTTTGTGGTGAATAGTTTAGAATGTCAGTTTAGGCAAGAATTTAAAATTTACGATTGAGAGTAATACGTTACAGCTTCCTTTGACTTTTTATCTTGTCGAAACAAGATATTGGTCTGTGAAGAGACATGAGGTTTTCGCGTGGAAAAAAAATATAATGACGCCAAAGCTGCCTTTCCCCATCGCCAAGCTCGCCAAATTTTGTCGCCAAGTCAAAAATTTCGTCGTCAACTATCAACTTGAGCCGCTAAATCACAAATTTCATTGCTAAGTCGCAAGTTTTGTCACCAAAATCTCGCCAAATCATACAATTTACAAAATTCATAGCAATTAACATTGAAATTCGGCGGTGCCAAATGGTCAAATGTTAACTAATGTTAATGTTAATGTTCCAGCTTATGTGAAACAAAACAGTTTCACTTTACAATTTTTACTCATCTGACAATAAGAATCACAAAAACACAATACAAAACTTTCAATAATTCAAAAAAAATTACAATGAAATAACTATCCAAAAACCGCTACCACTTATCTATATTTGACTTGACCATAGCAACGCCAGGCTTACCAGAACTAGTAAGTTCACAAGTGCATTTTCACGCTTCTATTACTTAAATTAAGCTTGGGTGGGGAGGGGGGTGTAGCCCAATAGTCCCCTCCGGGTTTCACCATTGCTGGGATTGTATATCTTTAAGGCTTTTATTTGTTGAATGATTATGAGCTTGAATTTTAAAAAATTGAAACATTTACAAACCAATAAATTTAGCCTAAAATTTTAAGTAGAATGAATAAAACCCTTTTGTAGTTGAAAATTAAATTTCTTGAAAACAGAATAGCGACTTAAATAATGCAATGTGTGGGAACAAAGCCACTGGCTAGGTATTAATGCATATGTAAAATTTCTTTACAATTGTAACATTAACGTAAAAGAATCTACCTTTGCCTTTAAGCTTGCCGAAATGGGTTTTTTTTAATTGTAACGTTTGCCTAATCACTTCGAAGACTGATATTCTATTATTTATATCAAATATCACGCCTTAAAATTGGCGATTATTGAATAAAAAATCCGCTAGATCTGACAACGCTGATGTCATGTTGTTACAATGATTAAAAACAACATTCATGTAGAAAACTATCAAAAACCTGCACTGAAAATAAATTGAATGAATCAAAAGTTAAGCACTTTATAATAATATTAAAAGTATAGGATTACAACTATTCCACAGAAAGAGATAAGAGATAGCTTAGCTTCCCTTTCTAATAAGAGATATTCTAGCTTTATTTGAATTTCAAACAGTTCACATCAATTATAAATTCTACTATTTCAGTGGATTATATTTCAGATTGTTTGCAATACGATCAGTTATATTCAAATGATTAATTACTTGCGACATGGTATTGCTTTACTAAGTGTCAATCAAAGAAGAATTAAAACATAGGCAATGTACTTATCTACGAAGTTTGTGGTGATATAAAATCGATGAAACTAAGAGAATATTTATTTAGAACATTTATTTAGAGAAAATTCTGTAAATACGAGGGATTTATTGGAAATGGTGATGACTGTTAAGCAAACAATCAAAACATTATAATGCAGAAATTTTAAACAAATGTTCCTAAAAAGAAATTTAAAGTGCCTCAGGTATGTAGCTGCACATAATGATTGACTAAAATTAAAGAATTCAACTGAATTGAAAATCTTACTAAATTTCTAAATCTGACTAAATTCACTAAATTTCACTTCATAGCACAAAAGTTGACGCACCAAGAGGGTTCAATGGGTTTTTAAGCCTTACTAGTGCAATGCAATGAACAACTGGTAACGGTTTGGGACTCAAGGGTTGTCCAGAGGTAGACATGCCATCGCAATTTTAATACTCCAAAGAGAAAATGGCTTCCCTACTTCCACCAAGAGTGAGTTATCGGGGGTGAGATAAAACGGTGAATACAGATACCTTGCGAACAAGTATGCAAATGAATAACTTTTGCGGCCAATGACTGATTGTTAGCTGGAGTTCCCGTTCATTGCAATGGAGCATCAAAATCAAGTTTAAAACAGAGAATTTTCAAATGTTATACTATAACACAACTTCCTTCAAATGTGATTCTGCCAACTTACGGGGACTGTACCAATACTTCACTCGAAATGTTTGCGAACTGTTGAAGCAGTGTAGCACGGCTATCAAGATATAGTCTGTATACACTATGATGTGTGTGGTGTTTCCATTTTCTGATTTCCTGAATAGACATAAACAAGGGTCTACTTTACCAGTGTTGCGAACTTTAGGGACTTTTTTATTCAATGCCTACCAGTAAATTTTAATTGTAGCGGTTGCCTAATCACTTCGAAGATCAGTCGTCTATTATGTATCTCAAATATCGCTCCTCTAATGTTGATTATTGAGTAAAAAAAGTCCCTAAATTTGACAATAATGTACTTTACTATGTACACAATCGTATTTCATAATTGATTCTGTTATTTTTATGTGCCAAAACCAACATCTTGCAGCGTGTTTAGATCCATAAATCGCTTTAGGAAATTTGCATACTGTGTCTTCTCCGCCAACCTTAACATATTTCTCTGGTTGTGACAAATATACATCTTTTTGAAGATCGCCATGTAGGGTGTAGAAATGCTGTTTTTATTTGAGATCTTTATACTTTATGTATAACATGGCGAGAAATGTTCTTATAGTTAAGTGGGATATCGATGATATTAGTGTAGGTCTCATCGTATTCTGTGACAGATTTTTAATTGAATTCAATGGCGACGAGTCTGGCTGTGTAACGTTGTATAAATTTAATTCGGAGTTTAATTCTAGGTTTAATTTAATCTTCAATGCCCATTTCCATCCTACGGCTTTCCTTCCAAACGGAAAAACTTTCTAATTTCTACATTTTATTTTTATTTAGCGATTTTATCTCTTAATCTATGGCAGCCAACTAGTTTTCTTTTCTACCTGATTTTCCATATACATAATTTCTGTCCAGCTTTTTGGTTCTATATTTTAGTCACAAATCGCTAGGGAAGTGTGTCTTTCTAGTGAATTTTCTTTTGCTTTTCGATCGTCTGGATGTTCTCTCTCTCTCTCTCTCTCTCTTTAGGACTGAGGACCTATTAGTCTCAATCTGGGATTTTTGCGTTGTCGTTTTCGATAGTTGGACATTTGTCGAAATCATTTTTCGATAGTTGGACATTTTTCGAAATCTAAAATTTATCGAAAATATAATTGAATAATTTGAAAGCGATGTTATAATTGGGAAGAAAAAATAAACTGATAGTCCTCCGTCCTAAACTAAATTCTGCTTTTGCCAGAATTTCATCAAAATCTTTTATTATTATTATTATTATTATTATTGAAAGAAAAAGAAAAGAAAATTAATAATAATCAGTATCGTTACAAGCGATATCGAAAAAGTTTTTTTTAATAATTTTGAATTAGGAAATAAAAAGTGAGCGTGAAATAATATGAAATAAAAATAAGTAAAAAAAATGAATTTAATGATTTAATGTTTTTATTTTTCGGGGGCTGCTCATGCATATAAAAAATGCGTATTAAAACGAGTCGAAGAAGGAAGCGAAATAAGTATTGAGTTATATTACGATAAATACGATAGATAATATGATACGATATATTAGACCTATCGTCCAGGGTTAGTAGGCATTTTCGTTGAAAGAAATAGTTTGTTCGCTCGGTGCAACTTGCACATTAGTCCCGTAAGTCCCCTTTAATTTCCTTTTTTTTTTTTTTTTTTTTTTTTTCCAGTATTATTATTTTCAACTTTTTTTTTTTTTTTTTTTTTCTGAGTTTTGGCTTTTTCCGTATGCTCAGATTCGATTCGGCAAAGATTTTTATTTTCTTCGTTTCGATTTCGGATAGTTGTGGGACAACGTAAATCAACATACACCTTTTTTGTTTCCTGAAAATTTAATTTAATCTTCTTCTATTACTGAAGTAAATTTTGAATGTTTTATAAACTTTCACAGTTCTCACAACTATTATTTGGTTGTCTTCAGTATAAATTCTGAATGCTCTTTTCTTCTGCAATCATATTCTACAAATATTCCCTTAACAGATGTATTTGCTAGTTAGTTGTTAGTTACGTTTTTGTTTGTATATGTATGCATAAGCTGTCCAACCAAAAATTTTTAAGCGTAACAAATTAGGTTTCCGATCATTCTACAGTTCATATGACGTTTTGTTATTTGCTTTTGTTGGTAGGTGATTTTGTATGTAAGCCGCTGTCATTATAGTTTCACACCAAATGTGATTAGATAAACCAATTTCTAGTAGCATACATTTGTGCCTCCTCTTACCATTGTGACACTGTTATATGAATTTTCATGCTCGGATATATTGACGTATGTTTAAAGATAATTTAACATGCGAAGTAGTCCAATAACTCAGAAACTCTTCAAAAAATTAGGCATTATTCAATCTGCAGTTTATTTTAATTTTATTTTAAATATTTATAAAAATATTAAACGTCAATAATGACCATATAGGTGAGTACAAAAATTAATAAATTTTCAAAGATATTACGGAGTGGAGGGGGAGCCAGGAACCCCAACAAAAATCCTCTTGATGGGTTACATGATGGAGATAAAGTGATGCCTCGATTCTCCGTTGATTTCGCCAAAGCTCCAATCGAAGCCAAATTTAAGAGCATAGAGAAAAAATTGTTGTAATTATGTTACGTATAAACACATACAATTTTTGAAAAGGGAAGACGGGAGGTTTTTAGCAAAAATTAATGTACCGTATTGTGAGACAACGAATGTACACATGGCGACTAACTGCATTTATTTGCAAGATGAAAAGAAACCGAATTAGAAAAAGTCATATAACATTCTATTGCAGCTTTGCAACACGCTAAAGAAAGGATAATACGTGATCAAAGATTTCGTAGAGTTGCAATTAGCAAAATATACATATGTGGGAAGAGGGAGGATATAAAAATTTAAAGAACACACTATATGTGAATTTATGTTATAATTTAGAGATCATATAAATGTGTTCGTTTCGTTAAAATGGATTTTATACGATGATATGTTTTTCCTTTAGAATATGTGGTAATTGACATCACAGCCTCCGCTTACCACTGTGATGAGTGACCTTTTTTTTTTTTTTTTTTTTTTTCTCGTCTATACCATTTTGTGAAAGACATAGTGGAATCGGAAGTTGGTAGTGTATTTCTCGAGGAGAGAGATAACTTTCCATTTCCTTGCTTGTATATTCACCTCCGTTCTCTGACTTAACCATTCCTATGTTTCTTCCGAATTTATTTTTGTCTATGACAATGTATTCTTTAAATTTTTCATATACCTCACTATATTTAGATAGCAGATAAACGAATGTAAATCTACAGTAATCATCTATAAAAATGAGTGTATGTTTATATCCTCTAGTAACTGTATTAATGATGGTCCTGCGATACCGGAATATATAATTTCTAACACACTCCATGCTCTGTAATGTGCATATAACTGATATGCCTACGCCATATCAGTCATTTTTACTTATCGCAATTGTCATTGTGCCTACAATCATCTTAGTTTTGTTTTGGTAGCGAGTTATGCTGATATAATTCGTTTTATGTTCTATCCATAATTTTCATAATTTAGTTTTCTGTGATCAGAATTTTTATAATAAGGATATCACGTGTTTACTTAATACACTCCGCACTTTGTTGTGGCTCCTAAGCATGTTTTGCCTTTATTTATGAATTTGTATTTATTATCTTTGAAGATTGCGGTGGAACAGTTTTTGTTGGCTTTAAGGTTAGTTTCTTGTTCTGGTGCTTATGGAACATCCTTTTAGGGTTATATCAGTTCTCTTGTTATTTTCAGATGATTTTGCCTGCATTGACAGGTTCCAGTGCCTTTTGTGCTTAGATTTATGCCATTAGAAATTGCAATAGGTTTTTATGTCCTTGAACAGGTGAATATCATCTAGAGAATAGCCATTTTCCTTAAATATTTTTTATGGAAAGATAATTACAAAAATAGAAGATTTATACTTTTACTGGAAAACTTGACAAAGACTGAAATAGTTTTTTCTTCATTATTTTCTCCTTATATGTACTTACAAGGAAACATTCAAAAGGTGTCGTCTTTAAAAAAATACTGAAAAAAAAATATGTGATTCTACTCTTCATAAAACACCAGAAAGTGAAAAAATTATCGGCTGAAATGAATTACAGCGAGCCCAAAAAATTATCAAAATTAAGCATTTTTGGAGCGCTGTTAGGCGATAAGTTTGCCAGCACCGAGATTGCCGTGTACGAAGAGAATCGTGTTTTGCTTCGCCGCCAAGTACTCAAAATCAATCGCCTAACACTGCGAAATCGCCAAATATGCTTAATTTTGATAATTTTTTGTGGTCACTGTAATTCATTTCAGCCGATAATCTTTTCACTTTCTGGTGTTTTATAAAGAGTAGACTCACACACATATATATATATATTTAATAATTTTTGAAGACGACACCTTTTGAATGTTTCCTTGTTAGTAAGTAAACATCTTAAAAAAAAAAAGAAAAAAGAAAAAAAAAGTTTAAGTAGTTCATAAACAATATTTGATTTTAAAAATTAAATAAATTAATTTATTTAATCTGTATTTAACAACCTTTAAGTAATTTATTACCTATTCAGGGTATCTATAAGGATTATTAATAATGAGTTAAAACTATCTTATAAAATGTTTTCTATAACATACTCATTCATATTATTATTTAGTTAGTACCAAACAAATTATACAAACATTTTGTGCATAATTAATTGCTAATTTGTCTTAGTTTCTAACCAGGCTACTATTACATGTAGAAATATCAATACGTTACATAATTATTTTTTCAAAATAACGATTATGATTGTTTTTGTTATTAATTATGTATTATTCAAATAAATAAAAATTGGTAACAAAAATAAATAACTAAAACAAAATAAATATTTATTCAAAATGTGTAATCATAAAAAGTAGAAATATTTCAATCAAAATGGAAATGAATCTATAATATTTTATTGTAAGTTGTAAGTTGTAACATTAATATATTAATAAAAATCAAATTTCTCATTAAAAATAAGAAACATTCTCTTAAAAAAATCCTTTTTTTTTTAATTTGAGGAAGTAAAAATACAACAAAGATAAGAACTAAATACTAAAAAAAGAAAAATTACTAATTACAATCCAATACTCAAAATGACGATGTATTTAGCAAAAATCGTATTTCTAATTAAAAGAATTACTCAAAGTCAAAACTTGTGCATGCATTTTCTAGGCACAAAATATTTTAAAATAATTTTAATTTAAAATTCTTTCTTTGCGTTTCGAAATTTTTCGTGTAATTATTCTTCGACTTTAAATCTGCTTCCTCCAAACATTTCAAAACTTTGAAGTTGAAAAAGAAAGATGAGTTTTTTAAAAAAAGAATTTGTTTATCATAACCAGAATGTTTTAGTGCAAAGAACTACTTTTAATTAAACGTCGGAACATAACTTTGGTCACACGACATTATCGGAATGAATTTCCAGAAGACAGCCGTAATTATTCATAATTTTCTGCTTTGCTGTTGCGGCTACTTTGCGTGGGAATCCAGTTTAATTATTTAAACCTCTTATACCTGGTGGGCGTATGTTTTCAACAAATGCTAGTCGATCGATAGGTGGAATGAAAGATTAATTTTACATGCTTAACTTTTCATAAATTCAATTTATTGAAATAAGTACTTTCCATTAAAGGATGTAAATAAAATTTTGAAAAATTGCAGAAGATTATTTATTACTTTGTTCTATATATATAAGAAGAAAGTATTGGATTTGTGAAAATTTTCGAACTCCATTTTTCGATGGATTTACGAGTTTTCAGGTCTCCTAAACACGATTTGACTGTTTTTAGAAAATGTCTGTCTGTGTGTGTGTGACAAATTTTGTGGACGCTGTATCTCACGAACCAATGAACGAAATTCAACCAAACTTGGTATTCAGTTGGACCCTGACATAAACTGGTGCTAATTAGATTTCGAGACCAATCGTTCAACATGTGGCGCTGTGATCCCATTTTTTCCAAATTTTTAACATGGCAGTATAAGACGAAATTTCGTATAAATGTGCATAATGAGAGTTATTTTTAACGTGTGGTTGTAAAATTAACCTGAATTATTGATAATAGTAGTAGTAACATAGGAAAAAAAGTTTGTGCATGTGGGAACATCGCTTCCCTCATTGAGGGGAAGTACTCTCGGGGTTAAATTTTCAATATGGGTATTTTTTGAAAGATCTCGTCATTAGTTTTAAAACAAATAGTTGAACCATAGATCTATGATAATTTAAAACATAGTTATCGATTTTTTTCATTTTTTAACGAAAAAGAAAAAAAAAATTCATTTCTTCTGATATTGGCAAAAAATTGACTTTCTTTCGGCATTTATTGTTATAAGATTCAGTCACATAAAAATCGTCTGCATTTATCGAGGAAACTAATTTAATAATTTAATAAGTTATGCATACCGCATGAATTTGTGTTAAACTATATAGAAGAAAATCTTGTGGTGGCCTATATATTATTCTAGTTTTTATTTTTACTTATTATTTATTATTTTTTAATTTCTTTTTCGTTGCAGAATATACAAGTCTATAACAAAAAAATTGCATAAGATGTTTTAACTGGTTTTCATAGATTTTTACTCACTTAAACCGAAAAATACAGTAAAGAGGTTCCATCGAGTCAAGTTACTATTATTATTTGCTAAACACATATTTTTAATTCCATTTTGCATGAAAACATGAAATCCGGTACATTTTTGTTAATTTTAAAAAACAATTTTAATAACTATTTTTTACTTTAAAATAATATATATTCGAGCGAATTTTTAAGGGGAAAAAAATGGTGAAATAATAAGGGATGCGTACAAGGAGGGGCGGTGAAAGGTACAAAAGTGAAAATATGTTCAGTTCTGAAGGGCATCATGAAGGAGAAATATATCAGAGACAAAAATAATAAATACAATATGTTAAATGTATCATGAAGGAGTTTTTTGTTTAGTTATGAGAAAAATATGCTTAGTTCAATTTAATAAAAATAAGGATTTTTATTGTAAATCATCATTTTTATTAAAAAAAAAAAAAAAAAAAAAAAAAAATCATACGTGATGGGTAGAAATGGAGGTCATATTTGGGTTCAGCATCTTCGAGAAGTTTACGAAACAAATTTCATTTTTATTTTTATTAAACCAGTGTAATTAATTATATGTTTATTTTCTATTTCTAATGAATCTCGATGGCAAATTTGGCTGAATTACTATCTGTAGATAAGTATCGGTATCCCGAAAATATACAGATATTGCTCATTTAACATTACAAGGTATCATTAATTAAAAAACCTCTTTTTAATCACTACGTTTATTCAAATGCGTATTATTATCAGGGATCGCAGCATTTTTATATTTTTACGATCGTTTTATTATATTTAAGAAATTTAAGAATGAAATTTAAGAATGAAAACGAATTTAAGAATGAAACCAGAAATTTAAGAATGAAAACGTTTTTGAAGGTTTTTGTGCTATTTTAGCATGAAAACCTTCAAGAAAATTTTCTTTTAGAAAATTGTGGTGAGAGTATAATAAAATGATTGTAAAAATATAGTAATATTGCGACCCTTGATTATTATAATCTAATTCGAGCCACAAGAAAAAACTTTCACGTTCTTGCCAGGCATGTCACGCACAACCTTTACGCGTATTACAAATACTTTCTTTTAAGCACTTTTATAATTCAGAGTGTAGTTAAGATTATTTAACACGTTGAGAGACACGCGAATTCTTAAGGAAATCTCATTCAGGCCACGCGCACTGCTTAGAAGCGCGTTATGTTTACCGTGTTTCAATAAAATCCATTAAAATGCCTTAATCATATAATCCTGTAATGGAAAAAAAAAAAAAAAAAAAAAAAAAAAAAAGGAAATTTTCAGTAATTACTTATAAAAAAATAAATTCTTTAGTTTTATATCATATTTTACACTGTCAGCCACCGGTGGTTGACGCGGCCTAAATGGAAAATTCAGTGTCAGCCACCGATGGTTGACATGGCCTCAACGTGTTAACAGAGAAATCTGTATTTCTACGAAGAAATGAGTCGTATATATATATAGACATAGTCTGTAAATTAAAATTTCTGGTGTAAAACTGATTTATTTCACCTGCGGATTGTACGCCAAAAATTACACTAGTAATAATAATAATAATAAAGAAATAATCTAATCAATAGAAACATATAGTTCTTGTGCAAATGAATGAAATTTTCAAATATTCCAATTGGTTGACTTTAAAATCAAGCGGAGTTGTCCATTGTTATTATTATTATTATTATAAATGTTGTACATTTGTGGTTTTACATGTTTTAAAAATAACGATTAAAAAAGAATCATTGATTTTCGCAATTTTATGTTGAAAGGTAATTAATTAAAGCTAGTCAATTACCCCTTAAATGCATTTTTTTTTTTTTTTTTTTTTTTTTTAATTGCTTTCACTTTTTTTTCTCTTATTTTTGTCTTTTTCAAGATTCAAATATAATTTTGTGTTTCTTGAGTCCAATGCTCTGTGAAACACCTTGGGACCCAGTAAGCTCATTCCTTGACAAGAAGACATAGTAATTTTAATTCTCTGCAAAGTGCTTATAACTTTATATCAGAAAATTTTTCTGATTTAATAATTTTTAAATCTTTGCATCCTTTTTACAAAGTTTTCGGATTCACCATGTTTTAGAGATTTAATCTTGAATATAAATTCAAAAAGAAAATTTATGCCGTTCTGACTTTTTATAGTTTATTATTTGTTGCATTTATTTCTGCGCTCAAAGCTAAATAGAAAATTTCTAATTTGGTCCCCCCCCCCTCCTCCTCCTCCTCCCTTGATTATTTCAATGAAAGTTATTTAGTCAAAGCCAGTCAATTATTTCCAATTATTATTATTATTTTTTTTTTATTGCATTTAGCCTTTTCTGTTGTTGTTTGCTTCTTCAATATAATTTAATGCCTCTTGTGCTGGAAACAACTTAAAACACAATAAGTTCTTTCCCCAATAAAAAGAGAGAAATCTTTCATTCTTTGCAAAGTGCTTATAACTGTGCACCAGAAATGTTGAATATAAATTCATGGAGCAAGGCTGTTTTAACTTTTAGAATCGGTTTTCTGTTGAATTTATTCCTGCGCCTTTAAGTGCATAAAAAATTTCAAATTAGAATTTTTCTTTGGGACTTGCTTGAATACTTTTTCAGTTATCCTTAGTTTTTAGTTTGTTGTTTAACTTTTGAGAACGATTGTAGTTCATTTTGAATCAATGATTTGGGGTAGTGAATTCTGTCTTTGTTTTTTGTTATTTTATTCAGATGATCTTTAATATTAAGCCTAAATATAAACATTAATTCTACGATTCTATACAAATTCCTCTGTCGCGTTCATATGGATTGAAGAAAAAGGTTCGGAAAGCTATGTTTTATATAAACATTCACCTCAAAGTAGCCCACAGGTGAATTAAAACCAGCTTCCAGCGTCAACTTTATCTAGAAAATGTTGGTATGTAGAATCTATAATTATATTATTTTATGTATGAATAGAGAGTTCGTTTCATTCGGAAAAAATTCTGCATGAATATTTTACCTTTTATGAATAAATAATATGTTTGCAAGATTTTTTTTTTTTTTTTTTTTTTTTTTTTTTTATCATTGTAGTCAGAAGAAAATATTCCATATTTTTAAGTTTGCTAATTGCGCAAAATTCCTTAATGAAGCGTTTTAGTTCTTTAATTTAAACAAAAGTCAAATTTCTTCTACAGAATATGTTAACTAAGATCTTTCAAATGACTCGCAATCTTTCATATTGCATGTGTAATAGTTATTCCAAAAACTTCTGCAGTTAACATTGGGAGGAAAATGTTTTTTCTTTAATTGAATTAGCCCTTTCCTCTCTAATTCAATTCTGTTGTTATTCATCTGTTTTTGCTGGCCACTTTGCTGCATCGTTATAACTCTCTGTTATGATGCGATGTGACGTTCATCTTCTAATTCATTGCTATTAGAATTAATGATGGCAGCTTGAAATGGGATATTCGTGTTTCTGGTCGTTTCCGATATTATTAATAAAATTACTGTTCTCTCTTTATCTAATTGTACTAATTCTAATTTGTCTTTCGCAAAATAATGGCATATCAACATCGTTTTCATCTACAAAATGAATCCCTGAAAAAGGACAGGAGGCTGGGTCATCGCACGTCAAATCGAAACAGTTTGACAGAAAAATCTCCCTTGACCCCTGTCGAATTTCCATGAAAATTGGTTGAGAATGTATATTTACGTAAATATGAAAGAAGAAATTAAAATTATTCGTTCAATGTATTTCGTTACAAAATTGTCAATTTATTAAGAAATTTTTCATTAAAATTTGTTACAGTCAGGGATAAAACTTCCACTTTTTTACTTTCTCTTATCCATATAGTAGAGAAAGTATTGTTTTTGGGTCATATTTTTTAAATTGAGTTTTTGTTATATTTACACGTTTTGAGGTCCCCTGAATCCGAAACGCATGTTTTTAGCGGTTAGTCTCTGTGTGTATCTCTGTGTGTGTGTCTGTCTGTTATCAGCATATCTGAAGAACAAATTATAGCAAAAAGTCTAAACTTGGTATTCTAAATGTGTATTATATAGGAATGCTACACTAAACTTTTCGTTGAGATCAAGAGAATGGTTCATGTACAGGACATCCAAGAGAACTCAAATACATTACGTCTATGGGGGGAATTTCTGTTAAGTACAGTGTAACATCTATAGGCTGACTTAAACGAAATTGAATGAACAAAATTTATTGCATGCATAAAAGCATATTTTGTGTAGATTATTGTATGAAATCAATCACCATTCGTTTACAGGGCTACCCAAAGTATTTGGATGTATTAAAGGCTATAATGGAAATTGTAGAATTGTATAATTATTTTTGTGTTAGATGTTTTTCAAGTAATACTAAATTTAAGTACGCAATATTGTTTCTAGTGTATATTGATTATAGATAATATACAGGGCTCTTCAAAATTAACCTAAACGCTCTTTTCTATTGAATATAATTTATGGAAGTGCTTCGCTACATTTTACTAGGTCGAAGAACACTGTTCAGGAAGCAAAATTAATTTTTCATACCCATAAAGTAAACAAAGTATTTCTTGAAGTTCAGTTTTCCACTCTGGTTTTTTGCATGATATCACGTTTGGAGGTCACCTGATTACGAAAGTCCAATTTTTAGCGGTTAATATGTACACCCGCGACAAAAAGATAGGTACAAAGGTTTTTTTCTTTGTTTTTTCATAAAATAAATATCATTATCTAAATTGTGCTTATCATTTATTATTATCATAAAATACCACTATTGCCGGACTAATTTTTGTTTTAAGACTAATTTAGAAAAGTTTTAAGACTAAAATTTTTCTAATTTAAGACTACACACCGCGACAAAAAGACAGGAACAAAAGTTTTTTTTTTTTTTTTTTTTTAATTTTTCATAAAATAACATTATCTAAATTGTGCTGATCATTTATTATCATAACAAAATATTATCACATCAAAAACATATTAAATATTTGAATCACATTCAAAATACTCATATTCAAAACAATCATATATATATATATATATATATATATATAAACCTTTGTTCCTATCGTTTTGTCGCAGTGTGTAGTCTTAAATTAGAAAAATTTTAGTCTTAAAATTTTTCTAAATTAGTCTTAAAACAAAAGTTAGTCCGGAAATAGTGTTATTTTATGATAATAATAAATGATAAGCACAATTTAACTAACGTTATTTTATGACAAATCAAAGAAAAAACCCTTTGTACCTATCTTTTTGTCGCAGGGTGTATGTATATCTGTTATCAGCGTAACTTAAAAACGAATAACTGCAGGAAATTCAAATTCGTCATTTTAAAGTTCATGTTAGGTAGCCACTTAAAAGTTCGATCAAGATTGGAAGTAGGAAGACAAATTAATAACAGCCTTGATTTTTTTTTTTTTTTTAAATAATTGTATGTATTATAATTGAACGGGGGTTGAGGGGGCGCGGTAGCCCCTTTCCCGTCAACCTTACATGTCAAATAAAACTGTTCCTAAACCTATTTTAGATTATTTTAAAAGTACATTGAACTTCATTATCTTACGCTATTCATTTTAAGGCTCAATATGCAATCAATCTTTTTAGTATTGAGACGCAGGGTAAGAGAAAGGCGTGTGAGTGACACACCAGATATTATTTTTTTCTTTTTTAACAAAAACGAAATCCTGAAGTTATACCGGAATAAACTTCTCATTTAAGTACATTTATTTTAAGACGTTATCTGTGTGTTAATATAAATGTACTTAAATAAGAAATTTATTCTGGTGTGAATGCAAAATTTCGCTTTTGTTAAAAAGCAAAAAGAGGGGAACTTTCATCCCTAGGTACAATTTAAATTATTTAACAGTAATCTCCACAAAAACTAATTCTTATGAAAACTTGATTCATATTTCATTTTGAGGTTTCTTTTATACGCAATTAATATGTAACACAACCCACTTATTAAAATTTAATTTTAAATATCAAATTTCAGTTTCAATTTTTTTTTTTTTTTTTTTAAGTGACATTTAAAAACATTTTGAGAGCTTCTCAATTTAACTTCATATTATTCTTTTAAACTTTCTAATTTTTATTTTGAGATTACTATATAACTAATAGATACAAAAAGTAGAAGATTATATTTACAAGGAAAATTCAGTCTTCCTTTCAGTATCCGTGTCTGTACATATTCCAAACAGTTTCCTTTGAGAGTATATTTTGTTTGTGGGTGGATTTTTTTAATTAAATGGACAAAAAATGTACAAAGGCTTAAAAAAGTAGCTTAAAAATTTCCTCGTAAATATGATCATACAATTATTTCAATATGTATTTAGGTTGTAGAACTATTTTGTGATAGATTTTATAATACGATTATTTGAGCAAATGAAACTATGTAAAATATTACTATAATGAAATTTGTTTTATACATTTACTGGTAAATTATATATAGCCAAAGTTCACAGAATTTTATGAAACTGATATCCAAATGTTTTTAATTAGTTTTTTAGTATAATTAATAATTATGCATAAATTTAAACTAGAGTTTTTCTCGGGTCGAATGTCATCCGACAACTAAATTTAAAGTCAACCCAAACCCGAAAAAACAATTTTCATTGTCCCGTAAACCGACCTTAATCCGAGTTGTTTTATAACTGACACGGATTTCTTTACAACCAAACCCTACCCAAACCACACTTATTTATTAAAATTTTTGAAATGCTTTCTGCTAATTTTTAATGTATTCTTTGATTTTACATTATTATAGTGTAACGATATAATGTAAACTATGTGATATCACTAAAGCATATATGATGATATCATTTGTGGATTCATTGATAGATGAATTTAAAAAAAAATATATATATATATATTCTTATAATTGAATGAGGAAAATGTTGCAATCTTTTAGCAATCAAACCTTTAAAAAAAAAAAAAAACTTATTAAAGAATTTACGAAAATTGAGGAAGAAAACTAAAAACTAACTAGCAGGAAGTAGTTTAAAAACTTAAATTTTTAAATTTATTTTTATTTTTTAATTTGAATATATTTCAAGAAGTTTTAAAAACTATTGTTATATTTTAATGCATATGTATTCAAATTTTCATAATATATATAGCCAAAAATATGTATAACGTCTATCATTTCCTTAAAAGAAGAAACAAAAGCTTGTTTAGCAATTAAATTAAGAACTTGAAAAGTATAATTTAATACATTTTATTTTAATAAAATGTATTTTAGTCTTTTAGGTATCAAACGATAAAAAGAAACGCTCATTAGTGAAATTTTACAAAACACTGACCACAACTTTAAATTTTCTCTGGACCTTAATTAGAGTGTCCCTTAGCCAGAGGTAATCATATTAAGGTTCCTATTCAAAGGGACTGGGACCAGAGAAAATGTCCCTTAAACAGAGGTGTCCCTTACGGGAGGTTTCACTGTAATAATAATATCTAGCAAAACAGTGCGAAATTTTCGCACTTTATTTATTTAATCGTATTTACATTTAAAAATTGAAACTAATAAATCTTATGCCAATTTCCCCAGCCAATTTGAATTGCAATTCACCAGAAATCAAATTATTATTAGAACGAAATTAATATTGTGCGATAGAGTAAACAAAACCATTCAAAGAAAGGTTTCGACATAAAATTCATGTTTGATGATCCAATATACATACTTGCTCAGGCAGCACACTTTTAGTATAAGGCCTCCATGGCGACCTTTTAGTATAGGACCCTTCATGACGATTTTTATTGCCCTGTTGTCGATGCTTTTTACTTATTTATTTATTTTTATATAATTTTTTGCTTAAAAAAATTCGTAGATTATACTTTTGATTATTGCGTTTTTTAGTAAATGTTTGACAATAATTCCTATTCTGTTTTTTTTTTTTTTTTATTTATTTTTTTTATTTAAAGTATTGCTAGCTTTAAAATGTCGCGTGCAAAGATTGTAAAAATGCATCTTTTAAAATACATTTTCCTATAAAAAGATCTCATCAGACAAATGTCGTTATTTTTCTTTTTCAATCACTGAACTAAGTCCACGTGCTTAAATATTGTCGATAAATATTTTTTTTTTTCATCCTCGCGTATATTATTAAATATGTCGCTTTCGTATCGCTTTAACATAATTTAATCGTAACTGGACTGGACCACGTTAGAGAAATATTATATAGGTGATAACATTTTTTTTAAATGTGAAATTTTTATTTATTTTGTGAAGAGATATTAATGTTTGAAATTTTCTATCTTAATAGTTACTCTATACAATGCTTAATATCAAGTTAAAAATGCTTCATTTAAAATACAGGCAGTCATTTAAAATAATGCTGAAAACATGGAAAAAATACATAAAATCATCATTTATATACAATGCAGTTTTGTAAAAGAGGTTTTTTTTTTTTTTTTTTTTTTTTTTCCTTACGAATTTGAATTTTATGGTGGGGAACATTTTATAAATATGAATTTTATAAATAGGTCTTTTTTATGCATTTGAATTTTGTGAAGGGGTCCTTTTCATATTAGGTGGAATTTTGCAAAGCAGCATCTAAAGAACATCATTATTTTTCCTGGATACCAGTGGTTACTGCATTTTAAATTTTAAATTTTCAAATTAATTTAAAATTCTTGAATTTTTTTTTTTAGGAACAGTCTTGTTATCAAATTATTCTATGTGTAGTACTAAACCTGTTTGAGTGGGGCTACGCTACCCTCAATGTAAGCGAATTATAGTTGCTTTTAAAGTCATATTCTATATTCTATATGCTTTTATGCTTATAAAAAAATATAAGTTAATTGGATTATCTTTAGTGCAGTTAGAAATGTTAAAATGCACCAACATGAAATTTCATCCATTAGAAGTAATGCATTTGAACCTGTACATGGGCCACTTGTCAGAACTCAGTAGAAAGTTTCGAGTAATATCCTCATATAATACAGATTTAGAAATTCGAACTTGTTTTTTCTGCTAATATGAATTTTTTTTTAAAGGCTAATATCAGACATACACACATCAAACGTTAAAAACCTGATTTTTGGAGCCTCAAGAATGGCTGAGAAATTCTGTACTCTAAGCTCGTGGGCAAGAATTTCTGAGTTCGAATTCCAAATTGCATTCGTTAGCCGAGCCGTTCGGAATATGCCAAGATGTTCTCGAAACTAACGTGAATACGGGCTAGGATACCTTTAGAAAAACTATTACGCGGCATTGAACACAAGTCTAGGTTCCACGCAGAGACAATCGACCTTAATTTCCCGCAACAACACCTGATTATCAAATTCAGGCAATATCAAAATGTGAAATTATAGCAATAACTCAATTTCCAAAATTCGACCAGAAAGCAATATTTTCTCTGTTATCGCATAAGAGAATTTTCTTTAAAAAAGAATGCACATTTCCTAACGTATTTCCTTAAAAATATAATATGAATTCTTTCCGATCAACAGGAAATAATAAATTAAAGAAGAAATTGTTACCTTACTTTTTAAAATTCAATAATCTTAAATGCAATAATTCGATAATTTTTTTTGAATGAAATAAATGACAGAAATTACTCAAAATTCATGAAAAATTATCTGATTCATGAGATCTGTGCTATATAAGATTATGAGCCACATTTATAATATCACAGTTGTTCCAATTGCTTCACCAGTAGCCGAAAGGTCCTGTTCTCAAAAAGGAAGACGAAAGTACCGGGTTTGATTCAAGGTTGTGCTCGTCAGCCTAGTCGTTCAGAGTTTTCCTTAAATTATTGTTGTATTGTTTTTTGATCTCCTTAGATATAATGTTTAGACGAAGATATAATTTTTGATTCATAATTTAGCTTTGTTGATGAAGAGAGATACTACCAAAGTATAATGAGAAACAGTCAATATCCCTTCACGAAAGTAGCCGCAGTTGCGTTGATAAAGCAATAACCAAGATTAGCTTTCTGAGTTCACATATTTCATTTACTTTAATTATTGACAAAAATTTCAGTGTTGCATAGTTAAAACTTGACTAAGAAATCATTTTAAAAGACATCATGATAAAAAGTTATTCTTTAAGAAAGAGGACGGGGACACAGAGAGTACAGCGAAACATGCGAAGAGTCCTTACATCTGAGAATTCGAAGAAAAAGTGATCAAAGTTTGGCTCAGTTACTTCTCATCAAAAACCACAATATGATCGCCAAACTTAAATCTGAAAGTAACCAAGAGCAACACTCAGTTTTTCAATTAGCTTGCAAACAATGTAAATTTTTTAAATATATTGACGAATGACGACCCTGATTTTAGCCAAAAATATCGTTGAAAGATCCTGGGAAAACGAAAGATGTTAGAAAACGTTAGAAATCTAACCTCAGGAATTTTATTCACAATAGATGTTTATACTTATTTATAATTTCATAAATCTTTGAGCCGATAGGAACTACATAACTTTCTTTTCAAAGGGCATATCTGTTCTTTGCTACAAATAATAACGCCAGCAAAACTCATTCTATTTTATTTTATTGAGAATAAAGGAGAGCTATCCCAACTAAAGATTTGCCTCTGATCATTTTTTTTTTAGTTATTGCAAGAACAGAAATAGATTCAATTAGATATTTCGCCAGCTGAGAAACCGCAAGACTTGGTTTTAAATGCTATAAATATTTTTAGAATCTCTCTTCATAACGATGGGAATTGAATTAAATTTCGAGAGATAACATGTAATTTTGAATGTGTGATTTTCGATATCACATATTTCTCCTCTTCGGCTGGAAAAAAAATGTTGCTCGAGGTTGTAGTATCCAATATATGTTCTTTACATATAAAAATGCAATAATTTTTTATGTATAGATGCATAAAAATATAAAAAAAAACATATGTAAACATTGTAAAAGTTTGAATAAAAAACAGATTAGTTACAATTATTATTATTATTATTATTATTATTTTAACTTGTGCACAATTTCAACATAGTTTGTAAGAATATTTTTCTATACCTATAAATTATTTTCATAGTTCTTAATTCACGTGATATAATACACTTTGTTGCTCTATATTGCAGAATTAACTGATAGTCATAGTATAAAAGCACTTGTGGAATAAGTATCGCGTACACTTCAAAAATATCTTCTTCTATATTTTGGCCATGTAAGTATACTTTGTTTGCAAATGTATTAATCACTTGTACAAGTAGAATTAATATTACAATGGAAAATAATAATGTATATAATTGCAAAATGAAATACACAAAAGCAAAATTCCCTAAAATTAAGTACACTATTTACCAACTGATGTGTGAATATTGAATAACATCAGAAAAATAATAATAATAAAATAGTGTATTATTTTATTATTTAATAATAAAATAATTAATCATTATTGATAATTTAGATCAAAATAACTGACACTAGGTAACAATTTAAACAATTTATAACATTCAAAATGTTAAAATTATTCAAAATGGTTAAGGAATTCGATAAGATTTCTTTAACACTTCATATGCTGTCTGTAAAAGTACCATTTTAATTAGAATCTACAAGTGATGAAAGCTAAAATATTTCTTACAACACTAAAATCACGACACAATTTGTTTCAGTTTTTTTTTTTTTTTTTTTTTTTTTTTTTTTTTTTTTGGAACAGTTTTATTGGAATCTTAATATTGAAAGCTAAAGTATTTCTTACAACACTAATATCAAGACCCTTAATTTTTTTATTTTATTTATTTATTTATTTATTTTTTAAACATACTGAATTTTTTAACGTTAAAAAATTCATAATATCCTCGATAACATATTTAACACAAATAACTGTAGTTTTCAGTTTCTTTTGAAGTTGTCGATGAAAGGTAAGAAAAGGTAGAAACTTGAAATTAAAATTATTGTATTTATGCTAAAGGTGTACTAAATGAAAATTTGAAACCAAAATATTAAAAGAAACATCATGATAAAAAACAATGAATTATGTATATTTATAAAAATTATTTCATATAATATTCATGAAATTTATACATAAATATATTACAAGTTTGATCGTAAATTTTTAAATATTATTGCTACGTAATGAAAAAAAAAAAAAAAAAAAAAAAAAAAAAAAAGTAGCATCGCTTGTGTTCGCATAACAGTTCCCTATAGTTTTAACATAAGAAATTATTCCTACGGTAGATATTACTTCTATAAAATTAAAAAATTCAATGCAACCAACATCGTTGCTTTCTTTATTCTATTCTATTTCTTAAAACAATTTTTATAGATGAAACACGCACCACATAAACTTTAAATTTTACATCTACTCTTTAAGATAGCACGCGATCATGTTTTATATAAAAATTAAATCCTTAAATTCATTTTATTACTTATTACTTTCCGAACACTATAGTGAGGAAAGTATTGTAATCATGTCAAAAATCCGAATTCGAGATTTTGATGTTTCTATACGTTTTGAGGTCCCCTGAGTCCGTTTTCACTATTTTTACGATGATGTATGTATGTGTGTATGTCTGTGAGTGAACACGCTAGCGTCTAAACGCTTTGTTCAATTAACCTGAAAGTTGGTACGCATATTGTAAGTCACCATAGTACGAACCCTATAGATTTTGGTGAATCTAGCACTTATAGTTTTTTTACAGGGACACAAAGAAAAATTCTTTATCATTATGGCCTATGGGAGCAAAATCTTAAAAGTGCGATAGCATCTAAACGCCTTATTCAATTCAGCAAAAAATTTATACACATATTATAGGTCACAAATACTCAATCTGTATAGATTTTGGAGAATCTAGCACTTATAGTTTTTTTACAGGGACACAAAGAAAAATTCTTTATCATTATGCCTATGGGGCCAAATTTTTAAAAGTGTGATAGCGCCTAAACGCCTTATTAATCTGAGCAAAAAATTTGTACACATGTTATAGATCACAGTTGAACTAACTGTATAGACTTTGGTGAATCTAGCACTTACAGTTTTTTTACAGGGACACAAAGAAAAATTCTTTATCATTATGGCCTATGGGACTAAATTTTTAAAAGTACGATAGCATCTAAACGCCTTATTGAATTGAGCTGAAAATTTATATGAGTATTATAAATCACTGTTGACTAACTATAAGCATTTTGGTGAATTTAGCATTTATAGGTTTTTACAGGGACACAACGAAAAATTCTTTATCATTATGATATATGGGCTCAAAGTTCAGTAGCGTTAAATAAAACATCGTGTAATAGATGGAGAAAAATACTCAAACACTCTATTATGGTTTTCTCTCTTTTGTTTGTTTAACAACTCCTCTTTCTTTACTTTATCTACAAAACTGTTAATTACTCAATGTTCGGAAAGTCGAGTGGAGTCACTCCATATTTTTTTTATTTAATTTTGTACGCGCACTTTTTATTTCCTAATTCAAAATTATTAAAAAAAAAACTTTTTCGACAGTGTTTGTTTCGATACTGATTATTATCAATTTTCCTTTCCTTGTCTTTCCAAAAAAAAAAAAAAAAAAAAAAATGGTTTTGATGAAATTCTGGCAAAAGCAGAATTTAATTTAGAACGGAGGACTATCAGTTTTTTTTTTTTTTTTTTTTTTTTGCAAATTATAACATCGCTTTCAAATTATTCAGTTATAATATTTTCGATAAATTATAGATTTCTATAAATGTCCAACTATCGAAAAATGACACCGCAAAAATCACAGATTGAGACTAATAGTCACCAGTCCTAAAAAAAATATATGTATATAATGCGTGATATATATAATTTGAATAATTTAATTCCTTTACAACACTCAGCAAATGAAAGATAGATGAAAATACCAACATATGAAATTTTAAATGAGATGTATTTCGAATAACATTACTGTCACGATGATTATATATTGAAGTGCTGATTTGCAGCTTTATGACTGTCAAGAAGCCGGATTTTGTATGAGTTAAGGAAAAAAAAAAAAAAGTTTAACTTTTCTCCGATAGATGGCTCTGTTTTTTAAATTTCCTGAAAAAATCCAAATTTTATCACTTGAAAAAAGAAAGTTGATAATTAATATTCTTCATTAACTGAGTATTCAATAATGCTAATTTTATTTAAGTTATTATTCAATTTTTCTGCAAAACATTATATCATTTACAACATTTGTTTATAAAATATATAAAGTTTTGTAATTTTAATACACACACACACTCAAAATAATAATAATAATATTAATATTAATAATAATATTAATAATATATTTGTTAGATTTTGTGGAATTTTTCAAGAATTTTCCTTAGAATTGTGTACTACATTATTTTTATTAATATTAATGTTTGAACCCACTTTTATGAAATGCGTCGTATAATTAATTTATTTTGTCAATATATACATAAAGTGTATGTCCCTTTATTTAACCTAGAAAAACACAGAATAGCATGAAAAACAAAATATTACTAATTAAAAAAAAATGTTAACGATAAAAAATATACTATTAATAATAAACATTATTAAATGAATCTTTACATCAAATGAATCTCATCCCTTTTCTTCTTATCACTGCCATCTAATAAATATTTATCTTAATTTTCTAGAATCTACAGTAATTTAATTCAAAACTTTTTCGGCGTTTTGGTTCTAAGAATCATTTATTTTCGTCAAACTCGGATTACAGCTTTTTATGTCAAATAAAATTGCTCTTCTCTGCAGACCTAGAGAGAGAGGGGTAAGGGGTGTCATTTGTAGACTTACTTCCAGACAGACTATTGATCTAAGGGATGAAAAGGAGACGCGTGCAGAGCTTCAGGTCGAATTCTGTAGTCCCTACAATGGCATTTTAAATAAGTAGTATTTGAGAGAGATTTATCATCATTCCCTATATTTGCTTTTATGTAAGACTTGTAGCTTACTACTTAAGTATTGATAAATAAAAATTATAATAAAACGCAAAGAAATGATTAATCATCATTTAAATAATAAATAAATAAATAAATAAATAAAAAGTTTAAATAAAATATTTTTCATGTAAGAAATTGTAAAATAATTTTATATTTAGAAATGTAATAATGATCATTTTTTAGTATTTTCTCTTAATCAAGGACTGTGACCACGGCCACTCGGGGCAATTGCCCTGGGCACAAAAATTTTAGGGCGCACTAAATTTTACACTTTTTTTTTTTTTTTTTTTCTTTTTAACTAATATGAGAAAGACTAATCAACAGTATTTCCATTTTATTGAAATAAAATGTGTGCAGTAAACTTATCCGTTGTCATAAATAACTAATACACTTGCGCTACAGAATATGGATAATTAAAACCAGAAATAGCTTATAAAATTACTTAAGAATAAATAAAGTTAATTTAAGGCAATAAAATTTGTTATACTTGATATTTAAAATTAAAAATAATTTTTATTTATCCTCCTTTTAGTTCCCCATCATACTATAGGTATGGGGAACTTAGGTAATCGTGAAAATTTTCGACCTCGGTTTTTTGACTTTTCTACACGTTTTCAGGTGTGAGGAATCCGAAAATGACAAAATTTGTATGGTGTCTGTCTGTAGGGTGTCTGTTAGTCCGTTAGTCCGTTAGTTTGTTAGTCTGTGTACACGATATCTCAAGAACAAATTGTCGCAGAGAGGTCAGATCAGTTTTAAAATGTTACTTTCGACACTGGCAAGAACCCTATTCATTTGCAACATTCGATTTTAAAAACTTCGCAAGTTACTAGAAATTTACGATTTTCTTAACATGGGAGAATAGGACAAAAATTCACTTAAACGTGCATTAAATGGAAACTTTTTACTGTAAAATTGTCAGACCAGTTTTAAAATATCAGTTTTGATGCCGGAATGAACATCAGTAACTATAAATATGCTTCTTTGAAAATTTCGCAAGTTATTGGAAATTTACGAATTTCTTAACATGGTGGTATAGGGCGAAATTTCACATAAACGTCAATTTTGAGAGATATTTTCATCGTAAAGATGTCAGACTACTTTCGAAATATTATTTAGGACACTGGCATGAATATTGATGACTATGAATTTTCCAATATAAAAATTTCGTAAGTTATTGGAAATTTACGAATTTCTTATCACAATAGAATAGGGCAAAATTTTACACAAACGTCAAATCTTGAGGGATATTTTCATCGTAAAGATGTCAAACCACTTTTGAAATATTATGTAGGATACTTACATAAATACCATAGAGTATGAATTTTCCAATTTAAAAAAATCGTAAGTTATTTGGAATTTACGATTTACTTAAAATGGCAGAATAAGGCAAAATCGAGCACAAACGTCCATTTTGAGGATCATAAATATATCAGACAATTTCAAAATAACATTTATGATACTTGAATGAACATGATTGACTACAAATATTCTAATGGGAAAATTTCGTAAGTTATTCGAAATTTAAGATTTTATCAACATAGCAAAATGTTGCGATATTTCATATAAATATACATTTTTGGGATTGTTGCATTGGAAATATTAGCATGAAAAATAAACTACGAAATTGATCCCAATAAAATAAATTAATAGATTAGAATAAGATAAATATGTTGAACTGAATGGTGGGTAGCCTATTAGGTGAGGATTTCGTTCTGTCATTGTGCCAAGCGTTTGGTCAAATTCATTTCTCTTAACATGAATATAATATGTCCTGTACAAGAAATTTATGAGAACATACATATGATGGGGAACTGAGCAGAGTCCACCTATGCCAACTAGTTTTATATGAATTCAAGTATCCCCCAACATGATTGTTATTTTAAAAGGCTCTTATGTTTGTGTATAATAGTACATATAATACCTTTTCGAGAGATAAAATTTAGTTTTTGAACAATTAATAATTTAAATTAATTTATATTTAAAATCCATTTTCTAACACAATGTAATATTTGTTTTATATCACTATAATTATTCTACATTCTCTTCATTATGAATTTTCATGAGCGGTGGGGTGAGGATCAAAAAATTGGATGGTGCCCTGCGCCCTGGGAACGGAAGTATCTTAGTCGGGCCCTGCTTATAATGTTTACTTTCTTTCATATTCAATAGATGAGAGTATTGGAATCATAAAAATTTTTGACTTCCAGTTTTCGATGGATTTGCAATGCTTTGAGATGTCCAGAACAGGATTTGAACATTTTTAGAAATTGTCTGAAGGTCACAAAAATTTTATGGCAATTATATTCTCAGGAACTACTACACATAATTTAATATAAATTTATATGTAGTTGAACCTTGACATAAATCAGCGTCCAACTTTTAGTGCAAATTCTTCAACAGGTGGAGTTGCTGTACTGTACTTAAAGGAAGGCAATATCACAGGACCTACTGTGTATAATCTAACAAACTTGATAAGGGAAAGGGATATTATGAAATATTATGCTTATTCAATTTGGGCGTATACTGGTGGGCAGGTGGCACTGCTGTGTTGCAATTTACTAAGTGATAAGAATATTGAGTGAATATAAAGATTAAATCTCTATTTCCATGGCGTATAAATGCAAACAATGAACTTGATATGTCAGATAACCATTATAAAAAGGAATGTTGTTATAACTTGTGTGTATATCGATCGGCAAGAGGTGCTTCTATTACTCACCTTCTGTGATTTTCCACACGGCTACATGTCAGCGCGTTTTTATTAAAATTGCGCCAAACTCCCTATGTGAAATCTTTACTATGAGAGACTATGATTAAACTTTTGTGTATGTTAAATAGTAAGTGTCGCTGTTATATAGAAGAAAGTTTTGTAATAGCCACAACATTCTAGTTTTACTTTGAGTAATAAAAACTTTAAGACAATTAAATAAGATTAATTAAGTAATTCACTTTTTATATTTAGAAAAGTAAACAAATAAAGCATTTTAAAATAAGATACTATATTAACTTCAGATTTTAAAACACAATCATCATTTAATCGGATTTCTTTTAGGCCTAATATATTTTCTTGTTTCTTGAATAGTGAAAAATAAAAGTTATCCAAAACCCAATTAAATACCTTACTAAAGCTAAAAAAATTATAATAAAAATTATAAAATAGTTCTGCATTTAAATTTAAAAAAAACAAACCTTATCTTATAATTTTATTATTTTAAGTTGTAAAAATATATAGATAATAAAATAAAATTAAATAAACTATTTACTTTTTTTTTTTTTTTTTTTTTTTTTTTTTTTTTTAAGAAAAAAAGGGACATTCTTTAAAGTAAAAATTCTAATGAAATTAAATTTCAAAACAATAACATCATTTAAATTAGCCTTTTATCTTATGGTTTAAGTAGTTATTAAAAATTATATACATATATATATATATAATAAAACACAACTAAATAACTGATTATGATTTAAATAATATATATATATGTAAAATTAAGATGTAATTGAGATTGATTTAAATAAGGTATACGTAACTCTTCATATAATATATATATATTTTTTTTTAAGTAGAAAGTCATAAAATAATTTTATTTAATCATGCGGTACGCATTGATTACGTTATCACACATTGCCTACGCTATCACACAACGCACAGACAGAAGGACTAAAAGGCATACAGATAGACTAACTGAATTCATAACCACTCTTAAACATTGTTGGAAAGTGTTAGAAATGCTTAAGGTAAAAGAAAATTCAACCCTTGGATTCTAATTGCAGCCTTTAATGTATCTGAATATTTTAGTGTAGCTCTGTAAGTATGAAAGTTAAGCCTATCATATTCCATACAAAACATTATTTTAGCACATTAACGGCTCTCTTCACTTACCGTCGCCGGAAGCCCGATCCAATGTTATTCTATGGGGAAATTTTCTTTACAAATAACTTATTAACTAATACATATTTTTAAATACTGTTTTCATATTCAGAAAATTCCGAACTGTTATATTGACGGACCTTTTTAAAAATGTATTTTTTTAATTTTTATTATTTTATTTTGAAATTGCAAAATAAAAAAAGTTCACATATTGAAAATTCGTATTTTACAGCTTCAAAATAAAATATAAAAATATATAAAAATAATTTTTTTAAAAAGGTGCTTCAATTTAACAGCTGGGAATTTTCAGAATGTGAAAACAGAATTTAAAAATATATATTAGTTAATAAGTTATTTGTAAAGAAAAATTTCCTCTAGAATAACATTAGCTTCGGCTTCCGACGGCGGTGAGTGAAGCGGGCCCTTAAAAATAAATTTCTTTATAGTTTTTACAGAGGAAAGTTGGTTAAATGTAACTTATAAACATTTTTGTCCTAAAACGGAATGCATAGGAATTTCTTAAGTTTGTCCCTGTACATATACTAGTTTTATAGAATCTATTAATACCATTTCAAATAGGGAATATTCCATAGTGAATTTAAATAACATATATCATTTTTTTTTTTAAATTCTGTAAATATTTACGGACGCTGGGGGCAGGCAGACGGACAGATAGATAGACAGTCAGACAGACAGATACACAAACTGAAATCATATTCACACTTAAAAAATGTTAGAAAGTGTTAAAAACACTTAATGTAAACGGAAATGCAATTCTAGCAAATTTCCAATAAAAGCCCTTTATGTAACTGAATATTTCTGTGTGGCCCGGTAAATCTAATGCTAATCAAACAACATTCTATAGAAAGAATTATTTTGTGCATGTAAATAATATATTTCAATTTCATTAAAATTTGTGTAAAGTTATTAAAATTTGGTTTATAAAAATACCCCTCATAGAGCGAAATGCTTTGAAATACTTTCGGTTCTTCCTGCACGCAAATCAGTAGTGGCGCTTACTCTATTTTCTTTAGAAAACATCCGATAGAGAACTCGAATAACATATTTTAATTTCATTAAGATTTGTGCAAAGTAAAATTATTAAAATATGGTTTATAGAAATACTTCTCATGATTTGGAATACTTTCGGGTGTTCCTATACACAAACCAATAGAGGTATTCATTCCATTTTCAATAGGGAATATCCGATAGTGAACTTGAATAACATGTATCCGTTTCAAGAAATTCCATGAATATTTATGGAAGTTAGAGCGCGGATAGACAGACAGACAAACCGAAGTAATTAACACTTTTCAACGTTGTTGTAAAGTGTTAAGAAATATATTTATCACCATCATTATCTTCTTTTATAATTTTGCACTATTGATGTATAAAACTATTAAACAAAGTTAATTAAATATTTAAACTTATATCTTGATGGAAAATAATTTAATGTGGCACTCACAACACAATATTTCTTTTTACCCTAGATTGCTACAAAATATTATTACAGTGCTTAAGGTATTGGATATGAGGTACTATGTTTGTACATTTCCAACGTACTTTAAATTACAAATGTTCAAAATATTTTTAGAAACAATTTTCTTTGACATACATTTATGTGTGAGGGAAGTTACCACCCCTCTAAAACCCTTGTTTGAATAATGTAGCTATATTTGTAAAATATTTCAGATTGTTGTTAAAATTTTCAATAGATATTTTAGATTATTGTTAATTTTTTTTAACTTATTTCAAGTTATTCAGAGGAATGTCTCCACACTCTTTGAAGCATGAAACTTAATTCACCAGTTTTGCGTTACCTTGTATATTGCCTATAAATCCTATTTATGTGTGAAATATAGGGCTGTGCCGATTAATCGATCAATGCTAAGTCCCGATCAATTTTTTTAATCGAGTTAATCGGATCGATTAATTCGATTAAACTTTTTCAAAATCCGATTAAAATTTACAAACTACGAATTAAAGTAAAAATGCTGTTCTGCCTATAAAATATTTTTTCACATATTTTCCTAACAAACATTATAAGAAACATCCATCAAATAATGAAAAAGAAAAAAAAAAAATACACAATAAATAAATACACAATAAATAAATACACAATAAAAATAAAACCTCACAAAAGAAGATATGTTGCACTTTTGTTGATAGAGAAAAGAGGGAGGACAGTCATTAAACAAAATGTCACTTCATGTGCATGCTGGAGCAACACCACCTGTCTGTAGCCTTCTACAGAAAGTGTTGGCTAGGGAAATAGTATTCTCAAAAACAAGAAGTTTTCAAAAAATGGAAATGCTAAAGATAAAAAAGAAAAGAAAAGAAGGGATTGAGATTTCCACTATCCCTCTGATGGGGAAAATGTCAACAGAGTTTCACAATACTCTTCAAGCGTTTATTGTCTGTTCAAAATTGCTGATAGTAAATCGAAGTAGAAACAGAAAATAACATTATGTGTTCTAGTCCGCAGTGATAAAGAAGAACTAACGTGTTAAATAAATCATTGTCGAATCCTGTTCTTAGACTGACTAAGAACATGATTCGACAAGGATTTATTTAACAAAACAGTAATAACTCTAATTTTTTTTATATAGGAATTTTTGCTAGTATTTGGATACTTTTGTTACCGACTGTACACAATATGAGAATTTTATTCATCATTGAAATAAAATTATATATAATTAAAAAATGAAAACCGATTAAAAATTCGATTAATCGACCGTTTAATCGATTAACGAACTACGATTAACCCAGTTAAAACTCTTAATCGATTCCCACCCCTAGTGAAATAGTGCACTTAAATTTGGCACAGCAAAAATAAATAGTTGCATGATACTTCTTTTAATGTATTTCGTGCTACTTCCATATATAATACTAAAACTAGCGAGCTTCAACCGCTAGCGGGTCACTATTTTTAAATGAATCACTATCATTATATATATTTTTAAAACTGCATGTTATCACTCATAAAGTTTTGTTCTTAAGAAAAGAAATTAAAAAAAAAAATTCATTTCTGTTCGGGTAAAAAATCGATACTTCTTTTAATGCATTTCGAGCTACTTCCATATATAATACTAAAATATCATAAATCGTTTCTGCATTTCTGCAAACGAGTAGTGAATGCTTTTGGTGCTACGTTCTATATTAACGTTCTTTCGCGCTTATACAAAATGAGTGTCAGTTTCAGTATGTTTAGAGCAGTTTGAACATGTTAAACTGTATCTACCAGAAAATTCGCCTATAAATATAGAGTAAATTATCCATTCTTCTTTTCTCTCCACCTCTCAATTAATTTTCTATGTAGATTTATAAAATTAAAAAATATACTTTTTAGTTTAATATCATATAGATAGATATGTTATTAAAATAAAGATTAATATAAGCATATTCTTGGTTTCTCAAGTTGTTTGTATCCACAACAACTCATGGCTATAGCAGCTTCACAATACTTTTGTACGTTTCTCACATGAAATCCGATTTCAATAAAAAGAGTAGCCCCCATATGATAGACTCAGAATAACCAAGTTTAAATTTTCTACATATGTTTGTTCTTGAGATACGCTGATAGCAGACAAACGAACCCAGAGGCCCGCCGCTAAAATACCTGAATCTTGAATTCAGGAAACCTCTAAATATATTAAAATCTCAATAATGCAGGGTTATTAAAACACGAATAAACTACTGCGTCAGAAACGCCAAAAGAAAAATATTTCCGATGCATACAGCTGTTTCGGTAGACTTAAGCGTACCTTCTTCAGTGCATAAAGAATTCTGAATCTGGAGAAGTGCCCGTATATACAGGAGAGGGACCGAATTTAGTTCAACCAATAGGATTACGGGGAAGGTGGAGTGTGTGGCCAATAGGAATTTAGGAATGTTAGCTGTGTAAACAGTAGAAAAATTAAGAAAATGTGGACTGAATGTAAAATTTCCAACAATCAGACAAATATGGAACAGCGAAATCACAATATATAAGTTTTTTAAATTTTTTATGAATATATAAAGCTTCGAAGAAATCGAGTTCATGAATGGATTTAGGTCTGCAAATTATTTTAGCTGAATTAAATTTAAAATTATGATTTTCCTCCCAGCAATGTTTAGAAACAGCCGATTTATTGGCTTCTTGTTTATGGACGTAATTAATATGTTCTTTTAGACGGAATTTGAGACTGTGTTTAGTTAGGCCAATGTATGACAAACACTGAGCTTCATTGTAACAGGAGAGCTGACTTCGCGGTCAGTCGTCTACTAGACGAATTACGCCTTGATGAATGCATAGGGGGCAAAAAGAGAAAAAGTAGTCCGTTTTACTATGCGTCTGACAGTATGAATTCTCGATTGTTATTGTTTATTATTTCATTATTCTCCAACATATTGTTAATAAATAAAGTGAATTTGCGACTTTAAGTAGCAGATTATTTTAATATGCATTTAGTTTAATGGTTACTGGAGATATATTTTATATAACTTGCTTATAAATGGAATTGCTTATATTCCACTGAGCCCCATTGTAACAATTTGTAGCTCAGTGTTGTATTCGAAATTCGAAGAATCTTTTTAAATTCAAGCTAACATTTTGAGTTCCAAACTACTCTATCAACCCAATTACTTTTAGTTTTATTCAACCGTATTTTTCTTTCTTTCTATTTTTCCCCCCCAATTTTGATATATTACGGAAATTATTTAATATCGAACATTCACTGCTAAAATAAAAGGGGTTATTTTATTAATTATTTTGAGGGAGGTGGTCATTTAAATGATTGGTTATTTACTTTTATAACATTATAATAAATAATAAAAAATTTCGTTAAACGTTAAATTTTTAAGATCATAATCTTTAAATAACAGAACATTTTAATATGCATTTAGTTTGATATTTACTTAAGATATTTGTATATAACTTGGTTATAGATGGAACTGCTTATATTCCACTGAATACCGTTGTTACAATCTATAGCTCAGTGCTGTATTAGCAGAAACTTTTTAAATTCAAGTTATCATTTTAAGTTCCAAACTACTTTGTCAATTCAATTATTATTTTCTCTTACCTGTAAAGTAGAGAAAGTATTGTTTTGGGTCAAAATTTCAAAAGTGAGTTTTTGTTATATTTACACGTTTTGATGTCCCCTGAATCCAAAAATATCATACTTTTTCGCAATTACAATACTTCCCTTACATAATGTATGCTTGGAAAGTAAAAAATAACAATAAAATCATTTTAGAGAGGTTGAGATTTGAGTTTATAAAAACTATAAAATGTAAAAGCATAAATTTAAAAGAGCAATGCAATCCAGATGACTAATATTTTTTGCTAGGATTTAAGTTGCAAAAAAATCCGATTGAAAATAAGTTTACTTTTTTTTTTTTTCCCTCAAAGTTTTAATTGCTGTATGCGATAGTGAGAAAAAACAGAAATTTCATAGTGCAAATTCATCATTACTATAAAATCATATTTAAATTAAAATTTAAAGATTTTTATGTACTTTGCTTTAAATAAATAAAATGAGACATGTTTTCTCCCTAAATTTATTAAAAATCTTACAACGGTAAATATTATAGCAAATTCTACCCCTCTCATTTTTCCAAAAACTATGTAAACGACTTCTTTAACCTTACAATATTTTTTCAGACAGATACAAAGATGATTTTGTGTAAAATTTTCTTATCGCTTTTTCACGCTTAGATAAATATGTATTTTATCTACAATGAAAGATATTTTCATTGTGTCCCTGTAAAAAAGCTGCAAATGCTGGACAAACTAAAATCTATACAGTTTGTGCAACAGTGAATTATAACAATTATATAAATTTTCAGCTTAACTGGATGAGACTTTTGTACCCTATCGCACTTTAAATAATTTGAGCCCCTGTAAAAACACTATAAGTGGTAGATTCTCCACAATTCATACAGTTCGTGTGAAAGTGATCTGTTACATGCATATAAATGGAGCTCAGTGATGACAAACCGCACTGACAGGAAATACTATTAGACTAGCGAGCTTCGCCCGCTAGCGGGTCAGTATTTTCAAATGAATCACTAAAATTAATGAACCCTTTCGATGTATTGTTTTTTTATCCAAAATAACAATCTGACCACCTTTATCAGCTTTAGTAATGATGATATTTTCATTAGATTTTAATTCCTTCAAGGCGTTTTTTTCTGCAGTGCTGAGATTTGATTTAAAATTTTTAGAGTTGAAATTGGCATTATTAAGGATTAAATGACGAAGATTTTCTTTCTGTTGGGCAGTCAGTCGAGAATTTTTGAAAGCTTTTTCAACCGGTGCAATTAACTGAGGAAAAGAATGAGGTTTAGAAATGGCAAAATTTGAATTGAGTTTGAGAACAGAATATTGATTATTGGAAATTTCAGCATTGGAAAGATTAACGATTGCATTTTTATTGACAACAGGGAAGGGTTGTTCGGTTTTTTTCCATAGTGGAAAAAACCACTGGAAAAAACCTGGTTAAAACCGTCCCGGCCAAAATACCGTTTTGTCCACTATTAATTATTTGCGAGTACTAAATTAAAAATTACCTTTATTTTTACCATATACATAAAACAATTCTTTATCATTATGTGTATGTGAGAGCTCGTGAAATATGGTCACCTGGTCGCCATTGGCGACCAATATTTTTTTTTAACTAGTAGTAATGTTTTCAACTTTAAGGAAACTTTTTTTTTTTTTTTTTAAATATATATTTTGGTGAAAGAATTGGTCCCAAAATCAGGCTCCAATTCTACTTTCGCTGTTTTGATTCCTGCTTCTCTCACCACTTTTTGAGACACTGTGTTGAATTAGGGAATTTACACATCTCCGTGCATGTTGCACAACTCGGTGTTAAATTATTGCACCGTTTTAGGGAATTGGTTTACACTGATCCTGTCTGCGCATGCTACTGACCTGGTGCTAAATTGTTGTACCTGTGTAATGATGTATCATTGCTGATGGTGTATTGATTTAGTGAAAATAATAAAACCAGTTTCATGATGTTAAATTTAAACAGGTGTTTCCTGATGTAAGAAAAAAAAAATCATTCAAGCCTAATAAATAATTAGTTTTTAGTTGGTATAATAATTGGTAAATAGAATCTTAATTTTTATATTCAAGTAAATTTTGAAACAGAACAAAAAAAAGAAAGAAAGAACGAAAGAAAACGTTGGAGACTATTTTTTTATGGGCAACCAGAATTTTTTGTTGGCGACCATATTTTTTAATAAATTCCTGAACCCTGTGTATGTGAATAAAATCAATTTAAATATTTCAAAATAGACATGCAAAGTTAACAATATTTAATAAATAAATATATCTATTTCTAAGGGTGGATTGGATGCAAAAGTGATAGTTTATAGTTTCAATTTTAATTCCTCTCTTTTTTCCCCCACTGCTTTCAACTACATTGTCATCTCTCCCTCATAGTCGTAAACACCTTTAAAAAATTTGTTATTAAGCATGATGAAATGAATGATTCACATATCTTTCATTGAATTTTTTACTTTCTGAAAATACACAGGTAAGGAAAGTATTGTAATCATGACAAAAATTTGACTTGTGATGTTGGTGTATTTACATCTTTTAAGGTTCCATGAGTTCATGTTTGCTATTTTACGATAATGTATGTATATCTGAGTTGAGTGAACACAATATTGTCTAAATGCTTTGTTCAAATGAGCTAAAAGTTGGTGCATATGTTATAGGTTATCGTAGTTCAAACTGTATACATCTTGGAGAATCTAGCACAGTTTTATTTATTTATTTATTTATAACCAGGACACAAAGATAAATTCTTCATCATTATAGTCTATGGACTCAAATAATTTAAAGTGTGATAGCATTTGAATTCCTTATTCAATTCAGCTGAAACTTTTATATACATGTTATCAGTCACTGTCGAATGAATCGTATAGATTTATTTTGGTAAATCTAGCATTTATAGTTTTTTTACAGGGAAATAACGAAAAATTCTGTAATATTATGGCCTGTAGTCTGAATTTATTTAAAATGTGATGGCGTCTGAAGCCTCATTTGATTGAGCTTTGAATTCATGTACAAATTATAAGTATATGTCACACAAATTGTATACATTTTGGTGAATCTAACACTATTAGTTCTTTTACAGAGATACACAAAAGAATTTGGATGCATTCCGTTTTATTAAACAATATATTATTTGGGAGCAAATAATCAAACACTTATTATAATTTTCTCGTTTGTTTATTTAATGACTTCTCTTACTTCATTTTATTTAAACAACATTCAATTACTTTCATGTTTAGAAAGTCGACTGGAGTCACTCAACATTTTTATTATTTCTCTTTAAGTTTCTGCATACTTATCAAATTGATTATAAATATATATATATATACAGTCATATTGTACATATATGTCACATTTATATTATTAAAGATATTATTTTTGTGAAAAATAAATAAATAACTTTTCTATGAGGATGTAAAATTTAATTTTGTATTTTTTTCATCTGGAATTTCTATTACCAAGTAATATTTTTTTTTTTTTTTTTTTTTTTTTACAAAATTAAAATAAGAGTATAAAATTATTAAATAATTAAGTATGTAAATTTGATTTTTTAAATTATTGGATTGAAAAATGACATGTTGGTATTGCAAATAAAATGTTATATAGAAATGAAAGCTTTGTTTTGAAAGAACTTGTGGACATAAATTGATAAAAACATTGTATCTACATTTATGAGTTTTTTTTTTTTTTTTTAACCTAGTATAGAAATGTTAAATAAGATATTTCCAAGTTAAGTACAAAATAGCAAAGAAACAACTTAAATTATTTTTAAGATTATAATTAAATAAATCCTTGTCGAATCATGTTCTTAGACTGACTAAGAACATGATTCGACAAGGATTTATTTATCAAAACAGTATTAAGTGTATATTTTTTATATAGGGATTTTCGCTTGCGCTCGAATAATCTTGCTGCCCACTGTAAGACCAAGCAAAAACTTTTAATAAGTATCTGTTTTCGATATGACAAATTTCTAATTTCTTTCTTTCTTTTTCATTTCTTTTTTTTTCCCCGTTCCACCCTGTGGGACATTTATTTATTTACTGTCTCGTGGTTGATATGCTTCATTTATTACAGTCGGCAGCAAAATTATTCGAGCGCTTGCAATAATTCCTCTGGTTAAAAAAAAAAAAAAAAAAAAAAGTACACTCAGTACTGTTTTGTTAAATAAATCCTTGTCGAGTCATGTCCTTAATCAGTCTAAGAACATGATTCGACGAGGATTTATTTAACAAAAGAGTATTAAGTCATTAAGTGTACTTTTTTTACTTTCTCTTACCCATAGGGTTGAGAAAGTATTGTTTTAGTGTCAAATTTTCGAACGTGAGTGTTTGTTATACTTACATGTTCTGAGGTCCCTTGAATACGAAAATCATGTTTTTAGCGAATGGTCTGTGTGTCTGTCTCTGTGTGTGTTATTAGCATATCTCAAGAACAAATAGCAGCAGAAATTCCAAACTCGGTATGCTAAATGTGCATCATATAGGGATGCTACACTAAGCTTTTCATTGAGATGAAGCAAATGGTTCGTGTACAGGTACATTCAAAAGTATTCAAATACATTATGTCTATGGAGGAAATTGCAGGTAAGTAGAGTTTAACATCTATAGACTGAACAGGGGAGCAGCCTCCGCTCACCGCTCGAAGAGCGGTGTTGAGCGCTTCCAGAACCGAAGTTCACGTGGGCTGTCCCGAGAAGAACCCCTACAGACCTGCCTGACGTTTATTTAAAAAGCAAGAGGGTTTTACATAGGCATCGCCAGGCATGAAGCCTTACCGCGACAAGGGGCGATGGAAAACAACATAGAAAGAGTACATGGTCATCGCTTGGCTGAAAGCCACCTCGCGACACTGGGCGATGATAATTTTAGATGGATTGTGCCAGGCCCTTAAGGCCTCTCGCGACAGACGGCACTAGATGAGTTTTCACAACTCTTGATGTGTACTAGAGAGTTCGTTTGACTAGAATAGTCCAGATGGTACAATTGGATGACAACATGGGTGACAGTATTGCAGAACAACTGTGCAGAAAAGTGATTTTGCAGGGTAATTTGGGTAACAGAGGAGAGAATGAGAGAGTTAGGATTGTTGATAATTTAAACTATAGAGTTTATTTAGTTTTTAAGAGAGGTTTTAGTAACAGGCTTCCTTGCAAACAGATTTTTGTTTTGGTGAAGCGTATTTTGAAAAAGGGTGGGAGGATAAGTAGCTTCATTTGGGAAGAAAATTAGCTGCCAGTGGGAATAGTTATTAATCAGTCAAATTGGTTATGTCCATTAAGAGGGAGTAAATATTGTTTAGTTTTTTAATTAACAGTTTTCTGGTTAAGATATTTTCAAGCCAATTATTTGGTCTTGGAGAGGGATTTCTGAAATGGAACTGTTGAGTTAGGGGGCAAGAGAAATAATAATGTTCGGGAGTTCCCTCCTCACCGCAGGGACACAGGGGAGAGCGTCGGCGATGAAACTTGAAGAGGTAGGATTGAAAGGGGCCATGGCCTGTTAAGAAAGCCGTTATGGGAGGAGTTAGAGTCCATGAATTTGTTGAAACCTGTGGGATTAGGGAGAAGGTATATCTACCCTTCTCGGAATTTCGCCACAGGTCTTGCCATTTTAAAATGAAGATTTGTTTCAGTTTTAATTTTACGTAGGAGGGAGGGGCAGGAGGAGATGGTTCTTTTACTGGGAATTCTGTGGCTTCTTTGGCCAGGGAATCAGCAAGTTCATTACCGACTACTCCCCTGTGGGCAGAAACGTGTGCCAGGGTACAGTTAAGGTTAGGGTTCATTAGAATTTCTTTTATTTCCAGGACTTGTGGGTGTCTGTTCCGATGGCGAGCAATGGCGAGCAGGCTCGAAAGACTATCACTATAAACACTTAGTTGTTGTTGTTGATTATGATTTACGACCGCCCAGTCTAGGGCTTTTTTAATTGCGTAGAGTTCTGCTTGGAATACTGAGTTGTAGTCCTCGAGCCTACCCGCCCACCGATAGGCTTCGCTGCCGCCTTCAAGAACACAGAAAGCTGAGGCAACTCCAGCCTCGGTCTTAGAGCCATCCGTGTAGATCGCCACCGGGACAGAAGGTGAGAAGCTATTTTTTGAACAGTTTGTTATTAGAGGAGCTACATCCAATCCTGGGTGAATTGCCCAACTGCAGGTCAGGGGCTGGATGGGAGTTTGGGGAAAGACTCTGTTAGTGAGCTCTTGGTCGTTTAGTTGTAGGATTTTAGTTTTAGTATAGGTTTGGGCGACCTGCAAGTGGGCATGGGGAATCCCAGTGATAACTGTGAGGGCATCAGTGGAGATGGTTTTATACCCTCTTGCAATTTGCAGGAGGAAAGGGCGTTGAGCGGAGTCAAGCGAAGCTCTGGCATCAGATCTTAAGTGACCTCCCCAGATGCCTGCCCCATAAGTTATTATTTTTTCAATTATTGTTTGATACCATATTTTAAGGAGAGAGGTGGAGATACCCCACCTCTTTCCTACCATCTTAGTTGAGTTGTGGTAATGACTTAGTGTTTTGAGTTTAAGGTCCTTTACATGGGGCAGCCAGTTGAGATGTCTGTCGAAGGTTATTCCCAGAAGCTTCATGTGATCAACATGCTGGACACTGATACCATCAATCCGCATCTTGGGATTTCTCTTTTTTAGGGATCTGGGGAAAGCCAAAGTTAGGGCCTTGATTTTAGATGGTGAGAGTTTGAGGTCAAACTCTTTAAGGAGCCTGCTAAATAAGGAGAGTGCTTCCTGGGCCTGGTCCTCCAGATCCTTCCTGATACGGCCCGTGAGAATCAGGGTGAAGTCGTCCGCATAAGCGAATGTCGTAAAGCCCTCAGAGTTCATGCGCTTTAGCACGCCGTCAGCTATGAGATTCCAGAGAATCGGGCCGAGGCACGAGCCCTGGGGGCAGCCTTTAGTTTGGGGAAATTCTGTGTTTCCCTCGCCCCAGTTAATGATGATTTTCCTTTTTGAAAGGTAGGAGCGAATGACTCCAGCCAGGTTCCCCGGGCAGTTGAGTTCCTGTAGTGCTTTGTGAATATGGGGCCACTCTACATTATCAAAAGCATCCTTAATGTCCAAAGAGATGATGGTGGTGTATCTAGAGGCATTACAGCTTACGGCGCAGGAATCTTTAATGGCTTGTAAGGCATGTTCGCATGATCTGCCCTCTCTGAACCCAAATTGGTTTGGATGGAGAAGTTGGTTTGTTTCTAGGTGATAGTTAAGCCGGGTTACGATTAATTTCTCGAGCAGTTTTCCTAGGGTAGGAAGGAGGCAGATCGGTCTATAAGATGTGGGCTTAGAGGGGAGTTTCCCTTGCTTCAAGAAATACACCACCTCACCTCTCCGGAGAATTTCTGGGAAATAATTTAGTCTGAGGCATTGATTGGTCCATAGTAGGAATATTTGTGGGATAGTGCTATGAATGTTTCGTAAGATTTTAAAATCAATGTTATCTGGACCTGGTGCTTTATTAATGTTGAAGCTGTAAAGAGTGGATTTAATCTCGGACTCCGTGAAGGGAACATCCGAGGGAGCCGAGAAGGAAGGTTCTTGAAATAGTGGGTATTGTGTTTTGGGGAATAGAGTGCTAGTTAGGAATTCCAGGTTGTTGCGCTTGGAGGAAAGAGCTGGAGATCTTTCTAGTTTCAACTCTGTGGGGGTGAAAAACTTGCTACTATAGAATTTTTGAGCGGTGCTGAATATTTGTGTTTGAGTGGAGCAAAATTTTTTCCATGCGTTGTGTTTAGTGGAATTGACGAAACCAAATGAAACGAATATATATTTTTTGTAATAGAGATAGTCAACTGGGAAAATTTTTTTGTGTATGTAGGAGCCTCGCCTCCCCCCCTGGTGGGGGGAGTCCTCCCTCGAGGGGAGTAAATTTTCATGATGGGTATCTTTCAAAAGAGCTCGCCAATTTATTATTTTTTTTTTATGTAATATTGAGAATAAATTCAACTTTTTTTGGATATTTAGTGTTATACTACTTCTCTAATATGGAAATTGTCTGCATTATAATGGAAGATATTTTTTTTTAAATAATAATTTTAATAAATTATTTTTACTGAGTGAATTTGTATAGGAAAATATAGAAGAAAGTCGTGTGGTGGCCACAACACATTAGTTATTTGCTGTTAGTGGATGTGCTTTACTAATAATATTTCACCATTTCCAGGAAAGTTGGTCGGGAATTGAAATAAATTCCTCATAGAGATATGGTAAATAATGTATGTGTTAGGCTAAATATCCATCGCTTGTTTTTTGTATATTTACACATTTTGAGGCTTCCTGATTACCGTAGTCAAGTTTTTTAACGTTTGATCTTTGTCTGTGTCTCTTAGAGTAATTTAAAAACGAATAATTTTATTAGATCCAAATGTTGTATTTTGAAGTTAATATAAGTTTGGTGCTGGAAAAGTTTGATCAAGATTGATAAGTTTCAACGAATGTTGCGCGTAAAAATTGTCTGTATAATTTTAAGTAAACTTTTAATTTTAATAACAGAATTAAATTCTATGTAAATGTAGGTGCATTAATGAAACGGGGGTTTGAGGGGGGTGGTAGCCCCCCCCCTCACATAGAACTATTTATCATATAAAACTCTTCCGAAGCATAATTTGAATTGTTTAACATAGGTTCATATAACAGTACTCGTTATCTTACCTCTTAATCTCCAACCTGTATTTATAGTATTAAATTTCAGGGTAAGAGAAAGTCGTGTGAATGACACACCAGATTATTTATACAGGAATTATTGCTAGCTCTCGAATAATTTTGCTGCCAATAGTAACCTGGCCGGAATCCTCACTCAACGAGTACTAATTTGACGGTTGTGAATTTTATGAATATGAAAAAGGAATTAAAAAAAAAAAAAAAAAAAAAAAAAAAAAAACATTAGGTTATGAGTAATAGTGGAAGCAAATTTTCCTATAGATTAACATGGACCTTCCTTAACTATCGGTGAGATTATCCATTGATCATTGACCTCTCTTAAGCGCAAAACTATTCCACCAAGTTCTTGAATGTTTGAACTAGCTTACATCTCAAAATGAAATTTTGTCTTGATATAATTCTCATTGTATACATTTATACAAAGTTGTCCTGTACTGCCATATTAAAAATTATTGTAAAAAAGAGATGATATCGCCACCTATTTGGTGTTTAGAACCAAAAGTTGAAGGCACTAATTTATGTCAAGATGTAAATACATATAAATTGAAATGAGATTATATACATTAGTTCTTGAACTAGAGCTAGAGCAGCCGTAAAATGTTTGTCACACCCACAGATATTTTTAAGAAATGCTCAAATCGCCTTCTGAACTTTTCAAAATGTATAAATGCGTCGAAAACTGAAACTCGAAATTTTTTGCGAATCCAGTACTTTCTTTTGTTGAATATAGAAGAAAATTGCAAATAATTTTAATTCAATACCAATCTTGAAATGCATTTTCTCATACAAATTGTTTTCATTCTGCTTAGATTCATTCGAATAAACTGTCTTTGTGCTGAAAATTCGAAAACCAAAGCGGTTATAAATATACCCGCTTTGTCGAAAACAGTATTTTATTTCAAGCTAGAAAAGCCTGCGGCTTAGGGTGCGTGGGTTCATTAAAATATAGAAGACTTGCATTGACGTCACGTTGCCATTAGCAACGATTAATGTTTTCGTCTGGCATCTAAACAGTTCTTCCACAAGAAACTGATTTTAAAATAGACAAATGGGAGTATGGGAAATTTTAACTAAATCCTTAAACATTTACTAAATGTGGGTAAGTCTCAGGTGCAATGAAAGAAAACAAAACGTGGAACACTGCATGTGCAAATGCCCATTCAATTAAAAAGTTTTATTTTAATTTAATAAAAGCCGTTTTTGAAGTAAATGCATCATATGCATAAGTAAACTATTTTATAAAACTGAATAACAAAGATACCAATGAAACCATATTTTTACTTTACTTTTTATTTTCTTTCAGAAAGTATGTAAAAGAAGGTACAACAAAAACTTTACCTTATTTGCCTAAAATAATTCCCATAATGTAATTTAACACAAAATGTCAATTGTATTAGAAATAGCTGTAAACCACTTAAAAGAAAGCACTTTATATTCTTTGTTCTATATGAACAGCCTAACAGCACACATAACTGCCTAAACAAAGAAAAGAAGCGATCAATATGCTAACAAATCTTTGTTTTTATATAGACGCTAAGATGAATGTTAGAGTCTCTTAAAGTTTACAAGCACTTGATTTGTAAAATAATTTTCGACCGCAATGAACTAATGTTAAATTTATATTTTAAGATAATGAAATGAAATTGTATTACAGAATATGCAGTTATATTATTGAATAGATCTTTCAGAGAATCTAATGCTACATTTAAATATATATATATATATATATGTGTGTGTGTGTGTGTGTAACTATATATATAATCATAAAGAAAATTAAGTATATAATATTAGAAAATTTCAAATGTATTAAAATTTTCTTTTAAAAAGTCCACTGTTCGAAGTATTTTGACAATATATATTAAAAAAAAATCTGGAGTGACTCCACTCGACTTTCCGAACATTGAGTAATTAACAGTTTTGTAGATAAAGTAAAGAAAGAGTAGTTGTTAAACAAACAAAAGAGAGAAAACCATAATAGAGTGTTTGAGTATTTTTCTCCATCTATTACACGTTGTTTTATTTAACGCTACTGAACTTTGAGCCCATAGATCATAATGATAAAGAAATTTTTGTTGTGTCCCTGTAAAAACCTATAAATGCTAGATTCACCAAAATGCTTATAGTTAGTGCAACAGTGATTTATAATACTCATTTAAATTTTCAGCTGAATTCAATAAGGCGTTTAGATGCTATCGTACTTTTAAAAATTTAGTCCCATACGCCATAATGATAAAGAATTTTTCTTTGTGTCCCTGTAAAAAAACTGTAAGTGTTAGATTCACCAAAATCTATACAGTTAGTTCAACTGCGATCTATAATATGTGTACAAATTTTTTGCTCGGATTAATAAGGCGTTTAGACGCTATCACATTTTTAAAAATTTGGCCCCATAGGCATAATGATAAAGAATTTTTCTTTGTGTCCCTGTAAAAAAACTATAAGTGCTAGATTCTCCAAAATCTATACAGATTGAGTATTTGTGATCTATCATATGTGTATAAAATTTTTGCTCAATTGAATAAAGCGTTTAGATGCTATCGCACTTTTAAGATTTTGCTCCCATAGGCCATAATGATAAAGAATTTTTCTTTGTGTCCCTGTAAAAAAACTATAAGTGCTAGATTCACCAAAATCTATAGGGTTCGTACTATGGTGACTTACAATATGCGTACCAACCTTCAGGTTAATCGAACAAAACGTTTAGACGCTAGCGTGTTCACTCACAGACATACACACATACACACATACATACATCATCGTAAAAATAGTGAAAACGGACTCAGGGGACCTCAAAACGTATAGAAACATCAAAATCTCGAATTCGGATTTTTGACATGATTACAATACTTTCCTCACTATAGTGTTCGGAAAGTAATAAATAAATAAATAAAATAAAGGTAAAATAAAGAAGGTAAATAATTTTCACATAATAAAGTTTTAAACGTTAAATTCAACGTTCAATACGTAATTGTAATTAAACTTATATTATGAGTCATGTTTCTTTAAGTTGCAATGGAAGAAGAATATATTACCTAATATCTACAATCGGTAACAAAAGTCTCCGAACATTGGTGAAAATTCCTATGTAAAAAAAAGTACACTTAATAAAGTTTTGTTAAATAAATCCTTGTCGAATCCTGTTCTTAGTCAGTCTAAAAACAGGATACGACAAGGATTTATTTAACAAAACTGTATTAAGTGTACTTTTTTTATATAGGAATTTTTGCTAGTGTTCGGAGACTTTTGTTACCTACTGTACGTTAAAAAAAAAAAAAAAAAAAAAAAAAAATGATTTTCGTTAAATAAAAAATAAATAAAATTCCAAGAGAATTATATTGTGGGTAAACCATCGGGTTAATCCCACACCCGATCCTCAAAGCGGTACCAGACTGAATGCAGAACCAGTGTTGCCAAACGGTAGACAGTCAATTTGCCCAAACAGGATTTCAAATTTCCCCAAATCAGGGGGTTTTGAATAAAAATCCCCAACTCAATTTCTACTGAAATTTGTTTTTAAAAAGTTTGTAAAATATTTGAGAGATTTAAGTCAAAAATTTTCCCCTCATTTTTGATAAAAATCCCCATGTACAAAATTAACTTTTATGCACAAACACATTAATTATCGGAAAAATTTAAATCTGCTTAAAATACTTTCATCAGCTCTTCCCAGGTTATATGTTAGGATGTGTTATTATTTCCTCTGATTAATTGTACTTATAATAAAAACTATATGTGTTATAACCTCGGGTGTTGCTGACTATATAGCGTATTAAAAACAAGGTAAGTAAAACAAAGGATATTAATTTAGCACTAACACTAATATATGCACTAACAATGAAACTTAATATACTATGCAATTATTTAAAAGATTAATTAACCAACGCAAGGTATTTGTTTCAAAGAAATAATAAATTGAGAAGGTGAATTAGCAGCTAGCTGTCACAGTAGAAATATTGTGTGTCTCTGCTAAGGCTTTTTACTAAATTTTACACTGCACTTTTGAAGAAAGGAGTGTGATTTCTAATTGGCCACATACCTCAAAATTAAACTGGGTGTTGCCAATTCAAATTTGGCCATGTCTCTACATTAATGATAAAAATTCTTATTTTAGTGCTGAGGATGCTTATAGGATGTGTTTTAATCCTCAGAATATCCTAAGGATGTCCTAGGGAGAAAGAGTAGCTTCAAAAAGTCCCTATTCCATCCCTGCATGCTACATAAAACTGCTAAAAGTCCCTATGCGTAGAGACAAATTTCTACAGCTGACAACATTAATTAAACTAACTAGGTCTGACAATTTAAGAAAAAAAAGTTGAAAAATTCCCCAGATTAATCCCCAAAATTTTCAAAACTCCTTCGAAATTCTCCGCAAACATTCGGTTACTAAAAATGTCCCTGGAAGCCCAAAAAATCCTCGGAATTTGGACATATTCCCCAATCTGACAACACTGTGAAGGACTCTAATGAATATACGCCAGATTTTGCTGAAGGTATGACATCATGTGTAATTCTCTTGTTATACATTTTATACCAAGCAATAATTGCATGACGCTAACATGAAGCAAAAATAATATTGCAACTTATTAAACTTTCCGCCATGGATGATTCACGAAACGTTATTAAAACGATTTAAAGTGTTCTTTTGATTCAATTTGTCATTTAAAAATGTGTTCTTTCATGTAAGCAATGATAATATTAAAATGTACTAATAATATACTATTTTATTTCAATTATATTCCTTTGTTAATAAACATTCAACAACCTACATAAAATTCTCTGTTCGTAAAAATAACATAAAATTAAAAATATCCCTTCATTTTGGTTCTTTATTTCAAAGGGTCAAAATGCTGATAAGATTAATGTTAATTACATGCTATTGATGAAATTAACGTTACATTTAAAAGAAGGAATACACTTTTACAAAAATATTAGAAAAAATATCACTACGATTTGAACAAGATTTTATTGGTAAATCATTACATAAAAAAAAAATATTGTTTCTAACTGACTTAAAGGTCAGATTCTTTTGAACAGTATAAATATCAGCAGAAATTAAAAAAAAAAAAAAAAAAAAAAAAACTACAATTTTATTTACAATATCTAAAAAAAAAAAAATACATAATAATAATAATTACTTTTAAAACTGACTGTGCGTTGTAATTGTGAACTGGTGTAATACGAGGTACAGTCAATAAGTTCGGGGACTACCCTCCCCGCTCACTCCCGGTGTATGGGTGAACCCAAATAATGATGTGGTTTGTAATTCTTGGGGTCTATTCTCCGATCCGACTGTATCCCAATTCCGACTGTAAAAGTCGTTATTTTGATCACGTGACGTGACATTCCGACTTTTTGCTATTCTCCCCTCTCAGTCATAGAAATTTGCGGTGAAGATCCGGTTTGTTTCAGTCCTTATGATAACGACTCCCTCATGCTGTCCTTATAATAAAGACTCGTCCCTATTTTCTTCAATTCTCGTGAATGATTTTTTGGGAAATATCAGTTTATCAATATATAAATTGATATTGTGAGGTTAGTTTATCCTCCCTCTCCCCAATATTATTTTTGAAAAAGCAGACCTATATAATTAAAAAAAAAATTAATAATAATATAAGAGAATAAGCTTTTCAAAATTTTAAAGTAACTGAACAGAATGGTACATTTTAATCCTAACTGAAATGATAACATGAAAATATGATTTTCCAACTGTGCAAAAATGTGCCGGAAAATCAGAAAAACTCTTCCTTTTAAAATGATCATTGTTTAAAAAATATGTAATTTATTCATTCGATTTTTTTTTCTTTCAAAGTAACTGTTAAACTGAAGTTACATATAGTTTATTTACTCACTCTTTATATACATATTAAATATTTCTAATGAAAAGTTTTTGAACTTTACTGGTTTTCAGAATGTTATTTTAAAAAAAAAATCGAATTTGTTTAATGCAATTTTTTACTTATTATTTAAGGCAAAATATTTTTTGAACTATAATAATTACAGGGATGGAACACGGGCGCAGAATTCATACCACTATCGATGTAAGAAAATTTTCTACTTCTTAAATCAACGATATTATAAGTAGAGACATTTTTTAAACGGATTCCGGTATGAATTCTGCGCCCGTGTTCCATCCCTGTAATTACCTATATTAGTCTGTATTTTGTTTATGTAAAAATTATTTTCCTTGTGTATTCAATATAATTGGAAAATCTTTGTATTCTTAATCCTATGAAAAACATATTACTTTTTAAATAAAAATGTATAAAATCTTCTAAGTAAAAACGCAGTATTTATTTATAATATATTTATTAAGCACAGATAGAGAGAGGTTCGAATTAACAAATATTCAGATTTTTTTTAAAAAGTCAGTTTTGGAGTAATGAAGCTCCCAATAGGAGATGTTTAAAAAATCATAATAGTAATTCTAAAAGTGCATTTATGCTACGCATAAAATGAAATTTCATATAAAGTTAAAATAAAAAAAATTCAGATTTCTATCATGTTTAGTTTCAATATATAACATAAATAAATAATAATAATAAACTAAATTTAAGTTCAGTTTACCAGCTATTTGTGAATAAAATAAAATGATTAAATCATTTAAATAGTTTTATAATAGTGTTGATTTGAATATAAGGAGTTCGAAAAATTAATTTAACTTTGCTTCAAAATAATCTATTTATATTTTACTCGTATTGTGGGCAAAACATTTCATTTCTACATCATATTTCCATGTTGAATTTTATTTATTATTTAACAGATACCTTAATATATTGCAGATTTTATTAATAAATTAAGCGAAATTTTATGTTATGAAACAAGTAGGTTAACACAAATAATAAAAATATATATAATAATAATTGCATTATATATAGATTTGAGTTGAATTACATTTTCTAATAAGTAATCTTACTTCTGCAGATGAAAACATTTTTTAAATAAACAAACTTATCAAAATAATTTAAACCGCCAAAAGAAAAAAAATAAAAATAAAAATAAGAGAGAGATAAGAAATAGAAAATAGAAAAAAAAAAAAAAAAAACGAAAAAGCCATATTAAAAAAAGAACTTTAGTTTATTTTTCTCCTATTAAATTTGTACACTCTAACAGCTTTATCTCCTCATATTAGGAAAGATAAAATTTTAACATATAATAATTCTTGTAATGAAATTTTTTACGCAGTATTGATAATAAAGGAACGCAAACTCTGAACAATGAATTTTTTTAGAATGCGCATTTCTGGATGTGCGATCCTCATATTGCCTTGCAAAGTTGTTTTTCTTACACGACGTCTATTCATAGGTGTAGCGTCTACGTCAACACGCCATTGGCTGAAATCACTGACATCCTTAGCCTCGGAAAAAGACTGCTTCGATTACTACCTTAGATAACAACCTTGGGGGGAGAATCGCTCTTTAGCAGTGGGAGGAAAGAAAGTCGGTAAAAGTGGAATTTAACGACTGTCGTTGTTTAAGGACGGTCTCTATGGCGGTCGGATCGGAGAATAGGTTAGGTTCTCTGTGCAAGCGTGAGACGTCACATGACATTTTGCAAAACTAATAAGACACTCAGATCACCATTCGGTTAAAGGCTGTCAACCTCTTATGCTGATGTAGGAAAATGCCTTTTTTGGAGCAACGTTCTGACATTAAATTCTGCCACAAATTAGGAAAAAAAACCTGAAGATAGGTTCAGTTATTGCAACAAACGTATGATGACGAAGCTATATGTTGATCGAAAATTTTCAAACGGTACAGCTTGTTTAAAAATGAGGGAGACACTGTTACAGGTGATCGCGAAGCGAGCGGCCAGAGACCGCAAGAACGTAAGCGAACATCCAGTGGGTAGGAGAAGTGATCAGATGTGATCGTGAGCAAACAACTGTTGCAGTAGCTGTGGTGGAAATTATTCATTTGCTTTAATCTTTTTATATATTTAATTTATTTTATTAATATTTTTTATTTTAATTATCAATAGAAGTCAATTATTGAGGATCAAAGCCTCATGGCGTACATGATCATAATATTACGTTGTGACCGCTAAACCATTTTGTTCTTTTGGTCAAGTAATCAAATATATCCAAACTATTTTTCTTTTGCATAAGAGAAAAGAGGAATGTATTCACTCAATTGCTATAAGGCTGTGAAAAGAAAAAAAAAGATGCAGAACAAATTTACATAAATCACAAATCTATACTATTGCATCAGAATTCCATTTTTTATTCTTCATATCAACACTAGTAAATCCAAATTAAACATGACATTAAAAAATAGATGTTGTTTTAAAAATTTAAATCTGTAGCAATTGAATCTCTGATATACATATATTGTTATGAAGTAGGCACTCTCTCTCCAATCATAAAAGGGTCAAAGTCCTTTAAAAGCAGAACATAAACAAACCTTTCTTACCCATGCTCCTATCTAGAGTCTTGCTCAAACTTAACTGAATTGAAAATCGCCGCGATAACGGAAAATGGGGTCAGAACATCACCCTATTTGTTCTCAGAATGGTGTGAGATGACATCACCACTAGGAATGAAGAACCAATTTTTCTCACGTATGTGTATTGCAGTAAAGCAAACATTACAGGGTGAGTTGAGCCAGCTAAGAGATACAATGCAATTAAGTGCAGAAAAACGATCTTATTTAAAATTTAGAAAGAAGTGATGTTTTTAACATCACATTACCCCTACCTTTTTTTCATGACCATTAAAAAAATTTAGAAGACTAAAAATGTGAATGGAGAGTGCCTACTTAGATTTACATGAAAGATTACATTTTTTTTTTTTTTTTTTTTACATGTGGGAAAAAGAAAATTCCATATTGACTACACAATATTGAAAGAACGGCCATTAAAGGCATGCATGTAACAAAGTAAATTTTTAAGCAAATGAAAGGTCTAACAATACTCTGAATAACATGCACTTGATAAAAAATTTCAGCAGATTGATACCTAAATTTTGAGAAGAATGTACATGTGACACAATTTGAATCTGAACCATACATAATAAAAATTCGAGATGTAATAATATGTAAAGCTGAAACAATAAAATTTTGACAAACAATATCACATCAACGCCTACCCTGGTCAATTCTACAAAATATAGGCGAGGAATACACCATTTCATCAAAAAAAATTACTTCAGCACTGTGGTTACAGACATTTTCAATGATAAGATTGTTATTGATGCAAAAGCGGTCAGTGACATATTTATGTATAACAATATTTATTAGGATACTGACAACTAATAAAACATATCTATAAATGCAAACATGACACAGCTTTTATCTTACTCAAGTGTCAAACATTGGACAAAAAATAAGTAATTAAGTATCATTCCCTTCAAATAAAACACAACAATAATTTATGACGAAATCACCAAGAAAAGTTTTGTTGAGAGACATAACAGCAGAAAAACAAGTGACATGAGTAAAAAAAAAACAGATATTGATACCTTTTAAAGAAAAACAGTATTATAAACAGAAATATTGATAAATCTTTTTGTAAAAAAAATAGAACCGACTCCAAAAAGCAACCACTGTTCAAAAAACTAAAAAAAAAAAAAAAAAAAAAAAAGAGGGGGGGGAGTATAAAATGAAATTGTAAATTGCGCCTAAAACTATAAAATAATTTCCTTCGCCAAACAACCTATAACACTACAATTAATCATAACTTTTGAAGTCGGTGCAAAATTAAATAAAATTTACTTAGTTTTTAAAGGTTTGTTTTTAGATCGGTAACAACAAATGCTGTTTTCTCGAATGATCCATTTTCATGTTTCCTTTATTATTTTATCACTGTATACAATTGGTCCATTAGTAGCATCTACATAGAACAGCGAACATTCTTCACAATGCGGTATTTATGTTTCTACGAAGTTAGAGTTTCCTTTGCAAATTTGGTATAACTTTGATAACTATCATCCTTGGTGGCTTTTGGATTTGGCGATCTCAACGTAATGCAAAAATATACACGCAAGATGTATATTTTCATAATATTTACGAAGTATTGTTTCATATTCTTGATTACTCTCTTAATGTACCTTATCAAAATATTCATGATATCCCAAAGAAATTAAATATGTTTGCCAGATAGTTTTGCGATTTTTCTTTGACCAAGGACGTCAGATACCAGCATCTTCTCCAACTTTTGCTGCTTACGAAATGTTATTTGTTTTCTTGAATCAAAGTAGTTTTCGACTGCGTTTTGCAGGTTACAATGTGAGATGTGTATTTTGAATAGGATTTGATTTTTGTATTCAATAAAGGTATTAATTTTTATTTAATTTTGCGCCGACTTCAAAAGTTATGATTAATTGTAGTGTTATAGGTTGTTTGGCGAAGGAAATTATTTTATACTTTTAGGCACAATTTACAATTTCATTTCATACTCCCCCCCCCCCCTCCCTCTTTTTTTTTTTAGTTTTTTGAACAGTGGTTGCTTTTTGGAGTCGGTTCTATTTTTTTACAAAAAGATTTTATTTTTCTTTTATCAGTGAAAACTTATTCATGTAGCAGAACACCAGAAGACGTTCGACGGCAGTATCGCAAATCACAACTTCCAAGAAAAGTGACATAACTCAAAAAATGGTTTATGTCACTGAAAAATACATGAAATGCACCGAATGTGAACAAAAATGTCGCATCTCCATCTAGAAAGTTATCCACTCGAGAGACAGTTGTGCCAGTTTTATTCTAGTCAAGTTATTTTTAAGTTGATTTTTCTCAAATGCTGCATTTTTCAGTTGTGTCACTTTCCTTGCCTTTATCGGATCTGAGCAAAAAACTATCTATTGAATGAACATACGTTAAATTAAAAAATCTTCAGAAAGGCAAAGAACGGATACGCTGTATTCGTAACCAAAAATTCTGTTAGGCATATATATTGAACTTTACAGTGAATACGTGTCACCCGCTGCGCGCTGGAAATTGCGCAGCGCAAAGTTCAAACAAAGAGCAAAATATGCATTGCAGCTGACGGACAGAAGTTTCAACATCGATACTTACATACTGCTTTTACCAGTGTAGCTGCATGCATTCAGTAGTTAGAGTGAGAATAGACTTTTGAGAGTATCCTGTAATTTGTTTATATCTTAATGAAATCATAATGAAACCTATTTCAGGCCAAGATCATTACGACAACAAAAAAAGTATTAAAATTAAATCATCTCTTATGAAGTTATAATCTAACAAATTTCAACAACACCAACAATAAGAAACATGGTTTGTATTGAGAACCTCTTTCTTTATGATGTCGGTTTAAAACGTGTATGCTTTAATCGATGTGACCGCTTACAATAACCATACATTGAATTTTACATAGCATAAATGTCACCCGCTACGCTACAACATATGCAATGTCATTCAAGTGCGCACAAAATAGGAAATTGTGAACAGACAAATGCACGTTTTAAGCGTTCTGTTTTTAGCATTAATACCTAAACTATCTTTTCGTACCCAATCGATGATGCTCTGCAATTTTATAATTCACTTTTTCCCCCTGTCTTGAACCGTTTCCGAGATAGGAACGCCAGCATGAATGTCTAAACTATCTTTTTGTACTAAATCGATGATACTCTTCAACTTTGTAATTTACTTTTTCCTCTAGAACCGTTTTCGAGATAGGAACACTAACTCCGCTATTTTCCACCAGGTGGCGCTGCAAGCGGTTTAACCTTGTACTGCATGGCCACTTTGCTATACTTATATACCATTTTTATCACTATAGCTGCAGCCGTTTAGCAGTTAAAAGAGTTGGTATTGAATTTTTCGGGCACCCTGTATTTTCTTTAGATCGTAAAGCTATTACAATGGGACCTATTGCAGACCAAGACCTTTTCAACAAAACAAAAAGTATCAAAATCGGAGCATCCGTTTAGAAGTTATGAGATAACACACATAAAAAAAACATACGGTTTGAATTGAGAACCTTCCTTCTTTTTTGAAGTCGGTTAAAAAGCATGCAAAGTGCTGTAAAATTTCTTTCTAATAAATTTGTAAAAATAATTAGTTAAAGAGAATAAAAAAAATTGCATGACATGACAAAAGAATTTTTGTGTATGTGCAATTCCAATAAAGAATATTTAACCAATAATCTTGATATTAAATACCATATACTGATTAATGAAAGAACACACGAAAGAATAACTACACTAAATAAATGTCAGAAAAATCTTGTTAACAACTGATGATATGGTATAAGATGAGCATTATGATAAAACAAAATCAGTTATTATATTTCAGTATAAAGTATTTACAGATGACCTAATGAAGCATTATTATGAAAGAGAAAAAAAAAATCAAAATAAGTATTGATACAAATGTCAAAATAATCTTACAGATAAATATTACATTAGATACGGAAAAAGAATTCCAAAGTAAACACTTAAGTATAACATTCGAATAATATTTTTTAAATTTTTATTATTATTATTATTATTATTATTATTATTATTTTTTTTTTTTAGGATATACATGTTATAAATGGAAATAATAAATGTGAGTGGCTACTGTGGCCACCAAGTTAGATTACCAAACAAAATCAAAAAATGCACTTTTTATAAATGTCAGGTAATACTCAAAATAAACATATCATCAGATATAACCAAAACAAAATTGCAATGTCAGTAATCAAAATAAACAAAGAATTTTATCAAACATTATACACTATATATATATATATATCATGTGTGGATTGTGTATTAATTTGATTGTGTAATAGTGTGGATGTTGTGTATACTTGTGTTTTGTGTTGTATAAGTGATGTTTGTGTCTGTGAAAAGGGTGTGGAAGCTTTCAGAAATCGTATTTTAATAACTCAATATATTTATTTATTATTTATAAATCTGACAATGCACAGTAATTAATATATGAAGAGAAAAAAGATAAATTACATATATTTATGTAAGGTTCTGATATATATAACACACACATACTGTAAATTTAGAGCAGTAATTAATTATAGTATAGTTATCAAATTTAACAAATCAGACAATATATAAAGCAGCATAACAGAAGATTTATATTCATATTAAATACAATACACTCTGCACTAAGTAGTTGTAGACATTCAACATTTACCACAGGAAAATATATATATATATATATATATATATATATATATATATATATATGTAATTACACAATATATAATAGGACAATATACACAATACAACTTATAAAATATACCTGTACCAAATCACACTTGTTTACAACAGGCAACTTTGGCGGATCAACTGATTGTCAAGTCCCCTAAAAAAAACTTAAAAAAAAAAAAAATATGTTAAAAGAACATTTGTGAAAATGGAAACAAAAACAAAAAAAAATAAGTTTTGCATCTTGGTCTGAGATCATATGAATGAGAATGCGGTTGAACAATCCCAGCTGGTTGATTTGACTGAACTGGTTGTGGAATGAGATGTTGCTTTCTTTTATGAGCCAGGATGACACGGTCTATGTTGATACTGAATGGTTCAGCCCCTTCATTTTCAAACTCTCTGACGGAGAGTAACACATCAGATATTACTTTTTGAACTGAATATGGGCCTATGAATCTTGGTTTAAATGTATCTTTGGTTTTTATAAAGATCATGTCATTCTCTTTGAATTTCCGGATAACCGCTTTTTTAAGTTGTCTAATATTACGTTGGTTTTGGTGAAACTTCATGTTATGATGCACTTGCCTGAAGATCTGTTTCATTGAGTCCATGTATTTATGGTATTCATATGAAAATTCCAGTGTTTCTAACTGAGGAGCTTCAAACAAGTCAAAGATGCTTGTTAGTGACCTGTCAAAATGCAGAAAGGCTGGAGAATATCCAGTTGAAGAATGAATGGTGGTGTTATACAGGTTAGGTTCTTGTGTATCATCAAAGCCTCATGAAAATCAAATCCTTCCTTGGTAAGGGTAGCAATTGAGGATTTGATGCTGGTATTAATTCTCTCTGATGAGGCTTGTGTTTGCGGGTGTCCTGATGATGAATGGGCGATTGTAATTTTTAATGTCTGTGCCAAGTTCTTAAAGATGTTTGCTGTGAACTGTGGGCCCATGTCTGAGAGTAGCGCAGAGGGTCGACCAAAGGTAGTGATGTATCCCGTAATGGCTTTAACTACAGCTTGTGCTGTTGCATTTTTTACTGGTACCAACTGAATATGTTTAGAAAAATGATCGAGATATGTTAACACATGGAAGCCATTAGAGAAAGGACCCACAAAGTCCATGGAAACCTACATACTCGGTGCAGAAGGAACAAACATTTCCTGTAGTGGGGCAGGTTGAATTCTGTGCGGTTTATATTGAATACATATTGTACAGAACAGAACAAAGTTTTTCACATCTTCAAATAATCCTGTCCAATAAAAGTGTTTAAGTATTCTTCGGTGTATTTCTAATTCCAAAGTGAGGCATGTGACAAATTTTTAATACTTTTGGTTTCACCTTCTGTGGTACTACAATTTTTGTTTTTGGAGAGTTTTCAGGCTGGTGAAACTTTCGTTTGATCATTAACAGACCAGTGTCCGGATGGACAAAATAATTTTTATATTTAGGAGAAGGTTTCTCCGAAGTGATATCGACAATAATTTTTAGCAGAAAGTCATCTTCTCTCTGCTCTTTAAAAAAACATTCTTCCGAGATTTCCATCATAAGATTATCTGCGTCAGAGCTGTTTAAGGAACGACTGAGTGGAGCAGCATCGTTACTTAACAGCTGAGGTAAGGAAGAACGATGAGGCTCTGATGAGGTGAGTGACTTATCAGATTTATGTGTGACATTGATATGATGGAGTTCAATTGTTGGAGAATCTGAAGAAATGAGTAAATTGTTAGCCTCTTTAATTAATTCTGAGTTTGAGTTTAGATCTTGTGCGTATGAAGAAAATTCTTCTCTTGAAAAATAGTCTGTCAAAACATTTGTTTTACCTTTTACATATTTGAATGTGTATTGATAGTTTGATAACTCAATTAGCCACTTAGTAGTTAAATCAGCAGGAGAGGAAATTTTCTTATAGTGTTCGAGTGGTCTGCTATCGCTGAGAGTGGTGAAAGGTTGGTTGAAAAGGAAAAATTTAAATGCACTGACTGACTTAGCTATGGCCATCAGCTCAAGTTTGATGGCTAAATATCGCTGTTCCGATTTAGATAGTGTTTTACTAAAGTAACTAACGGAAAGCAGAATGCCTTCCTTTTCTTGTAGAAGAACCCCTGCAATAGCAATTTTGCTAGCATCTGTATTGAGAAAAAATTGTTTTGACCAATCAGGTATTGAAAGAAAAGGTTATCTTTGTTAGAAACTAATATATATATATATATATATGAAACAGTACTATATTAGTTTAAAAATAAACAAAACAGATGTATGAAGCTTGTTATGTAACTTTCTTGATTTTTAAATGTACTGATAGCTATTTGCATATAATGAATTCAAGTAGTTGAGGAGAGAGAGACATACCTACATTTTTTTTTTTTTTTTTTTTTTTTTAAAGGCTAACAATATAAAGTTCTGTTGCTAATTATTTCCTTAACAAATTATTCAAAATATATTGAACCAAAAAAAGAAAAATTTTCATTTGTACAAAGTTCCAGCATATTACAATTTTTGAAACAGGGAATTGTCTTATAGGTCACTTGGTATACATTCAATCACAAAAAAAAAAAAAAAAGTTATTGGTTATGTATGACTTTAAAAAATAATTTCAGTAATTCTAGCAATAAAAAGTAAAATAACTTATTCAAAATAAACAATCTCTACAGTATCATTTATTCTTAAGAACAATAATCAAGTATTCCTTTCATTTTCCACTTGTATTTATTTTTATGCATATATTCTTCAAAATTGCAGCTTATAGAAACATTTTAGATAATATAAGTCATATTTAATTAAATAAACATTTAAATAACCCAATATTTTCCTCTTTTGCAATATTTTGGCAATCTAAATAAATGTATCTAATAGCTTACCTTAAAATGGATATTTTGATTTGTGATCTCAATCTTTTTCCATCGGATCACAATTTGACACAAACGGCACCAAATATGGTGGAAATTATTCATTTGCTTTAATCTTTTTATATATTTAATTTATTTTATTAATATTTTTAATTTTAATTATCAATAGAAGTCAATTATTGAGGATCAAAGCCTCATGGCGTACATGATCATAATATTACGTTGTGACCGCTAAACCATTTTGTTCTTTTGGTCAAGTAATCAAATATATCCAAACTATTTTTCTTTGGCATAAGAGAAAAGAGGAATGTATTCACTCAATTGCTATAAGGCTGTGAAAAGAAAAAAAAAGATGCAGAACAAATTTACATAAATCACAAATCTATACTATTGCATCAGAATTCCATTTTTTATTGTTCATATCAACACTAGTAAATCCAAATTAAACATGACATTAAAAAATAGATGTTGTTTTAAAAATTTAAATCTGTAGCAATTGAATCTCTGATATACATATATTGTTATGAAGTAGGCACTCTCTCTCCAATCATAAAAGGGTCAAAGTCCTTTAAAAGCAGAACATAAACAAACCTTTCTTACCCATGCTCCTATCTAGAGTCTTGCTCAAACTTAACTGAATTGAAAATCGCCGCGATAACGGAAAATGGGGTCAGAACATCACCCTATTGGTTCTCAGAATGGTGTGAGATGACATCACCACTAGGAATGAAGAACCAATTTTTATCCCGTATGTGTATTGCAGTAAAGCAAACATTACAGGGTGATTTGAGCCAGTTAAGAGATACAATGCAATTAAGTGCAGAAAAACTATCTTATCTAAAATTTAGAAAGAAGTGACGTTTTTAACATCCCAGTAGCCGAATAGACTGGTTTATCGCATGGAACATGTCACACGATCCTACTTTTGGATTTGCACATGCATTACACTTCATTGCGCATTGTTCCTTGCAATCTCACTGAGGATCAAAGGGCTTAGCGCAACACATTCGCAGGCGATCTAATCCGTGCTGCCGACAATGACTTGACATTTTTGTACCGAATCATCACTGGGGACGATGCGAAAACCCAGTCTGTTCGGCCACTAATATCAACTGTTTGCCCACGATCACTTCTGATCACTTCTCCTACCCGTTGGATATTAGCTTACGTTCGTGTGGTCAGCGGCCACCTGCTTCACGGATCTCTGTAACAGCGTCTCTATCATTTTTAAACAAGCTGTATAGTTTCGAAACTTTCGATCATCACGTAGCTTCGTCTCCATACGCTTGTTGTAGAAACCGTAACGTTTCTTCAGCGGTTTTTCCTAATTTGTAGCAGAATTTAATGTTGGAACGTTGCTTCAAAAAAGACATTTTGCTACATCGTTATAAAAGGCCGGCAGTCTTTAGTGGATTGATGGTCTGAGCGCCTTTTTAGTTTTGCACAGAGTCATGTGACGTCCCACGCGTGCTCAAAAAACCAAACTTACAAAACACATCGTTATTTTGATTCATCTGTAAACCGGGCATGAGTGGGGAGGGTAGTCCCCGATCTTATTGACTGTACCTCGTATGAATGATTCGAGGTGAAAGCCATTTTAACCATAGATCTCGAAGCTTTCAAGTAAATACCAAATCTGTAATACTAAAAAGTTTTAAATGGTGTTAAGAAAGTTTTAATCGATGTATTATAGCCTTTTGAATAAATTAACATTATTTATTTATTTATTTATTCATATAAAAATGTCAGAGTATTTTTTTTTTTTTTTTTTTATAATGTATTTTATAGAGACTTGTGCACAGAAATCTCTATGATATGAAGACTGGCTAAAATTTAATGAATACGTAAGAGCTTTCATATAGCATTAAATATTCGAAATGACAACCTATTAACTTTTTAACATAATTATTGGTAAATATCAGAATAATTAAGCCCAAAATAGTAAGAAATATTATAATATTTTTGTTTTAATTAATGAATCTTTCTATCAATTTTTTTTCATCATTTTAATTATTGGATATTTTCCCATGCGTTAAAATCATTTTAAATTTATGTGGGTGTATCATTTTTAAGCAATCTTTCGTAAAATATTTTATCTACAAGAAATAGCTCTTAAATTTCTGTTACAAAAAATTAAAATGAAAAATGTAGAATTATTTTAAAGACTGTAATAGATAGATACAAACTTTTTTAACATCTATTTTTCTTCAAGTTTTAAAAGCAAACATTGTTTCAACTGCTATAAACAAAATCGTGGTTATTTTTGCTGTAAATAGCACATTTTGGGGGTACACGATCCTTTAAAACTTCTTACGTAAATCTTGGTGTAAAAGTTCAAGTTGATGTTTCCTGAAATAAAGAATAAGTATGTAAACATACATTATAATTAGAAAATGAATTTTATAAAACAAACAGACATTTCTAAAAATAATAATAATAATATCTCTACAAAAGTAACATTGTTCTTAATTCTTTTTAATTCACAGCATATAATCTAACTAGAATTTCACGATCAAAACTGTGGAATATAAGTATCATCGTGCTACGGGGAAGAAATTTATATATATACAGCAGAACCCCGTTATAGCAAACCCAGTATATAATGAACTCACGGATATAACGAACGAAAGTTTTGGTCCCATCGTTTTCCTACTGTATTTAACGCTAATTTATCCTTTTATAGCGAACCATCTAAATCTTAAGAATCGGCTATAATGAACCATTTTTCAGACGATCCTTAATCTTTTTTTTTTTTTTTTTTTTTTCTTTTCCCTCAGACCTGAAAACAGGACTTCGGCTCTAATTACATAAGATGTGTACCGGCCAGTGAAACACATTGCAAATCAGTAATAATTCTGTTTATTAAATATTTTACTCTTGCTCGCATTTCAAAGTCCCTGGAATTATCCTATAACGGTTCTGACCTTTCACATAAGCATTAATGAACCACTACAATTTGAATGAGAACAGGGAAATTTACAAAAAAAAAAAAACTAGTATGTTGTGGCCACCACAAGACTTTCTTCTATATTTTCCTCTACAAATTCATTCAGTAAAAATAATTTATTAAAATAATTATTTAAAAAAATTATCTTCCATGATAATGCAGACGATTTCCATATTAGAGAAGTAGTATAACACTAAATATAAAAAAAAAGTCAATTTTATTGTCAATATTACATTAAAAAAAAAAAAAAAAATGTTAAAAATGAAAAAAAAATGATAACTTTATTTTAAATTATCGCAGATCGATGGTTCAAGCATTCGTTTTTTAGGTATTGGCGAGCTCTTTTGAAAGATAACCATCATGAAAATTTACTCCCCTCGAGGGCGGACTTCCCCCCAGGGGGGCGAAGCTCCTACACCTACAAAAAAAATTTCCCAGTTGACTATCTCTATTATAAATAATTCTTGTAAATTTCATAATGATTACTAAAAAATAATTCTTTTTATGCACATTTATGCAAAATTTTGCCCTATATCATCATGTTAAAAATTTAGAAAAAACGGGATGGCAACGCAACCTGTAAGACAATTTTTACCAAAAGTTTTTAGGCACTAATTTATGTCAAGGTGCAACTATATACCAATTTGTATGAAATTCTGTGCAGCAGTTCCTGAGATACAGTTGCCACAAAATTTTGTCTCGCACACACACAGACAGACAGACAGACATTTTCTAAAAATGGTCAAATCGGTCACATTTTCTAAAAATGGTCTACAGCTCTCAAAACGTGTAAATCCATCAAAAACCCAAGGTCGAAAATTTTTACGAAATACTTTCTTCTATTGAATTTGAATAGAGAAGAAAGTAATATATAAAAATGTGCCAATATATCATGAAAACCATTGTTGAAGAAGAGAAGGGGAGAATCTATTTTTAGAATGCGCAGTTGGAATTGCATGAAACAAAATGTGGATTTAGGAAAACAGAAGTGATCATTCAATGGTTACCCACGAATGTAGATGAGAAGTAATTTAATCTCGTTCACTCATTTGAGTGTTTATCACTAGAGAACCTGTGTAAATCTGAAGAATGGTCAAAATCTGTAATTGCAGACTTCGAAATTCAAAATTTGCTTTTAAGAAATCATTAGATCCATCACGTCGAGCAAGGGTAAAGCATTTTGTATTGAAGAAAAAGTAAACATCATAAGAGAAATACAAAATGGAAGGAGCCAAGCTAACTTTTCCGAATAAAAGAATTATCGAAATCTACAGTTGGAACAACTGTAAATTTAGACTCCCCCTGAAAAATTGAGAAAACTGAACATTAAAAAGTGGAAGAGGCTTTATTAAAATGGTTCAACATTCAAACAAGCCGAAAATTATCAATGTCTGGGCAAATGCTTCAGTCAAAAGCTGATGAATATTCCAGTAAATTTGAAATTCCATTTTCGTGTTCTAATGGATGGTTAGATAGATTGGAAAACCAGAATAACATATCTTGAGGAAAAATCATCGGAGGAATCGGAAAGTGTTTTAGCATTCGACATCGATAAGTGGAAAGAAAACATTTGGAATGTCATCTCTGGTGAATATGACGAGAATGGTATATTTAATGGTGATAAAGCTCACTCTTTTATAAGTTGACACAAAGCTAGACGTTAAGTCTAATGGAGAGAAATGTAATGGCGGAATATTGTTGAAAGGCAGAATCGCTTTTCTTATGTGGTGCCAATATGAGAGGAAATGAATGTCGTAAGCTTCTAGTGATTGGAAAATGTAAACTCCCCATATGTTTCAAAAACATCAAATGGCTTATTCTTTCTTAATGAATTCTTTCGATAAGAACTTTGAAAGAGGGATCGTGAACTGTAAGCTAAAAACCGGAAGATTCTACTTCTGCCTGACAATTGTAGTGCACACAACAATGATAAACAATTTCAATAGGTTAAAATTTTACTCCTTCCCCTAAATGTAACTTCTATAGCAGGCCTGTCCAACCCAAAACACTTATTGGGCCGCATTAGAAATGTATTTTATTCGTTCGGGCCGCACCGTATGTACAGTCATATATAAGCCCCCCCCCCATCTCCATTCTCGAAAATTTCGCCGTAAATTAGTTGATAATTTACGGTGAAATAAGTCGGGAAAGAAAATTATTATTATTATTTTATGACTGTAGATATGCATATGTGCATATATGTTTGTGAGTATATAATTCATGTACGTATATACTTTTTTCAAGGAAGGGTAGGGTGAAAATTCGGAGCAGAATACATTAATTTAAATTATTTTCAATCATAAATTCACAATGGTATGAAAATTTATTAATGTATATTAAAACTATAATAATAATCTGGTGTGTCACTCACACGACTTTCTCTTACCCTGAAATTTAATACTATAAATACAGGTTGCAGATTAAGAGGTAAGATAACGAGAACTGTCATGTAAACATATGCTAAACAATTCAAATTGGGCTTCAGAAGAGTTTTGTACGATAATTAGTTCTGTGTGAGGACCTCCCCCCCCCCCTCCTAAATCCCCCGTTTCATTAATGCACCTACATTTATATAGAATTTAATTCGGTTATTAAAAAATAATTCTGATTTAAAAAAATAATTTATTAAAATTATTATTTAAAAAAAATTATCTTTTATGATAATGCAGACGATTTCAATATTAGAGAAGTAGTGTAACACTAAATATCCACAAAAAGTCCATTTTACTCTCAATATTTAAAAAAAAAAAAAAATAAATAAATAAATAAATACGATTTTTTTTTCCAAGTTTTTTTTTCGTTAAAGGTAAAAAAATCTATAACTTTCTTTTAAATTATCACAGATTTATAGTTCAACCATTCGTTTTAAAGGTATTGGCGAGCTCTTTTGAATGATACCCATCATGGAAATTTACTACCCTCGAGGGAGGAATTCCCCCCAGGGGGGGAGGCAAGGCTCCTACATACACAATTTTTTCCCCCTGTTGACTATCTCTATTACAAAAAATATGTATTCGTTTCATTTGGTTTAGTGCAGTTTATAGCTGTTAAACTCTACTTACCTGCAATTCCCCCTATAGAAGTAATGTATTTGAATACTTTTGACTGTCCCTGTACACAAACCATTTGCTTCATCTCAACGAAAAGCTTACTGTATCATCCCTATCTGATACGCATTTAGAATACCGAGCTTGAACTTTCTGCCATAATTTGTTTTTGAGATATGCTGATAACAGACAGACACACACACACAGACATACATACACACAGACACACAGACACAGACCATTTGCTAAAAACATGATTTTCGTATTCAGGGGACCTCAGAACATGTAAATATAACAAAATCTCTCTTTCGAAAATTTGACCCAAAAACAATACTTTCTCTACATTATGGGTAAGAGAAAGTAAAAATAATTAATAATTGATCTAATAACATTTCATTACAACAGTTCTTTAGCTACCATAATCGTTGAAATGTATTTTCACTTCGAAAAGTCAGACAGTATTTATTAAATTTTGATCCGTTAGCCAAAGCTGTCAAACTTTAAATATCGTTAGTCTCCTCGCGGGCCGCAAGAAACTACGTGGTGGGCCGCATGCGGCCCGCGGGCCGCGGGTTGGCCACCCCTGTATCTATAGTACAGCCTATATTTCACATATATTTATTGAATAAAAATGAATAAATCCGGTAAAAAAGATAACACATACTGTTGTGTGCTCCAGTGTAACTGCAAAGGACCAAGAAATCCAGAATTAAGCTTCTATTTATTTCCAAATGACAGATTTAAAATTTCAGTTGCTTCGGCTAATGGAAGTAAAGAATTATTCAGATGATTTGAAACTAATATTTGCTCAACTTCAGTTAAAAATCTACTTCCGATCGAACTTTGAATAAACTGAAACATTTTTTTCCAAAAGCAATCAATTTTCCATGATGTAATGGCGGAGAAATTATAGTACGAATATTAAGTAGAATAACAAAAAGAACAAAAATAGATACACGTGGCTGTAATATTTACTAACAACAAGAGCTGAAAAAGCGCCATCTATCGATCATTACAAACGCGGATTATGAAGTTAATATTTTCATATTTTAATTAATTAAAAGAAAACAAATTAAAAATTCGAAAATCGGGCTTTGAGGTGCACAAGGTCCCCTCGGATGGCACCTTCATATCGAAACACGTGACTGTCCGAGCTGCGAGCTACCGTCTTTGCGCTACGCTGTCCACACACACACAAACATTGTCTTATATATATATATATATATATATATATATATATATATATATATATATATATATATATAAAGATTTTCTAATTTTTCTAATTTATTTTCCTCGTTTTAATTAAACGTACTTTTTTTTTTTATTCTGTCGAAAAAAAATTGGCAATAATTAAATTATGGATAAAATTAAAATGGCTAATTTATCAGAAATTAGAAGGTTATTTTTTTCACATTTTAATTAATTAAAAGAAAACTAATCAAAAATTCGAAAATCGGGCTTCGAGGTGCATCAGGAGAGGTCATTACGAACCTCCATGCAAATTTGTGTAGTTCAGCCATCAGTCGTTTTCCTAAAAAGCTCTGGAAATACATACACAATGACACACACACACACAAATATCTTATTTTATTATATGTATAGATTTAATTATTGTCTTATTAAAAAAAAAAAAAAAATGTGTAATATACATTTACTAGCTTAAAAAACATTATTAATTAGTATTTTCATATAATTTTTTTAAGTGTCATTCTGTCTGTAGTAATCAAAGTGTTATTATTAAAATTTCGATTATACGTCTTTTCATTTATACGTACTTTTACGTCAGTCCCTTGAAAGACGAATTAAACAGTGCTTTACTGTGCTAAAAATTTTTTTCCAGAGAAATGCTTGAGGGGGAAGGGGGGGGGCTTAATTTTACCGTTTTTTATCATGCATTTAAAAATAATAATAATAAACCAGTCGGTCATCAAAATTTGAACCCGTTAAAACCTCTAGGATAATCCTAAACACTTTTTTCTTTCTTTCTTTTTTTTTTTTTTTTTTTTTTATTCGTTTCTTTTTGACAACCGTTGGAAAACCTTCGCTGAAATATATGAGGTTGTAACGTGTATCGCACTTACATAAAAGAAAACGGAAATGTATAATTACTTCCGTATCACGAGTTGTTCTTGAAATATATAATAAAGAATGAAATCTTCAAAATTATGCTACAAAAAACCCGAATTAAATCTCTGTCTGTTTTTTTTTTTTTTTTTTTAGGTAATTACTGGGAAGAGAAATAATATAATATTTTGAATGATATGTATAATATTTGAATGAAATATATATAAAAAATATATTAAATATTATAAGTTTTAATAATTATATAATGAAATATATGATTAAAGAAATGCATAATGTTTGAGATTTGTATATAGTTTATAATTTGAATATGTAATTTAAATTCCTTTTCTTTTTTTCTTTTAGTTTTTCCATCTTTCTTTTCTTTTCTTTCTTTTTTCATTATTTCCTCTTCTTTACTTTTTTATTCAATAGTAAAATCTTGAAGGAATTATTTCTTACCTTGTCATGATGATTTCTAATTTCTAATTAATGTGATAATCTTGTATTTATTAGTACGACGGTACTTTTTTTTTTTTTTTTTTTTCAGGCAGCGATTTTGCTTCGTTACCATTTTGCAGTCTGTTACCTTGAATGGACATGCAAACATATTATATTATTATTATTATTTAATTAATTAAAATGTATACGTATAACTGGAAGTTTGCCATTGTATCCATCCATTTTTTAAGAAAGGATAAATAAATAAACTAGTGAAAAAAGAAAAATTATAAATTAATTAAAGAAAGAAAAAGAAAAAAAGAATAGAAAAATCGTGCTAAGAAATTAAACAGCTGTAGTATAAGACTGCTTGCAAAAATTTAAAATTTTCGTACCGAAGTATCTCGAACTTTTCTCGCCAACATCTTTATTTACTCAATTGCGACAGCCATTTTAATTCATCACCAAAATGATAACAAAAGTTTAAAACTCACCAAGGGAGCTCCTATGCTAAAGGTGTACCAAAGAAATTTTAAGGAATGATTATAGTAACCGATGCTAGGGAATGAAATACAGTTACACACCTTTATATGGAAGAATAGATTAAAAGCAGTCCTGTCGAACTAAATTAATTTCTATTTTGTGCATAATTTTATATCTATTGCTTAGAAAACAAAAAGGGCCTTAGGGTTTTAACAATTATTTTTTAATTATTTATTTTTATTTTTGGTTTGTATCATTTTATCTGACACGGCAGAACGAGGATCTCATTTGAAAGGTAAGTTACACATAGGTATTTTTGCTAATTTTTCCTAATGATTTTCATATTGCAGACAAGACCATCTATTAGTCCTCTACTCTAAAGCCAGACTGTCTAATTTAGAAAAGACTTCATCATCTTCTGTCATCAAAAAAAAAAAAAGTAATAATAAATAAATAAATAAAAATTTTAATATTTCAAAAAAGTATCTTTTTAGTTACCTGTTATCTAGACAATATGTCTAGGAAAATGTATTTTAAAATTTGATAAATAACAAATTTAAAATTAAATTTTTTCCCTTGGAACATATGCTATGTAAAAAAAAAAAAAAAAGAAAAATTCGATTTTTTTTTTAATTAAAACGTTTTGAGGTCTTTTAAATTTATTCTTGTTATTTTTACAATGATGGTTATATGTGTATGTATGTATATGTATAAGTGAACACAATAACATCTAATCTCTAAACACTTCATTCAATATGAAAAAAGTTAAAATTTCTAAAAACACTTTTTTTTTTCAGACATTTTTTAATAAGTAATAGTTTTTTTTTTTTTTTTTTTTTTTTTATTAAAAATAAAATATTTTATATCCATATGAGGGGCCTTTCTTATTTTATTTGAAAAAAAAAAAGTGCGCTTTTACAGGATTCTGGTTGGGACCAGAAAATAATGGAGTATTAAAAAATTTAAAAACTGGTATAAAATGTGAAGGCATAAATGCGACTTTTCCGCACTGTTACTAATTGAATTTCGAGAAAGGGGAGTATCGACTTGCATCCATGCGGATAAACATCATTTCAACTACAGTAAAGAAAAACAGAAATTGTGAGCGGCTTGTAGGTGAAACTGTTTATCCATTCCTTTCTCAAGGATAAGATAATTAGATAATCCACTCCAAACGTCTAATCTGCCCTACACATTTCTATTTTCCTTTCCCCTGTAGGTAATCCACACGTCAATCAAGCAATCTGCACTGGATATCAGAGAGCCTTATACAAATATAACTGGCCATTGTGAGAATAAAAACGTATGGGAAACTTGATTTTCGGAGGGATATATCCCAGAATTTAAGTCGTTATAAAGTTTTATAAGCTCTGATTAAATAATTATCAATATGAATACCGGAATGTTTTGAAATATTCTACTTAAATATAAAATAAACAGCAATCTATATTAATAAAATTAGACTTTTGTCTGTAAATTTGTCAGAATCGAAAATTTTTGCGATATCTTCACGTTTCACACCCCATGAAAGCCGAAAATGACTTCAGAAAATTTTGCCTGTGTGTGTGTGTGTGTGTGTGTGTGTGTGTCATCGTGTCCGTATGTCGTTTTTTTTGTCCGGGCATCACTTGAGAACGGCTGGGCGGAATTCAACGGCGCTTGGCAGGAATTTAGGTTTTCACCCAACTTAAAATTATATCTATCAACTTTTCAGAAATTCCCCCCCGTTCCCCCCTGGGGGGTAAAAGACTAAAATACGTTTGTCCGGGCATCACTCGAGAACGGCTGGACGGAATTCAACGGCGCTTGGCAGAAACTTAGGTCTTCACCCAACTTGAAATTATATCTATAGAAATTTTCAAAATTATGATTAGTGTTTAAATTGTGGGTAAAAAACGCCTACGCATGCGCCATAAATATTTTTTTTCACTAAAACGCTTTGAATGGAAAAATAAAATATAAAAATAAATTTTTAAGTCAAAGACTTTTTTATTCACGTGATTCGCACTACAAATTATGAAAAGATTGAAATGAAGTGTTGCCATCTAAGTTTCATACCATCTAAGTTTCATACTGCCATCTAAGTTAATTTTAAAAAATCTAATTGTCGTATCGAAAAACTGTTTACACCCTAAGATTCAGAAAAATCACCACTTTCATTTGGTACTGAATTTGTAACGATAGGTCTGATACTTCTAATTTATTTTTCCCTTTTTACGTTTTTCCGTTGCCACTTAAATTGCATACTTTAGTTATTTTTTTAAAATCTAATTGCCGCATCGAAAAACTGTTTGCACCCCTGGATTCAGAAAAATCGCTCCTTTCATTTGGTATCAAATTTATAAATATAGGTCTGATATTTCTAATTTATTTTACCCTTTTTCCGTTTTTAACCCAGATTCGGTAAAAGGTTATATATTTATATATAGGCATTTATATATTTTTTTATTTTCCAGAAATAAAATGAAATATTTTTTATTTCACGTGAATAATAAAAATTAGAGAGAAAAATACCTACAAAAGTTGGTGATTTTTTTTTTTTTTTAATGAGGAATTTGCACGTGGATAAATATTTTCATGGAGATATTTGGCATTAGTTTAATATTTTTATTTAATTAAGCAGTACTTTTCTTTCCTGCAGTAAAACAAAATTTTTTGTTGTTGTTATGTACCTTATGAGGTTTTTTTAATGTTCTCCTCTTAATTGTAAATGATTATAATTTGGATTTTATCAAGATTTTTTATTTTTATTTTGTAAATATCAGAAAAGAGTTTTTATTTTATTTTATTATTTTACTTTATTTTATTTATTTATTTATTTTGTGTATGGAACAGCTTTAGTACTGGATCCCTTTGGCACAATTTGAAATTCGGAACCAAAGTAGCTTGGACGTTTCTCGCCAAGATCTTTAATTGCACAATTGAGATAGCCAATATTGCCACAATTGAGATAGCCTGTGTATTTATTTATTTATAATATTTTCTATTAAAGACTTCTGTGGTCACGAAATTTGGTGCGTAAATTGTTTGTTTGCATCCGGCACTTATTGTAACTGGATTTCACGAAATTCGAAATCCCCCCCCCCTTCTCGGAGTCGGAGGGCAATAAACGGTATAACTTCAGTATAACCCCACAGCTGAATTTGGCGATTTTTCTTTGGCGCAGTTTTGAAGGATAACGATGTTGTTCTGGACTGTTTGCGATATAATATGGCAGCCTAATATGTTGTTTATTTTTGATTTATGATTTTATGTTTTATGATTTCTGATTTAGATTATGATTTTATCATTTATCATATATGATTTATGATTTATGATTTTTAGATTTATGATTTAGCCATAATCGCCAACAAAAAAATCGCCAAATATCGTTGTGGGGTTATACTGAAGTTGTTCCCAATAAACATGTGTAAAAACATGTCTTTCCGTTTGAATTCGCTTTGAATTATCTTAGAACGGCGTATTTTGGTGTGCGGATATTGATTAAGTGTACGCAGTATGTACATTAGTGTGATTTTGCAAAACTTCGAACTCACCCGCTGAGGAAGGGGAAGTAAGAAGTGGGTAAGTTGTGCCGAAGACAGTGGAGACCCAGACTCCTCACTTTGCGAGCGAGAAAACCTGTACCAATCACAGCGAGAACTTAGGTTATTAAAAAAAAATTATACAGACACGACATTATTTCATTATTTAAAACATGAAAATCTGACATTGACAGATTTTAATTTAGTGCCAGAGGCCTACTGCTAAACTTGTTAATATCGACAAATTCTTCTTTAGTTAATTCGTGACGATCTAAATTCCATGATAAAGTTTTCATTAAATCAAACCAATCCGCGATTGTAATGAAATGCTCGCCCTCTGGTGGGCTAAGGTGAAATTATCACACCACTGCATATCCTCATATTATGCAATCGACTTTCCATGATGAAATGGCGGAGAAATAATAATAATTACACGTGGCTGTTATATTTACTAACAACTGCAGTGTTCAGAGAGCGCCATCTATTGATCATTACAAACGCGGATGTGTTTCAGCTGCAGATACTGTAACAAATAACGTTGGAAGTCCAAACTGTCTTATAGCCGCAAAACAACGTTTTTTCTCTTTTTCCCAATGAGGGGGAGGTGTGCCTTGGGGGGGGGACTCATGTCAAAGGTGTGCCTTGGGGGGGAACTCATGTCAAAGTTGTACCTTGGGGGGGGGGGGGGACTCATGTCAAAGTTGTGCCTTGGGGGGACTCATGTCAAAGTTGGGCCTGGGGGGGACTCATGTCAAAGTTGTGCCTTGGGGGGGACTCATGTCAAAGTTGTGCCTTGGGGGGGGACTCATGTCAAAGTTGTACCTTGGGAGAATTTTTTATATTTTTTAAAAACTTGTAACCTTCGTTATGAGTAATCAGATTATCTACAAAATCTTCATTCAATAAATCCCCATTCAATAAACCGACTGAAATAGGCCCTTAGCACTATTAAGAGTGACGTATAAAAATTCGACAACGCTGTACCGACTGAAATAGGCCTCTAGCATTAATAAAGATATGGGATTTTGACAACTCATTTAAGTTTAATGTCCAGCGAAGCGGGCAAAGCCTGCTAGTTAATTATAAATTTCGAATAAAGTGATAAATATAATCAGGAACAATAAATAAATAAATAATAATAATCGTGCAGAATAAAATGTCATTTTGAGCTTTCATCTTCCAAAAATTTTCAGAAAAGTTTATAAAATAAACACTATATATGTATATAATTCCCCCCCCCCTCTCGAATTGAATTTATAAACTCACTAGCAGGCTTTGCCCGCTTCGCTGGAAATTAAACTTAAATGAGTTGTCAAAATCCCATATTTTTATTAATAACCTAAATTCTCGCTGTGATTGGTAGAGGTTTTCTCGCTCGCAAAGTGAGGAGTCTAGGTCTCCACTGACTTCGGCACAACTTACCCACTTCTTACTTCCCCTTCCTCAGTGGGTGAGTTCGAAGTTTTGCAAAATCACACTAATGTGCATAATGCGTACACTTAATCAATATACAGTCTGGGTCCCCACTGCCTTAGGCACAACTTACCCACTTGTTACTTCCTCTTCCTCAGTGGGTGAGTTCGAAGTTTTGCAAAATCCCACTAATGTACATAATGCGTACACTTAATCAATATCCGCACACCAAAATTCGCCATTCTAAGATAATTCAAAGCGAATTCAAACGGAAAAACATGTTTTTACACATGTTTATTGGGAACGACTTCAGTATAACCCCACAACGATATTTGACGATTTTTTTTGTGACCGATTATGGCTAAATCATAAATCTAAAAATCATAAATCATATATGATAAATGATAAAATCATAATGTAAATCATAAATCCAAAATAAGCAATATATTAGGCTGCCATATTATATCGCAAACAGTCCAGAACGACATCGTTATCCTTCAAAACGACGCCAAAGAAAAATCGCCAAATTCAGCTGTGGGGTTATACTGAAGTTATACCGTTTATTGCCCTCCGACTCCGAGAAGGGGGGGGGGATTTCGAATTTCGTGAAATCCAGTTACAATAAGTGACGGATGCAAACAAACAATTTACGCACCAAATTTCGTGACCACAGAAGTCTTTAATAGAAAATATAAATAAATAAGTACAAAACGCACAGCTTTAGTATGGGAACCCTTTGGTGACTTTAAATATTTTAAGCCATTTTTGCGATGAACTGAATTGGCTATCTCAATTGTGCAATCAAAGATCTTGGCGAGAAACGTCCGAGCTACTTCGGTTCCGAATTTCAAATTTTGCCAAAGGGATCCAATACTAAAGCTGTTCCATACACTAAATAAATAAATAAATAAAATAAAATAAAATAAAATCTCTTTTCTGATATTTACAAAATAAAAAATCTTAATAAAATCCAAATTATAATCATTTACAATTAAGGGAGAACATAAAGAAAAACCTCATAAGATACATAATAACAACAAAAAATTTTGTTTTACTGCAGGAAAGAAAAGTACTGCTTAATTAAATAAAAATATTAAACTAATGCCAAATATCTCTATGAAAATATTTATCCACGTGCAAATTCCTCATTAAAAAAAAAAAAAAAAATCACCAACTTTTCTGGGTATTTTTCTCTCTAATTTTTATTATTATTCGCGTGAAATTAAAAATATTTCATTTTATTTCTGGAAAATAAAAATATATATAAATGTCTATATATAAATATAAATCCTTTTACCTAATCCGCATTGAAAACGGAAAAAGGGTAAAATAAATTAGAAATATCAGACCTATATTTATAAATTTGATACCAAATGAAAGGGGTGATTTTTCTGAATCCTGGGGTGTAAACAGTTTTTCGATACGACAATTAGACGTTTTAAAATTAACTAAAGTATGAAACTCAGATGGTAAAACTTCATTTCAATCTTTTCATAATTTGTAGTGCGAATCACGCGAATAAAAAAAGTCTTTATCTTAAAAATTTATTTTTGCATTTTATTTTTCCATTCAAAGCGTTTAAGTGAAAAAATATTTATGGCGCATGCGCAGGCGTTTTTTACCCACAATTTAAACAGTAATCAGAATTTTGAAAATTTCTATAGATATAATTTTAAGTTGGGTGAAGACCTAAGTTTCTGCCAAGCGCCGTTGAATTCCGTCCAGCCGTTCTCGAGTGATGCCCGGACAAACGCGTTTTAGTCTTTTACCCCCCAGGGGGGAACGGGGGAGAATTTCTGAAAAGTTGATAGATATAATTTTAAGTTGGGTGAAGACCTAAATTCCTGCCAAGCGTCGTTGAATTCCGTCCAGCCGTTCTCGAGTGATGCCCGGACAAAAAAAGCGACATACGGACACGATGACACGCACACACACACACACACACACACACACACACACACACACACACACAGGCAAAATCTTCTGAAGTCATTTTCGGCTTTCATGGGGTGTGAAACGTGAAGATATCGCAAAATTTTTCGATTCCGACAAATTTACAGACAAAAGTCTGATTTTATTAATATAGATAGATATGGTCATAATATTCATAATTTTCCCGTGGGCTCTTCCCAGCGTCGTCTGCTCAATCACGTGATAGAGGAAAACGAATAATCGGATTCTGAGAATCGAATTCAATTAAATATTGTTCTTAAGAACAAAAATGTTAATATTTAATATAAAATAAAATAAAAGTTATATTGTGCATTTGTAAACAGTAGAATAATTGTATTTGTATATTTAATAATTTTTAAAAAACATTTTATGTGTTTATTTATTTTTACCTATAAGAATCGATTTTTGTATATTGTAGTGTAACTGTAACATTAACTGATCTAGCAATAAATAATAGCTTCTTGTGGAATGTTTATGGATTATAATTTGAAATTTTAAAATGTTTTCATTTAATTTAATTGCATAAAGGTATTACAACAAGTTAATTAACTTAGTTACTGGTCTAAATGGATTTACGTAGTACGATATTGCACTGTCACTGATTTAAGTACCAAAAATCAGAGTATTTAAACATGGTCTTCATGAACATCAATAACAGGTATAAACTAAATGATGATTGTAAATGTGTATACAGCAAACAAAAGATGATGAATAATGATATAAAATGGATTAAAAATGATTATGTATAAAAAATAACCCAGATTAAATACGATTGATCAAAAATAAGAACAGAAAATGTGTTATTTCAGCAATCGCTCTAGATAAACAAAACTTCGTCTGCTATTTGTTTTTCCTCTATCACGTGACCTCTGACGTCAGGTGGGAAGAGTCCATTATAAACACGCGCAATAACAGTAATAATAATTATTAGTAGTATTTTTGTTATTATAAATAAATAATCAATTCTTTAAAATATATATATATATACATTCATTTAGATTTTATAAATCGCAAAAAAAAAAAAAAAATCAGGTAATATTTTCTTCTCTATATAACATAAAAGAGTAAACTCACTGATTCACTGACTCAAGACAGCCGTGGCGATTCTATGGGAGATAAAATCGCAAATTTTGGTGAGCACGTTGGTTTTAGGACCCTAACGCCCACTCAGACGGGGATTTTTCGAAATACGCCCCCCCCCGTTCCCCCCTGGGGTTCGCAGAAGGCAAAAACACCTTTGTAAGTATAACTCGGCTCCATATTGCCCCACGGTGAAGAAATTGCAGAGGGAAAAAGTAGACTTGAGTACAAAAAAATACTTTTCTGCGATCTTGGAATTTTGGATTTTTAAGGGGGGCAGGAGGGAGTTAAAACGATTTTCGGAGGCAAATTTATCAAAATACAGATTTTCAAATAAAACTCTACCAATAATAGCACAAAGATACCGCCAAGAGTCTTATTGGGGATATTTCCAAAAACTTATTTTTGGTTTTTTGCGATTTTTGATTTTGGAGGGGAGTTACGAGGAAGCAAATTCGAGCCCCCCTTTTAGCGCTAAATTCGTCCGAGGAAATTTATAAAAGCAGAGGTCACAAATTTTAGTGTGTGGCTTATTTATGTGTGTCCAGCACCCATTGTAACAGGATTTTGCGAAAGTCCTCCTCCTTTCCCCTCTTGGGGGTTGGGGGCGGACAATAAAACCGTTTCCAAGCATAACTTTGCTTCAAATTATCTCAGCAAGATCAATTTTTATGTGTGGGCTGTTTATACCTTCCCATCACCACGCAGTGTAAAGGGATTTTACGAAATTTCTCCCTCCCCCCCTTTAATAATGGTGTGGGGGGAGGCAAGAACACGCTTGAAAGAGTAACTCAGCACCAAATTATCTCAGGATAGCGATTTTTTTATATGTCGATTGGTTATGCGTACTCAAGACATATACTACAAAGGGATTTTGTTAAATTCCGTTCTATCCCCCCCTTGGGGGTGGGGTAGGTAAAAAACATGTTTCTAAGCATATAACTTTGCTTCAAATTATCTCAGTAAGATTAGTTTTTATGTGTGGGTTGTTTACGCGTTTCCAACACGCATTATAAAGGAATTTTACGAAAATTCTCTCTCTCCCCTTTTAAGGGCAAGTTCGGGGGGGGGGGGCAAAAAAACGCTTTTAAGAGTAACTCTGCTCCAAATTATCTCAGAATAGCGATTTTTTGATATGTCGATTGGTTTTGCGTACGCAAGACACACATTACAAAGGGATTTTGTAAAATTCCACCCTATCCCCTTGGGGGTGGGGGGTGGGGGGAGACAAAATCATGTTTCTATGCGCAAGTCTGCTCCGAACTATCTTAGGCGATTTTTTATGTGCAGGCTGGTTATGCGTTCCCAACACGCACTATAAAGGGATTTTGCGAAATTTCCCCTTTCTCCTTTTTAAGGGCGGGGTGTGAATCGAGGGGGGGGGGGCAAAAACACGTTTTAAAGAATAACTCTGCTCCAAATTATCTCAGGAAAGCGATATTTTGATATGTCGATTGATTATGCGTACTCAACACACACAAACTACAAAGGAATTATTTGAAATTCCGTGCGATCCCTCACTTGAGGGTTGGGGGGAGGGGGGTGGGGAATATTTCCATGCGTAACTCTGTTCCAAATTATTTTAGAATGGCAATTTTTTATGCGTGGACTGCTTATATATGTATGTTCGGAAAGTAAAAAGACGCGTATTTCTTCAATTAGCTGTGATTAAACTATTATATATATCGGTGTCGAACTGGTTTAACATTTCGACAACTGAAAGAGTATTTTATTTTGCAAATAATCGATAAAAATGCGCAAATTCCATGAATTGACGATGGTAGAATGGCCTATTCCGGTTTCTATCTAGTAAAACTTTGTATTCTAAAACTGATCTTTTACAAAAAAAAGAAAGACATATAAAAACGACCTTTTACATAATAGAATACTTTAACATTATTTATTTATTTATTTTGTATGGGTATCGTATAAAAATATAAAACGTTTAATTATTAAAAATTGAGTTAGGATCAATTTTACAAAATTCTGCTTTTATTTTTAAACATCTTAATGTATATTGTTACGCTTATGTCTAGTAAGACATAAGCACCCCCGACCACAAGGGGTAAGGGGGCGAATTTCGTAAAATCCCGTTGCAATATGTGTCGAATACATATAAACAATTTGCGCACTAAATTTCGTAACCGCAGATCTCATAGATTTCCCAAGACAAATTTAGTGCTAAAAGGAGGGGGGGGGGTCTTGAATTTGCTATTCGCAACCCCCCCCCCCCCCACAAACACACAAAAAAAAAAAAAAAAAAAAAAAAATGCGTTTTTGGAAATATTCTAAAGAAGATACATGGCTACATTCAATACCTTTTTTAGATTTTTAGTAGAGCTCTACTAAAAAATCTGGACTTTCTGAAATTTCCCCCCCCCCCCGAAAAACGACTTTTCCCCTCTCTCCTTTAAGAATCAGGAATTCCAAAATCGTACATAATGTTCTAGTTATACTCAAGTCTAGTCTCATCATGTGCAATTTCTTCACCGTGAAGTAATTTGGGGTCGAGTTATGCTTACAAAAGTTTTTTTGCTTCCTGTCCTGGGTGGTAGGGGGTATTTCGATAAATCCCGTTCCTTTAGGTACCGGATGCATATAAGCAATCTAAGTATCAAACTTCGTGACCGCAGCTCTCATAAATTTCCCAGGACAAATTTAGTGCTAAAAGGGTGTCTCGAATTTTTGCCCTGTATAATACATACGCTCCACCCCCCCCCCCCCCCCAAAAAAAAAAAAAAAAAAAAAAAATGGCAGATCACAAAAAAACAAAAACATCTTTTGCAAATATCCTAAGGAAGTTGTATAACTTTTCTCAACATCTTTGTTCCATTTTTGGTAGAGTTCTACTCAAAAATCCGGAATTTGTAAAAGTTCCCGACAAAAATCAATTTCCCCCCCTTCCTCTCCTAAAAAATCGAAAATTCCTAAATTGCAGCTATTGTATAATATGTACTCATATCTAGCCTCCCCATGTGCAATTTCTTCACTGTAGCCGAGTTATGCTTAATTTGGAGCCGAGTTATGCTTACAAAGTTGTTTTTACCTTCTACCCCCCCCCCCCGAAGGGGGGGAACGGCCGTAATTTTGATAAATCACGTTACTTTAGATGTCGGATACATATAAACAATCCAAGCACCAAAATTCGTGCCTGCAGCTCCCATAGCTTTCTCAGGACAAATTTAGCGCCAAAAGGGGTGTCCCGATTTCGTCCCCTCGTAACCTCCCCCCCCCCACCAAAAAAAAAAAAAAAAAAAAAAACTAAAAATGTGTTTTAGGAACTATCCTAAGAAAGTCGCATAGCCTTTTTTCAACCTCTTTGTTCCATGTTTGGTAGAGTTCTACACAAATCAGGAATTTTCGAAATTTCCCGCCAAAAATCGATTTTCCCCCTTCTTTACCTCAAAAATCGAAAATTCCTAAATCGCAGATAATATTTTATTTGTACTCATGTCTAGTCTCCCCATGTGGAATTTCTTTATTAAGAAGGAATTAGGAACCGAGTTATGTTTACAAACGTGTATTTGTCTTTTGCCCACCGCAGGGAGGAACGGAGGGGAATTTCGGAAAAGTTGATAGAGATAATTTTAAGTTGGTTAAAGACCTAAATTTTTGCCAAGCGCAGTTGAATTCCGTCTGTCCGTTCTCAAGTGATACCCGGACAAACGTGTTTTTGTCTTTTGCCCCCCAGGGGGAACGGGGGGGGATTTCCGAAAAGTTGATAGATATAATTTTAAGGTGGGAAGACCTAAATTCCTGCCAAGCGCAGTTGAATTCCATCAGTCCGTTCTCAAGTGATACCCAGACAAACGTGTTTTTGTCTTTTGCCCCCCCCGGGGGGGGGGGACGGGAGGGATTTCGGAAAAGTTGATAGATATAATAAGTTGGGTAAAGACCTAAATTCCTGCCAAGTGCAGTTGAATTCCGTCTGTCCGTTCTCAAGTGATACCCAAACAAACATGTTTTTGTCTTTTGCCCCCCAGGGGGACAGGAAGCAAAAAAAAAAAAACGTTTGTAAGCATAACTCGGTTCCAAATTACTTCACGATGAAGAAATTACACATGATGAGATTAGACTTGAGTATAAATAGAACATTATGTACGATTTTGGAATTCTTAATTCTTAAAGGAGAGAGGGGAAAAATCGTTTTTCGGGGAAGAAATTCCAGAAATTTCGGATTTTTTAGTAGAGCTCTACTAAAGATGTTAGAAAGGTATTGAAAATAGCCATGTGTCTTCTTTAGAATATTTCCAAAACACATTTTCGTTTTTTTTTTTTTTTTTTTTTTTTTTTTTTTTGTGTGAATTTCGATTTCTTTCTTTCTTTTTTTTTTTTTTTTTTGGAGGTGGGGGCTGTTACGAAGTAGCAAATTCTAGGACCCCCCCCCCTCCTTTTAGCGCAAAATTTTTCTTGGAAAATCTATGGGATCTGCAGTCATGAAATTTGGTGCGCAAATTGTTTATATGTATCCGACACTTATTGCAACGGGATTTTACGAAATTCGCCCTCTTACCCCTTGGGGTCGGGGGGGGGGGGGCAATAAACACGTTATCCTGTTTGAATTTGCCTTACATTATCTTAGAATGATGAATTTTGGTGTGTGGATGTTGATTAGGTGTACGCATTATGTACTTTGGTGAGATTTGGCAAAACTTCTAACTTAGCCGCTGGAGAAGGGGAAGTAAGAAGCGCTTAAGTTGCTGCCGAAGGCAGTGTGGACCTGGACTCCTCACGTTGCTGGCGGGAAAAACCTCTGAGGAACACAGAGGAAAATTTAACTTAGGTTATTATTTATAATATGGAATTTTGACAACTCATTTAAGTATAGTGCTCAGCGAAGAGGGGAAAGCCAGCTAATAGCTTAATATATATTTTTTTAATTTATACTACAAATGCAATGTAAATTAATTATGTCTCAAAATAATTATAAAAATATTAAATATTTGAATAGTAGCATAATATTTATTAATATCTGAATTTAAAAAATATTTTATTTATATAATATTAATAAAAGAATAGAAAACGATATCTATTTTAACTTAATAAATTTTCTTACTGAGATTTGATTTCTTATTTGTTTATTTTAATTTAATTTTGTTTATTTTGTTTCATGAAAATGCTAGAATTATGTAATTTAGACTAGAATAGTATAAGAAACTAATTTTAGAGAGAAAAAAAAGTAATTTATATTAATTTAATATAAACAAAAGGGGCTGGTTCACTGTACCCCGGTGATGGGGCACAGTGGTCCACTTTGTGAGTGCTCACAATTTATTTTTTAATTCATAATGTATTAGGAATATTCTTATAAAAAATTTAAGACATGTTAAGAAGGGCTTAGAGATTTTTTCCTATTTTTTTTTTCAAGTACATTGCTTTTTTTTTTTTTTTTTTTTTTTTTGTGAAAAAAAATATTAAGTGTGGAAAAGTGGTCCACTGTGCCCCGGTCTCCCCTATATATAAAGTGTGCACTTGTATATTTTTATCGACCATTACCACAAAATAATCTAAGTGGTCTTTTGGACTACTAAATTTTCATTGTTGGCTCTACGTATTAAAATGCATTTTAAAGAAATTTCGTCCCTACACCAACACCGCAATGATGATAAATTATTTTCTGTGCTCCTGTATACGAACTGCAAACACATTATGCACCAAAAATTATAGAGATAATTCATGTAATTCATAAATCTTTTTATCAAGTTTGAAGTCAATGGGTTGGTTTTTGGTACTGCTATCGCGGCACACATGGGCAGACACGAAAAGCTTATTGAATTTCAATAGAGAGGCTGATAATTTTTCACTGATAATTTTTGTAATAAAAATCAATCTACAATCTACTGATAATGCGTTTAATTTCTCTCATTTAAAATTTTCAATAAAAGGCTTTTATTATATGTATATATTATATATAAATGAAAAACCTTTTCAAAAATTTCACGGGAAGGAAAGTGAAATCACATAAAATCAGATGATACCACTCAAATTCTAAAAATTTGAAGCTGCTATTTTTATAGTCTTTTAAATTTTTATAAGAAAGGTAACATAAAAATCTTCATAAGAAGTATCGTAAGTGTGAAAGAAAATGGACTTTTTTTTTTTTTTTTTTTAAGATCCTGCAAAGATTGAGTTTCATATTTTTCCTAGTTGTGCTTTCAATACATTTTTTTTTTTTTTTTTTTTTAACTTCAAACTTTATTAGGTCGTGCTTCATTCATAGCGATGTTTTGATTCGATACACGGACAAAAAGCGCCACCAAATTTATTCTTTTATAGAATAAAATTATGCCTTGCCATAAATGGAACAGAGTACAAAGTACTATTTTATTTTTATACAATGCTACTTTATAAATACACCCTATTTTTCCTAGTAATGTGCAATATATTGTGTAAAAGTATACATCTCTTTTTCAATGTGTATGTTCATATAAAATTACTGCATGATCTCTATTTATTAATATTTCTGCTTTAATAATTTTCTCACGTAATACTCATACAGTACGGCAAACTTTCCTTTGAGAATTTATTATTAACGAAATGGAATTTGTCTTTCTTTAATTTTCCTTTATTCTATTTATTTTATTTTATTATTATTATTGTTTGATATGTCTATCAAGTGTTTAGACACATGTGCATACCTTTAGCGGGGTAACACAAAAATGACTGTGATAATTAACTGCCTGCAAAAGTATGAATGAGTGCAATTTAAATTATTTAAAAAATAAAATTATTACTCTATACAAAATACATATTCATAAATTATAAATATATCAAGTTATTAAATGGTGATTTATTTTAAAATATTAAAAATATTAATTGCCACTGTTAATTTGAGTAAAAAAAATTAATATGATATTAATTTTTTTTAGTAAAAGTATTTAATTTTTAATTTGAATTAAAAGTTAATTAAATTTTACATTAATTCTTTTATCAATTAATTTAAATATTTTAAATAATTTATTTACCTACAGTAACCACCGCTTAATAAATTCATTGGTTAATAAAATCAGCCACTTAATCTGATGAAATTGCTAGGGCCAGAATCAAATCAATACAAACTACTTTTAAAATCGCCGCTTAATAAAATCAATATCGCCGGTTAATAAACCCAGAATATCTCTTTAGCAGCAAAAATTTCATTCATGCACTTTGAACAAATTTTTTAATTACACTGTTTTTTTTTTTTTTTTTTTTTTTTTTTTCCCCTTCAAAATAAACAAGAAAGAAAAATCATGCAGTACGCATTGATTAGTAACACTTTCCAACTGTACGCAATTGTTGTATCAAATAACTTTTAATATTCTTTGCCTACGTTAAAACACAGCAGACAGAAGGACTGAAAAACATACAGAGAGACTAATTCGTTTTAAACTTACTCTTAGGCATTTTGGATAGTGTTAAAAAGGCTTAACGCAAAAGAAAATGCAGCCGTTAGATTATAATTACATCTTTTAAACTCTCTGAATATTTTACTGCAGCCCTGTAAATCTGAAAGCTAATCACATCATATTCTATACAAAACAATATTTTAGAATATTAATACTAATACGTGTCAATGTTTTTATGATTTTTATAGTAGAAAGTTTTTTAAATATAACTTAAAAAAAATTCTGTCCTAAAACGTAATGCATTGGCTTTTTTTTATTGTTGTTGTTGTAAACAAACTAGTTGTACAGGACCTATTAATGACATTTTAAATAGGGAACTTGAGTGTATCATTTTTTAAAAATTCTCAAAACATTCACGGATGATAGGTTTCGGAGAATACAGATAGAAAGGTAGACAATCGGACAGACAGATGCAAAAATTGAAATCATATTCCCACTAAAATTATCAGAATGTGTTAAAACGCTCATGTAAACAAAAGTGCAATTCCAGCAAATTTTTATTAATAGCTCTTAATGTAACTGATTATTTTTGTGTGGCCCTGTAAATCTAATGCTAACCATACTATATTACATAGAAAACACACTCTTTTGTGCATACGAATAATATTCAATTGCAATAAGCTTTGTGGAAAATAAAATTATTAAAATTTGTTTTATAAAAATAACTCTCATACAACACAATGCTTTGGAATAATTTCAAGTGGCCCTGTACACAAGCCAGTTAAAAATGTACTCTATTTTACATAGGAAACATCCCATAGGGAATTGAATAACATATTAAAATTTCATTAAAAATTCTATACACTAAAGGTATTAAAATATGGTTTATAGAAACTCCTCTCATGGAACACAATGTTTTCGAATTATTTTTTGTGTCCCTGTACACAAACCAGAAGAGGCAGTCATTCCATTTTCAATAGGGAACATCCGATAGTGAACTTGAATAAAATATATCGGTTTAAAGAAATTCCATAAATATTTACGGGAATGAAAGCGCAGATAAGCAGACAGAGAGACAGATAGACGGACAGAAGAACAGTCAGACATATACACAAATTGAAACTATATTCACAATAAAAAATGATAGAAAGTGTCAAAAACGCTTAAACGAAAGTACAATTCTAGCATTCATTTTTTTTTATTAATAGCTCTGTAACTGAATATTTTTGTGTCACCCTGTAAATCTAATGGTAACCATGCTATATTCTATGCAAAGCATTCTTTTGTGCATATAAATAACATATTTCATTTTCCTAAAACTTCGTGGAAAGTAAAGTTATTACAATTTGATTTATAGAAATATCTCACAAAGAACGCAAAGCTTTGGAGTACTTTTGAGTGTCCCTGTACATAATTGTAATCTATTTTATATAATCTATTTTATGTACTATTTCTGCCCCTGTAATCTATTTTATATACGAAACATCCAATAGTGAACTTGAATAACATATTTCAATTTCATGAAGATATTGTACAGTAAAGGTATGAAAATATGGTTTATAGAAATACCTCTCATAGAACACAATTATTTGAAATACTTTCGAGTGTCCCTGTACACAAACCAGTAGAAAGTATAAACTCCATTTTCAATAGGGAACATCCGATAGTGAACTTGAATAACATATATCAGTTTCAAAAACATCCAGAAATATTTACGGGAGTTAGAGTGCGGGCAGACAGACAGACGGACAAACGGACAGATACACAATTTGATATATTCACACTTAAAAAAATGCTAGAAAGTGTTAAAAACGCTTAATGTAAACGAAAGTAGAATTCTAGCAAATTTTTAATAATAGCTCTTAATATAACAGAATATTTTTGTGTCACCCTGCAAATCAATTGTTAATCATGCTATATTCTATGTAAAGCATTCTTTTGTGCATATAAATAACATACTTGAATTTCCTAAAACTTCGTGGTAAGTAAAGTTATTAAAATTTAATTTATAGAAATATCTCTCATAGAACGCAGTGTTTTAGAATACTTTTGAGTGTCCTTGTATATAAAACAGAGTTGGTATTTAATCCATTTTATACAGGAAAAATCCAATAGTGAACTTGAATACCATATTTCAATTTCATTAAGATATGTGTACAGTAAAGGTATGAAAATATGATTTATAGAAATACCTCTGATAGAACATAATGCTTTGAAATACTTTCGGGTGCCCCTGTACACAAACCTGTAGAGGTATAAACTCCAGTTTCAACAGGGAACGTCCGATAGTGAACTGGAATAACATATTTTAATTTCATCAAGATATGTGTACAGTAATAGTATGAAAATGTGATTTATAGAAATACCTCTCATAGAATACAATGCTTTGAACTACTTTCGGGTGTCCTTGTATACAAACCAGTAAAGGTATAAACTCCATTTTCAAAAGGGAACACCCGATAGTAAACTTGAATATCATATATCAGTTTCAAGAAATTCCACAAATATTTACGGGAATTAGAACGCGGAGAGACAGACAGACGGACAGACAGATAGACAAACCGAAGTCATTAACACTATTCAACCTTGTTGGAAAGTTTTAAAAATGTTAGAAAGTGTTAAAAACGCTTAATGTAAACGAAAGTACACTTTTAGCAAATATTTATTAATAGCTCTTTATATAAGTGAATATTTTTATTTCACCCTGTAAATCTAATGCTAATCATGCTATATTCTATGCAAAGCATTTTCTTTTGTGCTTATAAATAACACATTTCAATTTCATTAATCTTCGTGCAAAGTAAAGTTATTAAAATTTAGTTTATAGAAATATCTCCATAAAACGCAATGCTTTGGAATACTTTTGTGTGTCCCTGTACACAAATCAGTGGTGACATTTATTCCATTTTATACAGGAAACAACATATTTCAATTTCATTAAGATTTGTCTACAGTAAAGGTATGGAAATATAGTGTATAGAAGTGCCTCTCATAGAACACAATGCTTTGAAATACTTTCGGGTGTCCCTGTACACAAACTAGTAGAGGTATAAACTCCATATTCAACAGGGAACATCCGATAGTGAACTTGTATAACATATTTCAATTTAATTAAGATTTTTGTACAGTAAGTGTATGAAAATATGGTTTATAGAAATGCCTCTCATAGAACACAATGCTTTGAAATATTTTCGTGAGTCCCTGTACACAAACCAGTAGAGGTATAAGTTCCATTTTCAATAGGAAACATCCGATAGTGAACTTGTATAACATATTTCAATTGGATTACGATTTTTCTACAGTAAGGGTATGCAAATATGGTTTATAGAAATGCCTCTCATAGAACACAATGCTTTGAAATATTTTCGGGGGTCCCTGTACACAAACCAGTAGAAGTATAAGCTCCATATTCAACAGGAAACATCCGATAGTGAAATTGTATAACATATTTCAATTTCATTAAGATTTTTGTACAGTAAGGGTATGAAAATATGATTTATAGAAATGCCTCTCATAGAACACAATGTTTTGAAATATTTTATGGGGTCCCTGTACACAAACCAGTAGAGGTATAAACTCCTCCATTTTCAATAGGGAACATCCGATAGTGAACTTGTATAACATATTTCAATTTCATTAAGATTTGTGTACAGTAAAGGTATGGAAATATGGTTTATAGAAATGCCTCTCGTAGAACACAATGCTTTGAAATATTTTAGGGGGTAATTGTACACAAACCAGTCGAGGTATAAACTCCATTTTCAATAGGGAGCATCCGGTAGTGAACTTGAATAACATATATCAGTTTCAAGAAATTCCATAAATATTTACGGGAGTTAGAGCGCGGACAGACAGACAGACAGACAGACAGACGGACAGACAGAGAGACAGACAAACAGACAGACAAACCCAAGTCATAAACACTTTTCAACCTTGTTGGAAAGTGTTAAAAAGAAAATAAAGCACAGCAATCTCTCCGTTATCTCTCTTTGTCGAAAATTTGGCATTTGCAGCATAGTTACAAATTAAATGCTTCCCATCACTTGTCTTTGTTAGTGAAAATTTCAAGGAACGTGTGCTTCAAACCACAGTAATAAGTTACAAATTTATGATTTGATTCGCATGTGATTTTTCTTTCTTTTCTTTTTTTTTATTATTAAAAGACAATATTTTAAGCTCTTATTTTGAAATAACTAAAAAGTAAGAGGTTTAAATTGAAAGAGGTTTTAAGTTTAAAATGAAATTGGGAACTTTTGGCAAAGCAATGATGATTCTCCTCAAAGGAAAACGCATCAAAACGTAAGATGCGCTTAATTTACTTATTTTAAAAACCAATTAATTAATTATATGTCAAAAATTAATTAATATTGTTTATTAAATCCATTACTCATTACCTTTTAGTATTTTTTTTTCCAAGTGTGGGGAAGTAATACATTTTTCTTGAGTGCAGGAATGTTTGCTGTGTATAAAAACTCAGTCGCTTAATAAAATCTTTTTGGCTCAAAACGAATATGATTTTAATAATCAGCGGGAAATATATTTCTAAGCTTTCGTCTCGTGTTTTGATACGCACCAACAATTTAAGCTCTTTATCTACCGACGGTATTTTAAAGTGCCATTACTTTAAAAAGCGTATTAAATTGTATTTATGAAAGAAATGTCAGAGGTATTTCTAAGATTAGAACGTTTACCTCACTATAGTCTCACTCCGTGGCACTAGATGCTGCATGTAGCCGTTTTTGCTCTTAAAAAGGATTTTATAGAGTGTTATCTCTGTTTTTGCTTGCCTTTTTTTACAATATTCACTTGTGTTATAATCTCCTTATATTATTAAAATCTGTGCGCATCTGTCTGTCTGTCTGTCTTTCTGTCTGTCTGTGAGAAATGCCTTGTCATCGCTAAAGCTCCGGCGCTAATGGTCGCATCGACTCGAAACCGGTCTCGACAGACGCAGAATTTCTTCATCTCGACACCGCGATAATTCGCTAAGCGATGCGACCCTAATTAGCGGAGTCTCCTTATATTATTAAAATCTGTGCGCATCTGTCTGTCTGTCTGTCTTTCTGTCTGTCTGTGAGAAATGCCTTGTCGTCGCTAAAGCTCCGGCGCTAATGGTCGCATCGACTCGAAACCGGTCTCGACAGACGCAGAATTTCTTCATCTCGACATCGCGATAATTCGCTAAGCGATGCGACTCTAGTTAGCGGAGATATTAATTAAAATGTCGACCCATGTCTACCGAAAAATGACCCAGAATTCATGATTAAATGCTAAAAAAGCGACATTTTTACGGAAAAAGTGGAAAATAAATTAGAAATATCAGTCGTATTGTTACAAACAAGATACCATTGGAAAGGGCTTTTTTTTCTCAATCCGATGGTATAAACGGCTTATCGATCGGACAATTAGATTTTTTTAAATTAACTAAACTAAAAAAAATGGTGGCAACAAATCACAAGCATTTTAACTTGGCAGACGATCTTGAACGGAAATTAAAAACATCTGCTGTTTAATGAGGTCACGTGTTTTTGTACTGCGATTAAAAATTGCAATTTTCTATTTTCTTCAATTTTTCAAAATTCGCACATTTCAATTACTATACAATATTAACACCACAAAACAAACTTGCAGTTAAAATTTCATCGATTTTGGTCAATAAACAAAAGATTTACATTTTAATTGCAAATTAAATTTTATCTTTACACGCCTGACATTTTATCTGTCGAAAGAGGATGCCATTAAGGTAAAAATATTTCTTTTTCTACTTACTTCCATTAACCGACTACCGTAGATAATGGAATTCGAAATTTCACCTGACTTACACGTTTTGAGGTCTCATGGCGCTGTAATAATTTAAAATTTCAATATTTAAAATTCTACTTATGTTTATTTTTTTTTTTTTTTAATATGTCATTCGATACACATTTTAAAGTACGGTTACCTTATCGAAAGGGGAATTCGAGATTTCACCCGATTTACACGTTTTGAGGTCTCCTGATTAGGCTTTCTTTTGCATCGCAATAGTGGAATTCGAGATTTCAGCTTATTTACACGTTTTGAGGTCTCCTGAATGGGTTTTCGGTTTTCTTTTGTATCTCAGCTGCTAATTAAAATAATTTCATAAGTAATACATCATTTGAAAGCTTTGTTAATTTGGAATTGAATAGTAGATTACAGAAATTCGATATTTCGACATTTCTCCTGATTTAAACGTTTTGAGGTGTCCTGAATGGTTTTCTCTTTTCTCTCAGTTACTAAATTAAAAAAATTTCATAAGTAATACATCATTTGAAAGCTTTGTTGAGTTGGAATCGAACAGTAGATTACAGAAATTTCTACCGCCAGATGGCGCTGTAATATTTTCAAATTACAATGTTTCTATTTCTAATCATGATTAAATATTTTTTAATGCGTCATTCGATACACATTTTAAAGTACTTTTACATTATCGAAAATGGAATTCAAAATTTCACCAGATTTACACGTTTTGAGGTCTCCTGAATCAGTTTTCTTTTGTATCTCAACTACTAATTAAAATAATTTCATAAGTAATACATCATTAGAAAGCTTTGTTGATTTGGGATCGAACAGTGGAATACAGAAATTTCTACCGCCAGATGGCGCTGTAATATTTTCAAATTTCAATATTTCAATTTCTAATCATGATTAAATTATTTTTAATACATCATTCGAAAGATATTTTAAAGTTCTTTTATATTATCGAAAGTTTTCATCAGATTTACACGTTTTGAGGCGTCCTGATTAGGTGTTCTATTGCATCTCAGCTAATTGAGTAAGACCGTTCAAAATTGGTATACGTAGGTTGATTAGAAGGGGCTGAAAGGGTGGGGAAGAAATAGGCGTGCACCACGCGCGTGCCCCCTAACTTGTGCGCGCGCAGCCCGCACGGGACTGCGCTGCCGAAGGCAGTGGGGACCCGGTCCGACTTTTTAACAGATGAGAAATAATTTTTTTAATTTTCTTTTCTTAAGAATAAAAATTTGATTTGAGAAGGAATATGTGCGCGCAGCGTGCGTATACCTGCGCGCGCACGTGTCTGCACTGCCGAAGGCAGTGGGGACCCGGTGTGATTTTTTACCCGATCAGAAATGATTTTTTTTAGGGGGCACGAAGTGTCAGGGAAGGAATGCGGGCGTGCAGCGCGTGTATTCTTTAACTTGTGCGCGCGCAGCGCGCACGGGACTGCGCTGCCGAAGGCAGTGGGGACCCGGGCCGACTTTGTACCCCATGAGAAATGATTTTTTTTTTCTTTTCTTTTCTTAAGAATAAAAATTTGATTTGAGAAGGAATATTTGCGCGCAGCGCACGTATACCTTCACACGTGCGCGCGCAGCGCGCATGGGTCTGCGCTGCCGAAGGCAGTGGGGACCTGGTGTGAGTTTTTATCCGATCAGAAATGATTTTTTTTTTGGGGGGGGGCACGAAGGGTCAGGGAAGGAATACGCGCGCGCAGCGCGTGAATCCCTTAACTTGTGCACGCGCGGCGCGCACGGGACTGCGTGCCGAAGGCAGTGGAGACCCGGGACGACATTTTACCCGATCAGAAATGATTTTTTTTTTTTATTTCCTTTCTTAAGACTAAAAGTTACTGTTAGTGATTCATTAATTATAGTGATTCATTTGAAAATACTGACTCGCTAGCGGGCGAAGCTCGCTAGTTAATTCCTATATTACCCGAAGAATCTATCATCAATTTTAGGAAAAACACATAAAAAGTGAATACTTTTTTTACCTCTTTTTAAGGCCTTGATATCCATTTTGACCTCTATATACCAATGGCAAGGTTCCCACGGTCCTTGGAAGTCCTTAAGTAGCACTTGAATTTCATTCTGATTTTCAAGGGCCCTTAAAAGTACTTGAATTTCTTGTAAAGTCCTTAAAAGTTCTCGATTTTTTTTTTTTTTTTTTTAGGAAATTCCAAATTTTCAATTAAAAATCACATCGACATTAGTCCTGTGACAAACATGGAATTTAGGTTTCTGCTTAAAATTGTGTCATTGAATAATTTTATTCAAATGAAAAAAATTCCTGCCCAGGAATCAAACCGGGCCCACTAACGGCAGAGCAGTTCTGCGCTCTAAAAGCTGGTAGACGTGCCAGGTTTGATCCCAGGTTGCGCTTGTTGGTCTAATCATTTAGAGTTTTCCGTTGTTTTCTCCAAAACTTGCATAAATACGGGCTAGGTCCCATTAGAAAGACCCCACTGAGGGAACTTCTCCTCAGGCCTAGGATTCTAGTGCTGTCAATCAGCCTTAATTTCCACAATCCAACCCAGGAATCAAACCTGGGATCTATGATTTAACGTACTGATATCCTACAATTGAGATATGCCAGACATTAAATATAAGTATTGTTAATAAATAAAGATTTTTAAGTTACGTAATTACACTAAAAATGTTGTCTACAGAAAGAAGAAAGCATAGCAAAGGAATTGCTAAATTTGCTGTTTGTGCTTAACCATTCTGCAATTTTTGCAATAAACCTTGAAAATCTTCGAGTAGGCCTTGAAAAGTACTTGAAAAGTCCTTAATTTTTTATTCTTTTTGGAAGTGAGAACCCTGCAATGGTACGTTAAAGTACCACTATACTGAACTCATTAAATAATATGCTGTTGTGATATGCATAACACTGTTCGGCATGAAAATTGCCTCTGACACCATTTCAGCATATTCTTATGCAATATGACCTCCTGAATCCAAATAGGACACCCATTTTGCCCTATCACCCACCGTTTTTTAGGAATGGCCTCCTATTTTTAACATTTTCCGGTTATTTTATGGCTATAAATTTGATTTTTAGAAAAGGGGGGGATTATTTTAACCGTTAAATATCTTCTGAGGGGCTACAGAGTTGGCAATTTTAAAACATGGACATTTGCGACTAGGGAAAAATTTTGAGGGGATTTGCCATTGAAATTATGCATTACATGTCTTATATTTTTTTTAATCAGTTATTAATATTATTTTTTAAACTTTATATATATTTTTTTGTTCTCAGATGTTAAATTAATTATTTTTCATTCTTCAAATCAAATTCATGGTTTATCGAACAGGAAAGAAATTGAGGGAGAGGGTGGTGTATCTAGAAAACGGTGGGTGACTGGGCAAAATGGGAGTCATATTCGGATTCAGGATGTCATTTTACATAAGAATGAGCAAAAGTGGTATCAGATCCCGAATTTTTTTTTTTTTTTTTCAGAGCAGTATAATTTTTATTGCATATATCTTTAAAAAGTACTCTTAATTAAAAAAAAAAAAAAAAAAGTTTCTTTAGTATTTTATATGCAGGCGAAGATTTATAAGCCATAACTAGGATATGACGAGGCGTTTCATTTTAAACACACAAAATTTAATAGATGACTATGACAATAACACATGAAAAATACAAGTAACATGAACGACTACATTTTTAAGACTGCGATCTGTTCTAGCAGAGATAAACGTAAAAAGGAATGAACAGATCATTGATTGGACGTGACGTCACTTACCAACAGTCCAATAGATTAAATCAGGAATACAATGACGAAATACACTACAACTCTCCTCCCCTTAATTCCGTATACCATACCTGATGGGAGGTTTTCTTACTCTAGATGATCTTCTTACAACCTGTTCAGAAAAAGACAAATTAGCATTTTTAAGTTTTGAATGTTCAGATTTTAGTTCATTATTTACAGTACTGTTGATATTTTTATCACAGTCAATTTCTCCAGGCTTTGTAGACACAGATCTACTGTCGGTTGGTACTGGATCTGATGTAGTGGAAGGATTGGTTGGCAATGGATCTGGTGTACTGACAGGATCGGTTGGCGCTGGATCTGGTATCATGGCAGGCCTCCTACCAGACTTAGATTCTCCATTGCTTTGTAGGTGTGGACTATTGCTATCGGGGACCATGGAAATATTTGCACCAGGACTTGTAGCTTCCTCCACTTGTACTCTGGAACCTACACTTTTCAGTTGATCAACGTGTCTTTTCCATACACATGGACCTACTTGAATTTTGTAATGTAGTTTACCTAATCTGGTAATTACTTTACCTATTTTCCATTTGTCTCCTGATGTATAATTGCGTACTGCAACTTTTTCATTTATTTGGAATTCTCTTATCTTTTTCTTGTTAAAAACATTTTTATGTTGTTTGCTTTCAACATAATTTTTAACATTTGGTACAAGCAAATCTAATTTTGATCTGATATTTCTTTTCAGAAATAATGATGCGGGACTCTCCCCTGTTGTAATATGAGGCATTATTCGGTATTGGAATAAAAATTCGTTCAACTTAAATTGGAGATTTCCGGGTTCTGAACTTAAGGATTTCAATCCTTTTTTAATAATTTGGACATATCTTTCGGCTTGACCATTTGTAGAGGGATGATATGGTGCAGTTAAACTATGTTTTATGCCTTTACTTTGTAGAAAATTTTCGAATTGTTCTGAAATGAATTGTGGCCCATTATCAGACACAAGGGACACAGGATAGCCATATCTGGCAAAAAGCGAAGAAAGACAGTTTATAGTGTTCTCAGCAGTAGTATTAGGAACAATGAACACTTCTGTCCATTTACTGTGGGCATCTACTACGATTAAAAACATTTTCCCCATCATTGGACCAAAAAAGTCTACATGTATTCTGTTCCAAGGTGTTGTAGGCCATTCCCAGTGATGATTTTCCATTTTAGGAGGATTATGTTTTAATTTAATACAAACAGAACAGTTATTTGCTAAATTCTCAATGTCTTTATCAATACCTGGCCACCATACAAAACTACGTGCCAGTGCTTTCATTTTTACTATGCCAAAATGGCCAAAATGCAAATCTTCCAACACTTTTTGTCTATGAACAGTAGGAATTACAACACGATTCCCTTGTAGTATGCAATTATTTAGTATAGAAAAATCTTGTTGTTTATGTCCAAAAAGTAAGTAATTTGGCATCTGTGTGCCCGATATTAAATGTCGGTACATTTCTTTCAATGTTGGATCTCGCTTAGAACTTGCACATAATATCTTTGTATTTAACGGTAACGATGTGATTTGATGAATAAATAAACAATCGGATTCATCAAGGTTGCCAAATAAATTTGGTGACAAAGTTGGTGACACTTTTTCTGGTTGTAGCGAATCGGACGACGGCAGCAGTAAGTCTTCACTACGTAATGGAAGACGTGATAGAGCATCGGCATTTCCGTGCTCTGCAGATTTTTTATATTTAATATCATAATTAAATGTCTGTAAGTATAATGCGTATCTTTGCATTCTAGCTGCCGAAAGTACCGGAATACTTTTTACGGGTGAAAATATGGAAACTAGGGGTTTACTATCTGTATACAGTGTAAATCTCCTACCATATAAAAATTGAAAAAATTTCTTTACACCAAAAATTATTGCTAACGCTTCTTTATCTACCTGACTATACCGCTTTTCTGCAGAAGATAAAGTTCTAGAAGCAAAAGCTATGGGTTTTTCGGAGTTATCTGGCATTGTATGCGAAAGTACTGCCGAAATTCCATAAGGAGAAGCATCAGTGGCTAAAATTAAGGGTAATTTAGGATTAAAGTGGGTGAGAATCCTTTCGGAAGTAATTTCCTGTTTAATTGCATTAAATGAATTTTCACATTTTTTAGTCCACTTAAAATTTACATTTTTACGTAATAATTCATTTAGAGGATAAGCAATCGTAGATAATTTAGGAACAAATCTAGAATAGTAAGATACTAAGCCTAGGAACGCTTTTACTTGAGTTACGTTTTGAGGTATTGGAGCATTTAAAATAGCAGAAATTTTTTCTTGTGTTTTGTGTATGCCATTTTTATCAATTTTGTAACCGCAGTATGTAATTTCATCACTCATGAAAAAAGATTTTTCTTTATTTATTTTAAGATTATATTCACGTAACCTTTCTAGCACTTGTTTTAATCGCTCTAAATGTATTTCATCAGTTTCCCCTGAGATACATATATCGTCAATAAAAACTGAAATACCCTCTATACCTTTTAAAATTTGTTCTATAGTTCTCTGCCATATTGCTGGCGAACTGGCAATTCCGTATGGTAATCGCGTAAATTTAAATAAGCCTTTAGGAGTGTTAATCGTAAGTAATTCTTGTGAATTTTCCTCTACCGGTAAATGCAAGTATGCTTGGTTTAAATCAATTTTTGTAAAATGTAATCCACCCCCTAAAGTTGCTAATATATCCTCAATTTTTGGTAGCGGGTATTTGTCAACCTTTAAAAATTTATTTACCGTGACTTTAAAATCGCCGCATAAACGAATTTTCCCATTAGGTTTTACCACCGGAACAATAGGTGTTGCCCATTTACTCGTACTAACAGCTTTTATTATCCCTTCATTTTCTAATCTTTCCAATTCTTCATTTACCGCATTCCTTAATGCATACGTAACTGTTCGCGATTTACAAAATATTGGTGATGAGTCTTTCTCTAAATGTAATTCAGCTTTAACATTTTTAATTTCACCTACGTTATTTGTAAATAAATCCGGAAATTTATTCAGTAAATTATTTAAATTTTCCGAGATTTGTACTTTGTTTACCGGAACAGTTTGTAAATTGTTTGGGAATATATTAAATGTAGTTATCCAATCCCTACCTAGCAATAAAGGAAAATTGTCTTTTTTAACTAAATATAACTTAACATTCCTAGTTTTGTTTTCGTAAGTTACATTTACTCTAACAAATCCCTCGGGCTGGAAAATTTCTCCCGTGGCTGTCTTTAATTGTACATCAGCAGGAAACATTTTATGTTCTGGAAATAATCTCCGAAAACGATTTATCGGTACGGCGGAAATCGCCGATCCCGTATCAAGTTCCATTTCTGCTTTAGCACTATTTTCTATCAAAACCCAAATTTTTATAGGTTTAGTGCCTTCAGATTGTAACGACAAAATGTCTACAGTATCAAGAACATTTACATTTTTCTTTTGAGTAACATTGTTTTGTGCGTTCCGACACACCTTACTCAAATGACCGCGTTTTTTACAAAAATTGCAAACTGCATTAATAAATTTACAAACATTTGCTAAATGAGAACTATTTCCACAACGATAACAATAAGTTTTACTTTTATTTGCACTCGCTGTTTTGTTCACGTTTTGTTTACTTACTAAGTTATTTTGAGAATAATTTTGTTTTGGTTTCCTAACACTAACAGAAACTTTATTCAAATTCAAATTTTTATTCTGTAATTCTATCATGTCGTTTTCAGTACTTTGCATAGTTACGGCTTGTTCTACTGCTTTTTCAAATGTTAAATCTTCAACCTGAGACATTAATTTGCTTTGGATTGTTTCATTTTTTAATCCGCGTAAAAATTGTTCTAACAAATTTTCTGACAGCGAATCGCCTGTAAACGCGCAATGTGTTGTAAGTTTCTTTAAACGAACACTAAAATCCTGCACAGATTCGTTATCTTCTTGACAACATTTTCTAAATTTAATGCGTTCACTGATTTTATTTGGAATTTTACATAGATGTTTTGTTAAGACATCTACTAATTCAGTGTAAGTTTTTGATTCAGGAAGATCTGGGAACAGTAAATTTGTAAGTAAATTATATAATTTCGGGCCTATAAAAGTTATTAAGGCACTAACTTTTTTTTCATCCTTAATATCAAACAATATAAAGTTTTGTTCCAATCTTCTAACATAAATCTCAAAAGATTCAATCGAATCATTGAATTCTTTAAAATTTTGAAACATTTTTAATGAAAATATACTAGTTCTAAGAATAAAAACATGCAATCTAATAAAAGAACAGAAAGAAAAAAAATAAAATAAATGTGTAAATACCTTTCTTTTTCTCTTTCCCGAAAAATAAAAAGTCGCAGATTATCGCAGACGATAATTACACTCACTGGCGCCTAAATCGTACCTGCCCGCCACCAGACAATGATATTAACTGCTGCTGTCTTCGATCGCATAATGATTCATTTCGAAATATCAATTTTCTTTATGAAATAAGTAGATTTTGAATAAACCCATGTGTAGAAGATATTCCGTTCTTTTTTTATGAACTGCAGATTTCATTTTTAATCATCTTGAATTAGATATTATTAAAATGTTGAAGAGCAAAACTTCTTTTTGCTTTTTTCTTTTTCATCTCGTCGCCATTTTAGTATTTTATATGCAGGCGAAGATTTATAAGCCATAACTAGGATATGACGAGGCGTTTCATTTTAAACACACAAAATTTAATAGATGACTATGACAATAACACATGAAAAATACAAGTAACATGAACGACTACATTTTTAAGACTGCGATCTGTTCTAGCAGAGATAAACGTAAAAAGGAATGAACAGATCATTGATTGGACGTGACGTCACTTACCAACAGTCCAATAGATTAAATCAGGAATACAATGACGAAATACACTACAGTTTCATATACATTTTTTCTCTGTTTCATTATGCGGCAGATAAAGGTTTTAAAGGCTCACCCTTTGTTTTTCATAAAGATTTCCTATTGGTTAATTTATAAACTCGTTATTTGAAATAAATGCATTTATTTCTTTTAAAGAAGAAAGAAAAATAGAAAAGAAAAGAAAAGAAAGAATCTACTAAAATTGTTTCTACCCTTTTTTTTTTTTTTCCCCCACGCCTGATCAGCTGGAATTGATCCGATTGTCGACCAAAACAATGGTAAATTTTCAACCTCTTTTTTCCAACGCAACCTATACAGGCCTTCATTATTGCACATGAACCTCTCTCAGCTAAAATTTTAGATATATATATATACCTAATTATGCATATACAAACTAATATTATCTATATATATATATAATGTATGTAATGTATGTATGTATAAAAACAAAGAAAGAAAGAAAAAGAAAGAAAAAAAAGAATTTCTTTCTCTTATGCAGGTGCAACTATTGGCTGTCGTATAAAATTATAGATTCAGTGAAGGATTATGATGGAATAGAGGGACGCGATTCTTTAACGAGGGTGAGGGTAAAACGGTAAGATAAAAAGACTTTCTTAGCATTTCTAGAAACGTGATTAAAAACAGACCATTTTTAACGACTAGCGAATAATGACTATAGTTTTTATTCAAGCACTGTTTTTTTTTTTTTTTTTTTTTTTTTTTTTAAGTTATAAAAATCACTTTAGGATCTGTTTTTTTTTTTTTTTTTTTTTTTCTTTTTTTTAAATTATTATTTTAGAAATTCCAAGTTTAAAAAAAGGGGGTGGGGGTGGCGAGAAACAGTAGTCTGATATCTTCATACGCAGTATATGTACGAGAACCCAGACTTACAGTTTCTCTCTAATAAATAAATGGATAAAAAGAAAAGAATATTTTTCCACGCATAATAATTCTGTAACATAAAATTCACACATTAATTTTCACTAAGCTATGAGCATTCGTTGTAAATATATATATATATATATATATATAACTGCGCATGCGCGAAAAAAAAAAAAAATGCTTAACATTTTTTTATTACCTAGGTTGAAATCTAGCTATATTGGGCAGTTTACGTAAAATGTTTATTTGAATAAAGTAAAATTAAGCAAATTATGGATAAAAGAATGAGCTAGATTTTAGATGTTAAGAGTGATAGTATTAATTGTTAATTAATAATTTAATTTGGAGATCCATTTATCTCAACCACGTTGAAAAACTTTTTTTTTTTTTCCCTGTGAAAAACCTCTTGTGGGCTTGTAACTTAATTAATTTATTAAGATTTGTGAGTCCATAAGGGGTTTTCCACAAAAAAGAACGTTTGCAACATGTGTAAAATAATTGAATCGCTGAATTAAATATGTGTCATGTGAAAAATCCCTCATAAAATTTCAATTCTGGAAAATATCTAAAATCTTGCACATTCCTTTGTCGAAAAATTCCTTAGTTTTTACTCTACTCAAATGAACTTTTGACATAAGTTGCTCAAAATATCTAGCTTTCAACGTATGTAAAAAAAAAAAAAAAAAAAAAAAATCTGTTTTTCCCGCATGGAAAGCAAAAATATATGTTCTACAAATTACACGTGTGAATTTTATTTTTCGGAAATTTTTTCTCTAATATTACGTCAATTTTTCTGCGAGTTTGTAAAATTTTGTTGAAATCCATTCTTGTTACAAGCAAAAAATTTATCAAAAATATAATAATAACTTTTGAAGAAAAATTATATCTGTCTAAATAATGGTACTTTTCCCACACTGTCAAAAAAAAAAAGTTCTGTTTGCTGCCAGAAATTTTCTGTATTACAGAAAATTTCTGGCAGCAAACAGGAATTTTTTTTTGACAGTGCACAAAAAACCTTACAAATGTTTACATACTAACATACAAAGAATACTAACAAACAAATACCAAAATACAAATACAAATATAAATGTTTACGTACAAACATATTGTCCGTAGTATATAAAATCATATGTTAATATTACAAGACATTTGTAGCTTTTCGTTATACAGTGTAATCCAAAGTATTTGTGTTTTTCTTCAATTTGTGATTGGTTCCCTAATTCTACTTGGGACTTAATCGATAGCATAAAATGTGAGTTTGTAAATGTTCTTAGCGTGCCTGAAGGCTATTTTGCCCTGTATTTTTCTTATTAGAAAAAATAATAAAAATAATAAAATAATAATAACAATAATAATAATAATAATAATAATGCGTGAAGTTAAAGCTATTTTGCCCTGTATTTTTCTTAATAGGAGAAAAAAAGTCTAATAATTTGATCACCCACTGTAGAAAGTTTGATTTAGACTGGTAAGTATCAAGGCGTATTACTGGTGAAAGTTATAAGAATAATCTGAAATAAGTTTTTTTAATTCAATAACAGCCTTGATTTATATATATTTAGGTACTGTAATTAAACATTGCGTTGGGAGGCCGTTAACTCCTCCCACCTTCACATAGAATTATATGTTACATAAAAAACTATTCCAAAACCAATTTTAAATTGTTTTTAAAGTAGGTTGAAATATATTATTTCTGATGCTCTTCGCAAGAGTTAAGAACATTTTCATTTCGTTAACCATCATTATAAAGATATCAGATCTGATTGCCTTTTACTTTAATTTTCTTCTCGCCCTCTTCTTTTAACTTTCTTTTACTGATATAAGAAAGAAAAAGTATTATTTTGGGGTCAAATCTTCAAAATTGAGTTTTTGCTACTTTAAATGTTTTGAGGTCCCCTGAATCAGAAAATCAAGTTTTTAGCCGTTGATCTCTGTGACTGTTTGTGAGTCTTATTAAAACTCGAATAAACGACTACGTCAGAAACGCCAAAGAAAAATATTGGAATTGCATACAGCTGTTTCGGCAGCTTTAAGCGTGCCGTCTTCAGTGCAAAAAGGATTCTGAATCTGCAGAAGGGCTCGTATATATAGGAGAGGGGCCGAATTTAGTTCAACCAATAGAATTACGGGAAAGGTGGGGAGAGTGGCCAATAGGAATTTATTAAAGTTAGCTGTGTAAACAGTAGAAAAATTAAGAAAATGTGGACTGAATATAAAATTTCCAACAGTCAGACAAATAGGGAATAGCGAAATCACAATTTACAATATACAATTTACAATAAATTCCTATTGGCCACTCTCCCCACCTTTCCCGTAATTCTATTGGTTGAACTAAATTCGGCCCCTCTCCTATATATACGAGCACTTCTGCAGATTCAGAATCCTTTTTGCACTGAAGGCGGCACGCTTAAAGCTACCGAAACAGCTGTATGCATTTCCAATATTTTTCTTTGGCGTTTCTGACGTAGTCGTTTATTCGAGTTTTAATATTCCAACGCCAAGTCTCCTGTTATTATTTGTTTGTGAGTCTGTAATTAACGGAAATCAAAATCATATGTTAGCAGAAAGCCCAGACTGAATATTCTAAATCTGGAATGGTTCATGAACAAAGGCATTCATACTAGAAATACAGTGTTGAAAAAGAATATTAAGGCCAAGAAAAAGACGTCAATAATATTATGTTGTCTTTTCCTATCTTTTGGATCTTGATCTTGGTGCTTTCTTTAAAAACTACTATTTACACTTTATGAATGATATAAACTATCAATTTGCTTCTAAATTAGTAAATTCAACTCTGCCTGGAATTTTAACTCTATTAATAATAAATCTAGCTTCAAATAAAATATATTAAATTAATAAATATTAAGATTCTATAAATTACAGATTTTTTGTGCATAAAAGACTATAAAATAAAATAAAGAAATAAACAAAAAAAACTCATGTCTAAATTTAATTTGAACCTATTATCTTTACCAGTAATTTATTATATATACATATATATCAAGTTTCTAAAATAAGGCCAAAAGATAAAAAAAATCCAGGGTTTTTCCTGGTTTTCTCACAAACTGCTAAATGCAACTTTTATAACAATCAAATTTTTGGTATCCTGTCAGAATTGTTTACTAAAAAATTACAAGAAAGCACCAGACTTTTTCTTTAATAAAAAATAAAACAAAATTGGCCAGTATCGTATAGTGTCAAAAAGAAGATTTAAAATCGTTACTTCACCTTTCGATTTAGCTCTCACAAATAAAATATAATTTACTTTAAACAAAACAAAAACCTGCGTTGTGTACCCATAAGAAACCCAAGTAAAAATGAAGGACAATGATGACAGCGTTGTTACTTTTATGTTACTATATTATTAAATCTCCTGGATCTCCTCAAAACTACTCCTTACAATAGATCAAATCTTACATTCATTAGAAATTTGTTTTATTTGACACCCTTTAATAGGTGAATGTATTAAAATTACTGCTTTCCTCTTTTGTTTATATACATATATATCTATTATGATTATCATTATTATTGTTGATACTTTTATGTCACATATTATTTTGTCATAGACCTCAATGTAAACAAATTTTCTACCTAAATCTTCCAATACAACTGGACCCTTCAGTACACAGACACCACAAATACATAAACAAGAATAAAAAAATTTTTTTATTTCTTCTTTCAGACTCCACCTGAAAAGGAAAAACTTACCACCTCAACCTTCTTTGGGAATCGTTTATTGACCAGATTTTAAATCCTAATATCTAAGTCACAAGATTTGACTATACAACCTATTTAACTTCAATCTATATATATTCTTTTTTTTTCCTTTTCACAATTCCCAATCAGAAGGTTAAAGTCGCTAACTGAAGATGTCCAGTTACGATTTTATTTAATGATTTCATTTGAAAAGAATGTTCCTACAACCTTTAATATATGGATATAATCCTTGTCGTTAAACTTTCCTAACAATAAAATTCAATCTATTTTTTTAGAAGACAAATCAATACAAGCTACATTTATTCTATATTAAAGCCTTTCTATTAAAAAGTTATAACAGAGTTAACCAGCTCTAACTCAATATGTGTATCTATAATTCTCATTAACAAATTCATCCTACTCCAGAATAATAAAGGTATACTGTCATCACTGTACATCATTGGGGACTTTAATTTTTGCCCAAATATTATCATCTTACATACTTTCTATACAATTAGATTTTTCTCTTATTGGTTATCTTTCCTTTCGGCTAAATAACATAAAAATTTCTAACCCAAGAATTCTCTAATGAATTAGAGAACCTATTCCAATAATTAAAAATATGTATTTAAAACGATGACTTAATCTTAGAAACTCCAACTCAAGCATATTATGATATAATCTAAAATAGCTAAAAAAAAAATACACAACAACAGAATCTATAAAAAAAAAACAAATTCTCTTAAAGTAAAAAAAAAATGATATTTATTTATCATAATATCCTCCACTAAAACCAAAACATATGAAAATTTGGAAATATATTACGATCTTTTACAATGGCTGATATACAGCTTTTCCTCTTTTTCCAAAAACAGTACATACAAAATATAAATGTAAGAATCCTAGAGTATTATACATTTTTCCAATAGTTATCTTTTAAAACACCAATAACTAACACTGCTTAAAATTTTGAGAGTTCAAGATAGTTACTCTAGTAATTTTTTTTTTTTTTTTTTTTGTTAAATACACACAATAAATAAATCATAAAAAGGGTTAATTAACTTACGATGAAGGCTTTCCCTAGTTGAGGCTGTCGGTCCTTTGACGAATAAGGAGTCTGGCTGTCAGGTATAAGGGCTTTCATAACTTAACGCTGGGGCTTTACTTGATAAGGGCAAGGATGGTAGGCGACCTAGTGGATATGCTGACAGAAGAAGTACTCCTTCACGCAGTTGATTATCGGCTGGGGCTTTCGGCGACCTAGTGCGAACGCTACTAACATACTGACGATGGTTTTAAAGCCGCCCCATCTCCCACCTCAAAAAAGGTCTTCATTGATGGGGTAGTCGGCTAGGTAATTCCATATGAAAATATTATTTGATACCCGATTGGGGTGGCTGGCTTCCAGTGGCAAAAAGGAATCTGGATCCCTGAATACTTCCCGTCGGCTCCAAACGTCGGGGTTAGCCGAGACTCGCTTGCATCGCTGTCAAAACCACTCCTATGGATGCTTTCCTCCGCCGCTTCCCGGCCTGCAGAATCGTTACGGGAGCGTTTTTTGAGAACAACTTATCTCCACTTGATTTCGCGTGATCATACTCAATCTGAGATGCGTTCGTAAGAAGAGAAAATCAAATCTGAGATCCCGGAGGGAGCTTCTCCTCACCGCTGAACTACGCTGTACCTGTTAGTGTTCCGCGCACCTGTAGGTTCTCCCAGCACCGTTCATTTTTTTCCGTCCTAATAGAGGAGAGGGCGATTCGAGGATGTTGCTTCCTTCCTCACACCAACAGTTCTCTCGATTTCCACTGGCCGAAGGGGCCCCTCCTGTCTCTGGAGCCCCCCGAGCCGTAGCTCTTTATGCTAGCTTGGTCTTGCCTCCAATGCCTCTATTTTTTTTCTCAAAAAGCCTAGAACTAGGTCTCGAGTGTTGCCAACCCGCCTTTCTAAAATTATTCGTTGCCCAATGAGAAATAAAATAGTCTAAACCCCTCCTAGTCTCGAAATTCGTAACCTGCCCAATTGGTTAGGGGCCCTTGTCCCAGGGCGTGCTCAATTCACCCCACACTGATGGAAAAGAAAAACATTTTCTCCGATCCCCCGAGTCGCGGAGGGAAAGGAACATATGGCAATTCTCACAAAATTCCATTCTTGAACCTTTTTTTTTGAACTCGACAGATTTTCAGACATACCCTTGTCATAGACACGAATTTATGTAATCCTCAGAAACATAAAAAGTTTAAAGTTACTCCTCACCCCTTATGAACTTCGCCATTTCACGAGCAAGATAGCATTTTTTTGAGTCATCAACCACTCAGTTTCCCGGGAAAGAGATCACACAACGTGTTTTCTCAGAAAGCTTGGGGGGGGAGCCCAGTGAACATCACTCAACAACACCTGGAAAAGTCAGTCTACCCAAAACATCTTGTTTTCCGAGAAGAAAATAAGCTAAGAGAATTCTTAAGTGCACTTTACACCGCCAAGGAAGGAAACTTAGATGTTTTTCATAAAAATTTAAAAGAATAGCCTTGTAAAAAAAATTAGAAATGATAAATTTTTAAAATATAGTTTTCTGTGAAAGGCGTCAAAAAAAATACAAAAATAGACCCGTAAGAATGTACAAGTTTTGAATAAAAACTAAAACAGTTCTTGAAAAAATTTTAAAATATTAGCAAAATCTAAATTAACATTTAAAATATTAGCCCAAATTAAAATATTAAAATAAAGAAAATAGATTTTGTAGAAATTCAATTAACATTTAAAATATTAGCCCAAATTAAAATATTAAAATAAAGAAAATAGATTTTGTAGAAATTCATCCTAACAATAATTTTACCATTGCTTATTTGAATTTTAAGCAAATTTACACATAGTGCAAAATTTAACAGTTTTATTTATATATAAAATAAAAACATTACGACAAATGCAGTTACTTTTCATTTAAAAATTAAGTTTTGTTTTACAACATGCTATAATCTGGAAAAAATAATAGGGCTAAGCTTACTTTTATAGCTTTTCTCATGTTATTTATTATCTGCGGCATTTTGTTGTTGTCTGCGGAGCTGCTCTAATAAATCATACAGATGACAGAAGACGGAAATTTTAGTATTTGTAAAAAAGGGAAGAGGTAGGAATTTAACCTCGGTTGAACAAGGTAAAATTATAAGTTTAAAGAAAGTGGTATAAATTCTCTGGAAATAGATAAAACATTAAGCAGATATAAATCTATAGTTAATAACTTTTTTTTAAAAAAATAGTAGTAATTATGCTCAGTGAAAAGGCATTAAGAAGTCCTGCAAAACTCCTAGACAAGTGAAATTTCAGTTATATTTGAACCTAAAATTTAACTCTGTTGTTAGGTGAATAACTCAAAAAAAATCTTTCTTCTTTTCAAATTGTAAATGATTTGAGGCTCTTATGCACTAACCAAACTGTACGCAATGTACTATCAAAAAAAAAAAAAACCTGTAGATAAAATATAATTAATTGAAGTGTCAACCACTTCTAATTAAGAGACATGAAATTACGCACCTAAAGATTGCAAAGTAATATGTTGCTTTGTCGGATAAACGGTAAAATGTTGTTTTTTGCTGACAAAAAAAGTTTAATCTCGATCAGCCGGATGATTTTAGATATTACTAGCTTGAACTTCGGAGTGAAGCATGTTTTTCTCAAAGCGTCAGTTTTGTGATAGCTCTGTGATGATTTGGAGCGATTTTGCTATTACAGTAATAACACCAGTTGCATATTAGAAAACAAATTCGAAAACATAACAAGATATCCTTGCAGAAAATTAATCGCCAGAAGCACCTCTGTTAACATCTAGGAAGCAGGGTTGTTATTTCGTCCACTTTTTTGTCAAAAGTCTGGGACGCTGGACAAAAGTGGAAAAAACCTGGACAAAAGTGGAGAAAACCACACGAAACTGGACAAAATGAAATCCACTGAACTATACATGCTCAGTGCATAAAATTATTTTGTTAAAACAATAAATTGCAATTTTAACTTTAAATTAGCAATTTTAGCAATAGAAATACTTTATTAAAAATTAATAATTTGATAAATGAAAAGTGTAATTTTAATCATAATAGAAAAAATCATATAGAAAATTCTAATTACATTAGTTTACAGTTTGTAGATGTAACAAAGTAAATCTGTTGTGGTGGACTATTATAATATTATCCTACTGGATATTAAGAAAAAAAAAAGTTATTTAATGCTATATCTAAATCTTTAAAAACAAAAGAAATAGTTACAGCTGTTTAGCCAGAAAAAGATTTCATGCACAATGTTCAGTTATCTTCAGTACATAATGTTGACAATTAAAAATGAAGAATAACTTAATCCCCCCCAATACCCCTATCCCCCCTCAAAAGAAATTATTTTCAATATTAAAGTTTTTCACAAACGACGTGATTGTTTAATACATAGACGATTATAATCTGAAAAATAATTTAAGTTGTTTCTTTGCCATTTTGTACTTAACTTGGAAATATCTTATTTAACATTTCTATACTAGGTTAAAAAAAAAAAAAAAAAAAAAAAAAAATCTCATAAATGTAGATAGAATGTTTTTATCAATTTATGTCCATAAGTCCTTTCAAAGCAAAGGTTTAATTTCTATATAACATTTTATTTGCATTACCAACATGTCATTTTTTTATTCAATAATTTAAAAAATCAAATTTACACATTTAATCATTTTATATTCTTATTTTAATTTTGTAAAAAAAACATTACTTGGTAATAGAAATTCCAGATGAAAAAAATACAAAATTAAATTTTACTTCCACATAGAAAAGTTATTTATTTTTCACAAATGCCTTTAATAATATAAATGTGACATATATGTATATGACTGTATACATATATGTATATAATAATGATGATTTATAAGCGTAGTAGAAGCCAAGCAACAGATACAAGATCACTGAAACACCAATGACCAATAAGAATAAAAATTTCTTTATGTAGGAGTAGGAGAAACTCAGAAAAATGAAAAAAATTCATCTATAATCAATTTGATAAATATGCAGAAACTTTAAGAGAAATAATAAAAATGTTAAGTGATTCCAGTCGACTTTCTGAACATTAAAGTAATTCACTGTTTTTTAAATAAAATAAAGTAAGAGAAGTCATTAAATAAACAAACGATAAAATTATAATAAGTGTTTGATTATTTACACCCAAACAGAATATTGTTTAATGGAACGGAATGCATCCAAATTAGGGGTGGGAATCGATTAAGAGTTTTAACTGGGTTAATCGTAGTTCATTAATCAATTAATCGGTTTTCACATTTCTTTATATAATTTTATTTCAATGATGAATAAAACTCTCATATTGTGTGTATATATATATGTATATATATATATATTATTCATAAGTTTGACTGATTTTTTTTTTTTTTTTTTTTTTTTTTTTAATTTTTGTCTAATTGATTATATCTGTTTCATAACTGAAATTTAAATCAATTTTCATAGTAATAATTGGTGACTTTAAGTGTTAATTTTATATAAATATTTTCACTTATTCAATTTTATTTATTATTATTTTATTTTATTTTAATAAGTTAATTTTTCGGTTCATTTTGAAAGAAACATTAAATGAATTTACACATATTTTAGCGTTATATTTGCAGGCCTTGTTCATCTCGCTCGTCACTATTTTTAAATGAATTCTCAAAATTCCATATCATTATCATAAAAATCTCAAACTGTTATATTTTAGTTCTTCTTTGTCACTTCGGACTAGAACACAGAATGTTATTTTCTGTTTCTACTTCAATAGTTACTATCAGCAATTCTGAACAGATAATAAACCCTTGAAGATACTGTGCATCTGTTGACATTTACCCCCATCAGAGGGATAATGAAAATCTCAATCCCCTCCCACTTTTTTTAATCATTAGCATTTCTATCTTCTGAAAGCTTCCTGTTTCTGAGAATACTATTACCCTAGCCAACACTTTCTGTAGAAGGCTACACACAGGTGGTGTTGCTCCAGCATGCACATGAAGCAGTATTTTGTTTCATAACTCTCCTCCCTCTTTTCTCTATCAACAAAGTACAACAACTTCTTTTGAGAGGTTTTATTTTTATTTACTTATTTATTTTATTTATTTATTTTTGCCTTTTCATTATTTGATGGATATTTCTTAGAATGTTTGTTAGAAAAATATGTGAAAAAAATATTTTGTAGGCAGAACAATATTTTTACTTTATCTCGTAGTTTGAAAATTTTAATCGGATTTCGAAAATTTTTAATCGAATTAATCGATCCGATTAACTCGATTAAAAAAATTGAACAGGACTAAGCATTGATCGGTTAATTGGCACAGCCCTAATCCAAATCTTTTGTGCATCTCTGTAAATGAACTAATAGTGTTAGATTCACCAAAATGTATACAGTTTGCATGACATATACTTATAACGTGTATATGACAGGGTTGCCACGCTACCTGGAAAAGGCAAGGAATTGAAAAATCGACTCTAAAAATCAGGGAATTTGAATATTTTAGCCAAAATCTGGAAAAGTCAGTGAATTTCACATGATGATTGCCAAAAAATAAACAGTTTTTCTGTCAACTTAAAGTCATTTTTCCATTCTCTCTCTCTCTCTCTCTCTCTTTAGCTTCCTCCATTTGTTTTAAACACCCCCCACTCGTCCAGGAAGAGGGGAATTAAAATTGAAACTACAAAGGGCATTCCATAAAAACTGAGAGTAAAATCATAAAAAATCAAAAAATATATTTACAGCAAAAAATACATCATTCTTTTTCAAAATACCTTCCGTCAGATGATATGCAACGGTCCCATCGTTCAACCCACTTTTCAAAACAAGTAGAGAAGCCCTTTTCTGGAAGCTAAAGAACCCTCCACTGCTGAATGAAATAACTTCAGAATCTGTATTAAATTTTCAGCCACGGAGCTTCTCCTTCAACGTCAGAAACAGCCAGAAATTGCATGGTGAGAGATCTGGACTGTAAGGGGGATGGGGCCTGATTTTAATATTGCATTTACTAAGATATTGCTGAACAGAAGTAGCGAAATGCGGGCGAGAATTATCGTGATGTAATGCCCAATTCCCTACCAGTTCATGACGCTTTCTCGATATGTGTTGTCGCAAAATTTTCAAAACTGAAACATAATATTCACCATTCACAGTAGTTTTTGGAGGCACAGCGTGCTGATAGATTACACCTTTATGATCAAAGAAAATAATCATCATGACCTTTCCAGCAGATTTGGTTTGTCGGATTTTTTTCGGAGGCGGAGAATCAGTATGTTTCCATACACTTGTTGCGGACTTGGTAAGGGGATCATAATGATGCACCGAAGTTTCATCACCTGTTATTACAGTCTTTAGGAGATTTGGATCATTTTGAAGCATCTGTTTCCATTCACAACATTGGTGAATTCTTGTTTTCATTTGTTCTTTAGTAAGGTGATGAGGGACCCATCTGGAACAAACATAGCGAAGCTGTAAATTGTTGCGTAAAATGCGAAATATCGATGTTTTCGAAATGTTTGTTGATGCCGCTATCTTCTCACATGTCATTCGCCGATTTTCTTGAAGGATTACCCACACAGTGTTAACATTTCGATCATTCACAACACTTTTTGGTCGCCCAGGCCTAGGAGCCAGTTCTGCAGACAAACGGCCTTTCTTGAAATCACCCTGCCATCTAAAAATCGTAGACTCACCAAAACATTTGTCTTTGTAAGCTTCTTTCATTAACTTAACTGTTTCTGGAGCTGTTTTGCCCAAACGGTAGCAAAATTTTATGGCACAACGCATTTCGTTTTTTAACTCTGAATCACTCATCTCCATTTCTGTAGGGCAAATAAAACAGTTCTTTAAACAAGCACGGAAATAGGAAAATAAAATTGTCTGCTTCGTTTAGAATTTTGTATAAACGTACAGTTAACAGTTTGAAAAAATCGCCTGCTCTTCTATTTTTTAGTTTCGCTGTGTTGCCACTACGTAAAAAAAATAACTCTCAGTTTTTATGGAGTGCCCTTTATAAACTATAGCTTTTGCATCCAATCCACCCTAAAAAAATAGCTATATTTGTTTATTAAATATTGTTAACGTTGCATGTCTATTTCAATCATTCATGTCTATTTTGAAATATTTAAACTGATTATATTTACATACACAGGGTTCAGGAATTTGTAAAAAAAAATGGTCATCAAGAAAAAATTCTGGTAGCCCATAAGAAACATTCTCCACCATTATCTTTCTTTTCTTTTTCTTTTTTTTTTTTTTTTTTTTTTTTGTTCAGTTTCAAAATTTATTTGAATATAGAAATCAAAATTATATATATGAAAACCAATTATTTATTAGGCTTGAATGATTTTTTTTTTTTTTTTTACATCAGGAAACACCTGTTTAACATCATGAAACTGGTTTTATTATTTTCATTAAACCAATACACCATTGGCATTGATACACCATTGCACAGGTACAACAATTCAGCACCAGGTTGATAGTATGTGCAGACAGGAGCAAAGTAAACCAATTCCCTAAAACGATGCAATAATTTAACACCGAGTTGTGAAACATGCACGGAGATGTATAAATCCCCTAATTCAACACAGTGCCTAAAAAGTGGTGAGAGAAGCAGGAATCAAAACAGCGAAAGTAGAATTGGAGCCCGATTCTGGGACCAATTCTTTTGCTGAAATATATATTTTTTAAAAAAAAGGAGTTTCTTTAAAGGTGAAAACATTATTGCTAGTTAAAAAATATTTTTCGCCAATGGCAGCCATGTGACTGTATTTCACAAGCTCTCACATACACATATTGATAAAGAATTTTTTATATATATGGAAAGAATAAAGGTAATTTTTAATTTAGTACTCGCAAATAATTAATAGTGGACAAAAGTGGACAAAACGGTATTTTGTCCGGGACGGTTTTAACCAGGTTTTTTCCAGTGGTTTTTTCCACTATGGAAAAAACCGAACAACCCTGCTAGGAAGTATATATTTTAGCCAGACAATGCGCACATTTACAATTCAAGCTTTACAAAATCCTCTATCCTAGAGAATTATGTCTAACTGCTTGAGTGGTGACCAGAAAGCCCTGATTTGATCCTACCAGAAAATTTCTGGAGCATTCTGGCATATGATGGGTCAGGGAAATGGTAAAATTTACAACACCAAAGAGGAGCTTAAAATGGACGTTAAAAACAGCTGGAAAAGAATCTGAAAAGATACAGTGAGGGATCAAATTATTAGTTTTTTTTTCTCAAAAATACTGGACAAAATGATCTTGAATGTTAGGTATGCATAGAACATTTATAAACTTACATTTTTCACTATCGCTTTAATCACGAGTGCGATATAGAGGACCAACTATAAATTGAAGAAAAGCACAAATACTTTGTATGAGCCTGTATCATAAGAAGCTACAAACGACTTGTAACTTCAACATATGATTTCACTTACTATGTACAATATCTGTAAGCTTTTTTGTGAGAATCGCACAATTATTCAGGCAGAATTTTTTTCCCCAAAAAATTACTATTATTATTATTATTATTTAATTTTGACAAGTTTTTTTATTACAACAAGACTGGGTTTCAGCAAAATTATACTAAACTTGCAGAAAAATTGACAAAACATTAAAGAACGTTATTCTGAAACATAAAATTCTTACGTGTAATGACATGAGCATTTATATTAAATATTTTTTTACTTCGCATGCGCGAAAGATAACAATCTTTTTTTTTTTTTCTTTTTAGGTTCAAAGCTAGATATATTGGAAAACTTATGTCAAAGTTTCATTTGAGTAGAGTAAAAATTAAGCAAATTACACTGCGCTGGAAAAAAAAAACTCGAGCCCTGATACCACTTTTGCAGATATGACCCCTATTTTGCCCAATCACTCACCGTTTTATCGGGACACCACCCCTCCCCCAATTTTTATCCCTGTTCGGTAATTTTATGGCCATGAATTTGATTTGGAGATTGGAAAAGAATTATTTAAACACTTAAAAACAATATATATATATAATATAATAAATAATAATAATAATAATTGATTAATAAAATATAATAAATGTAATATATAATATTAGTGGCAAATCCCCCCTAAATTTTCTCCTTGTTGCAAATGTTTATGTTTTAGAACTTTCCAACTCGGTAACCCCTCAGTAGATATTTAACAGTTAAAATAATTCCCCCCCCCCCCGCCACACACACACACCAAATCAAATTTATAGCCACAAAATTACCGAACTGTGACAAAAATAGGGGAACGTCCCTACAAAGAGAAAAATAAGCGTTATATTCGGGTTCAAAAGGTCATTGAACATAAGAATTTGCAAAAATGGTGTTTGGGCTGATTGTCATGCAGAACAGTGTTATCGGCAAAAAAATGAGCAAGATTTTAGATATTTTCCAGAAATAAAATTTCATAAGCGGTTTTTCATATGCCAGATATTCAATTTGGAGATCTAATTATTTCAGTCACGTGGAAAAACTTCTTATGAACTCACAAATCTTGGTAAATAAATAAAAATGTATTGATTTACAAGACCATAAAAGGCTTTTTCACAAAAAACCCTTTATGTTTTTCGACCTGATTTTCAACAGGGTTTAAATAATTAGATCATTAGGACTTTCACATTAATTTTATAGTGTGTGAAGAAGTTTTTAAGTTTAAATATTTATTTGCACACTAGTCCTTTTATTTATTATTGTGTTGTTAGAATTATATGTTTATATATATATATATATATATATATATATATATATTATCGCATTTTGGTATTTTTATTGAAGGGTACCTATCTGTCAAGATTTGTTTTTGAAAGGTTTAAAACTTTAATGAAATACCACAAAAATCCTTTTATGTTTTTATCTATAACTCTCATTTTTCTGTGATTAATATATAAATATTAAATGTGTTTATGAATTATAGCAATACTATAATTTACAAAGAAAAGGGATGATGGGTTTACCTGGGATGCACTCACGAAAAATACCCATTAGGTGACCTCGAGCACCGCTTGGTATTCAAAGTAAATGTCTAACCCTGTCATTTTAAAGGCGAAAAAACATAATGCTTTTAGATGTAATTAACCCAAATTTCCTAAGTAATAGCACAAATTCAGGATCTATAATACCGGACATGCACTTAATGACATCATAAGCTCACGAAAGAAATTGAAATAAATTTCTATGCTATTTATTCATCTCTAGCAAACCCGAGCGAAATTTTCGCAATTTATTTCTTATTTTATTTACCTTTAAAATTTGAAACTTATAAGTCTTATACCAATTTCACCACCCAATTTAAATTTTAATTCATCAGAAGCCAAATTATTATCAGTTTTTGTAGGATGAAACGCTAATGATAGTTGAACCAAATCATTCAAAGGCGATGTCTTTTATTTTTATTTATTTATTTATTTATTCATTTTTTCATATATCTTTTTGTTAAAAAAACATAGTAGTATCTATTTTGATAATACTTTTTATTGTTGCGTTTTTTAGCCAAATTATAACAAAATTCATATATATCTTTAAAGTATTGCTAGGTTTAAAATGACGCTTTCTAAGATATTAAAGATGCAACTTTTAAAAATAGATATTTCTATAAAGTAATCTCAGACAAATGTCGCCTTTTTTTTTTTTTTTTTCAAGATTACTGAACTGAGTCCCCGTGCTTAAACATTGCGTATGTACTATTTTTTATCCTCGGATATTTTATTAAGTCACTATGGTATCGTTTCTACAAAATTTAATCGTAATTGTTCCATGTTAGAATAATATTATGTAGATTATTCGAGATTTAAGCACCCATATATCGTTGTAGGTGAACCTTGACACATATTACAACGCAGAAGCTTCTTCCAAATGTTCAACAATTCTTCTGATAGCAAATAGCAAAATTCTTGCATAAATTATTTTGAAATGTATAAAATAAGATAACACGCAGCCCCTATTCAAACCTTTTTGAGAAAATTGACAAACCTTAAAAACAATATTACAAGAAAAGGAAATTCTTGAATTTCCTATTCTTGCTAGCCTATTCCTTGATATTCTACTCATTTCTTCAATTCATTTCTACAATTCCGTACTCGTACTGGCGATAATAACGCCGTTTATTATCAAAAGTATAGAATACTAAATAAATAAATAAATAATAATAAAAAGATATTTTCTGTATAAAAAAAAAAAAAAAAAAAAAAAGAAATGAAAACGAAAGAAAAGAAAGAAAGAAGTATAGTGAGGCTCTCATACGATTTTCTTTTACCCTTCACTTCAGTAAGTAAAAGGTATCAGTAGGTAGTATTCATTGGGTAGTATAAAAACAGATTACAGATTGAAGAGTAAAAATACATGGGCTGTTTGTAAATGTTATGAAAAAAGCCCCACAGAACTGGCGTTGTCAATTATTACTCACAAAACTTTGAATAAACACCAAAAAATGCAATAAACTCGCGTTGCCGCTTTGACTGCAGCACTCGTGCTTACTATGTTCGCCTGATCTGATGAAGGGTCATGTGCTTTTTCGACCCGAAACAATTGTTGCGAGTTTATTGCACTTTTTGGTGTTGATTCAAAGTTTTGTAAGTAATGTTTGTAAATGTACTTTAAAAATAGTTGAAAAACGGTTTTAGAAAAAGTTTTATCTTAACGTATATTTTTGCATTTCTCTCAATATAGTTTCTACATTCACAAAAAATGACTAGCATTAAATTTAAAAGTTTTTTTTTTTTCTTTTTCCCAGATTATTCAGACAACTTTCACCCGGGATACGGACAAAAGCCCCACCGGACAAAATCCCCATGGACAAAATCCCCCCGGACAAAAGCCCCACCGGACAAAATCCCCACCGGACAAAAACCCCACCGGACAAAATCCCCACCCGACAAAAACCCCACCGGACAAAATTCCCACCGGACATAATCCCCACCGGACAAAAACCCCACCGGACATAATCCCCACCGGACGAAAACCCCACTTAGCCCGGACAAAGGCCCTACGTATGATATTTTGGATAAAATTAACATTTCAAAATTAATTAAACTCGTTATAAAATAAATTATTCAATAAATCTGTTACTTTTCCCACTAGAAACTCGGTGTGATAGCTCATAGTTTATTAAAGATATTAACTGTTAATTGTTTTCTTATCTGTACTAAATTCTTCACGGGTTATTATTAATTTAATTACAAATTAATTATTTTTGGTTAACGTGGATTTCGGTGACATTTAATCTTCTGATATTCTTAATTTTACTATGTTTTTGTGTCTACAAATCAAATGAGGTTATTTTCGAAAGTGCAAAATTATTATTAGTTGGCTCGAAAAGGGGTGGGGGGGGGGGGGAACAAAAAAATTGAAATTAGCGTGAGATCGCTTAAAATTGGTACATGTAGATTTTTTGGGCTTATAAATAGGATGAGGATATTTTCGAAAGTAAAAAAATATTAGGAAGATCGGAAAGGGGGGGGGGGGCGAAGGGGTAAAAAATAGAATTGGAGTTAACTCGTTCAAAATAGGTACATGAAGGTTTTGGGGGTCTACAGATCGAATGAGAATATTTTTGAGAGTGTAAAATTATTAAGAGGAGCGGGAAGGGAGGGCGAAGGGGCAAAAAAGTAAAAATACCGTTAGACCGTTTAAAATTAGGGTATATAGGTTTTCGGAGCCTACAAACAGGATGAGAATATTTTCGAAAGTCTAAAATTATTAGTAAGGGTGAATGGGGGGGGGGAGGGACGAAGGGGCAGAAAAATAGAAATTGAGTTTTATCGTTCAAAATAGGAATATAACTGTTTTGGGGGGTCTACAAATCGAATGAGAATATTTTAATATTTTAATATTTTAATATTGGAATATTTTATAATAATGAAAATAGCGTTGTACGCGTACAGACATGCTAACACACGCACACAAATACACACACAGACAAAATTTGCTGAAATAATTTTCGGCTTTCATGGTGTGTGAAACGTGTATATTTATGCTTGTATGAAAACGCATTCATAATACATATATACATATGTATATATAATTAAAAGCATTAAACAGATTACTTTTTATGTCGAATATATATCTTGTAAACTGTACATGCGCACCATATGATGTACTAAAAAAAATTCGTACAACACTGAAAATTAATATTAAGTAGTTTTCCCATTTATATTCTTCACAATGAATCAGAAATACTTTGTGACACCCTGTTAGTCAATCAATTACGCTAATCATATCTTATTTCACAGATATTGCTATTGGTATTGGGAGTAAAGGCGAAAGATTGCACTAAGGTCCTAGACCTGAAGGGGAGTGCCTTCCGTGGGGGTCTTTCTAAGGGGTCCTAGCGCGCCTTTACACAAGTTTTGGTGAAAACCACGGAAAACACCGAACGGCTCGGTCGACGAGAGAGACCTGGGATCGAACTCGTAATCTTACGTCTACCAGTTTACAGGACAGAACCTCTCGAGTGCTAGCGGGCCCTTATTTTACAGGAAAAATTATTTTGTATACATCAAATATATATATATTAATTTTGTTACATCGTATTTAGTATAAAGGTACCAAATTGTGCTTTAAATATGTACCTCGCATAGAATATACAAATTATTTTAATTAGTTCCTTTTTCGATAATTATTAGTAGGAAACATTTTTATATTAAAAAATTTTTTTAATTTTTTTTTTTTTCCTATTAAATCCAAACAGTAATATTATATATAATACAATATTGAATTATCTTAAATAATTCAATAATTTAAAAAAAAATCTATTTTTAATAATTAAATTACGTATTATCAATTAAAATATTTTATTAAATGAATTTTAACCTTAAAAAAAAAAAAAAAAAGAAAAGAAAAGAAATATATATATATATAAGCATTCTTTTTTCTTTTAAATCTCTTTTATTAAAAATATTTTACTATAAGATTCACAATTAAAATCTGAAACATTATTATTCAAGCAATCTCTTTTTTTTTTTTTTTTTTTTTATTGAAATGTATATTTTTAATAATTAAATTAGTTTTTCAATTAGGTCTTTTAAATTAAATAATTTTAATTAGCTCCTTATTTCTATGATGAAGAATAGTAAAAAATCTTTTGATGTTTAAGAACATTTTGAAATAGTATTTTTATTTAAACGACCAAACAATAGTATTAAGCAATCTGAACTAATTGAATTATTAAAAAAAAATTAATAATTAAATTAATTTTTAATTAAAATATATTGCTATAAATTATGTATATATATATATATATAATCATTTATAGTAAAAGAATCATTTTATATTTAAAAAAAAAAATCTTCCTGGTGATTGTGGTAGTGTTAAAGCCGGTTGATAACTTGAGTGCCCTATACTTGCGAAAGTTTCGAAGAAAACCACGGGAAACTCTCAACAGCTTGGTCGACGAACGCGACTTCGGATCGAACTTAACACTTCCATTCTACTAGCATCGATTACCGCTCGGATGTTTAAATAAACTTTTTAACTGAAAGTCCAGACAACAGTATTAAACAATCTCACTTAATTCAAATCTTAAAAATTTTATTTTCAATTAATAAATTAGTTTTTTACTTAGAATATTTCATTAAATATTTTTATAACTAGGTTTTCCTTATAATCATTCATATATATATATATATATAATCTTTTATTATTAAAAGTATTTTAAAACAGTTTTTTTTTTTTAATTAATATTAAAACCCAAAACAATAGTATTAAATAATCTCGACTAATTTATTATATGTATATATTATATGTATATTAGTTCAATTAGTTTTCTAAAATTTTTAGTTAATTTTTTAAAACTTATTTTTATTTATTTATTTATTTATTTTATTTTACTTTTTAATCATTCATAGAAAATATATATATATATATATACAGTGGTGGCCAAAAGTGTGGACGTTTTTTGAAAGTTTCATGTTTTTCAACTTTGTGTGCTTTTAGAATATATTAATTTTCACCTAAATACAAATGTTTACATATCAAATTGAAGGTAATTTAATGTAAAATTTAATAACAAAAACAGAATTAAAATATCTGAAATACAAAAAAAGTTATGCTCAATTTAGTAGAATAAACAAACACAAATCGTTTTGAATAATGATGTGTTTTGTAATAATAGCGTACTGGCCAATCACAAACACTGTTCTGAGGACCAATCAAATGTCTGTAACTATAGTTTAGGTTATTTGGATGGTAAAAGAGTTATTGTTGTGGAAATATTTTGTGGAATGATGCATACTAGTGCAATTAAATAGAGTATTGCTGTTTTTGAATATTTTAAGTCCCTTTTTTTTAATTAAACTAATTTTAAACAATGTCACCAACAAGAACTGACTGGACATCTACAAAAAGAAGCCGAATTGTCATATTGAGAGAAAATGGCCTCTCTTATGCTGAAATTGCAAGACAAGTTGGTGGTTCAGTGACTTGTTCTGGTGTATGAAAGTTCTGTTTACGTTATGAAAAAACGAAATCAGTGGAAAATAAGGCCAAATCAGGCCGAAAAAAATGCATAAGTGCTACTGCCGATAGAAAAATTAAACGGCTATGCCTTCAAGATAGAAAAATTTCATCAGATGCCATTAGATGTGAAATGAATGCAGCGGGTATTGCAGTAAGTTCAAGAACAATAAGAAGAAGGTTATCAGGATTTGGACTACAAGCTAGAATTCCAAGGATAAAACCATATTTAAATCAAAAGCAACGCGAAGAACGAGTTAAGTGGGCAAAAGAATACATTAAATGGTCAGAAAATCAATGGAAGCAAGTAATCTGGAGCGATGAAAGTAAAATATCGCTCTTTGGTAGTGATGGTAGAAAATACGTGAGACGTAGAGTAGGTGAAGCACTTCATCCTGATTGCATTGAAGCAACTACAAAAAACCCAACAAATGTCATGATTTGGGCATGTATGTCTGCAGATGGTGTGGCTTGAATTCAAGGGATTGATGGCATCCTGAATGCCAAAAAATACATCGAAACTGTCCTCGAACCAAAATTGATACCTTCCATCAGGGATCTCTTCCCCAACAAAGCACCATTTATTTTTCAGCAGGATTCAGCTCCATGCCATACAGCAAAAGTATGCAAAGCATGGTTTCAAAATAAAGGCAGAGATATATTACCATGGCCAGGAAACAGCCCTGATATCGATCCAAATGAAAATTTGTGGCGATGTTTGAAAATTCTTGTACGAAAAAACGTCCATCCAATAAAAGACAACTTATTGAATCTATAATTGATTCTTGGCACCATGTGATTACGAAAGATGAACTACAAACACTCGTTTACTCGATGAAAAGACGTTGTGAAGCTGTCTTAAAAAATAAGGGTTATCCTACTAAGTATTGATTGTGTAAGTGACACTTTAAAAAAATGCAAATCTAAGATAGATCTTACTATTAGTTGCATAGCATTTTTTGGAATACAGATATTGTAATACTGTTTTTGTTATTAAATTCTAAATTAAATTACCTTCAATTTGATATATAAACATTTGTATTTAAGTGAAAATTAATATATTCTACAAGCACACAAAGTTGAAAAACATGAAACTTTCAAAAAATGTCCACACTTTTGGCCACCACTGTATATATAAATATATATATATATATATATATATATATATATATATATATATATATATTAATTTTAAAAAAAATATGTTTTCCATTTAAAAGCTCAAATAGTTCTATTAAACAAATTAATTTAAACATTAAATATTTTCACTTTTAATAAATAAAGATGTTTTTAATATATATTTTATTTTTTAATTTTTTGTGTATAATCTTTCACATAATATTATATATATATATATATATATATATACACACACACACAAAGTATTTTGACAGAAATTAAAAGCATCCATATACATTCATCTACACATACAACGAGTAGTAATGATGGCAAAATTTTAGCAGAAATCCCTCCGTATCAGATATATGTAACTCTCAGTATATATTACTTAAAACTCTAATGATAATTAAACAGTTTAGTTAATATCTTAAATATATATATATATATATTATCTTGCTATACTCATTGTGGTCCCCTTTAGCCTCCCCCCCCCCATGTATATTTGAGCTTTAGTGGGGATTTTGTCCGGTAGGGCTTTTGTCCGGCGGGGCTTTTGTCCGGTGGGGCTTTTGTCCGGTGGGGATTTTGTCCGGTGGGGCTTTTGTCCGGCGGGGATTTTGTCCGGTGGGGCTTTTGTCCGGGACCCCTTTCACCCACGCCGCTCATCGAAACTTGTCTAACTTTTCAAGTGGCAGCCAGCATTTGTAAATGATACCAATTTAGAATATCGAGTTTGGATTTCCTTCTGATATTTGTTCCTGAGTTATGCTGATAATATACTAACAGACATTCACAGAGACCAACCACTAAGAATCTGATTTTCGAAGTCAGGGGGCTGCAAAACAGATAAATATATCGAAATTGTCAATTTTAAAATTTTACCTTAAGAAAGTATTTTCTATACCCTTACATGGGCAAGAGAAAGTTAGAAAAGGAAAAAGAAAGAAATATACACTGAGAAAAAAAAATATACCGCCTTCCTCTAGAATGAATAAGTGGCCATTTTCTAAATCCCTTAACTAGAAATATAGATTTCCGAGCTATGCACATAAGGCACGCCAATAAACTGAATAGACGAAATTATCGAGAATTTCTAGTCTACACATTTCTAGATGGTGAAACAATATTCTGAATACTCTAAATATTCTGAATCATTTGTATTGCGAAAAATTCTCGCTTGATTTTCTAGAATTTGGTAATAAACAAAGATTATAGTTGCAGAAACTCGCCTCTTGTAGTCTCATTTATTTGCAGAGATTTTTTAAATAACTTTGCCCTCGACAATATAGGCAAAGGCTCTAGAATTCTAATAGGGACATCTAGAATTCTCTTTCCAAGGGGACTAGAATTTATAAGGATGCCATGGAACTATTTTTTCTAGAGCCACATTTTAGATTCTAGATGTCAGTTACAGAATTTTTTCTCAGTGTACCTTAGACTAATTTGAATGTAGTCTCAAAAACCTATAGTATTAATATAATTTTTTTTTTCAAAAATTATCCAAAGGCCAGAGAAAAACCTCGAGAAATCACATTGATGGGCCACGGACGGACAGACAAATTTATTTCATATGGTCTGCAAAACTGGTGACCACATTTTTACTTCCAATTTTCACAAATTCGATATAATTATTCTCTCGTGCAAATAAAAGATTAAACTAGTGTACTGTGGCCATCAGAAAATTTTCTTCTATATTATCCTATACAAATTCACGCAGTACAGATAATTTATTAAAATTATTTTTTATGATAAATTCAGTCGAGTTTCATCACAGAGAAGTATAACACTAAATGTCCAAGGAAAATGAATTTTATACAAATCAGAAAATATCTTTAATAGAAAAGTTTTTTTTTTTTTTTTTTTTTTTTTTGGTTAAAAATGGAAGGGGAAAAAAAGATAGCTTTATTTTAAATTTAAATTATCACAGGTCTATGGTTCAACCACTCGTTTTAAAAGCAATGACGCGTTCTTTTGAAAGATATGTATACTGAAATTTTACACCCTCGTGTTGGCGGGGGGGGGGGGGGAGGAAAATGTTCTTTACATGCATAGTATGTTTTTCCTAGTTTACTACTATTGATGTCAACAATTGATATTAATTTTACATAACAAAATAATTTGTATTTATTAGAGTCAGACAAAAGAATTTGAATTTATTAGAGGTTATAACTGCATTTAAAACTGTGTAATGCATTTTTGTTACTGAGCTAAATTTAAGTACACAATGTGGCGAGTATACAATTTACTGACCATATACAGGGCAACTCAAAATTAAACAGCTGTTTGATTTTGTATTGAATGTAGATGTTGGAAGTGCTTTACTAAATTATATCATGTACAGGAAAATTGCTTAGTTATGGCATTCTTTTCTCTTTCTCTTTTGATAGACAAAATATTGGGAGGTCTAAATTTTCGGCTGTGAGTTTTTGCTATATTTGCGCGTCTTGAGGACCCTGGATACGAATATCAAGTTTTTAGGTACTGGTTTTTGTGTGTGTTACCAGCAAAACTCAAAAAGGAATAAATGAATCTCAAATTTTGCATTTTGAAGATTATATGAGAATGTCATACTTGCACTGAGAAAAAATTCTGTAACTAACATCTAGAATCTAAATTGTGGCTCTAGAAAAAATAATTCCATGTCATCCTTATAAATTCTAGTCCCCTTGGAAAGCGAGTTCTGGAAGTTTCTATTAGAATTCTAGAGCGTTTGCCTATATTCTCGAGGGCAAAGTTATTTAAAAAATCCCTGCAAATAAATGAGACTACAAGAGGCGGGTTTCTGCAACTATAATCTTGGTTTATTACCCAATTCTAGAAAATCAAGCGAGAATTTCTCGCAATATAAAAATTCAGAATATTTAGAGTATTCAGAATATTGTTTCACCATCTAGGAATGTGTACACTAGAAATTCTCGATAATTTCGTCTATTCAGTTTATTGGAGTGCCTTATGCGCATAGCTCTGAAATCTATATTTCTAGTTAAGGAATTTAGAAAATGGTCACTTATTCATTCTAGAGAAAGGCGGTATATATTTTTTCTCAGTGTGATAATTTTGACTAAAATTGCACAACTTTAAAAAATATTTGTTCTTATACGTATTCTAATTGTTCTCTAAATAATAGTAAATTCTTTAATAACAACCTTAAATAATTTATCAATGTCGGGAAAATATTTAAAGAACGGATGAGGAAGGGAGGTAGCCCAAGTCCCAAAGAAATATAGTATGTCAAATAAAATTGTTTCTATAACTAGAACGGTAAGAGAAAATAGTATGAGTGCTACACCACATTATTATCATTAGTAGTAGTATTTTCATGCACTGGAATATCGTAAGAAAGGATTCATAATAATTATAGTTTATATCGAAAGGAAATCCGTGCGCAAGTAAATTAAAATTCTGGGTGGTCTAAAATTTAAACAAAGCATAAGAAAAAAGTACCATCATAATATACTATTTTTTTTTTCTTTGGCGGCAGAGATTTTAAGTAAAAAGCTGAATTGGACGACAAAAATATTTCCAACTTGAATTATACGCTTTTTTCCGTAATTTAAATACAGAGAGAGCAACGAAAATAGTGATTAACTGTTATTGCCTTGTATTAGATGGTCTGTATAGAAAGTTAAGATACCGAAAAATAATATACGATGTATTCGGAAATATTTGACATTTATTGTAAATTGCAAACTTGCGTGGGAAAGATACAGAATAAAAATAAATAAATAAATAAATAAATAAATAAAAATTTTCAGGGTAATCAATTTCAAGAATTACCAAACTGAAATTTTTATATGGCTCGAATAAAAAAATATTACAGTGATTGAAATGTGCCACAGACAATAATAAAATAATGTGTAAGAGTTACGAATTGTATCATGAAATGTTCCTAAGATACATAAATACTATAAAGATTTGAATCACCTTTTTTAATGACCCAATATAAGTTTTCACAAATTAAGCGTAAAATTTGTGATTACACAGATAAAAATTGAATAAAAACATTAATATTTAAATTTACCCCAAGTTAGTTAATAAATATTATAGTTAGTATTTAAATAAATTAGTATTTAAATAAGTTAGTATTTAAACATTTTTCTAGGATTTTTAAAATTTTCCTACACGGTTGAAAAGTGTAAATGACTTCGGTTTAGCTGTCTGTCTCTCCGTTTGTCTGTCCATTTGTCTGTCTCTCCACGCTCTAACTCCCATAAATATTCATGAAATTTCTTGAAATATGTTATTCAAGTTCACTATCAGATGTTTCCTGTTGAAAATAGAGAAAATACCACTTCTGGTTTATGTACAGGGACAGGGACACCCGAAAGTTATTCAAAGCATTACGTTTTATGAGAAATATTTCTATAATCCATATTTTAATAACTTAAATCTTAATGAAATTGAAATATATGTTATTCAAATTCCCTATCAAATGTTCTCTATTGAAAATAGAATAAATATCACTACTCGTTTGTGTACAGAGACACTCGAAAAAAAATCCCATAGCCTACGTACTAAAAGAGGTATTTCTATAAACCGTATTTTAATAACTTTACTTTGCACAAATCTTAATGAAATTGAAATATGTTATTCATATGCACAAAAGAATGCTTTCAGTAGAATATAGTATGATTGGCATTAAGAATTACAGGGCTGCACAAAAATATTCAGTCACAATAAGGGCTATCATTGAAAATTTGCTGAATTGCACTTTCGTTTGCATTAAGCTATTTTAACATTTTCTAACATTTTTTTTAATGTAAATATGATTTGAATGAATGTATCTGTATGTCCGTCTGCCTGCCTCGAGCGGCCATAAATATTTTCAGAATACTATCTTAAAAATGACATATGTTATTAAAGTTTACTATGTTACCTATTTAAAATGAAAATAATAGGTTTTGTACAAATATTTTCTATACCCCCCCCCCACCCCACCCCAAAAAAAAAAAAAAAAAATGCCAATGCATTGCATTTTAGGAGAGTTATTTTCATAAGTCGTATTTAAACAACGTTTTAGGGCAAAATTCATACAGAAACTGACAATTGTTGCTAATATGCTGAAATAATGTTTTGTATAGAATATGATATGCTTAGATAATTAAAAAAGCACCGCAGAACTGGCATCAAAAGTAATAAGTAAAAAACTTTGAATAAACACCATGAAATGCAGGAACTCGCAACAATTGTTTCGGGTCGAAAAAAACATGACCCTTCTTCACGAGAACAAAGTAGGCACGAGTGACTAGAACTATAAAATAAAAGTAGAAATATTATTAACAAGACATTTAGAATTTTTAAATGTGTAAAAAGCTTCATGGATATCCAAATGGAAAGAGAAGATAAGCGAAGAAAAGAAATATGTTAGTTTTAGAAAAATCAAACCAATGACCATGAGCCCAGCAGTAGGAAGCAATGGAAGATATTCAATCTGTTCATTACGAATATTCCGTTAGTACTCATTTATTCTTCGACTAATATATATGTTCTTCGGCTAGCATTCGACGGTGTTCATAGCACCGTCGAAAAGTTCGATATAATAATAATAATAATAATCTGTTCGTTATTTGTGATTTTTCGTAAGTGAACAAAATTTAATAATAATACAGTAAATTTTGTAATTATTGCAAATTAATGCATTATAATTAGTACTTAGTTATTAATTGAATCTTTTTCAAAACAATTTTAAGTCATTTTTCGAATGAAATGTTTTGAACCCTTCCCATGATTTTTGGATTTCTACGCCCCTATTCTATGTTTGCTTATTTTGTATTAAAAACAAAATAATAATATACATGATTCTATAACAGAATATTTTGATGCCACCCATATCCCTTTAACTCTGCTTTCTCAAGTTGACCTTGGATCAACAATCCCCAAAGTCACAGAGACCTTGAAGAGTATTTGCTCCCTTGGCAACCCCATAGTTACGCTTTTCTGAATAGAATGCTGACTACTTGCATGGAAGATCAAGGAGAAGCTATTTTTCTTTGTGAAGCAAAGATTATTTTAAAATTTGCATCCGGTTATCTGTGGTATAAAGACGACCAGTAATTACTTACACTTTATAGAGCGAAAACATATAATAATTAGAAAAATGCTTTTACTTAAAAAATAATTTAAAAAAATGTTCTTCAAGGAAGACATCATTTAAATATATATATATATATATATATATATTTAAAGTTAAGGGGATGATGAGTGTTATAAATCTTTTTCTTTTTTTGATTACCATATCAGAGCTGTGAAAATTTGTATATGTACATATACATTAAAATATGACAGTATTAAACAAATTAAAAATTCTCGTAAACTATGTAAAGTTAAAAGTATAAAATTAAAAAAGAAAAAAAATCATTTTTTTTCAAATGCTCCTTATTAACTTATTTTTAATTTTTTATCCTTGATATTACATTATTATAGTTTAACAATATATTCTAAACCAAGCATAATTTGGTATTATTTTGTGGATTTATGAAAAGTTAATATTTTATTTTCTTCTCTTTCCAATAAAAGAAAGTAAGAAGTATTCGTAAAAATTTTCTACTTCGGATTTTTGATGCATTTACACGTTTGAGAGGTTCAGAACACAATTTAATCATTTTTAGAAAATGTCTGTCTATATGGGTGACAAAAAAGTTTGTGGCAGCCGAAGCTTCAGCTCGAAAACTAACTCATATAATTTCATATAAATGTATATATATACTTGCACCTTGAAACAAATTAAGGCCTATCATCTTTTGGCGCAAATTTCTTAACAGATGTTGTTATCCCGTTTTTCCATAATTTTTTATTTGGAAATATAGGACAAAATTTCGTATAAATTTGCAGAATGGAAATTACTTTTAACGAATCGTTGTGACTTGAAATATATATATCTATAATTATACCTATATATTATAGTAATATTTAACCAGATTTTTTTTTTTTTTTTTTTTTGTACAGGTAGGAGCATTGTTCTCTCCAGGTGGCGAAGTACATCCCCACCTGGGGTTTAACTTTTCAGTTTTAACTAAATTAAAAGCGGCACATAAATAACTTTTTTTAAAATTAATTAAATAATTTTATTTTATGTGTGTGTGTGTCGCGTCACTGGAAAAGGGAGGCGGGGGAAGGACTTTTGAATATGAATATTTCCTAAAAAGACTGTCAATGCCTTGAACATAAACTATTGGACCGAAGAACTTAGACTATTAATGTTGATGATTTTTTATTGAACCATAAATCTGTGATAGCTTGAAGCAATGTTTTCAATTTTTTTCTCAATAACAATCTGAAAAAATGCATTTCTTAAAATGTTGTCTTTAGGGCACAAAATTGACTTTTTTCCATCATTTATTATTATACTGCTCTGAAATGAGTAATTGACATATATCCCGAAATAATTAATAAATAAGAAAAATAATAAAATCATATATTTTATATATATGAATTTTAACATTTTATGTCAAACACTGGAGCATAGGGTGCTAATAACTGGTAAGATGAATAACTAGCAGTGTCGAACACTGGAACATAGGGGCCAATTACTGATAAAATGAAAAACTAGCAGTGTCAATTACTGGAACATTAAGTGGGTGTCAAATAAAAATTCATAAAAAAAAAAAAAAAAAAAATTGTTATCAAATGCATATATTTTAATATATATATGGTTCTGGATGTCTTTCATACCAAATGTACCAACTTAAGATTTCTAAAAATATTTTCTGATGACTAGAACATTAAAAGCATCAGAGATTGCTTTAAAAGTGTCAATCACTGGTGCACTTACCCTAAATACTTTGTGTGTGTGTGTGTGTGTGTGTGTGTGTGTGTGTGTGTGTGCGTGTACGCGGCCTCCGCTTCCGGTTTTCAATGTCCCACTTCATGTTTTCCAATTTTCACCAAAACAGGGCAAAATAATCTCTACATTGGACCTGTCTTAAATATGAAGTTTTTTCGTTCTATCTTTATTCATTTTGAAGATAGAATAGTCAGAAGATTCTTCAACACACATATACACTGACCAATCGCCAAAAATCACATTTTTTAGACCTAATCTCTCGCCGACAGCTGTGGCCCATGTTATTCTAAGGAAAAATTTGTTTCCGTAATTATTCCTTACCTAATGCATTTTTTAAAATTCTGTTTTCGGATTCAGATAACTCACAATCGTCAAATTAGTATTTGTTTTCCAAAAATTGATTTTTTAAAATTTTTATATTTTGAGTTAATATATATATATATATATATATATATATATATATATATATATATATATATATATATATATATAAGAACAATACACTTTGGGAAAATTCGCACACGCACATTTTGAATTAAAAATTAAAATTTAAAAATATCAATTTTTGGAAAATGAGTTGTGCTGCTGGGGAAGTGGTTTTTTTTATTATTAAAGGTTATAAACAAATCATCAGAAGTTGTTTTCCGCTTAACAAGCTGGGTAGTTTTGGGTTAATGTTTCAGATTTAAACTCTTTGATATGGACACGATTCCTGCGATAATCTTTATCATTCTCAGCTGTTATAATGTAAGATCTAGGTTGAGGTACAACTCTAGATATTTTTCCTTTACACCACTTATCATTTAGGTGAAACAACACTTCTTGATTTTCCTGCAGTTGACTCAGCGAATGTGAATGAATATCATATTTATGTTGCCGTTGCTGTCTGAAATGTAGACGTTCTTGTACAGCACTACAATCATACTGAGGTACTAATTGTGATGGAAGTGTAGGAATCAAAGTACGGATTCAACGACCCATTAAAATTTCTGCCGGAGAAGGTAGACCATCCATGGGAGTATTTCTGTACTCCATTAACACAAGATGGACATCATTCTTGTGTTGCTTGTCCTGGGTTGCTTTGATGAGACTTGATTTGACGGTCTGAATGCTTCTCTCAACCTGTCCGTTTGAGCGGGGATAACCAGGGCTGGAGGGGTTAAAAAAGATGTCCCAATCAGAACAAAAATCACTGAATTCTTTGGAATCAAATGGTGGTCCATTATCAGCAACTATTTCTTCAGGAATTCCGAAACGAGCAAAACAAGTCTTCAAGGCATTGATGACTGCAGGAGCAGTTGTATGATGTAGATGTTGGAGCTCAATATATTTGGAAAAATAATCTACTATCAAAAGATATGTCACTGAAGATAAATGGAGAAAGTCTATAGCAACCTTTTGCCATGGTCTCTCTGCTAGTTTTCTATCTAATAATGGTATTTTGCAGTTAGACTTCTGATTTTGTTGGCAAATAGCACAAGATGAAACCATATTTTCAATTTCAGTGTTCATACCTGGCCAATAGAGAGACTGATGAGCAAGATTTTTACAAGAGATTATGCCTCTGTGCCCAACATGAAGGCGCTGTAACACATCTTTTCGACATGGCTGAGGAATGACAAGTCTTGACCCACGACAGATGAGACCATCCTTAACATAGAGTTCGGATTGACAATGACAATATGGTTGTACATGCAAAGTCACACTATGTTTATTTTGAGGCCAACCATTCTCAATGTAGTTTCTTACGCTCTGGAGTTCCATGTCACTTTCGGTGTGAGACACAATTTCTTCGAGTTTAGATTTTGACGCTTGTACCAGTAAAGAAACCATCTTTGGAACATTGTCAATGTCAGATGTTGAGACTGGAGGTACTGGTAATGGTGCTCTGGACAAAGCATCTGCAACGGCTAATTGTTTTCCAGGAACATGAGTTAGTTTAAAACTGTATCTTCTTTGCAGTCGTAGTAAAAGTCTTTGCAATCTGGGTCTGGGTGATATATTTTCAAATGGCTTGTTAACTAGTCCTAACAATGGCTTATGGTCTGTTTTGATTTCAATATGTTGACCAAAAACATAATAATGAAAATATTCACAAGCATGAACAATAGCAAGGAGTTCTTTTTCAATTTCAGAATACCTTGACTGAGTCTCAGAAAATGTAGCAGATGTATAGGCAACAGGTTGGTGGTTCTGAAGAAGCACTCCACCAAGACCAAAGGAACTTGCATCAACAGATAGCACTATTGGTTTGTTTTGGTCGAAAAATTGAAGAACAGATGCAGACTGTAGTAAATCTTTAACTTTCACAAAAGCTGCATGATGGTGAGAATCCCAAAGCCAGTTAGTAGGTATCTTTTTTAAGAAGGTTTCGCAGAACTGAAGTTTCTTGTGAGAATTTGGGGGTAAATGTAGATAATACGAGTATTATATATATATATATATATATATATATATATATATATATATATTCAACGGTTGACTTTTAAACTAATTTATGTTATTTTACTTTTTACCAGGAGATAAAAAGTATTTTAAAAATTTGCGTATAACAAGTTGCAGCATAATTTGATTAAAAATATAAAACTTTTTAAAAATATTAAATTATCTCAAGAATGATAGCATTTTTTTTTTTTTTTTTTTTTCTTGATCATAAAAATATATTACACAGAGAAAATAATCGTGTTACAAAAGTGATAATAATTCTCACTTTAAGCGTTTAAGCATATTTTTCAGAAATAAAAGAAAATAAAATGAAGACATTTAATTTTTCTGAAAATGTGACAAATACAACTGATTATGGTTGATTAGTTATCGTGTGATAAATTATGAGAACAGCATATCCTGACCATAGCCTCCTAAACTAGGCTATGTCCTGACAGACAATTAAATTAAAAAATTTTAATTTATTTAAGGACCCGCTTCGGCTTCACTTACCATTTGCTTTTCTAAAAGCCAATGTTATTCTATGGAAAACTTTCTTTGCACTTCAAACAGTGATACTTCTGATAAATATTTCATCAATATTTCATCATCTCCATAAACTTTTTCATTCTTTTATTGTCATCTATTCTGGAAATATAAACAAACTAATTTCTTCTATAATTAAATGTAACCTTGAACATTGAAGTATTATGGAAATCGCGTGGGCGAAAAGAATTATAGACTGATAATGACTTTTTCTCTCTAAATAAACATTTACAAAACTGTTTTATTTCATTCAACAATATCATTTTATGATTGTATAAAAAAAAAAGATATTAATTTTTTCTCACCAAATCTCATAATATAACGAAGGGCCTAGGACCCAACTATATTAATCAGCCTTAAGCCACACAACCACATGATTTTAAATTGCAATACTTTAAAACCGAAGGAAGTAAAGAAAAATTTGTCAGTAGGAAACATTTTTAAAATATTAAAATTTTTTAATTTTATTTAATTTAAGTATTCCTAGTAAATTTTAATATACAATATTGTTTCATTGTAATACCAATGCATACAGATTTTTTTTATAATTCCGAGGCTATGAAAAAAAAAAAAAATATATATATATATATATATATATATATTAAATTATTTAATTCCTTTACAATACTCAGCAAATGAGAGAAAGATGAAAATACCAACAATGAATTTAATAATTAGATGTATTACGTATAAATTTATTGTCACAATTAACATTTAAGTAAATTTCACTGAATAGTAAAAACATGTTAAAGTACTTACGCATAAGAGAAATGACGTAAATCACTTAAACCTAAACGGTGAGTTAGTAGTCTTAATATAGTGACTGAATTTAGGGGACCTCAAAACATATAGAAGCATTTAAATTTCAAAGTCGGATTTTTGACGTGATTACAATATTTTCCTCAAATATGTATGTACGGAAAGTAAAAATTATTATAATGTTCATAATTTGCCTTTTTCATTTGTGTACTATTTTAGAGTTGTTATTCCCAAATAAAGATTTATCATTCTAGTATATGTTGAGAAGTTTAAAAAGTTATATAAAACTATGTTAGAAAATGCTTTTAATTATAAAGAAAATCTAACTATGAGAATTGGTATATCTATACGTTTTAAGATATCCTGAATTAATTTTTAATTTCCAAAAATATACCATGTAAGGGAAATATAGTACCCATAAAAAGAACGAACGAAAAAAAAAAATCACTGTCAGTTTTTGGTATATTTATACGTTTTGTGGCTTCCTAAATTCATTTTTATGTTTTTATAATGATATGTGTACGTGTCTGAGTGAACACAATAGCATTTAAATATATTATCTGATTACCATATTTCATTGCAGATGTATAATGATTATACATATGTGTGTATGTGTAAAAGAATAATCAAAAAGCAAAAAAAAAAAAAAAAAAAGAAAGAAACAAACAAAAATTATAATTTTTTTAAAGGAAATTTTTATTGTGTGTACAAAGCGTAGATATTTAGGGAAAAAAAACTGTTTTAACTAGTAGGTATAATATAAATATAATTTTTTTTATATCCCGTATTTATGCAAGTATTGGAAAAGATCGCGAATATATCAGAAGGTTGGGTCGACGATCGCAACATGGCTTTGAACCCAGCATCTCCCCTCTACCAGCTTAGAATACAGAACCTTTCGGCCTCAAATGGAACAAAAAGGAAAGGGGAAAAATCAAGAATTAATTAGCAGGGAGCATCAAAACTTTTTTAATATTTAATTATATATAATTTTTAAGAAATGTGAATATGATAATCATTAGTGATTTTCACTGCATATGTATAATAAAAATATCTAAGACCATTATTTAAAATAAATAAATAAAAATTTACATAAAGAAAATTTTTAATGTGCGTACAAAATGTAGATATTATTAAAAAAATAAAATAAAATAAAATAAAAAATATTTCAGATACTAATGTAATAAATACTTAAAATGATTTCGAATATGGATTTGCTTTTTCAAGCACAATTATTAAATATTCCTTATGTACAGTTTCCTATTATCTTTATAATTAATATCATTTGGCTTATTTCAAAGATATTTTTATGTCTATAATTAGTAACTTTTTTTTAATATATAAAAGATAAATACGATATCTTTTTTTTAATATTCATTTTAAATTTGTTAAAACATTTTTAGCAGAAAAATTTTAAGTAGCTGAACTTTCTGGAATAAATGTAGAAAGAAATAATTATTTATCTACAAATAATCTTCTTAAAACATTCTGCATGTATAACAAACAGTTTTGTGCATTACAAGACAGTTGTAATAAAAACAATTCGTTAAATTGTCAAAAAGCAGGGTTGCCAACTCCAAAAAACTTAAGCCCCTAAATTCAAGTCGAAAATCCCCTAAAAGTCCCCAAATCTTTTGTGAAAATCCCCTAAAAAAGTTCCCAAATTTTTATGTGAATTTGTATTAATATTTATGGTGAGCTTTTGTTTTAAACATGCGAAATACGCTTGTAGAGGAGTGAAAAATCTCTCTGTATGAATGAAAAATCTAAAGACGTACTAATAACTCCGCTTAATTCTAAAAAAAATATGTGAAAATAAAAATGCAGAAATATTTTATTAACTTATTCACTAGAAATTTTTAAATTAAGTCATTTTAGTTAGATATTAGAAAAGTAGTTAGATATTTAAATTTTAAATGAAATAGATTAAAATCATTATGACCAAATAAAAAAATTTGCACACATTACATTAAAATCATAAGGCATATAATTTCAAACATTATCGATGGGGCTTCACTTTGTATAGTTTGAAAATTTTTATCCCTCCCCCAATGTAAGAAGTGAAATACGAAGTACGTATATGAAGCAGTAAACCTACTTTATCTTAAAAACTTAATTTCAAGTAACTGAAGGATACATATTGGATGCATTCATATAACCCTAAAAAATGTAAAAAAAAAAAAAAAATTATGATTATACGTATAATACAGTCCAGCTAAAAACAAGAATGTGGGGTGCGAGTGCTAAAGGCTAAAGGGAAGTAAAACACACAAATTCAGAACTAAAAATTTACGCAGTGAATCAAATACCGAGCAGGTGATATATATGGCGAGGCGATCAAATTAAGTATGCTGATTTAATTTTCTATAGCTACAATACAAATTGAAAAGAGGCCTATCCTTATCGTAACGCATCGACATAAACTGCAAAATGGTTTTATTTATTTATTTATTGAAGCACTGAAAAATAAATAAATAAAAACATTAAAACCCTAAGCCTATTTTTGTTTAAGTAATAGATATAAAATTACAAAACAGAATTTAATTTAGTACAACAGGACTTATTTTAAACTATTCTTCCATACAAAGGTATGCAGTAACTGAAAATGTCTTTGGTGTAGCTTTAGCATAGGACCCCCTTGGTGGCTCTTAAATTTTTATTATTATTTTGGTGATGAACTAGAATGGCCATCATAATTGCATTTGTAAAAATCTTGGCGAGAAACGTGCGAGCTACTTCGGTGAGGAATTTAAATTTCGTCGAGGAATGCTTATTCCATTACTTTAGCACGTTTTTTCTCAATTTTATTCTAATTAAAAAAAAAAAAAAAAAATCCACATTTATTTTTTTTTTCGATGTAAAAAGAAATATATCTATTTTAATTCATTTCTTTTTGCAATCAATTTTTTTTTGTCTTTTTAATATTTTTTAAGTTTTTTTTTTTTTTTTCTTTTTTTTTTAAATATTTTTTGTACCAATTAACCGACTGAACTAAAAAATACGATGTTAACTAGATTTTGTTTTGATTAATAAGTGTACCAATTTCTGACAAAATCTAATAATCCGGACAGATACAATGACAAACAATTAGCTTTACATATTCAGATAAAAACAAAACTCTTCGTACATTCATTCAAGGTGATACATAAAAACTGGTAACGACGCTGGCTGGCTGCTATTGATTCGCAGGGAGCCATGACCCAACCCAACCCTTTCCAGATAAATAAAATCGTCAGTTTTATATCGTGTAGTGGTGCCATCTATCGACATTTTTCACAACTAAATATTTTCTTTTCAGTTTGCGCTGTACTTACCAAATAAATTAAATACTAGTACTTTTAAATATAACAAAATTGAATGGAATTACTATTATTTATTAAATATTTCGTTTATTTTTAATTGTTTCATATTACAATGTTAAACCAATATTATTAAAAAAATAAATAAAAATACTTTTGTAAGGTTTTTTTTTTTTTTTTTAATATACATTAGAAGTTAATTGTTTGAAAATGTAATTACGGATAACTGGTTTTCCGGATAACTGGATTCAGGATAAACGGTTCCATACTGTATTTTCATATTTTAATTAATTTTAAAAAATCTAATCAAATTTCTGGTATAAATAGTAGCATATGTCCTATTCCAGACTATTATCTATCTCTGTACCAAATTTTATCCAGACCCGTTTACCCGTTGTGGCGTGATTGAGTAACAAACATCCATACATGCATCCAAACTTTCACATTTATAATATTAGTATAGATTCCAAATTAAAGATTAGATATTTTTAAAATTGCCTTTTTTCAAGCTAAATTTAGAAGTGAATAATTTAGGTGCTAAGACATTACATAGTTTATTAAAAACAAACTAAACTAAACTTTGTTTTTCAGCATACTCTTGGACAAGAAAAGTTGTCTTTTGAAAAAATGACCCATATATCAATGTTTTTATGTGAAAACAGGATATTAGACTTTTTAACTTTCTTTCTAAACAAAGCTCAGACATTAAATCTTTCTAAGATATTCTAAACACAAACTGTACACATATTTCTGTTTTATTGGTATTAATTATCACAGTGGTAAACTAGTTAGCATAAGTGCTCAGTTCCTCATTATATATTTGTTTTCTAAAACATCTATTACAGGACATACATAACATACTATATTCGTATTGAGAGAAACTAAATCTGCCAACATAATTGTTCATATAAAGAAGACCAAAGAGATTTTTTTAATAGATTACCATCCCTCCCCCCCCCCCCCCACATCACCTTTATTTATTAACAATAAAATTTAAGGCTTTCTTTAATAAGGTCAATGTAACAAGTTCAAATAAATAAATAAAATAAAAATCCTACATAATTAAAAGAATTTGTTTTAAGGCAATTTTTTATATTTGAAAAATATTTTAACGTAAAATTCAGAAACGTTACTACGCAAATCATATAATGTAACAGGCATGAAGATTTACCCGTTTACTTCCCATACAAACACAGCTGTCCTGTGGACATCATACAGATCCTGTATTTGTCATATTATAAGAATCATATCGTATGTAAGTCATATTGTATCTACTGAATTCCCGCAGGATACAGTAAATGAATTACCCAATCATTCCTCCTCCACCATAAAACCAGTGGATTTTCTCATTGGACATCATGTACAATCAACACATCTACAATCGTGCACGGGAGAATTAGATAGGCCGATAGGCGTGTTACATTTGGTCGCCATTACATTTCAAGATAAAACATTAAAAGCTGTTGCATGCTTTTTTTTCCCCCTGAAAATCTAAAAAGTTGATATATAAGATAAGTATTTTCAGTTTTATTTTCCTTTGTACAATCAATTGCTCATGCAAACATAAATTCACTACAACAGTCAGCTTAAAATTCAAGTATTGTGAAAGAATTTAGATTTTTGCATTGAAAATTTTAATATTTATTAAAGTTTCAGTATAGAGACATTCAGTTCATCTCATCTAACCAGATAATATTTTTTGATAGTCCAGGACAATTTTTGTCAACCACAGAATGTCATGAATATGCTATCCTCTGGATAATTCATAGATGTCTTCATTCCTCCTACTATTGTGTAATAAGAAACATAAAATTACATTCTTAGGATGTCTATAATGTGACATCTAGAAGACATCCTACAAATGAAAAAAGAATTTCCGTTATTCCGAGTATGACATCCTCTGGAAATTTTTAGGATGTCATTGTAGTGTCTGGGATGAATAGGGGGGGGGGGCTGAAAACTTAAGTATAAAAGTAATTTAAAATTTGAGAGGGAAAAAAATCATGGTATCTAATATCTTTATTGAACATTTCTGAATTTGTATTTGTTAGATGTGAATTTAATAAACTTATAATTCTAAGGTTAGCGTCATCAACTCTATGCTAGTAGATTTTAAAGAATTTTCAAATCTGGGATGCAAGAAAATAAAATTTTGTTTCCTAAAATAAAGCAAACCTGTAGAAACCAAAAATCAAAACTTGCCTTCTACACATATTAATTTTCATCCACAATGGTTATTTCTTTTCCTACACGTATATCCTTTTCCGAGCTGAAATATTTTTACCTTAAAATATTGTATTCTATATTTTTACTCTATACTGGTCCCAATGACACTGAAAAAAAAAAATGTTCCGCCTCTTGAACGTAGAATGTACTCGCACAATCGTGCAAGTTGGGCTTTCCTGTAAAATCATCACCTGTAAAATTTTAAGAGTTATACTTTCCCTGGCTCTAAGTTAATTGAAGAAACAAACTATATTGAACTAAAATTGTTACAAATAAGGAAATTCATTGATGTATTATTCTTTTATTGACTGATATTTACTTATAATGAAAATCTTTAAAAAATGTTTTTGTTTGTAATAAACATAAGTGCACGTGCACGTTGCATTTTTCACACCATGTTTCTAAACTGCTTTCCCAGTTTTCAAATCTGTATTTTCAAGGTATAGAAATGTTATTAAAACATGGGAAATGTCCATACATACCGTATCTTTTGTCCTGGCATGGTGTTTTGGCAAGTGGATTATAATATTTGGATCTTTTTACTGAAGGAATTACAGCATTACCATCTTTATCATCATTGCTGCTTCTGTTAGAAAGTGGAGATATTACTAAAGCTTCTGCTATCTCTAATTTGAATTTTAAAAGATCCATTTTATTTTTGGGTGGAATTTTATACAGAGATCGTACTCTCTGCCCTTTTTTCTGGACACTCTCATGAATGAAAAATTTTCAAATTTATTGCTATCACTATTTTAATAAAATAATTGCTACCCTGTATAATCAAGGTACACTCATATAAATACACTAGAAGTATTTCTGCTAGAAATTAGTGGTGACAAAAAACTCTGAAATATCTTATTTTTGAAAGTGTCCTGAAAAAAGGGCAGAGAGTATGACCCCTGTTTACAGGAGCGGACTGGGTCCTCTGGAAGGGCGCATACCTTGGATTTTCAGAGGGCGCAAGTCGCTATTAGTTAGTTATATATAAGGGGATGGTTCAGGCGTTTTAGAGATAAGTAGTAATATTTTACATAATAGTCTGCTGAAGTTGAGTGTTTGTGTGTTTGTTTGCGCCGCATTCCTTTATCATTTGAGCTATCGTTTCCAAATTTTGCACACACATTATTTAACGGAGGGGGAGGGAGGCATATAATGATGTATTTTTAGCTATTAAATTTCAGTTAGCTTTATAATTTCTTCTATATTCAATGGAAGAGAGAATTGGATTCGTAAAAATTTTCGACTTCTAGTTTTCAATGGATTTACATGTTTTGAGAGGTCCAGAACACGATGTGACAATATTTATAAAATGTATGTGAGTGTGTGTGACAAGAATTTGTGGCGATTGTATCTTAAGAGCTACTGCTCAGAATTGCATAGAAATTTATATACAGATGCACCTTGACATAAATTAGTGTATCAATTTCTGGTGCTAATCGCTCAACTGGTAGAGCTGCTATACAGCAATTTCAGCAGTTTCAGGGAAGGCTATATCTCAGGAACTATTGCACAATAATGCATATAAATTTATATGTAGAAGACCTTGACATAAATTAATGCCTATCAACTTTTGGTGTCAATCGCTGAACAGGTCGCACTGTTATACTGCAATTTCTTCAATTTCAGGAAAAGCCATATTTCAGGAACTACTACAGATAAATGAATATGTAGATGCACCTTGACATAATGTCTACTAACTTTTGGTGACAATTGCTCAACAGGTAGCGCTGCTATACAGCGATTTCCGCAATTTCAGGGAAGGCAATATGTTTCAGGAATTACTGCACAGAAATGCATATAAATTTGTATGTAAATGCACCTTGACATAAATTAGGTTACGTCAACTTTTGGTGCCAATCATTTGACAGATGATTCTGCTATACAGCGATTTCCACAATATAAGGGAAGGCTGTATCTTTGGTTCTATTGCGCATAATCGAACAAAACTTGATATATGTAAAGGCCATTTTGAGACATTACGCTGACTAAATTGTGTCTATATTCGCCATAGGTGGTGCGGTTATATTGCAGTTTTTCCCGAGGACGTGAAGAATGTTATCTGCGCGGTAAAATTTCACTTTTATTGGTCATTTAGTGTAATACTTCTCTAAGATGAAATTCATCTGCATTCATAATTAATAAAAAATAACAAATAATTTGTATTGCGTGAATTTGTATGGGAAAATATAGAAGAAAGTTTTGTGATGGCCACTGCATACTAGTTTTAAATTAATTTTTAAGAATTTAAACATTAGCTCTATGGGAAATTTTAATCTTTTTCATTGTTGCATTGTTTCCGATTTTCTCCAATCCGATGTTCACCAATCCTGAAGAACTTAAAACAGAAATTAAATATATAAAGAATTTAACCAGGCAAGCAAATTATCCCAAGAATTTAGTAGGTAAATTTTACAAAAAGCGTCTAAAACAATTAGACCATATTCCCAGCCACCAAAAACCACACATAAAATACACTAACGCCATCCCATACAATCAAGGAGCCGCCGTTAAAATAGGAAATACAGTGTGTCCTAAAAGTTACAGTACTCCAATATAAAGAACTCATTGTGTCCATGATTTTTTTTTTAAATATTAAATTTTATTGTCTGCTTATTATTGCATCAATTCGTTAATATTTATCGTTTGTTTCTTTTCTCGCTCAAGTGTTGTGTAAGAATAAAGTTTTACGTTATTTTATAATTCATAGTGAAATGAGTTTATCACGCATTCCAAAAATTACGCTGTTTGAAGCTTATTTTGAATGTGAATCGTATGAAAGATGCAAAGATGTTTAGCGATATAAATATCCAGATGATGCAATACCGAGTAAAAATATGCTATATCAACTCGTTCGACAATTTCGTAATACAGGTTCTGCGCAGGTGTGTACAGGTTTCTCTACAAGAAGTCACTCCCAGCATGTTAAAACGCGTTTCTAAACACATGCGCAAACGAGTTCAGCTTTTCCTCCTAAAAAAGGGTGGACATTTTGAACATTTCTAAATGTAAGTTCTGTATTTTTTCCTCCGTTATTTTAAATGTGCCTTTTATCATTAGCATAAAAATAATCGTTTTAAGGTTTGTTGTTCTGTAAATAAAAAATACATCAGCGTCAGTACTGGAACTTTTAGGACACACTGTAGTATTGCTAGAAAATTAAAGGTTAACATCCCAATTAAATCAAACCCCAATATATTTCAAATTATCCGTAACGATAAAGATAAAATTTCTCCTCTCGAAACCGCAGGTAGGAGAAAGATTAAAACCCGTATAAATGAACACCATAATAATATAAAATTCGGAAAATACACCACCGCTCTAGCCCAAATCCACAAAAACGAAAATATAGAAATCGATTTTAGTTGCGTCAGGAAAATTGCGAATTACAATAGCAACCAATATGCCCTATTCAAAGAAACAATTGAAATATTGAATCAACCATTTGCATGCAACTATGAAGAATCAAAAACAGGGATAGATGCCAACTGGCGCCACCTACTTGATGAAAGAACGAAGCACAACAGTTCAAAATGTTCACGAAAGAACAACACTGCCGATGTGACTGGTGCCGATGATGAGGGGGGATCCTCCTACCTGAAAGTACTTCATCACTAGAAAGTCACCAAGTGAAGCTGAAGTAAGGTTTCTAATTATTATATATATGAACTTATAGCTTCATTAACAAGGAAACTTAACCATCATTCTGTGTCTTACCTGTTAGGTAGTGTGTGTGGAAGATTTGGAACCGATATCTCAAAGAAGAAAGGAATGCGGACAGAACAAACGCACAACTTCAAAAAATTAAATATTAAGATGAGAGCACCAATTTCTAATTTGGGAGGGTGGGGGGTGCTAAACGTGCCAATGCTAAATGTGTTGTTTGTTTCAATTCAGTTATTTCACTTAATTATACTAGGCCATCTCCGAAATTCCTTTGTATTTCGGATTTAAATTAGTTCAATCACTCACCCTAATCTTCCGTTAAAAATTGTCTTTATTTCCAGATTTCCAATAATGCTGTTTATAAAAATTTCATTTGATTGATGACACTCAGATATAAACTCTTGTGCACTCCACCCTTCTTTACTTATGGGATAGAAATCGTGGTAAGTTTAAAGGCATATCTATAAGGCCTGTGTATTGCACCCCGCCCCCCCCTTCCATCCGCCTCAAAATCTCTTTTCGGGGGTTTAAACAACCCCACGCGTTAAATGAGCAATGTTTCCTTTCCTAGTAATGCAGTTTTCATGGAATAACGTATGTATTACGGTTGTTTTTACAAAGGCTCGGATTTGCCCCTCATATGCAATGATAATATGCAATTAAAAAAAAAAAAGTATTTTTAGTTCCCCATCATACTATAGATATGGGGAACTTAGGTAATCGTGAAAATTTTCGACCTCGATTTTTTGACTTTTCTACACGTTTTCAGATGTGAGGAATCCGAAAATGACAAAATTTCTATGGTGTCTGTCTGTAGGGTGTCTGTTAGTGTATCAGTCCGTTAGTGTGTCAGTGTGTTAGTCCGTTAGTTTGTTAGTCTGTTAACACGATATCTCACGAACAAATGATCGCAGAGAGGTCAGATCAGTTTTAAAATATTACTTTCGATACTGGCAAGAACCCTATTCATTTGCAACATTCGAATTTAAAAACTTCGTAAGCTATGATAAATTTACGATTTTCTTAACATGGGAGAATAGGACAAAAATTCACTTAAACGTGCATTTAATGGAAACTTTTTACTGTAAAAATGTCAGACCAGGTTTAAAATATCAGTTTTGATGCCGGAATGAACATCAGTAACTATAAATATGCTACTTTGGAAATTTCGCAAGTTATTGGAAATTTACGAATTTCTTAACATGGCAGTATAGGGCAAAATTTCACATAAACGTCAATTTTGAGAGATATTTTCATCGTAAAGATGTCAGACTACTTTTGAAATATTATTTAGGACACTGGCATGAATATTAATGACTATGAATTTTCCAATATAAAGATTTCGTAAGTTATTGGAAATTTACGAATTTCTTAACATGGCTGAATAGAGCAAAATTTCACATAAACGCCAATCTTGAGGGACATTTTCATCGTAAAGATGTCAAACCACTTTCGAAATATTATTTAGGATACTGGCATGAATATCATAGACTATGATTTTTCCAATTTAAAAAATTCGTAAGTTATTTGGAATTTACGATTTACTTAACATGTCAGAATGAGGCAAAATTGAGCATAAACTTCCATTTTGAGGATCCTAAATACATTAGACAACTTCAAAATTACGTTTATGATATCTGTTTGAACATGATTGAATACAAATATTCTGATAGGAAAATTTCGTAAATTATTCGTAATTTACGATTTTATCAACATAGCAAAATTGTAAATTTTTCATATAAATATGAATTTTGAGGATTATTGCATTGGAAATAGTAGCATGAAAACTAAACAACGGAATCGACCCCGATAAAATAAATTAATAGATTAGAATAAGATATATATATCGTAGTGAACGGTGGATAGCCTATTAGGCGGGGATTTCATTCTGTCACTGTACCAAGCTTTGGTCAAATTCATTTCTTTTAACATGATTATAATATGTCTCGCACTAGAAATTTCTGAGAACATAAATAGGATGGGGAACTGAGCAGAGTCCACCTATGCCAACTAGTTTTTTCTTTTTTTACACTACGATTCTTTGAACGATTGTGGTTGATTGATCATAGTTGATCGATCGATTATTTGATTTCTGAAAAATTGCCACTCCCCAAAAAGTGCTACTTTACCTATGCATAAATCCAGACATAGTTTTCCGCCAACAAGGAGAATTGAGTTATTAAAAAGCATAAAATTAAAAATTATTACAAAGCGTAAAACAAACAAACTCTGTTTCTTTATATATATGTAAAGATTTCTACTGTACAGTATATATTTTGCATTTATAGCCGCAGTAGCCCAGTCGGTAGAGTGACGAGCTTGTAATTGGAAGATTGCAGGTTCGGCACTCGAGCCGACCAAAGACCGTTGGGTACATTAATGGTGGCTGGTGCACGTAAAATCTGTCGTGGCTGCAGTGTACTCCATGTTCCCATCAAAATTATACCTCTGGGGATTACCGAAGCGGGAGAGCCATCCTCTCTGTGTAGGATCAAAATTGTGACGGCATGTCTCCGGACCACCTCTAGGGGTGAGTTCCAGTTGAATTCGTCACTCTCATCCATTTATTTTTATCACAAACTTTGTATTCCAATAAATGGCAACTCTAATCTCACTAAACTATCTTTTTTTATGTTAAAAATGACAAATTCTGGCATTAAGAACAACAATAAAACAGATGTCATGGCTTTTTTTATTTTCTGCATTAAAAATAATAATAATAATAATTAATTGACAGGTGAAACTCTCAGTAATACAAAGAGGGTGCTGACTAATCCATCCATTTCTACAAGTCCCGTCGTGTTACTTATATTTCTATTGACTTCATAAAATAATGTCTTTATTATTTGTACAAACATTTTCTTTTATCATTAAATGAGAATATCGTTGCATTGTAAGACTAAGAGGGCATTTACTTGGCAATAGGTTAGCACATGGTGTATGACCAGGGCGCATTGAACACTCATTCATCTTCACCTAAAGCGCAAAAAAAAAGCCTCTAATAAAAAAAAAAAAAATCAATAAAGAGTTTCCCGACTATCACCCATGTGGGCGCACCAGCCTATTGCCTATGAGGGCGCATCGGCCCAAGGGCCGGTGGGCCGGCGGCCCAGTCCGCCCCTGCCTGTTTATGTTATCAGCTAACGCCCAAGTCGTGCAGACGAAATTTTAAGTCCCACAAACAACATAAATTGTGTATAATTAATATTTTTCATTACTTTGCAATTATTTACACATCAAACTAAAAATTTGTATCAAAGCAATTAGAAATTTGTTGATAATTACCTTTTTACGATAGATAAAAAGCCGAACTGTATTCCTCGTACATGAAAACAAAGGTAGACTTGCCAGCTGAAAGAAAAACATAGACTACAATTGAAGAGCTTGTTTCCAAATGGCGTTCAGTCATTTTTTTCAGTTCTTGAGAAAACGCGGTTTTGTTATGTAAGATTTATTATTGAATTTAAGGAAAAGATAATTTTTCCCAGTAATCTATGGATGATAATAACACTAAATTACATGTTTAAAAAAATCCTGACAGTATAGTTATTTAGAAATAAAAAAAGAAAGAAATGACTTAACTCATTTTGGAACAAAACTATGACTTACGCCCTTTTGGCACAAACAAATAACGAAATGAAATGACTTACTTCCATTTGAAAGTAATCCAAGTATTTTTTTTTCCATGTAAATACAGCATAAATTTTAGTTATACAATTTTGGAAGGTAATTAATTACTACAAATCTTCATTTACAAATTCTATTTTGCCATCTTTATCATTATTTTCCCTTGTGTTAGCGGTAGCAGTATCATTGCAAGATTATTCATAAAAATAAAGAAATTCGTGCAATTTGTTAATTCCCAAAGCATTAAGTACTTTTAAAACATCTGTTTTTCTTTACTTGTTTCATATTGTTTTTTGTTTTTATTTCAGAAGGGGTGCACGGGAGAATTTTTGTCCCTCGTTTCAGGATGTTTTGGCGGCAGTACGTTGTCTTGATTCCCACATCTTGCTTCGTAATTTCCAGTACTTTTGCCTCTGAAATCAAGAAACCTTGTTTGCTTTTCAGACGACTATGCACAAAATTTTTTCCAATCTAAAATATTCCATTGCTTCTTATACTCGAAAAGATTTCCAACCTTAGAGAAATGTTCAAAATATTCATTAGAAAGTAAAATTGTATCCACTTTCTTTAAACTAGTCTCCACTCGTCCGAATCTTTTATGTGCTGGTAAGTAGGAGTGACCATGCACTGGTAAATAGTATGTGAAGGTGAAGTCCTTTTAAGCAGCCACTGCTGAAAACATTCCTAACATGGTATAATTTTTATTTGTGTGGTAATTCCTGATTTTGTATCAGGTCAAAACATATTGTAATTTCATCTTCTCCTATAAGCTTTTCCCCTAAAAGTGAATAATTGTTTTTGCTCCAATGTTTATGAATCAAAAGTTCGGTTAACAGGGTCTTTTCTCTTTTCTGTATATTTTTCTGAATTCATTTGTATTTTTTTCCTAATACAGAAGGAACAAATGTCTTTTTTTCAGGGTTCGAAAACCAAAATTAAAATATTTACAAACACATTATAATAAAGGTTATAGATACATTCATCTTTATATTTTTCTATGGAAAAAAAAAAAAAAACTGCCTCAGTGTGACAATCTGCAACAACATTTTTTTCCTTGCTTTTGACTTTTCACCCAAGGCCAGACATACCACGTGATCTCAAGGCATGCTACAATTGGCTAAACTTGACTTAATCCTTTTTGGCACAAAACTTACTTGTGACTTAATTCTTTTTGGAAAAAAACACGGATTTCACTTTCTGTTTTCATTATGACTAATCTTCGTTTGGAACTTCTACTTATAGAAAATATGTTGTTAGACGTGTGCTGCGACCTTTTGCATCGAAAAGTCAATTTTTTAAATTTTTGACTTAACGCCTTTTGGAAACAAGCTCTTCAATTATCATCTGTTGTTGGAAAATGGTACTTTACACTTTCTGCGAATTAGCACGATCGTTCATTTATGATTTTTATTACATACGGCTGTTCCAAATTCAAAAATGTATGTGGATGTCTAACCCGCACAATCGTGCGGCCTGGGTCTGAAAGGGATAAAGAAAAGTGTTTCATAATTCATTTTTGTTTTAATAATGAGTAATGCAGATTTTACTTACTTTATTTCTTTTCCTTTCCTTTATTATAATACAGATTTGCCTTATACAAGTGTAAATATAAACAAACAAAACTTCCCACTTTTCACTTTCTACAAGTTGTAACTGCAATTGTACCCTGTGATATGGGAAAATGTGTTATCCTACCTTATTCCAGGTGGCCCAGTGGAAATGTGACAAGGCTTTTATAATAGATCGAAAGCAGCTAATAGCAATAATAAAAGAAATTAACACTCAAATTTAAGGTTTTCTTCTATATGGTCAATGTAATCATACGAAGTGGGGGAAAAAAAATACATACAAAAGTTAAAAAAACACATTTTTATTAATTCTTTTTACAAACAAAACTTTAGGATTACAACAAAAGGAGCAAGTAAAGATATTGAAAATTCATTAAAAGATTAACATATTAAAGTTAATTGAAATGCATGAAAGGAATAGAAAAATATAACACATCTGGATGAATTTAACCAGGAAAGTATGTCACAAACAAAAGTTTTAGCTACTAAAAAAGATGAGTGCTTTTTAAAATAAAATTTACACAGCGATATGAGATAATATTCATAAAATTTTAAATCAAAAGTAGTTTTTTAATTTTTTTTTTTTTTTTTAATGAATACAAAACAATTAATTTGCTGATTCAGTATCACATTTAATGATCACACAAAAAATTGTAATATCAAACCAACTGGACGTTAATCAATTATTTTGTTACACATTCAAACATTACATCATACCAATAATATGATCACAAAGGCATAATTTTAATATGAATCTAAGAATTACATATTATGTTTTCTAAAATTATGTAAATATCGCTCATTAAGAAAAAAAAATATTTATTTAAAATATAATAATATCTTAAAAAGTTAGCTAGAATGCATATCATTGACATGATCATGCAAAATTAATCGTATATAAAATACAAAATAAATAAATAAATAAACATAATCAATGGGATTTAAAAATTATCATTTTTTAGATATATATATATTTAAGGATGCAAAAAAGTTATTTAAAATATAAAAATAATACAGATTTTGAAAATAACTAATCAGAATTCTCTTTGTTAAAAAAGCTAATATTACAAAAAGGATTAGTTAGCTAATAAATTTTGACACAACTAATAATAATAATTTTAACATATTCTAAAGTATATCTCAGCAAGATTTTAAATTTCCATTTCTACCAAAATTTAATATTTTTATCAAAATGACACAGCATTTCATCAAAATCTTCAGCTACTTTAGAAAATAAAATAAAATAAAACAAAATATTTTAAGTGTTTATGATAATGAAGAATTTTTCAAAATGCATTTATTTAATTTGTATTTGTATTTTTTATTTTTTACTTCAAAATGAATTTAACTTCAAGAAATGTTTACAAAATTTTATCACAATGTAAAAAAAATTAAGCTTTAAAATTCAAAATATCTTAAAAATCTATTATTTTATTTTATTAAATTGAAGTAGGTGTTTACACATGGTTTACCTGTTTTTGCCCTTTGATGTTTCAAGATTTTCACAAAAACTATTGCCATTAGACAAAATCTGATACTAAATTATTATACTAATAATAATAACATGTGAAAATTGAAAAATATTCTAAGTAATTTCTCATTTGTCATATTAATTATTTATTAAACAACGAAATTTTTTAGTTGCAAGAGAATTTTTACATGTTGCTTAAGGTAGTGACTCCCTGAATGGTTCTGTGAATGGATCTTATGCGCCGCACGTTATTGCAGGTATATAAAAGTTTCTTCGCCAATCGCTGAGCTTGAAACATTTGCTTACTTCTCTATCAGCCAACAGGAGCCGCCTAAATCGATAAATACCCACAGCCGTTGCCACTTGTACATAAGGTCCATTAATTTAGTGTCTTTAAAATAAAGTCGTTTTTCTGCCAGAATATTATATTTCTTTTTTATATTAAAATTTCTTGTGTGTAAAAATGTGAATCTATATTATATTTCTTTTTTATATTAAAATTTCTTGTGTGTATTATGTATAAAAAACACTGCATACAGCAATAGGAAAGTTTTAAATTTTAATTTATGTATTTTTACATATACAACATACTTTCAGAAAACCACAATCAAATTGTGCACATCACAACTGATGTAAAGAGTGAAATTTATATTATAATACATTATTGTATTGCAATTCTAGATTAAAAATTATTTAAAAAAAAAATCTACACAATCTTTGGTTTTGAGCTGTATGGATTTCTGGAAGTGTACTATAGTAAGTCTTCTTTTGTCAAACTTAAAATTAATATATTGATATAGAGTAATGTATGTTTATTGACAAAATTTATATTACAAAAAATTGAGGCAAAATATAACAACTGAATGACTAACTATTAATGAAAAATGGACGGAATACCACCAAAGTTAAATATTACATTATTAAACTTCTTTTTTTATGAAAAGAATTTTTTCAGTAGTCTAATATTTTTACACACAAACAAAAACAGAATTAAATTTTTAAAATATTAAAAAATCTCTGAAAAGGAGAATAATTATTATAATGCTTTAAAAAGTTAGTTGAGAAAAAGAGAGAGAGAAAGAAAGTTAAAGTCTGAATAATCAGAAATGTAATGTATCATATCAGCATTTGTGTATGATGATTTCCCAAATCTTCTAACTAGGTATTATTTTAAAACCATTATTACAATGAAATCTGATCAATTTTCCATATAAAATGAAACTTAGCTCCCATTATATTTATTTTAAATAAGCACTTTATGAGGCATATTTAAAAAAATATTCTGCACATGATTTTATTTTTCAAGTTAAATGGGCTGAGTTTCTGTTTTACCACAGATTGCAAGGAATGGTAAACAAGCACCTAACAAAAGTGAATCTATATCCAACAATTTAGTAGAAAAAAAGAGAAGAATTAGAAGGGATCTTTTATGTTATTAATTTTTATACTGTCATACGATCATGGTGATATATTTTGAGTAATTTAGATCTTACGGTTTTAGAAAGCTTTTTAATTAATCTTTTTTATCGAAGGTATTTACGGTTATTCATTTCTTAAATATATATATCACAAGATTTTATTAATTCCCCCAACTTTAAATTTTGAAAAATGAGCAGTAGTGGCCATTTTGTATTCTTCTTCCTCAAAAGCAATAATGTCTAGTTAGTTTGATGAGTGTTGAATCACAAGACTAGCACTCTGTTCACTTGTTTTACATAATGTCACATCCGTGAGAAAAATTCATAGCCAAGAGAGTCCTTGAGATATTTTTCTTAGCCAAAGTAGCTGAACAACTAAATTATAATTATCATAAAGTGTAAATAAAAAGAAGATATTAAATTATAAAAGAAAAAAAAAAAAAGAAAGCCATATAATAAAAATTAAAGTTATACCATGGTTTATTAAATTGAAACAATACTGAATTTAGAAAATAAAAAGTATGCACACGTGCAGGGTAAAAAATAAGAAAAAAGGGGGATGTCATGGTAACGTTTTTTAGTTGGGTTCTTCATTAGTATTTTGGAAGAATAGAATAATAACAAAAACATTTAATATTTTTCCTGGAGCTCTTTTAAAAAGAAAAGTTTGAACTGATGTGGCTATTAGAAGAATAAATTAAAGATAGATAACAGCCTGTTATTTTCAATTAAAGTGAAGTGTGCGACACATAATGTTCACTAATTTTATCAGAACTCTGATTTGTACATTTACTGCTTTTGAACACTGTGCATGGTTTTATACTGAGTGTTTGTTGGATAGAATTATATAAATAAAACCCAGATTGTTTTACCATTCTTCAAGAACAACCTTGCTTCCAGACAGGTCCTACAGAAGATCAAATAAAAGAAAGAGCTAAATTTGCTTTTTATTTTTCTTGCCACAGGATATTATAGTGATATATACTATGATTTACATAACTTTCTTAATTAAGCTGATTTCATAAAAAAGAACAACACCAGAACCACCTTCAATCATAACTACTATAGAGATTAGATCAGTTTAATAGTCAACAGCCATTTTTGTTGACTTTAATACAATAATTTAATTCATTAAACTTATCAAAGACTTGGCCATCCAAGTTGGTTACCGTAAAAATCCCATTGATAAACTGTACAGAAAAAGAATCCGTCACCTTAATTATATTCCCAGCTACCAAAAAACCTCATTAAAGTTTACTTTTTCAATACTGTACAATCAAGGAGCCTCAATTAAAATTAAAAATGCAGCTGAAAAATACCTATTAAATACAATCTTAATATTTATCCAATCATCTGTAGTGAGAAAGACTCTGTTCGCCTTCTCTAGACCACTGGCATTTACAAAATCCTGTTTATCTACCCAAGTAATAACAAAGGATGCTACATCGGAATGTCTAAAAGAAGAATTAATACTAGACTAAAAGAACACATAAATGATATAACATATGGAAAAATTACTACCGCTCTGGCCAAAATATATCGAGAAGAAAAATATAGATATTAATTTTAATGAAACTACTAAAATCATAAATAAACTTATAATAATTTTGAGTATGCATTTTTTCATGAAACTATTGAAATTGTAGGCAATTATAAATCTTGTTATGGCAACAAATTAAAAGCTGGCTTAGACCGAATGTGGCATCCCCTAATACATCACTTGGCAGCATCACTGACCATCAAGAACTGTGATGATGATGGAAGAGTGGGCCCCTTCATGAAAGCGGCTACACCACAAAGTCCACAATGAAGCTATAAAGTAAGGTTTTTTAACTTTAAGTTAATTTAATGCAATATTTTAATATTTAATTTCTTTAAGAAGATGGATAATTATTTTAATAACTGAAATTATTGTAAAACTTATTTTGATAGCTATATTTTGCATCACTTGATTATGCTGAAGAATAAATTCTAAATTTAATTTGCATTACTTTAGATCTATGCAATACTAAAATTACATAATGTTTGAGCATAGATTTACTGCTTTCGGCTTCATGTTTCCCCCCCCTGCTTTAAAAAGTTGGCTCTTTGCCAAAATAGCAGCATCTCGCTCTCTCTCAAAAAATTTGTGTTTTAGTTTTGTTTTTTACTTGTTTTTGCACTATGAAGTACATTCTTCTTGAACTTGAAAATGATTATAAGAAATGTCTTGGCTCCATTTCTGGAGAAACAAATGTATTAATTCATGAATAACGTGAAGAATTTAATTATAAATTGTGAATTCAAATTTAAATATTCAGCAAACAGTATTAATTATATTTGCGTTTAATTTGTGAAATAAACAAGTATGCTCTCAAATCACGTGAACTGATTGTATGCCTAAAACAGAACTTTTGAAATTGAAATTGACAAAGTATAAAATGAGTTTTTGTGTTATATAAAAATATTTTTCACATAAAATAAATGAAAACATTAGATATAATAATGATAATAATAAAAGTAAAGCAGTACAATAAACTGCTTTTTAATGAAATTTCTATAGTATTTTCTTTCTCCACCAAACCAGAAGTTTACCATTCCATGTAATCTGTTGTAGAAGAGTGCATACAATCCTTTTAGCTAAGAAATGAATGTGCAATGCATTTCATAGCAATCTGTGAAATGAGGAGGAGTAAGAGAACTGATACAGTTGAGCCTAGTCTTCACATCCATATTACAGAAAATTATTACAAAAAATTTTTAAGCATTTTTAATAAATAAAGAATACTAAAGTTTTCAATTCGAAATATTTTTTCCATTTAAATGAAAATAACTAGAATCCTCTAATATGTGACAATTAAGTGTTTTGCAAAATCTCAGTTAAATGTAGAAACTTAAAATGAAAAATATAACTTTACAGTATAAGAACCATATGTGTAAGGTAACAATTGTAATATTAATCTTAAATGCACGAAATATTAAACTGTGACTTTTCTTAAATCTTCTACATTTTTATAATTATGCTGATTATGAAATTAACACTAATATTGCAAACAATATTATTTTATAAATAAATAAATAAATAAAAAGATGAGGAGGGATTTGTTTATTTTTTATACAATAATACAAATGAGTAGAATAAATTGAACAATATAATTTATATATAAATATAAAAATCATATAATCTGGAATACAATAAAAACCAGAACAAATGAATTCAGCTTAATGAATATCAAGTTGAAATCATGAAACTTTTCTTATATTTTCTATATTTCTATATGATGATTGGGAAAATAATACTAATACTGCTAGAGGTGCCAATTTTCAATAAGAACTATCAGTAATCAGAGTTATATACTTATGCAGCGTGGAGAAGTGAACCGTGTCACGGAATAATTTTTATGCAAAAGCCCACATATAATAATGAATTGCACTGTTTTGTAAGCAAATATATAATATATTAATTAAAAAATTAGAAAAATTTCTAAAACAAAAGTAAATAAATATGTATTTCTTTATCTTCTTACAAAATGAAAGTTTTTTTTTTTTTTTTTTTTTTTAAACCTGCTTTGATGGGGGAAAAAACATTTGGATTTTTTGCTTTATGTATCTTGCATAAAACCTAACATATCTTTTGTTTGATAGTATAGTATGTATTTTAAATTTATTAAGGAAAAACAAATAGATTCATCAACTTCAGTAATAAAGCCTAAAAATAATGTGAGAAATATTGAGTACTTCTATCACTTTTTTGGTTCTTGAAGTAATCCCTGATCACTAGCTGAGAAACGACGAGGAGCGGTCAAAATATAAATAATTAGATAAATGAGAAATGAAACAATTCTACTTCTTTATAGGTTCTAGAATCTAATAAAGCAATTTTAAAATGAATATTGACATTTATGTTGCTGACGGAGAAAAACTGGGAAACTACAGGCTTTTGCAGAGCTTTTAATCAACGATGGCTGGTTGGAGATAAGAAAAGAGGGAGGGGGGGGGGTAAAAAAATAATTGCATCAGCAAGAAATATTGTGTAATTCTATTTCTTTATAGTTTCTAGAATCTTATAAAGCAAGTTTAAAATGAATATTGACATTTATTTTGCGGATGGAGAAAGATTATGAATTGGAATGCTTCCGTTGTGCATTTGATCGTCGATTATTAGTGGAGTTTCTTTTTTTTTAACGAACGATATCCGCGACTTTTTAAAAAGCATATAATCCGTAATTTTTATATGTTGTCCGTAATGCCGTAATTATTGCCATAAATCCGTAATAATTACGGACAAATCGTAATAATTGGCACCTCTATACTGCAAAAAATTTTGTTAAAAAAAAAAAAAAAAAAAAAGTTATTTTTTACAACACAAATGACTAGAATAATTTGAACAATACACTTATATATTATATTAATTATACAATCTGGAATGTAATAAAATATTTGACAAATGAATTCAGTTTAATAAATATTAAACTGAAATCACAAGACTTCTTTTTAATTTTTTTGCATTTTTATAATTATGATGATTGCGAAAATAATACTAATTCTGAAAGCAATTTAAAAAAATAACACTGCTCTGCACAAAAGTTGGCCCCAATACCATTTGTTTTTAACAGTTAAAATAATCTTTTTCAACCCTTTAAATAAATTTCATGGCTATAAAACTGCCGAACAGTGATAAACTTTGCAGGAAGGGGTGGCATCCCGCAAAAACGGTGGGTGATTGGGCAAAATGGAGGTCATATTCGGATTCAGGAGGTCATTTTACATAAAAATCAGCAAGAATGGTATCAGGGCTCGAATTTTCTTTTTTTGCAGTTTAGTGCAGTGTAATAATACAAATGACTAGAATAAACTGAATCATATATATATATATATATAAAAGAATCTCATAATCTGGAATGCAATAAAAAACTAAACAATAAAAAATATGACTAAATGTTATAACGCAATATAAAATATTGTATGTAATCATAAAAAATAAAAGACTAGACTAGTTAATACATAATTGTCATAGAAATCTAAATGTATAATTATTTTGCATAAATATATAAATCTCATAATCTGGAATAAAAAAATAAAAATAAACTGAACAATAAATAATATGACTAATGTTATAACATACATATAATATATAATCATTAAAAAAATAATAAAGACTAGATTCAGTAATACATATTTGTCATAGAATTCTAATGCATGATTGATTTGCAATAAATTAAAAATTGTTTTTGAGTAATAATAATTAAAATGAAAAATAATGGATTATTATTCTTAAATCAATGTAATTTTAAAAATTATGTTACCAACTGAAAATTTAATGCAATGATTGAAATACAATTTTATAAAAGATGTAGTCATGATTACACTAGAAACAGTTGTTCACTACATCGCCGAAAGTTATTTTTTCACATACTTTCAATCATTATTACAGGTTTCTTAAACTTCAGTGTATTTAAAATAAAAAGAAATAAAAAACTAATTTTGAAATTAAAACCATACATTAAAAAAAAAAAAAAAAAAAATGCAGGCTGAATTAGAAATAAACTTATTTTCAAATATTTATTTACGAATTCAATTAACTGAAAAAAATTGAAGCAATGTTTATTATTAATGATGTATAGCGGGTGTAAAAGAAGGCAAAAACCACACACATACCTATCCTTTAAGAAAATGAATAATACAATATAACAAAAACAAGAGAGAAAATCTACATAGATTTGAAATACATATAATTATTTAATCTTCTAATAACAAAAAAAAAAAAAAAATTATAATAAGCCACTGGAATTAGTAACCTTTCAGTAAACAGTGAATACAGTAATTTACGATTAAAAATTAATAAATAATATCATAATGATTGCAACATTATTTATCTGCATATTTTATTTTCAGTATTAAAAGTATGGATTAAAAAAACCTAACTAGTATTTTCTGCAGATATTCCTCTTCCTTTAACAATTGGACGTTTAATATTTTGTAAAATTAGTTAAATCCGAGTGGCTAAAATTTCAAATTTTTTATTTCTATAACTTTTCACGGTCATTTTATTTTCATTTTTGCAGTTCACATTTCATAGATCACTATTTTTTAGTTCTGAATTTCTTAAATTTAATCAGTAAAATGATTTTTTTCTTTTTTTCCAATGATTTAATCAAAATTCCTTGGATTTAAAATTTTATCATTTCCAGATTACTAGATACCCTGTAAATGTTGAATTTTACAAACATGAACATCTTTAAGAATGCCCAATTAAAAATTAAAGATAGTTAAAAAGCCATCTGTACATTTAGAACTATATTTTCTGTATCACTGTTAATAATAATAATAAATAATAATAAAGTTTTCTCCTTATATATGTTGCACATATGTAAATTTTAACAGATGCTATACAGACTTTTTAAATCATCAAAAATCAACTCTATATACTTTAAAGGACTGATATGTGTAAATATTTCATATATCTCCAACAATAGAATGGGAAGAAATATTTTTTTAAAAAGCTGTAAGCAGATGAATAAGATTAAAATAGCTCAAATGCATCTTTACTTAATTATAGAAATATTATGACAAGTTCAAAGACATTAAAGCTAAAATTCATACATGAAATAAAGGTAATAGATGATCTATTATACATGCAATGAATATGTATTTAGGCAATATACATTTTAAATATATTATTAGGCAATTAGTATGAATACACAAAATTCTATATTTAACAGAAATAATTTAAAAAAATTCTTATTTTAATCCTTTTTTAAAAAAATTATTTTAAAGTCACAAACTAATACAGTTGGAGTTATACTTATTTGTATAGACTTTTTTTTTTTTTTTTCGCTGTAAATGTAACTATACAACTTATATGATTTAAATTATATATATATATATATATAAGAAAAAGGTTACATATTATTTTATCTGAAAGAAAAATCTTTTGGCAACAATTAGAAATTTCAATTTTGGCACTTACCAGCGATTATTTTGTTAAATATTTTCTTTTGAAAATAATCTCTTAAAGTACATGCTATAATTAATTGACATGAAAAAGTTTTAACACTATGAAAACTACAATACCATTCAAGAAATGTGTATATTGCTTAAAAATTTATCAAATCTGTGAATCAACAATATACAAACATAAAACTACTCGCTTAGTAGCAATGCAGTATAAATGAATAAACTGTTTCTAATAGCAAAATAATATTGATCAAATCTTATTAAATATTAGATTATATATTCTTAATAATGGGAACTCTTATCAATTTATCATAATTAATAACACATGATCATTATTTCTAAATAACAAAAACCCTTTTATACAGAAAATTAATCCATACAGAATGATTGGACATCATTCTGCCCATATTTGCAAAATGTGCTTCTGTTGAACAATAATGGAACATAGTTTCATAGTACAGTATAAGTTTTTTTTTTTTTTTTTTTCTTTCTTCTTCTTTTAACAAAAATATAATTGCCAGTAAATTTTGACACAATGGTACTTTAATAACCTATTTCAGAATACAAGAAATTATAAATTTTATGAAAATAAAATATTTTCTAATGATAAAATTCTATTTTTCCCATAACTTATACATATAATGCTTGCATTTTAAGACAAACAGAACATTACTTCTTTGCAGTATTTAAATTCTATTAATGCATGAAGGATTTAAAAAAAATATTTGTATATAGCAATTATTTTATTTTAAAAACTTAAAAAAAAAAAAAAAAAAAAAAAAGATTTGACCACTATTTTTGTGCTAGTAGATACACATATATAACCATTCTTCAACATTACATGCATAAAAATTGCATAGAATTTTTTTTTAAACCTACACTATACTAATTAAAGGAGGAAAAGGCACATTTTAATCATGGAAATTAATAATTTCAATTTCAAATTAATACCATGAGAATAAAATATTCATATGAATCAATATCACAGTAGATAAATGCAAAAAAGACTTCATTTTGTTTTCTACTCAAAAAAGAATTTTCTACATCAGCAGTAATACTAATGGAAATGAAAGAATTTTATTTAATAATTTGTATTTAGATAAACACCAAACAAATTATTCTTTTGACATCATCATCATCACACACACAACAACAGACAAGATGTACAACAAATATATAAACTTTCTATCATTGAAAATCAATACTACATATTAATATTAAATAAAATAGTATATTTGATCACTTATCTCAACAAAATGAAAATATTTATAAAATAACACAATGTACCATGATGCAAACATAATACTCTTAATATGTAATTAAAGCTTAACACATCACATACATTTTACAAAGAAGTTACAATAATGGTGTAAAAATAAAATGTAAAAATGTGTAGAAAGAGAGAAAAAAAAATTACAAATACAATTACATTTCATCATAAAAATTATTCATGAATAACTGAACACCTATTTTATAAAAGATAGAATAATTTGGCAGGTTAATATTTGATAATTAACTTTATGGTAACTAATTGTTGGAAAAAATATATCCTTCCAGATTTTTATTAATATTTTAATTGCATCAATTAATAAGACAATTTGAAAATTTCCCCCTAACTCAAGAAATAATAATAATAATAATAATAATAATAATAAAAAATATATATATAACATTTCTTTTTTACCAGTTTCAAATGTTAGAACACATTTGTTGATCAAATATTTTACATAAAAAAAAAAAAAAAAAGAAATTATATTACATAATGGTGCGGTTTTTATTTGAAATAAAAGAATAAAAATATTGTTATGAAAATAATAAATAAAATAACACAAATGATAGCAAAAACTTTAATAAAATTGAATTTCTTGCATAATTTGATATAAGACCTAAAAATAACTGAAACATCAACTGAGCTATCGAAGTGGCTCATGAGCAACATTTAAATGACATAAAATATCTTTGCAGGTTTTAAATACATAAAACTAAAACTCATTTGCTGGTAAGAAAAAAAAAATAATAAATAATAAATAAATAATAATAACAGGGGAGATTGTGAATTCATAAAAAAAATACCTGAAATTTTATCAAGAAAAAGTTTTCATATAGATAGAGAACATATAATTTATTGGAGGGAGGTCCAATTCTCTCATTATGAAAAATATTATTTTTAATTAGGTTTAGCAGTCATATGAATTTGATATTTTAATCTCATTTTATAAATTTAGCTACCAGGACTGGAAACTTACAAAACTGGAAATCTGCATAGAAAATAAAAATAAAATAAAATAAAACCTGAAACCAGGTAAATTACCTGAATACAATCATCCCTGTAATAATAATAATTTGTTGTAGCATAAAATGAAATCCATAAAATGAAAAAAAAAGCATATCAGTATTTTATACTAAATAAACAACAACAATAATATTTAAAAAATTTACAGATTAATGTTTTTTTGCAATGTCTTTTCCCTAAAGAAATATAATTGCCCTGTGAACCTGAGATATAGTGAACTCTTGATTACAGTAAACTTTTTAAATAGTCCCCCAACTGAACACTTATATAACTAATATTATTTTAAATGCTTATAGTGAACTGATGAGAAAAGAAAGTCTGCTTATAGCAGACTGAATGTTTCTTCTGCACATTTTTTCTTTTTCTTCTAAAAGTAAACATAAATAAAAATCCCCAAAAACAGCATTCATTGACTTCATCATTCATTGACAACATTCATTGACATGCATCAAATTCGACACTTTAACCCTCAAATTCCCAATGTTCTAAGAATCATCCTTTCTCTGGTCCACTAACAGATAATTAGGTATTTAGCTTGATGTAGACCTGATATGTCACCATAGTTCTATTGACATTTCTTTTGATGTGGTTTTTTGGCTGCTGCTAGCGTCCACATGCATTTTCTTACCCAGAGAATTTTTATCATCACCTCCTGCAGGGATAACTGGCATAGAAAGTTTGGATTTCTTTTGAAAAATTCTTTAAAGAGCAGTAAAAATAATGTCACTGATTGTAAACCCCCCCCCCCCCCACATGTCCAAAGGCTCAAGGGCCGCTTTATGATAACGATTAACTTATGACATTTGCTGCGTTCATGGTGAGTATCTTACTTTCTTCTTTGCTGTTTCTAGGGATTTCATCAATTTTTCAGGCCCTTCATCTAAAAAACATTGAACCCTTACTGCCTTTTTAGAAAATAACCTAACTGAAGATAAATGCTATAAATATAAATAAAATTATTGTATATGACAATCAACATTCGTTCTTACATTAGTAACAAGCAAAATTGAAAATAGTTAAATATTTAGATTTTTTTTTTTTTTTTTTTTTTTAATGTATTTATAACTGAATTTTTAAATTAAGTGGCTGAATTTTAAATGTTAAACGTGCTTTTTACAATTCAAAACTGCCCTCAAGAATCTAAAAATACCTTTTTTTAACTAGCAACATCCTGCCTTTTTTTTTTTTTTTTTTTAAACCTTGGGGAACTAAGATACTTCATACAATAATCAAAGAAAGAAATCAATGTTTTGCCAAACATTCTCCATAAAACAAAACCAATTAGTAAAAAAGTATTGCAAATAGTATTCAAATGCAGGACTATGGGCTTCTATGGGAAAATATAAAGAGTTCACATTCCATATATATTAGAGTACAGTGACAGTGACAGACATTACCTATTCTTATTAATCAATAATGTAAAATAGAAATAATTGATAACAGGCTCAAAACCATATATAAATAATAATGATAATAGAATAAAATATCCCCTTTGCAAATGAAAGGGAATTTACTCAAATTATAAAAATAATTTCTCTATACATATATTATACGAGAAAAATCTTGGTTACAAAGTAACATTCACAAAAAGATTTGAAATATTGAAAATATAAACAATGGAATTCCATTTATACTCTAAAGGAAAGTCCAGACTAAGAAAAGCTCCCGTGACAATAAAACAGCACAATATACAACACTGAAAGGAGTTTTCTTATGAGCAACTATGAATTTTAATCCTTTTTTCTTTTTAAAGGAGATTATTACAGATATTCAACAATACATTTGATAATAGCATTAATTCTATAATAATTTTATAATGCTATTTGATAAACATTTAATCTGACAAAAGAACTTTCACATTATGTAACAAAAATTAATTTTTGGTTATTTTATAATTCCCTGCAGCAGAATGTTCTTATGCTTTCTGTGACAAGTCTTATCTCTGCAAAACTTTTCTGCAAGACAAAATATTGTTCAACAATAACATATTTATCTAATTTGCACAAAACATATACTTTTAAATCAAGGATATTAATAATATTGTTATTAATATACTTCAGTAGAATTCTTAAATGGATGAATGACAATCAAAGGGGTAGAAAATGAGGACTAGTTTTTAAAAAAAATTACAGTTCTACCTAATATATATATTTATTATATATAAATATATATTAAATCTTGAATTTCGTCTTGACAATCTTGAGTCTAATATACTTAAATGAGTTTTCTTGTCAGACATTTTTTAGTTAGTAAATAGTAACTAAATATTTTTAAAATAAATTTGTTAATGGAGTGGACACTAGTAACTATGGATTGGAAATTTCTGTCCATGGAGAGAGAGAACACTCTTTGGATCAAAAACTGTCCACAAACTATCTTATTTTCATTTTTTAGAAAGCAAGATAATAATGTTAGGAACAAGATAACTTCAGCTTAAAATTAAACCACATAATTATAGATTATAGTAATAGTTGTAGATTAATATGAGATATACTTATCTAAATAATTCTGATCATGAAGTGGAAAGATTTTGCCAAATAAAGATATCAAACAAAAGCAATTTGAACAAAAAAAAAAAAAAAAAGAGAGAGCTGAATACATGTGAGTGAAAACAAAGATGGCTTCCTATTCTCTCTCTTATAACCCTGGTAGCTGGTAATGCCAAAAATTAAACTTATTTGCAGAGTGAATATGCATTTTGTTGCTTACATTTGCTATAAATTAATTAAACACTAAAAAATGAATTTTTAACTCTGAAATTCTGTTAGCATATTTCTTAATTATATTTATGTTTGACATAAGCCAAAAATGGAATGAACACTCTAGGAAAAACAAACAATATTAAAAACTTTTTATTTATTGTGCTAGATAACATTGAGAGAAATAACTGAGTAGTAAAGATTTTTCTCATAGAAACTATTATCGAAGGACATAGTCTCTACCCCTTATATTGACAATAATCCACATAAAAGATACCACTTTTTGGTTTCTTCTGAAAACTAAAAATATCTTTAAAGTTAGTGATCAAATCTTTCTGCAAGGAATATTTTATTTATTTATTTTATATATTTATTTTTATTTATTTATTATTTATCTATTTATTTATTTATTTTTTTACAATGTCACCTAAATTCAGCCACAGGGAATTAAACTATTATTAAATACAATACCAGTAATGAGCTCAGTCAATTTGATGACACTTATACCTCTGATTATCTAAAAGCAAACAGTAACATTAACAAACTACCTTATCAAAGTAAATAAAAATAACTTTCTTTTAAAAGCCAGGCTATAAAATATCTTAAAATAATTTTTATACAAATCATTCTATGTTTTTATGTAAATAATCTATTGCTTATAACCATGTACATACTTAGTTTTAGTTTTCATTGAACCTACCCGTCTTTTGGTAGGAAAAGGATTGACAGATGACGGTTTTTCTTCAGACGCACTAATATGAGAAGAGCATGTAAAGGAAGAACTGCAACTACACGTATTTTGTAACTCTTCACTGGGAATCACATTTGATTTACTAACATTTTTAGTTTTAGAAACCCCAACTTTATTATCACAGCAGCTGTTCGAACAATTATTTGAATCAGGATACATACAAAGATTTGCTACACTTTCGGCTACAGGGTCTATTTCAAGTAAGTTTCTTTCTGGGGATTTTTTTCTTCTTTCAGAATCTTCATCATCACTGTCTTTATCTACTAAAACTTTACTGTTTTCCTGTGTTGCTTTACTATCTCTTCTGGATGTTGAACTCTTTTCAGCAAACACAAACCGCTGCTGAGAAGACTTCTTTCTCATAAGAGGTTGCTTTCCCATTAACAAATGATTCACAGCTAATGAGTTTCGACGTCGATTTTGAAAATGATTTTGAAAGGCACCTAAAATTATATTTTAAATCACAAATAAATAATAATAAAGTTACTTAATGTTACATTTTTTATTATGTTATAAAATTACATATTAAGTAAAATAGACAAATAAAATTTACAATCTCGAAAATAAAAAAATATGTTTATCATAACTTCATTTTAACACATTAGGTCTATTTGGATTGTAGAAATAAAAATCTTTATTTTCCCCAAAACTGCGGTTTACAGAGAAATATTGATATTTCTTTGTTATGCAATATCTCCCAGAAAACCGGCTAAATTATTAAGACTGGAATCGACAGAATTATATATAATATATATTAAAAAAAAACACTAATAGAAAAAAAAAATGACTGACTACAAATGAGAAAATAATTTTTCAATTTAAAGATCACATTTACTTTTCTAACGATTTTATATCTACTGGCAATCAGAATACCAATAAAAAATACAAACAATTCATGCATCCTTCAGAATGTATACAAAAATGTCAGTTTGCTAGTGATATTTGTCATCAATCAAATAAATTCATGATATGGAAAATTTATAAGTCTCTTCAAATTAATCTGATACCAAAAATAAACAATAACACATATGATTTGGCAATATGAATAATATCTCCTTTTGGCCACACCAGGTGAACAATGAATGCTTTGCTGTATTAGGGTGGGGGTTGGATGAGGGGCTAATTAAGATGTTATTTACTGGTAAATAATGTCGCCATTTCAGCAGGAAAATTGCAAAAAAGGAATACCTTGGCAAAGTAACCCATTCGTTTACTTCTGGTACCAGTTTATCTTGAACAGACTATAACTGAATTTCCTTAAAATCAAGTATTTTTTTAATTTTGCTGTTAATGACTTCAAATTAGTCTAGTATTGAATTTTCAGTTAGGCAAGTAAAAAGTATTAAATATGAATAACACTTGTTTTTAACACTTGTTGAATTTATGTTAGTGTCATAATTTTCAAATTGTAAAACAAAAAAAAAGTTTTTAAAGGACTATTTATCTATATATAAATATTAAAAAATCTGATTATTTGCTACAGAAATTCACATCATTTGATGGAATCAAATAAAAATTGGTACACATATTATTTAACACATAAAACGAGTCCCTGTACTATTAAAAAAAGTATCTCTTCTGCATCTCCCCCCCCCCCCTCAAACAGAAAAGAAGGGGTATGCTGAGCAATTTGGTAACAGCTTAAGCTAGACACTTGATATTGGACTTAAAAGTTTTTCAAAATCATATTCAAATCACATTACAAAATTATATTCATTATACAATTAAAAAATTTCTCAACCCTTTTCATAGGGGAGAAAAAGTGCCACTCACAATTCGAGAACTGACTAAACTTTGATATTTGACATAAAAACTTTCCATATTTGTTCATATTTACTGTGCTATTAAGACATTGCTCAGTCTTTTAAAGAGAAATGAAATAGGTAAAGAAAGGGGTACGCTGTGCAATTTTGTAACTGCTTGAACTAGAAACTTGATATTTGGTATGAAAATGCTGCATTCAAGTTCATATTCACTTTGCTTTTAAAAAGTCACTCCAACCCTTCAAGGGTAGTAAATTGGGGGTAAAAAGAGGATTGTGATGTGCAACATTTGAGCTAGAAACTTGATATTTGGTTATAAAAAATTCTTCATTTAAATTAATATTGACTATGATATTTGCTCTATCTCTTTAGTTTAGAGGGAGATTAAATTGGTGTAAAGTAGGGGATTTGTCGTACAATTTAGGAGTCATTTAAGCTAGAAAATTGATATTTGGTATCAAAATTCTTCATTCAAGTTCATATTCACTACACTAATGAAAAGTTACCCAGTTCCCTTAAAGGTATGTGAAATGGGTGTAAATAAAAACTTTTTCTTATTATTATTATTATTACTGTGTTTTTTCTTTTTTTCACCTTGCATTACTACATTATATAACTTTTAAATCTTATGCTAGTGGCCATCTTTATTTCAGAAAGCTATCATAAAATAATAATAATAATAATAATAATAATAATAATGTAAGCAACATTAGCATTTTTATTAATTTTAAGTCGGTAAACTTACCAATCTTGGACAAAAATAAAAAAAACCATATAATCTTAAAACACTCAATTTGAATTTCCAGCAACTATTTATTTTTACATTATGTGCAGATAACAAGCAATCATATATACAACTTGATTTTTTTTTTTTTTTTAATTCAGAGAAACTTTCAAAATGTATAATTATAGCAAAGAAAGTGTTAAAATTTGTACTCTAAACTAGTATTCTGTTTGCCATAGAATATGAAAAAGTAATTATCATTCTGCAGCAATTTCCCTGATCTTAGTAAAAATTTAGTAAAGTACTTTCATTAATTACTTCAATAGAGAAGAATGTATTCACTCAATTTTATGTAGTCTTAATATTGTATATAAACACACACACTAAAGTTCACACCACACATTAAAATTTAAAGTACACACCACACACTAAAATTTACTGCAGTATACACATAACAGAACTTGAAATGCTATTTTACCAATTTCAAAGTACTTTCTTATTATATTTGAATTCTTTTGTCTGGCCCTGTAAACAAATGGTAAATGATTTTCGTATCATACCCTATACTAAACATGCTTTTATACTTATTCACTTCACTTTGTTTAAAGCAGTCTAAAGATGTTAAAGTGTACCGGCCAGAAATTTTGCCCACAAATGGTATACACAGAAATATTTGAATTCTTTTGGATGCCTCTGTATAAGAACAATTTATTTGATATTTCAATCAAAAAGTTTAGTGTAGCATAATTATATGATACAGATTTAGAAAAACAAGTCTGGATGTTCTGAAGCTATTGGTTATTGAGATATGTTGATAACAGACACACACATACACACAGATAAACCGACTGCTAGAAACCTGATTTTCGGATTCAGGGGACCTAAATTATAACAAAAACTCAATTTCGAAAATTTGACCCCAAAACAATATTTTTTCTACCATTATATGGGTAAGAAAAAATAAAAAGCCCAGTTTTATTAAATGAGAGTGAACAAAAATCTTTTAAATTAAGCCACAATCATATAATTCTTTCAGCTTTTCTAATTTAACTTCATGATTGTGCTCATTATAAATCGTGATATTTCATTGATGAATACAGCCAAAAATTATTTTCTAAAGCAAAATGTTAATGGTACCCCATATTCATTTTAGTAAAATCTATGTTGGTAGGTTCATTTATGTTTTCTGCCAACTTACAGCCATTAATCAGACTATGGCTTTTTATTACAAGCAGTAGTGGCACCAGAAATTCCCCGACGGGGGAGACACCACCTCCCCAACAGGGGGGCACTATATAGAGAGAATTTATTATATGGATATTTATCAAAAACTGCAATCTTGTTAATAATATTACTGTTAATATTTGTACCATTCCATTTGTTAGTACCCCTTGTGGTTTTGGAGGTCATTGTGCCAATCTCCGAGTGTATAATATTTTCTTTCCATAGAAAAAAATATGTGCAGAGTGCCTGAAGGAAAATTTTTAAGAAATAATTAAACTTCGTATCCGTTGATCACAGGTATATATATACAGTCGAATTTCCCTAAGGGGGCTACCTGTCGTGCGACAGAAAATTGGCTCTCCAGATAGGTGGCCTTTCAATAGATGTTGTCTTCCTATTCACGGAGTAATTACAGAACAGCAGTGCCATCTATCAGCTCATATGCACCTAAATTGATTCAGTACATTGTTTTAAAATGGCCTTCTGATATACCAAGTTTTATGCAATTATATAGATAAAATCTGATATATAGTCTTCACATTCACAGAAAAAATTGAAGCACAAGAGCGTCACCTATCTGGCTATGTGCGCTGAAACTGATTCCACATAATGTTTCATAATGGCCCTGTCATATACAAAGTTATTTGCAATAATATAGAATAGAAACTGAGATATAGCCTTCCTCTTCTCGGGGAAAATAGCAGCAAAGCAGAGCAACTTATCGGCCAATATGCACCTAAATTAAACCAACATGATGTTTCATAATGGCGCTCTCACATATCAAGTTTTGTTTGATTAAGCAAAATAGAACCTGAGATATAGCCTTCCATTAAATGAAAGAAATTGCAGTACAGCAGCGCCATCTATTAGGCGATTTGGACAAAAAGTTAAGACACTAATTTATGTCATGATGCAATTACATACAAATTTATATGTAGTTCTGTGCAGTAGTTCTTGAGAAACAGTTAGAACAAAAATATCATGGTCAAAATGTGTTTTGGACCTCTCAAAACGTGTACATTCATGGAAAACCGAAAGCTGAAAATTTTTATGAATCCAATACTTTCTTCTATTGAATATAGAATGCAAAAACTGGAATGCTCCAAGTTTGTAAGAGGGAAGAAAAATGCCGCTAAAAGGAGAAAAACTGAAAATTTTGTATTTTTTTCTCCGACAGATTTTAGTAGTATGCCCCGACGGGGTGGGGGGTGCCCCCCTGGCCCCTGAGCTGGCACCACCCCTGATTACAAGCTAGCTTTCTTGGGAAATAATAATAGTAATAAGTATATTTTATGACAGGAATAATAAAAGAAAGATTGAAATATTAAATTATTTTCAATTTTTGTATCATGTAGTTTTTAAAACTTCCATATAAATACAAGGAAATATTTCTAAAGACACAGATTTTTCATAAGATCAATCTTTTAAAAATTTTAAAAAGAAAAATGATTTTTGTATGAAGTAAATGAATTTAAATATTACAAATAAAACATTAGTATTTTACCCAGGTTAAAAAGAATTTAATCATTACTTGGAAATATAATATTTAAATTACTTTATATTACTTTTTTTTTTTTTTCCTTGAGGAGGGGGGAGGGTATTTCACTTGAAAACATTAAAAATGAGTTAAGATTATCAAATTCAAAAATAGCTAAACTCAATAAAAACTTTCTACATTTAGAAAACAAAAAATTTAAAATGTCCTAAAATTTTGAAGCATTAAAAACTATGTAGTGCTTTCTAATCTACAAGAGACAATGGAGAAATGTATTTTGTTGTATAAGAGGGAATGGTGGATGTCGTTTGCTCTAATTTTATAGCTCATATTACCTTTTATTTTTTCTCCTAGAACACGGCATATATAATACTTCTGTTTCTTAGCTTGTGTTAGTGACAAAATCTCTAAATCCTGTAATTTTAAAAACACAATTCCTTGAAAATCTGTACTATCATTCAGGAGTGCAATAAGCAAAATTGTTATATCTAAAGACTGATGAGTCCTCGAGCTAAATATTTACTGGGTGAAAATGATCAAACAACTAAAAAAAAAACTTATCTGAAAGAATAAAGGAAATAGATAAGAAAAAAAAAGTTGCATTTAATGAAATAGGTAAAAATATTTAAAAAAATGGGGTTCTGCAAATTACTTTAGAACTATATTTTATATGTTGTAACATTATTTCTTATGTTATATGCATCAAACTATTAAGGTGATGATTTTTGCATAAGAGAAAGGTAATGAGAATAATGACTTAAATATAACATACATTCAGACTTGAATTAAATATATTTTTCAATTTCCCTCCAAGATCAATGAGCTTAAAATTAGCCTTTTAACCATTTGACTGCTGAAGCATTTTCTGAAATACATCCTTAAATTGCTATCGCTATTTCAGGCCTCAATAACAGTTTTTCCGGTGTGCATATTTAATTTTAGTTTTGTAAATAATTCAAAACCCGATCATGCCAACTGGAAAACCACGCCTTGCAGTAAAAATTTTAAAAAATCCAAGTAAGCAGAAAGTGAAAGGAAATGTGTAAATGTGTATTTTTATGCCTAAATTATTTACGCTCGATAGCTCTTTCTACAAAAATAAAATATGAAATTTTCTAATGATCTATAAAAACACACCTAATTAATGAAAACCACGCCTTACTGTAGTGTTTGTAAAAGGCCAATTTAAGTATCATTAAAGGATGAATAAAAACAAAAAACGTGTTTTACCATTAATAATTGTTTACACACAATGTTTAACAAAAATTTCGGATCAGCGAAAAAATCCAATTTTGTTTTGCAAATATGCAATTCAGCGTAGTGAAGGGGGTATTTTGATAAAATTTTATCGAGACTCCGCCAATTCTTATTTTTTTCCAACTTATTTCACAAAGATAATTATATATTTTTTAAAAATGATGAAACGAGCTTCGTAATATTGTATGCTTCAAAAATCATGTTAGATAGTTCTCTTTCGAAAGAAATACATTTAATTGATTTCAGTGATTAGAGTATTGACGTTGTTTTCTGGTAATATTGTTTGAGCATTAAAAAAAATAAATAAATAAAACATAATCACTCATAAAATTGTCAGTTAATTTATTAATTCTTTTTATGCTTTACAAATAAATAATGAAAGAAAAGAACTTTATAAAATAAATAAACATATATATACAGAGCTGCCAACCTAATCCGGTTAATTGTTAGTACCGCCCATTTTTCTACACCACTTAATTTTTAGAATATTTGTTTTCGTAATCATCGTAAATATATTTGAAGAAAATTACTCTATTTAAGTGGTGTAGAAAAATGGGCGGTACTAACAATTTGCCAGATTAGGGTAGCAGCTCGGTATATATATATATATATATATTTACTTCTTGTAAAAGAGAATAATGAAAAGATAATGTTTACCAACTGTGTTTTGGTTCTGAATGGTTGATTTCATTTACGTAAAAAAATTAAATTAAAATTCCAGTGACATCTGAATTGTACGTCTCGCAGCGCGATAGCGCTGCTTAGCACTTTTCGAGACTGAACATTGCAGCGCAATCGCGCTGCTTATCAGTCTAACGGTTAAAACATAATTACAAACAAAAGTACCGAAACTATGATGATAATTTGACATTATCATTATCATAAACGTACTTAAATGCCACCAGGACTTTTTTTTCATGAAAAATTCACACAAAACTTTATATATATATATATATATATATATTTTCTTTTTTTTAAGATGCCTAGGATTTCATTACGATTTCACATCAAAGTCTATATTAACATAAAATAATAATACCTGATAGAATAACATGTGCTTGTTTCTGGCGCTCTCTAAGCTTCATATATTGTTTTTTAAGGGATGAAATGTCTAAAGTAAGCCTTTCAGTATTGAAATTTGTGAATGACAAGGGAATGTTAGTTTCTACAGAACCATATGCTCCTGGTCCAATATTGCTAAATGATGCAGATGAACTAGTAAGACCTAGGAAAAAATTTGCACAGAAAAATATATGAAACAGACACCATTATGAAAACAATCTTATACTTATATATTTTATGAAATTAGGATACATAAAAAATATATTATAGTCGAATGCTGCACTCTAACGATAATGATATTAAAATGTGCTATAAGTCCTTCAGGATGCATACTTTTTTTTTTTTTTTTTTTTTTTTTTTTAAAATCAATAAAATTATTTATAAAATTTATCTAAAAAAAAATTTCACATTAGTATTTTGAAATCAACTTAATTATTTATTTTGACCCTGTTTTATAAATATGAATATCGGAGTTTCATTTCTTTTTTGTACATATGTGTGTGTAAAAGGCATATCACAAGAGAGACTTTCGCGCAAGATTTTACTAAATACAACAGCACTATATGGGGGAAGATTCAAGGTTAGTGGGAAATCAACTTTTTTGACCGTTTTTCAGAAAAAGATCATGTTGTGTTTAATAAAAGTCTACGCGAAATCTCTCGTGGTATACAATCATTACAGTCATTTTTTACGTAATATGTACATCTTGGGGACCTGGGTTTCTGAAAATATAATGGCATTATTGCTTTATAATAAGCAAAAAAAAATTTCACAGAAGTGTCAGCTTATTAGAATTATTCAGGAAATATTTTGCAGAGACTATATTACCTAACAAAAGTGTTATATAGCAATGTTTCAAGAAGAAAATTTTAATTATGAAAGTGATATAAAAAAGAACTAAACAACACTATACAATTATATATTTTGTAAATATTATTATTATTTTTTAAAAGACTAGAATAAAATTAATTTTAAATAATTGCATAAAGGGCAAAATTGTAATTTATCTTCACTGTAGGTTGAAAATTTTCACGAATTCTTTAGTTTCCCATACCTATAGTGTGATGGGAAAGTTAAAAAAAAAAAAAAAATCTCTAATTAATATCTAAGTAAAAATGCTTTTATAGTACAATTATGATAATAATAATATAAAGATAAAAGCAATTCAAATGACACATTCAAATATACCTTTCTTTTTATACCACTGCAATTCATTAGTAAAGTACCACTTTGCTGTGTTAATATCATCATCATCCTCATCATCTGCTTCTCCAGCAAATATCTGTAGTTCAGCATCAGATGGCCAGGAAGAATTGAATGGCTGTATATTATACGTATAACTATCTCGGAGTTCCTGAAGTTGAGGAAAAGGAAATGGTGCAAGAGTACAAATTGTCTAAAACAAAGAACAAATCTTTAAGCTCAAATCAAAGAAGAAAAATCTACAACTTAAATCTTTAAAACAGCTTTGTATAATAGCAGAATTCTGATTTATTCTCAATAAGCAGAGATCAGTCAAGGTTTTAATTTTAAGGGTTTATTATTATGTAAAATGAATAAAAAATTTTTTTTGTAAAATTTGTATTTATTTTTATTTTTATTTATTTATTATTTTTTTTTTTTAAGTGTAAACATTCTATTTTAGCTGTCACACTATATATTGTTTAATATCATGTTGACAGCATTTCTTTAATCCAAGTATAGATAGTCATATGAAATAAATGCTAAAAAGCATGGAAAATTTTTATAAGAAGATCATTTTTAAGAAACGTAATTTTGTGAAAGGGCTGCTTTGACATTCAAACAATTCTAACACTGAGAGAGCTACAAGTTGTCCTATTAATCCCATTTTTGTAATTTAAAGAATCTAGACACAGAATGTTCCTCTCATCATGTTATCATGTTAAATCAGTTATACTAATGAGAATTTTCTATTTTATTATCAGGCATAAATTATTTTGATCAATTAAATATGCAGAGAATTAAAATAGTGGTTAAAAAAAAATATTTTGGAGAAAGTTTAATATTTTATAAGCATGAATTTCATATTTTTTATTTGAAAAAAATCATTATCAATTTTTTTATTGAAATAAAAAGAGAGATTTTACAATTTAATATTATATGTATTTGGGAGCCAGCAGTCCGGGGCCCCTGGGCAAAGTCCCAGTTTGCCCATGTTATAACAAGGACCTGCCCTTCATATTTTGAAACATATATATTGAAATAAATACATTAATTTTATTTTTGTTAATAATCTTGTAGAAACCACAGTTATCATGCAGTTCTTCAATATAATCTAAATAAATAGAGATGTGTGTGTCTGTCTATGTGTTTGCTTGTATGCACTGTGGCTCTGGAGCTCAGACTATTGATCACAGAGCCAAAAATATTTTGCAGAAAGATAGATTAAACCATGCAAGGATACACCTTTATCAAAATTTGTACGATTTTAAAATTGCAAATTTTGAACATTTTTTTTTCCAATATTTTTTTCTGTTTTATTTCTTTAAATTTTATTTAAAATGTGTGCGTTTTTTCATTTTAGCCATCTGCGTCCTTTAGCAACAATTACTATAACTATACTATTAATTTTTTAATCTTTTGTAGTAAGTCACATGATTGAATATAGTTTGTGTATAATTGCAATTTTAGTACAGTAGTCCTAATTCAATTTTTTTTTTTTAATCTCATTATGTTTTGAATGAAAGAAATTTTTCAGTCTAATGATATCACTTCCTAAGTGAAGCAATTGTTGGATTTTTAAAAAATAAGTAAAATGTCAAATCTTATTTCAATTACTGCCATTTCAAAACAATTATTGTGGAGACATGAAAATTCCTTTGAAAGAAAAATGCTAGTCATTTTTAATTTATTGCTTCTATCATAATCAAATTGTAATATAGTAAAAAGCCTCAAAGCAGAATATGTCAGAATTTGAAACATACGTGGCAGAACAAACAGCTTTATTGTAGAACAATTGCAGATATTTAGAAATTAGGGAAAATTTTTGTGACTTATGGCCTCAAGAATGGATATTTATTAAAAATCCAATTTAGTCATTGAAGCAATTTATGAAAATATTTCTAAAGTAGTTAGTTGATTGCATGGGGAAATTTCTATCCAGCCTTAGTTTATTTATTCTTTTTTTTTTTGGTTAATTATAAGAGTCAGTAAAAATATCTTTGAATGATATTTTATAATAATTATTATTATTGCTTTGTTATGCACATACATTATAGCATATCAAATTATAAGATTTTTATTTTCATGAGTGTGTCAATAATATTGTCAGAGTAAATTTGAATGTATACGTGTTCTGCAGAACATTTTTGATCATCTGAAAACTTGTTGCAGAATATTTAAAAGTATTCTACTATAGGGGTTGAAAGGATTAAACTTATATCACAATTAAGTTTATGCATGATTTTATTACAATAAAGCAAGGGCTAGCTGCTACTAGGTCTTATTAACATGTGGTGCCAAACTAAAAATGTTCAGTAGATGATGAGATATAACCATGTGTAAAATTTTAGTTCTTGAATATTAGCAGCACCATCTGTCATCCAATAAACATGCATATTGAAGTGTGCCAAATTATGGTACTGCCACACGGGTAGTGGGGACCCAGATCTGACAAAGAACAGGTGGGAAAGATGTGTCTGAAGACAACAGGAACCCAAAGTAAAGTTTTGTGCAATTTCAATGGAATTTTATAAAGTAACATTAAGAAATAATGATTCAATTTCAAAAATTTGTTTAAATATAGTGACCAGCAAAGCCTGCTAATAAATAATAATATTTAGAATGTGACAATTAATAAAAATGGAAATTATAAATTAAAGAATTTTTAAAATTTGAATTTATTATTTTTTTAATGATTAATAAATTAACACTCTCCTATAAAAAACTACGTTAATAAAATATTATACGTTGAACAGTTTTGAGGATTATTATGACTGCGAAATTTGTAAGATTGCTCTGCATTCTTTATTTAAAATATGTAACAATTAATATAAAATTTCATTGAAAAAATTTACAAGACAATTTAGACACACTGTTAGTATTTATTATAGACACCTTTAGTAGATAATATATGATTTCATAGGTTATTAATTAGATATATAAATTCATATTGATACCTTTAAGAACATGTTAGCATCCATCAAACCAAATTCAAGTATTTCTCTGGTTAAAACTCCCATGATACAATAAAATTCATCAGCACTTTCAACAGTCATTATTCGACTGAAAATAAGGAATCAAATTATCATTCAACAGGTTTTTAAAAAAAATTATCAGTCTATCCCTCTTAACGGCCCTCTTCACTTACCGTTGCAGGAAGCTCGAGCCAATGTTATTCTATGGGGAAATTTTCTTTACAAATAACTTATAAACTAATACATATTTTTAAATTCTGTTTTCACATTCAGAAAATTCCCAACTGTTAAATTGACGGACCTTTTTTAAAAATGTATTTTTTAAATTTTTAATATTTTATTTTGAAATTGCAAAATGAAAAATTTTCACATATTGAAAATTCGTAATTTGCAGCTTCAAAATAAAATATAAAGAATAAAAAAAATATATTTTTTAAAAAGGTCCGTCAATCTAACAGCTGGGAATTTTCAGAATGTGAAAACAGAATTTAAAAATATGTATTAGTTAATAAGTTATTTGTAAAGAAAAGTTTCCCATAGAATAACATTAGCTTCGGCTTTTGGCAGCAGTGAGTGAAGAGGGCCCTTAAACAAGATACTTTTAATCTCATATTACAATAAATATAAAGATTTGATTATAACAATCAACATTAATGCTAGAAGAGCATTGTGCTTTCCCAATACCTTAAATTCAAACAGTATCATGATTATCCTTAATAAAATAAAGCAAGTCTCTAGTTTCTCTGAAAGCACCTTTACTATTAAGGAGACATATCACCTATAGTCATCAACAATTAAATGGTCTGTTATTCCATGGAAAAATTTTTAATCAGAATTATTTGTAAACTAATATATTTTTTAATTCTAATTTTTGCATTTAGAAAATTCATAGCAGTTAAATTATTACTTGTTTGTTAAAAATTGATTTTTTAGCTATTTAATATTTTATTTTGAAGCTATAAAGTTGAAAAAAAAAAAAGTGAAATTTAAGATTAATTTAAGGGTTGTGAATTTCTTGAATGAATGAACAGGATTTAAATATACATATATATGTAATGTTTATGTTAGGGTACTGGGGTTGCACAGTCGTGGCTCTTCAAGAAAACAGACTTGATTTATGGAACTTCACTTTATTTAAATTATAGAGAGTAGATACTTGGAAGGCGATGGAGAGTGAGGACATTATATCCAGTCGCAGTACTTTAATGTTGCAGTCTCGGATCGCGGCACGAAATCACATTGGGGTTTCATGGTTTGACACAGTTACCGGGTGTACGGGCCGCAGAGCCCGGCGGCCGATGAATATTCTTTAAATCTTTCTAGTCGATCATAGTTCAAATATCTCTAAAATTCTCTCTCATTTTTGTGAGTTTCATGTTTTATACCCGTAATTTTTGGTGTAATTTGGCGTAGTTCTAATTCCATCCCCTTTTCTCTAATTGGCTATCCTTTTAATAATAACAATTCTTATTGGTTATACTTTTGTTTTTCCCAGACAGTCTGGAGCCTTAACCCGCCAAAGTTGCCAATTCGCCAAGTCATTAAAACAATTATTTATTGCTTTGTATCTGACATAAAATAATCAAACTGTAATTTAGACTCATAAATCTTTTATTCTTTAATTGAATCTTTCCAGCGCCTATTGTTTATTAAATTTATTTCTAGGGTAATTTCTAGGATAATTTATAAGCTATTTCCAATTGTCAAAATACTTAAATGATTACTTTGTTTATTTTCAATTGATGATCGTGATTGTAAATTCCCATTCGTTATTTTTTATGCTTTTAATCTTTCAGCCTAATATGAAATTTCCTTTAATTTATTTTGCAATATTACTTTGAAATATAAACAGAATACCCTGAAAATATGAAAACGATAATTTAAAATATAAAATACTAATTCTTACTTATTTTTATCTCTTATATTTCATATATATATATAATAAAGATGATCTATTAAGCATAGTAGAAGCCAAGCAACAGATACAAGATCACTGAAACACCAATGACCAACAAGACAAAAAAAAATAACCAGTGGACGAAATACACCAATGCAAAGAAACCAGATAAAGATGATCTATTAAGCATAGTAGAAGCCAAGCAACAGATACAAGCTCACTGAAACACCAATGATCAATAAGATTAAAAAAAAAAAATAATAATAATCATCAGTGGATGAAATACACTAATGTAAAGAAACCAGATCTATTAATTAACAGCCTGCAAAACAAATAATCAATAAAGTAAAACAACAAATCTTAACTTAAAACCATAAACTTATCAAAATTAATGAAAAAACAACCCAAGAAACACAAGATAGGAAGAAGGAGGCAGGCGACAAGACTTGTGACTTGCCTGTGGGGTTACACTAGTTTCACGCCGGCAACACTCCCCCAGCCTGCCACAACCAGAACAGGAACCATATGGATTTAAAAAAGCAAAATTTCAAAGCAGATGAACAACAATGAAACCACGAAGCAACAATGAAATTCACCGATTGATCACATTGTGTGTATAACAGTATGTTGGTCATTGGTGTTTCAGTGATCTTGTATCTGTTGCTTGGCTTCTACTATGCTTAATAGATCATCTTTATTATATATATATATATATAATGATTCATAAGTATAGTAAAAGCCAAGCAACAGATACAAGATCACTGAAACCACAAAGACGAATAAGAAGGGAAAAAAAAATGTAGAAGAAGCTCAGATACCGAGTAATTCTGATTACAAATTTCTTAAAATTACAACACGGTGTTCTTTCATATTGACTTATTACTATTCTTCATTTTATTAATTCATAATAATGATAATTTAAAAATTATCTAAAACAAATGAATCTAAATCCGAAGCTTAAGAAAATATTTAAATATCTTACAATAATTCTCAAATATTATTGACTTGTTTTTCTTTAAATTAGAAACAAATTTAAAGAATACTTACTCTGCTAATCCATCCCAGATTGCTAGAGCTGTTCTTAATAGTACTTCATTACCTTCCAAAAATATCAAATCCCAAACTCTTAAAACTGTGTCTTTTGGCAAACAATTAGTGAACAAAGTAAGGAACCATTGCATAGTAAACACATTTGTTAATGGAGGTTCATAAATATGTCCTGAAATAAAATGCATTTAAGGCACTTATATTCATTTTCTCAAAATAATAAGGTTTGAAACATATATATATCTGTATATTTAGGGGTCGATCCAGGTTTTAAATTTTGGGTCCCCTTTTTGTGAAAAACAAAATATTTTTGTGAAATTTTTATTTATTTTTGTGAAGAAAAAAAAAAAAAAAAATTGTGTATAAAACCTTCCATTTTAACTGCCATTCTAAATAATGTTTAATATCAAATTAACATAGTTTCATTGAACCAATTAATTAAAAATAATACAGAAAACATGGAAACATTTTTGAAAAAATTGCTTTTCTAAAACAAATCTTGTGAAGGACTCATTTCATAAATCTGAATTTTGTGAAAGGTCCTCTTTTATGGATTTGAATTTTGTGAAGGGTCCTCTTTTATGGTGTGGAATTTTGTGAAGGGGCAGCAAAGAGGACCCAATTTTTGCCTGGATCGACCTCTGATATTAGTTTAACATTAAAAGAAATTAATTAGAAAAATGAAAAATAGAATTACCATTCAATTTTTTTTTTATTATTATTATTATCATCACTAAATTAAACAGACTAGCAAACCCCCACGAAATTTTTGCAATTTCTTCCTTTCTTTCTTTACCTTTAAAATTTGAAACTTATAAGTCTTATACCAATTTCACCATCCAATCTAAATTTCAATTCACCAGAAGCCAATTTATCATTAGTGTTTGTGAGAGTAAATGCTAATGATAGCCAAACCAAATCATCCAAAGAAAAGTTTCAAAATAAAATTCATGTTTGACGACCCCAGTTTTCATACTTCCCCAGGCAAGTCAGCTTTAGTATAGGACCCCCTATGGCGACTTTAATTTTTTGCTGCTGTGTTGCCGATGCATTTTAATTATTTTTTTTATTTATTCATTTTGGTATAATTTTTTAAGAAAAAAAAATTCTAATACCTAATTTGATTACACTTTTTATTATTGCATTTTTTAGTCGATTTTTTACAAAAGTTCATATTTTGTTTATATCTTTAAAGTATTGGTAGGTTTAAAATGATGTATGCAAAGGTTATAAAAATGCGACTTTTAAAAATAGATATTTTTAATAAAATGATCTAAAATAATGATATGATAATAAAATGATCATCAGACAAACATCGTCACTTTAATTGTAACTGGTCCTCGTTAGAAAAATATTACATAGATTTTCAATTATGTACTAAAGCTTTAAATTGTCTGATATATAATTTTAATTATTCATTCTACTTTCTATGTATATATGCATTTATACACATCAATTTTGTGAAATAGTATGAACATGCAGACATTTAAAATTATTATCATTATTTTTCCACAAATTTACAACAATCATTGCATATATTCTGAATTATATAAATTAATTATTGCTAAAAAATAAATTAATATAATAATGAAACAAAAAAAAAAAAAAAAAGAAATCCTATACTAATTTTTTTATAAAAACCCTACTTATTGTCTATAATATATGCTGTTCTTTATTACTTTAAAAATACCACATATGTATTAGAATAAAGTACTCATGTGCTAATCAAAACAATAATAATAATCCTTATTCAAAAATGTTGAAAATAATAACCTGTACTGGAATCTTGAGTTTTAGCTTGCAGCTTATCCAGATGAGCAGAAAGACTAGAAAGGCGGAGACGCAACAAATCTCTAAAAACAGCCATATCAACAGACAGACCTTGTAAATGATTAGCAAAATAACTTTCAGGAAGAACTTCTTCAATTAAATAAATCATAACCTGAAAATTTTTAAACATTTCATACATAAATAAATAAAAAAAGCTAGGGGAAAAAAATAATAACTGGATATGAGCATTACTAAATGAAAATGCGTCCTTAAATATAATGCACAAATACCATAAATTTTTGCCTATAATCCAAAGCAATGCATAATTTGCATGTATACTATTTTCACTAAGGGAAAAAAAAATATAAATAATAATAAATGTTATAAATCAGCATGTGATGTAATGTAACATCATAAATTCTTATTATATTCAGTTTGTTTCTATGCATATACAAATGAATAAGCACTGCATCTAGTTACGGTATAAGAAAAATATTTAGAATAAACTTATAAAATATATTATTGTTTATAAAAGTGGACACAGACAATAATAATCAATAAACTGGAATCTTAGAAAAATTATTTTACCTTCATAAAAATTTGGTAAATAATCAAGGAATATACCATTATATGCATTAAATGAAAGAAAAAAAAAAACTCAATTACCAGATGGGATTTTTTTTTTTTTTTTTTACAATCACAATAAAAAGGTTTTTGCCTGTGATTTCTTTATATTTTATTTCTTTTTCATATAATAAAATCTCAATTAAATTCTCATTTAAGATAGTCAAAAGAGGGCAAGAGAGAAAGTTAATACTAAATATTCATTTTACTATTAATTTATTAATAAACACATAAAAAAATTAAACTTATTAAGTGTTTTGTAATGACTACAAATTCGTCAGCCTTATCTATACCTAACTCATTCCTAATTTTGCTTTGGATAAACTTAATGTAAAATATATCCTTACTATGCCAGCAGTTGCGAATTGTCAGCAGCCCAGTGAATGCAACTTAATATATAAAACTTTTTTTTAATCTATTCTTTTTAGAGGATGTTTAATAAGTCTACGGCAGGATAGTGTAGCATGTTCAATAAAAGAGAATGTATAAAGTTGATTTACTAAAACCATATTTAATTAAGTAAGAAAAATAATAAAGATGAGAGTTACACGCTGACAAGCTCGTGCGACACGAGCGATACAAGTACCGACGCCGAACACAACACTACCTTTTTTTCAGTTCAGTTCTATTAGAGTTCAAAGTTTAGTTGTACTATTGCTGCTGTTACATAAAAATAAAAGTTTTGATTAAGATTAAAATATATAGTTGCTGCATACTCCCCTCCCAGTGTCAACGATACCTTGCAGGGAAGTGAACATGTCGTCCAGAACGTGTGATCGTTGGTTGCAATCTTACTGTTGGAGGTGGTGAGACAGTATCAGACAGGTACTTTTCAGATGGAGAATCTGATGTAATAGGAAAGGGGTGCAGTTTCTTATCCTGTAGGGGTCTAGATGAGGCTGCTGGCAAGATAATTTGTTTGTCTGCATCCAGAATAATGCTGGTTTCACCCGGTCAATAGATACGGGTATAATTTTGCCATTTATGTCCAGATGAAAGACCTTGTCTGTTCTGCGAACAACTGAAAAAGGCCCATCATAAGGTGGTTGAAGTGGGCGTCTCACCATATCTTGACGAAGGAACACATGGGTGGCTGTTGCTAAATCTTTGTGTACAAAAGTTTTACTTTCCCCGTGGCACTTGGGTGGTATGGGACGAAGTGTCTGCATATGCCCACGTAACTTGCTGACAAAATCTGTAGGATCAACAGTATGCTGCTTAAATTCTAGGAATTCACCAGGCAATCTAAGTGTAGCACCAAAAACTAAATCAGCAGGTGTACAACCTAAATCTTCTTTTAAGGCGGCACGAAAACCAAGAAGGATTAATGGCAGAACTTCAGTCCACCGTTCAGTGGCATGACACTTAATAGCTGTCTTAAGGGGTCGATGCAATTCTTCAATTAACCCATTTGCCTGGGGGTGGTAGCTTGTCGTTCGAGATCTCCGTACACCCAAGAGAGTTGTAAGAGAGCGAAAAAGGGAAGCCTCAAACTGGCGTCCTTGGTCAGTTGTTACAATAGTGGGCACTCCATAACGAGAGACCCAACATGTGAAAAATGCTTCTGCAACAGATTCAGCTGAGATATCTTTGAGTGGCTGAGCCTCTGGCCACCGAGAGAATCTGTCAATCATAGTTAAACAGTAAGAGTAACCATTTGAGGGAGGAAGAGGACCTACAAGATCTAAATGGACATGAGCAAATCTATGAGAAGGCTCTTGAAAAGTTGCAAAGGGTGCTTTGGTGTGCCTGTGAACCTTAGCCCTTTGACATGGAATGCAACATCTGGTCCATTTAGCTATGTCTGCTAACATCTTAGGCCAGACAAACCGTGATTTAATCATGTGTTGTGTTCTTCGAATACCAGGATGAGCCATGTTGTGTAGTGAAGCAAAAACATCCTGGCGATATTGGTTTGGGATATAGGGACGGACACTGCCAGTCGATATATCACAAACCAAATCAATGTTTGCCTCTGGGAGAGTGATTTTTTTAAGCTGTAGAGATGTGTTTGATGAAAGTAAGGACCTCAACTCATCATCCTGTTCCTGAGCTGCAGCAATAGCAGAATAATCAATAGGATTGGGAATAGTTATAGCAGCTATACGGGACATGACATCAGCAGCAATATTCTGTGGCCCTGGTATGTGTTGTATGTTGGTAGTGAATTGTGAAATGAAATCTAAGTGCCTTATTTGACGAGGGGAACACTTATCATTTTTTTGGCAAAAAGCATACGTTAGAGGTTTATGGTCAGTGTAAATGACAAACTCTCTAGCCTCCAACATATGTCTAAAGTGCCGAATGGATGCGTAAGCAGCAAGGAGTTCCCGGTCATAAGCACTATATCGTGTTTCAGCTGTGCTGAGCTTCCTGGAGAAAAATCCTAAGGGCTGCAGCTCAGAATCTACCACTTGATGTAAAGCACCACCAATTGCATAATCAGACGCATCAACATGCAATGCAAGTGGGGCAGTTGGGGAAGGATGGGCAAGTAATGTGGCATTAGCCAATGCTTTTTTTACATTTGTCAAAAGCCTCAGTTGCTAAAGGGGTCCAAACAATTGGCTTCTTAGAATTTTTCTTCCCAGAACATCCTTTTAAAAACTCATTTAATGTGGCCTGGTTGTCTGCTGCATGAGGTAAAAACCTACGATAAAAATTCAATAACCCTAGAAACTTACGCAAGTTACCAATTGTCTCAGGTAACTTAAAATTAAGAACCGCTTCAACTTTGTTTTGTAAAGGTTTTACACCTTTTGGGCTAATGAGGTGGCCAAGGAACTCAAGATTGGTGACCCCAAATATGCATTTTGATACATTCAGTTTGAGGCCATAAGCACTTAACCGTTGAAATATAGCACGTAAATGCTTCTTATGTTCAGTAGCATCAGATGAAAAACACAGTATATCATCAAGATATGCATAGCAAAATGGGAGACCTCTTAAAACCTCATGCATAAAGCGCATGAATGTTTGCGGAGCATTCACTAACCCAAAACATAGATGAGTATACTCATAGAGGCCCCATGGGGTTGTCACTGCTGTTTTAGGAATGTCACTTTCAGCAATAGGAATTTGATGAAATGCTTTAAAGATGTCTACTTTCGAGAAGATAGTCTTACCGTAGAGTGAATGCGCAAAGTCCTGTAGGTAAGGAATGGGGTAGCTGTCGAATTCAGTGACAGAGTTCAGCTTACGATAATCTCCAACTGGACGTACTGTAGAGTCCTGCTTAGGAACAACATGCAGCGGTGAGCTCCACGGGCTTTTGGATGGACGAATTATTCCTTGATTGAGAAGAAATTCAAATTCAGCTTTCACTGCTTCATATAGTTTAGGATGAAGTCGCCTTGGTTTTGCCGTCACAGGAGGCCCACGAGTTAAGATATGATGCACTGTATCATGAGGTGTAGTTTGCTTAATTAGAGTAGGATTTGTGATATCCGGAAACTCAGAAAGCAGAGAATCGTAATCTGAATTAATAGAAACAGTCACAACAGAGGGTTGCTTTTTACGGGCAATGTTGCCATAAGTAAACAATGAAGTCTCAGGATTTATAAGACATTTTCTTTTTAAATCAACCAGAAGATTAAAATGTTGCAAAAAGTCTGCGCCGATGATAGGAGAAGTCACATCAGCAATCACAAATGTCCATGGGAAAGGTTTCCGGAGACCCAAGTCTAATTGTCGGTGCACAAATCCATAGGCTGGAATTTTAGTGTTATTGGCAGCGAAAAGGGAAAAAGTTTCACATGACTTGTTTTTGTGATGATGAGGAGGCAACACTGAAATTTCACTACCAGAATCAATTAAAAACTTTTGGCCAGTCTTTCGGTCATGAAGGAATAATCGACTGGGCTTTTTAGATACCTCCGTCATCCCAGCTATGACGGGAGTGACATGTTTTTTTGTTTTTCATAGCTGCAAGGCTGAGCACATTTAAGTGCCTTATCCCCAAACCTGGTATGGTAAAAACATATATCACTGGAGCTATTTTTCCTGGAGCGTGATTTGGATCGATTGCGGAATCTGGGAGTCCTGGAACGATTGTGGGTAAGTTCAGCAACTTGGCGTGTAAGCTCTTCAATCTGGCGGGCAAGGGTGTCGGTTGTAACTTTGGTGGTATCAAGAGGTGTTCCAGAAGTGGCACAAATGGCACTAGGTTGTACAACTTCAGCAACCTTATCAGCTATAACTGCAAGCTGATCAAGTTTTTCGGATGAAGCAGATAAAACTGTTTGAATGTGAGCTGGCATTCTTTGCATCCATAAATTTTGTAGAAAGTCATCATTCAGCAGGTTCCCAGAGAGTTCTTTCATTTTCCGCAGGAGATGACTTGGACGTTCATCACCCAGTTGAAGGTCAGTAAGCAGCTTCTTTATTTTCTGGTGCTCAGAATCCTCAAATTCCGATATCAGCCTTTCAGACAGTTTTTTATATTTGTCAGTGTCCGGAGGATTTAACACAATATCGGACACGTGTGACAAGGTTTCGGCATCGATATTAGCGACGAGAGCAGAAAATTTCGTTTCATCGCTGGTTATTCCACTGTACGTAAAAGCGTTGTCGCACTGTGCAATCCACAAACGAACGTTAGCTTTCCAAAATGGTGGAATACGAAGAGCGATTTTCGCTACTTGCTGTTGAACTTCATGAGGCATCATAAAAAGTACGTAAAGAGATACTTTGAGCACAAAAAATAAATGTAATATGCAGGAACGGAAGATAACCGATTAGGCTTAACACCACCACATGCCCAGTGCACGCGGCGAAGCAAAACAACTTATTAAACAAGTCCAAAGGTCACCAGTTACGGCAGGATAGTGTAGCATGTTCAATAAAAGAGAATGTATAAAGTTGATTTACTAAAACCATATTTAATTAAGTAAGAAAAATAATAAAGATGAGAGTTACACGCTGACAAGCTCGTGCGACACGAGCGATACAAGTACCGACGCCGAACACAACACTACCTTTTTTTCAGTTCAGTTCTATTAGAGTTCAAAGTTTAGTTGTACTATTGCTGCTGTTACATAAAAATAAAAGTTTTGATTAAGATTAAAATATATAGTTGCTGCAAGTCTATTTAATTCTTACATGGATAGTTTGTGGTTTGTAACTGACAATTTTTTTCTTCTGATTTTTACACCCAAAATCCTATCAATAATATCTAACACATAATTAAAGAATGGAGCCGACTTGAACTTTATCATTTCAAATCATAGAAACTAGTTTCAATTAGCAGCATAAAACTTATAGCCTTTTTTTTATCATTTCTTTTATAAAAGACTCTCTAAGAATACAGATCAATAATTTTGTTTATATTTGCGCAGAAGTACAATAAGTGCACCAATAGTGGACATTTTAAAATTCTAATTTTGAAAGTAGGGTTTCTAATTCTTGCACAGGTTAAAGCATTCAGAGTTGATGCTACACTCCTCAAATATTAATGTATTGGACAGCAAAAAAAACAAACCATCAATTTTAGAGTAAAATAAGTTTAACTAGGGGGTGGGCATGGGGAAGAACTTTATGTTTTTTTGCCTTTTAATAAGAAAATTAAAATTTAGAAGTTTTAAATATGGAAATAAAAATTTATTTGCTTTTCTCTGTTTATTTTTAACAGATTTCTTGTACTATTTGCTTCCATATGATTAAAATAATTATGCAGAATTCATTTATTGAGCTAATTTCTAATTTTGTATAAAACACACACACATATATATATATATGAGTGTCCACTACTGGTCCACAAAATTCATTATGACCAATACTGGACTGCCCAGACCACTATTGGTTCATTTGACTTTAATGGGGAGTTCCACCAGTAGAGAGAGGCAGTATTTTCCCAAATTCGGAATGTGGAACAGAATATCAATTCATTTCACTCAAAATTTCACTTCAATATATTCATAAGAGGTTATTTTTGTTCCAAATTTTTAGAAGAGATTTGTATTTTTTGGAAATGACATTTACCTATCTAAGAGAAATTTTGAAACATATTTATTAGCCCTTATACATAATTGAATATAAAAAAATTTTATCTGAAAAAATTAAACTTTCAAAGAGATGCAATCTAAGCATTTCATTTGGAACATCTTTTACATACAAATTTATCACAATATTTAACATATATTCCCTAAAATATTAAATTTAAATTACATGTTAATTTATATATATATATATATATATATATATATATATTATTTAAATAATTATTTTTAAAAATATTCATAAAAGTACAGTGAAATAATAAGCAAACCAACCATTAAAGCATCTTCTTCCACCCATTCTACAACTTCTAAAATAATAGCAGCAAGCATGTTAAATCCCTGGCAGTAACCAACATTTGGATTCCATCTGGCATAGGCTAATAAAACTCTTTTTAGATGTTTCTGATTTTGTTCAGCAACATCTCCACTAAATGGACTGCAACCAGTTCGGTGCAAATCCTAAAAGAAAAAGAATAAAGGTTATTAATCCATTAAGCATGTAATCTTATATGTTAAAAGCAATATTTACATTTATATATAAATGCATAATTAGAAAGTAACTTGTAAAGTATTTTGTTTTAACAGACTGACATACATATATAATATTACAAGAAATACAGGTAATATAACGCTTAATGTATAATAAGCATATTACATTGATAAAGTAGGACACACTGATCTGCGTATGATTTTATGTTATCAAGGTAATAGTTGCTCGAATTACGAGAAAAGCAGAAGAAAGTATGTGTTTTTCATGGAATGAAAAATAAATTATTTTATTTGACTATGTCATGATAAAACAAGAAACATTGCTATTGCATGATTATTTTTTATTTCTTTTTCATAAATTTTTGTCATTTTGTGATCCTTTGCCTCTTTGCACTTCTACCCTACAACAGAAGTTATTTTAAGGAATATACTAAGTAGCAATGCAGCCCAGCCCGTTCATCCTCCAAAATTTTGTGACCCATAAAGAAGTTTAAGGATTTTATAAAATGAAATTTTCTGTCGACACAGTAAAAATTTATAAATTTGTTCTAACTCTCATGGGTAAAAACAAAAACAACATGGAAGAGCATGGTAGTTATGAACAGAAGTAAATATGAGCTGTTACACCACTGTTTTCATAATGAGGCGATGCAGAATTACTACAAATTGGTTACATATAAATTATATGCATACTAAGTGCTAAGTATTACCATTGTTAGCCTTACTTAATTTTTATAAAACCCTTTAAAAGGGTATACTTTTAATTGTAAAAATATTTTAAATGAAGTAAATAATCATGCAATCTTGCAGAAAAATCCATAAAGTCAGTTTTGTAAAAATCAGAAAATCTTTTATTTATTTATTTTTTTTTAGTTCCCCAGAAATGTCTAAAACACATTTATTTAAAAGAAAATAAAAAGTAAGTAGAAATAAATTTTGATACTTTATCATCAAAAAAAAAAAAAAAAAAAAAAAACTGGAGACTCTACTTGACTTTCAGAACATTAGTGATTAAGAGAAGTTGTTAAATAAACAAAAGAGAAAATTATAATATGCTGTTTAAGTATTTTTCTCCATATAGCATGCTTTTTAATTTTACATTATTGCCCTTCAAATAATTTGAAGCATATAAGATGCATATAAAGTTTCAGCTCAGTCGGATAAGGTATTTAGACATTATTGATTTTTTAATAATTTGGACCCATAAGCCATAATGATAAAGAATTTTTTGTTGTGTCCTTGTACAAAAACTATAAGAGCTAGATTCTTCAAAATTCATACAGTTCTTATGACGGTCACAGTGATCTATAATATGTATATAAATTTTCAATTCATTCGAGTAAGGCATTTAGATGCTATCACACTTTAAATAATTTGAGCTCATAGCCCATAATAATAAAGAATTTTTCTGTGTGTCTCTGTAAAAAAAACTATAAGTGGTAGATTTCCTAAAATCTGTACAGTACATGCAATAGCGATCTATAACAACAGTCAGCAACTGGCAGATCCTGGTCCATGTCCAGGTCGTGGAAGGTCAAAAGCTGGATTGACAAAAATTTTTTTAAGTAAAATTACTCAAATAAATTATTTAAAAAATATTTTCCTGTAGATGATAATATGTTTTGGTGCCACTCTTATAATTTTTTCTAATATTTTACAAGTAATTGTGAAACTGATCTGAGCTCTTAATAGTCAGTTATAGGTAGATTAAATACTTAATTGTTATGCTATGCATAAGCTAGTCTCTGTGTGAATATAACTTTAAAAAACTAGCTCAAAACCACAAATGTAATTTTCCCTATTGATTTTCAAATACAAATAGGCCTAACTGTTGTATTTCATAATATTTTGTAAGTGAAAATTAAAATAAAAAGTTAGTAAGCAATATGAAGTTACCTTTTTTTATTTTTTCTGGATCTCGATAAAAATTTTCAAAATCCAGACCCACCTAAAATTATGATGCTATTGCACTTTAAATAATTTGGGCCTATAGGTCATAATGATAAACTTTTCTGTCTGTCCCTGAAAATAACAATGTACTAGATTCACCAAAATCATGATACGATGACCTATAACATACATACCAACTTTCAGCTCAATTGATCAAAGCGTTTAGATGTTGTCATGTTCACTCACATACATATATCACCATATAAATAGCAATAATGAACTATGGAAACACCAAAATCTCAAATTCGAATTTTTGTTATGACGGCAAGACTTTCTTTACATATGTATTTTTAGAAAGTAAAAAGTATTTTTATATCATCAAAAATTGACCAAGTTATTTCATCTTAAAATTAGAACTGACTGTTTGGAAACATTCACAGCAATAAATGGAATATTGAAATTAAACAGAAAAATAATTTAATAAAAATTATTTTTAACTGACTCTTTATTGGGAATGAAGAACACCGGCTTGATTCCAAATTTTTAAATTAAATTACTTGGTCAATTTTAATGGTAAAAGATTTTTTTTTTTTTTTAATTTTCATGTTAGAGATTATAAAAATATTTTAATGGTATTCTTGAAAATATTACAGAAACTGTCAATTCAGCATTCTAACATAAAACTTCTGCATGTTACTTACATATGACTATAAGAAATGATGTATAGGAATTCATGAAAAGAAGTAAACAGATTACTATATTTTTACTATATTTAGCAATATACAATAAACTGTTTACTAAACATGCATGATTGTGACTCAAGGATAAAAAACCCCTGAAAATTAAGAGTTAAAAAAAAAAAAAACCTTAAATATCAAATGGTATTGAAATTGTTTAGACCAGAAGCTCACAATCTTTATGCATCTTATATCAGTCATTCAATAAAAATATACAATATGTCCACGTATCACCAGGATGACATATGAACGATCAGCAATAACAAAACATAACTCTGTAGATTACATCAAAATCCCTGAACACAATTACCCCTGACTAAATTTAGCACTGAGAGGGTTGGGGGGGGGGAGAAAACTAGCATATTAGTAACCAAAACACACTATACTATGTTAACTTTATATTAAAAATAATATATTTATTCTACTTTATGTATTTACTATTCTTTGCAATTTAAATACACCTTTATTATCTGGGTACCAAGTTCTGTATCGTTAGGATCATTCCTTTCACTGAAACAAACAGCAAAAGCTTTCTTCAAATCAATATTTTTGCTTTCCAAATGCCTCTTAGCAAGAGTCAGCCACAGCTATTTTAAATAAAGAAAAATAAATAAATATTAAGTAAATATATCATATATAATGGTTAAAAAGCTTTAACAAACTGAAAAGATTTTTAAGGTTTAAAAATAGCACATCATAATTAAGTAATTATTTTGAAAGAAAGTTGAATAGGTTACATCCAATGTAGCAAATGTAATAATATAGTTGTCGTTGTTAGCAATGTTCATGTTGTTGTGTTCATGTCAGCAATGAAACTTTACTTATTCAGAAATTCCAGAAAAATCACCTAAATGTAACCATAAAGTGATTTCACATTATGATTGAGGAATGAACAATGGGATATTATCAACAAAGTAAAGAAATGATTCCTTAGTTGAAGAACTTTAGGCAATCAACTATATGAAGTAAAAATATGATAAAGTGAAACTTAGAACAAATTAGAAGTTTTTCCTAGATAAGCATCTTTAAAATGAATTAATAAGTATAAAAAGTGGGAATAAACTACAAATAAGGTGTTACTTACAAACTTTGAATAAACACCATAAAATGCAATAAACTCGCAACAATTGTTTCGGGTCGAAAAAACACACGACCCTTCATCAGGCGAATAAAGTAAGCACAAGGTGCTTACTTTAGACTTTTTACTACTTTCAGATACATAAAAGAAAATTACTCAAGGTAAATTCTCAGCATTATGAAGATTTTATTTATTTTTTATTAGTGTGTAATTATTATTTATTAGTGTGTAATCAAATTTCAGATTCTAAACAAGGCACACACAAGCAATATTTCAGAGGTTTTTCCTTTACAAATAAAGTTATAAAGATGATACTTTTATGAAATTCTGTTCTTCATAGTTTCAAAAAAATATATTTTTTTAAAGCTTTGCTGTTTATATTTTTCTGATTTTTTTTTAGGGCATGGGTACAAGCCAATAATGCTATTTAAATCATTTTTATGAGAATCATGCCAGAATGGTCCTGAATATGATATATCATTTCAAGGGCATTCTAAAAATATATCCAAAAAACAAGGCTTTTTAGCAGTTCCTTAATTGAATTTTTTTAATAGTATATTTCAATAATTATAATACTCAGTTTTCATGCAGTAATTTTCTTTGTTTGAAAAATACGAAGATTTCAATTGAAAAAAGTGGTATAAAAGACACCTAAAAGCCCTGTATATAAGATAGACTGACAGATGAAATTAGAAGCACTTTTCAAGTATCGATGACCACAATCTCAAAAATATTGAAGATACGTCGCTTAAAATAAATATAATAGTAAATAAATAAAAAAAAAACATAAAAAATTGACAGCTTGTATTAGTTCAAAATTCTTCATCAAACTATGACATTAAAAATACATAATAATTAAATATTTTGGTGGATTAAATTGCAATTGTTATTTTTAAGATAAAATAATTAAGTTACCTTATAATTCAACTTCGTGCGCGGCAGAAGAGCTCTTTTCGGACGGGGGGCCCCTTCCGTCTTCGGTGCCATCTGCACTTCGCGGCTGGCAGTCGTAGGTCTGATGTTCTTCCTTAAGTAGGTGCCGCCATATTTCTCCTATCTCCGCCGACTCGTGGTCATTAATTGCGTCACTATGATGCGCGATCTCGATGCTTTCACGGATGTACGCGTAGGTTGAGTTGTTATAGTTTGCTATTTTTTCTACATTTTCAAAGTCGATTTCTATGTTATCTTCAAAATATTTCATAGCAAGCGCGGTGGTGCAACGATTAAATTTAATGTCATTTTTATGTTCTTTTATCCTGGTCCTAATCTTCCTTTTGGTGACGCCTATATATTTAAATTCTTTATTTTCTTTATTTTTTACGGGAATTTTTCCCGTAAAAAAATAAAGAAAAACTCTTTTGTACTCTTTTAAAAGGTGATTCTGAAATTCACAATGTTTTGTGGCTGGTTGTTGAAACATGTAATCATATCGCCACTACTTAAAAAGTTATTTTAATCCTAATTGTTTTCTGAAATTACAGAGATGAGATTAGCAAAAATACAAAAAAGCTGAAACTGTACTCAAAGGCAAGATGTTGAAATGAAATATTAGAAATTTGATGAGAAAATCTATTATATTAGAGTAATAAATATTTATTTTAATCTTCAGTGTATAAAAAAAAAAGAACAAATGCACATCAGAAACATAAAAAAACCTGAAAAATAAAAAAAAGCTGAAAAGCTAAATTTACAAAAAAGCTGAAATCAGCTGAAAAGCTGAAAAATCTCATCCCTGTGAAATAGGCTTTATCTCTATATTAATTTTTCCGAAATACGGAATCAATCATTTTACCGAATTTTTGAAATTCATATTTGAAAACCTGCATACGAGAAATGGGTGCCGATTTCAATACTTTAACACAATTTCTGTGGTTGTTTATTTTATTATATTGTTTTCCTATAACAGTTATTTCTACTCTTGGATACACAGAAAAGATCCTCAATATGCAAACTTCGAGCAACGCCGTGAACAAAAACATCAGAGAAACTGCGGCTAACGATCTTTTTTTCCTTCCGCTACGGGAAGAAACGGACCAATGATGCATAGATCATGCCCAGAAGTGACTTCTTATAGAATTTTCCGATCGCATTTTGCAAAGGTATGCAAAGTCCGATTTCGCATCAGATAAAAATACATTATAAATGCATGTTTCTCAGCAAAAATGGTAAAATATGTTTTAAAAAATAACGATATAGGATATCGAAAAATACAGGGCACATTTTCACTTGAAAAAAAGGGGCAGGGCACATCGGCGCTAAAATAAAATAGGGCAGGGCACGGCACCCTTTGAAAAACACATAACATGTCATGAACACTACATCTACAATTGTTAGTACAAAACAATGCCTTGCAAATGTTTTGTACTTGTTTATTGCTACACCACAAAGAATAAGTTCAACAACCTACAGCACTATTTTTATCAAATGCCTCATTGCATGAATTTTCAAATGAATAAACAGATTTTGTGCACTGCCTTTTATGCAGATAACAAAACTTGCCCTACTATGCTCTCTAGATTTATTTTTACTATGACTGGTCGGCTGTTGTAAACGTTACATTTGTAACTGTTCCTCAGCAATGGTCAAGCACTGCATTAGTGACAAAGTTATGGATCCAGCAGTAGAATGTTTTATACTTTATTTTGATAAATATTATTTTTTTAAATAATGTTTATCTAATTTACACAGCATATATATTTAAGTATAAATATACCAATATTATACTCTAATAGATTCTTAAATAAGATTCTACCAGTTTCTGTTTTCTACTGAAATCTAGGAATATCTTTAAATTTTTTCTGAACAAATCTTTCTACAAGAGCTGATTTCTCTTTTGCACAATGCTACAATGTCTCCTAAATTATGCTACAGGGATTATGGATTAACTCATTAATACATAAAAAATATCCAATTATATGAATTTTACACTATTGTTGAAAGATTAAGAGTTATATTAGATTTTTTTTTTTTTTTTTTTTTTTTTTTCTCCTTTTATATAATTAATATTTGACTGAATACAATATGCCACATTGCCATCAAAATAAAAAGTCATAAGCAATGAATTAAGTTAAAAGTAACAATTTTTAAAATACCTGTTTTCTAAAATCTGATGGAATGCCTTCTGGAAGACGTGTAACCATTTTCATTGCATCTTTCCACAAAATAAAGCTACTGCTGTCTGGAGAGCATCTCATTTTAAATTCATGTTCAGAACCTAAAAAAAACACTTGAATTTGAAACAAATAAAAATAAAAATGTGATAATTAATACTTTAATAAGACAATAGAAAATCATAAGATCTGTGTGTAGATTATAATCAAATTAATTTAACATAAGATGCTTTATGCAGAAAATTACACATTTATTTTTAGTCATAAAAACCACTTTACTTTTTAAGAACCTTGAGTAATTTCAATTTCCTTTCCTAAAATCTAAAGAAAAAGTGAAATTACAATATTCATGATAATATACAAAATTTTAATTATGAATAATTAACATTAAATATATTGCAAATTTAATAATGTTAAAGTGGCAATTGTAAACTGATAAAAATTATGCTTTGTCAGTTATTAAGGTTACATTACTCTTTAACAGCACTAAGTAGTAAAGCCTTTTGATCTTCATACATTTATTTTTAAACAAACAAGAATAGTATAAATTGATATGCATGCTCAGTTTTGTTATCTCCTCTTGATACACTCTAAATTACTATATACACAACACACTGAATGTGAATGTTAACAATTAGTTTATCCAATATAGATATAATCATAAGCAATGAAAATGATACAAATTTTAATTCTACAGAAGATTCTATATACAAAAATATAACATATGCATATGCATTAGTTAACAGAAACCAACTTTTGCTGTTTTCTTAGACATTAATTAAACTCTAGATAAAGAAGAAAAAAGGTTCAAAATTACATTTTCTTCTATATTTGTATCCTAAATCATAGTAGTACACGTATATTTCAGTGATACTTATATAATCGAGTTCAATGACTGATCTGGTTTTTTAATTATCAATGAAAGTTACACTAATGTGGCCTATGAATTCATCATAAATTTCAATATATTCTTTCATACTTATATAAATCATTATCAAACATTTAAGCATAATTACACAACTATAGACTAATTTTTGCTTTATCTATAAAGAAATATTATATACACACTAATATATTGATAATGCAAATAAGTTTGTTAAAGTCTAACATAATCATTACTGTATTATCGCTCGTTTTATTTATTTATTTAAAAAAAAAAAAAAATCCGCACCTATTTCAACAACTTTAAATACATATTTGGTATATATCAATTAAATTTCATAGCATGTCTACTGTATTTCATTGAAATATAAAATTATAATAATAATAATTATTATATTTTGAACATCATGACTGTAAATCTATGTAAAAGGTAGCATCATAATTTTTTACCTAAAATAATAGCAAAAGAATGCTTAATCGGGTTTAATTAACAAATAGTGAAATAAATTAACTGAATAGGTACATAATGCATAAATTTAAACATATATCGCCATTAAATTTATAAAAATATTGAAGATAAAAGCTTAATATTCAACATTTTTATATGAAAAATTTAATAGGTCTCATCAAAATAATTTAAAAATAATAATAACTAGCTTTATTAGTTACAAATGATGAGTGATTTGTGACGCAGGGATGTATGAAATGTTTGAAATTGATACTATGCATGCATTATTAAAATTAACAGTTGAATAAAATAACCTGCGTAAGCTAATTTGCCTTCATTGCTACTCTTTTCAATAGCTCTTGAAAGTTTTTCGTTCAAAGATAAGTTTTTTAATGCTGATGTAAGAAAATTGTTCATATTTTCGGCATCGGTGCATATTTATTTACTCACAAAGTTTATAGGTTACGGTTTTGGTTTTACTAAAAGAAAAAGTTGCATTTATTATTTTTTTATTGACTTATAAAGTTTAAATTGACAAATTATTCATGAACTTAAACCGGTTTCTGTAAACTCTTCAGATGTTTATTGTTATTTTAAAGTAATCATTATTTAAAATGCCCATTTATCTACAAGTAATGAATGTAATCGTAATCGTAACCTAGGACTACAAAATGTGTTTACTTTCTGAAAATGTTTTATAGCTGATGATTGTTTTATATTCGTTATGGCCGGGGAAGATAACAGATTAGTTGAAAAAATCGCGTTTTGCTCTGTTTTGTGTGCTGGTTTTGCCTACGCAGGTTATAATGTTGTATCTAAAATGTGCCATCGTAAGCCCCAACCAAAAGAAAATAGGTTTTCACAGACAGTTATTACAGGTTTAAAAGATTATCATTGCACTCATTATTATTAACTGAATAAATTTTTTTATGATATATCCTTTATTTAATGACTTACATAAAATTTTACAGTTCGTGACGTATCACTTTAAAATACTTTATGTTATGGCATAGAACATTTATTTACTTTTTTTATTGATGAATACCAAAACAATTCATGATTTATAAAATTAGAATGAAAAGAACTTTAAAATTTTTTTAATCTAGGGCATTCAAAATATCTTCTCGCGTAAAAATAATACATTGCTGTAAAATATAATCATTTGTGTTACTTGCTGATAAAAAATTACGTATCTTATCTACTAAATCTTATCTACTAAGAGTAAAATTATTTTATAATGCTTTTTCAGTTTTATTATATAATTTTTGTAGCACATTTATTTTTTGTAAAAATAAATATGTACAAGATAGCAAGATATGTACAATCAATGTTTTAGTGATTTTGAATCACCCTTGTATCGAGTTTAATACCTGATCTCAGGAGTGCAGAAAATGTTCAAACCTCGGAAATTTCCCCCAAACACAGTATAAATTTCCCTCAAGAATGCAAAAATCTACTTTGCTATACAAAGTCATTTGTTCTATGTAATAAATCTTTAAGAGAATAAATATACAGTGTAACATAAAAATATCGCTGTTAGTGTATAAGCACTTAAAAGTAGCAAATTGTTTTCGATTTACATTTTTATTTTCTCTTAAAAAAAATATTCAAAATTTCCTCCGAACCTCGTTCGGGCGTTCGGACATATTCTGCACCCCTGCCTGATCTTTAAATAGTTTTTATCTAAAATAGATCAATGGTAGAGGGGGAGATAGAGAGACCTCTCTATCTTCCCATGTGTGTTCATGTCACCCATCTACCCAAAAAAAGGCAGCTTTCTATACTTTTGTTAACCGTGCCCTTAATATTTGTTCCAATGAAGTTTTATTAAACACTGAAATCAAATATTTGAAAGCCATAGCAATTGACAGAGGTTATAACCCTTCCATTTTAGATAAAGATATACAAAAATTACAACTTCGTCTACTAAATCAGTCTCTTTTGTTATTAGTTTTGTTTTATCCTATTTTCCTAATTCCAGTCATGCCATAGCTAAAATTCTCAAAAAATATGACTTTAAAATAATTTTTTCACCTTCCAATAATCTCATCTTTTCTGTATTAAAAGATCCTATGGATATGTATTGTAATGTATGTATGTTGTATAAGTTAATGAATACTTACAACTTATTATGAAATTAATATCTTCTTTATTAAGAGACATCACAAGACAATACTACATCGAACATAAACAAAACATACAGGCTTACCGCTGAACAGATGGTTGGCAGATTCAGATATTAAAAGTAAAGTACATGGAGGATAGAAAGTTTGTAAGTCCCCAAAAAATAAATACCAAACTCCTCCCCCCTTAAAGATTTAGGCTTTTAGGTGGATGTATATGCCATCGAGGACGAGTGACAGCTAAAGGTTGATCAGAAGGAACTTGTATAGGCGGAATGCGACTCGGATCTGGAGGCTCATCAGTCACAGGGTTCAAGGCAGGGCTTTGGTTAATTTCACTCAGACGAGGTCTAGCTGGGCTTTCCGCTAGCAGATCTGCAGGTGTATTCTGGTTGTTTGAAGCAGTGGAAGTTGCAGTTTCATTTGGCACTACAGAAATTTGCTGATCAGTACTTGTAGGTAAACAAGCTCAAATAATAGTAGTATCCACAGGAATCTTCTGACTGACAGGACGTATCTGGTTACTATGTCTTCTCCATAGTTGATTTTGTACAGCAACTGTATATTGTAATTCCCTATCTTGAGAAACAATGGTACCAAAAACCTATTTGTTATAAGGCGATGAATAATTTCGTACAGCAACTCTTTGGCCCACATCATAAACATGATCAAAGAATGCAATTCTTTTTCGCTGTTTAGCTTTGACTTCACTAACAATATCTAGTCTAGATAAGTTTAACTGGGCTCCAATCTCTCGTTTCAGAAAAAGAAATGCTGGGCTGTAGCCTGTAGTGATATGAGGAGCCCTTCTGTATGATGTCAGGAAAATGTTGAGAGCTTCCTGTTCTGGCATATTGTATGTTTTTAAACATCACAGAGCTTGTTTAAGATTAAACATATGTCTCTCAGCCTGACCATTTAAAGCCGCATCATAAGGAGGAGAAGTTAGATGACAAATGCCTCTTCCCTTGAAGAATCATTGTACTGATTCTGAGATGAATGTTTTTTGATTGTCAGACACCACTGTAACTGGAAATCCATATCTAGTAAATATCGAATCCAATATACTAATTAGTGTTGTAGCATTCATATTAGGAACAATTAATATTTCTGGCCACTTTGAATGAGAATCTATAATTAGTAAATAAATTTTACTTCCATAAACAGCATAATCCATATGTATTCTTTCCCACGGTTTTGCAGGATATTCCCAATAATGTGTTTAATTTTTACATGAAGATCCCTTATGTTTTGTACATTCAATACAATCTTTGCAAAATTTTTCTGTGTACACAATGAGAATTATTTTTAATGAATCATTATGAAATTAAAAAGAATTATTTATAATAGTAATTAGTAATAATCAAGTAGGAAAAAATTTGGACACATAGGAGCAAAGCTTCCCCCCTTGCCCTGAGGGTGGCAAATTTTCAATATGGGTATCTTTTGAAATTCTTGTCAATATCTTTAAAATGAATAGTTGAACTATTGATCTCTGATAATTTAAATGAAAATTATTGATTTTTTTCATTTTTAATAAAACAAAAAAGAAAAAAAGGAGCATTTTTTATGATATCGTTAGTGAACATAAAATTGACTTTCTTTGGACATTTAGTGTTATATTTCTATTAGAAAGAAATCATCTGCATTCATCATGGAAATTAATTTTAATAAATAAGTTTCCCAGTGGCAGAAAGTTTTGAAGCTGTTTGCGACAGGCTTTTAAAATTTTATAATCTATCTGCAAAATTTGCCTGTAATCAGGGGTGAAAATGGCTTACACTCAAAAAGCCTGAAAGCTGATGGGGGGGAGGGGGGGGGGGCTTAACATCAGTGGTGATCTTGTGCAACAATACATGAATATAATTTTACTACAAAACAATATAGTATAAACAATACATTCAATTCATCTCATTCAATTAAATATTTTTTTATAGCAATGTTTGACACAACACAATATAAATAATAAAAGTATTAGTTTTAGTTTCAATACAGAAATTTTTATAAGTGAATTGTTATCCGAAAGTTGCAGATCAATTTTTTTTCTCAATGCCGACAAAAACTGTCCGCAAGCTGTTTTCCTGTGTCCGTGTCTACGTCGCGGTGTTTCTGCCACTGGGATAAGTTTTAATAAAATTATTTGTACTGAGGGAATTTGTGCAAGACAAGAGTAACACAGGGACATACAGGGCATGTGACCTGATTAGCAGGGGACCATAAAACTGGCATTGAAAATTTCATTTTCCCTTTTATGCCCAAAAAATGGTATTATATAATACAAATTTCTCCATATTAGTCCCATAAATAGGCATATATGTACCTAAGCTGATTGAGGCACAGTGCGAGGGGGATGCTGGCCCACAAAAGTATGTGAGCCCCAGGCCTCACATGAAGTCAATTAGGGCCTATTTGGTGTGTGTATGTGCTTTTCTTTGTGTGTGCATGTGTACACTATTGCATCATTCTTTTTCAGTGACCTTGGACTAGAAATATGATGCCCCACCCCCCGAAAAAAATTCCTGGTTACGACCTTGATTATACCTGTAGAAAATTTAATTGCTGTCTCATTTTATGAATCTTAACTCTTTTTTTTTTATCAATTATTTTTAGATCAAATTCACAAGTCAACTCAAACTGAAAATGGAGTGAAATCAGGACCACCAGATGTTGATGATCTATGTCTTTCTCCAAAGAGTGTTAGGGAACGAATTAATGACCTCAATCTTTCTGAACGGTTAAGAAAAAGTAGCATTCCGATTTCTCCAGAAATTAAGCCTACTGGTTTTCATGGATCTCCATGGAGTTCACCTTTAGGCTGTGCCAAGTATTTAAGTATATCTGCTGAAAATATAAATGCAAGACCAGATTCTCCTGACTTTAAAGAAAAGAGCAGCTTAGCTGCATCTCATGGTGCTTTGAATACATCGATACAATCAAAATTAAATAAGTTACACCTTTCTGAACATTTATATCAACATATGGAAACTATACCTTTTCAAATGGATTCTATGACTTTAAAAACTCTAAATAATTTACAAAAAACTCCTTCAAAAATGACAGCTTTTGAAGTTAAAAATCTTGTTACTTTGCTTCACTCTTCTAATGAAGATGTTTTACTTAAAACTTTATATACAATTTCCAATTGTGCAGCTTTTACTAGAAATCAGGTATAAAATGAAATAAATAAATAACATTAATATATGTGTAGTATATATATGTTCATTATAGTTGGATATAAAAATAATTTGTTCTAAAATTTTTATGCATGTACCAGAGTTGTCCCCATATTTAAAGAAGGGCAGGGTGCTGCTAGTAAAAAAAAAGGACATTTTTTAAATTCTTAAGTGCAGTTTTATATTTTTAAGGGCACATTTCACATTTAATTTCAAAATTCAGTTATAAGTCTACATACAATATACAGTGCCTGCTGCTTAACAAAATCACATTCACTCTGAGCCAAAGTGATTTTATTAAGCAACTGATTTTTATAACCGGTGAGCTTTCGGGAATACAAAAGAATACTCATCCCTGAAAGTGGTATGAAATTTCAGAATGAAACGACATACAAAATTATAAATAAATGAGATTAGTTAATTCACAAGAGACAGTTAATTCACTCAAAATTAATAAATTAAACATGTTTCTTTTTTTTTTTTTTTTCTTTTTTTTTTTTTTTTAAGTAAAATTTAATACAAATAAAATTTATTTATATGCATACGTTACTTACCTATATGTTGGACTTCTCAAAAAACTGATCAATCGTGCTTTGTTTAGTCGGAACAATTAGGTGTTCAATATTTTTGGCAAATGCTGGTCTTACATTTCTAGTTCTGCATCCCAATTTTCCAACACCCTTCTTAGTGTAATAAGAGTTTTGCACGCATCAGCTACTGTAGGTGGAGGATCCAGCACCTTGTCTAAATCAGAATCACTCAATGGTTCATTTGAAACAGACGAGATCTGCTCCATGATTTCGGCGTCAGACAGTTTAGCTGAAGTTAGGAGGTTTTCATCAATTGCAACATATTGAATGAAATCTCTGTTAAATTCCTCCTCACCTTCAGAGATGACTTTTTTTTTAGGTTCTTTCTTTGATTTAAATTCACATGCTCAAAAAAATTTTTTTTTAATTGGGTTTGCCATTACACTGTCTCAAGATTTTTTATCTAATGCATTGCATCTAGAAGAGGGACAGATTTCGTTATGCTATTTGCAGAATACGATGCAGATGAAAAATTTGCATCGATTTTTGTTACAGTTTTTCTTGCCAATTTCCTTCTGTAACGGCATTTAAAACTTCTAATAATTCCTTGGTCAAGTGGTTGAATCACACTGGTGAGGTTAGGGGAATAAACATTAGTTTTATGTGTTGCAATATATAGGATGTGCAACGTAGTTATCCAAAACCAGAGGGACATTTTCAGTCAACTTTTTGTCCCATTGCACCATGAAATCTGTGAAGACTGAAGATGTCAGCCATGATTTTTTTTTATTGTAGTAATCCACAGGTAATTTTGTTTAATTTTTTTTGCATCCTTTGCTGGATTAAATTGTGAACATATGAGTGTGCTCTGGCTCTGATAAATCCCGATAAAACAGAGCAGTTTTATCAAAGTTGAAAATATGAGATGAATCATAATCTTTTAACAAATACCAGAAAAAATATGTATTCCAATAATCAGCCATGTCAAAATCTGTGTCTCATTTTTATCTTGAAAAAGATTGTTTATGATAAGCAATATTGTTTCACTCCTTCCATCTTGTCATCTAGCCATCTGTAGGAGTGAAGTTTCCAGCATTCATCATTTGTGCAAATGCCACAACTTTTTCACAAAAAATTGCATGAGAGATAGGAATTTTTTCTCAATCTGGCATTTTTTAACCAATCTAAAAGTCCTATTTTGTCATCTGCTTTCCCTACTCATTTCATCTTACAGTTCATGTTTCTGTTTGCTACAATTTCAGTGCTAACATCATGTCTGTTCTTCAGCAAACTACATAAAGCAGATTGAGAAATTCCAAGCTTTGAAGCTGCTTCCCTTTGGCTACATTTCAGAAGAACATTATACTTTTCTAAAATTTCACACTTTTCTTTTTAAACTTAAATATTTTCGATTACATATTTTGCTCCTTCATTGTTTTAAAGTTAGAACTATAACCATAATTTCTCTTTTAACATTAAAAAAGACAAAAACGATAACTCATATGATCACTCATACAAAGCAAATTTGTAACCTTCTAGTGTGGGCAAGCTGGGCGCAGCACCCTCCTGAAACTCTATGGGGGAAACTGGTGTACTTGTGTATGCATTCAGTCATTAGCATAGCGTGCAACTAAAGTGCCTAGTTTTGATATTTTTGCTTTAATTAGTTACATTAGAAAATAGTTTTCTAATGTTTTTTCCATCAGCCACTGTCTTGATTTTCTTTATAAAGGTTTTCTTATAATGTTTTCCTAATTTCTGTCAGTTTTCTTATTTCATCAGAAATTCTTTTGTTTGTCTTATCATGCTTGCTATAGTACAGCTTATTGCATTTACTTGTTTTGTCAAAAAAAAAAAAATGCAAATAATCTTTTTTAATTCTTTTATTTACTTTTTAACATCTTTCAATTTTGTACTGACTGTTAATTTAAAAAAAAAATTCTCCTATTAAACTTTGATTATGTGATTTGGAGTTCTGTGATATACAGTGAAAAACGTTTAACACGAAACTAAGGGGACCGAAATATTTTTTCGTGTAAAAAGATTTGTAGAAAATGTATAAAATCCGCCAATGTTTTTCATGTCGTCAATTTTTATTTTCATTTCCTGTAAAACTACTACTAACTTGCATCCATTAGGATAAAAATTAAGTATAAATATTATTGTTTTTCAGAAAAAAATTCAGATATCTTTTACTGAAGTGTCTTTTTCAGCACCGTATTGTTAAAAAATTGATTGTGATCATCCATTGTTTTATTCATCTCTCCATTCGAATGTGCATCTAAATAACTGTGGATACTCATTATTTTCTTCATTTTTGAAGCAGAAGGGACAGAAACTGCATCATTGATTCAGTTGTCAGATTCGTCATCAAAATTTACATAAGCGGAATCTTTTAATTATGAACAATGTCAAAAATCTCATTATCGGTGCTGTACACACATGATCATCGATGGCAACATATTGTATCATAGTTGCCAACATTATAATTTATTCTGAAGCACTTTTATCCTCGCCTTTTATCCACACCACTTTATTTACAGATTATTTCCCTTCAATATATAACTACGATAAAATAAGGAAATATTACTCTTAAGAAAAATGTGGTATGAAAATAAAAGCGGAGTTAAAAATGCTTCGGAATAAATTAAAATGTTGGCATTTCTGTGTAGCAAACATGTCACTGAAGATCGAAAGCGAGTTTTTTTTCGTGTTAAACGATTTTTGTTTCGTGTTAAAAGAAACAAAAATGTATTAAATAGCATAGTAGTACACGGTCCAGACCGCTATATCATTTCATGTTAAGCGTTTTCGTGTTAAACGTATTTCACTGTAATTCTTCAAATAAACTGTCTGTGAAAACAAGTTGGAGGGGAGTTTGTTACTATCATGACGGAAAAAAAAAAGTGAGGGAGAGAGAAGGAAGTATTTTTTTATTAGTTTGCTTTATTGTATGTAAACTTTAAAGATGAAAATTAATTTTTGTAATCTATAACCTAGAAATTTTCAATTTGAAAATTGTTATTATTTCACTTATTATATTTTTTAATTGGAGCATTAAACAAATATAATTTTATGTTTTTCTACTCAAATAGCTGAAATTAAAAAAAAAAGGTAAAGGCAAGCAGGGGTGTTTGTGTTCACGGTTTACCCATGATTTCAGTGTTTTTACTCTAACCCATCTGTGTTTTCATATTTCCTATAAAGTTAATTTTTGCTTTCATTGGTTGTTCATTTGTTATCCTGGTAATATGTGAATGAAATGTAAAAGGTTTGAGGGCTTCTGGCCTAAACAGTTTGAGTATTATTTGATATTTTGGGGGGTTTCTAATTTGAGGCTCTAATTTTCAGGGTTTTTACCTTTGAGTCACAATCACCCCTGGGCAAGAAATTTTACTCTTTTAAAAAAGTTAACTTTTCATATTCATTTATTTATTTTACCTTAATGCAGGGTTTTGGTAGGTTTTAGAAAGTGCTTTAACTTTCTAAAAGCCCTTAGAATTTTTTATATATAGTCTTCAGAAAAGTCTTTATTTTCCCTTTAAAAAACAAGTTTTCAAATGATACACATATGTATATATTCTTTTAGGTAGATTACTTATAGGAGATCGACCTATTGCAATGGTTATGGCACAACTTCTGAAAAATTTTTTCATATCTTCACCGATCATGACTCCTAGAACCCAAAACCACCCTCCGTTCAAAAGTTTATATATATATATATATATGTGTATAACGTTTTTTCCCATGTTAAGTTGTGAACACGATAATTGCCAGGACAGTAAAAATCTCAGTCGAGTTCGTAGATAAGGTATCCAGCTCAAAGGGGGTGGAAATGGTGGGGGATGGAAATTTTCATTTGCCCATAATTTCTTTAATATTGAAAATAGGAAAAAACTTCAAATCAGGCGAATTACCGCCTTACCCTAAAGAACAATTTTTTTAATACATAATTAAAACATACAACCTTTAATTCTTCATGTTACTGTTACTGCTGAACTAGTTTCGCATGGGGCGCCCCAGCTTTTTCACCGGCAGGTACAGTGCACAAAGTTTGACGAGACTGTTGTTTCTTCTGATCTTCACCACCTTTAAACACTTGGTGCCACTGACGATCGAGTAGTGCCCCATCATTGCCATTACAAGAATTATGATGAGATAAAAATTTCTATTGACTCTCTAAACGTGGCATATCAATGATTTTGATAATTTGCGATTTTTCTTACATCCTCAAACTTTATATTGTCATTTTTATTTACTTGCGTTAAAGCTGTGGTTATTTTTCCGGTAATGCTACCGGAAAATGTAGTAGTCTAAAAAACCCCCTAAGAAATGATTAAGTAGTCCAAAAATATAAAAAGGTAGATAAGCATACAGAAAAGAACATCCTTAAAAAAAAAAAAAAAAATACATATTTCAATGTTTTTATACAAATTGAAAATAAACGCTTTAAAGATATTTTTAACAAAAACTTTCTTTGTGTTTCTATTTTTATTAACAGCAATTTATGCAAAGATAGAAAAGTTTGTAATGAATTTAAGCATATAAAATTTTGCAAGAGGGATTTGTAATAACTTGCAATAAAATACACTAAAATACTGGTATTTTAAATAAATTAGAAAAACACTTAACAATGGTTTCAAGTCTGAATAATTAAGCACAACTCTTCATCAAGTAAAATAAAAATAGGCACAAATGCTGTGTGAAACAAACAGAAAATATAATAAACTCAAAATAATACTAGTACAGAACTTTAAAGATAGAAATTTTTTTAAGTTGACTATTGTACTGTTAACGATGTTTACCAGATACATTATAATGGGAGCTAGAAACTTGTTTTAAATGTGTGGACATTAATCGCAAGAAGGGATTTTCTACCAACATTTTGTAAAGATTTAATTGTATTTATCATAATGTGCTTAATATTTTATCTGCTGACCTTATGTAAAAAAACCTTTTTTTTTTTTTTTTTTTTTTTTTCTTAAAGTGTGTATGAATTTCTCATTTTTAGCAAAAAATAAAAATAAGGAACCTTGTTAACACTGCCTTCTGAGATGATTATTGTTTTATTAGGTGAATTACAGGGCTTACAATTAGTCTATAAAAGTCTATATATTTAACATTGAATCTATATAAGAATTGAATCTATACTTTAAAAATATTAGTCTATAAAGTCTATATTTTTAAGAACTTTCATATTAAAAAATATATTTTTCCAGCAGATATGCATATAAAATTGAAGGAAATATGCATATAAAATTTTCAGATGTCATTTTTATATCCCCCACCCTCTTTATACGACTTCACTTATAATTTCAATCAATAATAACTTTATAAAATACTTGTTATTTATTTAAATTATTCAAACGAATCATAGTTAAACTAAATTAAATTTATAGAAACCTTACATTACAGCTTCGTAGTAGTAAAGCCGGTGTAGTCGCTTTCGTGAGGAGATCCTCTCCTTCATGAGCACTCTCCTTTGTGGTCTATGCCACTGGTGGTAAGTGGTGTTTTCTTCTGCTTCTCCCTCTCTCTTCAAGCAGGTGGTGTCAATATGGGTCCAAGCCAGCTTTTGATTTGTTGCCGTTGTAAGAATTTATATTATGAACTATTTCTAGTTTCGTGGAAGAATGCATAATCTGGGTTATTGTAGTTTGCAATTTTGGTAGTTTCATTGAATTTGATTTAGATGTTATTGTTTTGATAGGTTTTCGTTAAAGCAGTGGTGATTTTTCCATAGTTAATGTCGTTTTGATGTTCTTTTAATCTGGTGTTAATTTTATGCGTAGACATTTCTATGTAACAGCCTTCTTTGTTAGAGTATTTAAAAGGGATTTAATAGATTCCTGCAGTTTCGAAGGGAGGGGGGATAATCTTTATTGCTTCTGATTGTATGATGAATATTGGGGTTAGGTTTAATAGGTATATTCACATTACATTTTTTAACTACATTTTTCTAATTTAATGGAGACTCCTTGGTTGTATGGTATTGAAAAAATGAACTTTAAGGAGTTTTTTATAGTTTGGAATATAGTTGAGATTACGGATTCTTTTTCTGTATAGTTTGTCGACGAGATATTTCGGATAGGTTTGCTTCAGTAGTTAATTATTTAATATATTTAAGTTCGTTTTTTAAATCAGTAGGGTTGGTGCATATTGAGATTGCACAATTTATGTAACACTGAATGGCGGTGATTTTATATTTATAGGGAGTTTTACTGTGATTATTGATGATTTCTTGGCTAGAAGTTGGTTTCCTATACACAGTGGTATTTATACTATTGTCTATACATTTTATTTTTTACATTGAGATAGTTAATTTCATTATTCTTTTCGGTTTTGCATACGAATGTAATATTATTGTCAAGTTGGTTTAAAGTATTTAGAATTTCATTCATGTTTTGATCTTTATGAATAAGGGTGAAAATGCCATCTATGTATCTGGTCCAAAAGATTATTTTGTTTTGAAAGGTTATGTTTTCTAGCAGTCTTAATTTATGTTTGGCTGCAAAATCTGACACAGGGGATCCTATTGGGTCTCCTTTATTTTGTTTGTATACTTTTCCATTAAATTTTAAATAGCTTACACAGAATATTAAATTATTAGCTGCTTTTAAAATTTATGCGGTTGGGGCATTATATTTTTCTTTGAGGGAATTATTAATTATTTTGGAGATTTTGTTTATTTCTATTACTACATCAAAACTTACAAAACAGTGTTCTGTATTAATTTCTAAATTTCGTCTATTAAGTTTAGTTACTAATTTATTTAATATTAGTCTATAAAGTCTATATATTTGAGGTAAAAACATGTTGTGAGGCCTGGAATTAGGAAAAATAATTAATATTCCTTAGACGAAATTTTAAGATGAATAACTACTAATTCAAAATAAAATTTGTTCATTAATGTAATAAATTATGTCCAAAAATGTATTTTAATAAAATCTCTATGCACATAAACAAAAGTTGCAGATATAAATTGTTTTGAGACCATCTGTTACACCCATATCAGTTCTCTTTTAATAATACTATATAAAAGCTATTTTAAAGCTTAGATATGCTTTTTTTATGTTTGATAGATGCACATGTATATAATAACAAGTAGCCGTCCTGCACCTGTACTTTGATGAAGAATTACTTTATGGCACAAACTTCATTTATTGATACAGTTGGACTAGCCACTAAGTAAATATTTGGCAGTTAGTTGATAATTTAATTGGTCACTAAGTTATAGCTCAGATCTGGATTGCTATTTATCTGAAAGTTATTTAACAATTAATTAAGGTGGTAAAAAATGCTCCATGCAGTGTGCTCAATCCTTTTTTATGCTGAAAATTGCATCAATATCTTAAAAGGATCTTAATAATTTCCATTCATAACCAGAATTTGATTAATATCCAAGGCTGCTCTGAAGAATCTCACAAGAGTTAATTTTATGCAATTTGCTGCTTTAACCGGTTACTAAATGCATTAATTCTGAAATTTCTGTTATTAAAGATTGTTATTTTTCTGATTGTTACTAAAATTTAAATTGCTGAATTTCCTAGCTTGTTTAATTATGCAATATTTTAAAATATAATTTCCTCAAAATATTAATGTTATGCTTTCTTTTTAATATTTCATCTATGGCGTTTAATTTGGCTATCATTGTTTCAGTGTTTTGTTTAAACTTTAATTAATATTTTTAGGAATTACTTTGTGAATCTGAATGCCCTAAAAAACTAAGAGATTTACTTCATACTAGTTCAGAAGCTGTTAAAGTTGGTGTTACACAAGCAATATCAAACATAGCTGTTATTAGCAGAAGTCATCTTTACTTTCAAGTATTTATCTTTTTATTAATTGTAATTTTTATATTCTCAGTCTATGTACTTAAATATCAGTGACAAAGTAAATCGTTTTAATGCAATTATGATAATTGTTTTGACTCATTTTTTTTTAAAGAAGATACAGTAAACTCCTAATTATCTGCAAGCAGATTATACACATTGTGGATTATCTGCAGTTGCAGAAAAAAGGCAGGATCAAGAGAAAAGATTTTCTCAACAAGAAATAAAAACAAATAATTGCTTTTTTAAAACACAAAAAATGTAAATATAAAAAACTATGTTGTTTTTGTTTTATTTTATTTATTTAATCAGAAGACATTCCAACATTTTAATTTATTTTGGAACATTGTTAGTACCTACCTTTTATTTTCACACCCCATTTCACGAAAAGTATTTTTTCTTATTATTTAATTGTAATTACATGTTGGAGAAAATTTCACTACAAATAAAGTAGTGTGTACAAAGGCCAAATATTTACAAACATCCGGAATAAATTAAAATGTTGCCATGTCTGCAGTACTCTTTAATTTAGTGCATAAATTAGCTTATAGATAGCAGATTGTACTGTGGCTTCATTATAAGTGTACACTCTTTTGTTGCGTTTTTGTGCTAAAATATTTTTTGTCATTTTTCTTTCATTTCCAGAATTTTAACGGTTTATCCGCGAAACTCGTACCACTTAATTCCATGTATAATCAGGAGTATACTGTATTTTAAACTATATTAAAAAAAGTCTGAAGATGATTGATTTAAATTTGATTTTTTAGTAACAATTGCATGCTGATATGCAGACTTAAAATAATTTTTAATCATGATAAGATGTTTTTGCTTCGTATATGCAAATAGAAAATGCATTCTGAACAAAAAGTATTATTATATTATTTTTATTACAAATTTTATTAGAATTTTAAATTTTATTTTCTAAAATATGATGCTTTTTTTCTCTTTTTTTTATAATCATTTCATATACATTTCTTTTGCAGTCTCATATTCCACTTCTTTTGAGAAATGCTGTTAATGGAAAAGAACTGTTGAAATCTTTGTCATTAACTGCTCTAGCCAATTTAGCCCTTGACCCTGCATCTCATAAAATGATAGTGAAAAACGTCAGTCATATTCTGTTTATGGCCAGAAATGGGACTACTGTTGTTCAACTTCAAGCTTTGAGGTTATTGGTTAATTTATCATGTAACAAAGATGTTGTTCCTTCACTACTAATGAGTGAGGTAAGTATATATATTGTAATTTAATATCAGTTTGTATTAATTCTAGGGCAAAGTTAGAAAAAAGAAACTCAGTGCAAGGAGGGGGATATTTTCTTTTTCTTTTTGGAGGAGGGAAAGGAGGCATCAAGGTTTTGAAATTTTTTCTTTTCTTTATTTTTTTCTGTATGTGTGTGTGTGTAATGTGAAGTAAATTATATTAATAAGACAATTTTAAAAAATCTGATATTAATAATTCATTAAAACCAAAATTTAAAAAAATTAATTTTAAAATTTCTAAAATCCTTTTATGATTAAGTTATAATAAATGTAAAAATAAATAAATAATTAATTGTGCTTTATATATTCTAAAATTCTGTTTACCTGTTATTCACAATAAAAAGCTGGATTTAAATAATTATTTAGTGTGTTTTGTTAAATTTTTTGTATTCAGTAGATTGTCATCAAATGTTCTGAATTATTGTCCTTCTATTAATTAGCATTATTTTACTGTCAAGTTTCTAGATATTTTTTAAATTTTGATTTTGGTTTACTTCATTCTTTGAGTCTTACATTTTTCTTTATATTAACAAACAACTGTGTTTATTTGTCTATTAAAAGTTAAAAGTGAAGTTTTAAATAAAAATTTTGAAAAGAAAAAAAAAACTGTTTTTTTTTTTTTTTTTTTTTTTTTTGGGGGGGGGGGGGGGGAGCTGGCAAAAATCAAGCCAACTCTGATTTATATGTATAAATAAATAATCTTTTAAAAATGCTTTTTTTTTTTTTTTTTCCCCAGAATTAATGAGTAAATCAAATTGTGTTAAAGATGTACACAAGTCAGGTTTGCTTGTTTGTCCTTTTCCATGTAAACCTATGGGATTGCCATTGCTCCCTATTTTACAGATATCTTATCAGAAATTTTTTTTTCCAAATTCTGATTTTGAATATTACTTTTCGAACTTGGGGTCTTATCTTAGTCGAAAATAAATAAATATTTTTTAATTTTTGGATTTAAAATCATAGCTCTAATTTTCAATCTTGAAAAGAATTGTTTAACCCTTTAAGCATTAAACCAATATTTTTTCTGCCATGCATAATCAAAATAAAGTGCTGGCATGACAGAATTTTGAAATAAATCTTGCTTTTTTTTTTTTTTTTTTTTTTTTTTAAAGAAAAGTAAGATTAATAAAATACAACACTAAATTCTCATATTTATGCTGTGCATAGTATTAATTTTATGAATCATTAAACAGATTACTGAAAAATGGCTAATATTAAAGAGTTAAATTTATTAAAAGGAAAAAAAAATGTTCGCTGAGATAAAATGTAACAAGTTCAAAGAGTGAAACTCCATCTTTCAACGTGATGTCCTTAAAACATGAAGCAACATCATTCCTTTATGGGGAAAGAGAAACAGTGAATCTAACTGATGTACAACCTTAAGGAGGCTGGAGAGGAGGGGGGGGGTAGTAATTTGTAAAATTAGCACATCTTTAATCTTTTTGTTTTCAGAGTTTTAGCATCTGAAAATTGGGGTTTGTATAGTTGCCCTTTCATAAAATTTCACTTCATTAAAAGGACCTTTCAAAGAATTCAAATTTTTAAAAGCACCCTGTTCATAAACCTCAAAGCCATAAAAATGACTTTTAAAAATTATAAAACATTTTCTTTATTAAATCTAGTTTTTAGTATTATTTGAAACTATTACATGAACTTGTTACATTATAACATTATTAGCTTGACATTAAATATACATTTTCATATTAAACATAAAACAAAGCGACTGGATTTCGCAAGATTTTTTTTCCCTCACAAAGTTAGGAAGAAATAGTGCTGACTCTAGAATAAAAGGTTCGCTTGTAGGGGAATTCTATAAAAAAGGCAACCTATTTTCAAAAAGGGCGTTATTTGCATAATTTGCAGTCTTCTATGTTGTGATTTTTGTATGTGACAAAAGTAAATTACTTATTTTACATGTATATATGTGAGCTATATGCATTTGTTGTTCTTGGAATGTTGTAAAACTATTGCTACAAGGTTACATATTAGGAAGAAAAGTATCTAAAGGCCTCTGAACATTTAAAATGTTTGAAAAGGCTACTTGGTACTAAAATGTTTTTAAAAGGGCCACAGGGTTCTAAAATGGGTTGAAAAAGGGCCATAGGGTGCTAAAATATTTTTAAAAGGGCCGCAGGGCGGAGCACCCTACCACTAAGAAGTCAGCACTAAGAAATTTCACAAAAATGAGTCCAAAAATTAAACTCTTCTAAAATTAATTTACACTTTCCATCAAAAGTGTATTTGTAACATATGATTAAAGTTAAAATTGAAAAATTGTAATCATAACACAATGATTTAACACAACTTCCATTACCCAGTCCTATACATATAATAAACTCCTTTTGGGGGTACTGCAGTCAGAAGACATAAAATTGACCTAGCTATTCTAGACTTTTATCAATTTTTCTGTAGTAACCAATTAATATTTATAAAAGAAAAATTTGGTAGGAAATCAACTAAAGCAAATTTGAAGAAAAATCAGCAGAGTCATTTTTTGAAACACCCACTTCTAAGACGATCTACTTCAAACTGACCTACCTAATCAGAAAACTTATCTTTTTTCTGTTGAAAATTTTAAAAAACAGCTAAAATCAAATGTGATGTGTATTCTCTGAAAATATAATCAATATCGGAAAAATAAAAATAAATATTATCCAAAATAATCTCTATCAAAATATAACATTGAATATAAAAATTATAAAGCCAGCCATTTACACCAGTGGGGGATTTCTTAATGTCAGATAATTTAAATTTATATAATTTTAACTTATTTTGGTGTGTTTAAAAAATAATAATAATTTTGAATGAAGAATATATCTGTTACAAAAAAATTGAAAACTTATGAACAGATCAAGAAAAATATATATTTGTTTTAGGACGAGTGAAAGTTACATTATTTTATGTAATTCAGATTATTTTGGAAATAATTATTCATAATTTATTATTTTCTTTTCAATTGAATTTTCAAATTTATTTTATGTGCAGTTTCTAGTGATTGAAATTCATACAATATTATTATTAAGTGAAGTATAAATAAAACATTCTCTTTACACATCTCAAGCAATGTATGTTTCCTATAATATATTATAGATAAAAGTAATAATAATTTATTATTAAGTTTACATGGTAGTAACTATTATAAAGAATGTTTGTTTCAAGTATGAAAGTTTATAAATTTACAAGCAAATTGAAATAATAATAATAATAATAATTTAATATGTTTAATTATAACTGTACTTAGACAATTTAAAATGAAGCACATTATTTATTTATTTATTTTCTGTTTTCAGGTTCCATCTGATATTCTTGATATGATCAGGAAATCTAATGATAGAGAACTTCTTCTACGTCTGTTAACATTTTTAGCTAATGTTGCTACATATGCTGTTCATTATGTAGATAGTTCTTCCAAGTCAACATTGTTGTCAGTTTTGTTTAATTTCATGAAGAAAACAGAGTTTTCTAAATTGACAGCATTATCTAATGATGCTGATGAAGATATAAGTTTCCAAGCTAAACGACTGCATGATGCACTTCTTGCAGTGTCATAGTTTAGTTTCTTAGAAAATAATACATCATATCGCCATTAAAAATGTGTTAATACTAGTCATTTGTATTAGCATAATAAAACTTGGTTGATTTGAAATTAAAGATATAGATGAAAAATATTTAGAAAAGTTATCTATCAAGGTATCAAATATTGACATGCTGAAAATGTAATCAATATCAGCGAATGAAAAACAAATATTTGCTGAAATAATCTCTTTTAAAATATAACATTAATTATAAAAATTACCGAAAAAATAAAATAAAAATAAATCTTATTTATTGATTTTAAATTAAAGATATAGATGAAAGATATTTAGAAAAGTTATCTATCAAGCAAGGTAATCAAATATTGACACCCTGAAAATGTAATCAATATCAGAGAATGAAAAACAAATATTTGCTGAAATAATCTCTTTTAAAATATAACATTGATTATAAAAATTATGAAAAAGAAAAATTATAAAATTAATCTATTTATAAAAATTACAAAATTAATCTATTTATTGTTTTTGATTTATTTTCAATAATTCTCTTATGAACTAATGAAATATGCCTGTTTTTGTTTATGAGTTGATGTTTATTCTAAAGGGCTAAAATTTAGGGGGATAGGATAGGACCTTCATCAAAAATCTGCCAATCAGCCCTATCCATAAAAAAATGTCAGAATATAAGATCCTTGCGTTCAAAAGGAAAAAAGAAAAAAAATTCTTACCACTTTAGTAGCATCTGAAAGAAATTAAAAGGAAAAAGATAAACATTCAATAAAAAAGGTAAAAAAAAAAAATAATTTCTTATGCATTCCATTAATTAACTATTTTTCTTTTGATTATTTATAGCTTGACTTAAACATTTTATAAGCAATTTTATTATTTTATTTTATTATTTTGATCTCATTTAAAATAAATTTTATTATAATGATTCTAAATATATTATATGTTTAAACATTTTTTCAAACTAGCTTAAAACTAGTTTTATATCACTGCCCTCTTCCCCCAAACTTGCATTTAATTATATACTATTAGTTTTTTATAAAGCCTATAATTTTTAGTTGGAAGAACGCTAGTTTACAAATTATACAATGTCAACAGATGGTTGGCCTTGAATCTAAAATCTATAATTTTCAATCAAATTTAGTGGTTTTTGAACTTTGATCTCATAATCACTATTTTTAGCCAGTATTTAATTTTTGTCAAAATCCGTTAAAAATTGCTTTTTTATTATACTCTAATAGTAGTAAAAAATAAGACTTCTAATCTAATATGCGTGGGAAATTGGAAGATTAACAACTCACAAATTTTAAAGTATCAATGCAAAGTGGCTAAAAAAAAATCACATTTTAAGTAATTTTATAAAATCTCTAATTTTCAATAAAATTTAGAAATTAGACTGTGAACTTTTAATCATTATTTATAGCCAGTTTTTACCTTTTGCTGAAATTGGTTAAAAAAATATATACATTATGCTCCAACACGAAAAATCACATGATTTATAATCTAACAGGATTTAAAAGTTAGAAGATTGTCAACTTGCAGATTTTATTTATCATTATTTTTATTATAAATATAAATGCAATTTGACCTGATAATGCATATTTTAATTAATTTAAAAAATCTTCCCAACAGATTCTCATCAAACATAGCTAAGAACCATTTCAATTAAATCAGAGTTTGTTTGTTTGTTTTTTTAGGGGGGGGGGGGAGGATGGAATTGCTCTATTTATCAGAAAACTACAGTGCTACAGATAGATAAAGGCTTTAAATTTATAAAGAAAGAAAGAAAAACCTCTAAATGCAACTGAATTTTCTTATTTCATTATTATTTCACTTGCTTTGCAATTATTTTTCCTCCACATATAAATTTTTATTTCATCTCTTGAAACTGTTATAATAATTCTCATTTTAATTTAAGTTAAAATACCTCATTATATCATCCTTTCGTATAGCATATATATTTCGGCTGCCAAATCGCAGCCCTCTTCAGCACTAAGATGATGACTTCTCTGACTGGCACGTTCATGTAAACATTCTTTCCTTCACCGCTAGTTCTGTCCATTTCACTTCGTTTGGTCCAAAAGTTGTTGCCATTCGTCAGGGATTATACTGTGTTCTCGGTCATTGATAGCAGAGTTAGTTGTTAAAATTTCTATTGCTTCACGTTTTAGGGCAAATATGTGGTTATTATACGGGCCTATTTTCTGAATGTTAATGTTAATGGGATTACTGTTACGTTTTAGGGCAAATATGTGGTTATTATACGGGCCTATTTTCTGAATGTTAATGTTAATGGGATTACTGTTATGAGTGGTAGAAGTAATCCCATTAACCACAAATTTGCCCTAAAATGTGAAGCAATATAAATTTTAACAACTAACTCTGCTGTCAATGACCGAGAACACAGTATAATCCCTGACGAACGACAACAACTTTTGGACCTAACAAAGTGAAATGAAGAGAACTAGCGGTGAAGGAAAGAATGTTTACATGAATGTGCCAGTCAGAGAAGTCATCATCTTAGTGCTGAAGAGGGCTGCGATGTGGCAGCCAAAATATATACGCAATTCAAAAGGATGATATAATGAGGTATTTTAACTAAATTAAAATAAAGTAATATCCTTTAACTAATTAAACTATAATTTTTTTTTTTTTTTTTTTTTTTTTTTTTTTTGCTTAGTTCTGTGCTAAAAGAGATATTGAACAAATATTTATGTCAATTGTCTCTTTAAAACCACACAAACTGGGAAAAAAGGATCATAAAAAATCTGACTCAGAGCATTTTAGCTTTTTACAATTGTATTAAAAACCTTATAAAAGTGTATAATGTTAAAAAAATAATAATAATAACAAAAAGAATGTTTTAATTTTGTCAAAGTTGTATTGCCACAAAACTTATATCTTCTTCCTTTTCCCTATTTTGTCTTTTTTTCTTTTAATGATGAAATTTAATTTTATCATATAAATTGTTTTCAAAAATATATTTAATAATTCAAATTAACCAAGTTGAAATTTATTGTTTGTATCACATTTTATTTTATTTTATTATTCTTCAAGTTATTAAAATAATAATAATAATAATAATATTTCTGATTTCTGACTAACTAATGTGTTAAATTTAAATTTATTTTATTGATTTTAGACAATCATTAGCAATTTAATGTGCCATTTATCAATATTGGATCTGTGCATTTTTAATAATTTTAATGGATTTTAATGTTATAAAATTAGGGTTTCTAAATTATTTATTTCATTGTGAAAACCTTCTATTGTTCATTTAAAAGAACTATATAAAAACTTCGACATTTTATAAAAGTACACACTTTCCTTTTCCATGTTGTTAGATATGGTTATATAATGAATGGGTATATATTGCCCTCTAAATGATTAGCATAGCTTTCAGAAAATGTTTGATATAGTCTGCTTAATTTTTACGTGGTTTGCTTTACTTATCATGACCAAATCAAATTTCTGAGCATAGCTGAACACCTTTAAATTAATTTGTTAATATATATAAATTTAATACATGTATATATTATCTGTACTAATTCTGTTTATTATCTTTTTCATTTAATCCTGTATAAGAAAATATATTTCTATGATAAAAAATCAATATTAAAAACATATATATAAATATTGATTTTATTATTATTAGACATACTGGTTTTTAATTTAAACTTATAATAATAGTGTAGTATAATTTATTTTTCCCCCTTAACATAATCTAAATAATATAATCAGCCCACCTATAAGAGATTGATTTAAAAGATTTTTTTTTCTTTAAAAAAGTGTGCTATATAATCAAAAATTTTAACTATACATTTAAAATGTTCTAACTTAAAGGTTGAATTTGAAATGAGCTATATTTTCTTTCAAAATTTGTCATTATTTCTTTCAAAACTACTTATATTTTTTCCGAGCAGTTTTTGAGATATTTTTATATTACTGTTAACCCTTTATCTTTTTATAATCTCCATAATGGCATATTAATCAAATTTTATCACTATAACTGTATCATTTATATTTATGCCTATTTGTACATTAATTGGCATGCAAAGCTTAATAATTTTTGTTGTTTGCTTTTTATTTTTTTCAAACTCATTTTATCTTATGTTAGTTATATTTAAATTAATTAAAGAAAATAAAATAGTGTTTTTGTACAGTATATATAAAATTGAATATGAATAACCAAAATTATAAACTTATTGATTTGGCTTATGTATTGACCTGAAAATTTAAATTTTAAGATTCTCAGCAGTGGTTGATAGATCCTCTAAATTTACTTGCCACTTTTTTGCAAATTTTTGCTGATTACTCAAATAAATAATTTTCTTATTTGAATTTTTTAAAGAATTTTTTTAAAATGTCTAATTTTAGTTTTCAGTTGTTGCCACTTTTTATGAAGCATTTTGATAAGGGTTCATTTTAAAATCGTTGGTTTTTGTGAGAAGTCAGTTTTCGAATTTGAAATTTTACTTGATTTGGTAGATACTAGAAAAGGCCATTTTATCGTAGACCATTGATGAAATTTGTGTCTGTTTATTGCTTCAAAAAATATTATATTTTTTGTGGCTAACTGCCAATTTATGGAACTAATTCAGTATATATATTTATTATTATAAGTTATGTTTAATCACAGCTAATTGTTAAAATACACAATTGTTTTACTGATAATTGCTGAAATATGTGATTATTTTTCTGATAATTGGCAAAATTTGTGATTATTCAAAGTAGATTTACAGAATAAATGATACTCTTTGGATGTTTAATTTACAAAATATGCCATATTTCTACAGGCTATTTCTGAAATACACTATCATTTCACTGTCATTTATTTTAATTGATATTTAATTGCAGAAATAGTCAGTTTTTATCTAGTTAATGGATAATATTTATTCTCATAATGATCACAAAAAGAAAAAACTGCTGAGTTGTTTAATATATTAAGTTGTCACTTCATTTTATTTAGTCACCATGTGGCAAGTAGCAAATAGATTTATTCAGGTCTACTTATTATTTATAAATGGTAAATTAAATGTGCTGGAAAGAAAATAAATATCATTTTTATATTGATCTTTTGTGGTGATAACCTGTAAAGTGAGACATTTCTATTTTTCTTTATAACTACTGATGTTTAAAATCAAAATCAAAACATCTTAATTATCAATGAAATTGTTATACTTGTTCCTATTTGGTCTAACATTTATTGTTCTAATTTTGATAGCATTTTTCAGTTGTCAGTTGTAAAATAGTGCAATATAGTATGATCATCAAGCTAATAGCTAGTTTTTATGTTAATATCTCAATGAGTTTTAATAATATATATTGTTTATTTACCTGTTGTTACTTTACCTGCAGTTTAGGCTAAACTCTTTCCTTCTACAGAAATATATCAACTGTGCTTTAATATCATGACCCCCCCTTGAGGAATTATCATCAGTTTTCCTCACAGTTGTTCCTATTATTTTGGATGTCTTCCACTCATGCAAAACAATATTGTTGATGATGTCATGCACTTCACCTGCGCATTCTGTATCACAAACTTAACAATTATTGGATTGTATAAACCATTTTGTTATGAGGATCTTATTTTGGAAAAGAGTTTAGACTAAATCACAGGGTCAAATTACTATAACTATTTTTTGCATGTTTAAAAAGTTTCTTTGACATTTTGTAAGGGTTTTATATCAAAAAATAGATTCATATTAATATTTATATATGTTTATATAGCAAAAATATGTGGTTATTAAAAAAAATCATCTAAATTTATCATATTAAATGTTGGATTATATAAAGCATGTTATATAAAAAGATTTCTTACATTGCATCGCATTTACTTAATCTTGCTTAAAATAACTATTTTAGATTTATTATTCAGCTTCCTTATTTATTGAAGAAGTTGCAGAGATTAAAAAATCTGTATATAAACTAGTTTTTAATATTGATAAGAGCCTTTTTTATATTATTTTTATTTTTTGTATCTTCTATATTTGTTAAATTTTTATATTATTGAATGGAATACTAAATCTAAAATTTTATATTCTGTGGCATGTAATTAATGCACTTAATTTGAAGAAAATTATACGTAATGCATAAGAAAAATATATAGATTAAAAATAAAAAAAAGTATATTAATAAAATTTTTCCCCAAAAGATTAATTGTTACTTTATTTTATTTTTTAATCAATCGAGTTATTATCTGTTCAGAAAAGCGATACCACTTATAATTTTTTTTTTTTTTTTTTTCCAAATTTATTATGTGCGTGTATATTTTTTACGTGATTTTAAATATAACAAACTATCTGTTATTTAATCTCTTCAATATTTAGTTTTTAGATTTGTTAAAAACTTATAGAAATGTTCATATAATTTCAATGAGATTAAATGTTATATAACAGACATTAGTTTGTTGCTTATTGTTTCTCTTCATAATAATTATTATTATTTTGAAATGCCACTTAATATTTTAATAAATGAAATAAATATTTCCTTTTGGTGTTATTTTTATTTTATTTTTTCCCTCTGCATATGTGTGTTTATATGCTTTTGATTTACATTCCATCTGATATTTACTATTAGACACGTAAACGTTTTGTTGGAGATTTAAAAAAATAAATAAATAAATCATAGATTTTTTATTATGTATTTTTGCAATTACTACTTCAAATAATCAGACCATACGCATTATCCTGTCAATTATAATATAAAATAGAGCAAGTTTGCACCAAGTATTGTATACTAATATTTTTGTTCAAGTTTTTAAAATTTATCATCCATAATTATAGACGCGGGAAAGTTATAAGAATAAAAACGAATTGCAAATTTTAATGCATGCAATAATTCATGATATAATTTATCTTCATTCATTAGGAATAGGTTGAAGGTTAACATTTTCTAATGAATTTCTAAGTTTAAAAGTATTTATGCTATTCATCTGTCTACATTTTCATTTGTATAAATATTTTTAGAATTTTATTAAACCTATATATTTTAGTCAGTTTTCTGATTTATTGAAGAATAATTTCTATCGAAAGTTCACTTGCATAAATCCTTTTGCCATGTGGCAATTAAATTGAATGAAGTGCAATTTAAAAAATTAAACAATTCACGATTTTTCTTTTGTCCATGATTTTCGAGAGCATGGACTTCATTAATCAACTAAGCTAAAATTGCATATTTCGGCAATTAAATGTAAATTAATTTAAACAGTGTTGAAAGAATCCCACACTTTGAAAATTGGCAGCAAATTTTTGCATATATCTGCAATTAATTATATATAAAATAATAATAATATTAACAGGAATTTCTGGGACATGTGTCGTATAATCATGTGTTTCAAAAATGAAATTTGAAAAAAAAAAAAAAAAAAAAAAAAAAACATAAATTTGAAAATTGTGATATGAAAAGAATTTTAAAAAAGGTTGCTTGTAGGCCTGGTGCACAGGCTTATAAGACAAACCAAAATTATATACCCTTTTAACTTTACTGGTAAGTGTTAAAAATATTCTAAAATTATTCTTTAAGAATAAAAAATAAATTATATCACCAACTTAATTTTTCTTAAATTATTACATGCCTTAAAAAAAGTAATAAAACTAAAAAATTAAAAATTCACAATTATTCTAATAATTTTCAAATGTCTGTAATAGACAGTTTGCACGTTTTCGGATTTTATTCTTATATAATAGAAAATGAAAAGTAAGAAAATAAATACAGTGAACTCTCGTTAAAACGGACAATCAAGGTCCAGCAGTTTTCGTCCATATTAACGCATAGCAGGAATTCATAAACTGAAGTTCTATATGAACTCTAAAATCACTATTATGTACACATACACAGTATAACAAGAATGAAAATTTGTTTCCTCAAACCCTTTTATTCACTAAAAATATAAAAGCATGAAAACCGATACTTACTTTCAAAACTTCTTTTCTTCATATAGTACAACTTGATAACAAAATCCTTTGCTATATCTCCACAATAGAAGTGGAGACAGGTGTAAATTGTTGACCTCAACTGTCACTGTCAATCAATACTATTTACCTCCCACAGTGTAATAGCACAGAATGAAAGAGATTAACCCTTTTATTATTGAACCTTTTCATGTTAAAAAAAATATTGAATTTGAAAAGATTTTGGGAACTGACTCTTTTTCGAAGAAAGTAAGCTTTGAGGGGAAAAAAATATCCATCTTAACAAATGAATTGCATGTGATAAAGCGATGTTTATTACATGCAATTCCTATAGGCCTTAGCCGGGAATTCTGTTTTTGTACGTAATAACGAGGAATCCATCTTAAACGGGGCCATCTTAACGAGAGCTCACTGTACATACATTTTCTTTATTTCAAATCTAATGACTGATTTATAACAATTTTAACATCGCACTATGTACTGTATTGAGAAAACATAGTATAATATATCGTGATGTCACTCTTTATGACAACAAGCAGAAGTAATCGTTGTTTACATTCAATTTTGTGCTTTACTTTGCTTCTTGAATCAGTGAAATAGGTTTTGTATGTTGTAATAATGACGGATATTAAGAAATCGTAGTATAAATATTGTATTGTACGATTTTGCACTAATACAACGGCTAATGCTTCTCAAAAGTTATTCATTAGCATTCCACAAGATCCTATTAAACAAAAACATTGGATAACCGCCATGAAAAGAAAACAATTGAAAATAGTGATAATGGAAAATGGTGATAATGATATTAAATGATTACAAGATGAAAAAGAAATGCTCAGAAATCACATAAACAATTGATAATTATGAAAGCTAAAACGAATTGCTGTTTACTAACCAGACTAACAAAAAATGTAAACATTGAAGCATCATAAAGTGTGACGTCAGGCAGCGTTTTGAAGCCACGTGATTTTTGGTTATTTTTTAAATTAATGAGAGCTTTTTTTTGCATTTTTAATAGACTTTTTGAAATTTATGGGCCTAAAAGTACTAGAAAAATAGGATTTTGTTCAAATCCCGCATGTGTGCAAATTCCTCATTCTGTTGTCATGCATTGATGAGAACTGTTAGTAATAAAAACAACAGTTTGGTTTAAAATTAACATAGATCATTCTTTAAAAATAATTAAAATATCGAATAGTTGTAGCACTTTCAGTTGGGATCCGGACATAATATCGTAGGACAAAATCTTGCGCCGATTAAATTAAAATAATGGGATCTATTTCACATGCAATCTCTTGTGAGGTCCATAAGACCTTATAAATATATATATAGAGTGGAATTTCATTATTTTATCTATATTTAATTTCAAGTTATTTTATCATTTTCCTTTCATCATTAAAATACATTTTAAAATTATTGTACATCACTGTTGACAAAGCTTAACATGGTTCACAAGCCTGAATTAAAAATTATAAAATTAATAAGCACTATTGAATTAATTATGACTAATATTGACAAAAGTTAATAAACATAGTTTTTAAACTCTATTAAGCAAAATTCATAAAAAAAATTGTGGTAAATATGAATGTGTTGCCATGAAATTTTATATCACATTACTAATAATTACCAACTCATTCAAATAAAATGTTGTAAAAGTATCATTTTATTTATATAAACACCAATCACATTATTTTTGCTTTCCATTCAGGCGATATTTTGTCCCCGCGAGATTTTGTCCCCAACCCTTTCAGTTGGGCTCCTCAACCTTGTTCATGGCTTCTCTATGAATGTGACTTGTCTGCTTTCTTCTTTCTCTTTATATCATTTTCACTTTAAAATTGAAAAAAAAAAAAAAAAAAATCTACTTTCTGTTTAAAATTAATTAAAATACCTATTTACACTTTTATGCCAAGCACTTTCAGTTGGGTTTCCCAACTGTCTTAATGGCTTCTTGAAAAAAAATTGGGAAGCCTAGCCAAAAGTGCTTATCATAAAGACTAAATAAGTATTTTAATTAAATTTAAATGTAAAGTAACTTGATGTAAAAAAAAGAGGAAAAAAGCAGACAAGCCACATTAAAGAAGTCATGAAAAAGGTTTTGAAAGTGCATAGCATAACAAGTATTTTAATTAAATTTAAACAGAAAGTAGTTCTTTATCATTTATATTTTTAATGTAGATCAATCTTTTGTGCCAAATATAACTATGCCATTAAAGTACATTAAACACAATTTTTAATAAAATCACACAATCAACTGTGGAAGAAAATCATATTTATTGAAATTTTATTTTTTCCGACTGAGTGAAAATAATGCCTGGACCGGGAGTCGAACCCCGGACCTTTGACTTACAAGGTCAAGACTCTACCAATTGAGCTATCCAGGCCGACAACCGGTCAGCATTAACCGGTCAGGTTGTTTCTGCCTAAAGGTTGTCTGAGTGAGTAATGCTGACTGGTTGTCGGCCTGGATAGCTCAATTGGTAGAGCCTTGACCTTGTAAGTCAAAGGTCCGGGGTTCGACTCCCGTTCCAGGCATTATTTTCACTCAGTCGGAAAAAATAAAATTTCAATAAATATAAAGTACATTAATTGTTAACAAATCCATTGATATCAATAATGAATAATTATAACATCATATAAGCACTCATCAATGTTTGCTAAAGGATTTACAAATTTTGAATTTTATTTTGATACAACTTTTATAAATATATATATTAAAAAAAGTACTAACAAAAATTTTTGCTTCGTAAATTGTAATATTCTCTTATAATTAACATTATTCCACTTGACTTGAGTCCATCTAAAATGGCAGTACCTTGATGAGTATGATTTGGCACAATGGAGGGGATTTTATTCTCTAACTGCTAATTTCTGCATTCCCTTTAAACTACATTGTTTGCCTGCATTGTTCATGTTTTATGCAAACTAATAGGAATAAATCTGAACAGAAAAATTTATCATGGGACAAAAGTAGAAATACGATATTTGGCACAAACTCACAATCACCATTCATATAAAGCCCCAAATTATAAAATAGAAATTGAATTGGCTTAAAATATTTTATTTTTACAGATCTCAAATAGCTCTTTCAATTATTATAAGGTTTATTAAAATTGATTGCTTTGTTTACGAATTATAACATATTGAGTATAAATTTTGTTTAACCTTCCATAATCAAGTTTTCAGCCATTGTTGCTAGTAATGTAATTTTCAACAATGTAATAATGTAATTTTAAAACAATGGTTGAACTAATAAAGTAAATGCTGCATTTATTTAATAAAATATATTCATTTTAGATATTCTAAAAACAAATTGCAGCTTCTATCCAGAAATAGTCTCCATTAATCCTTTATAAATTTATTGTTATCTATGCAGTAATTTCTGAGCTTATTGTAGTTAAACACTTCCACTCAAATGTCTTTAATATTATTATTCTATGTATATATGGGTCATTCTCAGATAATGGTAAATATTGGTTTCAGAAAAAAAAAAAAAAATTGTTTTAATTCCCGATTTTTTTTACATTAATGCAATTATCCATGTCTGCTATAGAGAAAAAAATTACCAGCAGAGATCGTTTGCCTTAATTACAGCTTAAATTAATTTTTTAATTTTTCATTACAACATGGTAATGACATTTGTGAACATGGTAATGACAGACAGAATCACAGAAATGACCAATGGCCGAATAATTACACATTTATTTTTGGACAGCTGTATTTATCATTCTGATTTGTTACAGAAAAATTAAAATGTCTAGATGATATATAGTGGTGAGATTTTTGGAATAATTTTCACTATATGAATCCTATAGCTGTCTGTTTTAACAGGCGACATAAAGTGATTTACACTTTACTGCCCAGCACGAAGCCCCATTTGCCCACCTTTCCCCAGCTTTGGTTACTTCTGCTTGTCTATTTTTCCCTTATTTTCATACATGTTAGATTTTTTTTTTTTTTTTTTTTTTTTACACGCAGGATTGTGCATTTTTTGTTTTCTTCTCATGCATTTTCTGTGGATTTTTTTTACTTTTTTCCCCTTGTTTTTTTTTTAATTCTAAAATCTAAAGTGCAGTGATTTCTGCCCACCTCCACTGAATCTTATATCAGACGAGGCGTAGCTAACCCTTGACGATAGCCTCAAGGCCCCATTAGGCCACCCTTCCCAGCTTTGATTACTTTTATTTTCTCTTTATGTTCGTATTGTTGTTGCACCTTTTTTTTTCACACTTGTGACTGTGTTTTTTAATTTTCATTCCATGCTATTTTCTATGGATTTTTAATTTTTCTCCATATTTTTTGCATTCTAAAGTGTGGTTGTCTCTCTCAATTACATCTTGCTCTGCACTATTTTGAAATTAGTTTCAGTGACATATTTTTTGTGCAACATCCAATTAAACGATAAAATTTTAAATTGTTTTTATATTCATGCACATTAAGAAAATAAATATGAACCCTCCAAGCCTCCAAATAAAAGATAAATTTTTAAATTGATTTTATTACATTAGAATTTAAATTTATTTTTCAGTAAAGCATTAAAAAAGAAAGAAAAAAACTCCTTTTTATTTTTATGTAAAAAATACCTTTTAAATAAATATAACTCAAAATAATACATTTGGAAATAAACTATATTATGAATTTCAATATAATGTCATTGTAAGAAAATTGAATAAGAATAGCGTCATTAAAGGATTAATTCAAAAGGCCTTGCAAATTTTTAATCTTCATTTTTACTAATAATAAACAGAATAATAATCTTATAAGGTTCACTTTATAAGAACAAGTGAGACAAAAAGCTTTATGATAGACTAAATTAGCCCATAAAATGAAATTTTGGCAATTTCTGCTAAGGAATAGTTATGAAAAAAAAAAAAAAAGTCTAAAACTGTCTTTACCATGTTCCTAGACATCATTACCATGTTTTCAGAACACCTTGGTAATGACATTTTTCATGTTAAGTCCATTTAGGGCTAAAATATAACAATTAAAAGCTAATGCAATATTTATTCTGTATGTGGTCCCAAAGATCTTTATAAATCATTCAGAAAATTTAAATTTATTAATTGTGTATTTCTGTAATAATGGACTTTGTAATGACACACAATAAATACACTGACTATAATTTTAGAACAAAAACAGCAAAATGAAATAATTTGTATTTACTTAAACTAAAAAAAACTTGTATGCTTATAAGGGCATGAAATACTTTTCTTTTGACAGGTTGATAATTATGACAGCACCATCTACTAAAAAAAACTTACGCACCTTGGTAATGACAGTTACCCATACTCCATAGGGACAAATTTTAAATAAGAATAATTAATAGAATTTTTTCTTTCATGTCTAAAGTTCCAAATATATCAAAAATAGAAAAATTAAATATACCTAGAAAATGGTTAGCTTTATTTTTAAATTTTTCAATTCTTTAAAATAAACGTTCAAATAATAAAGTTTGGAGTTTGGGACGAGCCTTGGTAATGACATTTACAACTTTAAAATTTTTTTAAATATTGAAATTTTACTTTTTTTTTGTATTCAAATTACTGCACGGTGTAGTGCTTGAAAAGAATTGTTCAAAAAAATTTTTAACTTTCATAGCTGACTTGCTCAAGTAACATTTTTTAGCCAAGGACACAAAATTTACCATTATGTGAGAATGACCCATATATATATATAGAGAGAGAGAGAGAGAGAGAGAGAGATTCCTAACAGACATTCCTGTTATGAGACATATTTGTCAATAACCATTCCAACCATTTAAAATGCTAACTGTATTGTTCAAAATTTTTATTTGTTTATTCTGTTTTATTTATTTTTCTTCTAAATGTCCTTAATTTAACTGCTTGTTTTCCATAATTTTAATGCAAGGTGAACAAAATTTTTATCTTATTTTATTACTTATGTAATAAAACGTATAATTCAACAATTTCTCCGTCATAATAAACTAAGATGTATTTTGATTATTTTAGAATACTAATATCAGGGTTCCCACTGGTCAGGGAGAACCTGGAAAAATCAAGGAATTTGAAATAAGTGAAAAAAGTCAGGGAAAATTGCAAATATTGTCCAAAAACCTGGAAAAATAATTATATAAATCTGGAAAATGCTTTTTGAGCATACAATTTATGTCGCAAATTGTGTTACTATGTTATTTCTTATGTCGCGAGCTATGTTATGTTTTATGTCATGAGCTATTTTTAATGTCACAAACCAATTTTTATGACTGGAATTTTAAATAAAAAAGACCTGGAAACGTCAGGGAATGTTATTTTTGAAACTGGGTGGGAACCCTGTAATATCTATATGTATGAATTTATTTTTAATTTATTTTCTTAACTAATTGGTGTTCTCTTTCCTAAGTAGTTTTGTAACGTATCAACTTCAACTATTTTTATTATTTAGAATAAATAGATAAATAAAAGGTATGGTTTTTATTATGACATTTGTATTTTGCATAATCTTAAACAGAATTAATCGAGCTTGTTATGTATGATTGTCTATAATCTGGAATTTGAAATCATATTTGTATTTAATTGATTTCTTGTTGTCTTTATTTATATAAAAGTTGCAGTATATATTATATACAATATATAATATATGTGTATAATATATATATAATATAATAATAATTATTATTATTTTTTGTGTGTGTGTGTGTGTGTGTGAGTGTTTGTATTTTGTATAATTACAATATGTTTTAATTAAGAAAATCATTTTTTCCTTAAAAATGTAAACTAAATTATATAAATATATTAATTTTGCTTTGGAATTAAGACTATGAAATTTCAAATTTTCTAAAATTGTTTGCTTATCCAAAATATTATCTTTTAAGCATTTGCATAAAATTTGCTTTTTCAAAACTTAAAAAAATTTCCTAGTGATATTATCTAATTTAAACTCACTTTACATAAAGTATTAATAAATCAAATATAGAGGATGCTTTTAAATTTGAATTATTAATTGGTAATATAAATAATTTTGTAAAGTAATGCATCATAATTATAATAAAAGGCTTTTTTCTTTCTTTTCCTCTAAGTTGATTAATCATTAGTGTCATTCATTGGTATTTTGAATTTTTTTATTAGAAAAAATATTTTCAAATTAAAAACGTGTTAAAAAAAAAAAAAGTATTGTTAAGATTAAATGTGAAATGTTTGAAGAGTGGAATTCAAGAAATAGAATTAATAAAACTTCATTTTTGAATGATGTATCCTTATAATATGAAGCAATAAAAATCCCATAGGATTTTATGGGAAGGAAGAAAGAGTGAATTTAACTGATGTGCAGCCTTAATATCCCATTTTGAAAAAAATGTATTGATGTATTTTTATATGTTCATATACTTAAGTTTCTGATATTCCAAGAATTAAACTCATATGTGAGATTTTATTAGTGAAAATAATGCCAAAATTAAAGATAATTTGTGAATATACAAAACATCATTAAAAAAAAGAAAGAAAGAAAGAAAAGAAAAATAATGAATGAAATAAGAGGAAAACATAAAAAAATAAATTGATAAATTTCTGATGTGCCTCTATGAAATTTAAAGTGTAAAAATCAGTTTCTTATTAAAAAAAAAATTAAATTATTATTATTTGTAAATTTTTATCAAAATATATTGGTGAAATTCATTGTGCCACAATATATGAAAAATTCATCCTCAATTTTTTCCATGTGAAAGTATGACTGAAATGTGTGCCTGAAAGGGAGTCTGAAAATTTCTTATCTAAGATTTTCATATGCTCAGTAAATCTTAAATTTATATTCCATGACTTTGTGTACTATAATGTTTTAATTAATACAAATTATTAACTTACTTTTTATCTTGTTGATATAATTGCGCTTCTAATGTGCTTTGAATGTTGTTGTTGACTTTATAGATATAAAATGCTATAAAAATTATTTTTTAGATAATGCATTATTTATCTTTTAAGCAAGTCATATATAAGAATTAAATATAGATAATGTTAAAGAACGTTTGTTCAATGTATATTTATGCCTATAGTTTTATATATATTGCTGCTTTTTCTCCTGATCTAATTTTATATCTAAAAATATTTTTGAATTTGGTGTCTTTCATGTATTATGGCTTTAAATTTTATGTAATTTTTGTATACAATATAAGAATCTAGGGAAATAATAACAAAATTCTTTCAAGACAAATTTTGGAAAAAAAAAAGTCTGAGTGTAGAGTTTTTACTGTAATATTTTTAATCTTTCACCTTTACATGTTTTTGTATATTGTTTGGTTTATCTATAAATAATTATATTGTAAGTACTGAGTGGTGAATTATATTTTATTATTACTATAATTATTTAATTAAAAAAATTGTTTGCAAGTTTTTTCTGTGTGCTTTCATATATTGTTGATGGTTTGATATTCTACTCAGTACACCTAAATTATGCTGCCAACTGCCTTTTTTAATTTTTACTTTTTCCTTAAGAGTAGTGCTACAAATAAATAATATTTCTAGGATGCAGCTAAAATCTTGTAAATAGGTAAAGTTATTATAGTAAAAGAAAATTTATTTATTTTTCCTTAGCGTAATAAATACTAGGAAAGAGAAAGATAAAGTATAATAAGATTACTTATTTCTTTCTTTCCAGAAATAGAATTATTTTTTATGCAAGGGATTAGCTAGTATAGGAGTCATTAACATTATAGGAGGCTAGAGCCTATTTTATTTTATATATTCTAAAAAACTGTTTCCGTTCAGTTACTTTATTTTATTATTTCTATTTATTTGTTTATTTTGCATTAAGAAAATATTTATATTTTCATATAATACAGTGAAATCTCTGTTAATGTGCATCTCTGTACAAGGATTGCCTCTCTTAAGAATCATTTTTTCGCCGTTCCAAATTTTCTTCTATAGGATTTAATATTAATTTACCTCTATTTAAAGACCCATGTGCAATGGGCTCTTCCCAGCGCCGTCTGCTCAATCACGTGATAGAGGAAAACGAATAATCGAATTCTGAGAATCGAATTCAATTAAATATTGTTCTTAAGAACAAAAATTTTAATATTTAATATAAAATAAAATAAAAGTAATATTGTGCATTTGTAAACAGTAGAAAATTGTATTTGTAAATTTAATAATTTTTAAAAAACATTTTATGTGTTTATTTATTTTTACCTGTAAGAATCGATTTTTGTATATTGTAGTGTAACTGTAACATTAACTGATCTAGCAATAAATAATAGCTTCTTGTAGAATGTTTATGGATTATAATTTGAAATTTTAAAATGTTTTCATTTAATTTAATTGCATAAAGGTGATACAACAAGTTAATTAACTTAGTTACTGGTCTAAATGGATTTACGCAGTACGATATTGCACTGTCACTGATTTAAGTACCAAAAATCAGAGTGTTAAACATGTTCTTCATAAACATCAATAACAAACATAAACTAAATGATGATTGTAAATGTATACAGCAAACAAAAGATGATGAATAATGATATAAAATGGATTAAAAATGATAATTTATAAAAAAAAATAACACAGATTAAATACGATTGATCAAAAATAAGAATAGAAAATATGATATTTCAGCAATCGCTATAGACTTTGTCTGCTATTTGTTTTTCCTCTATCATGTGACCTCTGACGTCAGGTGGGAAGAGCCCATTGTGTACCTCTCTTAGGGACCATATTTTGCAAGAGTAGACAATAAAATTTCTGCCTTAACTTCAACAGACAACTATCCACCAGAAAATTAGGGTTAATTTCCAGATGTCAATATAGTTAGTGATAGGTTTTTCGTATCTACAAATATGCGTACTTTTAGAGGTAAAGTTCAAGCACAGAAAAGTAAGTTTTGTATTAGACATACCATTTTTAATTGATAAATTTAAATGGTTTCTAAGTTTAATATTGTTGACTTTTAGATAGCAAAATAAAAAAGTTAAACTTAGTTTAGACTGAAAGTTAAAAATATTTCTTGCTAGGAAACTTTAGAGGAAATTAATAGATTGATAAAAGAAAACTTTTTATTGACTTATAAATTACACTAAATTGAACATATTAATCTGGAATATAAAAAATCCTTAAATAATGTCACATAAGTTATTCTTAAATCAAAAATGTACTAAAAACAAATTTTGAATTGTAATTGAAGGCACACCACCACCACCACCTAGTCCTTACTTCTTGAGCATGGAGCATTGGAGCATGCATGCAAAATTCCAATTAATTTGTATGATAGGTAGTGGGTTAAAATTTGCTTGTAAGAGTTCATCCTGATGGACAAAAAATGAAGTTAAATAAATACATGTGAAGACAAAATTATTGTTTAAAAGTTCTTAATTTTAACTTTTATTAAAAAAAAAAAAAAAAAAAAAAAAAAACCAGTTTTTTCAAAGCTGTGTAAACAAATAATGTGGATATAAATAATTAAAGAAATATGTAGTAATTGTTCCTTGGATTATGATTTCTAAACATCCTCTATCAAAAAACCTCCTTGCTAAAGAGCTGATTTTCTGCAGGCCTTCTTAAGGAGATTTCACTGTATAAAAATTATTTAATAATTCTGTATTTATTGATCTTATATCATTAGTATATTTGTGTAATATTTTTTTTTTTCTTCATCTTTTCATAACAGATGAATTGATTTGTTATCAAATTTTATATTAGTATGAACTGAAACAAAATTATTTGCATAAAATTATGTTTTTATTTATTTATTTAAATTGATTTTAAGTTGATTATAATTTGATCAAGTCATTTATAATTTACATTGTGTGCTTTGGTATTGCCCAATAGTAATAGCTTGAATATCAATGTATCAAGTTATAGTATTGTTTATGCTTATATATATTCAGTTACATAATTTTTATCATTGTAAAATAATTATTGTAATAATGTACTCTAAATAAACTTGAATCATGTAATTTAGTAAATACTATTTTCTATTCATAGATGGATAATTGAAATAATTTTTAAAGAACTTGCTTCAGACGATTTATTTACCCATTAGCTTTATAAACCATTTAATAGTTAAGTGTGCATATTTCAGAAAACGACAAAATATCTTATGTGCTCGTTGTTTTATGAATGTTTTAGTTTTAATTTATTTTTCCTGTGAAGATTTTTAAAGTAAAATAATGTTTAGAATTTATTTATTTAATAGTCATGATTGAATGAATGATTAAACAATAAAATTGTTTAGTTACCTGTATACTCTTTGTTTTATAAATATTGTTTTATTTAAAAAAAAAAAAAAAAAATGTGTATATATGAATGGAAAAAAAAATGTTTTTTTTTTTTTTAATTTTAATATTTGTTTCATAAAAAAATCTTAAAATCAGGCTTTCTATTTCAAATAAATTATTAACAAACGAGGATTTTTCCTCTGAATAAACTTATTTAATTTTTCCTGACCATGAAAAGGTTGCCAGATTTCTGTACAAAGACTACTTTTAAAATTACTGTATCATTTTATAATTTTCGTTATTTATAGAAGGTGAGAAGAAAAATATAAGTTAATGATATATTTATCTTTATTTTGTTTTCAATCTATATAACCTTTTTAATTCTGAAAATTTTCAATAAGAAAATTTTACTTTTCTTATAATACCGTACATTTCCGAATGTAAGCCGATCCGTATATAAGCCGAGAGTACATTTTTCCCTGCAGAAATTTGCCCAAAATTGCAAACCCGTGTATAAGCCGAATTGAAAAAATACTCTTTTTAAAGTTCGAGTATATCGCCAAAATGGAGAAAATATTGCCAATCTATACAACCTTCAGGATAATCTGTCCAATGAAATTGCGCGAAATGCATGCTTATCCAATAGAATTCCTTACCTTGCTTAGCCATAACGTAAAACGTTCGCAGTGTGTTCGCCAACGGCGATAGTTTTAACTCTGGCAACCCTATCAGAAGGGAGGCAAACACAGACGCGAACGCAAGTCCCGGCAGCTGAAAACGATGGCTACCGTAATACCGGGCCAGGAGACCTAACCCTAACGTCGATGAAGCAATGCCGCCGCTGGATGTTTACATAAATAATCCGTGTAAAGTCCGATTGCATCAATTTTTTTTAATGACGTATCTAAATTATTTTGTATATTTCTACTTTTCAGTATTTTTATCAGTGCTTCAAGGCAATCTTCAACAAAATAAAAATACTTCTATAAAAAAAACGAAGCTTTGCCGCTTTTGCTAGTGTAAGCCTAGAAACATTTTAAACAGAGATGATTTAAATTTAATTGTATAAATTAAAAATATGATCGGGAGTCCTGTTTTTTTCAAGTTTCTCTTATACTATTTCTGAATCAGACAGAGAATTTACTCCGTTCGTGCACTCTGCCGATGACTTCAGTTACCGGCAGGTCAAAAAGAAATGTAAACAAACGTGACTACATCGAGCGTTTCATGAAATAAATTTAAAATTGCTAATTTAAGAGTTTTATATGTGATAATTATTTAAAAATAAGGTTTAATATAACTATTTTACTTTATATATACTTTTTAAGCTTAAAATATATGTATTCAATCATTGTTTCTGAAGTACGTTTTTTGCTAGAAATGTAGATCCGTATATAAGCCGACCATTATAATACAGCTTCCGAAAAAAATTCCAAAAATTCTTGGCTTATACACGGAAATATACGGTATCTATATTTCAAAATCATATACTTTATGGAATAAAAATTCTATTTAATCATCTCGTAAATTAATTTTTTTTTATTACTCCATTTTGCAAAAAATGCAATAAACAATACAAATTAAAATTTTGGAAAGTTTTTGATTAAATTTAAAAGAAAAACTTTAGTGTAATTTCAGATTACACAGGTCTACATCAAAAATTTTGATTTGATAATTTTAGCTGATACATAGGTTTTTTTGTGTGCTGGAACCAAAAATGAAGCTAGTTTTTCTCTATCACATATAGATTTCTGTCAATACAGGGTGCTTACTTATACATTTTCTTTCATTATTCTTCCACCAATATAATTGTATAGTATGTTTCCATTATTAATTAATCATGGATACCTATTGTTATGATTGTGCAGCACTCTAATGTGACTTAAAAACATGCCAACCAACCAACTTATTGTTATGATGGTATGTGTGAGAAATTGTGTCGGTAAATACCCTGTATTGTCAAAAATCTATACGTGATAGAGAAAAACTGGCTGCATTTTCAGTTTCAGCACACCAGAAAACATAAAGATCAGCTAAAATCATCAAATCAAATTTTTCAACATCATTTTTATAGGCCTGTGTTATTTATCATTTCAAATTCAATAAAAATCAGAATAGTATTATTTAAAGGGCATACAATTAAATTATAATTATCAAGCATAACTAACCATCCTAAAGATGCTTTTACCATGTTTAGATTTTCTAAATGTCTTGGTGTGCATAATATTTTATCTGGCCTCATATCATGCAACATAAACAAAACAAACATCCATTATTTATTTTTATTTAAATATGTATAATCATATGCATTTTGAGATGTATAGACTAATTATAGCACATTGTAAATACTTCTTAAAGTATAGTTTTTGTTTTTGATATTAGTTTTAATTTAGTCTTTTATATTTTATTACTTAGAAATATTATTCATCAACCAAGAATATTCACTAAAAACAATTAAAAATTACCTTACATAAATCCTTTTAAAAAATGAAGAGCTTATATATTTCAGCTCCAACCGGAGCCATCATCAGAGCTCGACGACAACAAAATGCTTGGTGGCTCAATCCTTTATCTCTTTGTCTCCGTCCGTCAATTCTTCACTTCTTTTCTTGAATTTAAAAAACTGTTTCCATTCAGGTGGGATCAGACTGTGTTCGATGTCATTTACTGCGTCATTGGTGGTCAGAATTTCAAGTGCTTCTCTTTTAAGTGCGTATTTGTGTGAATTGAAAGGTGAAATTTTACGAAAATTAATTGAGTCAATATTAATGGGGTTAGTGTTATTAGTTCTTGAAAAAGCAGTGGGCGGTTTGTTGTGTTTAAGGTTGGCAAGGTGTTCAGAAATCTAGTCTTTAATTTTTCGCTTAGTCGAACCTTAAACACAACAAACCGCCCACTGCTTTTTCAAGAACTAATAACACTAACCCCATTAATATTGACTCAATTAATTTTCGTAAAATTTCACCTTTCAATTCACACAAATACACACTTAAAAGAGAAGCACTTGAAATTCTGACCACCAATAACGCAGTAAATGACGTCAAACACAGTCTGATCCCACCTGAATGGAAACAGTTTTTTAAATTCAAGAAAAGAAGTGAAGAATTGACGGACGGAGACAAAGAGATAAAGGATTGAGCCACCAAGCATTTTGTTGCCGTCGAGCTCTGATGATGGCTCCGGTCGGAGCTGAAATATATAAGCTCTTCATTTTTTAAAAGGATTCATGTAAGGTAATTTTTAATTGTTTTTAGTGAATTTTAATCCTTTGTAAATAAAATAATGTATCAAGAATATTCATTTTAGGAAAATTGGAGTAATCTTTTTATAACAACTATTAAAAAAAAAAAAAACAGCTGGAAATTGAACCCAGGCTCTTCTCTTACCATGCGGATGCTCTACTACTGAACTACCCTGGCTGATTATCAACTTAACATTTCTCACATTCTTATGTGAGAAATGCCAAGTTAGTAATCAGCCAAGGTGGCTCAGCAATTGAGAATCCACATAGTAAGCAGAGTGCTTGGATTTGATTCACACCTGGCATTTTTCACATAGTTGGTATAAAAAATCAACCTTACACTCCAATTTTTTTAAAATGTATATTTTGTTATTTTATTTATTTTTATTGAGTTTATATATTGTTAGCTCTCGATATTAATTATTATTCAGACGAAAAACAGTTATCGTTATGTCATTTTACAAAAATCTGGTACTTAAAAAAAAAAAAAATCAAGGAAAAAATCCTGTTAAAATTTATCATTTTGTAAGATAATAATACTATAACTATTCAGTAAAAAGTTTTCATCGTAAACTTTTTTTTTTTTTTTTTTTGTAACAGTATTTTTTAAAAGATTTGGTAAAAAAGAAAAAACATATTTATATGAAATGCTAATATTTATCTGGAACATAAATACAATCTTTGAAAACCATATTTTCTGATCTACATGGTGTGATTATAAAAGATTTATATAAAATCTTAGGAAATGTGATATGTTTTTTATAAATACTTGGTATTTATTTAATAGTTTTTGAAGATACTAAGAATATTTTAAATTGTGTGAAATGTGTGCACAAAGAAATATTTAAACTAGTGTGAATAAAAAAAAGTATTTTGTCACACTGTATATTTGTATTTAAAATAGAATTTTGCTATGCAAAATTAACAACCCTGTAGTTCCTGTGCCTTTGATAGATGTTGTATTCTAGATTATATTTATCAAATGTAGATAACTATATAATACATTTAATAAATACTTTTGTGTTCCTATTTATTTAGATTTTTTTATTCTACATTTTCAAAAGTCAATAATATTATTCGGACTAGGAGGGCTATTAGTTTCAATCTGAGTAAAAACGTTTTTGTAGACCAGTTTTATGTAACACCAAAATAAATTAGAAATATCAGTCCTATTATTACAAATTTGGTACCCAATGAAAGGGGTGATTTTCCGGAATTTGGGGGTGTAAACAGTTTTTCAACACAACAATGATATTTTGTAAAATTAACTTAAGTATGAAATTTAGTTGGAAACACTCCATTTTAATTCATTTCAATCATTTTAAAAAGTACACGGCCCAGTTTCACAGCCAAAAAATGAGATAAAAAATAAATGTTTTATAGATTGAAATTAATAGTCCTCTGTACTAAACTAAATTCTGTCTTTGACAGAATTTTTATTATTATTATTACTTTTACAGAGAGTATGTTAGCCCTTTACTGGCCTTAATGCTCATTAGTGCTCTAAACAGTGGTGCCAAATTAAGGGACTCTTTTATCTATCACCAATCGAATCAAAATTCACTAACAATCTATCTTTAATCTATCACAAATAATTTTCAAGAGTGATAATTGGGTACATAATGGACGAATAACCAAAGACCGTTACAGTTAAAATTTAGTGGTGGTTATGGAATAAAAAATACCTAAATTTGTCAACGATAACCAATGGAGTGAAATTAAATAGGACCGGCACAGTGTTAATACTATGGTTTTTTACTTAAAAAATAAAATTATTAAAAGAAAAACTAATTTTTTTTTTCTTCTGTGTGTCTCTCTCTTTTTTTTTTTTTTTTTTTTTTCATGTAACAAACAATTCTGTCACATAAATATTCATTATTAGGTAACACTTCTCAGTTGATCACTTAAAGCATGGAGTTTATAAAAGTGCAGCTTCACTTATGCATTGTACCGAAAGTAAACATCCAGTTTAATGGTAGAAACATGTGAGTAGTCTGTTAGAGCAGGCCTGTCCAACCCAAAACACTTGGTGGGCCACATTGGAAATCTATTTTATTCATTCGGGCCTCACCATATATACAGTCATAACCCTCCCCCCCCCCCCCCCCCCTCCTCCTTTCCTGACTAATTTTGCCATAAATTAGTGTAGAAATATGCGGCTGCTGCCGATCGAACCTAGTTTAGAACGGTTTAGTTAGATTTTGTTTAGGGGGTGTCTACATATTAAAACTGGCATCAACTTCATTTTTTTTCAAAGGCAACCCCCATTTTCAACAAGCTTTTTGGATTATTTGGAAAAAATCAGCCTAGAAAATGGTATAGTTTATATGTTTCTCTCAATTTTTTGCAGTGTTATAATTTGTTAAAATATGGGGATGCTAATGTTAAATGGTGTAACAAACATTTATTCATATCTTCCAAAATATTAATATATCAGGGTTCCCAGCAGAGCAGCAACTAAAAAGCAACTATTTGCTACTAAAATCCCCCTCAGGCTACTATGGCAACTATTTTTGTGTAAAAGTGGCTTAAAAGCTACTATTTTCAGGTTAGTTAGCACTATTTTCAGGAAAATGGAGACTATTTTGAACAAAAAATTGTTTTCTGGTATTTTCTTCTGTGCCTTCACTGCCTTTTTACTTCTATTACCTGACTTCTGTAGGTAATGGGAATATTTATTTTATTCGGTCAAAAATTTCAATTTCTAGTTTTAATCTGATTTAAATTTTTTAAGGTCTCCTGTTAGAGATGAGACTGGCTCAGTCCGAGCCCGATCGGGCTCAAATCTTACGCAAGTCTTCGGGCTCCGGGTGGGTTCAGATTCAAGCTAAAAGTCCCGTTTATTTTATTCTTCACTAACTGGAAAATGTAAAAGAAAAAAAATATATATATATTCATTTTGAGAGCACTTTTAGTAATTTTATAATAGTTATGATAGGTTATAAATCACAAAATAATCTTGCAAACCTTAGTAGCTTTGACTTTCCTTTTTCTAAATAGAGCATTTTTTTCAACGGGATGCATATTATGTCAGAGTGTTATACCTTCCTCCTTCGTTATATTAGGCCTCATTATATCACTCATTCGGATCAATTTTTTGTCCCCCGATAGGTGTGTTATAAACAATGGGCTGCACTATAAATATATACATGTATACAGAGACACAGACATTATAAATTGTTATAATAACATTTATAGTTATTTAAATTGAGGATTGGTAATAAGAAAATTAATTTGAAAATGAAAATGGTATTTAATTTTACTATTGTGTATGTGTTGCATAACGTACCACTTTCAATATCGGGCTCGGGCTGTGATCACACGAAATTTTTCGGGCTCGGGCGAGCTCAGTTCAAAAATGTTTCGGACCCAGGCGTAAAGGGCAAAATTAACGGTCGCCACCGGCCACATGGCGACTAAATAAAAAAAGATGGCGATTAAAAATTATGCATCGATCGCCACTAAAGTCGCCCCTTTTGTGATTATTAAAAGTTTTTAAAAATCGAGCAACGATTGGCAATCGAAGCCTTGTGATTCCCAATCTTTCTCCATCCATGGCATAAACGTCAATGTTCATTTTAAACTTGCTTTATTATATTCTACAACCTATAAAGAAGTGGAATTGTTTAATATCTCTCACTCATATAATTCTTTGGACCCCCTTTCCCTCCACACCTCCACCTAACGATTGGTCATCACACAGCTTACAGAAAGCTTTATAATTTCTAATCTTTTTCCATTTGCTGCATAAATATAAAATATCTATTTTAAACTTGGTTTTTAGATTCTAGAATCTATAAAGAAGTAGAATTGTTTAATATATTTTACTCATAATTTTTGTTATCCCCCCCCCTTCCCTCCTCTGCTAAGGATTGGCAATCCCATACTCCACTGATGCCTTGTGATTTCCAATCTTTCTCTATCCATAACATACATGTAAATATTCATTTTAAATTTGCTTAAATGGATTCCAGAACCTACAAGGGGTAGAATTACTCTCATTCATGTATTTTTTTTTTTACTCCTCTCCCTCTCCATTTTCATTTAACAATCAAAGATCAGATGTCCTGCAAAGCACAATCTTTTTCCATGGTATTTAGTGTATATTTAACCCATTTTAAGCTGTTTGGCAATGTACATCAAAATTTGATTTGGCTTAAATGTCTATTTTTCAAAAATTTTCGTTTTTGCTTTCTTTAGGGTAGAAATCTTCATTTTTCCTTTTTATTTTCAAGTAGAAATCTCCCTATTTTTAAAGCTGCAAATTTGGCAGCTAAGTAGGTTATTTTTAATTAAGCAGCTAAGTTTTTATACCTATTCTTTTTAACAGGAAATACTTTAACTCTAGTGAAATAAAATCATTTAAAAAGGTGTGTTTTTAGAAATAAGGAAAAATAATAAAATTGCTAACTGTATTTACACATGACCATGTAAAAGTTATAGTGATAGTGATGAATCAGCTGATTCATTTACTAGAAAATATCGATATGAATTGTGAATGATAACAGGTTATTTCATTGAAATAAATTTGAAGAAAAAAAAAAAGTACTACTGAATTAATTAAAAAATAAAAACTTTTGCTGTTATTAATACAGCCTTAAACAGATTTTAATTTAGGATGTGCAATTTAGAATTTTTAAAAAGAGTGAAGTTACAAATTACAATTCCATTGTCCATGTGTTAATTTTATTATACCACAAAATGGTGACAAAGCTGTTTGCAATCTGAAAGAAATAGTCTCATCATGTAAAAAGTGGCCACTAACTTAAAAAAGTGGCTACTAACAAAATTGGCAGTACCGGCCACTGGCCACTAATGAATTTTCCCAGTTTTGCCCTTTACCCAGGCGGGCTTGGATTGCCAAAATAGAGCCCGAACTCACCTCTATCTCCTGTCCCAAAAAAGTGGTTTTTGGCAATTGGTTTGTGTGTGTGTGTAGGGGGAGGGGGGGAGTGAGAAAGACCTTCTGACTACTATATATCCAAAACTAATAAATATAGAATGATGAAACTTCAGAATTGAGGCAGGTCTGGTGTACAGACGATTTTTCCAACTTTTGATGAAAAATGGAAAACTGGAAGCGTGACATTGGAAACCGAAAGTGAGACCATACGACTGTATATAAACACCCTCTTAGATGTCCTTTCATATATATTAGTTGGTTAGTTCAGAAAAACGGATAGGCTTCCTGTATAAGTAGGTCAATTTGAGGTTCTTGCACAACAGCTGTATGAATATTTTACAAACTCACCATATTAACTCTCTTTTAAATATCCTTTCGTAGTATGTAATTGTAGTTTTCTGGTCAACAACTGAATTTGCCACGTTTTGGTGAAAGTATCTCAAAAATGGCTCTGATGATTTTCTTGATAATTGCTATATAAAGCCCTTTTTGCATCAAATTATTCTTAATTTTCCATGGTTATTATAGGAAAATTAACAATCATCCTGATTGAGTAGGTCAGTTTTAGATCTCAGAAATTGGTGTCTCAAAAAAAAAAAAAAACCATCTACCATTTTTTTTTTTTTTTTTAAATCTTGCTATGAAGCTTTGTTTTATATGCCTTTACACATGTATCAGTTTTCTTTTACAAGAAAGGTATCTAATTTCTTAGGTCAATTTTATATATGACCACATTATCACCAAAAACTGTTTAAATATTATGTTTACATTGATTTTTTTTTTTTTTTTTTTTTTTTTTTTTAATCAAAGACTACTATTCCAGGGCTCCCACTCGGTCCGTTTTTGGGGAATTGGTCCGTTTTTTCACTACTTGGTCCGTAAAGTCCGTTTTTACAGGTAATTAACCGACTGTAAAATTTTAATCGATGCTCAGCTAAGTGCCGAAAATCGTTAAAATTTTAACAGCGGGAGCTAACCTATTTAAGCCGATCATTTTATTTTACTCTTTTACCCTTTCCTTTCTCTCTTCCGATAATTTCTATCGCGCGCGCGTGGTAGGAATCACTTTCGTGATCGTGTGATTCCGTGATCGTGAAGGTACGCTTACTGTGTAAATAAAATTATTCCTCATTCTGTTTACGTTATCTATATATATAAAAATGAATGTTTGTCTGTATGTCCTTTATAAAATCGTAAACGGCTTGACCGATTTCGATCATTCTTTTTTTGTTTTTTTCCTTATAGGTCAGGGATGGTTTAGGAAAAAAAAAATTGGAAAAATTCGCCCCCAAGTGGAGGGGGGGGGGGGGCAAAACGTGAATTCAAAAAATCCTTCATATCTCAAACAAAAAAACAGATATCCGTAAAATTTTTGCTTTAAAATATAGCTAATATAAATGTCTAAAAACCAATTTCTGGAATTTTCGAAATTCGGTCCCGAAGGGGGGCGGGGGGTCAAAACGGGATTCCACATGCGTAAAACGCGATTTCGCATAATCCTATATATCTCAAACAAAAAAAAAAAAAAAACAGATATGCGTGAATTTTTTGCTATAAAATATAGCTAATACAAATATCTAAAAACCAATTTCTGGAATTTCAAAAATTCAGCCCCCAGGTGGGGCAGCAGGGGCAAAAACAATTAGAAATACAGTTAGGCCTTTCAAAATTGGTACAGATAGGTTTCAATAGCCTGCAAGTCGAATGGGGATATTTTCGAAAGTGTAAAGTTATTAGGAGGGGAGGGGGGGGGGGCAAAAAAATAAAAATAGAGTTAGATCGTTCAAATTTGGTATATAGAGGTTTTCGATACTTACAAATCGATTGCGGATATTTTCGAATTTGTGAAATTATTAGGAGGTGCGGTAAGGGGGAGGGCTATGGGCAAAAACAAATAGAAATACAGTTAGGGCATTCAAAAGTGGTACAGATAGGTTTTAAAGGACTGCAAGTCGAATGGGGATATTTTCGAAAGTGTAAAGTTATTAGGAGGGGGGGAGGGGACTGGGGGCAAAAAAATAAAAATAGAGTTAGATCGTTCAAAATTGGTACACAAATGGTTTTCGATACTTAAAATCAAATGCGGATATTTTTGAATTTGTAAAATTATTAGGAGGGGCGGTAAGGGCTATGGGCAAAAACAAATAGAAATGCAGTTCGGCCGTTCAAAATTGGTACAGATTGGTTTTAAAGGCCTGCAAGTCGAATGGGGATATTTTCGAAAGTGTAACGTTATTAGGAGGGGCAAAAAAAATAAAATATAGTTAGATCATTCAAAATTGGTACATACAGGTTTTCGATACTTACAAATCGATTGCGGATATTTTCGAATTTTTTAAATTATTGGGAGGGGGGGGGGAGAGTAGTGGGGCAAAAAAATAAAAATAGAGATAGATCGTTCAAAACTGGTGCATAGAGGTTTTTGATATTTACAAATCGATTGCTGGTATTTTCGAATTTGTAAAATTATTAGGATAGACGGGAGGGGGGCGAAGGGGGAAAATAACAGAAATAAGAGTTAGAGCATTTTGGGAATTTTTTCCAAAGACAGTGAGAACCCGGTGCGACATTTTTCCTAATCAGATTTTGTTTCGCTTTTTTTTTTTCACGTGATAAAAATTAATGCAATTTTGAGAATTCAGTAATTATAGTGATTCATTTAAAAATAGTGACCAGCGAAGCGGGCAAAGCCTGCTAGTATATATATATATATATTTGTCTCTCTGAAAAGCAAAATTCTTTGAATAGTCATTGAATTTGCTTAGAGCCGAAATTCACGCGTTCGTTCTCTCAGGATGGCGAGATTCGTGTCCAAATTTAAAATTTCCGTCAACAAAAATTTCGCAAGCGTAAATCAGCCCCACCCAACTCCCGCCATTTTTTTTTTTTTTTTTTTTTTCCTTTATGAACTTTGCCCCTTTTTTTTTTATGGTCAGTGAATTATCAGAAGTACAAAACTGTTTCGTACGTAAAGGTTTTATATATATATTTCCGAAATTTGCGCTGATGGAACAAATGAAATAATTGCAAGGATCAAATTTGAAAAAAAAAAATTTTTGGAAACGTGCACTCAACTACGATCGACGATCTTAAAATGGGCTTTCATAAAAATCGGCGAAATAAAATAAATTTCTTATAAAAATATACATTTTAAAATTGTTTATTGAAAAAATTCAAATATGAGAAAATTACATAATATTGGATGAAAAAAAGGGAGAGATTGTAATTTTTGCAGTTAGTGGCTAATGAATTATTTTCGGAATATGCTTTAAGAAAAAAAAGTCGGAGGAAAAGAAGGAAAAAAAAAAAAAACGGCGAAATAATTGCTTATTTCAGCAATAGACTAAGAATAATATTATAGTTTTAAAAAATTAAAGAACACGCTTTAATTTACTTTCCTTATTTTAAATAAATGTAATTTTTATTGTTCACGTTTTTTTTTTTTTTTTTTTCTGTCGAAAAAATAATGATAATTTTTTTGGCAACAATTAAATTAAGGAATAATATTAAATATTTTAATTTTACTCCGTGATTTTAAATAAATGTAATTTTTATTGTTCACATTTTTTTTTTTTTTTTCTGTCCAAAAAATAATGATAATTTTTTTTGGCAACAATTAAATTAAGGATTAAAATTAAATGGCCAATTTATCAGTAATTAGAAGGTTTTTATTTTAACATTTTAATTAATTAAAAGAAAACTAAAACAAAATTCGAAAATCGGGCTTCGAGGTGCATCAGGAGAGGTCATTACGAACCACCATGCAAATTTTTGTAGCTCAGCCATCAGCCGTTTTCTTAAAAAGCTCTGGAAACCATACACAATGGTTTTTTGTTTGAGATATGAAGAATTTTGTGCAATCACGTTTTGCTCCCAGAGAAGTTACAAACATACATACATACAGGTGAAGCTAATATAAGCGTGTTAAAAACGCAACTTTTCACAATTAGCAATGAAATGGTCTTTTATTTCGGATATTTGCTGAAATCTATTCTATTATATAAAGAGCAAAAATTTGTATGTTTGTGGAGGGTAATCTCTGAAACTACTGAACCGATTTAAAAACTTCCTTCATTGACCAAAAGCTACACTATCCCTGATTGTTATAGGCTATATTTAATTTTGATAAAATAAATTTTAGTTTAAAATCTGAGCATTTTAACTAAAATCCCCAAAGAAGCCATAATAGAAATAGAAATAATGAAATATTAAAAAATTTAGCTGCTGCCAACATAAAACAAACTTTCACATGTTCATTTTGTTTTTAAAATATCTTGACAGGAAAAGAAAAGAAATATATTTGCACGTGAATTAAATTGAAATTCATATAAAGCTTTGTGAAATGTTAAATTTCTAATGTAATTATAGCTTTAAAAGTACTTATCACGGAGTAATATTAATAGGAGTTGAAGGTCCAATGGGAGAAAGCTACGAAACTGTGATCCACGGAGTAATATTAATAGGAGTTGAAGGTCCAATGGGAGAAAGCTACGAAACTGTGATCTAAATTTTTGGTAAATATTGAGGGCGCCACTTGTCATTCCTCCCTACTTCGGCGCGGATATACTGTTGTTTTCAATAGAATTTTGCTGAAGTACATTTAAATTTTTTTATTTTAAGCAATTTAATTTGTTTGTAAGTTCTTAAAACTGCATAATTCAGATGTTTCAAATAAATGCTTCGTTCCTAGTTGTAAAACAGGCTATGATAGTGATAAGAAAACAAAAAAAAAGCCCTAGGAGAAAAATAAAGTCCGAGTTCGTGTTTTCTGCACCTAAAGTAAGTTTATTTTTTTCCTTTACAAAATTTCATCCATTCTCCTTCCTCCCAATTGTCTGTTTTAGCTAGCTTCGGTTCATAAGAATCGTCATTTTTTAAAAGCTTTCTTTCAAAGTAAAATTAGTATAAAATGGCTCTTAAAAAAAAACATGTTGGTTAGAATACTCTATTTAATGAAATTTGCTTTCAATCGAAATTTTTTCAGCTTGATATTATTTTTAAAAAAATAATTAAAACGAGACATTTCCCCATTGAATAACATTGCGGAAGCTGGAGAGAAGGAAGGATTGCACGCTGGCGCCATCTGTAAACATTTGAAAACAACATCACAAAATTTCAGCATTACCTTCTTCTCCTATTAAATATTACTCCGTGCTGTGATCTAAATTTTTTGTAAATATTGAGGGCGCCACTTGTCATTCCTCCCTACCTCGGCGCGGATATACTGTTGTTTTCAATGGAATTTCGCTGGAGTACATTTAAAATTTTTTATTTTAAGCAATTTAATTTCTTTATAAGTTCTTAAAACTGCATAATTCAGATGTTTCAAATAAATGTTTCGTTCCTAGTTGTAAAACAGGCTATGATAGTGATAAGAAAAACAAAAAAAAGCCCTAGGAGAAAAATAAAGTCCGAGTTCGTGTTTTCTGCACCTAAAGTAAGTTTATTTTTTTTCTTTACAAAATTTCATCCATTCTCCTTCCTCCCAATTATCTGTTTTAGCTAGCTTCGGTTCATAAGTATCGTCATTTTTTAAAAGCTTTCTTTCAAAGTAAAATTAGTATAAAATGGCTCTTAAAATAAACATGTTGGTTAGAATACTCTATTTAATGAAATTTGCTTTCAATCGAAATTTTTTCAGCTTGATATTATTTTTAAAAAAATAATTAAAACGAGACATTTCCCCATTGAATAACATTGCGGAAGCTGGAGAGAAGGAAGGATTGCACGCTGGCGCCCTCTGTAAACATTAGAAAACAACATCACAAAATTTCAGCGTTACCTTCATCTCCTTTCTTTTTACTCCGTGGTACTTATTTTTCTAATAATATGATATGTTGTTGTTGTTGGGGGTTTTCTTTGAGACCTATAGCTGCTGGGGCTGTTGTCTCAACTGATCCATAGCCTATCGCAGAATGACGAAGGGACAAACCACAACGATCTATAGCTTACTCGCACATTTTTTAAAACCGATTAATAGAATGCAAGAACCCAAGGGTGCAATGACGAAAGTTACTTAATGAGCAGAATTTTTGCATGAAAGCAGGAAAGGAGCTAAAATTATCACTATTTAGCAACGCACCGAAATACTGAATGCGAATCTGCTGATAGCGACCACAAGATAAAAGAATGAGTTCAATAGAGTCCATTACGTGACAGCGATCACAAATGCCATTGTCGATAAGGTGAAAGCGATGCAAAAGAGCTGGGGTAACGATCATCTTGCAAAGAAGCCGGGAGATCAGCGCATCGTCCCTTCTATTGGTGGACCAGGAGCTTGTAATTTTGAATGAAGGAATGTCACCATGAGAGAGCGCATATTTACTCTGACGAAAAGTATTGGAAATCGATTCTTTGAAACAATTGGTAGCGTAATTGATAAGGTCCTCAGGAGAAATCCAATCCAAGAGAACGTCCGAGGGACCAGTATTCTTTGCGATTCTGTCAGCTTTTTCATTAAGAGGGATACCTCTGTGACCAGGGACCCATACCAGCCGAATACTACAAGCAAAAGATGAGGCACGGCAAATTTTATTGTGAAGCCAAAGTATAACTCGAGGAGATTTGATGGAGACTGATTGAAGAGCAGATAGAACCGATAGACTATCCGTAAGGATTATAAAGGAAGAGCTTGAGGAAGCCAGTTCATCAATCGCTGTACCGATGGCAAGGGCTTCAGCAGTGAAGATGAAATTTATATGGGAAATCCTATACTTGAATTGAGATTCAGAGGAGCAGCCGGCAATAGCCGTTAAGGTATGAGTTTTGGTCGCATCGGAAGCAAAGATATCGTGACTCGACGAGAACTCTGAGATAAAGGCCGAGAAAAAGGACTGGATGATAATATCATTCAAAGTTGTGTTCTGGAAAGGAAGGTCGGAAAGGTAAAAGAAAACTTTCCCATGAACCATGGGTTGAGGAAACTGGAAAATTACTAAACTCTCCAAGCAGGAACTAATATCATCAAGCCCATCTATGCCATACGGTAAGAAGTCGAGCTGTAGTTCTTTGTCATAATCATCAGCTTCATTCAGAAAGCTCCAAAGAGGGGACCAGGTACCCAGACAGAGCTGACGAATCCAGAATCTGAAGGATTGCAAACGAATTCTGTAGCCTATAGATAGGACATCAGCATGTTTGTGAAGGAGAGCTATGGGAACCCAAGAAGGAAGACCGAGAGCAGCTCGAAAACCACAATTCTGGAAGACTTCAAGCCTCTTGATTAGAGAGGCACACGCCGAAGACAGAGTAGCAGCCCCATAATCAACTAAGCTCCTGATAGATGACGTAAAGAGCGTAACTAAGTGATGTGACCTAGCACCATAACTCTTTTGAGAGAGGGCCTTGAGAAAGTTAATTTTTTTAAAAGCTTTTACACGCAGGTAGTCAACGTGCTTCTTAAAACCACACCGACGAGAAAAGAAAAATCCTAGAAATTTCACATCATCCGACGAATTGATGAGACCGCCGTTAATGCTAAAATTAAAATCACAAGCGCCATTTCTGCGAGAAAAATTAATCGCATGGCATTTATCCGGCCGAATGGAAAGTTTCCATTAAGAGCACCACCGGGAAATATTCTGTAGGACAGCCTGTAGCTTCTCTCGGCAATAGCTCAAGGAGTCACCAAAGCAATAAATGAAAATATCATCGGCATAATTCAAGACTTCAAAGAAATCAGATAGAAAGAATGTGAACAAAATAGGGCTGAGGACCGCACCTTGCGGAACCCCGCGCCGAGAAGGATGAGGAGACGAAACCACGCCCCTCCAAGCAACTTTAATATAACGGTTTGAGAAAAATTTAGGGATCCAACGGAGCACATTGCCCGTGATACCGATTTGGGCGCACTTCTGGATAAGGCCATCAATATAAATGGAATCATACGCAGACTGCAGATCTAAGGAGATGCCAAGAATAAACTTTTTGTTTCTTTTTGCCCTCACAATATCTTGGTGAAGCATCATGACAGCCGTTTGGCTGTCCCGAAAGGGAGTAAAACCCAAATGTCTGTAATCAAGAGACTTATTTTTGAGAAGAAAGGTATTTATTCGCTGGGCAATCATACGCTCACATATCTTGCAAATAACACGGGTGAGAGCAATAGAACGGTAGGAAGAGGACGAGCACTTAGGCTTGTCAGGCTTTGCAATGGGCAGAATCAGAGCAGAGGTCCAATCAGGTGGGATAATCCCCGTAAGAAGAGATTCATTATAAATTTTTAGTAATAGCTCAAGAGAGTGGGAACCAAGATTCTTGAAGAAACAGGCAGGAATCCTGTCCTCACCAGGAGAGGTAGATTTTGTACGTTGAATAGCAGAAGTCAGTTCGGACATGGAGAAGGGTTTGTTGAGACTCTCATCATGATCAGTCCCATAAGTAAGAGGAAGAGGAGGAAGGTCAAACCCACCGCAATAAAACTTCGCGAAGATCTCAGATTGATCACCAGCATCAGACACAAGGGAACCGTTGTGCAAAAGGCAAAAGTTAGAATCAGGGGAGGACGAAGGACGATTTTTTAATTTATGGAACACCTTGAACAGTAAACGGGGGCCACTAGAATGCCTGCAAGCAGAGTCCCAGAAGCGCCTTTTGGCGTCCTTGATGGCCTGACGAAGTAAAGCGGAGGACTTTTTGTATTTGACCCAAAAGTCAACAGAGGCCAGCTGAGTAGCTTTCTTGAGGAAAAACTTCTTCTGGGAGAGAGGGGGCTTACAACGAAGGGACCACCAAGTAGGAAAAGCTTTCTGACGAGAATGTACAACCCGGGAGTTTCTAGCCATCGCCCGCTGAACGGAATCCGAAAAAGTCTCATAGCAAACAGAGGGGACAGACAGCAAAGAAGCGTCAACTTCCTGACAGATACGAGACCAAAAATACCGTACACAGACGGGCTGAGGGACAGGAGCCGACTCAACAACAAGAGACACAGGAAAATGGTCACTGCCGACAGGGTCGCGAATTTGGAAAATGCCTACTCC